>OY101430.1:43954892-45439139 GCA_956483605.1 Tuberolachnus salignus
CGAATTTGCCCCGGCGAAACGGGCCAACCTCGGTAACCGGCCAATTATTCTACCGGCTATGCTATTGCTTTATCTATACATTCTTATCGTGGTCTTATCGGGGGCAATGATATGTATGGTGGTCGTATAATAGCATCAGTGTTGCCAAACGTTGACAATTGAGTATTGAATGATCGTTCTCTGCCCCCTCCTTTTTATTTTTAATTACACATTAATATATAAAAATATATAATATACACAGATACTGTAGTAATAATAATTTAACGAGTAAAGAGAGAGAGAGAGAAAAACCTATTCAATATTCCAATGTCCAGGGTTTTTATGTTTAATCAAATACGATTGAATTACTTGTCAAACATTGAGACCACCCTAGGTTTTCATATTGTATATATATTATATAGTTGGTTCGAAGTTCTACTTTGTTAATCACCAAGTACCAGAGTGAAATACATGCAGGTTTATGTTTCTGACTGTACGAGCTATAAAGTAGTACAAGGAGTGCCCGCCGAATAATATTATTTATAATATTTGTAGGTCACGTGTAATTAATGTATTTATTTAAAAGCACAACGAATAGATACCAAAGGTTACAACGCGATGTATACATTAAAACTATCATATGGCGTACACAGTACACACGGTTATTACTGTGATAAGAAATCGATTTCGATAAAATCAAGTAGATTTGTTAAGTTCGTCTTAAAAATTAATTTTTCCTTTAAAGGTGTGGCAATATATAGCAATATATTGCTTGTCTGAGTTTTACTGCGCCAAAAAAGTGCTGCCTGGGGAAATTGCCCCTCCCCCCACCCACTGATGCCCACATAATTACGCCACTGTATATATACGTAGGCACCATGTACAAGAATGCTGGGGTTCCGAAGAGTCCCCCCGCCATGATATTTATAAGACGGGGGGGCTCAGTCGTCCATGTTACTTATGTAAAAAAGCGTTCATATCTGCGGAAAATCTAAGGAAAGTACAAATAGAGAATTTGATATGTCGAGAGTGAGTTACTGTACAAGTACAAAGCCAGGACCGAATATAATGGCGACCCACATCGATTTTTACTTATGAAATCCAAAATTATTTTAACCGTACAAGAACATCTAAATTAGTGATACACCCCCCCACCCCCCGACATGATATTCAAAATACCGGCGCTTATGTTTATATGTATACAGTATAGGCAGGCACCTACGTGTAATAATATATAAATCTTGGTATTGTATTTTTGCAGTTTATACACAGAGTGCGGCAGAGCCGACTGACGAGATTAATGAGATCAGTAGCCTGTGATAAGATAAGAGCAGGCCTTAATAAGTGGTATATTTTGAATTGTACTTGGTAATGCCGTTTTTATTCGTAATCATGGTTGATGGACAGGTGTACATCGTGGTTTCGTGCGTATTACGAAAATAATCATTCTGTGATCGCTACACAAATGGCTTTTCGTATACATTTCGGCATTCCACGTGCTGATACTGTTCCTTCTGCTAACATTATCAAATTGTGGATACGGCATTTGGAAGAAACTGCAAGTACCCTAAGTAGACTTGGACACGGTGCGCCCAGAACGGTAAGAACCCCCGGAAATGTACAGTTGGTTAGAGAGTCAATTGAGCAGTCACCAAGGCGCTCAGCCCGGAAACACGCTGTAGCTTTGGGTATCTCAGACGGTTCTTTGAGGAGAGTTCTTCACGAAGATTTATCATTTCATCCCTATAAATTAATGCTTGCCCAAGAGTTAAATGCTACTGACTACGGCAACCGAACATGATTTGGGAGATGTATGGTTTCAGCAAGACGGAGCTACAGCGCACACAGCTAGAATTTTACTTGCTGTCTTGCGACAAATGTTCCCTGGGCGGTTAGTCTCTCTGAGAGGAGACATAGGCTGGCCAGCACGGTCCCCAGATTTAAGCATGTATGATTTTTTTTTCTGGGGCTACCTTGAGGATAAGGTTTTCAGACATCGCCCACATACCATAGAAGAAAATAAACAGAAAATCACCGTGGAAGTCGAGGCCATACCAGTCGAAATGTGCCGAAAACCATATGAGAGCTTCAGAGATCGTCTATAACAGTGTATCAATGCCGACGGCCGCCATTTTGGAGATACAATTTCCAAAAAATAATTTTTAAAAATGTGAATGAATACTGATTTAAATAAAAAAAATAACCTTTTCTCTAAGTTTTACTGTTCGTTATTTATAGCCCATCAAAACTCGTCGGTCGGCTCTGCTGCACCCTGTAGAAACTTTAAGATAGTTACCACAAGCCATCAAATATATACCTTTGTATATATCCGTCATTAGTGCCGTCGTGTTCAAGAACTCGTTGTTAGTATTGATCTATTACTATTGACATCGGTGTATAGTCCGTATACATACTATAGATCATACTTACCTTATAATTATAGTTACCTTGGTATAAATTTATGCAATTGTTCGATAAACGTAAAATAATGCAAAAGATCGTTTTGGAAAAGGTGATTTATGAAGGGATGTATTACAGATAGTGTATTCGGTAGTATTGGATACAGTTTGTATTTCCGTTCGAATAGTCGTAAATTATAATATTTTACTATTATGTGATACAAATAACAATACATCGCGTTATTATGACGATAATAGTATAGGTGTAGATGTACATTATCAGATATTGTGCATGTAAAACTACGACACTATGCAGGCCTATAGTCTATATTTAATAATACCAATAATAATTAAACACCGACAGATTTCACTATTCAACACTATCCAATATTAGTATTTTAGTATTCATCGCCGAACGGATAATCCTTGAAATTGATATTCCTAAAAAACATAGATGTACACAAATTGTATATAAGTATAAAAGCACCACAGTAGAGTAGAACAAGTATATGCCATTATAATATACCCTTTCATATGTACAAAACGGCCGTTACAGTCCAGACTATCAATTTGGTCTATATCTTCTTGTTCGAAATCAAAATCCCATACGTCAAAGTTTGATTCTATGCGCTCTTTGGTAACCGATTTTGGAATGACCATAACACCTCTTTGGATTTGATACTTGATTAATATTTGAGCGGGACTTTTACTATATTTTTCCGCTATTTCAACGATTTTCGGGTCATCCAGAAGAGAGGGATCTTCCGGTTTTCTCCACGGGTTGTCTGGACTGCCGAGTGGACTGTATGCTGTCAATATAATATCGTTTTCGTCACAAAATTCTTTTAATCTTTTTTGGTTTAAATATGGATGGCATTCGACCTATAAATAAAACACAATAAAACACGTTAAGTTTCTTTTTCTTTATCTTCGCCTTTATCCCACGCAGATTTTTGCTCTCATCCATGACAAATTTGTCTTTTAATCCACACATCTCCCCGTACAACCCACAGCTATTTTTTCTTTGGCCTACCTCTTTCATCTATATACTCAACTCGCCTATCCCTTTTCGATTACCCCATATAGATTCTCCTTCTCTCAACGTACCCATACAATCTTAATCTATTCTCTCTCATTTTTCTGCTTAAATCTACCCCGTTACTTCTAGACTAGAATTACATGATTATATATTTACATAAAAAAAAAAATGATTAAATATTATTAATTTGTTTTGTAATATTAAAACAAAATATACAGAATATTACAGTTTACAGTGGTCACGTGCCACTTAAAAAAATATTCAGTGGCATATTCTGAAGTTATCGATTACAGTCCATACTTGATTGTTTACTGGCTTCACGGTAGCTACACTCAATATGTCTTCTATTTGTCTTTTGTTAAAGTTTGATACGCCGATTGATTTGGCGAGTCCATTATCTACTAATTTTTCCATTGCTTTCCACGTTTCAATGTACGAACCGTCTCCCTCAATCGTAGCACCGTTGTCGTCTTTTGGAATAAAATCACTATATAATCCACCTTCCTGATAATAATTATAATGTACATGTACATGATAGTAGTCAGCTTAGTATGTACCTATATTACCTTAAAAGCCATTGGCCAGTGAATCAAGTATAAATCCAAATAATCGACATTTAAATCCGATAAAGTTTTTTTTATCACCGTTTCGACAATATCAGGCTGATGGAAGATATTCCATAACTGAAATCAAAATTATGTCATTTAACCCGTTTAGGCGGGCATGCAGATATTTCGATTTTTATCGAATTAAAATTAGCTATAATTACTTTACTAGTAATGTACAAATCTTCACGGACTACCACACCTTCGTCTATTTTATGATTAATAGCTTTTCCTATCTCTTGTTCGTTCCCATAAAACATTGCACAATCAATATGTCTGTAGCCTATGTCGATCGCGATTTTCACAGCTTCCTCGACGTCGCCAGGTTTAGACTAGGTACATCAAACATTATAATAATTTTTACATTGCACATGACTGCGATAAATACGAGTTTTTTTTTTTAGTACTTTAAAAATATGTATTTTTTGTGTTAGGTTAGTATATAAATAATAATTGATAAACGATTTAATTAGTTCCGGAAAAATATTATTGTAAAATTAATCTAACAATCTTTTTGCTTAAACGATATTATGTGTATAATAATTAATAAAGTTTTAGCTTTGTATACAAAATGCATTTAATGTTTTTATGTAATCAAACTATTCTTTATACATGGTAAATTAATAAAATACGAAGTCAAAAACCAAGTCATCAATTAAACCCAACTTTTTTTTACACCATCGTCATAAAACTGGTAGATGAGTGATAATGTTTAATGCTTGTAAAGTTGATTTGGTTGCCTAACTTGTAAAATCTAGGTATTATTTATTTTGTAACTTATTCCCATTCGTAATATACTGAATAATAAATAAATTAACAATTTTTTAAATTTATTTTTTCCTAATTAACTAATCAGTTTTTAAAGTGTAATTTTAAAATAATTTCTAATTTTTAATTTTTTATATTACGTGTTTATTGGAAAAAATATTCGATTAAAGTTTAATTGTATAATTAGTAATTACCTTCCATGTTCCAAATCCTAAAATTGGATATTTCCGACCATTATTAAATGTAACAAATTGATTATTTGACGCCATTTTTGCAGTTCGTTTTTATTTACTGTTCGATAGAAATAATCGAATATTTCACCGAGCTAACCAAGTCTAATGTTGAAATGAGGCGAAATTGCCTCTAGTTACAGTCGTAGTAGGTAATTGCATTCACAAAAGCTTAGAACTCGAACGATGATAAATTGAATAATATGAAATGAATACTGAACAATAGATACTGAATGTAGGCCTATTTTTCTGTTGTTAATATTATTCGACAATAAAGGAAGATGTATTGAATTTATGTTCTTATTTCATTGTTACCAAACAGTGGCGAAATCTATAATCTACCCACCCATCAATCATGCATATTGACATATTATTGCTTAATCATAGAATTGTACAAGTTAAACAAGCCTATGGATTTAATATTTAATAAATATTTTCTTTTTAGATTTTGAGAAAAGCGAGGAATGTATTGATTGTTTTTACTATGTGTGGTTTGTTTTTCTGTTCAAAAATGTTCAAAAGTTTTACACAATAAGGTTCGTCGGTTCGTTATAAGTTGTTGTTTTGGCCTTATACATTTTTTTTATTTTTTTTTTTTTTTTTTTATAACGAAAATCGTAAAAAGAAAAAAAAACACGAAAACACGATTAACCGAACTTTGCTCAAAACCGTTTATTCGTTAGCAAATATCAATGATTTATTGTTGCGTACAAATTAAAATTAAAATCTTTTTTTTATAGACTAACACTATCAGTGACCTACTTCCTATTTACTAACACTATCCTGAGCGTTTGTTATTCTTTAAATAATATATTTGACGTCTATGATATTTAACGACTGCGTTTTATCTAATAAATAAAGATCCCGTAATGTAAGCCGTAAGGGAACAACTATTTGCGTTTTTAATAATAATATATAATACAAGTGTCGCCGTTCCATTATTCGTGCGACTATGAACACAGAAGTCATCATTTAGTGGACGAGTCGTTCTACGGGCTCATGAAATAGTTATAATTATCGTTATTCGATTATGGAATTAATATTAGACGTACCGTAATATTACAATTACTCAGGTGCACGAGTCGAAGTTTTTATTTAAAATATGATATTATATAATTACAATAGATATTTAACCATTAAATCTCAAAAGAAGAGATGAGGTAATAATCACTCGAATAAGAATAGGGCACACGCGCCTAACCCACTTCTTCCTCATCACCGAAGATCCAGCCCCATCAGGTGACACATGTAAAGTGAACCTTTCTATCGATCACATCGTGACCGAATTGTCCGAATTATCACGAAGCACGAAGAATCTTCTCCAACTCGACCTCACTCCAACAAACTTTCAACGAGGATAATACAGTGGGAATACTCCGAATTTCCCACAACATATAAATCTATGCAAAAAAATGTAAATAATTTGTAGCCCATGTTTTTCAGCTCTTACCACTCCTAGTCTAAGCAGGCTAATAACTATTGTCGTTAAAGCCTTAATAAAAAACGATTTTAAAAAAAATAAATAAATTGCATAAATTCTCAATACATATATCAATATTTATAAATAATATTCACTTCGTTGAACTACTAATTTTTTGTTGTTTTTTATATAATTTAAGTATTCTGAAAATGGTACACCAAAAAAAAAAAAAAAAAAAAAATGGAATATAATAGGACTGTAAATAATATTTACATTTTGAATACCAAAACAATAAACCTATCAACAGTTCAACTAAATCTTAAAAATTAAATGCCTAGGTAGTAAATACCCAATACGTACTTTAGACGAGTCTATAAAAATCCAATTTGCAAACAAACTTAATTATTATCAAAACAATTGTATTTATTAAATAATAACGAATTTAAAAATCTGTTTAAGTTTTATCACAACAGTGTTTTTTCGTTCATATATTATTTACAATACTGGAGTTTTCCTGTTATAAAATTTATATAAACACCAATAACTGTACTTAATCGAATTCAAGCTTATATGTTACATACGTATATTAAGTATTAACTATCTGAATATTTAAAAAAAAAAATATATACTTATCAATACATTTGGACGCCTTTGTAATAAATAAAATAACCGATTTGGGCTAAATATAGAAATGGATATTTTTTGTCGCCTTCGCGCCTACCGTTGTAGATCATTTTCTTGATACGAGAAACAATGACTAAAAAACGTGAAAAAACTTAATACTTATTAATTTAAAAGAAGTAACAAATCGCTCGCTACTGTTAAGTATACAGGGTGTCCTACGAAGATTGCGATATCCTCCGAGATTATGAAAATAATCAAATTCTGTTTTTATTATACGAACCACGGGAATAAGGACCACAAATACTCATATATTAATAACATTTTTATGTTTTGGTAAAAAGTTTAAACAAATTAATTATTATTATTATTTTTTAAATATTTTTGAAAAATTTAATGACAGCCATTTTATAGAGTTTATTCGTTCTAAGAAATGTCATTCAAATTGGTTAAGGAGTTCTAGGGATTTGTTTCCTTTTTATGAAATAGTAAAATAAGATACATGTATTTTAGTTTACATTTTTTTTTTTTTTAATTTGAAATATGATATATTATTTTAAACAGTTAGATGTTTATTTAAACAATTTAAAGTACATTTTAAAACTCAAATTTATAAATAATGAATATATAATTCAATAATATACAAGTAATACAATTTTTATAAATTATACATTATACAAGTGTAGGTAATTGTCTGATATTTGTAAAGTAGTAACTATTTAAAATTAAATATTGCTTATATTAAATATTTTACAACTCGTAATATTATAACATAATATAGACTACTTATATGTCTAATAGTCTTGGTTATACGATTCAATAAATAAATAGTATTAATATTTTTTTTGCCGTTAAATACATAAAAAAAATCACGAGGAAATCTATTCGTATAAATATATTTATATATATATTATTTACAATATACTTGTAGCAGGTAGGTAGTTTCAATGTATTTAGCTATGACTATTATATTAATATACCGAAATTAAAAAAAAAATAAACCGCTTAAATAATTATCTCGGGTTCTGCGGTGTCTGTAGGTATTTAAAACGTATAGATACAGAAAAGTTTGGCATAAACGTTACAGTTATATTGCGTTGCGTTGTATTTTTATTACTATTTTTTTTTTTGTTTTTTTTTTTTTTTTGTAAACGATAATTTAGTACGTTAAATATAATACGTTCACTTCATATTATCGCTAATCCATTCCAAATATCGAGGGACCCTGGTGTACACTCCTGGATATCCGGGTTCGCCGCATTTGTTGCCAAACGACACGATGCCGATTTGTATCCACCTGCCGTCTTTTTTTAACATTAACGGACCACCGGAATCTCCCTGTAAAAAAATATATTATATTTCGGGTAATATTCGTTAAAATGCTTGTAGACATAAACTGTCGGTTATGGGTACCTGACAAGCGTCTTTGCCTCCTTCTTTTAATCCGGCACAAATGAAATCGTCGTTTATTGGTTGAAAGTACGTTCTGTCGCAGTCGTTGTTATTCCATACGGGAAGGTCGACCTGTCTTTGTACAGTACTTTCTTTACCCCCTATAAATACAATATATAATATTACATTATTTGTATTTTTTTTTTTTTTTTTTTACTCGAGTTCTAAAATATATTTACCGTAGTATGTGGTGCCCCATCCGACCACTGTTGGGCTCTGACCAACAAAAGTTTCCGTCTTGGAACTTTTGGGCGGTAAACACAAAGGGATTATGTACTTGCTCCTTTTCACCGGCCTGTCCAACACGAGTACTGCGATATCGTTATAGAAGCCCACTCTGGAGAACTTGTGGTGTCCGCGGACATCGACCACATGATACGTTTCGGGAGACGAAGGCTCGTCGTCCCTACGCAAGTCTACGTCACCCAGTCTAACTGTAAATTGTCTAGCATTAAAACTGAAAAACACCGATTAGTAGAAACTGGACAATATATTAATTATATCGTATCGATTATTCAATAAACTCACGGCATTTGTCTGTTGTCTCTTGTGCAATGCGCGGCCGTGAGAATGTGTCTGGGTCCAATTAACGAGCCGCCGCACCAAAATTCAGTTCTTCTGGGCCCGTGTAAGAAAATAGCAGCCATCCATGGCCAACGACCCGGCAACGCCTCGTCACCGCCGACGACCCGGAATTTCGGTACTTCTGGACGTCCACAGTCTAATTTTTTTACAAAAGATACATCATAAATCCAATATCTATTATATTAATTAGTCCAAGTTATATGAATAACAAGTCTGGGATTTAATTTTTTTTTTTTTTTTTACTCCGCGTAAATCCATAAATAATAAACAAAAAAACAAAATTATAAAGGATGGATTATACGTTTAATAATCTGTAATTTTTTGTTTATGGAAGTGAGATAATAAATAGGATTTGTAAACCACACACAGGATCTCGAAGAAAATTAGAGAACCGGAACCTTTATTGGAACCTATATTTTTTTTTTATTCAGGAAAACGGAATCGGTACCTTAAAATTTAAAATTTTTTTAAGAACTGAACCGGAACCTATAAAATTATTAAGGTTCCAGTGTCTGAATTACAACATTTTTTATACTGATCGACTGACTGACATTTAAGCTTATAAATTACACGCTTAGGCACTACGCGTAGTTTTGATTAAATCTACAAATTGTGTAAACCGACACAATAGTATTTTAACAGTCACTATCACAAAACAAATATTTGACATTGATTCAGTAGGTAACTAGTTTATCTGTGCGAATAATACGCTATCACTAGGCATAATAATAATAATCGTTTGAAAAAATATATAATCCGTTAGGTGATAATAATCGCATTTACCGTACCGTGAAATTATAGTAATTTATTGGAAAATCCAAAGAAAATAGACCGCAATATTTTAATACGATTTAGCAGGACATTTTGTTTTTGAAAATTTGTCTAAACGATATTTCACGATTATTTTATTTCGATATTACGTTACCCATATCGATCTAGCGTAAGATAAATCTTTGACATAATTATTATACGTATTGATAACCGTACCGTAATCTATACACTTATACACATCTATTATACTATGGAAAAAAAAAAAAAAACGTATTCATTATTTACATACCTTCTTCAATTGCGTTAGAAGACACCAAACTTGTCGTTGGTTTGGTTGCTAATTGTATCGGAGCTTTCGTAGAGACCGTGATAATATTGGCAGGCGGTGGCCGAGTGGACGGTGGCCGGGTTATTATCGGTGGTCTAGTGACTGTAGCCTGTGTCACGACATATTCAGGCTTTATAGGGTTTTCAGGTGCAAATCTGTAGAAAAAAAAAAAAAAAAAAAACGAAATTAAAAAAAATACTGCCCACGAGGGGCAACAACTGCTGTTGTAGGCGAAAAGTTATGGTTATGTAGGATATAGAGGGGAATTTAATTACCATATCTGTTCGCAGCGATAAATCGTTGCTAACGGAATACGATTCAGAGCGGTGGAGTACGGTAAAAATGTTTCGATAAAGTAAAATTGAAAATTTTATTAATTTGCAACTACATAATAAATTATGACAAAAAAAAAAAAAAAAAAACACACAAAATCGAATTTCGAAACACGATCAACCGAACTTCGCTCAGATTCGTTTTACGTTGGTAATGTTCAACCCCCCTATATATCCAAATAATAAATTTTATTATTTTTTTTTTTTTTCCAATTTCTATAAAAAGAGATTCAACTATACGCTCTCATAAATGTCTGATTATTTGAAATGTGGTAAATTTTAGGCATTTTTTTTGTACAAATACTTTTTTTTACTTTTGTAAACGGTAGAGTTTTTGGGCAGAGTATAAAAAAGTGCCTTTATCATATCACGTTTTCCTTAAACATACGCCAATTAGACAATAATGTCATTCAAATTTTATTTTATGCACATTAGTATGTTCAATTGAACTCTTTATATAAATAAATAGTTGTTACTACGGTAACTTATTTTTTTATAATTATAAAATGTTTTACGTTTGTACGTGTATTACAATAGGTATACGTACATTCAAATTACAAATAATCCAACAATTATATTACCTATATAAATAAAACAAAAGTGTCTAGAAAGTTTTTTGTTTTTGTGAAAAAGTAGTGAAAGAAAATTAATTGAAATTAAAATTGTTTTATATCGCTGAACTATTTATAGATAAATGTTTAAGTACTCTAATTCAAATGCTATTTTCGTATCATTATTACCTATATACAGTAGCTCAAAAAATTAAAAAATAAATTATTAATTTGACCACAGATTTGCGCTTTTGTGAAAATCGATTGCACGTAATAATAGTGACCGCACAAAACGTGAAGTACAATTACCACAAGCAATTTCACTAGTTCGTGTTTCAGTTATAATTATTAATTAATTACGTTAGGGCGTTTTTTTTTTTTTTTAAACCATCACGTACTAAGTTCCGTCATTTATTAAATTACGAAAACAGCTGTCCGTCAAACGACCAACATTACCTAAGAGTGAAAATACGAATTGCGTTTGGGTCAATAATAACCGCGGAAGTGTTTTCAGATACAAAGGGTTTCACTTACATGTCGTTGTTATTATTATTATTTGTTATTACCCGCACACGCGGGTTTTTTTTTTTAAGAAAACATTTTTTTTTTTTTTCATTACGGGCGGGGGCTAACCGTTTCCTTATTTATTCTAATTATATTATTTTCATTGTGATCCGCCCCTTTTGTGTATGCAAATAATGTATGCCTGTAAAGACTTTGTGAAAAAGGAAAAGTGAAAATCGATGTTTGATCATACAGTCAAACACGCACAGACAGGCATGTTAATAAACAAACGAAATTCATAGTAAGCGCGTTAAATAGAGCGCAATGGCGGTTACAAATCGAATGCCCGCGTATTGTTTTTTTTTTTTTTTTTTTTTTTTTTTTTTTTTATTATTATTATTACTATTTTTTTTTTTTTGTCCTTTCTTTATCCTTTCGGTAATGTTCGGCATGTCGTGCGTAGATGCGATGGTGGGTTCGCTTGTGTATCGTAATCGCAAGAAAGCGCGCGTGTGGACACGGTGAATGTGGTGTGCAAGGTCACCGGCAGTTAAGTTTTACGCATGAATAAGACAAACGGACGAGATAATGGTCTAAAGAAGAATTATATATATATATATATATATATATATATATACTTATATTATTAAAAATCGTTTTTTCCCCTCCAATCGGATTACTTTCTACTCTATATATGCCGCGTTAAAACAAAAAAATGTCCATCGGCGATTTCCAAAAAAAAAAAAAAAACTTAATAATAATAATAAGAATAATTGCACGTACAAATATATTTAAATATATCATAAAACAAATAGTTTAGAAAACAGCGTGGGATAGCTAAGCAGTACGATCGGCGGCGTATCGTTATTCGTCCGATAAAACAAACGGTTTTTTTAAAAAAATTTTTTTTGTGTTTATTGTTCGTGTTAATCTAGTAAAACTTGAAGAGTCGAAATATATACCACGCGAATTCTCAAACTATTAGACAACTCTATTCGATTCTTTTGTCGGGCCTTTAAACCCGTTAATTGCACGTTGACTTATTATATTAATTATAATAGTCTGTACTCACTGTTCAGATGATGTTTTTTTCGGACAACACACTCCTGGCACGAAAAGAGTCTTAAAACACAAAGACTGTCTGAGGTGACCCAAGTTGAGCAACAACTGCGGACAGTTGCTAAGGTCTTCACAGTTTCCTTGAGTACCGTCCGGCGTAGAGCACGGTCTGTTGTCCTGCGAAACCACCTTGCCTGATCCCAGACTCACTAGTGGCTTTACCACCATATCGGTGACATTTCGACCCAACACGTTCTTGCTAATAGTGAATATGGCAGATGGCAAGTCACCTTGTTTCTGCAAACCTTCTCCTACGTTATTATTTGTTAATCATTTTGTTTTTTTTTTTTGTTTTTTTTGAAGCTGACTTGTCCAGATAATACGGAAAGTCAATTCGATGGTGTTTGTTTTTTACCTATCTTTGTATTCTCGATTATTTTAAAGATTCAAAAGCCCTAACAAAATATCCGTCAAACAAATATATGTTTGAGATTTGTTTATTTTCTCAAATTGATTGAAAACACTTGTGCAATTTTGTGTAACCGATTTTCAAACTGTTTGAAAAAGTCAGGGTCTTTAACGACTAAATAATAAGGCTAATTCTTCTCGTGTTTTATTCTCTTTAAAGATGTACTTACTTACTGGATAACTCTGAGGGCTGTCGAGTCTGTCGTCCGACGTCCCTCTAGTGTAATTAACCAGATACCTGCCCACAGTGTTGATAGCACCAAGTGTTTCGGAAATTTTCGCTATGGCTTGTGGGGATAAATACCGAGCTTCTTCCGACCCGACGGGAGGATATTCAGTCTGTGGTTCTGCAGGCATTTCCGCGGGTACGTTTTCTTGAAATTCTGCTGGCAGTTTGGCACGTCTTCCTGATTTACCGTTTCTGCCTTCTGGGTATGCAATACCGCCGTGTTCTGCATGTTCGTGGTTATCACTCGCGGGGAAATGAAAAGGTTCTCGGTCTGTCTGTCTAGGCGGTCGACTTATATATTGGTACTGTTGTCTACTACCGCCAAAGTCGTAAGCTGTAATGTAATATCGTAATGTTGTTAAACGGTTAAAAACGACATCATTTTCAGACAGACTATTTTAAGTTTTAAATATAAAAGTTAGTGTTTAGTATTAAAAAAAAAAAAAAAAAAACGTATTAGGAAAACTCGCATAGTTTTGTAAGCCGTTGCGTTTTTAAAAGTATAAAGCCATACGATCGGAGCTGTTCGTATTTTTTTTTATCGTTAAGTATTTGTATTTTATATGCTGTTATATCAATTTATGTTTTACGATAAAACATTTAAATATACGATAGTAGACGTAACTGTTAAAAACCATATGTTACCATTGTTTCGTACATATTTTCAATTATTAATTTAAGTTTTAAATAAGTAGTAATGGAAAATAAACTATATAACGTAATAGTACCTACATACATTATACATATATATTATATATATATATATATATATATATATATATATATATATATGGTAATACTAGGTAGGTATCATAAACATAAATAATAATTTGTATAATGTTCTTTATTACTTACATGTATACATTTCATACATTTTTACGCGAAAAATATCCGTTTTCATTAGTATCGTTTAAAGCCATTAAATGGAAATCGATACGATAGAAAACGATTTGTTTCCTATCATGGAAAACACTTGTCGGGGGGGTAGTAAAATTCTGTAGTCGATAAATTTCATTCGGTAACTTTATATTATGTGTATGTAATGACTAGAACCCGGATTTGTATGCTGCGTTTGCTTATTTTCTCTGGTCGATCGTATTATATTTGTATGCTAAGTGAGGGGAGAGGATTTATCGTGCATTTCGTGATATAGAGATACAAATCACAAAACCGTTTAGCGCATATTTTTGTGCATTTTACATTTTTCAACTCATTAAAAACAACAACAACGAATACGTACGTATTATACTTTGCCGGCATTATTGATATTATTTCAAAAACACTAAGTTGACAATTTTTTATTTTTTTTCAAATTTAATTTTACGGTTTTAAATTATAATTATTTATCATCAACGATATAAATAAGCACCGTACAATTCGAGCGCTTGGTAAAAAAAAAAAAAAAAAAAATACCTTATAAATTACAAATAGGACGTGTTTATATCGTATAATAACGATAAATCGTTTGATCTATTTAATGTCAAATTGATCGTTTTAGTGAGAGCTACTTTTATTATTATTATTATTATTATATTTCTTTAACTTCCATGTACCTACTGATAATTACGAGCAACTGCGGTAAACGTAGGCGCCAATGGTTAAACGATTGTGCGTTCGCGTGGAGGAGAGGCAGGCGAACCCCAAGTATAAAAATATACTGTAATAATCGTAAATAAAAATAATTTCAAACAACTAAATATTGCGCTTGACACATATATAGAAAGTTATCTGTTTTTTTGTGTCCCCACACGCCAACATAATAATAATAATATTATAGGTATCATTAGCCGATTTCGGACGTCCTATAGTGTTCCAAACCGCAAAACCGACAAAGAATGAAAAAAAAAAAAAATCAGATGGAAATCTATAGTGTGAGAGCGAATTCAATCGTCGATAAGATAACGTCGGCCTACTTCGATGTTGACATGTAAATTAGCAACACTATAGGATAACACTAACACTAATCAATTCTCTTGACGGTGTTTTTTTTTTTTTTTTGCTCGGCACATTGGTTTTATTGTACATAAACGTATACAGGGTGATTCGTTTATCACGGTCCGCCGATTTTCTCGGTGGATTTTCAGCAAATACCATTTACTGTTTTGTTTCGACCGTTATGGAATTGTCTAGGCATTGTTTAGAATTTACACCTAGGGAAGGTCGCAGTAATGATAGTGGATCACGATAATACAATCACCCCGTATACCCTTTCGTTTATTCGCCCACAGGACCGCACTCAGCTTGCGTGTAATTATATTACGATAAAGCCGATACGGTAACATATACGCATATGCGTTTTAACGGTGACCATATTAGAACGAACGTTGGCAGAAAAAGAAACCGGAAAACAAAAGTTTTATATTATATATATATATTACGTTTTATCATAGGATTGATCTAAATGTATTAGATATTAGATAGGTGTGTACGGCAAATAATATTTTTAAGTACATTTGATTCCCTTATCAAATTGTAGCTTATACTGATTTCACTTCCATCGGGTGTTTACGTGTCGTCGTAATAGCATGGAATAACAATTTATTTTAATTGAAGTATAATGCAGTGTATTGATGGTAAAAGAAACTTTCGCGTTATTAGTTATTTTAACGTGTTAAAACAGTTTGCAGTTTTCAGTATGCCTATATTCATTTAGCGTTTACACACACACACACACACACTCAGTTGTTTTTCAACAGCATTTTTTTCTTCTTCAAAACTATATAATTTCAATAAAAATATTGTTAACAACTATAAATCGTTCTCGCATATCGCGTTATATGGTTTCATATCAGCACAATTAAAACAAATATCTATTCAAATAGAAAATTGCTTGGACTCGCAAAGAAATATTTTATAAATCAGAATGATGTAACAATGCATCGAATGCATACGATTATTAATTAAGTGACTCAGTTAGTTCATTTGAGACGATAACAATTCGGAACGCGAGTTTATTTAAAAAATTGCTATTTGGATTATTATGTGTACGACTGGAATATAATATTGCTCAGAAATAAACGATATTTACACCTGAAAAACTTTCACTCGTTTGGTTGCATCTGAGGCGTGGTAGTACGTTTTCTTTCTAAAAAAAAAAAACAACAACAACCCACACTAATTAGTAGCCAGTTACATTATATTCTCACAAATTACTATGATATTAATAATAATAATAATAATAATAAAAAACTAACCAATAGGTATCAATTTTAATTTGCATGATATTTTGGAGTGTAAAATGAACTTACGACAATATCGGTAAACAGAAAAAAATAAATTAAGACCCGAACACGCTGCAGTATATTTTAATTGTAGGTTAGGTACTTACTTATTTATTATGCATTATTTAGTCGTACATTTAATATTTTGGATTGAACATTTTCTTTTTTTTTTTTTTTTATACAATATAACCCGGGAAATTTTTATTTGAATAAAGTAGTGTAGAGTGTAACGCTTTTTATCAAACGTTTGTTGGCTTATATTAATGATTCAAAAGCTGTACATTATTATTCATACATAATTTTATATACGTAGTCGATTAATCATTTATTTAAATACGTTCAATCCAGTTCGATCATTCATTGCTACTGTTTGCTCTCATAAATAGAATGTTTTAAGTGAACATTAATCATGACACAGTTTGACTCTGTGTGTGTGTGTGGTACCTGGTAGGTACGAGTTTTTGTATGTTTTTTCTCTCCTATAATCCTAATTGTTTTCGAGGAGCGTGTTCAATACGATTAAATACATTTTACGTTTAGAATTTATCGAATAAACACGAACACATTTATAATCATTGGAAAGTATTTTTTTTTTTTTTTTTAATATTATATGTATAATATTCGTATTATTTTAAATATTTCAAAACTAACAATATGGAAAATTGCATAGAAAAAAAGAAAAAGAAAAGATAATAAAAAAAAAAAAAAAAAAATGTTGTTAAGTGCATAAAACTACACTAAATGTGCGACTAGTGAACCAAAACTGAAAATTGTGACATAAATAAAGAATACAATTATGTTCAGTGTGTCAAATGTAATCGACTGTAATAATTATTTGCGTAATGGCCTAAGCAATTTTCCGAAATTAACGATAATAATATTGACAATCGTTAACGTGCATATTTAGAATAATTTAATAAATGTCCATAATAGTCTGCACGCGTTTTAAAGTTAAAAATCGCGTTAAAAAATATAATACATATCATTACCTATATAATGCGATAAAAAAAAAAAAATATATTATTTTTCGAGTCACGTTTACTTTTAGGTACGAATTAATATCATTTCCTCTAATGTATTCTTGGTTTTTATTTTGTTTATTATTGTTATTATTATTATTATTTTTTTTTTTTATAATATTACAGTTATCGTTACAACTATATTATATTATTGCAGTGTATACCCACTCGTTTCGGATAAAGATGATATTATTCGTATATAATATATACTTTCTAGTATATACGGCGCGACTAATAATAATTTAAAAGAATCGGAATAACAAACGAACGTGTAGGTTAAAAAAAAAAAAAAAGTTATTAAACCTACGTGCGTCATTATATTGTATATCGATGGAAAAAAAAAATAAAAAATAATAATAATAACAATCTTAGTATAATATATTGTTGTGCTGCTATATTATTCGTTTCGTAGGTTGTTCAAAGTGAAAATTGCGTACAACCGATTGAACTTGCGGACTTGTAACCTTTTTGAATGCACACAAACACCATACATACACACACACGTGGTGTGTACATTACGAGACGACAATATAATATATTTCGTCGACCGACGAAACACACCGCGTACAATATGTAAATCGATGCGTTTTTTTTTATATTTATTTTATTTTATTTTTTTTTTTAAGAAAACATACGTACGCCACCCACGCGACGGTTCACTTTCCATTTTACGCCGCACGATATCCGGGTGCTTTACCGTCGGTTCAACGTTGTCCAATACAACGGTAAGGTAAGGCTGTGTTTTTGTTTTTGTTTTTAATCATTTTGAAAAATATATAATTATAATAATATCCGAACGGGACACTATACGTGCGTACGCATTACAATATCTTTGTGTTCGTATATCGTATATTAAAAAAAAAAATGATAAAACATACTCTATTAATATCCGGAATAAAGTAAATTGCTATGGGACACACTATGCAGAGAAAGTGCAACGGCATAAAAAAAAAAAAAAAAAATCTCGGAAACGTACCCAGTTCTCATATTATTATAATGTGTAATATTATATACGCTAAAATCAAAATCAACATAATTGTTTTTCCCTCTCACAAGCGCCGCTTTTTACTTTTCTCCCGGCCGTCCGACACGTTAGTTACGCAATGTCGCGCGCACACAAGTTCGTTGTGCAACTACATATTATTAGTTGGTTGTGACTTCTTAGTAAAAAAAAAAAAAAAAAAAAAACTAACGCATACTGCCGTTAGGACAAACGCGACGTGTATAGTACAGGCGCGTAGGCAAAAATCGTATCTCTTAGGATTTTTTTTTTTGATTTTTTCCCGAACCGTTCTGCCGCCGAGAGAAAGTGTTAGAGGTCAATATTATGTATAGAGTTACGCAACTATTCAGTTTTTTTTTTTTTTTTTTTCTTGTTGGAATTACCGTCGGGGTGATAATGACCTAGATGGATTATAATATATATATATATATTTATTACAACTTACGGGTACTTATTATTATTAAATATATATTATGTACATAAATACAGGCGTGTACCTATATTTTTTAATGAATCATCGGAAATTACCTTGTGAGTAATTGTCATTGTATTGTCGTACTGCAACGCCGGATTTTACGGTGAAGTAACATAACCCTGGAAAAAAAAAATTCCAAAAAAATTAAAAATTAAAAATAACAAACTATCTATTACTAGCATTACGAACTCCGATCGGCAATCGTTATAATATTGTTATACAACGCACAGATAAACTTATTCGATTTCCGTCAAAATTTGATTCACCAGCGCATTCGTCATCCGATTTATTGTATACTCGTTTTTCGGACTTTAAAATTATTTTTTACAGATTAAATGC
Organism: Tuberolachnus salignus; assembly: GCA_956483605.1. Classification (NCBI taxonomy): domain Eukaryota; kingdom Metazoa; phylum Arthropoda; class Insecta; order Hemiptera; family Aphididae; genus Tuberolachnus; species Tuberolachnus salignus. The sequence continues at coordinate 43,974,290 of OY101430.1, forward strand.
GGTAAGTGTAACTCGAGCAGCACTCGGCTCACGTTCCTAACGTCCATTAAAAATTAAACGTTGCATTTATTAGATAATATAACTTTTTTTTTAAATTATATAACATCGTCTAATCGCCTATTCATCGGAGCACGTCAACCAGGTAGGTGTTACAAAAGCCTTAGTTTCTACGAGCACTACGTGTTTAATTTACAAATATCCTATACAATATTAATATTTCAATAGTTTATCAATTCTAAATAAATATTTAACAGTTTCGTAATATTTTAACTACCAATTGAAATTCAATATTGCCAACGGAAATGTCTCTTATATTACCTTATGCGTAATGATGCGTATACTTAATAACGAAACTATTGATTGTTAGAGTAAGACTGGAGTAATTCAACAATATTTTATTATCTGTCATGTTTTCTTATTGAAAAATAATATAATCTAATTTATTAGTTTTATTACTATATCAAAGCCGTTAATAGTATATAGTAACAACCATATAATATACAACTTATAATTAGAGTAGGTACTTCCTACTCTTTTTAATAGCTTTACGTAGGTGGGTAGATGATTTTTATTGATTTCATTACATATTATATGTTAAAATAAATTATTGAAACGGATAATCAGAGGCGCCGGAACAACGGGGGCAATCGAATTATCGCCCCCACGGGAAAAATTGCCTGGGGCCTAAGCCCCCACTGTTAAAATATATAGGTTTCAGTCGTACCCCATAATTTGTACGTTAAATATTGAAACGAAACTCGAAACAATCGAATAATCGTTTACGTTCTATAAACAACAGGGGAAAATGATTTAAAACAAAACAAAAACAATAAAAAAATTGTATTAAAATAAACGTTTTTACAAATAAATTAACGCAAGAAAAGTTGTATCGTTTTATAAGAGCATTTAAAAAATATTTATTTCAATTATCCAATAAAAATAGTAAAGAAAAAGAAATATATTACTAAAATAATTTTTAGATTATTAAATTACGTTATTTTCCGTAAGAATGAATGCTTTACACACATATTCAGCTCCCACGGTTCAAAAACCGTCCCGGATCCACTGCGGACAATTTAAATAATTTGGTCGATATTCAAACAATATTTTACGACTAGAAACAGTACATGTCGAATTTCATTTGGGTAATATTGATTTTATTCATGTTGTTGTGTTATATTCGAAGACAATGTATTGAATTTTCAAACGAACGGACAACTTTAAGAAAAAAAAGCCGACATACTTCACACCATGGGTGGGCCACTGTTGTAGGCGAGAGGTTGGACTGGTAGAATATAATATTGTAGGGTAAGTTAATTTATATCTGCACGCAACGATAAATCGTTGCAAACCAAACACGATTCAGTGCGAAGCTCGGTTATACATGTTCTGATAAATATCAATTGAAAACTGTATTAATTTGTATCTAAAAAATAAATTACAATTGGTCGTATTTATTTTTTTTTACTAATTTTAACATACATTTGAACTTAACATGTTTATAAAAAAAAGTCATGATAAATCTATATTTTTATATTGCCATAAGAACCACTTATGATTAACCCTATATTAAATTTTCAACCATTTTTACGAAACTAAACAAATATAAACCGCGTAAAACTAAATAAAAACGGAAAAAAAAAAAAATGACGAAATCTCAAATGGCAATAATAATCATTCGAAAAACATTCGAGTGGACGGCACATGTCTGGCACACCAAGGACGAGAAGAATGGTAAAAGGTCTCTAAAAAAAGGAAAAAAAAAAATAATACTACTTTTTGAAAAATAAATAAATTTCTTAGGTTAATAGGTACCCATGCAGATAAATATTAAATTTCAAATGTATGTAATCAGACGGAAAATAAATAAATAGATTATTATTAGTAGGTACACTAGGTAATAATAGGATTCTAAACTATAATAATGTGTAATATATACTCGATTATATATTAGCGCAATGATATATATATTTAAACGAAAATAACCGTACTCTGGCTATCGTAAGTACACACACCTTGAAAAAAAAAAAAAAAAAAGTTTACGAGTAAAATAGCTGATCTCGCTTTGATCTTTGAAATAATAACGTATAATATTAAAAAAAAAAAACGGAATAATACGACGAAAGCGAATAATATACCGAACGCAGGCGTAAAGTGCGGAATTTAATTTATGGACCGGTGGAAATGATCCGAAAATCCGGTATGAATATATTATAATGGATGATGAATGACATGTAAATGCAAAGTTGGAATATAGAACACCGTTCTCGAAACGTATGTGCACAGTGCACGCATTGCTGTACACAACAGGTACACGGTGTGGGTATTAATTTATTTCAACAAAAATCCGAACACAATCGAAAATATAAGATTATATACGCGTACTGATATAATATCGTGTACATGTGAGTTTGTCACAATAACTTATAGATAATTGCAACCGTTATTATTTTCTATATAGTACATTTGACGATAACGGTAACGGATACTATGAGAGATAGTACACCGGAAAACCTATTAAGAAACGTGTTATTATCATTAGTACCTATATACGAGATCCGTTTTGTTAGTTCACGACAATGCGCGTTATGTGTTCATAAAATAATATATGTCGGAACAAATACAATCCTAGCGAAATGTTATTTTCTAAAAAATGTGTTCGTCGCGGGCTTACTACACACTACACACCTATGCGTTTTGACCCCGCGACAGTTCGTTGTTATTTTATTTGCCGTTCGTTTCGCGTTCACGAATATCGTAAACGCATAAATACGGGATGACTTATGACGTTTCTAATGATTTGCCAATTATTTTATTTACGACAATTAGGTGAGTGTAAAAAGAAAAAATGCAAATTCGGAAATCCGTGCATTTAAAATGCAAAAATATTACTTGGCTTTTTAATAATAAAACAGTTAAAATGCAAAGTACAAAATAATCTTCTGTATGGATGCGAGGTGTTACTAAAGACACGATTGTCATTTCGGATATAAATACGCAACAACTAGAAATAATATTCGCAACTCTGTTTTTATTAGTTACAATTTCGAGTAAAAACTCGCGACTTGCGTGAAAGGCAACGGTTACCTAGGCTGTTATATCCTTCCCCTCCCATTAAACTATTATTTTAATAAATATATTTTAAACTCATTTATGATTTTTGAATTTCCTATGATTATTGTCTGTTTTCTATCGACAATGGCTTTTAGTTGGGCGGTCCATCATTGTAGACCGTCCCATTTAAGATGTGTCAACTACTATCCTAGATTCAATGTAACGGCAAAAAACATAGCAAAATTGATTTGGTTCTTTTAAGTTTTTATTATATAAGATTCTTTAAATACGAATAGATAAAAATTCGTTATAATAATTAAAATATATTCATATTTTTACAAAATTATAAAAAAAATTTTGTGTGTGGGGGGGGGTAGTCTTCCAAATTTGGACATCCCCCGAATTCAAAAAAAAAAAAAAAAAATATTGTTTTGACTAATATTAAAAAGTAATTTTTAAATTAAATGTTAGTAATCAGTATTAAGTAATAACATTGAACTTATCAATTACACTATATACCAGAGTTTCGAATGTAAAATTACCATGCCAAGTGTTGACATAGTAATTTTGAAAAAAAGCATGTTGTCAATTAATGATTTTTTTTTTTTTGTTTATATGGTTTGTAAGGTACCTGGAATTGTGGACACCCTCCTAAAAATCATCCAAAATACGCCACTAACGGTAATAGGTAACAGATGTGGGAGATTGTTTGAAGGAGTTTATATACGAACCGAGTATTGTACCGATTTCTACCGGAACACGTGCGTGTATTCGTTTAATGATTTCATAGCTACAACACTAGTCCTATTCCGATTTTCCTGCTCGGACGAAAACATTGATGAAATCCAAGCGATAAATTAACCAACGGTGGTAATATTATAAATTATGTAATAAAATACAGTTTTAGATTCGTGTTGATACCCGCCAATAGTATAATAAAGTGTTATTAAAAAACGCAAAGTACCGATATATCGGGTATTATACAACGTTAGAATACAATACGCGTGTCGTTACGCTCGTCGGAGGACGCAATAGGTACAATACGATCGACCCCATTCAAAAAAAAAAAAAAAAAATTACCCAATTACCCAATTACTCGGGCCCGATATATTATTTAAAAATATCTCCTTTAAAAATCTCCGCCGAAAGTGACTGCGAGGTATCGGTCGCGTATGTTATGCGGTCGAAATTGCCGGTGAAAACGAGAATGTGTCCGAAAGTCAACGTAAACAATATCCGGGAGAATACCCGGTGATGCAGCGGCGGTGGCGTCCGCCCACCAGAAATGATGATGTTTCGCAACAACTACGCATATATATATATAAACTCATCAATATTGTCGTCTCTTTTTTTTTTCTTCCTCTCTCTCTCTACATACACGCACACATGGTAAATATAATATTTTAAATATATACGATATATACGATCGTATTGGTTTTGTAGACACGAAAAAGAAAACTATATAGTATACACAATACGAGTGTATTATAATAATACCTACGTCATGACGTCTCTTTCTCTCTCTATCTCTCATCTCTCTATCTCTCTCTCTCTCTCTCTCTGTCTTTCTCTCTGTCTTATCGGCTCAACAAGGCCGTTCGCGGATACTCGAAGGTCGTGACCAAGATACGGGCAATGGAAGGCGCACCGACCAAAGAATCGTCGGTATACAGGCGGGCGCACACGGTAAAATATATATTATAAATAATACGCGCAAACTGCACCGGCGGACGTCAATAATCGCGGCGAACTACGAACTACTATTAATTAGACGTTATAAACACAAAAATAAAATATTATATATTTTTATATATATATATATATATAAATATATATATACGAGTATTATTATTATTATTTTTTTCCTATTCGTTTTTCTGTTTCTCGGACGTTTCCGCGCTCGCGCCGGTGAAAACATCCCTCGGGCAATGTCGTCGCCCGGACGGCGCGGTTTTTATCGCGCGCGCCGTCGTCGGCGCCGGACGTTTCGCGAGCACGCGCGCGCGTCTGCTGTCCGGCGACGACCGCGTTGGTTTCTACATGAAAAAAAAAAAAAAAAAAAAAAATATTTAAAAAACACCGCTCACGGCGTCGGACATCGTCGTATTTCGGGCCGTATAATAATACGTATACGTACCGTACACGGTATTATTATTAAAAAAAAAAAAAAAAAAAACATATCATAACAACCGTATCGGTCGCGCATTTCCTCACGGTTCGGCCTATAATAAAGTTATAAATAAAAAAAAAAAAAAAATTATAAACCGCGCGTATAATTATCGGGAGAATATTATTACCAACGGTATAATATTATTATGCGCATATTATAATATTATATATTGGTACGAATATTATTGTAACGCGTTATCCGTTCGCGTCTATTTATTATTTATTTTTATTTTCATAAATCGCTTTCTCCAATACTGTGTGTTTATATATATATATATATATATATAGGAGACCACCTTTGACACATAACCCGCAATCCGTTGGCCATCGCGGTATTATTATTAGATATACGGCACGTAAAATTGACCGGAAAATTTCGAGTGGTTTTTTCAAAATAAAAAAAATAAATACATTTTCAATTTGTGCTAGAAAAATGTGGTCTAGAAAAAAAAAAAAAAAAAAATATCACCATAAATTATTTTAATACGACGTAGGTATATGCATAATTTAATATAGAAATTACCGGCATATATACATTATAGGTATAAGTACGTCGTAATAACGTCGTAATTAAATTTGTCGGGTGCCGAATGTTAAAAATCTCGATACGGACAGCCCCGACCGGTGCTTAATGTAAAGAATTTATTTCAAAATATAAGTAGATTAGGTACTTATATATTTAAATATAAAAGAAAAAAGAATCTATAAATATATATAATAAAATACAGTTACTTGTCATATGATAATAGAACAGCAACGGTATATATTTGAATTATATTTTCCTGTGACGTTTTTTTTTTTTAAATCTATATCTGCAGTTATTACCTACAAACTACAATGATTCCTTAGTTTATTCATTAATGTTTTTTTTGATAATATAATATAATAGGATTTTTATAGCTATTGTATGTAATTTTTGTCAGATTATACGAATAAGTGTTATTTATCTCGTAGTTGACGAATTATTTAAATTCTAAAAAACCGTGTTTTTTCCCCATTTCTTTTCTAAAGACCCGAATATGAATAGATAAAATTGCGGTTATAAGTGCCGGTTATTCTTATTTAAATTCTCTTCCATTATAGAACCATAAAGAACAAGAAACTCCAGTCGTCCGAGTATAAATATGACAACTAGCACTGCTAACAGGTTATACAAACTAACTTTTCACCTTCCGTTTTCCAAGTTCAATTTGATCGATTTTGTTTTACTAATATTACAAAATATTATTGACGATTATCAATGGTAATATATATTATTGTCGGCGTAGCAATCGCGTACACTTACGATATATTGGTTATTTATGGTTAATATAATAGATATTAGATTTAACGAAAATCGTAATAACCATTAGGTCTAGTACCTATAATACAGGTAATTAACCGAATAACGTTAAAATAGTTAACTAATATTTGTACAATAACTATGGTGGGCATACACCAAAACGTATTATACAATGCGTTATTGTACATATTAAATACGCATTATTGTAATTTAAAAACTAAAAATTATAATTATTATAGTTTCCTTGAAGTTATCGATATTGAGGACACGTCTTATATCTCGACGTGTCTTCTTCGTGTATAATGACTAATTACACTGGTGTTGTGGTATTATGCAATTGTTCGAGTGAAAAAAAATATTATACACCACGCACGGTTTCACCCATGACACAACTTTGAGGATTGGGGTCAAGTTGATTTGTCATATTACCAGCGATGTAGTGATGCTCATTGTTCTCCGTACAGTAATCATAATAATTTAAAAATTGTATTCGATTTGATATCCCTGTTATGATATCGACGGCGTACGTGCCGTTTGGTTATATTCTCGAAGTCAACAGAAAGCAATAACGGCCTAATGTTTGGACGGCATCGGGCAACCAGAGCACACGGGCTTGCGATGTCATAAATTCAAATTTATTGTTTCGTCTGACTTTCGCTTCAACCCGAAACAAAAGGGCGACCATTAAAAAACATAAAAAGAGTAAAAATACCGCGACAAGTGGGTCAGTTATTATTGCTGTTGTTTGAGTATTTAAATATACGCCGTGTGTCTGTTAGCCGTTAAATATTTCAGGGTGTTCCAGACATCTAGTCTATACCCATGGCGTACCATTTCGATTCGATAATATTTTATGGTTGAAATACGAATGTTCGACGCGTTATCATCAATCGTACATTCATTTTTGCCTATTTGTGCACTAAGAATTAAATTCCACAATTAATACGCTGCAATTTATATCGTTCGTTTTTGCATACACGCGTGTAGTTATTACAAAGTCGTCTTTAAAATACTCACCTAACTGTTGAGAAAACAATTGAAATTGTAAAATTAATTTAAGAACCGTTTTTACGTTTTTTTTTTCCTATTACCAATATTAATTATTTAAGTTCGGTTATCATTAGTTATTTCTATTCGGTTTAATTGCAAAAAAAAAAATAATAATAATAATAATTAATAAACGCAAATATTAAACTAGTTGCCCGACGACCGGTGTTGCCCGTGTCAATTAAATCCTCCTTTTTTATCGTTTAAAAGCATAATAATCTTTTCAAAAACCGAAATCAATAAAAAAAAATTCAATTTAATGTTTAGAAAAACGGTTTTTTTTTTTTTAATTTCACTTGTATCATCAAGGTAACCCGTACATTGACTAAAAATCGAAATAATTCGATTTTTGTTTCAAGAATACCATAAACCCTATGTATGCTATAGCCATATTCACTAGTATTCATTGGCGAAGATTCATGTGGGAAACCACATGTTTGTTCATTACGTTTATAACCTTGATTACATTAAAAAATATATACTATTCGTTTAATCATCAACGATACACGGAAATAACGTATTGCAGGTACTAGGTATTATACTATGTTGGGAAATTTAGAACAATTTTTAATATCTAGTATTATATAAAAAAGTTGATAAAATAATACGTACACATACTTTGTATTTTAATACGGTAATAGAAAATAAACCACATTTAAAAACAAAATTATCGATCTAATTTATCAATATCCAATGGGTACTAATATCACATTAGTATGATACAGTTATGACAATGAACCCTAAACCTAACCTAATATTAATGTGTCTATGGTGTGAGCCGCCCCATGGGAGTTTTATTTCGGAAATCCGGCTTCCAGGCGCACACGAACCCGATCGTCCGCTTCTGTTTTCAGATTTGGTCAATTTCCTGATCTCTCCGTGCGATAATGTTCGGCTGTGGATTACGTACAGACAAACGAACGCTTTTTAAAATGTATATATCAGTAACTTTAGTTCGTATTCTAGGAGCAGGGGCAGGGGTTAATTTGATAGTCTATTTTAGTACTTATTAGCCAACTGCTGAAAAAGGAAGGTAATTTGTTTAGGTTAAATGTATTTACGTATGTGTATGTACGTTCTCATTTTCCGCTTGTTACTATTAAAATATAAGTATTATATACTTAGATGTATTAGATACATTATATCCATTTGTAGTATATTAGAAATATTAGGTATTTACTACTAAAGTACAATTAGTAGGAGTGGGCCGATACATAAACCGATACTCTATATTGGCCAATTTTTTTTTTTTTTTTTTTTTATAACCGATATTTTCGGTGAAAATTGTCTTCAATGTCTTTAAAATATGAATAGAACATTGAAAAAAAAGCAAAAAAAAAAAAAAAATACGCGTTTTCAACCGGTAAATCAGTTAATTTTAATATTAACTCATAATTTTCGCTTTCATATATCGGCATATCGAATATCGGTAAAATGTGGTACCGGCCCATTCTTATATTTATTAGTGTCTAATAAATAATAGAATAGTTTTATATTTTATATTTTGTATACATTATAAATAATTATAGGATAACGTAACAACACGTAAGTGGGCCAAAAATTATCCATACGGGTCATGACCCCCCACTAAACTTTGTTCCTGCTATATATATAGGTTATACATAATTAGATAACTATCAATAAAGAGTTATTTGAATAGCAATTTTTGATTATATTAAGGTACAATAGAACATGTAACATTTTTTTTTCTGATAAAGATAGGCATCTTGACGAACTCGAACACAAATCATAAGTTTAGCATTCAATTTAAATAAATTTCTATAAATCAATTTAAACAATTGTGTTGTCTTAGTTAAAACCTCTAATAATCAAATAAAACACACGATTTATATTTTAAATTTTTAACTTCGTATATAAATAGAATCGTACCCATAGTATCAGTATTTAAATATTTAAACTTGTTAAATTTGCTGCAGAGTCTTTTAATTTATCTAATTGAAATGCATATTTTAGAAGAAATAAATATTTTTGTTCTACTTATTAAATTTTAATTGACCGTCCGGACAAATTTGAATGTGTTTTCATGAAAACTTAAAAAATATATAATTGAAAGAGATAAAAACCAAGAGATAATATTATTATGGTTTTACGTTAGATCAGAATAATTCGCTGAAAAACCACTTTAGGTATATTTTTGTATAATAAGACCTTACGAAATTAAAACTAATGAGATATATGTTTGCGGGTAAATGTTTTTTTTTTCTTTTTATTTCGTTCATAATCCACATCATTAGTTTTTGTCTACATGTTTTCTTTAATATAATTAAATAAAACATGCATTTTCTAGAGTTCACCATTTTTTTGGTTGAATTTCGTGACCGAAAAATACCGTTTAGAGTTATTTGATGGTCAAATCGACAAAAACAGTATATTTATATAGAAAAAAAAATTAGCTAGTGTCAAGTAGGTATATATATATATATATATATATATATATAAAAAATATATATAACACTTGAAACAATGGACTGCGATATCCTGTTAAACGAACCATTACTCTTTCAGTGAGAATCTTCGATAGGTATGTTAACTGTGTGGTTGAACATGATTGACCATTGTTTTTGGACGTGAAATAGCAAAAAAAAAAAAAAAACAAAACAAAAAATAAAAAAAATGTACAAGTGTCCACTCGTCGTTTCCCTCGAATGAGTCTAATAATAATAATAATAATAATTGCGAATCACTCGAAGACGATTATTGTCACAAACTATATTATAAGCACGAGTACAGTTTTACATAACGGGCCATATTACATTTTTTTTGAACATTTAGTATTTTTTTTTTTTTTTTTTTTTTTTTTTTTTTTTTTTTTTTTTTTAATTTTTAACGGGAAGCACGCGAAATGACCGGAAGGAAATTTAATGGGCCGCATCGTAACGTTCTTCCGCGATGAATGTAAAATCATAATGGGTGAAATTATTACTATTGGACTTTGTTATGTTGTCAGAGTGCACGTATACAGAGAAATGTTATAGTGCGTACCGTGGAGTACTTATAATCTGTAATCTTTTGATATTTAACGGTAAGCAAATTTAATTCACGTTATACAATTATTATTATACGCTTGGTTATTTTAGACTATAGGTACGCCCCAGTACCTAGGCCCCAGTACAATGGGTTTTTGTTAATATTAAAATAAGTAAGTTGTTCCTATAATACCAGTAATTTGAGAATATTTTTCTAAAAAGTATGGTTAGGTAGCTAAAAAAAAAAAAAAAAAAAAAATATAAATATATATTATAACGTATTATTTTATTTTAAGATAAAATACGAAATGTGGCGATTTAAATTGATCATAATAAATCTTTACGGTTATATTTTGACCAATTAAGTACCTATAAGTATAGTGATTTATTTTACTGCAATGAGTAGTAACGTCTTTATGTTATTGGTTTATATTGTACTTGTAGGTTTAAAAAAAATCTCGCAAACTTAACTTATTAATATATGAACTCGATATTCGTGATACGCGTCTAAAAACTTCACGGATGAATGCGCCACGCGCTTATGGTTCTGGGCTATTGAAGAAACAACGGTTTCAACGTACGTGGGCTAACCGCATACATTATTATACATACGAATATATTGTATATTATAATTATCGGAGTCGAGCAATAATTATTTTATAAAAATTAATCGGTAGGTGTACAAACTGAAAAATTACATACATTGTAGTTCTAGGTTAAGTTTGTACGTTTTAATCCAATTATTTTAAATTTACGGATACGCATTATCAGGAGGAGTCTAAAACGAATGTAGAAAATTTGAAAGCAAGGTATTTTTGTTGACTACATTCGTATTGCGATTATATTACGTTTAATATTTGATGCTATCAAGTTATAACATTTATTCTGTACATCACCGATCGTATGGTTTTAAATATTTATCTAAAGCCATTTACAATAAAATAAACAACACGATATTAATGTGTATATTTCAATGTTGTTAAGTTACCTAACTATTTTTAATGTTATGTATTAAAAACACACGTGCAATAGTATAATATAATACAGTTTGGATATACTTTTTTAAATAATATATATATTTTGTAATATGCAAGTAAACGAACAAATAGTTATACAGAAAAACATGCACGCACACAATAAGACCATGAGCTGTATAAATATTGAAGAAAAACAAAATGCATAATTATATTAATCTCTGTGTGCAAGTATCTGCTATTTTAGGATAAAATTTAAATGAATTTTATAAAATAAATTTTTTTTTTTTCTGAAACTACTGTATGTGTCTATAGTTAATATTTGTCACGAATATATCGTATTTAGAATAATGATAGGTTCCTTATTTCTTTATATAGCCAAACACGGTGTTTTATAAACTCTTTTCTGATTAGAAAACATTAGGGAAATCATCGGTGTCGGGATTGTTATTAAGGCCCATTGCGAGTTTACCACCACGAGTGTCATTTCGGAATATTGTCTAAAATTAAAAAAAAAAATATATATATATATATATAAAATTGTGTTAATGGGGAAATTGATTTGTTTTTGATGACGGAATATAACAATAGAACAATGTGTCCGTCTGTCTGAAACTTCTCTACCCGTGTACAATAATACTGCACTCGAATATTATTGGAACATTCGTATGTAGCGGTCCTGTACACATTTAGATTTTAGAATAATATAGCAACCATGAAAATAATTGCAGTGAAAACTGCCTAAAACCGGACTCTAAGAGACCGAAGAAAATAATCGTACATCACGGGTTTTTACTGAAATTTAAACACACGTGATATTCGATTTTGAGACCATTGTCCACAAATTGTCGTTTGATCAAAAGTCCCAGACTGACGTTTCACCGTTTTACTATTATTAGGGGTGTGAAATTGTAGCAAGTGAATTTTTTTTTTTAGTTTATTTTAAGACTATATCTGCATAGGCATGCGTAAACACGGTTTTGAAATTTGTTTTGCATTTTTTTCCAAACGTATTCAGTGATTTAGGTATTTTTTATTGGAATTTTTTCTCTCAAATATACGTTTACATTACGTATATATATATATATAATTCTTTTGGTAACTTTTAATACGAAGTGATTATGAATATTAAAAAAATAGCTATATTCAGCGGCGCCGAACCATATATTTTGAAGTAAGGCATATATGCCATGTCTCAAAATATTTAGGGGTGGACGGTTATATTTGCGGGTTAGAGCTTACTGTAAGTCATGTATGAAAATAGTTAACTCGTTAGTGTTTAGGTTGATTAATTTACGTGTCTTATCATAAATTAGGATTTTTCTCCAGTCGCGGGGCGACGGTGACTCATAGCTTTCTAAGATCGCCGTATCCGAATTGTTCGTTTTCGGCGACACCGGGCATATTGTAGAATATCAATACACAAAAATAAAAACGTAATCGTTACATTGTCGAAATAATATATATTTAATTATTTTTACCGCATATCGGTGATTTTTTTTTTTTTGGTTTTTGGTTGGAAACGTATTTGTTACCGTTTCACTCGCTTTGGGGAATTTTTTTTTAGCGCGATAATATTGATCCGTCCTAATTATTATTGTACTGCCGCGTGTAATAATACGGGCACACGCCGTGTACGGTATACAAAAATACTAACCTAGCATCAGGACGCATCTCGACCACATGTTCCAAGCGTGTCCCTGGCGGTGTATCGGTGCTCGTGGTGGTGATGACGGTGCGGACGGTTAACGCACATAACAGACGCGAACCGGAGCGGACCGTAAGTATTTCGGGGCCCGCGGATACTGCGGCACTGTCGTCGTCGCCGACTATGCGGCGCGTCGCGGGATCTCTACGGCCGCCACCGCCGCCGCCGGTCGCCGTATCGTGGGAGTAACAACGCCGCCCCCGCCCCCTCGGTCCGCGGCCGGTCGGATTTCCAGCGCGAACGACGGCCCGGCGGGGAGTCGGGCCGGTGGTCGGCGGCGAGAAGGAGAAAGAGCCCAAGAGTCGACGGCGGCGTGTCGTCGTGTTCGGAACGAAAGTGAATCCCCCGGACACGACCGTGGGCAAGGACGCCGCGAACGGTGACGTCACACACGAATCGTATAATAGCGCTCGGGCAGGCAGTATTATTAATATTAATAACAACGATGATGATAATAATAATAATAATGGACGACGATTATTCCCGTCGTAAACCGCAGAATCTGCTGAGCAATGGGTAAATTCGATTTTGGGGTTTTTTTTTTTTTTGTCCAACCGGACACAATATTTACGAAATTCTACCCGCAAACATTATCCCGGATACTTTACACGGTATACCTTTTAAGTTTACTAATTACAATTTGTCCGCCCTCGCCCCCCTCATAAGGTTTTAACCTGAACTAGAATAATATGTCGGCGGTGTGAACAATTGAAGGTAAAATAATTTAATCCGGAATACGCCGGTGTCACACTAATCGTAGGGTTGTAAGCGCAGGTGGGTACACGCCCGGGGCGGCACGATATTTAAGCGAAATTAATTTTAAAAATATAATGATAATAAAAACAAAGAATAGATGAACATACTTCGCACCGAGAGCGGGCCACTGTTTTTGGTGAAATGTTTGGACGGTATAGGATATAAGAGAGCAGTTTAGTTTATTTCTGTACGGAACGATAAAGCACTGCCAAAGAAAAACGATTTCGAGCGAAGTACGGTTAATCGTGTTTCGAAACGACGACGTAATTCGACGGTTTTCATTTATATTTACACTTTAAACGCTTAAAAAAAAAAAAAAAAATTAATTATTACATTACCATCAAATTTTTTCACCATTAAATACAATTCACGATGAACCCGGTGGCCAATTTTCGTACATTAAAAATGCGTCCACGTCTAGAAAGAGCTAATGTCAACATTCTGTGAAAATTTCAGGTCTTTACAAATATTTTCAACCGAGTTACAAGTCGTAACTCGTAGTTACGATTCGTTGGGTAGCTTCTATTATCAGTCAACTCATGTCATTCGTATTTTCACTCCTACGCTTATTGTAAAAAGATTCCATTTACTGATCGTGTATTTCTTGTAAAAAAAATTCGTTCAACGCTTTTAGATTCTGAGCGTAACGACGAATCTATTGGTTTTACAATGATGTGTGTTTTTTATTGATTATTTTTTTTTTATCTATATGTACATAACTGTCTTACCACAGACATTTCGTTTCAATCATAAAACGACAAGATTGCTTTTTTGTTTCATTTTCGATTTAGCTGATGCATTGTGGAGGTCAATTTTAGATTTTTTATGATTTTTTAGATTTCATTAAGGAATGGTGAGGAAAACCGGGAATATTAACGCAATAACGGTTTTCTGTTTATTTGAATTTTGTGTTTTTGTTGTAATTCAGTTTAAAAAAAAAAAATCATAGAGATCTGACATTTTCATCGAATACTTATATTACTTATATTATTTCTAGTTGTGGTCAAATTTTCAAAAAATGTTGGCGTTTTTTGAAGTAAAAAAACATATTGTTAACTTTCGAGTATTTTAATATTTTTATTTGGTTTTTAGTGTGGATTAGATTTTATGAAAATGCTCTAAAATTCAACAAAAATATCATCTAAAGTAAAACCTTCGTGGTAAAAAAAGTGGAGCGTAATAAAGTTGTACATTTTATAAACGTTTATAGTGTATATTTTGACAGAAAAAGTAAAAAATCTCACGGCATTTCAAATCGTGATTAACCGAACTTCTTTCTAAATCGTTTTTTGTCAGTAATGATCTATCGTTGCGCACGAATATAAATTAAATTCTTGTTCGTAATCCTAGCTTATCAGTGTGCTGTGGTACTATCCGGTACGAGGACTGTAGACTGTTTTTTTTTTTTTGTACAACGAGACAATATTAATACAGACACGTTTCGTAATGTAATTGTTCAGTTTTTATCACAACGATAATTGTCAATAGCAACCGACATATTCAAAAACATCGAATGATTTAAATTGTATTATTTATTGTATAATCTGGGCTCAAGACCATCGGGCTTCGGGTAGTATTACCATATTTGTTTTTGGCTAAAAATCTAGCAGATTGTTTTATTGGACATTATTTTTATTTTCCAATGATTTTCAAATATTATACAATTTTAAAAAGCTTATATTTACTTTTTTTGGTTTATAAAAAAAAAAATAAATATTTTTGCTAATAGTTTTTCTTTTTTTTTTTTGGCATATTTTCTACTATGTACCGATGCATACGAAAATGCAAGCAATATATGAATTTTTTATGCGATAGAACTAAAATTAAAAATAATTTCGCCTTTTTGATTAGTGGCCACTCACTTACTTGTAGCCTTAAAATTTTCTATTGTTTGAGCCCATCAATTTTTAAAATTAAAATCAAATCACCGAATTTCTCTCCGCCCCCCCCCACCATTTGTTTGTAGTGAAGTTACAGGGTTTTTTTTCGTACAAATACAACATAATTGCACGCGCATTTACAGAAAATCGCAAATATTTTTACAACAGCCGACAAGTTTAACCGAGATACAAAAAATAATCTTCGTGATACTTTCCAAATGTTTAAGCGTGTACATACAAAAAAAAAAAAAAAAACAAAAAACAGTGATAATGAAATAAGTTGCTGATTCCTGAATAATAATATCTATACTAATGTCTATTGATGATCCGGTTTGAGTGGTAGTTACCACTATAGCTGTGTTAAAGTAATGGACAACATAAATTACAAGTAAAATTACTTTCCTTATTTACTCACAGTTACATATTTATGCGTATACGCACGTACCTGTAAATATACACGTACATTACATCAATTATTTTATTGTGTGTACCTACATTATAAAAACAAATACTCGTACCTATAGCTTTCTTTTCGCTTCTTAGATAAGTCATTAAATAACACATTTTTGTACCGAGTAAATACAATAATAATTATCACATTTACTATAAACAGGTGCGGGATTATTAAAACTTGAATAGATTTTCGTTTCGTTTCCATTCTGATGTCAAATAACGATTTGAATTTGATTCAACACTAGGTATTCGTTTGATTCACATTAACCAAATGTTTGTTGTCACGCCTAATTTATTCGTTTGACTCTATTTATTTATGCAATTCAAATGGTTATTTTATTATAACACCTATATTTTGAACATTTTAATTTAAATTATTAGTCATGTATAATTTTAAAAAATGATTCCGTACTAACATAAACTTGATTTGACGATTATAATAAAATTAATATCGATGAAAAAATATGTATAATAATGGTTTATTCGACGACAAAAACGTCCTAAAAAAAAAAAAATCCTTGACATTATTTTATTTAATGTAAACAATGGCATTGCTAAATATAGTGGACAATTTTAAATATTTATATATTTCTCAAATAGGTGGACTAACGCTTGGTTTTAGTTTTTCGAAATTACCTATCGATTTACCAGTCAAAATATTCTTATAATAAAGACGTAGAAATCAAATTGAACAGAAAAACAGATATAATTTTAACTATTATAGGTATATGAATCTGAAATATTATGTTCAATTTTTAACGCGATTATAATTATTGTGTATTCTATTAAATTGATTTATGTGTAATTTAAACTTAGATGTTTAATTCTCATTGTTGTTATATCAGATTTTCAACATTTTCTAGACACCAGCCTGGGAACTTAAAACATTATTTTTTCTTAACTAGAAACACGCGTGTTTAACTTCCCATTTTTAGGAAATGAATCGATAAACTATGTATTTTCTGCGTCTAAAACTATTTCCCTAGAAAAAATAATACATTTTGCACATTTTAAAACATGACGTTTTGTCTTTAATTATAAATATTTTGGAATTTAATTTGAGTATTTGAATAAATAATATTGATTCACACAAATTTAAAAGTACGAATTACTTAGATTTACATTTTGTCTTACATTTTATAAAATTCAATAATTTAACACTATGAAATAATTAACAAAATAAAAAATTATAAATAAATATGTATTCAAATTTCACGCGTTTCATATTGATTATCACGTGAAGAGTTGTACAGACTGGATGGATGAATATTACAATAGTTGCCAATTTAACATGGTGGAAAATCGGTTTATATTCTATTTCCTATTATATTATGTTTTCACATATTATAAGAAAAATATCGTATATTTTTATCTTAATTAATTTTGTAGTTAAAAAAAAAAAAAATTAATTTCATATCTTTATCGTGACGGTATTGTTGGCCAACAACAAAATGTTCTCCCTTCGCCAACAACCTTATTGTTTACAGTACAACCCCATAAAAATAGTTCTTTGTTAGGCAAACCGACAGAACGAAATGATCTTCGATAGCGTATACACCTGTTAGATATAAGTAAGGAAGAGTACATCTTTTTTCTTTTTAAAATTTAACGACCATCATATTATTGTGCAGTCAAGCTAGTCGTAACCCCCCAGTAGAAATAATCCTTTGTTAGTTTATGTATGTGGGTACATTAAAAAAAAATATATATAATAATTGTGAAAACTCATCATAATATATATAGAAATAGAATAAAAACAAATCGACCAAGGCACATCAATTGTTTTTAAATCATTTTACACGGTATTAACAATATTTAATTTTATACCCGAATTAATAAAATTAAAAAAAAAAAAAAAAAACAACTTAGCGATACATATACGTTAATTATAAAATAATAAATACATTTTGATATTTGCACAGTCTTTTAATACACGCGCAGGATCGCAGCGTGTGATAACAATTGTCTCGTTCATCTTCTTTTTTCGATCCTGGAAAATTAAATACGAGTTTTAATATAAAGTATACTACTTATATCTAATGATGTTTTATTTTTCTTTGGGTTTTTTTATATTAATTATAATTTAACGTCTTACTAAATAGCGATTTAATTGATGTACCACACCATCAAAGGATTATTATGTAACGTACATTTATTTTTTGGAATTCGTTGTGAAATTAAGAGAGAAATGAAACCATTTCTTTTCTTTGGTAATGGTTTTTTTTTCTTTTTAAAAAGTTTACCTAATACTTTAAGTTTGTAACGTACAAATAACCAGAGTACTTTTATTAAATGCGAGTTTACACATTGATGTCTAAATGGACAATTTAATGTTCCGGATATCGTGTGTGTATTCATTATTCCTCGTCCAATTAGACGTCACAACACGCCCTTACTTAATGTTATTCATACTTCGTATTGTTTATATGGAAACATAGTCGGTAAATTCAAATTTTATGCGCTATTCTAATAAAATAAGCAAAAAAAAAAAAAAAACCACGAGTTTATAATATGATGACGTGAGTATAAGTATCCTGATGTGTCATATAGTATTTTTTTAATTTTTTTTTCCAAGCTCAGTCGTCGGGTACCCGGAAATCCACAACAAGTTTTTACCTCTTGTTATCCGATATCCACTCGACGTACTCGTTCACTGGCGTATAAATCAGCGACCCTACACCGACGCCCGTTTGGACGCCAGCCAGTTTACCGTCGCACCACAGGCCGCTTCCCAGCCGTCCCTCTTGCTGAAAAAATCAACATATTTCATTTAAGTTACGATATAACGGTATATATATAAAAAAAAAAAAAAAAAAAAAAAAAAAAAAAATCAATTTTCCAATTATTAAAACAATAAAGGTGACGATTAATTACAACAATATTGTTACGGTGGCATTACGATTTTGCCTTTTCGAAGCGATTATAATTATGCGTTTAATCTAATAGACATTATAAATATTGTACTTTATAATGTTCTAGACGGACATGTTTGTAATATAACTTGAAATTAAAGTTTATATTCTTATTTGTTTAGTGATGAGATAAATCGTTTGGAAAATAATTATAGTGATGTCGTGTAACTTGTTTTTCTTAAATGTATTTATTTGTTTATTTATATAATTATACGAGTATACGCGTGTTTTACACACGAACAATAATAAAAAAACCCTCATTTGTCAAACTTTTGTGTGAAGATAAAAAGGTTAATACAATCAAAAGCTTATATCAGTGTAAATTACGTCAACCTGACAGAATGATACACCAAAAAACTAAATCATTACGTTTTTGGTGTTTTTTTTTTTTTTGTTATGTTCTCTAATACAGTATTCACCTGTACACTCATACTTTTCGTCTCACTTTTTCTAGGGCTGCTCCAAGTTATGTACTCACACTTATCCCTTCAATAGTTCTCAACGTATTTTCTTGTCCAAATATTTATATAACTATTTTACGTAATACTCGTATCCTATTATCCTATTACTCGTTTTAGTATTTAATTTTTTTTTTTTTTGGAATTAAAATTAGTTTCTTATATGATTTTAATTTTTAACTTTTCGGATAATTGTTTTCCATACGGCCAGATATCTGTTTAATATGTTTCGGTTAATTTTTATTATAGAATCATTACGCATGATTTAAAGTAAAGTTTATGTTTTTAACTCAAATAGTTATTATTTATTATTGTTAAAAAAAAAAAAAAAAAAAATGACGTTATTATAGACAATCACAAATCATATAGATACGCCCGCTTCAACTAAACGTATACATACATTCACATTGTATTGCATTCTCCACCGGTAACACGGCAGTACTAAATATGAATTGCTAATCATATTTCGTTGTTGCACTTGACCTTCACAGTTCTCGGCTAAAAATTATATTTACAGTTAATAACTTCAGTTGTTTTTTCCCTTTTAATTTTACAAACCCGATTTCGCTGTGGTTTTATAGTTTGTAGTCTGAAAGGTTTTACAAACTTCATTCTTAATGCTACTGTTTTGGCTAAAACAGGGAATACATGTTTCGTCTTGAAGTGCTTCAGTCAAACTGGCCAGAGCTAAATAATTCGATACGTACATTTTAACGAATCCGCATGGATATTAAAAAAAAAATAATAAAATCTATTATACCTAAATCATTATTTTCCGGTGGAATTTTGGACACTGGCGATTTGAAGTTCTCGTGCACCATGATGTTCGATATGTTCAGCGTCATTCCCACCCAGTCTTTACGGCTAACGGACACTTTCCTTATATCTGCTTTATTTAACCTACGAGAAAATTGAATTAAAATATGTATTTAATCACGCCATTTTGTGAATTTATTACAACAAAATATTATTTATTAAATTTTATATTTTCGTTTAAAATTTACGTAGTTGGCCAATTGCGAATCTTTCAATAATTTTAAGTTGAACTTTTAATTTTGTATGTTTACTCAAAATCAAATCTAATAACAATTTAATATTTCTTAAAATAAGTATACATTTTAATATACTAAATTATGATTCAGACCAAAGAAAACTAAGACTACGTTTTTCAATATAAGTTGTCCTTTTTTTATTTTGTTTCTTAGGATAACACTTTTTGGAGGATTTAGGTTTAATTACGTAATTTGTCAACATTTTCCGTTTATGATACAAACGAAAAACTGGAAATTTGAGAGAATAATGAATAACTTAACATTTTAATTCTGAGCACTACTTTGATTAGTTTTTTTAAAGACGGTTAAATGACGATTTTTATATTATTACCTGGAAGCACAAGTGGCAGAAGTTAGAATCCATATGTCATCTAAAAGCGTTCCGTAACACATTTGTTTTTTATCTACTAAAAAAGTAACTTCACTCTTACAGGTTTTTTGACAAATATTTTTGTCAGCTTTAAATTCATTGTCCATCATGATAGGTGACTCGTCGTCCTCTTCTGCAGACTGAATCGTCTCTACATTATTTAGTTCGGCGTTTTCTTTGTTTTCTAAAGGAATTTCTGTCCTTGAACTTCCATCATCTAACGTTTCATCAGATTTGATTTCAATAATAGGATTCATAGTAGTTTCATTAATTTCTATTTGATTAGCGATCATTGGGATTTCATCATTAATAATTTGTTCTCGTATTTCGTTTCTCAACGTATTTTCTTCCATTATTGTCTGGTTATCGATTCCGGTTTCGCTTGTTTGAATATTGTTCGCGGTTTCGTTTATAAATTGTTCAATAATTTTTTTTACCACTAATTCGATTTGATTCAACTTAGCCAATTGATTGCTTTCCATTATTGAAGGATCAATAGTTTCCCTAGAATTTCTAGCCAACTCGTCATTGGTGTGGGCAGAAGTAAACTTTTTGATATCGGTATCTTTTATCGGTATTCCCGATTGTATTGGTTTTTTGTTGAACTTACAACATACAAAAGGAGCACTTGGAGTGAACGCGCGTTTCAGACCGTCACAGTTACCGGAAGGATCTGGCAAAAAATCATCGTCCGTGGTACAATCACTACCCAGGAGACAATATCCAGAATTGTCGCCGCATGTTTTGACGCCCGATATTACAAAGAGTCCTACGAATAAAGCAAATAATAATAGAAACGATTTACTTAATAATTAATAATTGTACAATTTGTTTCCATGCATCTACATACGAGGGACTTATAGTAATGTTAATTGTCCGGTAGAGTATTCATAAACGTTATGGGCGGTAATGCATTCGTTGTCAACGATAATATAAATTGCAATTTCGCGTTAGGTTATTCAACGTTTTTGTTATTTTTCCACGCAAAATTATGAAAATAATCGTAACGAATATTGAATAGGCTTACCCGGGTCTACTAGTGGCAAGTTCATTGAAGCCGGCAACGAGGTCACGAGACACACAATCGTAGCGAGGAATAACATGACGATGACGGGCCTAAAACAGAAAAACAAGTACGTTTGCTCGTGTGTTCAACGCGGAAGTAACAAGTCGCGCAACGTTCGGCGATAAAGTGTTTGGCCGTTTCGCAGTTTCGCATCTCCGTGAGATATCGGAACGTGCGTATATAGATGAGTCACTTAACTCTTGTCTTATATAGTGTCGACAAAAAAAAAAAAAAAATCACCTAAGACACGCCTGTTGCTCTGGTTGACATACATTAGTATTCATGATATACAGTGCAATTCGTACGGACACGTACTTGGAGTACCGTAACTTTAATTATAAAGAACAAATACGTAGGTACGGTAAAGTTCTATGACCGAATGAACTGACCTACAAAATATTTTTGCAAATTATAGGGCAAATCGACTGATTACCATTTTTTTTTTTTTTTTTTTTTTTTTTTTTTTATGCTGTTATGCGTACGTAGTCTGTCAACACTAAAATATCGACTTCGGTCCGACGATTAACGATAATCAATATTTAATATTGGCGTTGTATTGTATTCTGCGCCGGACGGAAAATTAACATCATAAATACATTACATTCAGATGCTTAAACTATAATTTTTATTGTGTTAAAAAAATGTGTAATTAACGATAATATCAAAGTAAAGAATTACAAAAGTGTACAATATTATTACAATATAATACGAATTAATGTTACACTTTTAGTTAGGTTTATAGTTGCATTGTATGGCTACTACAAATAATAACATAAAACATCTATAAGTAATACGTATTACATTATTTAAATTTTTAATCATAAATCCTTCACTTTCCCTAAACTTACAGAGAGCGAACAATATACCGTATACAATAGTTCTATACAGTATACTTACTAAAGAAAATAAATGGGGAGAAATAGAAATTTGTTTAGAATTCATCACTGGAGTAGTCGTATTAAAAACAAAAAAATAAGCAAAAGATAATATATTATGTTCTTTACATTTGAGAACATCGTCTTCAGTGTAGAATATAAAATAATTTCTTACAAAAATTCAAGACCACATTATTATCCGGTAGGTCAAGGTCTTCTAAAAAAAACATATACACGGTCCACACATATTTTTAAATCGTTATTGTTTACCGAAATAAATTCAGTTTAGACCTCATTTTTTTCCTCCAATTTTAAATTTTACGTTCATTTAGATATTTATAATAATAATGTTATCTTTATCACTACAAATAATGTATTTTTTTTTATATAAGTTAACTTTCTAAATATACGTGTAGATAAAAAAAAAAAAAAAAAAACTTATATACGACACTAGTAAAATTATTCAATTATATATTTTGCTTAATGTACAATAATATGATAGTGGTTTAATTTTATATTAAAAACAAAAAGGAAAAAAAACCGTGTTAACATTTGACAAAAATCAATACATATTTTTTTTTATATTTAACTATAATAAGTAACATAATTATGTAGTTAAATTTAAATTATAATGTATATTTCAAGTCACGTGGACCAAGTAAATATTGAAAACAATTTTCAAGTGAAATTGATGAATATTAATTTCAACAATTGGTAAGCAATTTTCAACTAGATTTGTAGAAAAAATATCAGGAAATAATACCCGGAAAATATAAAGAAAAGTTAATATTATTACTTATTTTATTTTATAAAAAATCCTATAATTAATACTTATAGTGGTAACGTAATTATTTAAAAAAAAAATAAAAAAATATATGTTGATTTTATATAGCCAGGTACGTACCTTGTTTTGTGTGTCATTCCAAGAGACTTGAACGATAGGTAAAAAATACAATATCTAACCGACTTCCGTGATAACGAACAATGTCTATCCATAGACTACTGGTTGGTTTATAATGAACTGTTCTTCTTTCTTCGATTTCCCCCGCCAAAATATATTTCGTTTATTCAATCAAAGATTCATCTATGTATTTTAGGTTTGTACAAGCGTATAGTTATAATTATTTAAAAAAATGTCGGACTTAAATAATATTTAATGTAAACATCATTCGAATCTCGTCGAACAGGTTCGTGGATTTTAATAAACACTACCCCCGGAGGCTTTTTTACTTTATTTTGAATTGATTTTTAAAATAATTATTCAAACGAGGCCGCATAAAAATGATTGTGATGGGTTTTTTAGCCTCGATACAATTTTTTAAGTTTTATTACTAAACAGTAATAATATACGTTGGTGCTTGAAGTAGTTTTTTATTTATGAAATACATCCATCTAGTTAAATAACCATAATTATGTTGACATTATAATATAAAATAGTATATTGCGTATTATACATGTTAATATAATTAGCTTATTATAAAAAAAAAAAAATGAAATTAAAAATTGTCCTAAAAAAAAAAAAAATTACAACAATAGATTTATGAATAATATTATACGAGCATATTATTATACTTACACCTATTGTGTAAGAGATTCTAATAAACGATTATAAAAAAAAATTAAAAAAAATGACATATTTATGTAACACACAATTTAAAATTATATAATAATTGATTTTAGATTATGAGTTGAGAAAGAAAGCTATATTTAGTCTCATTAATATGTTTTGTGGCACTAAAAATAATCCAAATTTTCATTTGTACATTTTATTATTTACTTATTTGTCTTTGGCGTCGGAAGATACATGCAAAATTTAACAACCATTTGTGTGAATTCGACGGATAAAACCTGTTAAGCTTTTATATCTATATAATGTGTTTTCCAAGATTAAAAAGATAAATTTTAAAACTTTATTTTTGCAAATTTCCTTATATGTGTATATCTATATACCTAATGTAGTATTTTTTATATATCCGAATGCAATGTATGTATTATACTTATTTTTTTTTATTTCGACCGATATCATGAAGAATCCGCGTGAACTCTACTACCTCGCTAATAAAATATATATTGTCTACCTAGACATAATTTACTAGTATAACCGTTTTGTAATGTAGCAAATATATAATAAATCTGATATTGTCAACAAGTTTGTTTCCTGTTTAATATTTTAGAGATTGCGAACAAATTAACGGAGAAAGTTTACAAAAATTATTTCAATTTATATATATATATATAAAAATATATTAACTATATTATTCGGGACTGAAAAGTATATTCACGTATATCTGCAAGTTAGTATAGTGTGTTTCTTTTGTACTTATATAAACACGATTATAATAATGAGAATATATTTCATATAAAGAAAATATTACGCTGCCAAGTTTCCAACGTTTTTATGACCGTGAAACTCTTAACTACGACTTTCCGTGATAAATTTAATGCGTTTTAATGTGCGAGATTCTAATTTTACGAGCACAAAGATAGGTATAATAATATGTAATAGCAATAAAATATACATTTACAAGTTTTATAATAAAACTGAACGAGTGATTTTGTAAAACGGTTAACTCGTTTGTTTTGAATATATACGTGCCGAAGAGACATTAAAAATAATATTATATTAATGTGTAACATATTACATTATAATATTATCTATTCTATCATTCTATCACATCCATTGTTAAACCACTTTCTAGTATTTAGAATTTCAGTTCGAAGAACGTACAAATAATAATATTTAAACCGTTCAAAACCAAGAATTTCTATTTCCATAGGTAAGTACAAAAGTATTATTTATTTATTTAGAAATCTACGACTATTATTAATATCTACGATATTGTGTTATTTTAAAATAATAAAATCACTAAAATGCTGCGGATATTTTGATATTTATGAAGTACCTAAAATCGAAAATAATTTATTTACTAATAAAGACTGACTGTTTTACCCCATTTCGCCTAATCGTTATTAATAATAATTATAATTTATTATATTTTTTCAAATTTAAAATGTTGTAATTTTTTCACAACCACGATTCACCGGCTAGGTATGAAGATTCAAGTGTCTCTTTTTTGATTTTCAACGCAACTACAATTACGTTTTACTATAAGTAGGCGTACCTAAACGAGTGAAAAAATATATAGTTTATTTAATAATAATATTTACTGATATTTCAACTCGAATTATCGTTGCATATTAATCAGATATTTTGATTTTATTTTAATTATTTTAAATTAAAAAGTTAACTGGTTACAGTTATTTGCTGACATAATACAATCTATTCTCTATTTGTATAAAAATAGAGAATAGAGATTATAATATTCTAGTTAACAATAGCTTATGCAATATAGTATAACATTCATTATAATGAAAATATAGATTGGTAAACGATAAATAAAATAAAATATAATAGTTGATTATAATTGTAATTGTTTTTTTTAGTAATAAACGTAGATTGTACTATCGAATTAAATTTCAAAACTAGCCGACCGTTAAAAAAACATGAACAATAATAATACAAATTCTTTATAAATTGTGTATCGACAATCAACGGTACTCGGACAAACCGTTTTATTTTTTACCGCGATATTATTAACACGCGGTAAACCGGCAATCGGTATAAATAATTGTGATGGTTATGGTCGAACAGTATGTAATTATAAACGATATTAGTTCCCTAGGTATTTTCATAATATTTTTAATAAAATCTTGGCCGCGACGACATTGGCACCTAACCGCAAAGAGTTACAAATTATATAATACAATATAAGCAGATTAAAATGATAAAAAAAACAAAAATTACCCGCTTTAGACGTTACGAATAACCGGTTGCATAAATTAATTTTGTGTGTATTGACGGATCGACAGAGAACGGTACTTCGTCTGTTACTTACTTCTATTTTTATCGCATATTATCACCGCGTACCGTTTCAAACAATAGTCTTGTAATTATTATTATTTGAATAATTATGTAGGTACGTACAGTTAAAACGACAAGGAAACGTACGAGTGTAGGCGTATATTGAGTATTACAATAATAATAAGTAATATTGGCCGTATAAACAAATACACAAGTGGTAGTTGTATTATAAAAACCGTTTGAATTTTACTAGTATTGCTGTCAATTAAAAGTATTTAAATTTTCTACTTATAATTTTCTCGAGTATGTACTATAATTCTAGTTGAACTTGACCTTCACCTTGGACGTAATACGAGTCATGCCATTTCGAACGCATTAATTAGCTCTGTACATTTTGTACAAATTCCTAAACGCTCAACTGAATATTTCGTATTTGTTCCTTCATCATATTTGTATTAAAAACCAAGTCGATAAAAATCATATTTTAGATAAAGAGCAAAGCGAAAAATGTATTGGATTTCGCTCTGTCTGTGAACAACTTTTCTAATAAAAATCTCGCTACGATTATAAAGTGTATATCCAGTATAGGTAATTTATTGATTTTCGTTGTAGTTTTCTCAATAATTGAGGGGAAAAAAGTAGGAAAACCTAATGTAATTATTTATTTTCGGTTTTTTTTTTTTTTTTTTTTTTTTTTTTTTTTTTTTTTTTTTTTTTTTTTTTTGTAATACGGTTAAAAATTATCGTAGAAACCTGAAATGTTCACATAGTGATTATATTAGCCCATTCTAAACTTGTAAAATTCAATGTGGATAAATTTATGTTCGATGTTGTTTTTTTTTTTTTCGTAATTCCATTAAAAATTTGATAAAATGTGTATGAAATTGTTTTGGCCGAACAAAAATGGGGAAAACATAAAAAGATGAGCATAGTTTGATATTTTCCAATTAATAGGAATACAACGGTTTTACCTGTATATAAATACACAACAATTTGAGTCGAAAAACACGGGCAATTGTAATATATTTTATAGTTACAAATTAATACAATTTTCACTGTTAATATATCAAAACATTTTCATCGAACTTCGCTCAGAATCGTTTATCGTCAGCAATGGATTTTGTTACAGACATAAATTAAATTTCCTTCTGTATCCTATCTTCCCGAGATTTTTTTCTCATTTTTGGTGAAAATATATTGGTTGGTTTTTACAATTTTGAAACTTTATACGACTTACTGTTTAGCATTAAAACATTTTACTGTCTTTTTGTTCTCACTTCGTTATTCGTTCGTTAATCAATCACAGGGTCATAATTATTCAATGTTATACACAATTTGTTATTGTCTTATTACATTTTTTTTTTTTTTATTTTAACAATGGAAGTACAAGTTTTAAATATTTTTAATTAAAAAAAAAAAAAAAGATATTAAAAATCGACTAGGCATTGAAGATAATATATGACTGCGCTATATTCAGTTGGTACCCTGAGATGTGTATAATTTATCTATGCAAATTTCTGTTTTAAAAAATTGGACCATTTTACTGTTTTTGGATTTATTTTCCTCTGTGATCTTGGAAAACGGTGTATTTTTAAACAATGGTAATACACGATTATCTCGTTTATCTCGAATTTGTTTACAATTATTTATTTATCGATAATCCTATTCGGATAAGAAACTTGATGGGTGTTACTGTATTTTTGTAATAAAATAATATTATTTATTAGTACTTATTTTTAAGGATTTTCAGTGGTTCTTTGCTTTATTGAGCTGCAACGTCCGAACTTTATTTACGAGTATGACGTATAATAACTTGGTATACCATTGACATTCTCACGGCTCACATCCTTATAGGTAATTCATTCATACTTTAATTTACAAGGTAAATCGATTGGGTAATTAATATTACAATATGAAACTCTTTCATTTTACAAGTGCATAATTATTGTTTCGTTTTATGTATAAAAATATAACGGTTTAAAATTCAATTTTAATCCTATATAATTGGTATAGTTAAATGTTAAGAGATATAATATTATACAATTTACTCGTACTCGTTTAGGTACATTCAACTCAATAATATTGTTAGATAAGGTTAGGGTAATAATTTAAATATTAAATATTCAACTACGATTAATATTGTTTAATAATATTTCCCAGACGTTTGGAGTCGACTACCAATATCCAGAGGTTGTTTTAAATAAAAAAAAATATTACTTAATTATTAGTTATAGGCATTAATTAGAAAGTGTTCAAAATCCGACTACCATTATTACATATTTTTCAAATAATAATAATAATAATAATAAAAAAACAAGTATTTCAAATTATATATATTTTTTTTAAGTACTTATTTAATAAATATAAAAGTTGGCCGACGCGTTAAAAATTTGTTTCTTTTTTTTAATAGCAGAAACGAAAAAAAAAATATATATATATACATTTTTTATCTACAAAGATATCACTTTTTTCAGTTTCACTTTTTATATTCGTTAGATATAGTTGGAAACATTGTTTTTATTAA
The DNA here is from genome assembly GCA_956483605.1 of Tuberolachnus salignus. NCBI lineage: Eukaryota > Metazoa > Arthropoda > Insecta > Hemiptera > Aphididae > Tuberolachnus > Tuberolachnus salignus. The sequence goes on from OY101430.1 coordinate 44,003,719, forward strand.
AAAAAAGAAAAAAAGAAATACACAATTACTAAGATATGGAATAGAAAACTTACAAACTATATGGTGTTTTATGTGGGAAAAACGAAATAAAATCTACTTGTACATTTTATACTTGTCAGCATTTCAAGAAAAAAAAAAAAAAAAAACGTTCCGTATAGAATGTGAGACGTAGGTATGTGGGTAATTAGGTACTTGAACACGTTTCAAATAATACGTATTTTTAATGTCCAATCTATTTAAATAATTATATCCTTTTTATTTTATATTTTTTTTAAAATGAAATCCAATTGTTTTTTTTTCTTTCAGTTTATTCGTAGTCGTGTACGTAGATATTTAAACGAATTTACTTGTACGTCTATAATGTTTTTAAATCGCGAGTAATAAATTGATTTAAATTTGTCTGTACGCTGAATTGCCGATATGTATAATATTTAATAATATCATGTAAATTACTTTTGGTGTTCACGGGGAGAAAACAAAAAAAAAAAAAAAAAAAGATAAGAGATTTGACAGAAGACGTTAAGACCGAGAAAGGATTGCTAGAAAAATATGATTTTTTTACTCCTTTAGATTGCACACTGTAATGTACTCTCGTATGCGTATGTAATTTAGTGCTCAATCGTGTGTTTGACTTTCACTAAATTATGATACATTATTATAATATACCGCGCGCTGTTGTTGAGATCCGTATGAAAGTGCTATACGCGTAGATGACACACTATATTATATTTACAGGAGGTTTAGTCTTTATTGAAAAATATATTAACGTCACCTATTGAGTTCAAAACTATTAATTCTGGTCGCCCGTAGTGATTTCAAAAAGAAAAAAAAAAAAATCAGATCACCATATGACGGCGAGACTTACAGTCGTATCTCAGCAATCGACCCCGTACACCGAATATAATATAGGTAACTCTATTCGTATTACCGGACCAATCATAATCATAATGCGCAAAATTATGACATTTAACCGTGGCTGTTTTACAAAATAAATTGTAACAGTTCCACTATACAGCGCCCGAAACGCCTATGTAAAATTTAATAATTATAAAAAATAAACGGATTAAAAATTATTCGTAAACGTTTTTTGTTTTCGTTACTTTGGTGTATTTAGTTCCATGGAAACCAAACAAATGTTAGACCAAGTGAAGTCGGTTGGCATTGGTTAAAAATACCAATGTAAAAAAAAAAAAAGGAATACCTATCGCGGGCTTTTCATTAAGTAAATAAAAAAAAAACAAATACTCAAGTACAACTTAAAATGAACCTCATGTAAAATGACTAATTTTATCCAAATAAAACCAAACAAAAACTAATAAAACTTTAAATGCCTATAAATAGTTAAAAAGTGGCTAAAATGTTTTGAAAATTGTCTACCTTTAGAATGAGCTAATTAATATTAGCTATTAATGTTAATTAATATTGAAAATAGTGAAAATTTTAAGTCTCTACAATTTTTTTTAACCAAATTTTAACAAATAGAAATACATAGAACATAAAAAAAAAACATTATTATCGTAAATTTTCCCGGGTTTTACCAATTTTTAAGAAAACTACAACGAAAATCAATTACCTTTTCAATACACCAGCTAAATCCAAAATACTTTCAGAAAAGATGCTACACTTGAAATTCAGAGCAGGATGTCTGGTTAGGTTTACCTAACCTAGTAGTAAAGTTGTCTACGGACAGAAAAAAAAACACACACATAGTAAAACTAACAGCAACTAAGATGTGTCGATTTTTGTTTTCTATCTATAAACAACTTTTCTACCAGAAATCTTGTCTTAATATCAACTTTCAGGGGTGATTTCTGGTAAAATATTTTATCTAATCTTGTCTGTTGGTGCATTGAGAAAGTAATTTGTTTGATTATCCTCGAAGTTTTCTTTATAACGAAGAAAAACTATGAAAAACAGAAATATTTACGCAAAACGGTTTCTGTTATTTTTTACTGTGTCGATTGAGTCTTTTATAACTATTAGCGTGATTAAACATTCAAAAAATTCTGTTGGTTTTTTGAGCTATTTACAGCTTTTTCAAATTGTTTAGTTTTTTTTTTTTGTTTTAATTTTGTTTTAGGGTAACTATAAGTATGTCTCGGATGTTTAAACTCATTAAAAAAAAAAACACATATTTGACGATTCGAGGCATAAACCATTTAATAAAAAAAAAAGTAATACAATTAACGTATAGAAAAAGTTTTTATGGCAATTTGTATATAATTGACTTTTATATATTTATAATTAGTAAAACTGATTGCCAAACGATTATTGACTTGTAAAACTATACCGTGTTACACTAGATCATCAACAATTTAGGACTAATAGCTTAGATCATATCAGTGGCGCACCTAGGATTTATCGATGGGGGGTGTCCCGTTAACACAACCTGGGAGGGGTTAGGTTAGGTGGTTAACCTAACATTGGGGGCAGTTACTTATTTCTGAATACGCCACTGGTGTATAGACACGAATTTCATATAATTTATGTAATTGTCAAATGTTGTGGCACGATTATATTTGTAAATAATAAGATTAAAAAAAAAAAAACTAAATTTCCATAAAAATGATTCGAGGGAGGTGTCCAGACACCCCAAAACACCGTCCTTGGTTGTACCATTGCATTATATACTATGGTACACGATCTAAAATTTTTAGTTTATCGTTTATAACGGCTATGAATTATTATTTTCCCACGCATATGGTGGTTTTTTTTTTGTTTTACGGACGATGAGCTTTTATAACGTACATTTTTTTTTTTTTTTTTTTTTTTTGTTACCGTGTCAAATGATTTTCTATTAGGTTTGGTAGCGCATAATTGTATAAAAAAATTGTTAAAACCGGTCAGGGGCGAATTCATATAAAACTGTATGTTTATAACATAGAGATACCACATTGAAAATGACGAGTACAATGAATTTCATAAATCATATTCTAAAATACCGCCTATTGACGGAGTGCCGAATAATCAGCAATAATAATATTATAACAACGCGAATGGAAAGTTTTTAATTTAAAATAAATTGTCGCGATAATATTATAATAATACGTATAATAAATGCGGCATGAGTACGTGGAAACGAAAAATAATGCATTGAATTAAATGGCCGACCCGGTAGAATGTCAATAAAATCTTTTGTATTTATACCTACTTACCGCGCCTTTTCTGTGCATTTTTTTTTTAATTTGTATTTGTAATAGAACAAAACAAATCGCTAGTTAATTTAATTGCAAAATCGTGAAACGTATCATTATTGTATTATAGGTACGGTACGGTCGTACGGACAACGTCACCAAAATGTTAAACGTAAAATTCTCCTAGTCGAGTTTTATAAATTTACAATATTCCAGAATACATTTAACGCGCGATTTTTTTTTTGTTTTATTTATTTATTTTTAGATTCCGAGTGTATGGCCAAAAAGCTATTAGTTTTATTAACGTGTGGTTTGCACACTGCATTTTTCGGTGCGTACTAATGCTCCGATTTGTCCATGCCGTACATTAAAATATGCGGATTTTTCGCCTGACTGTAACTTTTACTCCGATCATTTTTCGGAATTCTCAATAGTTCACCTTAGATTCGTCGTTTTGGTTTTTTTCCTACGGAAACATTTTTTCGGTTAGCTAAAATGCTTCCGAATTGTCGTCAGTGTTGGTGTAGACATAGATTTTTCGGTCGGCGGTAACTTATTTCAACAATATCTCTAAATTTCCAATCGTTTTTTTAAATAATTTGAAGAAAAAAAAACTGACAGCAAATGGGACGATACATCGGTTTTTAATGGGTTCTGGGTTGCATTGGCTACAAGGGAAACCAACACCTATAAGACCGCTAACCGTACCAGATTACCGATAACTTCGCTCAGAATCGTTTTTTGATCATTTAAGCAGTCATTAAATCTATCTCTCCTTGCACTATATTGTAAACTAAATCGCGTCCTAAATCCCATACCGATTTCCCACCTACAACAGTGGCCTACCCACCAACGGTGCATATCGTGGTCGCAAAGTAAACGGAACACGTACAGTAAAACCGATCCGAGGACAAGAAATAAATATAAACGAATATATATGAACGTGGCCGTTATTACCGAAAGTAACCTACTACAATTTTTTTCGATATCGGTCGTAACGGGCTAAGTACGTGAATATATTATTAATTTTTATACCTATTATTATTTATTGCCTGTTAGAAAACAGTTAATCGCGATAAAGACAATATGCAAACGGAATATAACGTTTATTTCAAAACATTATCTCCGCAGACAATTGGGTTTGTTTGTTATTCTCTTGTTTAAAAACTAACAGACACTTATGATATAAAATTTAAAAAAAAAATTAACTATTAAAACAATATTCAAAACTATTGCTAGCTAATTATACTGGTAGTTATATACGATCTAATATTTCTCTGCGTATTCTCGTTATTCGAAAACAAATAATAATTTTCATCGTTATAAAATCGTCACCAATCGATGTAATCGATTAGGATCGAAACAATTATCAAAATACTTTACTAAATAAAAAACTGTTTTACAAATTACATAACAAAACTATACTTTATAGTCAGTAACATATTTTGGGGAGGTGTCTTTTTTTTACTAACAAATCATAAATTGACTCATGTTAATAATATAAGAAGGTCATTTTCTAAATAAATGTTACTGTTCAGTATTTAGTAATAAACTTTAACTTATCTATTGTACTTTACACCAGAGCTTCAAATATAAAATTACTTTTCAAGTGTTGATATAGTAAGTTGAAAAAAAATAAATTCCATGTCATTTTTTATCAGTTAATAATTCTACAACGGGTTTGTAAAATTCCTAACATTTCCGATACCCCCCTCAAAAAAAAAAAAAAAATGAAAAACACGCCACTGGTTAAAGTTTTCATTTAATAACTCTCGTTAACTAATAGTTATTATTATAATTTAGAATAAAAAATCGGTATCGCATTTGCGGTTAGGTATACTACACTCTCTAGTTAACTGTCCGGTTAAAATTAATTTATATATATTTGTTTTTTTATCATATTAGAACTTTTGGACCTAAAGATATTCAACGCAATTGAACTCATAAAGACGTGCGGAAGTACAGCTAAAATAACGGACCTTCAAAAATACGTTAAAAAATTCTCTTCGAATGTTAGTGCGATAATAATAAGTTAAGAAACATACGTATTTAAAATTCGCCAGTAAAGACAGTTTTGAACCGCTACAAATTATAAAATCTATATAAAAATAGGTTATTTACGAGTAATTTATACACGCTCCTAGTGAAAATCTGATTTTCAAATGGATGTAACATGAGTAACATTATTTGAATGTCTTTAAAAATGTTTAAATTTTGCTCGAATACATTTTTCTATCTAAATTAAATACGTAATAATTACAAGTGCATCGAATTTTTTTTTTTTTTTTTTAGAGTAATTTCAGTAGAAAATTCGATAAGCTATATACGAAACGGTTAAAAAAAATGTCAATTCCAATCGATCATAATTCATAATTTATAATTCTAAATGTAAACACACAGGTAGGTAATATCGCAATTGTGTAAACTTCCCCTTTCTCGAAATATCAGGAAAAATATTAAAGAATAAATTAACTGATCTACAAATTTAAAGTTATTTCAAAGTTTCCCATGAGATTTACAAATAAAATAAATCAATGTGTTTGTATATATACAAGTACTTATAGAGTGATAAAGCATATGATATTTATGAACATTTTATATTTTTTCAACCCCCCTCCCTTCCGAAATTTATTCTTGCGTTAGCACCTGTCACTGATACCCGAGTAAGTGGTTATAACCATATACCTATCAACACTATTTTTATGGTTATTATATTACTATTATATTATTATTCTGTAGTTATACGCCTAGATAACATATAACGCGGACAGGACATTCCTGTTCAAATATTGAAATAATTTCGCGAAACGCAATATGTTCAATAACTAATTTTACAGAATCCATAGATTATGAAATCTAGAGTTTACAGAACGGTTTTCGTGCAACCCGACTTTATAACTAATGTATTACAAATTTATAAATACTGTGCAATAAATAATTGAAAATCTTTCGCCTTTCTAAGATTTTCCATAAATATTATGCAGTTTATATATTTATATATATTATTTATTTTAAAATAAATAGGTGTCGTTGACATGGTGACAAGTTCGATATCATAATGATCGCATTAACTTGTAGAATTTCTAAACTATAATATTATTCTTTTTTTTTATTCTAAATTAATATTTATCTAAATAATATAATTTTGTTAAGAGAACGCTCTACCCGCATATGTTATCGTCAATATAGCAAAAAAAAAAAAAAAAAACACGCTCACGCGGACCTAGTAAAACTCTTTAAAATTTCGGTTTTAAAGTGAACTAGGAAAATTTTCCGGAAGGCAAGACGATGCATTTTTTATTCCGTTATTCCAAATTTATACGTTCGACATGCATCGTTTAGAAATAACGATTACTTCGACATTTTTAAACGACCGTAACTTTTCAAAAAATCAATTTCAATGAGAATACGCATGATACACGGCCTTCGGGAATATTGTTTTATTTTAATTTTATAATAAGTGATTTTACTCTAAAATCAAAACCGAGCGAGTTTTACCCGGTCTGAGTACGCATGTTTTTGCTATGTCGCCTGTTAAGTGGGACCGAGACAACACATGAGAGTATGTAGCGATTATGCTCTTAAGTACAGTAATTCCTCGTTATCCGCAGATTTTTTAATCACGGTTTCGATTATCCGCTGTTGAGTCGGAAATACCCTTTAATTAATAATCCATACGTTTTATCGCTATTATATGAACGCTGTATTTTGTTTTGTATAAGGATAGATAATTTTTTTTATATCGCCAAATGTAACTATACATACATTCTATGCCATTAGGTATCAATGCCGTATAAGTACAGCAACCCCGAACGGACCAAAACAATCCAAGCAGGATGAAGAGAGGAAGAAGAACCTGTGAAGCCGGAATTGTCCTTTGAAACAATCAATGAGGTTTTTTTTTCTTTGGCAAACCAACTGACTGAACGAGTTTTTGAGACTGAAGAGAGCATTGAAGTTCAAAAGAGGAATTCGAGAATTGTTGGTGTCATACGAAGAAGTTCGCAAAGGCACAGATAATAAAAAGATACAAACATCTATCGATAAGTTTTTTCATCTTTCCTAATATGTATGTGTGTATAAATTAAACATATTGAATACATTTAATTAATAGATAATAATAATAATAATAAAAAATATCAAAGACTTTTTAATATTTAAAAAAAAACCCCTCTATTTTACATTGATTTATGGTCTTGTTATTGCGCAACTTTGCTGGAACCTAACCTCCACGGATAACGAGGGATTACTGATAGTATACAACATTAACAGACAAAATTAAAATAATTCCAAACACGTTAATACTTTGAACATTATATATTATATTGTTCAGACCCGCAATAACAACGATCATTGATTACAAGTATTTATTACAATATTTATTATAATTTGTAATAGATTGTAGTTATATAGTTACTATATTTTTTTTAAATAATTTAATTTTCTTAAACATATTTAAACATACAAAATACGGTATTATTTGTTTCTTTTATTTACAAATTGCTCTAATAATAATAATAATAATTATAATATGATTATATTATCTATGCTCCTGACATACTTGGATTTTTTTTTTTATATCGTTTAAACAGTTAAAAATAATGTTTAGAGTTTATATGTACAAAAAAATAAAAAATATATATATATAAATAAAATAAAATAAATAATAACAGATACGTGCCCTCTAAACTATCAATACAATTTGAACGTGTCTTGAGATTTCTTTAGCGAAATTTCGAAAGAACACAACATTTGACATCGACATTGGTATTGTTAGATCTGCAGAAGCATCGTATACAGAAATAATTAAATAAATAAATAATCAAATTAATTTAATTAAACTAAATTTAGACAAGGTTCCACTTAATTTCGTTCGTAATTTAACTCTACGCGCGTTCGTCCGTCAAACAAAAATTACAAATTGTTCACACTTATAATTTGATTGATCCAACCGATAAACGACGACACTTTCACGTATACGCCGGGCACGTCGATTCTACCGCATCCAAATCCCCACGACACCAGACCAGCCAGTTCGAAAAACCCGTCGTCTTGACACACCAAAGGTCCGCCGCCGTCGCCCTGTACCAAAAAAAAAAAAAAAAAAAAAAAATCGCGTTTTATAACACACAAATAATACAACCAAATACGACAGGCCGCTCACCTGACAGGCGTCGTTTCCCGCCTCGCCGCCCGCGCAAAAGCTGCTGGCCGGCAGTATGAATATCTTCTCGGTGACCGCGTTTATCTTGCGTATGCACTCGGCGTCGCTGACCACCGGGATCTCGGCCTCGCGTATGCGCAACGGTATCGGGCCCGCCTCACCCATGTACCCGTAACCGGTGACCGTGCACCGCTTGCCGGCCGCGTGGCTCACGCCCCTGGCCGGCAGGCACACCAAGCACACGCCGTCCTTGAGCTCGGCCTGGCCGTGCAGCTTGAGCAGCGCTATGTCGTTGTCCAGCGTCTGCGAGTTGTGGTTGTGGTGGATGTACGTGGTGGCCACCCTCAGGGTCTGCGCGCCCGGACTACCGTACTTCCTGGTCAGGTCGTGGTCGCCCACGCGCACGTAAATGGCGTCGCCGGACCTCACTATGCTGCGAACACGCGGTAAATAAATAACGCGCGCGAACACGTTATCGGTGTTATAGTAGTCGGTTAGTGGGGTTGGGTTTTCGAATATGTTTTAACCTCCGTCACCGGCCATTTTCTCGTAGTTTCATTTTTTTTTTTTTTATTTCGTGTTTACGTTTTTTAGCAAACCCCCACTCACCACCGCCCCCTATCTCCCCAATAGTCTTACTAGCGTTTCAGGTTTATTTGTCATCATTGGTTAGGTATCGTATGCTGGGTAATGATTTGAAATAATATAATACACTCGGACCGAGCCGCTTAAAAACTAGTGAAAAATAAAAAAAAAAAACCATGGGCGTCTGTTGAAAATTATAACGAACTCGTAAATCGTAATTTAATGTTATAATCACACGGTTACCGAACGAATTAAACGAAATTAACGAATATATTCGATAGCGTTGAACATTATTCGTTATGAACCTCAATAATAAAACCTATCACTCGATTATCACTTGTGCCTCGATGTCGACGACAACGAATCGCGACTACGATTTACGATACATCGGTTACATAATGTGAGACAACGGATCGATTTTGCAATCTTGCGATTTTCTAACGAGAACCGTATATGAATGATCGCTATATTTCATGGCATAACGTGTATAATATACAGTGTTGTGCACAGATAACATTAAAACTATCTAGATAAGATAACAGAAAATGCGCTGAAAGTATGGATTGTTAATAATATTATTTGGTTTTTAGGTTTTTAACGACTTTCACAAAATGTAATACCTGTGAAATAATAAATTATAATTGTTTCTATATATGTTTTGTGTAACCTAGTTGATTATGAATTATGATTTATCGATTTATGTCTCACGAAATCATCATAGTTTATTTATTTATTGAGCATTGGAGCATTAATTAATTAAACATTACATTACGGCATACATCACGATAATACATTCAGAATGCTTATGGTATAAATTATTTATTATACTATATGCAACATAGATTAAATTCGAACAAAAAAAAAAAAAAACAGAAATGGTTAATACATATTTATATAATGTTTCTGATATATAAATATTGAATCTCGAGACTTCAGAAAATCATTGTGATTATGAGTTATAATGTTTTGTGTGTTAAAATTAAAAAAATATATATCGTCGATTTAATCAAATGTGAACAGTTCTAAAAAAACGAGAAAAAAATCAAGTGCAATTAATTAGATATAATCAGATAACAGTTTTATTTGTCTAGATAACGCACGGCACTGGTAATATTACGTGAGTCACGATGAAGAATCATCGATTATGAGTTAATGAGTTATGATTCGTAACTCGTAATATTTAAAAAGTTACCTCCGTAGTGAATGATTTCAAAGATATCAAATCAAAAATAATATATATATAATAGTATTTCTTATCGCAAATATACGTATAATAAATAAAAAAATTAAAAAAAGGAAAAATATTTTTTCATAGGGTTTTTTTTTTTTTTGTTATCAAATTCGATTTTTTTTTTTTTTTTCTTGGCAACATTTACTGGACTCGATATTACGGTATCGACTACAATGCAATTAAGTATAATAATATACGAGTACGCGCATTGTCGCTCGAACACGTGATGACGTTTCGTTGTCGTTTCGGTATTATAATATAAATTGCGTATTTTTTTTTTAACGCTCAGTGTATAGTCTGGACCGGAAACAAACAGAACAATACAATTGGAGATGACGTACGCACACGAATCCAGGCGGATCTCTGGTGTCTGTAACCCAACCCCGTCGGGGCGCCCGTACAATGGAAACGCCGGGCGTGTTGTAAATTAATGTGCAATTGTCCGGTAAATTATATAGAGGTTAAATCTAACGGTTAAAAAGACGAAATATGAAAATTTATACATATTTGTACCTGTACAGTGCCGGTGTGTACACGGGCTAAAACACAATAGGTACGTAATAAAGAAAGACACGCTTGAAAAAGAAAAAAAAAAAAAAAAATAAAAAATAGGTAACACGATAATTCTCGCGGTACTAATAATATTATTGTTATGTTATTATGTCGGTGTAATACAATTAAACAGCCCGAGAAGATAGTAATTAAAAAAAAACTCCATTAGTACTTATTACGGTCGGCGTTGGTCTAATTTCAATACGCCTACGGATATTTTTTTGCGAAACAGTGTAACGCAACGGGACTTTGTACAACGATATCGTTTCAAATTCCCGAGGGAATCGCGAATTTAATTTTTCACAATTCGGTTAACGGACGAATTCAAATTCAATACAATACCGCGGCCACACAGTGAGCGCACCAAACAGTACCAAACGACGCGATTGCTCCGACAATGGTAAAAAATGAAATTGCTCGTACACCAGTGTACAACGTCTAACCGAAATACGTTATTAAAACACCACAATCGCGTGGTACAATATAATAATTTTAATATTATTCAAGGCATTGGCGTAACTGATTAATATGGGGGGGGGGTTAATATTACAAATTAAAATGGGTGGGTCGGGGGTGTAAATATGTTTGTATTCTATGTGTACAAAATAATCAGAAAGACTTCAAATGACTTAAAATACTTTAAAACATTTAAAGTAAAACATTAAAACTATCAGTTAACGATGATTACTTTTCAGTTTGATTATGAATAGTGTGAGATAATCAAACAAAAATAATATATTATCAACCAGAATTGAGCGGCGACGGCATAAATTGTATTGATGTTGGACGTTTGGTATGAAAAATAGTGTTTAAAAATGGCAACTCCAAAAAAAAAAAAAAAAAATGTTCCCCCTCCTCCCAATACATTTCAGAGTATTTCCAATGTAGGACTTTCGGATCATCGTTCTCGTTATATTATCAGCCGGTAATAATACTCACTTGGTGACGCAGTGAGCGGCTGTCAACACCCACTGGGTGCCGATCAGAGCGCCGCCGCACAGGTATTGGTTGAGCGAGTTGATGAGCGCCACCTGCCAGCACCACTCGACCGCGTCCGCGTCTTCGCCGCCCACCACCCTTGAACTCCGCGTCCTCGACGTGCCCTTGACGCCGCACACGTACTTGCTGTACGTGGACGGTTTGGACGGTATCGGGTTGGACGTGGTCGTCAGCGTGGACACGGTGGGATTCGCCGGATAGTCGACTGCGGGACACGAGACGAAACGATCAGATACAATCGTTATTAAATTGTTGGAGTGCTGGGAAGTATTTGGAAGTCCAGGAGATGCGTGGGACATGCGGTGCCGATGGACGATAGGCCATAAGACATAGGATAGCAAAAATGTCGAGGAGGCACTTGATTTATTGTTACTTATTATTTTTTTAGAACGATAAAATATTATGCGAAACAAAAAATAATTTCGGGGGGGGGGAGTGAAGGGACGTGCCTTGAAGGCACGGAGAAGGCTACGGCACTGAATGATAGGGTAGCTGACCGCGACCGCGTAATATACAGGCAAAGGACAAAACAAATTTATATATATTATCATGTAATATACGAAGAAGATTTGGTCTGTGGTTTTGGCGATAACGTCCGGGAGTTTGTGGTTAAAATAGATAAAGGAGATAGGAATTGTTATTTTTTTTAATGCTTTTGATTTGATGATCATAAGGCAATTATTTATCGTTCGGCGCGTACACGACAACACGCGTTCTGGACGACATTACTATTATAGGAATCTAGGACAAATTTTGTTCGTTTTAGAATAAAAAAGAGACGCGTGCGTGTCCGATGGTTTCGAGTACGTATTTTGCGTTCGGATGACAATCGGCATGTACGTTCCAGTCGAATAACACAATACAGGAGAAATTGATCGTCGATCGGAGGGAAACTTCGAAATACTACTTATATACGTAGAAAAAATAATTTAAACATGTCTTCGGACCTCGCCGGAGCATCGTATCGTGTATAATTTGTATACAAAACGAATTTTACGATAGTCACGGGTGTGTGGTTGAACCGCCTCGCAAATAATATTTATTAAAAAATAGCCGAAATACTACGCGCCATGTTGTAGATAGGAAATTGAAAAGTTAGGATGTATAAGGTAATTTAATTTATAGCTGTATGCAACGATAAATCGTTGTAAGTGAAAAACGATTCTGAGCGAAATTCGGTTAAACGTGTTTTGATCGATTTAATTTGAAAATTATATAAATTTGTGACTACGATATAAATTACAATTGTACTTGTTTTTAACGAGTTTCATCTTAAATCATTGATCAAAATAAATTTTATTACAATTTATATTTACATTATTGAAAAAAAAAAAAAAAAAAAACCTAGACAATTTTAAATAGCTATTAATAACTCAAAAAATCTTCAGAGTATTTGAAAATTGCAACACGTCTAGAAAGTGCTAATATAAGTATTATATTATAAAAGATCAGTTTTCTACGGTTATTTTCAACTGGATTACAACGGTAACCGTAATTGTTCGAATATTCTCGTTTTCCCCGGATTTTCTCATTATCTAGAAACTACAACGAAAATCAAAAAGTTATTTCCACAACGATACAACAACTAGATCTGAAATTCTACGAGAAAGTTCCTATAAAGTTTTTGATCTGAGCAAGGTTTCTGATCGAAAAGTAGTTTACAGACATGACATAAGCACACATCATAATAAGAAAACCAATAAATTCCCAGATACGCTCAGAATCTAACAATTAAGTAATGTTGATACGTTTCAGCAGAATCCAAGTATAAACTACTGTCTGAATCGGGCATGAAACCCAAATATCCGAATATCGATTCAAATAACGATTTAAATCGAATACTTATCAGGATTTTTGGATTTGCTTTTTTATATTATTTAATTATTTTTCGAAATTACTATTAATTCGCTCCGGATAAACAAAGTACATCAGAAATAATCCGAATAATTTCTTTTAATTCGACGACAAAGCCGAATAATTCGGATTTATAAAATCCGGATAAGCTGCCCATAACTAGTTAGTCTGAATATTATTCGAATGATTATTTATTATTATTTTTTTATTTTTTTATGTTATCTCACCCGATGATGGCGTGTACACTTGCAGCGAACTGGGTATGTGCGGCCTGAACGGCGGCTGTACGGTGTCGTTCCTGTGGCCGAAACCGCCGTAACTCGGTGGCGTCGGCGGCGGCGGACTGGAGACAGTACCCGATTTCTGTTCCACGACTTCCCGGATTTGCGTCTTGGAGGCACAGCACTGGGTTCCCGGTTTTCGGCATTTGAACACGTCCGTCATTTCGGCGTTTCCTGCGGAACAAGAAAACCGATATTTTATCATCGCTCGTACAACAATGAGCGGGTGGGGAGGGGGTTTGTTGGATATAATTTTATCGTTTGCCAATTCGTTTTCGGCAAATCCATGACGTCTGATTAGTGCATTCGGTAGCTATCCAATACTATATTCACTGTAATACAAAATAAACAAAATCAAAACACCGATAACTCACTGAAACACGTGAACGACAAGTACGGGACGATGCACGATCCCGGGCACTCTGGACGTCCGTCCGGCGGCGGCGGCGCGGTGGTCGTGGTGGTCGTGGTGGGCGCGGGCGGCCGGGGTTTGGGCTTTTGCGCGTTCGCCGACGACGAGGCGGCCACCTTCGTGTTGTCGCAGCACACCGAGCCGCGCTTACACGTGGACGTGTACGACACGAGCACGGACGGCCGTTCGCAAAACGCGGCCATCAGGTTGAGCAGACAGAAACCCGGGCATTTGGGCAACGGCGGACCGGCGGCCGCCGTGGTGGACGTCGCGGAAGCCGTTGGCCGGGATGACGACGGTTGTTTGGACGGCGTGGCCGGCCGAGACGGAGGCGGCGGCGGCGGCGGCGGCTGATTCGAGCCGCCGTCCGCGGGTGCGGTGACGCAACAGCTGCTGTCTTCGCCGGGACAGTAAGCGTCTGCGTCCACGTCGTCGCAGAACAGCGCGAACAGCCCGCTGACGCATTCACCGCGACACTGTTTGCTACCTACCGGCGGCGGCGGCGCGGCGGCCGACTGTGCAGACGCCGTCGTAGTGGTCGCTACTGTCGTCGTGGACGGCGGCGGCGGTGGCGGCGGCCGGTGCGGCGCATTGCTCACGCTGATCCTGGTCGAGTTCCTGTCCAACACGACCAAGTGCTCGGCCCCGGCGAACGCGTCTTTCGACACGCAACACCGCAGTCCCGTTTTGCACATTTCCGTGACGTTCAGCACGGCCTCGCAATAGTCGGCTATCCTCTCGGCCACGCACACTCCCGGACACACGTTCCCTTCGGGAAGACAAAACAACGATGAAAAGAGAATATAATTAAACACGACCGGTTCCGCGTGTTTCATCTGTCTATGATGGACATTATATAACTAGTTAAAAAGTTTAAGCCAAGTAAGAACGTTAATTTTTTTTTTCACCTCAAAGACCAACTACTTTTTCTATTAATAATTGATAATTATATTTATTAATTTGATCATAAACTAATCAACTTGAACAGTTAAATTTCCATTGTTCAAACTCTGTATAAACACAAAGTTAAATTTTGACTTGTAACTTGACATAATCAAGTTAATCTACTTTCGTTAACTTGCCCATTATTGATCGTACCCAACTACGTAACATTATCACCCAAAAAATGTTGTTTTTCCTTTACCCGTTTACCATTTTACGTAGTTTACCTTCTTACCCGGATTGTTCGTGGACGACGTGTCGACAGTGGGCCTCAGCTGTTGGTTGTTATTGGAAGACACCTGTCGGAATAACACAAATTTAATATAAAATTGACACGAAGTTTATTTGAATCACGACGATCGAAAGAAAACGCGCCCAATTTCTTGTCGATAGAATTACATTCTATATCGATCGCTAAGGTATAGGCCACGCACACTCATATTAAAACCCATATTTTCATTTTATCGTTTATAGGTACAAGTTCCGTTATAACTTCGAAACTGTTCTACCCAAGTCCGATTTGACGTTTTTCAGTTATCGGACGTAAATTATATGCGAGAAGCTCCGGCGAGAAAGATTTTTGTACGATAATGCGGTTTTAAATGTTCTATAGTTTGATATTGGAGGACAAAACTTCGAGTATTGATCGTAGAAACCTGTTCTACGGGTTAACCTATAAAACACCGCGTAAAAATTATTAAAAAATAAAAAAATAAAATAATAAAAATGTAAAATTTTAACGCTCTATAGGTTTTTTTTATTAACAACATACCAAAACCGAAAATTCGAGATTACAAAGGCCCAACATATTCGCGTAGGTGAGTAGTGAAATATGAAAATTTTTATTTCGAATTTTTCTGCTCTCTATACTTGTACATTTTTTTTATCGTTTAATTTGCTCTAAAGTAACTTTTTGGCTCATGCGCCGCGCGGACACGGTTTTATTGTCTGACTCACGTGAGGTCTGGCGCTGGACGCTACCGCCGGCGTGGTCTGGTCCACCTTATTGGCCGCTGCGGCCGCGGTGGTCCCGTTGACGGGCAGCGGAGGCGGTTCCACGCAGCACCGCATCGTCGGGCTCGGGCACTTGACGTTCTCCAGCACCTCGTAGCATATCAGCGTGGCTAACGTGTGCACGCAAACGCCCGGGCAGTCCTTGCTGTCCGCCGTGCTCGTGATGGTGTCCAGCAGACCTGCGGGGCCAACGGGAAAAATATTCAAATATTTTATACAAATCAAAAGTCTACATTTTTATATTTTTTTTTTTTTTTTAATTATGCGGCTGGATGAGCGCTAGAAGTTCTCGTGACGTTTTGGGTAAACTTTATTACGGTTGCACATCATCGCGGACGATGACTCACACCGGTCACGAAGGAAGTCGTTTTACACAGGATAATCATGAACCTGCGATTACCCGTATATGAAGATTTCGAGTAAAAATTTGAATTTTAAATGATTCAGTTGTTTACTTAATAATATAAATAATCTCATGTATAATGATTTTCAGCTTTTTTTTTTTTGTTTTTAATTCTGTAGTATAATCAGTGGCACAACTAACGGACGGACACTTAAGGGCCCTAAAGTCAAATACAAATTGTCGCCTCCGCCCAATCGTGTACAGACAGTCCTAAAAAAACCACGATAGCCCCCCCCACACTGCGTTCCTTCCTAAATGTGTTACGCTGACGTTGAATATAAATAATAATAATATAATTAAAAACATTGTAAAACGCGAGAAAACTTGCCCTCCGATATCGGGAGCTCCACCAATGTCTCCCTACGCCGACTCGCCCACTATAGTTGCGTCACTGATTATAACGTCTGAAAATACCAAAGTCAAATGGTCATTACTAGGGCTGGGATTTCGATGCACTTTGTATTGTTCTCCAAAGCATGCGGTGTGGTGCTCGTATTGTCGTAAATTCGTTTCGTGTACGTATGAAACAAGAATACGAACATTTATTTTGCATTTTGTTTCAAAATTTTAGGTCATTTTCTTAACTTTTCCGAGCATTTTAAAGTTTTCGGGATCATTTTTGAAGTTTTTGCATATAAAATTTGAATTTGAAATTTTATTTTAAAATTTTTACACGCTAACGTGATTTTTTTAATAACTATAAACTAACTATAAAGTAGTCAATTGTATTATATTATCGGGCAATACCTAGGTAATGATTGGCGGCGTCTAAGGAAAAACTAACGTGGTATATTTAGAACCACAAGATTTCCTGTGTTAGAGCAATATAGTCGACGTCCCGAACGATAACGTTCAGTGCAAGTTTTGTTGTAGCAACTCGTGCACATTTATTTTAAATTAGCTGTCCAAATTTCAATAAATTTTTTTATGGTCGTTCTATGAATTCGTGAAAAGCAATTGGAAATGTGTAAACAAAGTAAAAATAAAAAGAAAAAAAAAGTATTTCCGAGCAGTCATTGTATTTATTGACAGTCGTAGCCATGGATGTTCAATTTGAGGAGGAGAGATTTACACACGAAATGAATTCTATCGGCAGTACACCGCTGAAATGCTGGAAATGTGTGATGTGCCCGGAATGTGATTGACGTGGAACTATGCGGTTTTGTTCCAAAATTTTATTCCCAATTGAATTAAGACAGAATGTCACGATTTCATAATTTTATTGACATCCATCAGTGATTTCAATTTATGTTTGAAGACTCTGGCGTTAATCAATAGGTGAATGGCGAGGGAACCACTCTCCACATGTATGCCAAATTTCATCAAATCAATGCATATGGTCGCGAGTTTATACAACAGTCAGTCATGGAATAAAACATTTTTCTCATTTTTCCGGACAACTTTTCCAATTTTCCTTTCTGTAAAAATCTAAATTCGGCCTATTACGAAAATTTAAAAAAAAAAAAAAAAAACAATGAGATAAATCTGGACCAGCCGTTTTCTCAAGTGATACGCTTACCGACGGACAGCATTAAATTTTTATTTATTATAATTGTAGAAACGCCAAAAATTGTAACAACAATTATTTTACCAAAAAAAAAAAAAAAAACCCACAAATTTTTAGTACATTATCTCGAATGTTCGGGGCGTGTAAGCATTTTTTTTTTTTTTTTTTTTTTTGTCAAGGGCATTTCTTAGGATTTTATATGGCAATACGTTCGCAGCCCGTGGTCATTACACAAAACCGTCGTATTATTTATCGGTATAGATGTAATCGCTACAGGTTCGTGATCACCCGGTATACTACGGCTGGTCTCTATATTTTTTATATATATATCTAAGTAGGTATTCGGGTCACCGAGCCAACTATACGGTGTGTTCCCTCCGTGTATATTATTATAACGGTCTGCCTTGGTGTTCACGTTTCCGTAACGGTATACGAAAACTATACGACAACGACTCGTGTCAATAAATATACGACGACTGGCCACTGGAAAGTATATTTCCGGCACTTCCGTCCGGGCGGTTCATTATGTATTTTTTTTTTTAACGAATTTAAAAATATAAAAAAAAAAAAAATGTTAAAAATCGGCTTGGTATACGCGACGGATCGCGATCGCCCGTTTTCACGACTTTTTTATTTATATATATACGTATGGACGAGCGATTCCGATTCCTATAGTATTATTACGGGTGCTGGCTGCCGCGAGCGTTTGGATTTCAGATCAATTTTTTTTTTCCCTCCCCCATTTTTTATTTAAACGGTTTTTCTCGGCCACTTCGCCAATGTCCCGCGACAGTTCTTCTAGTATCGTTTTAATTGTGGGCAAAATTCACCAAAATCGAAACCACGAGGAGCGGTGTAAATATATTTTAATTCCATGCATACAAAACAATCAACGACCAATTTAATGACTTTACGAATTAATGAAACAAAACTTAATAAATAATAAACGAAAAGAATAACGATCGTTTTTTTAATAATGCGATAACATTGAAAACACATTATATAATAAATATAATTATATATTAACTTTAATGAAATAATTCGAGTAAAATTATTTCTATTTTATAAAAAAAAAGTAATTAATGTATTGCATTATTTCTCTATTTTAGAAGATTCAAAATAATCTTTATACTGTTGTCGTGTCTAGGGGGGGGGGGGTGGAGGGGGCAATGTGATACCTTTGCCCTCTCGTAAAAATTTCAGAGGGGCCTAGTGCTGGCCTATTCCATCTCCCAAAATTAAGCCACCGCCTGTCGGTTTATCGACTGAGAAGAGTTTACTTTCCGTTTTACATGCCGGACTGTCCGTAATATAAAAAAATGTACGCATAAAATAAAACGAAGGGCAAAGGGGAAGAACGGTGGCGGCCAATTTTCGAACATTATTCGGCCAAGCAAAACTCCTCTACAGCTGTACGGACTACATTATTTTTTTAACCGGTACGTCCGGTATTTTACATTCAATACTATCCAAATGAAACTTTCTTTCATTCAACATTAAATAATGTCTCAAAACACCGTAAAACGGACATTGTCGTGTGCCCTCCATTTTATATATTTGAACGTAATCATTTTTTTTTTTTATCAGAATCGGTTTGTTCGTACAGATCAAACGGGTAAAATCATCATTATTAAAATTATAGTGAATAATCTCGTTCGACGGTGCTGAAAGGACTCTGTCAATACAACCGGGGGGGAGGGGGGGACGGGAGTTACTATTGTTTTATGTCATTTTTTATAGCAGAAAGGTTCGTAAACGTTTGTTTTCAAATCCGCGAAACAAATTCCTAGTGAATTCCAGTCGTGGTCATTTGTCTACCAACCACAAAACACGGTTCGCGAACATAAACTTTTCGTACACGGCGCGTTCTGCGTGTTCTATGTAAATCTATAAAATATTATTCGTAGACATCGGGATAGATATCGGTGGGGGGGTGGTAGGGAGGGGGACGAGAATTATCATAATTCGTCTATTCGGCTAGTTACGCGATCGCGTGTTTAGAAACGAAATATCTCCGTCGACAGAACGAAATTTTCACCGTTTTCGTCTATATTTCAGTACACGAAATCGTATCTGCCGTAGACTAATCCATGTACCACGTGTAACACCTTGAAAACATAACGGAGTCGGGTTTTGAACGGGCGAACTGGTTTCGAAAAACGTTTACATTTCCATTTCCCCATACCCGGCCGGACGCCCGAGAAATATTCTACGAGTACACCTCGAAATCTGCTCGGTCACGAAAAACCCGCGTATACCAGTACGTATAATAATCATATAGTGACGCGGTTGCCTATAGTGCCTAATGAATTAGGTACGTGAATAAATTTTATTCGACGTGACTGCGTGGTATTTTATACGAGTACGGACATTTCAAATTGATAGTCCTTTCAACGTTTCAATCATTTATAATCGATAACCGTTATCGGTTTTTTTCACTCCTTTTTTTTTTTTTTTTCCACCGGAGTCTCACGCGTCTCGAACGTCGTGCGTGATACGAACAGAACGAACATTCTCACAGCCGCGTACGTTATTACGCTCCTCAATCGGCGTATTCTCACGACGAATATTACTACAATTCGTTTTGTTTTTCATCCTTTTAAAAATCGAGAAACGTAACGACCGAGAAGTAGACGATTAGGTAGTAGTAGGTTAAGTCACGTACGGAGGAGCGTTGATGGACAACTTGGGCTGGTGACAGTGACACGAGGTAAAACGAGGTCCTAGGCGGACGTCGTACTGCAGGAATGAGTTTTGGCGGATTAAGAATACGATATAAGGAAAATTCCCAACAGTTTTAAGGAAGAAAAAAAACCACTGATTACGGGCGGGGCCACCGTTGTAGATGGGATGTTAGGTAGCAAATTTATAGGGGAATTTAATTTGATACGATAAATTGTTGCTAACGAAAAACGATTTTGAGCGGGATTCAAGTTAAAACCCGAAAAATTATGTTAATTTATAACTGCACGACAAAATAATAACCGTTCGTGTTTTTTCATCTCAAATTTTCGATCGTTGTTTTAGAGTCAAATAAATTGTATCCACATTATAAATCAGAAAACAGTAGCCACGGTCTAGTGTCTATGGTGAAATCGAAACGTTATTCGAAACGCCACGATTTTTACGAGTATCATCAAAATTTTAACTATCAGCGATTACAATGAAAACTGTGCCTACAGATTTCCGATCTGTTGCCAAAATTAATTAAATCTACATATAACCAAATAAAAACTAAAATAACTAGAAAATTTAAAACAGCTATATATATGTAACTCAAAAAACGTGAGAATGTTTTGAAAATGGTACCATGTCTAGAAAGGGGTAGTTTTAAAAAATGTCGGGTCTCCACGATTACAAAAAAAAAAAAAAAAAAAACAATAATCGAAAATAACAGAAAATAATATAATACATAGCTTATGTAGCGATCTACACTATATATTGTATGACTCAGTGGTGTAATTGTGGGGAGAGAGCTCCCTTTGACTTTCTGCTGAAATTTTTTCTAGGGGAGTAAAGTTATAATTTTATCCTCCCCCCCCCAAATCACATATGCCTACAGTACAAATCTGTGAATCTTTTAGACTAGCATGACCAAAAAAACAAAAAAAAAAAAACCGTCGTACATTCAAGATTTCCAGTATATATATATATATATATCAGTGGTGTATTTAGTGGGATATGGGGATGGACCCTCCATGACCTTTTTTTAAAAACTATTTTGCATCTCAAGGAAATAAATAAATATATTTATTTATTTATATATTTATATATATTTTCATATTTTATGTTCATAGTTTCAGTAACATACACGGGATCCCTTTCGCAAGGGCGATTGCGCTAATAATAATTTAAACACAACAATATCGGATGAATTTCGAATACGTATTTTGTATTCACGGTGTACAATAAGTTATTATAATTTAAGAAAATTTGAAGGCGGTCATGGGATCGGAGCCACTGATGTCTGGATAAATATCCGCCCCGAGACAAAATCTTAAATACGCCTCTGATATATACAGAGCGTGTCTCGTATCTCGTGTCGCTGTGCGCGATGATTTTATTTTTTGTCGTAGAACAACAATGTTCAAACCTACAGTTCAGAAAATAATATTTTTTGACTATGTACTTTCAATGTAAATTTTCATTTTTCATTCGAGTTCGAAAGCGCGGCAATCGAATTTATTTTTTCACCAAACAGTCTGCTATTTTTCAAAATTGATATTGAAACGGTGTAGATATATTTATTTCTATACTGTACGTTTCGGTTGATCGTCGATTTTAATATTTAGTATTTACCTTACACGGCCGTCAAAAGTCGGATAAATTATGTTTTTCGTTTACATAATAGTATTATGTGATCGGTAAAACCGACATCAGAAATCCGCACAAAAACAAAAAAAAATCACAAATTGATTTATATTCATATACGTATAATAGTTTCGAGTACAAATTATCGTACGTCTGTGCCAACGGGACATTGTACAATATGAATTGTAACGTTCCCAAACGGATTTCATCGAAAGTCGTTAAATTAATTTATATTCATTTTTCTATTTTAAAAATTAGTTTTACGCGAATACGTGACCCGGATCATTTTGAATATAAAATAAGGAATTAACAACTGTTTTTACGTATTTTTTTTTTATTTTTTTACAATTAACATTTTTTACGCCCACCATATCAATTAAAATTTACAATCATGGTTTGTTTTATCGTACACACGATTGTTAATATATTGTATGTTATACATTAATTATGCCCGAGTTATAATTATGTTACGACGGTATAAAATAAGAGTACGAAATACATGTTCGGTTAATTCGTGTTAATACATAGGCATGGATATTAGTTAAAAAAAACTATAACCCCGTGACTAAAAAAATCTGTACTTAAACTACAAAATACGCGATTATAACGGAATAGAAAAAAAAAATAAAAAAATGTTTCTATTAATTTAAAACAGTTTAAAATTACAGTGGCCGTCGATATTTTCACGAAATGGTGCGGTTGTAAAATACTAAATATTAATAATGGTGGCGAGCCAATATGAATTTTTTTTTTTTCGCTATCCGATAATCCGATATTGGAAATTGGAAACGATATTTTTTTTTTTTTTTTTATTTTTTTTTTTTCATATTCCAGATCCGTTATTGACGTTTCTCCTCCAAGATATCCGCGATATCGGTTCATGCCGATACACGCCCAGTAAATACGTATAATATATTCCCTTATTCGCTCCGAACCGCGTTTCGTTCGATTTCCGTTGCCGGCGCGCGCGGTGTGACACGCGCGTCTACGTCACACCGTCGCACGCGTCACGTCGTACCGTGTCGTCATACCCACACGTCCGTCCGTCGCGTAGTCGACTCCCGCGCGAGACTCGGGCAAGGCGATTTCGGGCGACCCACACCGCGGTCGTCGGCAGGGTTCAGTAACCGACAAGGACGTCGTCTGACGAGTCCGTCCAGTTTCTATTCCGGTCGTGATGTTCTCAGCGGCGGCGAATTTTACGATTTTCGCAAGGGCCATCCCCCCCTCTTTGGTATCCCCTCTTTGATCCCCCCTCCGATACCAAAGGGGCGGCAGCTCTGCCCCACCGCTCCTCGCGAGAATGAATTCTCACCGTTCTCGTTCCCAGATAATTTGACGTTGCTGATTATTTTGCGCAATATAATCATATGTTTTCGTTTTTGGTTGATTCCGTTCAATTTATCAGACTTATCGGTACGAATCTGTTATCGGTGTTTATGTACCGGATTTTCCTTGCGTACGGAATTTTAATTATTATACAATTATATAAATTAGTAGGCGTGTGAAATAATATTATTTAAAAATGCTTAAAAACCGATAAAATATCGAGAACGAAATCCGACGTACAATTGGTGTTAATGGTAAAACAATCGAGTTTGTTCATAGGTCTAATAATAAAACTAACAGCACATGCCGGTATCCAGGGACGGATTTTGACAAACCCTAAGGGGGGAAGTGCCCTGGAACGGCCAGTGCTGGTGCCACGTGATATTGATTAAATTTAACATTGATATGAGAGGGACCAAACCCCGGTTTTCCCCCGTATATACGCCCCCGGCTGTTCTATCCAGTTTATTATTCGTCATAAATAATAATTATTGTTAATAGAAAAAGATAACGATAAAACACCGACAGTAATAAAATTATCGACCGCCTTTCGCTAGACTCATCGTCGATTTTAAAATGCCAGAAAACACCATGTTTAGATGTGAAAACTTTCTTCTCTCTCTCAATATTTCAGTTGGTTACGTTCTAGTCGTCCGTTTTGACAGAGCTACTGACAGGCCTATATCCCAAATCGTTTTACCCACGCCTCTGCACAGATCCGTATATATATTTTTTACTATTAAATTATATTTATAGAATTGTGTCTCATGACGAATTTTATTTATAAATACATTTTATCAATAGTTGAACATTTTTTTTATCTAATGTGGCCAACCGAATCTGTGACACCCACTGCCCTCTAAAACATAAATCGCATCTTTCGAGGGGACTTAGTAGTCTTAGCCCACGCAGAACTTATTGTTTAGAAATATATTCAGCTTCGCCGAGATTATTCTTTAAATTTCCGTTATGCATACAATTGCAGAAACGATATGTCGAGATTAATTGATTTTAAGGTGTAAAATATCGAATATCGTACAGGCTTGTCCGTTTGAATATCCCCGAATAGTTATTATTATAATACAGATCCTCGTATAAGTCGCGAACATCCCAAATCACCCGCTCAATCAAATAAGAGACTCGAAAATCCCTTTACCGCGACACTGAAATAATGATTTCGATAAAATCACGAATATGGGATATTCGTCGGGAATATAATCATTTTCGGCAATAATATTATTTATTGAAATTCCGAATAAGTGATGGCGTAGTGTTGTTAATTAACAAGCGTTTTTTTCTTGTATATTTCGCCACTGTCCGCCCAAGTATTCGCATCTTGAAATTCTTAATCCTTCCCGACGGGCCGGTTGTCTTGTGGACTGCTATATATATATATATTGGAAGGAAGTGCTTAAAACTACCGTATTTAAAATCGGCTCTCCCACAACGTGTATAAAATGTACAATATCCGATGACAATATGATATTATTATTATTATTATTATTATTTTTTTTTTTTATGCGGTATTGATTCGGTTGATACACGGGTAGTGTAAGTTAATTGCGTTTTACTGATACGCACGGTCGTGTGTAGAATTTTAGCAACCGCGCAACTTTATTCTAGTCGCGATTGTGATTTTTCTTCTTTTTTTTTTTTTTTTTTTTGGACCAATTCAATTCATATATCCCGGGCCGGGGAAAAAAAAAAAAAAAAAAAAAAAAAAAAAAAAAAAAAAAAACGCCGATCCATCCCTGCGTGTAAAATACGTAGTTCAGACCGCGATACCACGCGGGACGAGACCCGTTTCGATCGCGCGCGCTGAGTGTATTATTATTATTATTATTATTATTATTATTATTGTTATTACTGCCGCTACGTATAAAATTATACGTAGCGACGGCTACGTATGAAATTAAACGTAGCGGCGGCGGCCGATCGGGGTCAAACGCTTTCTTCACGACGATTGTCTTCCGCCGCCGTCCCGGTACCGTTACGTCGTCGCGCGTCGCGTGTCCCCGTTAATCCGATTGAAAGCATCTTCAAACTGTACAAGTGCTGCCGAGCAAAAGTTCGATCGATCCCGCAATCCGGATTTACGGATTCGAATATTAAATACAATATTAGGGGGGAGGGGTAATCGTAATATAAATTTTAGACGTTAAAAAAAAAAAAAAAAAAAAAAAAACTAATAATATTAATACTTTGTTAATTTATAGTTTTAATGTCTACTACGAGCCTACGAACATGTGCGCGGGGTACACTTACATTGGCTTTTGTGATTAATTTACTATCGATTTTTTATCATTATTTTGTTATTTACACGGATGAATTGCCAGTGTTATCAGGTTGTAGAATTTGTTTTCCATTTTATATATGCAATAATTAGTTTAATTAATTAACTACATATTTTTTATTTTAATAAATTTAATTTTATATTATAATAATAGCCGGAAATCTGCCATCGTTTTAGTGGGAGCTGATATTTTAAAATATTTTACTGTATATAAAAAGCCGCGCTCCGCGCTTGCGAAAATCATCTATTTCTCAGCTAATTTCTCTGTTTGTACATTTTGAGGGGGCGTAACTCGTTCAAGTCCCCTGTCACCAATTACCCCCTATGATAGCCGAGTCCGGATCGCCGTGCACGACACGAGAATACTGAAATGCCAATACCTATATAATATTCCTCTTGTCCTCCCTTACGTCCCACAATCCCATACGGTATATAATTAAATTAAGTAATAAATATTGTAAAGACATTCGTGGCGGACGTTTACCTGAAAAAAAGCTGCTGGCCAGCGAGTCTGCGTCCTGACCGCGAACTACGGCCGCTGGCCGGAGCGCGGCCACGCACATCAGCAACACCAGCGGTGTGGTGACCGCCATGTCGTGTGGGAGCGCGAAAGTCGCTGTTACGCGTATCGGCGATAATTCGGTAAATCCCTGTGCTTTTTAGGCAGCTGCCGGCACCAACGGCACTGCGGTCAACCGCGGCGGCGGGCCGCGTCGACGGACGGCAAAATGTTACACATGTCCCTGCAGGGACGCGCACGTTCGTTTCGGCGGACGACACTACCGACACTATCCGTGCGGACAGCACCGAGTTCACGTCACACGCGCGCAATTAGTGATATCGCTACGGCGGCGGCGGCGGCGGTGGCTGCTGTCTGTCGCGGACACGAAAGAAAATAATGCTCGGGTACACGAGGAGAACACGTACGACGTCTGTTGCTGGCGGACCGCGCGTAACGTTTGTGACTGGCCGTCGGTGTCTTCGTGCGAGCGCGGTCCGGTCGCCACCGCAGCGGGCCGCTCCTGCGCGCGCGCGCCGGTCCGCCCCGCCGTGTCCCAACGGGCACGACGATGCTCGACCACCTGCGCGACGACCGCGACCACCGTCGTCGCGATCGTTTGCCACCCGACTCGGCCGGCCCGTCGAGAGGATCATCGTTATTAATTATTATAGTGCGGGGGCGTACGGTCATTTTATTCAAAAGTAAATTTTGGAAAAATTAATATTTCCCATTTTTAATACCTACCGAAATATTAAAATAACCTTACCGAAATATTTTCGATCTGAGTGTTTATGGACAGTATTTTAGTTCTGGTCGTCTTCCCGGGGCTATCCGAACATTGCCGTCTAGTTACATATACCTATGGGATAATTTTTTAAATATATATATATATATAATAAAATCAAGTGGCCAATTTTTTCCGAAACCACTGGACGGATTCGTACGCCGTTATGATATGCGGTTATCGGGGAAGGTTTATGGCTACATTTTATCGCGGAATTCAACCCCTATAGAGTTGTTTTACACTTGATTCGACATAATGAAAATTTTGTTTTTCTTATTTCTGAGTTTCCTCGGTGACATAGGTAAAAAAAAAAAACATTTGCCGTAAAATTTGAATACAGTATTTGTTTTGCTGGGTTCACTTGGTTAGTTTGGTCGTAAATTGGCGGAAGAAAAAATATGTTTTATATAACGGACGACGGCTACAGTTGTTACGGTTTATAATGCAAGAGTATGTTTATTATGCGCAACTCTGATAACGATTTCATCTGAAGAGTTTTTCCGGACGTTTGTGAATCGTATTGATTATGCGGCACGGAAATTTCGGTCTTAAAAAATTACCATAAAAAACATTTACATAACATATTAAATAGTAGTGCATTGCAGACGGGTGGTTTGTTTTTGGGTAGGCTAACCCTACCCGGGCTATGCCCGTAATATACAATTTACGGCTCGTAATATATATATTGCAATTGACCTCGTGGTCAATATTTCTGTATACCCGGGGTGATGATAACATTACGGTGCCTAAAAGAAAAATATTTAAAATCGTTATATATATAGTAATAGACAAATTTTTGTCATTTAAAATTACTATACATATATGTAATGTCTATAATATCCCGTGCTTATAATACATCTCTCTCGTCCGGCTATTTATCGAAATGCCAATATTACACAATATGAATGTGCATAGACATTTTTAGGGTAGGTATACGTTTCGGAGTTAACCAATATTGCCGTTAAACTGCGGGCTGTTGGGTATCGTTTCCGTATCAAAACGGAACGGGATAAACGGTGCACTAAAAAGTATATAATGTGTGTAGAAAATTGTAGAAATTGAGTCATTTGGTTCCGTGGAAAGGATATTTACGTCAGGTACCGTCCAACACGACTCGTACTGTCATAATTTATATATTGTATAGGAGAAATGTTCGCTTCGTCATCCCGAGTACGGGGATTTCAACAATAATATTTCCGTTTTGCCATCGAAAATCCCCCGACAGAGCCGTCGTGAAAGTACCAACCGATGAATATTGTTTTCTCGGCGGCGGCCGAACACTCCAATGACATTGAAATCGGATGACGCAATAACGATCGTAATTAATATATTTACGGTTTTTTTTTTTTTTTTTTGTGTTAATATTTGATAATTCGATTTTCGGATTATCTTTCTCTCCGCCACGTCGGTTGGATTATTTTCGATTTGTAAAACCTATTATAATCGGTATGTTTTCAAACGTTTATAAAAACAGTTTGTGATTTTGCGCCGGCTGCGGTTGGGCGGCACGCCCATATCTTTTCTCGGCGATCTCATAATCGTTTCTTATTTTTTTTTTCCTATTTTTTTTTTTTTCTCAACATGACCGTGTGTTATCTCGACTTATATAACAATTTACCGCGTATGCCCAGTAAAATGTCGGTATAATACGTTTACGCGTTCCCGGTAAATACTCGTATATACATATACGATAAATGATAAATGATAATATATCGCCGGAGACTTTAACGACTACACCGCACCGCGTCGGCGGCACCGAGCGTTTTTTAC
The DNA here is from genome assembly GCA_956483605.1 of Tuberolachnus salignus. Taxonomy (NCBI): domain Eukaryota; kingdom Metazoa; phylum Arthropoda; class Insecta; order Hemiptera; family Aphididae; genus Tuberolachnus; species Tuberolachnus salignus. The sequence continues at coordinate 44,032,786 of OY101430.1, forward strand.
TGTGCGCGTGTATTATCGTGAGTAATAACGTGTATGGTCCGGGATATCGTATTACCCGCGTCCGTCTGTGTTCGGTTATAATATAATTTTATAGAAAAAAATAATAATAAATCGAAAGAAAGAAAGAAAGAAAAAAAATAATTATATATATATATATGTATATCTCTGTTTTTCCGTTTCTCGTCGTCGGACGACGACGTTATACGCCCATACTATCATAGCTCGGTGGTTTTTTTATTATTATTATTATTATTTTTTTTTCCTCCCCGGCACTGCGTACACTTGTACGAGACGAAGGTCGACGAAGGTCACCCGGAGAAGATTATAATAACGTCTGCGGGAGGAATGCGATTATTATAATAATATTAATAGGTGTTATTATAGCGGGACAATATGTATATTTATCGTTTTGCGGGCGTTCGTCCGGACCGTAGGTGAAATATTATGCGTAGAATTTTTTATTATTTATTTTTTTACCACTGACCTCGACCTCGACATTATATCCCGTTTTTTTTTTTTTTTTAATTTTATTTTTATTGAATATATATTTTTCGGCCCGTCTGTCGGCGGAACGCTGCTGCGTGCAACAGGTGCGCATTATTATATTATTATCATCGTCGTCGTCGTTTGTCGTCTCGTCCTATGCGGTACAGAACGAAAGATTGCAGCTATTATAGATTGTAATTTTCGTTATTTATCTTAAACCATGAAGTCCGCGCTCCTGGGAGACCACACGCAGCCCCGTGAAAGGCGCGGGAAAAAAACTTCACACGATAAACTTGACATCGGAAACCGGTAAACGTATCACATGCCTGCGTTAACATTATACGCATACAGGGAGATTATTTTATCGCGAACCGACGGGTTCGGTAAAAAAAAAAAAAAAAAAAAAAAAAAAAAAAAAAAAAAAAAAAAACATTACTGCGGCATCGCAATTAACGTCGAAACGTATTCGCAACGATTTAATACAACGTCCGGTTTTGGTGTTCAAACTTTATAAATCGCGTCTGTGTTGGTACAGTTCCTTATTTCCCTACGGCTTGAATTTTTCGAATCTGTAAAATCGTTATTGACGATAAACGATTATGTATTTACAGGCAAACATATCTATAGGATAAAATGTAATTCAATTTAATTCTAGGATAAAATAATCACCCTGTATACAAAGCGACACGGAACGCCTATAATAGTTTACCCTATAAAACACGTATAATATTATTACATTTCCTCGTGTGTAATAGGCAATAGGTTGAAATTTATTTAGTTTTTTTTTACTATGTTAATAATAACGGTTAATCATTTTTTTTTTTTAAGGGGGGGAATATCCTAAAAATATTATTTGTTCTTATTTGCGTAAAAATTCTATTAGAAGTTCTAAATAGACAATGTTATATTTTTGAATCAGTGCATGTTTAATTTCGACGATTCGCTCAAACGGCCAAACCTAATAATATATAATAAGAATACGTGTTGTTATATTTTACAATTTACTAAATAAAAAAATAAAAAAAACCTGAAGAAAAGTACTTATTTTTTTTAACACCACAGGTATATATTTTTGATTCCGAATGTAGCAAAGATTTTTAATACAATGTGGTTTTTTTTCTCCTAGGACTAACCTAAAAATGGCCTGAATTGTTCACAGCGTACACTAGAAGATGCGGATTTTCGCTCGGTGATATTTTATTTGAACAATTTATCTTGTTTCAAAATCGTATTCTTCGAAAGTTTAAAATGCTGATTATAAATAACACGATACATTGATATTATTTTTATTAATTTTAGGTTACTTTGGCCCATGAGTAAAAAAACGACTAATACTAATACCAGTTAACCGAACTTCACTCAAAATCGGATTTTTTTTTTTTATTACAATAATTTATCCATACTATTCGCTAATACGACAGTGGCCTCCTCGTTGTGCTTACTAAGTACTGTTACTACTTTTGTGCATTGGAAACTTTTTGTTTAATTTATTTTTTTCGGGTGTTATCAATATGGCGTATTATTGGAAATAACCAATAAAAAAAATCAACAAGAGTTTCTCTATAGGTAAACATATAGAAAAATAGTTGTACGACTTACTTCTATACTTTTAGGTATTATTTTTTTTTTTGTCATGCTCTTTTGTTGGGGGGCTTTGTAATATGAATATTTATTTTTATTCACGATATGATTTTAATTTCTATTGTAAATTAAATCAAAATGTATATTACATAGTGTTTTATATAATAAACGTTAAAAAAAATGTCAGGGGCCCCCTATCACCTTCCCATCCTCTGTCCGTCTCTGATTATAGGTCAAAAAAAAAAAAAAAATGTATATTTTGTTTTAAATTTCAACATCATATTTTAGTTCGTCAATCACGTCATCTCCGTCCAGATTTTGTACGTAATAATATTATTTTTTCTCTCTCTCTCTCTCTCTCTCTCTCTCTCTCTTTTCTCACCGGCTCGATCTCATTCGTATAGATAGATGCATTATTATACGCGATATTACACGACAGTAAATATATTAAATATATAATATGCGTATTACAAGGCGTCACGATTGGTGTCGTCGTGGTTTTATAACGGGTTCTTTCGACGACCGACGTGTTCGGATATTATAAGATTCATTCACGCGTGATGATGGCTCGGCGTTCGCCTCGAGCCACCTCTCCGAATTCCGGGTCCAACCCGTATCAGGCGTTCCTAAAAATATGTAATAAATTATTATTAATATTATGTATATAAAGAACGGAAGATATCCTGTTTCGATGAGACTTCCGGGCGTCTTACTCGGCGTAGGTATTAAAAAAAATAAAAAATTGTTTTTCCATTATTATTATTGCGTTACACTGCCCCGGGTCCCGGTAGACACGAGCAAACCGAGTGAAGAAACAAAAGCAAAAAATTAAAATATACCGCTTTTTTTTATTTATATATACATATATATTTTTAGGCGTATTCTCTTACACGCGTATTGCCAACATTTTTTCCCCCCTTCGCATTTATATCTTTTAGATTCCGAGCATAACCATCAGTGCAGTTTTATCGTGTGTGTTTTTATTTTTTGTAACCAACCTGACGACCAGAAATCTTGCTCCGACCATCAACTTTACGAATGGCTTCTGATCATTTTTTTTTTTTTTTTTGTTGGCTAGTGAGTGTATTGGGAAAGTCATTATATGATTTCCCTTTTAGTTTTCTTTATAATGGGGGGGGGAAATGTCTGCTATTTACGATTTTGTTGTAATTCAGCCAAAAATAGCCGTAAAGAATCAGAAACTTTCACCAACACATACAATTAGTATTTCCTAGACGTTTGAGTGATTCCCCGAGACTTTCTTGTTTTATGTGAATAAAAATTGTGTAAATATTTTTATCGGCATTTCGAGTTTAAATTTATATTAAAAATTCGTCGAAAACACGAACAGTGTGTAATTTATTCTATAGCTTTCGATTTAAATTTATCAAAACATATTTAACCGATTTTCGCTCAGATTCGTTTTCTGTTGGCAATAATTTATCGTTGGATAAATTATGTCACCCTGTATTTATCATACCTTCTCACTCACCCCTCCCAACAAAAGTAGCCCACCCATGGTGCGATGTATGTCAGTTTTGTTTTTCGTTTTCTATATTGTACACACCGAAACGTACCCGTATTATATTATAATTAACTAACTGTTTCTTCTCTCGTTAGCACCGAATGGAGTTTTGACACGACAACGGTAATAATAATAATAATAATAATAATAATAATAATTACTATATTATAATTATTTACTGTTAGATACGGAAGAAACGAGCGATTTGAAATAACGTTTCTGGTTCCTATGTATATAATATTGTTCTATACGGAATTTAAACGAATCCGTTAGAAAACGTATGGTCCGCTCTTATCTCGACACATTACCATAAACCTGCGACGAATATTTATACACGTAGACAAAGCTATCGAAATGGCCAATTGTTTAGAAACTGAACGAAACGAACAACGTTATTGACTGGTTTAAGTTTGATGTGACCATTTTTTTAAAACATTTTTCTATCCGTAAACAACTGTTCGACCAGAATTCTTGGTCTAATCATCAACTTCAGGGCTAGTTTTTGGAAGAAAATTGTATCTAGTTAATGCATTAAGCCGGTTTTTTTTTTTTTTTTTTGATTTTCTTGATAGTTTTCATAATAAAAACCGTGAACAATGGGACTATTTACACAATGAACGTTTCTGTTAATTTTGATTTTTTTTTTTTTTTCTTATTTGGATAGCAATTTTGTAATTTATTTTTATACGCGTTTCAAGTTCAAATTTATGACAGAGATGTTTTTTGTAATCACAAATAAATACATGTTTTATAATAAATTTATTGAAATATGTTTAACCAAATTTCGGTCAAGAATCTTTTTTCGTTTGCGACGATTTATCTATAATCCAACTATTTTCTTTTTTTAAGAAAATTTGTATGTGTTTGTGAAAATTTTTTTTTTTCTATACTTAAAAAAAAATCTTTTTTTTTTACTCAAATGAATTGATAGTTACTACCGTGTTAAACCTATGTTAAGTGGTTAGAGTAACTACTTACTTATTTTTACAAAATATATGTACGATTTTAAGGTATCTAATATTAATGGGAGAACTATATTTATTTTCCGGTATAAAACTGGTGATGGTGAAACATTAAAAAAACAATTTCCAAATGGCCTCACCCAAACAACTCTGGCAGGAGAGAACAAGTAGTCATTAACAGAACCAGAATAGGTCACTCCAATCTTACACACTCGTACCTCATCATCAAGGAACCCAAGCCTTTGCAAAGTTCCTATCTCAATCACACACATCATCATCGACTGCCCCAAATATTCCACAGCACGCCACCTTCTCAATAATCCATCATCGACAGAAGAAGCCCTCAATCAAAGCAACACTCACGATATTTTAAAATTCTTCAAACTCATAGATTTAGATATAAACTTGTAAATTTTAAACCATGATGTATCACATAAAATCAACATTAGCACTGTATAAATTACGTCACAATATGTACCCCTCTCCTCATTAGGCTAATAATCTTTGTAATTGAAGCCTGTATATTTAATAAAAAAAAAAAAAATTTAAAAAAACTGGTAATGCTGGTTGTAATAATAATTTATAAATTCGATTTTCACCGCGGTGGTCTGACTATATCGTTAACGATACTCGCCTTACTCGTTTTGTGTTGTATATATTATACATAATGTTATTCAAATGACTAATTTTCGTCATAATTAAAGTATGTTGTCGCACGAACCGATTTTTTTTTTTTTCTTTCAACGACCAACAATTATGCCTACGTAATAGCTAATAGTCCTTTAACTATACCTATAAACAGTACCTTGGTTGTTTATGCTATTTCAAGTACATAATCGAATATGCGATTCGTGTAACAGACACCATCAATGTGAAACCCTCGTTTTGTATTCATTGGTATTTTTTTTTTTTTTGTAATTTTTAGAACATTTTTTTTCACTGTCATTAGTAGGTCATTATATTCAAATACTGTATACGTGTATATTTTATACATTTCGACAATTCAAAATACCCCTATCGGTTTCAGGTTAATTCTTTTCGTCTGCACCGTAATACTTTATTACTGTCAATCGTTTAATTTATAGTACGGATTTTTTAAATTTGTTCGATGCGTACGCAAGTAACGGCAACATGAACGTTTTTATTTCAGATATTTTTGTATTTTTCGCCGTCTCTACGTTTTTTTTCCCCGCGATCGTATTTGAGACATTCAAATTCGGGACAACAACAAAAAATATGTACGGTAATCAACAACACAATACAATAAATGATATCTACATATATATGTATGTCGTAGCCATTGTCGTATTTCATGAACATTACTGTATTATAATTTATAATAAACTCTTTTTTCTTCCTTTTCTATTTTGTTATTTTGTGCGGTAAATTTCTAATTTCAACACATGAAGCGGGTCGACCGCATAGTAAAAAAAAAAAAAAAAAATTACACGACGTCAAATTCGAGTGACCATTCCATGAAAATGTGACCGTATCGTGAAATATGTTTGTACTTCGATAAGCGTGGAAAAGGCGTTTCTTTTCAATGGAATAGACAAAAAAAATTACATTCAAACGAATCGGATAAAGTTTACATAGTGTCCGCCAGCGTTTTCGCCATCTGTATTTTCTTTCTTTTTTTTCTTTTCTATAATCTCTTTTAAAAACGATATTTTCATTCGCGCGACGACCGAATTAAATGGGTAACAACAACTGTTAGGTTTTTTGCATCCTAATCGCCGAGAAGACTCATTAGCCAACGAAAACAATTGGATTTTATTAGTTAATCAAAAACCCGTTGTTTTTTTCTCGGGGACGCAAAATTCGTACAAATATCGGTCGAGCGGTTTCGGAGTTTATCCCGGACAAACGCATAGTGGAGAGGAGAGTGGAGGCGTTCTTTTATATGAAAAGATAAAGAACAAGATATATCGTTATTATGATACCGTATAGAAAAGAAAAAAGAAAAAAAAGATTATTTCACTGAATAATTTCTATTCTGACACGAATAATTTCTATATATAGTTGTAACGAGTAGTTGGACTCGCAGTCGCGTTGCAGTAGATCGTAGATCCTGATCCATCGGATCCGAGCCGTATAGTTTCAAATGATTCTTTCCAATATTGATCTCGGACACGATCGGTCTTCCGTCCGCCGCGCCGCGGACGGCGCGAATATTTCGACTTTCACAAAGGTTCACGCGGCTACGGCAAAGGAAAGTGTTGTTCGGCCGCCATTAATTTTATTGTTCCCGGCTGTTAATCATTACTGTTATATTATTGTTACCTATTGTACAATATCATGCATTGTTTTACGGTGAACGGCAACGCGGACGGGTGTGGGAAATAAAATAATAAAACGAAAATATAATATACGCGGTGCTATCCAAACGGTAATTGCGTTTTACGCGAGCGCAATGTGTCTAAAAAGCGTTACGTTTCAATTGTTTAAAACGAATTCTGTTTATCAAAACTGTTACGGTTTCGACGTAAATGCCGTACGTACCGGCGGTAATATAAATGATTACCGTCAAAGTCAGAATAATTGACGGAATTTTTTTTTTTATATGCGTCATTGCCTTTATATTGTAGCGTCTGACAAAACGGCAAAATACTACTGGGAAATATTACACGGGCGTTTGAATTTAACAGATAAAACGGAACATTTGATAACACAGAAATAGTTGAAATATAAATATTTAACAGCCAAATACCATCGCTCAAACGCTGATCCACCACTGTATCTGGACAACAGGTCCTAATATAGGAAACCGAAACTTTACGCGGTGGTTCTCGGGATACCGCAAAAGGCGGGAATTATTGACGTGCGAATTTTGATCTTATAATTCGAAAGTTGCTAATAAATATTATTTTGATTTTTCTGCCCGTAGCAGGGACGGCATTTTTAGTAACGAGGGGCTCGTGTGTTTTTTTTTTTTATTCAGTTGAATACACAGTATGCGGGGTGGACATCCACCTTACTTGTTCTTTTATTTAATAGTAAATTATTATTTTGATTGGGAGCTTACAAACGAAAATTGAGGCCCTGAAACATAAATACTGCTGAGGGCCCTGGGTGCCGTTGGACTTTGGCACACCCCGGGTTAGTCCGTCCCTGTTTACGCGCATTTAATTTGTCACTATCAATGTCTAGTTGGACGGCTACTTGTTGAATGTAGTAAGAATAAAACTTTAATTTATTAGAGTAACACAGGCTATACGAGGGTAATTGGGCTGCAACTCTGTAACTTTTCTCATTTTGAGCATTTTATTTTAAATTTATGTATCAAGAAATAATTCGTACTGTATGATTCTTCCTATAAAATAATATATATATAAATTTTTATCTTTATACTTAAACTCTAATTTCAATTTAAACACCATAATATTTACGTTCTAAGTAATGTAATTTTTTTTATCAAAGTACCTATTTAAAATAAAATTATATATTTTCAATACGTCAGATATGACATTTTTAAAAAACGTGTGTACAAGGTATATATCGTCAAAAGGCGTATAAGACTTTTAATAATCAAAATTTATTTTTAATTTTATCATTATTAATTGTATTAATTTGTTGTTACCACCATAAATGTTAAAATTGTACGTTTTCTTGTTTTAATTGCATTTAAATGCTTATAATATACATGTAGTTATTGTTTGAGTGTATTTTTTGGTTTAATATAATTATACCGAAATGGATTTATTTGAAACGTTTGCGATGGTATTTTATTGTTTTATATCCAACCCAGTGTATAGAAAAAAAAAAAAAAAACGTTTTTAACAGAAAATGCGTAAAATGTGTATTTTAACAGTACATATTATTAAAACGTCCAATGTTATCCGTGATTTTAACATAAGGACTGATATTTCAACGATCACCGCCACCCCTGACCATATGACCTGCGCACGCTTATCACTGTAAGTAACATGGACGTAGACACGGGTGAGGGAGGATTTGGAGAATGAATCCCCCCTCCCCATGAACTTTTTTTTTTTATTATTAATTTATTATTATTACTTATTATTAATATAAAATAATATAATAAATTAAAATCGCTTTTATTGTTAACCCGACGGATATAAGTACAAATGATTACCTTTTGTTATCAATTTGATATGATAACACGATCTGGAACGTTTTTTAATTATTTGACACACCGATAAGAACGGTGGAATACCACAATTGACAAAACATTGGCTAATGTCCCTATCAATTTGTCGGATAACTCCCTAGTCACGATCATACTAACTGGTAGTACAAGGTGTATGGCCACTACAGTCGACCTATGAATAAAATTAGACATTATTTTTCTAGAATAAATGAAATACAATTTTAAAAATAAATTTTATTGTACTAAAATCAGGCCATTTTTCTGGGTGTGAGGGGCACTACCATGCGGCTTGTCTTAGAAATAATGACCTTATTTTATCCCTTCCTCCCAATGAAAATTCCTGTCTACGCCACTGGTAAATACTAAGTATTATATTCACTTACAGTAAGTAATAGTGAATATTAGTACTGAGTGGTGTATTTTGAGAGGGGTGTCCTCCTTGTCTGGACACCACTCAACTTAAAAATATCTTCTTTTGTCAGTAAATAATTCTAAATACGGCTTTGTATGGTCCCTAAAATGTTGGACAGCCCTCCGAACAATCATCAAAAATACGCCACTTATTATAGATATATGTGACCTGTGTTACGGCAAAATGATAAAAACTTTTGGAAGATCAACTAGTGAGGTGATGAGTAGAAATGTTTAAAGGAAAAAAAAAATTGTTATATATATTCTATAATTGCTTAAAGCAAAAATCAACCAGAATTTCGAAATATATCTAAAGATCAAAAATTGTACAATGAACGTAAAATAAAATAAGGTAATCGATAAAAAACAAAGTTATATATATATATATATTATTTTGCGGCTACTAGATGATAGCCTATTGACGAAAAAACATTCATAGCGATGTCAAATTTCAGCAAGTATAATATACCTATTATGTCTATCGCGAAATCGAAAAGAAACCCACTTTCATATGCAAGTGCAGTAAAAAAAAAAAAAAAGTAAAAATAAAATGGTTTCCGTTTCATAACACGAATAGCTGAATTTTCGTGATACGGTGGAACGCGTTGCCTTACCGTGCTCTAAGAATACAAATTTTTTTTTTTTCGAAATTTTAAATCCTAGTTTTACTATAGCAGCGGATACACTACCGTCAATAATCGTTCGCTTTTCGTCCTACATAATATTAATTATTATTATCGTTTTACCGTAAAATAAAATATACTAGATGCATACAACTGCACGCGCTGCAATATTATACGTTGGTTTTTTTTAAATTTTTTTTATTGTATTCTAATTGACGACGACGATAACAAGTGTCTTGCATTTTAAAACAAAGATTTCTCGACGTGATTTGTCAAACTTATTATATTTATATGGAAATGTTTTAATCGCGAAATGCGAACTGTAAGAAAAAAAAAATAAACAAAACATTATTTTATAAAACATTGTATTGAAATAATTATTAGTCGTTTCAGGAAATTTACATTTTTAAGTTGATTTTTCGTTTTAATAATTGTATTTCCTTTTTTTTTTTTCAAAAACCATACAAATATATATATATTTTTTTTTAACAATCTGGTGTTTATTCAGTACACCCGTTATAATATTATATTATGTATAACGTACAAAAAAAAAAAAAAAAAAAAATAATAAATATTTTCTCAATAATTTACTTGCATTACAGTGAAGAGTGTAGAGCGAAAAGAACACACGACGTGAAATAAATTCCGAGACGGTATGCACAAAATAAATAATAATTTATTGTATTGTTATCCCGTCTTCGGGAAAATACCGAAATATTAACAGTTATGACCGATGATTGTCGTTGGAAAAAAAAAATGTATATATATATATATATATAACTATTTTTAACGCGTGACAAAAAAAAAAAAAAAAAAAAAAATGTGAAAATATGAAATTTATAGCAAGTAATAAACTTCAGAACACCATTGTTGTCCCACGGCGGCATTACTCGTGCATATTAAGTTGCCTATCCCGCGCTAGTATTATTTTTAATATAATTTTTAAAAAAATAATCAAATGTATGTAACCAGAGCTCGGATTTATATACATTAAAAAAAAATATATATATATATATGTATTAAAAAAATTGAAAATATGGAAGTTTATATATATAAAAAAAAAAAACAAAAAAATACAATTTAAATAATTAAGGGGATTGGAGCGCGGTCAATTCTAAGGCGAATGAGTTAGGCAACCAATGTGACAGATACATTTGGGTCATGTCTATGTGTGAGAAGTAAATGAATGTTAAGTGTGAGTGAGATTGAAACGTGTACGAGTGCCGCCACATTCCGCATTGGATTTTTTTCTTTATTAGTTTACTACAACGATATAATATCTATTTTTCATGCTGTACGAATAAAAATAATAATTATAGTACGTATCCAATGCTGCTGCTGCCAGACGGGCGTCATACTTGACTAGATTTTTACCAAGTATTGAGACGTTTTTGCTTATGACGCCAACAACAGTTGAACTTACAACCAAAACGTTTGGAACCAAAAAATTAACTGCCGTACAATTTCATATAGGAGTATAATATTGTTTTTCTATTATTTAATTTTAATAGAATAGCAATGAATAGAGTTTGTTTGAATATATTTTTAAATTTTTATTAATTTTTTATTATTATTTAGTTAAAATAAAAATAATATAAAACCATGTTAGTCTATTTCGTTGATAAGTTGATGCAACAGACTTTCCAAATGAAATAATAATATATACTTTCTTTTTTTAACTCTACTCTTTATGTACCGCATCAATATTTCCGATTTCCGATTTTTCTTTTGGGTTATTAAATAAGATCTCTTTTTTGTGCCCATAGTGTCAATCGTTTTTCTGTTCCATAATTGTAACAAAATAAATCGAATCACAAATGATTTCCATCAAATGTTTTTTGTCGAATGAACAAAATATAATCGTCAATGACCACAAGATATTATTTAATACACGCAGTGTGTTGTAAACGAGTAGTAGGGTATACAATTCTATTATTATTGCCAAATACTTATTATACATTTTGGTCTATAAATGGTTTTTTTTATTGGTATATTGTTGACACAATTAATGTGTCGGGTCGCGGGGCGTGTTTCTAGCTGCCGCCGCCGAATGCCCCTCGCATTCGCAAGCTCATGTCAACACCGATTTGTTCAAAAATAATGAAATCCAATATAAGTGTCTATAAGACCAATGAGCCTGGTAAAATTGATGAACGGATTTTTATTTTGAAAACATATTCGATTTTGTATACTAATTTTCTAGATTCCGATCGATGCGATTTTTGAAAATTAAACTTACTCGTTAAAATATTTATAGTTAAAAAAAAAAAAAAAAGATACATTTCCATTATTTATACAGTGAATCACACATATAATATTTCGAATATCAAAAATTGTCTCGATCGGAACCTAGAAAATTAGTATACATAATCAAATCTGTTTTCAAAATTAATATCCGTCCATCGCAAGCCGCGCATTTTAACCGGGTTTATTGGTCGTTTTACGTGTTTTTTTTTCGACCGGCTCCAACCACCTTATTCTAAATCTTGATTGCAATGTGATTTCTAATGCATACTGAAATATTCGAAGTTAAATGATCTACGATTTGGTCGTAACACAGATTTGTACCGACATTAACAGATGTTACAATGTCACAGAATGTTACAGATGTCATTCAACAGAGTAGGTGCAAATTTTATATTTACAATGTCCAAAGGAATGAACTCAGTCTGCAATAATATTCCAAGACGGACATCTCTGATTAATTTTAGACAGTTAAACCAGGATTTTTATTTAATACACTACGTATTTATTCATTTAATGTCACTCCCGACGGTTCTTGTACTTGTTTTATATTTTGTATAGCTTCTTCTATGAGTCCTGAAGTTTAGAAACTAAGGTCGTGTGTGATGTTTTTAGTTGTTTTATTATACTCTCCAAAAATACAAAATTGACAGATATAACAGAGAAACTGCCTAAATTGTCACATATTTATGATAGGTTTGTTTAAATTGACAAAATTGTCGAAATATGTAAGAAAAAAAAAAAATGAAACTATTGAGATAATATGTAAAAACAATTATAGCTCATTTTTTTGTAAATCAAACGAATTTTATTGAAACGAATTAATGATTTATCTATAGATTAACTTATCAAGTCGCAGTAGAAATATGAATGCATATTGTAAATCCTAGCTGTAATTATTATTACTATTATTTTTCACATTAGTATTCGCCCGATATCGAGAATAATACAATATAACAAACACATATTTTTTTCAGAAGAAATATATTATTCGAGTATTTTGAATTTTTGATCGATTAATAATTTGACGTACTATATTTCAACGTAATACCCTCCCCCTAGTCGTTTTGAAAAAATTTGTTTATGAATACCATAGAATTTTTTGTTGAGTTTTATAGTTTTGCCTATTGTTGTATGCACTGTGTATAATAATAGGGAACGATTTACGTTTACAAGTACCAATATTCGGACAATCAAACGTTTATCATTCAATAAATAATAGAGTACAAACGGTACGAGTTGGTAAAGTGTCCAATGGAAGGACACTGGCGAAGATTATTTAAAATTGAATAAAACAATTTTACAAAAAAAAAAAAACTTTGATTATAAGTTAGTTATATTATATTTAGTTATTTCAATCAAGCTGTAAAGATATCGTGTGATTTTGTACAATGTCCCGGTTCGGGAGGGGTCTTCCTCTCATAACCGTGTCTGAATCGCCGGTCCTTATACGCATAATAATCATTTATATTATTTATTAAGACGTATATAAATAGATTTCATAGAGGATTATAATTATGAACAAATATAGCACTTGGTAGATCACTAATTACGAGTAATTAGATATTTTTTATACAATTAATATACGAGAAATAAAAAAAATTTAAACAAACGATAAATTATGCAATCGTTTGAATAAGATATGATAAGATTATTGCGTTTATTAGAATGGATTTTCGCGTCGTGTTTGAAAGAAATTATTAACGACACGTTTGCGTCGGATTTACGATTATGTGAAAGCAACTACTGGTGATTGTCGATCGAACGGCCGCGTCATCGCATTTGGATTTTGAGGAAAAAAAAAAAAAAAATACTCCTCAAACAATACAAACGCAATAATACCGCGAATAAAACATATATTTTTAATCCCGTATAAAACCTACGCTACGATATACGGAGTTTTGCGAAGAAACACGCGTTTAATATTATCTTTATATATAAAAAAATAATAAATAATAATAATCCAATAACAAAACATTCACCGCGTAAAAAACATTGAAATGTGGCGGTAGATGGGAAGCGAGCGGTCCGATCGCCTTCGATTTTTCATTCCATGACGTAAGTCGGTCGATTTTTTACTCCAAGATTTACGGCGTCGACTATTCCGTTTCCACCATCATTCTCTCACTGTTAACGTAGCGGTCTGTCTACACATGAAAACGTGCTTCATGATCTATTTTTTGGCGACTGGTAAGTAACATTTTTATTATTTTCCCGAATTTAGCGTATTAATCTGTCGACCGACTACGGACGCCGTTCGTATCGAAATCCCGACCGAAAGTTTAATTTCCGGCCACCACGAAACAGCTTATCAAAATCAACGTCTGTGTGAGCCGTCTTTAGGTTATAATACTCGTGGTTGTCGTATTGAATATCGTGTCCGAGTAATTCCGCGAGCACAAATACGCTCGTATGGTGTGAGCATTTGTTCTTCCACCTTGTCCCGTTCGTTTTTCCAATCGTTTTGCGCTGAAAATATTTTCGGCAAGTCGTTCTACAGTCGTAGGTACTGTGACCGTAATAATGTACTCTCGTTTTCACAAAAATATTGTTACGGTTGTGTTTAAATATTAATGAGGTATTTCTTTTTGGTTTTCAGATAATACTTGATTTTGCACTAGTTATTCTTTTATATTAAAAAACCGTCAATATGCCAGTAAGTATCGCTACAATCGATACTATTAATATGTAATATTGTAGTATTGTATCTTTATTTTTTTCCCCTTTTAGTTAGCTAAGGATTTACTTCATCCAACCGCCACCGAAGAACGCAAGAAACACAAGTTAAAGCGTCTTGTCCAGCATCCAAATTCCTTCTTCATGGACGTCAAATGCCCCGGATGTTATAAAATAACAACTGTATTCAGTCACGCTCAAAGCGTTGTAATATGTACCGGATGTTCTACAATTTTATGTCAGCCTACCGGAGGAAGAGCTAGATTAACTGAAGGTAAAACTGCATTTTTTTTACTTTGATAATTGTAAAGTAACCTAAATCATTCGCATATTAAGAAAAAAAAAAAAAAACAAAATCCTTAATATCAGGTAGGTAGCTATGGATTCCAAACAAATATTGTTTAAATTATAAACACAATAGATGAGACTTGTGTTATTCAACTCAATACAGGGGCTTTCATTGGTTGGGTAATTTATCTTAAACATTATTTTTCCATATACATGTGTATAGTTTACTATACCGTTTAACCTTATAAAAACTGTTGTAATGACCGAGTATTTCTGTTCCATATAATATTCAAATTTTCTTTATTTACATCTGTCCTGATAATCTGTATTATCTATCTAAAGTCATTTTAATAATTTATTATTTACACTACACAATTTATTTATTATTGTTATGTGCAACGGATTTCATTTAAGACATAACATAATAACACCTTTACTAATACCTTCAATATTACTAAATGGTTTCTTATGTTATTATTAGGGTTAGGATTTAAAGGCAATATATATATATAAAAGAACTTAAAATATAAAATAAGCATTATGCAGCATTATTTAAAAAAAAAAATAAAAAATTTAATAGGTAAAATTAGCCAAATTAATTTGTATTAAAAAAAAAAAAAAAATGGGAGCTTTACACAGATAAAATTTTTATAAAGGCTATAACTTATTAATAATTTTAATTTTTGCTAACACATTTTCATGTTTATTTTTTCTGACATGTTGCTTTATATATAATTTTTTTATCACTTGATACTTTGATGTGTCCCAAGTTTTACAGTATAAAATTAATTCATTAATATTTCAAGGATAGAAAATATATTTTTGGAAAATTCTTTAACGTACTTTTTTAACTTGCGGCATATTATAATATCAGATTATTCGACAAAATAAGAACAACATAGTAAAAAATACTTAGCGTTGGTCTATAAATGCACACTGTTGTACATCTATCCATCAAAAACACATTTTAGTTTATAGTTACTATAGATATTTTGATAAACTCATAATTAACTCTCGTTGTCAAATACCCATGTATACTTTTTAGTCATTAGATGAAATTTTAGACAACGGACAGTGTGTTGTCTTCGAAAACTCGTATGTTTTTGTATTGTAATTACATATAAAACTATTGTGATCAATTGATAATTCAAATATAAAATAGCAAAAAATATAAAAGCGAAAGTAATGTTTATTCATTAGCATGGAAATTAAATGAAATACATTTTTATATAAGAATTTTTTTTTGTCATTATTTATATATAATAAAAAAAAACATTGTTTTAAAATCCAAACCCTAGTTATTATTATTATTATTATTATTAATTTTATTTAAATATTTTAGGGAGTACATAACATTCACATTTATTAGGCGTAGGTTACTTGAAAATTAAAAATTAAAGAGTTTATTTTGCATTTTTGCACTTGTTCCATGATCAAAATTTGTTAAATGGTTTAAAAAACCATTTAAACATTTTTTTTTTTTTTTAAGGCTAAATATAAATTCTTAATTAATTTTATCGAACCTAAATTTTAACTATTTAAAAATTACAAATTATTGTATCTACTCTAAATCCTTTGAGAGAAAACATCTTACCAGCACATTCAAATGAACGAGCTCCGCTGTCTCATTGACAAATTCCCCCACTCAATACGCAGTGACCACCACGGTGAGGAGTATCACTTGGCCTAGTATAGTGGTGAGAATGCACAGAAAAACTAGTTTTGGCCCTCGACTAGATGCGTTCTCTCGTTGGATTGAGTATAGTTCTTCATTATATTTCTTAATAAAAAATCAAATTTTAAAATTGTAAAAAACAAAAATTATTTCTTAAAATACATAACAAGTCTTAAGATCATTTTAATGTCTTCTTAATTTTGTATAATATATTTGTTGTAAAAAGTAATGGCTATTATGAAAAGTTTTAAATTATACCTATCAGTTATATCTAAAAAATTCATTTTCAAAACTATATTTTTTTAAATTTAATATTGTATTCACAGAACACTTAATTAGGTAGTGAGGTAGATAAATATTACTAAACATTTGTTATTTTTTAGTTTATATATAAAAATCCCCATGTTTATATTCTTGCAATTTTTGAAAAGTTTTTCTTATTTTATTTCCCAAAAATATGTACAATTATTCTAATCTATAAATCACCACCTGTCAAGTTTGATATCAACTAGTGAAATAATGAAATGCATAGTTTAAACTATAATGTAGTTAAATTCAATTAAGATATTTTGTAAATGTAACAATGTATTTTGTAATTATACAAATTGTCTAATAAAAATTGATATCTGCTAGTCTACTGCTTAAGTACCAATTATTTGTATAATAATTATCAATTAATACTATTTTATTTTGTTTAATCTTCAAGTACACCTATTAGGTTACTGTTAAACGTTTATTATTATTGATTTTTTTTTATCATTTTTATTAAAGTAAAATAAAAAGGCTGATTATTTTTAAATTATGTTACAATTTAACGTTTAAACATCTTTAGTTTTCTATTCTCCATTACTTAGTAGTAAATACTTTGAAGAAAACATTAAAAAATCAAATACAACACATTTTTTAAATTTATCTGTTAATTAATGTTTAACTACTTTGTACTACTAGCTAGAGTGTATTTAGTTATAATTTAAACAACTATTTTTGTTTTAAAACAGTTGTTTTTTAAGAACCATGTTAAAAACAGCCCACTCTGATTTGTATCACCCATTTTATTTTATATTATTTTATGTTTCAGGTTGTTCCTTCAGGAAGAAATCTTACTAAGAACCTGGCTCCCGTATTTTAATGTAAAATATAAACATGCGTTAAACAATAAAACCATAAAAAAAAATATCATTTTTTATTACAATTATTTTTTTATTTATTTATTTCCCTGTAGAAGAGTGAACCATTTTTCTAAAGCTTTTGTGGTCCTTGAAGGATTTTTCCTGTAACCATTAAAATAAAAACTTATTTTCTACAACAGATTTTGAGCTTCTATACTGTGTACATTATATATGAGGATATTAAAAAAAAAAACCATTTTTTATTTTATAAAGAATTTGTTTTTTTATATAATAAAGTCTATTATTATTATAATTCAAATATGTAAAAAATTAGGTGTAATTAAATAACTGTTGGTATTTCTGGGTGAAATTTATGATACACTAGCATTAGTTGGAAATTATTTGACAGTGTTAAACTTGAAAATCATCAAATATTTTTGTCATAATTTTGTATAGTTTTTTATGTCAAGTGGAATCGGGCTGTTTTCAATTTTTAGAACATGCCAAACATACGAATAACACTTGTTGGTCGGTTTCACTAATTTTATGTGTTCAAATAAGTTGATGAACATATAAAAATACTTGTGTGAATAATATAATGTTTCATTTAGCCATTCGAAAAATTGCTTTAATTGTTTAGATATGGTATTGTGGATCAAACGAAAAATGTTTTCTTTCCGTTGTAGCCACACCAAAGTACAAAGAACGAAATCAAAAGACAATGGCAATGTGTTGTGTTGTGTGAACAGTAAACAATCCGAAGAAAAACAACGGAATTACCAAGTACTGGCCGGATATTGATATACGTCGTCATATCATCGAATTGTTATCGAAAAAATTGTGAAGTTTGGTGTTATCAGTCTTGTGCGCGTTATATCAGTCGACGGACGTCTGTTAACGATCGTTATTTTGAACGGGTGATATTCCGGAGAACAAAAGGGAAAAACCGACTACTGATAAACCCCGACGAACATTCCAGTACGCGCGCAATTTTTCGGGATGAGGAATATAGAATTACCGTACGTACACCACGGGTAAATAGAAAACACATGTACGATTACGGCGTCCTTGTTCGGTAGGTAAGCAGTAACCGCGGTCCGGTTCGCGCGGTTGTTGGGTGCCGTCGAACAGTGTCGCCAACCGACGAACGTTGCGCACCGGAGCAGCCGTTTGGCCAGGGTCTGTGCCGGAAGCCGTTCGCGTCTGTCGAATACGTCGTCACGCGGTTTCCAGTCTAGCCGCGTATTCATACGCCACGCTGATAACGCCATCGCTTTGTTTACGTTCGCCGATATCAGTTTTCGGTATTGATAAAAAAAAAAAAATTAAAAATAATAAATTACGATTACGAATGCTAAATATACTAGATTCACGCTCATTTTTTTATTAATAATAATACATTTTATAATTACGCGTCCCAACACAAAATTAATGATATGCGTACGCGACATTAACGGCAGTGCGAAAATTTTTTGGAAAATTCCGTCGCGTCGTTCTCGTTACACAACCGTTGCGCGTGTTGGTCGATGCCGTGTGCCTGTAAACCGAACTACAACGACCGTCGAAAGTAGTGAAAATAGTGAAGGGAGCAGCCCAAGGTGCGAGCAATTTGCACAGCGACGGCGGCACAGTTCCAACGTTCGGTAAGTAATTCGCTTTTATTTTTTTTGGCCGACTCTCTTTTACTTCCGTCCGTCGTACGACGGTTTGTTTACCTTTCCGATGACCGCTGCACCACTAGACCGTGTATTGGACATCGGCTAGTCGTTTTAACGCTGAGTATTGCGTTTTAGTGTCCGTTTGACGTTTACCCGTTTGTAAGTTTACTTGTGGACGATACAACATGACATAGTGATAGTAATGATAACAATAATAGTAATGTTGTCATTGTTCGTTTACAGGTAGCGGAATGAGGTAACCGGCGTATTAAACAGAGAAAGCTATGCAGAATGTATTTCCCCGGGACATGTTTACAATGGGTTCATTTGACGGCGGTGTCAAATGCAATGGACATGTTCAATTGCCCGGTCGAACAGCAAAAAAAGACCGTAAGGGGTGTAAGAAAGAAAAAATTGAAACAGTGCTGAAAAACCGGTTGATTACATCACCAAAATCAAAAACATCTCCTGTTAAATTGTCAACAATTAATTTAAAATCTAAAAACCAAATTATCAAGCCAGAATATGATGAGTACGACGAGGCAATGGATTCTGTACTGAATAAACCGTTTTCCAACGAAGTTGTTTCAATATTTCCGGACATTTTGTTTAATAACATTAATAACCAATTTGTTAATAACATTAATAACGAGTTTATTAATAACATTAATAACCAGTTTGTTAATAACATTAATAATCAGTTTGTTAATAACATTAACAATCAGTTTGTTAATAACATTAATAATGAGTTTGTTAATAACATTAATAATGAGTTTGTTAATAACATTAATAATGAGTTTGTTAATAACATTAATAACGAGATTATTAATAACATTAATCACCAAATTGTTAATAATATAATATGTCCAACACTAACACCAACATCCACTCCACCACCACCTCCGCCACCACCACCGTCACCACCACCGCCTCCTGACGATGTCCCTGAACAAGTGGTGGAAAATCATTTGTCCACTGAGATAGAGCCGTTGCCAAGAAAGTCAAAAACAAAAAAAAAATATAAAAACAGAGCTGATAAAATTGGTTTTAGCCGAAATAAAAAATCTGATAAAATAAATCCTCCACGCGTGAACAACAAGAACCAATTAAGTTGTAATATAATTACTATTCCACCCAAAAGAAAGTATGCCAAGTTGACCAACTGGCAAAAAGATTGTGGTACCAGACATGAAACATTGCAGAGGATGTTACAGGAATGCGAAAATGAAGCCAAATTTAGGGAAGACCTCTATCCGTTAGGCGAGTTACTTGATTTGATTTAAACATTTTATACTTTTTTTTTATTAAAATCTATACCATTTTGGCCTAAATAGATTTATTATCATCTGATGACGAAGACGCCGATAACCCATTGAATTTAGAGTTTGAGGATGTGCCTTATCAACGATTTTGGTTACCTTCCGATCGAATTGATCCTACTGATCGAGATGCCAAAGTAGACAACTTACGATCAGTACTTCGACGGAAGTTTCACCAACTATCTAGCCTTCCTGATAATTCACCATCACCTGATTTAGTATTAGCACTGACAGACGCTGTACGGTATAATCCAATTTGTATTTCTAAATTAGAAAATCGAGAGACCCCAGGTCCAAATACTAAACTCAAGAGGTTTGTTAATAAATTACAAATCAATGACAAAAGATTAACACTTTTGCATTCAATAGGTTTTGGTATATTTAACACATGACCAATCAACCAATTAACTTTTTTTTTTTGGTTTTTGGTTTTCAGGAATAGCGGCATTACTCTGGTACAGCAAAAGTGTTGTTTGGAAATATGTCACTCTCCTGCTATACCATGTACTCGTCACTGTTTTAAACACATTTTACGGAACGTCGATCAACTCCTTTTCGAACACTGTTCTGCACGAACAATTCAGGGCCCATGCACCAATGCTGTGTTTAATATTTGTCATGTACAACCTTTATGCTTTGAACATTTGTACTGTACAGAACCAATTGTTCAGGTGAGTTGAATCTAACAAACACAATTAATTTGCTATCTTTAAGTTCAATAAATTAATTCTATTATAATTTATTTTAAGGTTGAGGAAGTACCTATTGTCAAATCTAAATCACGCAAGAGGCCTAAGAATTCTCTGTTTAAAAAGGTGCCGAAGCGCAGTAAAAAGAAACGCCTGCTATCATCTACATATCCCCCTATTGAACCTCCACCCTATATAGAGACAATCGTACCTAATGCTATTGAGCCAATTACATGCACCAACGATCTGCCTCAAAATATTGTCAATTGTGATGTCACGTCGTTGTATTCGTCTGTCACCAATCCCGATATTTATCTTCATCCTGGTAAAATTAAATTTTAAAACATTGGAAATATTAAATAGTGACGTGCATTAAATTTATTGTTAATAATAAATTGTTTAAAACAGTTAATAATATTATAACCAATGAGGTCGAAGTTAGTGATGAAGTACTTGCTGACTTAGAAGCAGCTGATCTAGTGAGTCATGAATCACGGCTATTAGATGATCACGATGATATTACCAGCGTCTTCAGTCAAATACCCGTAGATGCTTTCAACGATCTCTTTACTGGTAAATATTATTTTATTTAATGTGCTAGACATGTTAACTCATTTTGTAGCATTTTTATTATTATTTTCATTTTTTAGTCGACAAAAATGGACAGTATGTGCCTTCCCCCGAAGAAACCGAGGAATTAGAACGGGCGTTAGAGGCTGTTGACATGGACGTTAGGTCACTAGAGAGATTGTCACAGACTCACTTGGCCCATATGTCCTTGGATCCTGCCTCACTACTAGCAGATTTACCGATACCTCCTTTTTCCAGCTCATAGCGAATTCGAGATATTAACAAATCTAAGGTAAATCTGATGACTAAAAAATAATAATAATAATAATAATAATAATAAACACAATTAAAATTCTATGCAATAATATTGTCTTTCAAATTTAATCTTTCCCTCTCTCTCGCTCGCTCTCTCTCTCTATAACTTTTTCATATACATTTCTCTTACCAATTTTATAACATTAGATAAGCATTTTGTACTTATATTATATAATGTAAAAATATATTTTTTATTATAATTATAAATCATTAAGATTAAAATATTTGTATACGTGGTCAACATATGTGCATTTAGTATAATAAAATTCCTGTCTATCTATAAACATACATTCCGTATAAACATAATAATTACCTATATTTTAAACTATAAATTTACACATATAGATATAATTATGAAGTCAAATTTCAATTATGAATTATTTTATTTCCTTATTATAACCTATTATTACCTTTATACAATTCTTCTGCATATCTTTGAATACTTTGTATAGGCTAGTTTATATGTTCAACACGGAATTAGGTTTTTGTTGTCTAGTTGCAATTAGTACCTTCATGTTGTACATTGACACTGTCCCTAGTATCGCATCATACCTTCAACCGTACATACAGTCACTCTACCCATCTCTCAAACTTATAACGTTAGAAGGTTAAGTCTAGCAGAAAAAGAGTTAGAAGTCAGGCTCCATGTAGTTCAGTAGAAAATTGACCGTTAAGCCAAAAACTTGAATTCAATTCCCGATCCAGCCACCTGTTTTTAAAACTATTCTCTAGATGTGAATGATTGGGTAAAATGCTGGGTATTAGAAACCTATACTCTAGCCCACGAAAGAAGGAAACCGGATCACGTTTGATTTCGAGCATTCCCCACCTATTTGACAAACTGACGTTAGATTACAATTGTTAACGGTCAGCAGTGTTATATAGTGTGCACCATAACATAGAGTTATGTAACACGTAACTGAATGACAGAGTGAGGGGGAAACAATGCTTCAGAGCGGTCGCTGGTGCCAGTCTACATGCGCGAAACAGTTTACTTCTCTCGTGGGCCGGAGTATAGTCTCCCGTGTGGCAGGTGTAGTTACTTACCACTTTATTAACTGGGATATTTGTTTAAACATCCTGAACTGAAAGTTTTTGGATCATTCATAAAAACTATGATTAAAACTTTTTGATATTGTTAGCTTATGACAGTTTGTTCTTGAATCTTCTCCATCAAACTATTTGTACTTTAAGCATTGTTGAAAGCTGTATATTCTTTAAAATGTTATTTTTGTTACTTCTGTTTACCGAAACTTGGATTTTTTTTAATAGGCAAATCAAATGAAATTTAATAAATAAGTTAATAAAAAGCGTAGTAGCTGAGTATGATGAAAAATATAGGATAGAGAGAAGCAGCTGTAAACCATGCTGAAAGTGCAAAACGTTTGAAGGAAAAATTCAAAATCAAACTTTTGTTGTTAAAAAGTTAACCACCATATCGAAATGTGCCTATAGTTTTGACGAATAATTCAAATACTTTTATTTCAGATAATGACCTTAGGCTTCCTTGAGCTGTTAATAATAATTAGTTATTTATAGTTAAATAAACTAAAATAGAAAAGAAAACTGAAATCAAATAAAAGTTTTCTTTTTGTTTTAATCGGGTTTTATTTGTTTACTGTGTGAAATTGAGCTTTGGATACCCTTTACAAAAATAATACTAGTTAAGTTTAATACTGAACAGTATTTTACAATAATAATATTATAAAGTATATATGTGCAATTATTTTATAACAATTTTTTAAAAATACCAGTTTAACGATAAGAAAAATGTGTTATGTGATAGTTGTAGTTTTAATGACCTATTATTTTTAGTGAAAATATTTTATTTGATTTTTATACTAATATAATTTAAAATGTTAACATTTTTTTAGTAAATTATTTGTTTAATGTTCCAAAAGTTAAAAAAAAAAAAAAAAAAATAGTTGAAATTATTGGTACTCATTTAAATTGTTTGTTTATGTAATAAATGTGTACGATATTGTTAAAGTTAAAAATTACATTTTTACAATCCGAGCCTTAAATCAATTAGAAATTAAAATGTTTATGTTGTTACCATAGTGTTTTAATAAACAAACATAAAACAAAAGTGCATTATCTAATACAAACAAATGAATAATGCTACATTTTAATTGTCAACAACTTTTTACTTAAAATCTAATTTTTAGTACTTGACCAGCTCATTATGTGATAGATAATAACATTTACTTTGTATATTTATTTCATCTTATACTTGTAAGAATTTTTTTTGTTGTTGTTTTACTAATGTACATTTTTAGTGGAACAATGATGTAAATTGAATAATGTTTATTTTTATACAATACTTTTATAATAATAATAACAGTAATCAATTAGACTCAATTTGAAAGTATTGATTTTTGCAGTATAATCGAACATTTAGGTTGCTTTTATGAGTTATTTAATCTTAACTGTGGCATAACGGAAAAACTATTAATATTATTTATTTAACAATAATTAAAATACCAAAGCTTTATAAATATTAAAAACTATACTTCATCATTTATTGTACATATCTGAATGTTCGATAATATATTATTATTTATTAATCATTTTATTTTCAATGTACCAGTTTTATTAAAAAAAAAAACTATGGTGGTTGTCGTATAGTTTATAAATCAATATTAAATTATTATTATTATTTCTTAATAATAATATTAATATCAATTAATGTGAAATTAAATTGTTGTTTAAAAAAATATATATATATACATATTAAGTAATTATCGATTATTTAGTAATATTATTGTGTTTAAACGGATTATACAGTGTTTGGCTTACCGCTTAATTTTCAATTGTTTTTATAAATTGTTAAATTAATTTTACAGTAGTTTATTCTTGTTTTGTAGAATCGATTAGTTTTAAATGTTCATTTATGAATGTAAAATAGGTTCGTGTTATGTATATCGCATAATAAAGTTGATTTTTTCAATATTTAAATAGTCAATTAAATAATTATGAAATTATATGATTTTAAGGTAATTTAAAAAAAAAAAAAAAAAAAAAGTAATTATAAGTTACTGACGGGCATTCAAATATGATATTGATGTGATATATCAACATTTTGATATTGCGCGAGTTCCAAAACGTTAGACAATTCTTACTGCACTTAGCAATAATAATGTTAGGGAACAATTATTATTTAACTATTACAAATTGTAAATGTAATATATCTTGTCAAAGTAGATATGATAATATTTATGTTTGAAATAATATTTTTTATTTCACAAACTAAACTAATAATTGTTAACATATTCAATTTTCATGTATTGTTTCAGATAAGAGACTTAAACAAAGTGCACAGATTAGTGAGAAGTGAATTAAAAGTAATTTAATGTTTAACTAAAAATAAATAAAATAATATACAAAAAAAAAAAAAAAAAAATAGTTGTTCACTTTAGTATGACCGGATGGAGTTGTTAATTGTTTATACATAATTGTAATTAAATTTAAACAATGGTTGACTGGTAAGTTTGAGCAAAACTTAATAACATTGTACTTGAGAACGAGGCTGCTAAAAAAAAAAAAAAAAAGCTTAGTAGAGCACAATACTAAATTTTGGTGTTATTTATAATTATTTTTTTTTTTATATAAACTGTTTAATATAATAATTTATTAGAAATATTATATATAACATGTGTTCTTGCAACGTGCATTTAAATAAAAAAAAACCGTTATAGATTATCTCGGGTCGTCTAGGCATATTATTTTTATTTTTTTTTTTTAAACAACGACAATATTTCTCAAGACTATTAAACACGAAATATCATATACCACGATCATTTTGATGAATTAAAATTATATAATTTCTTTAATAATTATTATTAATTGTTCTGAATGTGTAACGGATAACAAACATAATACAATAATTATGTTACTAGTTGCACATTCAACTTGCGGCTGTAATTTTTTTTTTTTATATTATTTACCTACCTATACTATACAATATCAATACTTAAGAAAACATCCTGTATTTGTATTATTATTATTATTATTATTATTATTATTATTATTATTATTATTTATTTTTTGTATTGTCTAAGCGGAGACTACATTACCAATACTCTTCCAAAATCGTGTATAAATTAATGGAAAATGTGGTGTTTTTTGCATTTCGTTTTCTTCGTATATTTTGTTGTTGTTTTTTTTTTTTTTTTTTGTACAATTGTGAACAAAATATATCTTAACTAGTAGGTCATAAATAATAATAATTTTTATTTGTAATATGTATGTATAAAAAAAAAAAAAAAAAAAAAAAATTGAAATACACAAAAACAAAAACCAAATATTATCAATATTATTTCAGTATGGTGGTATTGTTACATGGAAAAAAAAAAGTTTAATAATTGTCCGTCTGCGCAAGCATCGATCCCATTCATTGTTGCTGTTCTTTGAGATGTTTGTAAACGATTGAAAAATCCCGGTCGGACCAACCTTTTTCCGATATCCGTTTGTACAGCTCGATGGTTTCATGGGTCAGTGCCGTCGAAGCACCGACCTTGTCGGCCAGCGATTCGCCTAGGCGCATGTCTTTCAACAGCAAGGCTGCTTTGAAACCTTTCTGTAAACGTTGCGCATTCGGTATGAAATAATTATCTATTGTTATTAGGGCCGTGAGTTGTAAATACCGGAAAAGAAGAAGAAAAAAAAAAAAAACAAACCGTTTAACCTCTCAAAAAGCAGTTTAAAATACCCCCTCCCACCCAGAAAAAAATAAAAAATCCATCGGTATTCGGAAAATACGGTAAATTTCCTAACTTGTTTTATGGAATGCGTAAAATCCGTACGTTTTTAATGCTTATCGTCGTCTTGATGTTTTACAATTGAACAACATTTGGCGTTAGGTTAATTGTTACTATTTATTGAGACCGGTGAGTGAGATCGACTCCGAATGCCCAGAACTCTGGATTCTGGGATTTGAACGCAATAAAAAAAAAAAAAAAAAAAAAAAAAATAAACCCGAACAATGTACAGTTGGAATTTTGGATTTATTTAGGCGTTTTCTATTCGGCCCTATATGCGTATTTCAGACGGCGCTGATATTTTATAATAACTCACCGGAGATAAACTAACCTAACCGCGCATACCCCAAGTACGATTCGTAATTTTACAAACCATAGGCGGTTTATTATATTTGAGTATATTTAAAGAGTGAGATTTGGGGGGGGGGGCTAATTTCTCTGTTTTTACATATCGAGCGGGCTTGGCCCCATCGCACCTGATAGTCGTCGTTGCTGGGACTCTTCTCGACGGCACCGGGCACGGGATTGTTGATCTCCGACGCCCAACACCTGCCCGAACTCGTGTTGATGACCGAGGCCAAAATTTTCGGATCCATGCCCGACCTGCGAAAACGTCCGGCGGACCATGTTTAATCGGTGTGTAATAAAAAACGCACGCCTAAACAATAGTCTTCTCCGTGGAATTCCACGGTTACCGCCCGTCTAGGAAACCCGGGAATGCCGGGGAACCGTTGGGTAAATACCATCGGGAACTTTGTGATTCTCGCGGGATTCCCTAGCGATATTCAACGCACGCCCGTGTGTGTATTTCGCTTAAATCCCGGCTACGGGTGTATTTATTACCGCGCGTTTTACTTAATTTTTATTTTTATTTTCTGATCACGGCTGGGTATGGAATTTACGAAAATTGTTCTGGAAAAGACGGGGAATTTGAAAGGTTCAAGCTTTTTAGGAGAGGTCACCTAACCACCGGAGTCCGCGTCGGACGGCCATTTATTAACGACCGCCGGCCACGAAAACGCGGTGTGCGCGTCAGAGAACTTTTGTACGCGGACATTAAACATCCCAAAAAGTACCGTTCACGAGATTGTGATGAACGATTTTTGCAGAGGGCGAGAAACTGGTGCCTGAAGTGTTAACAGACGACCAACGTATTCCCCAGCCACCCTACAGCCCTGGCAGGTACTCGGCTCGCCTAGAATTCTTCCTGTTCCACCCCCCGATTGAAAATTCCAATGATAGGTTCTTTCGTTTCGGAACAGTTGACACAGTCAACAAAGGCGCGCGTGACTCTGAAGGGCATTCCGGGTGAGGCCTACCCGGGACTGCTTTCGGCACACGGAAATCTCGTTGGAAACGATCATATTTTGAAACGTTTTTTATGTAATATACCGGATCGTTTCTAATCGACTTGCCTAAATTAGTTTTGCTTACATTTTACGTGTACAACTAAAATAGGCGCTAACAAATTACGATCGATTTCGTTAAGAATGTATGAAATATTTAAGTTTTTAACCTGTTGTTATTAGTCTAGTGATACGGTCGTACTAATGGTCTATTAATGTATTTTTAATGTATTTGTTCGTTTTGGATTTATTCCGTTATTAATTAATATCGGTCGTCTTATAACAGTGCGAGAGGCGACGACACGAAAACCGGCTGGTGGCCGCCGCCGTACCCCGGACCTCGTACTTACTGCGACCGCCGGTTGCGCCCAACGGCGCCTGTGCCTATCAAGCTGAACGTTCATAAGAACGTAATAGTGATATTTTCACGAATCGAAGAATATTGTTTATTAATAAAAAAAAAAAAAAAAAAAAAAAATGTATGTGAATACGAAATATTTGAAAAAGCGCGGCAAACGACGGTTTAACGTCACGAAGAATCCGTTCTAGGGTCGTCGTTGCGGTCAATCGGCCAGTTTTCGCGTCGCCGGCCGTAACGGTGGCGGCAATCAACACCACGAAAAATCAAATGAAAAAAAAGTAAAAAAAATGCCTTGCGACGGGCGGGGGAGGACAGGCGTGTACGCCAAATACGATTTCTGGCATAGAACACTGGTCGTTCGACGTGCGAGTTTTCGGACTGAATATTTTGGACAGTTAAATCCAAAGCGTTGAATTATAATTTCGCTTCAAATAGATCACCTCGTGATCGCCGGCTCCGTGGTCTACGGCAGTGATGGGCAAACTTTTTTAACGGGGGGGGGGGCCCCCGAAAGTTTAAGAAATTCTAGAGGAGGGCCAGAATTATAGAAAAAATGCATTTTGTGTTTAAGCTTTATTAAATCGTATAACAGGCATGTGGAATTGTTTTTGATTTTCCATAATATTTTCATGATAGAAATCAAATACAATTATATCGTAGTACCTGCTGTTGTACTATCTACCTACACCACGCTACGGGGGTAAGACCGCGCACAGTCCGAGGCAATCCGTTTATATATTTAAAACATTTTTCTTCGATAATTTTCAGAAGATTTCGCGATTTTTTTTTTATACTATACGGGCCGGATTAAATACTTTCGCGGCCCGTACTTTCGCCCATCACTGGTCTACGGCAACGCGTAAAATTTGCGTATATTCAAAACCGAGTAACACTACGGGTCTAATAAAATTTCCAAGTCGGGGCCGCGCGGAAACCGTACTGTACGCACTTGACGGCCACGTTCATAGCCTCGGCCACGGCCACCATTGTCATGCCCAGTATCATGTTGTTGCATATCTTGGCCACCAGACCGGACCCGGCCGGGCCGCAGTACGCCCATCTGGAGCCCATGGCGCCCAGCAGTCCGCCGGCCGCTCGCAGCGCGGTCTCGTCGCCGCCCACCATGAACGTGAGCGTACCGTTTTCGGCGCCCACCACCCCTGCGGACGTCAGTTCGTAAATATTTGCGTATGCACACCGGCGCGACCCGGCTCGGTGGGTACGATAATTGTATACACGGGGTGCGTTCAATACCGTACGCCAGACTAAAACCGTTACGGGCCATCCGTCAACGATATTGTTTCGGTATGAATGAAAAAAAAAAAAAAAAATCGTTATCCCCAATCGGTCGTCGGCGGTGCGCGTTCGTTCGATGCGATGGGGGTCGGTTTGTATGAAACCGCGTTGGATTTCACGATGGATAAATTTTTCGTTACGAAATCGGTAAAAACCCTACGGAAACGTTCGAATTGATTATATTGCCTATCGGAGACGTGTTCCACTAAGCGGTCGTGTAACTTTCGACTCGTTCAAACGTCTGTAAATAACGCCGACCGTCCGCCATCGGAGGTGACCGTAGGGCCCGCCCCGTCGTCTAACCTAACTGACTGCCGATTAACCGTCAGAGACGTAGACGTCAATGAAGTCGTCGTATCAATTGGTACTCGTCGTTCGATTTGATCTGATGAACGGGGCAAAATTAGTGCCGAAATCGTTTACCCAAGAACAAAATGGAACGGCGCGCGTTAAAGTGTTGTTCGGAACTAACACGTCGGGTTTCTAATGATCCGAGTTTTATATCAATCAATTATTGCGAGTGATGAAACACGAGTACGGTCATGGATATGATCCCGAAACCATAGTCCAATCATCGCAACGGAAGACAGCAAATTCATCCAAAAAAAAAAAAAAAAAAAAAAATGTTTGCCTGGTCCGGTTAAACATAAAAACAATGCTCATTGTTTTTTTTTTTTTTTTTTTTTTTTTTTTTTTTTTTCGGTATAGGCCATTAGGCGTTTGTGCCCACGGGTCAGACGGTAATCAAGTTTCCTATAAACAAGTACTGGAAAAGTTAAGAAAGAAAGTGCGCAGTAAAAGGCCAGAAGCGTGGAAATCAAAGTCGTGGCTTTCGCACCATGACAACGCACCGGCGCATTCAGCACTTTCCATACGTGAATTTTGTAGCATCCAAAAATATACCAGCGGTAGGAGGTATTCACCCGCCGAATTCATCGGACTTAGTTCTCCGTGATTTTGTTTTTCGCGTTTCCCAGTCTAAAAACTACACTCAATGACGTCAAAGACGTTAACGAAACCAACCATACGGCGATAGAATGTAACTAAGGCTATAACACTCTGGAGGAAATTCAAAGGCGTTTTCAAAAGTGACGAGACCGTTGGGAGCGTTGCGGTGGAACCTAAAGGACACTATACTGCAGCTGATCCCATTTAAATAGTTTGTAAGTTGGAAATTTAATTTTTAATACATATCGTCTGGGTATTTATTGAACACACCTCGTATACATAATACAATTACTATAAGTGCGATTTGGTGTTGGGCACATTCGAAAAATGAGAAAAACGGCCATCGCCGTCGGAATATAATATTTAAAAAAAACAAACCTGTTGCGTTATTAGAAAGTTAAAACCAGTGACGGCGGAGCGCACAATAAGATAGTCTGGTTGGGAATTTTTTAATTTTTAATAACTACAGGATACCGCCGCCCAGGCAATTCTATTATCGCCCCAGCGGATTTGCATTCGAGAACGAATATACCACAAGAACCATTAACAACTTGCCACCCAAATTTAATTTCGACTGTGCGCCCCACCGGGTTGATTACTACCGATCGGAAACGAATTGGTACCTCCTGAGACAGGCGCACCCAGGAATTTGCACCCCTTCCGGCCGGCCATGTCCGACACTCTTTTGGAACTTTCCGGACTAATCGTGCTGCAGTCCACGAATATCTGCTCCGGTTTTGACGACCTGCAGTACGTTTTGTTTCAATTTCACTATAACACACCTCGCACCACAGGAGTGATTCTTTTATCGCGAACCGCGCGAGATCGGTTATCCACGAACATTCCGACAATAATCGGCAGATTATTAAATTGGTTAGGTTTTCGTTTCAGGCATATTATTTATTATCGTCAAATACCCGTACCGGGCCGCCAGATACCGGGAGAATTCCCGGCGCGCCCAACCAATCCCATCCGCCCAAAGGGGAAAAATCAATACAAAAAAAATTCTTTATCCCAATTGTATTTTTCACTTGATAGAATTCGACGGTTTTTTTTTTTTAACTGAAATTATATAAACATTTGACAAACCGCGATCAATTCCCCGGAGTAATTACAAATCACTGCTGACCAAAAACGTTTCTGAGCGAAGTTCGGTAAAAAATGTTTTGACAAATTAAAATTGAATATTGTATTAATTTGTAACTACAAAATAAATTACAATTGTCTATGTTTTATCGCCTCAAAGTGTTTTGTATTTTTATGGAACCAAAATTGTTACTTTAAACGATTATATAAAAAAAAAAATAATAATTACGTTAACGTTAAAGCAAAATACACCACGATTTTTATTCGTGTTATTACGGTTACAGTAATATCTGGGCTTGGCATGAAATTTTCGATTATTCATAAAAATTAATAAAACTACATGGAATTTTAATTGAAAACTCAACAAAAAAGTTTCCATGAAGTTTTTGATCGGAGGTAGTCGTCGGGGAATAAACCCCGAATAGACATATACGTAAGCGTACCGATATCGCGAAGCAACCGATATTTTTATTTTTAATCTCGCATTCGAAGACATTGAACATTCGTCCAAAAATGTTGACCCGCCACATTAATAAACCCCCGTAGGAATGTTCGCGGCAAATCGCCTGTTGCCGAATTGCCGATTCGCGATAAAAGAATCCGCCGTACTAAACGAATGTTGTCGATTCGATAATAAAATCAATATTACAACAATCGGTCGACCATATTCCAGTAATATTGTTCGGTAATATTCATACTCGAGCAGGGCCTCGTAAGCGCGGAGCACGTGGTCGCTTTCCGGCAACATTGTGACCACCGCGTCTGCGTTGGCGGCAATCTCCTGTAGCGTGCCCGCCGTCTTGGCCCCGTCCAGTCTCCGGAACAGTTCCATTCTGTCGGCGGATACGTCGTTGCCCACCACGCCGTAACCCTAAACATTGACGTATGGAAAACAAACAAAAATCATAAATCCTCCGTTAAATACGGCCGTTGGATACGTGCGCGTTTCGAGATAAACGGCACGTGGTTTGCGAAAAAAAAAAAATATTATAATAATAATATTTACTTATGTGATGTTACGAGTGGTGATTTTCCAGATTGAACACCCGAAACATAACCGAACGAAAGATTCAAAAAATAAATGTTAAAAGTCTCATATCATTGAGAATTCGAAATCGATTTCCATAAACTCTTCGACATTACGTTCATTTTCAAACAGTTTGCAACATTGGCGATCAAATAAAAATTTGGCGTCGTTTACACGTCTATCCGAGACGATTTTTCTACCGGAAGAAAAACTTTTTTTTTTTTTTTTTCGGGAGAGGGGGAGATTCACAGAGGGCCCGAACTCGTAGGGAAGTATAAAAAGTATATAGAAATCAAAACGCCAGTACGCCAAACCGCTTTTAATAATATTGTTGTATTAGGAAAGTTAAAAGACAAAAATAATTTGAACACGAAAAAAAAAAAAAATCATTGATATTGAACAGGGGCGAACGTAGAAAAAATTTCGGCGTGAGGCGGAGTTTGAAAAAATGTAAAACATAAAATGTTCGTAAGTATCATATTTTATTATTCTTTACGGTTTAGGCTGTACACGTATATTTTATGTGTAAGTCTCATGGAAAACTTTGAAAAAAACTATTAAATTTGCAAGTCAGGTAATTTATTTTTAAAATTTCCCTAATATTTTGGAGGGGTTTTAACCCCTCATCCACCCGAAATTGTTTACTGCATTCGCCCCTGTTCAATGTCCACGAGCGTTTGTCTTCGCGTTCAAATTATTTCCCCCGACTTTTTGCAGTGGAAAAGAGACAATAAAAATTCCGCAAATTTTGCTGTAATTTTTTGTCGGTTTCGCATATATGTAATATTATTATGACTTCGATTTTAATGAAATTCTGTTTGCCGTTATTGTGGTAATAAATCGTAGTATTACCACAGCGATCGTAGACGAAATATGTATTCAATTGTTCTATACTTAATCCGTTAGCGTGCGGTTATCGCAGAACAAAAGCAAAGTAATTTTTTTTTTTTTTAACTCAAGGTCGATATGTCATGCAAAGACTCTGATGGCGTACTAATTATTGGTAGGGAGACCTGTAACCTGCACCGTACTCGAGCTGCATAATATACCTGCACGTCTGCCATTATCTATATTATAATACCCGATATTAAAAAAAAAAAAAAATAATAAAATCATTTTTATACAGTGTGTTCAAATGTACACGAAATGTTCCGGACGGACGATCAAGGATTTTTTCGTCGGATAAATAATATCGTAGATGTTAAATATATTGTAAAAAAAAAAAAAAAAAAGTTAACTTCTAACCCTTTTCGTTTACGCACGCGCAGTAAAAATAATATTTTCTTGAACCTTCATTTTTGAGAACGGTATTGTATAATCCCGATATTTTTCCCAGTGATTTTGACTTATACAATTTTTTTTTATTCCTTGACACCCGAACGAACCAGAAAGATCCAAAGTTTCAAACAACGTAATTCGTATTTATTGTATTTTTTTTAACTGTCTATCGATTATATTTTTTTTTCTCATTCACACGTGATGGACGCGATGTCACGTATTTTTACTGATCGTTGATGTAAAAACATTTCACATTTGTTACTGATAACGTCGTACATTTAGACAATGATGAAATTGGCCAGTTCATTCGTATAGTAAATTGAATATAGTTAATTTGACTGGATAAAGATTGTCTGCTTAGACAATGTTATAATTTTATAAACTGTTATAAAATTTCCGATTTTCCTCGAAAAATGAAATACCGTTTTCCTCCGCTGTCAGTTTTTCTAAAACAAATCTAGACAGTTTTTCTTCAATTTCCATTTACTCCACCATTACTAAAATAGGAAATCCCAATAATTTGTATTATACATTTCGAGAATACATTTCTCTGGACACGTATAATCTAGGTACTCAAACCAAGATTGTACACTATAATCAGTATATTGACATTAATAAGTTACGAATTAAGTAAATTTCAAGTCTGTTTAAAAACGACGTAATATTAATTATGTTAGGCATTCATTTAAAGTGACTGGTCAATAATAATGTATACCCATGATAAACATCCAGTGCCGGCGCATACAGTGAAGCTTGGAACCTCCATTCAAATAGTGCCTAAATATTCATCATTGATGGTAAAAAAAAAACCGTTTTTTTTTTTTTGTTTAACGTGAAACATGTTATTAACCGCGTTTGGATTTAACACATTCGGCGACCGGAGAAATCCCGATTTCCCATGGCCAATCGTCTGTATTATAATAGTAACCGTGATCAAGAGTCGTCGGAATTCCAAACGACTTTTACCACCGGATCGCTCGAAAAACAATAAATATTTGTTATACTCGAACGTGGTATAATATAATAGCTACTAGCTGCCATCATCCGGCTTTGCTCGGGTCTAGTTAGACGGTTGTCCAGAATCGTCTTAGCTGTCCCGTATATCTTTTTTTTTTTAATTCAGAGTTAAGTGTGAAATATATTGGGTTTATTGTGATGTGTGCTTTTTTTACATTTTTTTTTTAATTCAGAGTTAAGTGTGAAATATATTGGGTTTATTGTGATGTGTGCTTTTTTTACATTTTTTTTTTAAATCCCATATAACTTTTAAATGTTGCTTAATTTTAAATTTTAAGTTTCAATTGGCCTTACGCATTAAATATTTCTGGAACCAGTACAAATAGATTTTGTTGGCGTGAGACACGTAACAGAACCACGTACAATTGAATATGGAGAAAACATTGGACGGTTAAGTCTAAACCGGCAACGTTTAATATATGGCCCTGTGCCTTATTTACAGTAATTGAAAAGCATAATTTTACGGGAAGTCGGGGAGCCGTTTAAACTAAAATGATAGATTGGTATTCTAGGGATCAAGACCCTCCATAGCTATCGTACACTCAAAAGATTTTATTCCTCGATTCCTTGTAATGGAATTCGGACCTTTGATCACGCGGAGCAACATTCTTAAGTAAAACCATTCACTGTTATTCGGATGAACTACATATATCCTGCCAAGGGCATCCGATTTTTAACCTTCAACGGGCGGTTCCTCGTTTTCTTCGGCGGAACATTTTGGTAGATTGCTTTACTTAATTTCGAGAGTCTAAACTAAATGTAGCTTGACCACTACTTTTGTTTGTATATTTTGTGGACGAGGATTACCGATTTAGTGCAACCAAACTCGTCGTTTTGTCCTGTAAAGTTATTTATACTATTTGGTTTCCATGGTAATCAACAAATATAACTGTTTTTTTTTTTTTTTTACTCGTATAGGTAACCCATAAATCAACAAAAAACAATTTGATCGCTGTACCGCTAAAAATACCAATAACCCGGTGTCAGCCACCCTTGTATGTAACGCCACCAATCGGGTTCAATTGTGAATTCAAACCATCCAGGGACCCATACGAACGCACACAAAAAATGTCATCGAAACCGTTTAGGAGGATTTCAGTAACGTGCACGGACAGAAGAAATATATATATATATATATATGTATATATGTAAAGATATTCGAGTATAATATATTATATTGTACGAAAGGTCCATATATGGAAATTAATTTCCGTTTTCCATTTATTACGATAGGGGTAACGCGCGCGTTATTATCATATTGATATAGTACATTATATCGACGTATTATAATTATATATGATTATCCGCAGGCGTACCTACAGCTTTACACGGTGTATTTTAATACGGACTTATGTTCCGAACACCGATTATGTTACTGCTCTGTGAAATTATCTCTGAAAATAGACGACGAGTATTCCTCCATTGGGTATAACAATAAACTTTCCGGGCTGCGAACGGCTACGTTATTACTCCGGTGCGTTTGCCGCCTGAAATTATTTTGCGCGGACACAAATAACAATTCCCAATGCATTTCCACAGACTCGCATGTGTTTCGTGTAATTCTCCACCGTCGTTTTTACGAATATTTCTTAATGCACCTGGGTGGTACTGCAGTGCCGACATTTAAAGTATATGTCATTTTTTTTTTTTTTTTTACGATTTCGCTCGTCGAAAACACATTTACTCCTTTACTAGAATCACCAGTCCAGAAGTCGATTTGCTGCCGACAAGGCTCTATGCAATTCCATAAAGATATTTATTTTAGAGCAGAAACAAATTACAGCCTGTAATTCGTAATCAACTATACCGATCGGTATTCATGACACTCAATCCATTTTGTAGGGCAATTTTGTTTTTTTTTTTCGGTTTTGATGATATTCTATCTGGTAAAAGTTCTGTAATAGTAGACACAAGAATCAAATTCTGATCCTTTAGGATTTAGGGAACGAAAGCCAATTACAAACCGTTTGCATGATTTATATAGCTCTACCCTCATATATCTGCGGGGGTTTGACACGAGAAACAGCGTTCGTTCCCTTTCACGTATATCTTAATTCCCGCATATTTTTATATTATATTATTTAAACCGTACAAATTGGTAAACATAATTTTCACGAAGCGAGAAATTTAGGGGGAGGGCGGGTTGTGCCCAATTATCCCATATCCACCATTTCGTGCGTCACGTTTTTACATCAAAACGGTTTTGGAGATGAGTATAAATCGTATGTCTCTTTATAATATAAATACATTCAAAATTATTCAAATTAATTATCACAAGTATGTTTTGTGTAATCATGATATAAAATAAAATGTATACGAAAAACCGTTTCAAACTAATTGCCATAGCATTAAGAAGAACATTGTAATCTGTGTAGTAGCGTGCCTATTTTTTCATAATATAAATACAATAAAAAGTTATCAGTTTGAAAACTTTCGGTTATTTTGGTGTTAAAATTTAATTATAAAATATTATTGGATAGTGCTAACAAAAAAAACAAAAAAAACAGCATTCAACGGCACAGATAGAGTTCTACTTAAAATGTACTGTGGAATTTTGATAACTATTGTAAAAAGTTGTGCCGCGCAAAACATTTTTTACAATCGAAACACAGGGGGGTATAACGTCCTATTAACTATAGTCGTAAGATAAAATTTGTTTGAAACATATTGTTAATATTATTTTTGACGTTTATTGCGTTATGCAATCGAGAAGTTTAGTTTTCATTGTATAAAATCAACTTTTTAACTGTTCATTTCCATAGGCATTCGGTTAATGGTTAACGGGTTTAGAAATTTTATCATTCGACTGAAATTTGGTGAAGGCTTTTTGTTTATTCGACTCTTCACTTTTCGTCATTCTTAGCCAGCGGCGGTCAAATGATTTTGTCATTGGGGGGGGGGGGAGGGGGATTAAGCTGATATTTTTAACAAATACTATTATCGACATAATTATAATGAACACATTTTTTTTTTTTTTTTTATAAATATATTATATTATATATAATTAGAAATTTCGAAGAGAAATGAGGTCAATTTGCTCATAAACGTGACTTGATGACAATGATAAAATTAATTAAGCTCAGTATACATGTAAACAAATTTTTTTTAAAAAAAACCGTTGGTAATACCTTTTTAGGTCTATAGTGAAAAATATAACCGAACTGTTCTTCGATTTTCGGATCAATCTGTTTAAACCATTTGTCGAGGGAAATATATAAATATATAAATAATATATTATATTATATATAATTAGAAATTTCGAAGAGAAAGCCTATTCACAGCTATATTATTCGAAATATTATTAAATCGGAGGTTTTTTTTTTTTTTTTTTTTTTTTTTTTTTTTTTTTTTTTTTAACAGAGTATCTGCACGTAGTTATTATATACTATAATGTTCAACAAACAATTGTTTGTAGGAAAACCAAGTTAATGGGTTCTCATTGGATATTGAAACGCATTCTATATTCTAATGGAAATCAAATTTTAATCGCATGATAATCGTAATAGCTGGAAATTCTGGATTAAGACAGCTCGTGAACTAAATCAAATAGACTAAAACGGTTAACAGACATATAAACGATTGCTTGACGTGGTATATTATATTACTTACGACGAATTATCAATGCAATCGTAAAATATTGTTATTTCATTTTCTTTTTTAATAGATCCTAACCTAACGACTAATTCAGTCGTTTTACGGGCCGAATTAACATTTTTCGAGTACGCTTGGTTTATAATATCTAATAACCGTGTTACCGGTCCTATACGAATACAATATTATAATACGATAGAAAATGTACGGATTAAAGACACTTTTGTTCGATAAACAAAACGGTTTTTCATCCGCGGCTCTGCCGCATACCAGCACGCCTAACCGCAAACAGGAGGTCGAACTAAACAAATTAAACTCGGTGCACATATATCGGTCGAATAACGACATATTTTGGCGTATTGATTGACTCAACTGAAAAAAGAAAAATGGGAGAAAAAAAAAAACCACCGACAATCTAGAATAATAACACAATGAAATCGAAATTTATTAACGAAAAAAAAAAAAAAAAAAAATCGGTGTAATTA
Source organism: Tuberolachnus salignus (assembly GCA_956483605.1). Taxonomy (NCBI): domain Eukaryota; kingdom Metazoa; phylum Arthropoda; class Insecta; order Hemiptera; family Aphididae; genus Tuberolachnus; species Tuberolachnus salignus. The sequence continues at coordinate 44,072,223 of OY101430.1, forward strand.
TTTTCCATGGTATAAAAAAAAAAAAGGGGGAAAAAACCGTATTATTATATGAGGACGAAAACCTGCACTCCACTGTTATATATTATAATTCGTCGGATTAAAATATGCTTTTATCGTTTGAGGAATCGTCCGTGATAAATTGAACCGTTTGTAAAATTTTGTAAAAGTTGTATTATTTTTTTTTTTTTTTTAAATTTCTCACTTCGCGTTTCAATTCCCCGGGTCATACGGTAAGGGTCGGAATAATAATTATTCGGCAAAATTATTATCATATAAAGGCATATGGTAATTAATACCGATAAATTATTTAGTATATGGATTGGTACTTTTTTATCGTGTGTTATCGCGGGGCACAATGAAAACGTCGAAATGTCAAAATAAAAACATTTTTATTCGCGCGATAATAGTTTTACCGGGATGGGTTTATTATTATTATTATTATTATTATTATTTTTTTTTTATATAGGAAAACGTGCTTTCGAATAACGGTCCGAAACTATCGGATACGGATTATCGGTCCGGCGGTAATTTTCGCTATATTTGTTCTAGACGACCAAAACAACAGCTTTTCTAAAAAAAAATAACCGACATCAAAAACCACGACTACACACACGTACACCGGTTTTTAATGTTGCGAAATCTATAGCGCACAGAAATCTGAAATACTTGAGAAACTGCCCGGAAACGTTTAAATGTTATAAACTTATACAGGCGAACTGAATACGGGACGTCGGATTATAATTAAATTTTGGACTAGACATTTGTTTTCATTTCTTTTTTTTTTTTTTTAAATTTGTCATCTTTTCCGCGTTTCGGGACCACTCTCAGTACGCTCGGCGCCATTTCCTTTGTACTGTTATAGTTTTTAACGTTTCCCATGCATCACGAACGAGCGTACATATTATCTTAAATATTTTTTTAACCTATTCAAAAATAATGATGCGTCTGTTAATATTTACGTTTTTCAACAGGTTTTTCGCCATCGGAATGCCCATGTTTCCCAGACCGACAAAGCCGACGTTCGATTTCCACCGCCTGCACCGTTCTGAAACAAACGCATTTCGTCACGTCGGGTTTATAATAAAATCAATATAATAATAAAAAAAAATAAAAAAAAAACACGTCAAAATACGCAACATAAGCATTAACACACATCGTTATAATAATATAATATTATCTTAAAGCAATGGTTTACAACCTCTTTTATATTACGCCCCCGCCACCATAAATTGAAAATTGTTGACCTTTTTTTTCTCTTTTCCTGTTATACTCTGCAAATAAACTATACAATATGCGTAATGACTTAATTTTTTTTTTTTTTTTTTTTACTGATGGTGAAATAAAAATAACTTGACAAATACAAATTGTTCTCCGTGGTGACTGTTCGCGTCTTTCCAGTAACGAGTTCGCTCCCGCCGGGTTGGGAAACACTGACTTAAAGTCTATACAACCCGATTCTAGACTATAGTATATTTGCCGAAGAAATTTACGAAAATTAGAAATTACTGCAGATAATCCTATAATAATCTATTCGTTGGAAAACGTCATGTTTTATATTATTATTTATAGGAATGAAAAAAAAAAAAAAATACATTTTTCATCTCTCACTCAAAAATCTTAAACGAGATTTTACTCTGAAATGCACCAACTTGCAGTGTTATCCTGTCCAGTCCGTCTTGCTGGCACACGTAATTGAGGATTTGACTACCAAACCATTAACACCGATTCTTTTTCCTATTCTTTGTTTGGAAATTTGTCACTTTTTCAAAAAGCCCAGAAAATCAATAATTATTTTTCAGTCGCTGGTATGACGTTATCCTTACCCTTAAAAAGTTCAGGACTATTGGTATTAAAATGAAAATCGAAACCGAGTATGTTTTATTATTATGCAGTCTATGGAAATATGATTTCGGGACACGTATCTCCTTATGGTATTTTACCATTTTGATAAATCAAAAAGTGGATATTATAATAATGCACGACAGACTATTCCTCACAACTGCCGGTCAACTATAATAATCTGTTGTCGTTTTTTTAATTCGTACAGTGTGTTTTTTATAATAATAATTAGAAAAGGTGAGAGCTGTACACACGTGGGTTTAATATTTCGCTCCATTAGGGTTATCTTTATTGTTGTCATTGTAATTATTTATTTTCGTCATAAAACCTTTTTTTTTTTTTAAACTTTAAAAAATGATTTCGTTGTGAATTATTTTTCTCTAGTTTAGCGATACTACGCGAACGCGCAGACACGCTTGCCAACTGCCGTAATATTCCGCGACGACACGAGAAAAATCTGGATTTTAGGAATCCGAACTATCAAATTTATTATAAATCTCGGATTTCTTCGCGAATGTGAAACTATGATTTTCGGGCATTTTTATTGCATTTTTGTACGATCAATTGTTGCACTATTATAATATGTTTGATAAATCCAATAAATTAATACTGTATTTCAACACTAATCGCATAGTAAGTTGGGAATTTATTGGATAACAAAAAATAGATTTTCCGATATGACGGAACAAAAACCCGGATAATCGGGTCCGCCGCCGCGATATCTCGTACGAATAATTCCGGTAAAATCTCGCGGTTCGAGATTTTGCCGTTTATTTGTAAATTTCGGTCCGAGGCCTCGCGGTACGGCCATCAAAAAAAATATAAAAATCCGAAAAATACGACTATAAGAAACGATTATAGCGCAATATCAACCGATATGTATATATACAATTAATACCGTCTAAAATATGTAATGACTTTATTAACGTTATAGGTACTCACCGACGACCGGACGTCGGCAGGTGGTCGTCATCCGGAACGCGTGCACACCGCATCCGTTGCCCAACATGACGATTATTTGATATTTTAATAATAATACGAGCGGGTAACGGGCGTGTAAGTTTTGCACAAAAAAAAAAAAAAAAATAAAAAATTACGTATTTTTTTTTTATACGATACAATTATTACCGGTGAAATTCGACAATTTCGTAGTAAACGAACGGTAATATTATTCGACTTTTCCGTAGCCGCCGTAATTCGTTTCGTCGACTGTACCCGGACAGGCGCGAGCGGCGTCGATCACGCCGTTTGCCCCGTGGCCGGTGCTGCACCAATTAAAACCGTTGATTATTATTTATCGGGCATTGTTAATTATTACACGCGTTATCGACGTATTGTAATATTTTTTTTATTATTATCATACAAATTATTCGTGATTTTGGACGTGATTTCGTCGTCGGTAGATGGCGTTGCGCCTTACACAATTCGATATCAAATCGAATAAATAATATAACAATATAAATAAATAAAAAAAAAAAAAAAAAAGCAAACTAACAAACTAACAAATAACCTTCGGATAAAAATTAATCGAACGGCCGCGACCGCAAACGGCGCACGTGCACGTGCCCTGATTTAGGCGAGTATCTTGTCGCCTGGCTTCCATTAATTAGAGGCCTCGTTTTGATTCAAGTTTAGTTTTTCCTTCAAAAATACTACGGAATAGCCCCAGAGTCACCATCAAGAGTACATCGAATTTATTGGGCCTTTTGCCCGACGACTTGAATAAAGACATTTTTACGGATGAAATGATGCAGTTCCAAGAGTTAATAATGTCGATGTTTAACGACGAGACTATGCGCGATCCTCAATATCGATCTAAATACCCGACATCGATGAACATAAAACATACATTTCCCAATGTCCAAACAGTTTTACAAATATATTTAACCATGCCCTGTATAAAATGTAGTAGCGAACGTTAAAATGCATTAAAACTCGTTTGAGATCGTGTTTGACTCAAGATTAGTTAGACAATTTGCCATTGTTTGCATTTGTTTGAATTTCCAAAGGAACGTAGGAAAAAAAAAAACCATGTTCTAATAAGTCACAATAAAGTTTTTGAAATAAAATATACATTTTTTTTTTTTTTTTTTATATGTTGCTGGCGGCTTCTTGAAGATCAAAGTCCCCGGCCCCAAAATCTGTAAATCAGGCCATGGGGCCAAGGCGTTATTCGCCGTAGCAATACGACCTTTGGATATACACCAGCTTTATTTAGAATACAACCTAAAATTCTAGAATTGGAAATAAAAATGTCAATAATTCGAATATTGCTCATAGAAAAATTACAAATGCTCCACCTTTTGTGTCAAATTATACCTTACATAAAGATCTCGCAATGAAAACTGTGACAGATGAAGCTGGAGTTTTCTACAAACGCTTTCATAATCGCCTACAAACCCATCAAAATCCTTTGATAAGGGGTCTCTACACTCAGACCATTCCGGGAAACCCCGGGCGTCGTCTAAAAAGGAGCTGGTGCCGTGACTTGCTATAAATATAAAACGAAGTTCTAGACTCTAGACAGCGTTAATTCCCAGCCAAGTGTCACCAATGGGTGATTTCTTAATTCATGATATTCATGTTATTTTTTTTTTTTTCTAAATTATAATATCATATATATTTATTGTGCTACGTTGTACAGATTGTGTATTTCAATTGTATTAAAAAAAATATTTCGTTTGTGTATTTTAATTAGGTTTATTATTTTTTTTTATATAGATTGTAGATTTTGAAAAAAAAAAAAAAAATCTAGAGTCGGGGCATGGTGCAGAGGGCTTTTACAATAATTTACAAATACAAAACACACTTAATAAACGTCTTAATAAATTCACTTTACAACTTTTAAAAATCAACAATCAGAGTGTCATCATTGGGCGGCTTCTTTACTCAATATTTTTCACGTTATCTATTCATTAAGTCTACTGACGTAGATTGTATATTTCGACTCGATATAAAAAAATAAATAAATAAAAAATAAAAGTCTAGGTAAATTTACCGGTAAAATCAATGCCGTCAACCTTTACCCACCAAACTCCCTACATGTACACCGGTGGAATTTACAATTCTATACGAAACAACCACGACACAATGGTTAAAAATGTAATTTTTAGATATACGAATATAATCTTAAAATAGCAAAAAAACCGACGTCGCTGTGATGTTATCTTTAAATTGACCGTGTATAATGTATGTACTATATATAAACGGACCCACGAAGTTTGTAATACAAAACATAATATTATTATTTTGTCTATTTTGTGCTTGCATATGCGTCAAACGCAGATACGGTTTTAATGATAATAATACGATTATACTGGCTCCAAATCGTTTTAGCGAGTTAGCATAAGCCAACTGTTATATTACAAATGTAATATTATTATAATATCCCCGTCTCGTGTGTATAAATCATAACGTTACGAGAGACTAGAACAATAATTATAAAATATTTCGAGGGGGATTCGAGCCGGTGGGCTGTGTGGCCTATCGAAATACACCAAAAATATTATGCCAATAGTACCGACTATTACCGTCTAGGTAATCGGATTAAAATTTTGTAAACGCGCTTGAATTCATCACGGAATTTAGATTCAAAAACGGGTTTTCCTTTTTTTTTTTGAAATCGAACTTTTAAATCCCTTCAGACTTCGATTAAAAAAAAATTGTATTTTATGATTTTTTTTTTTAGAATCTAGAATTTTGTAGTATTTAGAGTTCAAACAAACGTGAAAACGTCGTTTTCAAGTAAACTTCGTGACAAATTCAAATTTGTTTGTATAGACGTTTTTTCCAACAACTAAGACAGTTGGTACAATCGGCAAAAAATTGATAATTTTTTTGATTTTTCGATGAGGGGTAATTTCAACACTGTAAATAAAAAAAAATAATGTTCAGACTAGCACGCTGTCCCGGGTATCACATCAATTTTTCCAATACGTAACTAACTTAGTCTTTTTTAATATTGAGTTAAAATTGAGAGAAAAAAAAAATATATCGAAATTTGAATGTTTATTTTATTCACCCGGGTAGTTGGATAAAGTGAGATACGACATTTTACGTTGAAGCGGACGAATTTTTCGCGAAAATAATTACTTAGCCGAGTTAAAGGTAATTTAAAATATAAATGAATTTTAGTAACTAAGTGTGGTTACGGATTTTCAGGAAAATAATAATAAGGGTTAGGTTAAAAGTAAAAAAAAAAAAAGTTATTCTCTCCGAGTCGATTACACGGAGAGTCACGCCCGGGAGATTTTAACAATAATATATTATATTATTTGTTTATAGAGAAAATACGTCGGAATTTATTATTGGTGCTTTTTTACTTACCGCAAAGGATTTGAATATACACTCGAATCGGAATATAATCGAATAGATATTTTATATTATTATTATGCGACTTATTCGACATGTGTTATTACAAATACACGCGTTTTCGAAATCATTATTTATTTTCGACATTTTTTATAATCCGTCTATTAAAAACCTATCGTGCGCGTCCGTCTTTCCTTTCGTATATAATATATAAAATTTTTTTTTTTTTTTTTCATTACAACGTTCCTTCTGTTTATAATTTGTTTTACTCGTGCCCTTTAATATAATACTATACGGTCGCATTACCATCGTAATTATAATGTGACGTGCAGTGTTTCGTAAATGTAAAAATATATTTTTCCGCGTAAAAAAAACAACAACAAATTTTTCTTTGATCTTTTTATATTATACGAGAAAAATGTTATAATAACAATAATAATAATAGTAATAAAAAAATTATGTTTTATTTTATAATACAGCAGAGGCAGTATATTCTGCAATTGAACGGATTCGATACATTTTATTATATTTACAATGTTTAATCGCATTATATAAATATGTATGATTGCAGGAATTATTTTTTGTTGACTGGTAACGCGTGCATTTAGTGTATATATATATATATATATATATATATATATATATATTATTATTATTAATAAAAAAAAAAAAATTATACTTACGAATGTAGAAATAATAACGCGAAGCAATTAATATTACATTAGCTGCAATATTAAATTGGCTTAAAAATTTACATTTTTTTTTATATAACATTCCGACGATGATTTTTTTCTTCATATCTTCTTCATAAACCGCTTGTACGGTTACCTCGAAAGACTATCGTCGCCTCCACAAATACCTTTTTTTTTTACTATAAAATAGCCGTACGTAATTTGAGCGCGATTTATTCTGAACGGTTATTACCTATAATACAATACGAAAACCTGTTGGTCAAAAAATGACACCGCTCCTAAGTAGTTAGTGTTCTAAATGAAGTTTTTTTTTTTTTTTTTTTTTTATAATTACAATCTATACAACAATTTGGTACAATAAGTAATTTTGATAAAGATAGTATTTACATATCGAGAATGGCAGATGGGGGAGGGCACTCAGTAGTGCTACCCGACAGAATTAAATTAAAAGGTCTCTAGGCCAGGAGCGTTTAAGACGTCTCGGAGGGTTATCAGGGATTGTTAGAGAAGATAGACGTTTTATTAAAGGATTGTAGTGTTGGATTAACTTGGAGAGAAAGTAGACGTAGTGGGACTTTGTTAGTTGTGAGAGCGACGGAATATTTAGATCTTTGTGGAGATTATTATTTGTGATAAACCATGGAGCGGAGACAATTTGCCTCAGACAGATAGACTGGAAGGCCTGAATTGTTCTCGTGTTGGAGGGTTTGGCAGAGCCCCAAATCTGGATGCCATAGGACCAAACAGGTCTGATGATGGCTTTGTATATAAGTAGTTTATTATTTAATGTTGTCTTAGATCTAAGAAGTGGGCGGAGTAGATGGAGTCTGGAGTTTACTGTCTTTCTTTTGATTTTGAAGTGTTGGGCCCATGTGAGACGCCTGTCAAAGATCAAACCTAGGTATTTTATTGTCGGGGTGATTGGAATTTGGTTGTTATTGAACGATACAGAGGGGCAGTCTCCTGGTCTGAGAAAGAACGTGATGAAGGATGATTTGGCTTCATTTATTTTGATCTTCCAGAGGTTTGACCATAATTGAATCGAGTTTAGATGATTTTGTAGACAGAGAAATACTACCTGAGGGTCATTGTTGGAAGCCAGGATTATCGTGTCATCAGCGTATGTACCCAGTGATGAATGTGGAGAGGTCGGAGTGTCGTGGGCGAATATAGAGTATAAGAAGGGAGCTATGTCACTTCCTTGAGGGACTCTAGCTAGTATTTGGAAATTTGACGAGTAGTTGTTTTTAACGCGAACACAGAAGGTGCGATTTTCGCGGTATGATTTTAAGAGACGGTAGTAAGGGGCAGGGAGGAATTTTTTGAGTTTGAAGAAAAGTCCTTCATGCCACACCTTGTCGAAGGCCTGGGCCACATTAAGGAGTACAGCCGCACAGTAAAGTTTTGATTCCATGTTGGTAGAGATTAGGTCGACAGTATAGTGGAGTTGGTGGATGGTGGAGTGCCTGGACCTGAATCCAAATTGGTGGTTTGGGATGATGTTGAATTTGTCTGATAGTGGAAGTAGCCTTTTAAGGAGAATTTTTTCAAAAATGTTTTGCGAACGTGGGGAGGAGAGAGATTGGTCTATGGGAAGACGGGATATCGGGCGGTTTTTCCGGTTTTGGAATAAGGATTATGTTAGAGTGTTTCCAGGCTGTAGGAAAGTAGGATAAACGAAACAAAGAGTTGAAAATTAGTGCTAGTAGAATGATAGATTTTTCAGGGAGGTGTTTGACAACTATGTTGCTTATTAAGTCGTGCCCAGGGCCTTTTTTGGTTGGGAGTTTGCGGATGATGTATTGAATTTCACCTGGACTAGTATATTTAGCAGGGAGGGCCATGGGAAGAGGGGATTCAAGAAATCTAGTAATATTTAGGGTATGAGTTTTATTTGGGATGATATTGTGTGGTTTGAAAACGTTAGCTAAGTGTTCGGCGAAAATGTTGGCTTTATCAGAGTCGGAGGTAGCCCACGAGTTATTTGGCAAACGGAGAGGGGGGATGGTAGCTTGTGATGGATTAATTTTTTAGTGGCCTTCTATAAGGACGAGTCTTTAGTTGAGAGGTTTTGGATGTAATTTTGATAACTTTCGTTTTTGAGTTTGAGAATAGCTTTGTTTAGTTTATTTTTCAGATAATTAAATGTTGCTTTGTCCGATGGGTATTTAAATCAATGCCATTGGGTTCGGGCTCTGCGTTTATCGGCAAGTGAGAGCATGATATGGGCAGGAATATTAGTATTATTCCGGGGTGGAGGGAGGTTACTCGAGGCAGCGGAGGCGGAATTTTGAATAGTGGAAGTTAAGGAAAGAATAGCGCTGTCGATTTCAGTGGTAGATTTTAGGGAGGGTTTGAGATTTATGTTGTCGGTTACTAATTTTTTAAATTTAGGCCAGTTTACTCTGCCAGAGGTGAGGGAAGGATTAATTTGTTTAGAGGCCCAGGCATCCACTTCAAGATAAATTGGGGTGTGGTCAGAGGAGAGATCGTTTAAATTTGAAATGGATGAGTAAATGTGGTTTGGAATTTTAGAAACGAATATATCAAGGATATCAGGAAGTATGTTACAGTGAGAAGGCCAATAAGTAGGAGGAGGGGGGGAAATTACTGAGTAGTTCATAGTGTCTAAGACAGATTTAAGTGCACGGCCTCTGGTATTAACCTAACCTAACCTAACCTAAAACCCGGTCGTTTGAGAACACGTCGAGTTTCGATAAAGCAAAGGGAGAAATGGAAAAATCACGTCGTTGGGTAGGTCGAGGGACTTGAAGTAGGATATTTTTTGATTTCCCTTGTATTTTCTTGATAGTTGAAAAAAAAACCCGTTTCTAAATGTCAGAAAAACGGGCTTATTTACGCAATAATGGTTACTGTTATTTTCGATTGTGTTTTTTTTTTTTTTTTTTTTTTTTTTTTGTTGTGATTCAGTTAAATTTAACCGAAGAGACCTGTATATATTCACGAAATACTTTTGTTGGTTCTTTTTAGACGTGGGAGGAATGTTCAAACATTGTGTTTGTTGTCTGTGGTGGGCGAGGTGTTAGGTCAGCTAAGGTTAGTGTAACACACTCAACACGTATAACAATGTTTTTAAATCGGTTTGAGTCTTGATTAATGTCCAATGTTTGCCTTTCTAAGCTTTGCTGGTTGTCCATTTTATTTACGAAAACAATTCCAATTTACACGATAATAGGCCCGTGTAGGCGATCAATTTTTACTCGTTGGTGTGGCACTTAAGGTTAAAACATTTAGTTATATAAATATTAAAAACCAAGGTTTTGTTAGTAGGTTCTAATCTGTTGTTTTTTTCACTTAAGACCGATGATATGACATTGTGTAACTATAATGCGGAAATAGCACAAACTAATATTTATATTATTTTCGTAATCGACCGTGAACGTATTTAACCTAAACGTAAATACGTAGTTACGTAAACGTAATATTCAGTGGGACTTAAATATACTTTTAAAATAATAACACACCGATAAGACTCTCGGAATTTTCAAAGTTTCGCCGTATCGTTCGACGACGTACAGTATTTCTGTTTTCTATTATTCGAGTGCGGAAAAATCCTGAAAAAAAAAAAAAAACAAATATCAAGTCCGTCGGTAAAATAATTGTTTATGATTGTTTCGCTAACCGTCGGTAAACAATGAGATTGGTTTCTATGGTTTCTGTGTTTTGCGTTTTTAAACGGATATTCTTAAGGTATCGTCCCGTTTCCCAGCCGTCATATATTTCGAGAATACATATCCAGAATATGTTTCTTTTTCTAAATGTCTAAACCGATTGAGTAATTATGTGAATTTAATATTACTCGGACAGCATTTTCTATAGAAATGTTATCCATCAATCCCACATTGAGCATTATAATATTTCGAAAATTATTTTTTTTTTTTTTTTTTGCTGGACTTGTCGGCTATCAAAAAAAACGCTCCAAAACTTTCACGTTGTACTTTTAATTGCTGCATATTTCTCGCATGGATTGGCACTTTTTTAGAACATTTTTCTAGATTCGCAACAGTATTTTTTAAAAAATCTCACAGCAATTGACGATACACCGGTTTTGGACGAAATCTGAAATGTTGACCCTCTCGATTTGGGTCAGAAGTAAACCAAGAAGAAACAAAAAAAAAATGACCGCAAAATAAATAATATTGATATTTTATTATAATAATTATATTGTTACAAATAAATAAAATAGTTTATTCTCGAAACAAATTATAAAATTGCGAAACTTGTGTGATGAAAGTAGATTAGCCACAAACGTGCATTGACAAAACTATATTGACTATAATGTATATGCAAATAATTTTTTTTTTTTTTTTTCATTGGAAATTCAACGTTGAAGGGTTTTTTGTGCATATAGAGTGATTCCCTTCAGCTACGGTAATTATAATGAACATAAAAAAATGTGTGCGTGGTATCGATGGAATGTTTTTCAATCGTGTCTTCATTGCGATTGGATTAGATAGGTACGTTTCAAGCTTCCTTAACGAATGGAAATTCCGGGTGATCGCTGATCCTGGAAAATTATAGTACGGTTAATCTCAGTATTGTATTTTGTTCGTATTTACTCGGCACCGTTACGAATATTTACATATTCAATTATTGTGGATGTTGGGTGCTGGTACCCTCCCGGGATGTTAAATAAATCAAGAAGGTAACAATTCATACATTTAATACGAATATTATTTAAAGGAGCTTTGTAATCGAGACAAAATAACGGAGTGAAAGTTTCGTAAATACGTAGACAAACAAACCATTCGATTTTCGTCTATGAAAATAGTCGGCACGTGATTAAACGTCGACAACAAAATTACAGAAATCAATAATTACACCATCTTCATCACTTACCCTTGGAAAAATTCGAACCATACGATACGTCCTCCTTCGCTGGCGTCTTGGCCCCGCAGAGTTTCCATGTCTTCTTCGTCCAATTCAAAATCGAAAATCTACCGGAAAAATAAAAAACCAAACGCGCGGTTAGGATAGTGCAACAATTTTATTTTGTCTCCATCTGTGCCAAAGACGAACATTTGTACTTACTTGGATGTTTTCGGCCAACCGTTTCGGATTAGTACTCTTCGGTATGACGGCGATGTCTTTCTGGGTGATAAACCGCAACAGGACTTGGGCCGGTGACTTGCTATGTTTTTCCGCTATTTTCAGCACCACTTCATTTTCCAACATTTCCGGTAATTCTTTGCTGTGGTATAAAAACGATAAAATTGCATGACGTTAGACATTTTTCAAAAAAAAAAAAACAATTGTGGAATAGGTACATTTATGTAATATTTTTAACTAGATAACGATAAATGTTTGTTACACTGCGGATAAGTTCACTAAAAAAAAACAAAAAAAAAAAATTCCTGAGTGCGTTACCTCCATTTCATTCCGATTTTATCCCGATTGCCTTTGGTGCCCAGACACGAGTACGCGGTTACAGTGATGCCGTTTTCGTGGCAAAAGTCCACGAGTGCGGGCTGTTGGAGGTACAGGTGGTGTTCCACCTGTAGATTGTCCGGTTTGATCTGGCAGTTGTCCAACAACCTCTGGATCTGTTTCACGTTAAAATTCGACAGACCTATGGCTTTGACCCGGCCGTCTGTCACCTGTTTCTCCATAACCTGTAAACAACATTTATATGTGTAGTGGACGAAATGTCGTTTATTCGATTTGTCTGCTCATAGGTACCTCCCAAACAGCCACGTGGTCCGTGGTGTTGTCAGGAGTCATTGCGCTAAGGTTCGATTTATCATCAGAACTGATCACGCTGAACGGTGTGTGCACCAAATATAGATCGACGTAGTCCAACTGTAAGTCTTGTAGAGATTTTTTCAGACACTCTTCCACATCGCTGGCTCGATTTGCGTAGGGCGGGAGCTATACGAATACAATATACATTATAATATAGTCAGAGCATCGCGGTTTACAAAAAAAAAAAAAAAAAAAAAACGCTTACCTTGGTTACAATAAATAGTTCGTCCCTGGTCACTTTGCCCGAAGTTATCCACTCGTTCAGAACCTTGCCAATGACGTGTTCGTTCTCGTAAGCGGTCGCTGTGTCGATGTGTCTGTATCCGCACTCCAACGCTTTGTTCAAAACTTCTATTAGGTCATTATCCTTAGCCTATAAAACAATATTATGGTAAAAAAAAAAAAAAAAAAAACGTAACTATATAAATTACTTTGTGCGATTAATCGTGTAAACTATAATATGTACAACGTCACGACTTGTTTTTTTTTCTTCAAAAGTCTACTTAAGTTAATATTCACCAAAACATAGTCAAATCAAGCATTAGACGTTCATCCCCAAAGAGTGTACTCCGAAAATTGGAACTTTCTCAATAAAACATAATGTGTGCTATTTTTTTTTTTATTTCAGCGTCGTGTTAAATTTCTTAATTTATCGAAAACGCAATTTTCTCGATTAATATTCATATTTATTTTGCCACAAGACCTAAATTTTTTCACGTTATTTAGTATAATCGAGCTCGAATGTTTGAGTTATACGTCACAAATCTTCGGGAAAAAAAATTATAGAATATTCAAATAACCCGAAATCCAAGTGTGAACAGCGAAGATGCGCAGTGGCACCGAGTACGTACTTTAGGTGGTTCAAATGAACAATTTAAATTTAAGGGTGGGCAGGGGGTCTTTGAAGTGAAACGTGGCCTTGGGTTAACAATAAAATATAGAATAATATTCTTATTATATGGTCTCTATCATAGGCGTGTCTATATTTCGGTGGCCGAGGGAGCACAACACAATTTTAAATCGCGGGACCTACTTTGTTTTTTAGCCGCGAAGACACATTTGTTTTTGATTTGAGCGTGGTGAGAAATGCATTGGATTTTTTTATGATGTGTTTTTTTCTCCGTCAGCGGACAAATTGTCTACCAGATTCACCAGACTTCACTTTTTACTCACTGCCTACAATGGTCGTTCACCTTAGGGTTATCATTCTAGTGCATCATTCATTTCGCTATTCGACCTTTAGATACGTTATGCCCGGATAACCAGATCATTATTTTTCATTTGAGTGTCTATGTCCGTTTTTCCGATAATGTCTTTCAATTTCGGCATTCGTTCGTTACTCGTATTCATCTGTTTGAATTGCCTTCGGTCCAAATATGCGCCGAAAGAATTCACGAGTTTATGATTATGATTTTCAATGTTTCGGATTATTATCCTTAGGGTTTTTCGCAATGCAAAAAGCACCGGTTTCGGCTGTAATTCGTTAAATCGTATACATCCCCGTCGCAATTATTGCGTCCGTTACGTTCTATTCAAAACATATAGTTTTCTCTTATACTCTCCGTACATGATATGCCGATCCAATTGCGTATCGTTTATGTGACTATCGCATTTTGGCGTATTGTCCATTTGTCAATTAGCCCAGCTTGATTTAAATAATACCTTGTACATTGTTTCGAAAAATCGAATGCCGTTGAACGTACGAACAGATAAATGAATATACACGATGAATAAAGCCTAATTAAAGCCTGTCATACCGATTATTAATATTATTTCGTTATTGTACCGGTCGAACCGAATACGAAAGTGGCCTATCAATTCAATTTTTCAGTACCGGCGTACTCGGTGGAACGCGCACGCAGTTTTCGACAAAGAATCGTTTTCTCCTATATTATTAAAACCGTCGGCATGTTTTCTACTGTTCGTGTGTATAATATAATGGTAAACCGATTGCACATACGAGGTAGGTTATACATTGTCGCGTTACGCCTATTGTGCGGTCGGTGGCTTCCTCCGCCCCCCGGGGAAGTTTCAACGAGAGGTTATACCGTGTCACAGTTCGCCGGGACACCGAATCAATATCGTAAATATGCTATTATATTACGTTGTCTGTAAAAAAAAATTAAAAAAAAAACGCACATTTTTACGACGACCAAATTATCCGCACGAAGACGGCTTAATTATAGCGCGGTGATTGTAGTGTGCGTTTTGTTTTTTTGATTATTGGGTTTTGTGCCAAGGTTTTTTTGTTTTTTTTGTTGCCTAATTATCTATGGCAACGTAAAATACCGTACGGTAGAACTTGTTTGTTCTGAATTGTGTTTAATACAAATATAATTGCACCTATAAATATTGTAGACCTTCATTTGAAATTGGTCAATTTTTACGGGTCAACCAGCTCCACGCCCCGGAAAAACGAAAGAATTTACAATAACACGATTACAACCGAAGACCCGGTTCCGATAGAAGTCGGGATAAGGCCGCTGAAATTAGACGAGTAATAAAAAAAGGATCACTGTTAATGCACGGACAACATTTAAAATGGTGCGAAATAGTTTTCGTGCCGGTTTTTGATCGAAGGAAATTTCTGGTGGAAAAGCCGTTCACAGACGGGGAAAAATAGCACACATCATAAAACCAACGCATTCCTCGCTCGCTCGCTTCGATTATTATCTAAAACTGACAATGTCGATAGACCAATCTAAACGACAATAATTACCACAATATTAACGTTACATCTACACGTTACCTTCTCGTTACTGTCTCGTAGTCTCCGCGACGGCAAAAATACAACGGATTTCTATGGCTCGGTCTGCCATATTATAATAAAAATTATACAAATCGTGACGAGGCATTAGGGGGGAAAAAAAACGCGCAGCTCCTACGCATTACCCGAGCTCTAGTAATGCGATTATGTAACCATTACGCTATCACCAACGTTATTTACATTATATTTATAATAATTACAAATAATCGCGAAAAATGTTCACGAACAAATTCGACCGCCAAGGGGCCTTTATATATCGGCACGCGAAACCTGCGGAACAAATTCGAATAATTTAAATTATTTCGGAAAATATATTTTTACCATAATATTATATCGGGTAACGTCCGTAGTGCTTGATTTGTGTATGACTAGTGTGTGAAAAGCGATTTTCTAAACAAACACTAGATCGCTAAACCGTCGTCAGTGGTGCGACCTAACCCGGGGGAAGAGGGTGTCCCATTTTCAACCATATCCTCACCACCGTTCCTCCGTCCGGCCAAAATTTGAGATTTTCCTCTTTGCCCAGTTGTACGAACGTACTAAATCGTTTTATTAAACTCAAACGCCCGTTTGCAAATTGTTCGAAATCCACAACCGCCAGGACTACGGGTTTTGGTCGCGCCACCGATCGCCGGGTGCGTTTGTAAACCCGTCGTCATCGTCTGTGTGTGTACGTACGTCTTGGTCTTCGCTTTTATCCGTCTATCCGGACCGCACAGTTTCGCCGCAAAACACCGGAACACAAATAGTTATAAATTATAATATTTTTTAGTATTTCTAAACACGGACAGAATATTATACGTTCCGTTTGTTCAGTTTGGCTTATCTATTTCGTCATCGGGCACACGTAAACTCGCAGATAAACTATGACGAGTTTGTATTGCTGTGGGTTCGGGGACAGAGATATTATAATAATGTGTCACGCGATAAATTGACCGCGTTGATTTTTATCGTTCGCCAGCCATGACGCGAATGGGGTTTACTATTTTGCCCCTCGCATTACACGAACATAATATTATGTGTTATTAAAATGTATAGGTAAGTAGTACGAAATCACTAACAAATAATACGCCAAAGAATGTGCGTATTAATCTCGACGTTTATTATTCATTATAATATTAGTAAACTATAATAATGGCCAACACCGTAAATCCGTATTATAGAAAACGAGACGCGATTGGGATTGATCGAAGTAAATATTATTTTGTATAGTTATCAAAAGATTTAAAATTATTTAGCTAAACAATTATGTAATTGAATTCCGCTCGGTACCGTATTTCGTAATGAAGAAATTTAAATCGAAATGCCTCCTATATAATATTCGACCCCGAACACACCTTCCCGCCTACGACAACACGAGTATCGGCTCTTGAAAAAAAAAAAAAAAAAAATTCAATTATTCCGAACTGTTGAAAACGAGTGTGTCCAAAAGTGGCATAGGCGGACAAAAATACCGACCGAAAATGCTACTCCCGTTTCCAACAGGGCCAAGAAAAATATTAATAGTTTCCGCAGCATAACGGCGCGTCGCTGGTTCATTTATATTTTTTTTTGCGGGTCCAATGAAATATCGGAAAACGGTATTTACTACTGGTTTGGACATTGGTCGGTCTTACTCACCTGCCACGTGCCGTAGCCGACGATCGGCATTTTTCCGCCGGAACTCAATTTCAGGTAATTCATCTTGTCGGAAGTAATGGGGACGCGAACGAGCGAACGGACTGACGACGACTGCCGGCCGGTAGCCAGCAGGACGGGCCGCTCACCGGAGTGTCCGTATCGTTTTTCCGCGTCAAGGCCGTACCGGTTACACGACGCGTTCACTAACCGGCCGAGTAAAATTAAAAAAAAAAAAAAAAAAACGTCTTTTTAGTAAATACGAACACAGTTGTATACACGCATTGTATACGAAACTGAACGAATAGGAAGTGCACGGCCTTAAACTCCTTCCCCTAAACATATATGTGTCATTAGGTTATAGTCGACTCCCACTGCGCGTTGGCGCGAGGAATGTAACTGCCACGTCGCATGTAAAATTAATATCGGAGAAATCATTATAAAACTTATCAAATTTTTATCGTAACGACATTGGCTATTTTTTTAAATCGACGGCTGGGACTTCAGTGCACTTCGATTGCATTGTTTTCCCCAGTTCGCTGTGCGGTACCCGTTTTTTGTTACGAAATCGTTTCACGTAGTATTCAATGGGAATAAACGATTTTATTTTGCATATTTTTTTTGCTAAACAATTTGTGGATTATAAAGAATATTTTCGGGTATATTTCGGTCCTACAATATTACCCTAATTACAATACGAGTAAGTATTTAATCGTATTGTAATATTCGAAAATAGTTATGTTAATACTCAGATAACGATTGGCGGTTAACCAAACCTAACTAAACGTGGAATATTTAGAGCTAGACCAATAAAATCGTTATTGACGTCCGAAAAGTTTTTATTACACATTTGTCCAGCTCTGCCGAACTTTTTATGAATTGAATCAATAACATTATTATTGATTTCAAAACTCATTAAAGTTAAAACAATTTTAGTGCATTTTATTAGGCGCGCCATTTTGAATTTTTAAGGTTTTATAGCAAATTACATTCTCAACCTTAATTATAATATTCCGAAAAAAAAAAAAAAAAAAATCGTTTAATTGGTATTTTTTATTCAATAATTTTAATTAAATATCATTTGCAGAACAATATTTGCTTGCTTTTACTATACTAAGTGGAAATTAATCTGTTAGATTTTCGTCGTTTCGTCCGTATATATTTGAACGGAAAACAAACGCGGTTTTACTGTTTTAGCAAGTAAATTAAGTGAATTATTCTCGTACGAGAATAAGTTGTAGTGTTTTCTTTATTTTTTTTTATCAAGTCCGTGAATATTATACATATTATTATATTTTTCTTAACAGTAGTGTCGAGCCACGAGGCCATTATTAATAATAATAATAATAATAACAACAATATTTCGTCCGATTAGTCTTATCGAAACCGACGTTTTCGATCAAACGATTATTGTGCAATAAATACTATTATGTGCCGCCGTTACCCATTTATAATATTTGTATTGACATTGAATAACAACGACCGTTGTCGTATTTGGACGAACAGCGCGCACGCATTGCCAACGAATATGCGAGGACAACGTCTTAATTACCTTCACTTCTCGGGCCTTAGTCTATTAGCGCATTTATAGAAATAATTTATAGGTAATACATTTCGGCCCGTACGGCGATAGTGGCGAAATTCACAGCAGCGGTATCGTGACAATCGCGAGCTAAATAAACAGTCGTGGGAACCGGGTGATCTAATTAGTATTGTACTATCGCGAAAGCTGCTATCAGTGGGGGCGACTACGCGGACCAGGCTTAATCTATAACTCATAATTATTTTCAAATAAAATACAAAAATCGTAATATTAGAAGTGGAATGCAGGAAATTAGACGTAGGGTTTTTATTCCGACCAAATTTGTACCGATGAATCTGTATAATATTATTGATAAACGATCAAAAAAAAAAAAAAAAAAACGCTGAAAATTGATTAGAACTCGTCGCCAATAATAACTTCTACGCCAATCTTTTAGATTTTCCCAAATGTTCGTATAATTATAATAAACACGAGTAAAATCAACATTATATCTAAAACGATTGTACATGTTTATAGCGTGTAATTCTATAATTGAAAAATGAAATATATTATTGGCGGTGCGTAATATTTTAGTGTGAATCAATTTAACAGCAGTTTTTCGCCACATGAATTATGATCACAGTAATAATTTGGAAATAAAAAAAACTTAAATCAAACATTTAGCGTTTTTGATTAAATACTTTTGTGTCGCCGAATTACATATCTTCCTTCGGAAACGGATATTCTGGATGATCTATAGCCCTGTAAAATAGAATTTCGGTTGTAATTGCCGCCGATTCTTTATATGCTTTGGTAGCTATATATTATATTATGTTTCACGATTTTACTTTTTGTTTTTAACGATGAGGAGTATTTCTTTGAAATAAAATAAACGAGTTTACTCGTCGTTATTATATTGCAATGTGGGTTTTTAAACTCTTGATTCGCAAACTTTATTCGCGTATTTTGTTATATTTGCAACCCAAAAGTTTGGCATTTTATTACGCTGTATATGAACAAAATACAACTCACCCCGGAAAGATTTCGAATCGTATGATCCGTCCTCCTTCGCCCACGTCTTGGGCTTTCAGAGCTTCCATGTCGTTCGAATCCAATTCAAAATCGAAAATCTGTAACAGATGTCCATAAACCAACACCGAGGTACAAAACATAATGGCTTTTTTTTATTGAATGCACCAATTTACCTGAATGTTATCGGCTATCCGCTGGAGATTCGTACTCTTCGGTATGACCACGACGCCTCTCTGAACGACGAACCGCAACAGGACCTGACCCGGTGTTTTATCGTGTTTTTTCGCTATTTTCAACACCACTTTGTTTTCTAACATTTCGGGCAGTTCTCGTCTGCAAACATAAAATTGTGAAAATGCTTCTGATTATGCAGATTTATGATTGAATGTTAAATATTATTACTTCCAAGAAACTTTTAGGTATTTTCTACCGTCTTTTGAGCCCAATGTCGAGTAAGACGTCACGGCTATACCGTTATCATTGCAAAACTCTAAGAGTTTGGGTTGCTGGAGGTACAGGTGGTGTTCCACCTGTAGATTGTCCGGCTTAATCCGACAGTTGTCCAACACCCTCTGGATCTGTTTCTCGTTGAAATTGGACAGACCGATCGCTTTCGTCCGACCACAGTCTACTTGTTCCTCCATTATCTAAAACAAAACGCATTTACAATGGTCGTAATATTTTATGAAATCATTATCGTTTTAAAAATATGACAGCTGGTGTTTTTTGTACCTTCCAAGTCGCCACATGGTCCGTACTATTGTCGGCCGTCATGGAGGTGACGTCAGTTGGTTCTTGTGTTCTGTACATACTGAACGGGCAGTGTATCAAATACAGATCGATATAGTCTAGTTGTAAGTGTTGCAGCGACTTTTTCAAATATTCTTCCACGTCCTCGGGTCGATTTGCATTGGGCGGCAGCTGCGGTTACGACAATGTGACTTATTGTTATTTTTTAATAATGTATTTTTTATTATAAAATATCGACTATACCTTGGTGACGATAAACAGTTCGTCCCTAGTCACCCGGCCCGACGTGATCCATTCGTTTAAGACTTTCCCGATGACGTGTTCGTTAGAGTACATGGTCGCCGTGTCGATGTGCCTGTAACCGAGTTTTAGAGCACTGTTCAATGCGCATTCCAAGTCGTTGTCCACAACCTTTACGGAACAATAATAAAAAAAGAAATGTTATAACAAGGGCTGATTTGAGGTTTTTAATCACTTTTAGTGGGTGACCTAACCTAACCTAACCCACCTCACTTTTAGTGATTAAAAACCTCAAATATCAACGCACGTATGCATTTAAAATATGCTATAAAAAAATGTAATATATATATATATATATATACAATATGGGGTACGTAAATTATAATATTCATATTGAAAAACAAATAAAATTGTTTTATTCTAATCAATTAATTAATGACGGACAATTGAAGTTCACTTTTTACTACACGCGTTGTGATGTTACCTGCCAGATAGTGAATTACCTAACCGATAATATTATATATAATATAGTACCTAAATAAATACTTTTAATTGATCTAATATACTCAATTATGTATTTATATTAAAAAATATGCATATTACAATTTTAATTATAACTTCTTTATGTTATGAAACATATTTTTACATCATTCGCGTTGTTCTGCGACCTTTATGGGAAAATATGATACATTTAGTCATAATTTATTTCACACTATGAACTCGTACAATGTACAAAATAATGTACAATATTATATTAGCTGTAAAAAAAAAAAAAATTTTTTTTCTTAGACCCGTGCGCGGGCTTACGCTATTCAGATTTGGGGATGTGCCACACCGTCGCGAATTCGTGGCATACAGGTTGGTTCCAATCAATAGCCCATCGTATCGTCACTCCTGTTCCCTGGTACATATCCAATGACGCGCTCCATAGCGATTTAAAAATCGAAACGACAATAGTCTTTTTATAGGAAAAAAAAAAAAAAAAAATATTTTTATTGGAGAAACAGAAAGCCAAGGGACGAGAAAGTAATATTTGACAACTCGAATGACCAAATATAACAATTAAAGAGTAATTCCAGAAATATAAAATTAGAAACGAGATATCCAATTTTGAATTTATTATCAACTTTAAAATTTTTTTTTCGGAATCGAACGCGCCATAATATCCCGGAACTACGAAAAATACGAAGCGGGAACGATAGAAATTTTTGTTTTAAGAACGAGAAAAGAATAATTGACCGACAAAAAAAAAAGGAGAATTAACAACAGACAATCGAAAACGATGAGATTTAATAGAATTATTAAATTGATTCCACGCGCTATTGTGCATTTTTAAAAAAATAAAAACGGCCGTACTACACTAACCTTCCACGTACCGTAGCCAACAGTCGGCATGCGACCGCCCGAACGGAGTTTCACGTATTCCATCGTATTGCGCTCTCGTCTATGTCGACCGCTAACTGAACGAGTGAAGTGTACAAGTGGTACCGCCGATACTTTTTAACGGACACTCGACGACTGATCCAACTTGCGGTGTGCGTAGGTGTCATATATAGATGATAGTGTTTACGCGCTCGGCTGTTGGACGTACGCTGCACGCAAGGGCAATTATTGTAAGACGGGTATTTAAGTAATATATTATTATTATTATTATACGCGAAAAACAAATAATACCAACTAAAAAAACAAAACTATTACAATAACGCTATTATAATTATACACCGACAATATTTATAATTGTGTGCGTTTCCGTCAATTATTCAGAACTGTCAATACCGGCGGCACGTGGGGGCACGAGTGTCCGTTAGGGGACAAACGTCGGTAACAAAAAAAAAAAAAAAAAAAAAAAACGTGGGTTTTTCGCCGTTAAACCGCCGCACAACTGTGTCGTACGTGTAGGGTTCGTATTTATACCGCCAAACGTCGGTGCCGTTGGGTTTTACGATCCACGGGCGATTCGAATATCTATTAAACAGATAACGACAAATGCTCTGCAAGCGATTTTATGGCACAATAAACAATGTAACTAATAATAATCCCGGTGACAAAGTCTATGCGGAAATGTTGTAAGTGATGTCGTCTGCACGGTTATTTAATATTGAAACAGTCACATTTGAATTAACTGCAATCTCTTAAATTGTTGTTTATACATTATTATCGAATCGTTGTTTCAGTCTTTTCAGTAAATCGAAACGTTTAACCGATATAGTTACGAAAAATTATACAAAATTAAAAACGTACGTTGTTTTCAACGAGAATTTCAATTTCAATGTCTTCGTAAATTCTTTTTTCCCTTTCCCCTTCATTATTCAGCGGTCCGAATAGATAAAAATAATAGGAAACGCCTCAATAATAGTAAAACTCGCGTAAAGCCTGCCCGAAATATGCGGTTTGGGGAAATACGAGCCAAATTAATAGGGAGCTATATTAACCCTAGAAGGATTTATAAATAATTAAAGAATTCGATTATCTTATATAATTCTATATTATTATCGTTAAAAAAAATTTCGTTATTTTCGTACTTTTGACACGCACCTGTTATATATATTTGATGCATAGTAGTATTTGAGGTCCGCATATGTATAATTTCGAGGTAGACTCGCGTGTGGGGAAAAAAAAAAAAATAATTGATTTTTTTAAATATAAAATTATATATATATAACAAAAATAAATATAATAGAATACACTTTTTTTCATCAAACATATAATTACTGAACTACAAAACGACATTTTACATTTTTTCGTCAATATTTGAACGCTTATAAAAACAATATAGTTAAAAAATTAAACTTTATAAAAAATAAAATACCTTACGTTCAACTTTATTTTTTCCTTTAGGTCAGTTAGAACCGGTAGTATGCTTCTTGTGTCAAATTGTCAAATATTTATACGCTGCCGAAAGTACATAAAAAATATTATTAATAAAATACGCATAAATCGAATAAACTCCACAAATTCAAATGGCTATATTTATGTCTAGGAGATTATATTGCGCCAAGGAAATGCCTACGTAAGTATTCCGTGAAAATATCTGATTTTTAAGATTACATTTTCTTATACTGAATTGAAAAAAAAAAAAAAAAAAAAACAATATTCAAAATTGTTATTGACAAAAAACCCGTCTGCGTTGCGTTAACATAATATTGTTACCGTATTTCCGATCGGTTTTTTACACGATTTTTCCCCCGTTATGTTATTGGAAATTTACATGGGAATTTGTCCGAAAAACCCCAAAATACACCGATAGTATTCAAAATTTACTACAAGGCAGTAATATGCGCGCATATGGATTATTTTCAATTTAAATTGTTTCTCGCAGGGTAAAAAAAAAAAAAAAATTCCACCTATCGAGTTTTCCATTGCGATATTATCGATTTCCCGGCCGATCACGAAGTTTGATATTCTTACGCGAGTTATTTCGTCATAATAGCGTTTCGCACAGCGTGCGATTAACAACGTGGCGTCTTGCATATATTGAAAATTCGTGTACGGGTACAATTATTTCGGTGCGAATTACTTATGCATTTCGATTATGGCGGCAGTCGTCGCATTTCAGAATTCGAACGGGACCGCGCCACAAAGACGTTTTGTATAATTTAATTGTAAAGTTTTTGCGTTACGATCACGTGTACTTGTAATTACAATAATAATAATAACAATTGCGTTATGTCTATAACTTTCGACGGTATTTATCGATTTCGCGTTTGAACGTCGGGTTTCGATCAATTATTTAATACAGCGCCAAAATATTATTTGATATGCCGATAAAATATTTATTCCAGCGACGTTCTTTTCGCTTTTCCTCTAGAAAAATACACTAAAACCCGTCACGGAAAAATATCAATACACGGACGGGGGGGGGGGAAACCAGACACTATTCGTAAAAAAACTGTCGTGGAATAGGTACATTCATATTAATGTTTTTTTTTTTTTTTTTTTTTTTTTTTTAACGCGATTACGATAAATGTGTGGTTATACTGCGGATAAGTATAAATAAATAAATTGCAGAAAACTTATCTAGATTTTATATTACGAATTGATCGCGAATGCATTTGTTGTCCGGGCACGAGAACGCGGTCGCTGTAATGCCGTTTTTGTGGCTAAAAACCTACGAGTTCAGGTTCAAGGAGGTACATATTTCACCTGTAGATTGTAACGTTTGGTTTGACGGATATCAACACCCTCTGCGATCTGTTTCACTTTAAAATTCGACAGACCGAAGACTTTGGCCCGGCCGCCTGTCACCTGTTTCTCCATACCCATAAAAAAAACATTTTGTATAATGGGCGAAATCTTGTTTATGCATTAGTGATATGACATAAATCCGGATTATCCGAAAATCTATTAAATCCAGATTTCGAAATCCAAAAATTTATGAAATGTAAAAAGTTTATACCTTTCACCTAAATAGTACATTTTTTTTTTTTATCGTTTTAACTAATTATCACTTGATTACCGTTTCTTTTTCATTGGATAAACTATAATTTTTATTGTTGACTGTATGAAAATCAACATTCATTAACACTCGGTAGTTTTCACTGGTTGAAGACGTTTTTTTTTTTTTTTCAAATTTCGAATTTAGTTGGTGGTATACAAATATTGTATACAAATCTATTAAAAAAAAAAAAACGTTAAAAGTAAAATATTATTAAATGTTGAGTATTTTTATTATAAAATAATAAAAAGCCAGACATAGTTCACACCACAGGGGTAGGCCACAGTTGAATGGATGAGAATTTTGGAACGTATAGGATATTGGGTGGGTAATTTATAGTTTTTTTACCGCATAAGTACTGATAAATCAATACAATTAAAAAACAATTTTAAGCAGAGCTCGTTAAACTGATAAGGTTACTATACTGTGTTAGTCATGCGTACCAAGGCAATCAAGCAATAAACAAAATTATAATCAACCTATCCACATTTGTTTGTTAATTTTTTCAATTTTTCAGCAGTATCTTTGGGCGAACAAATAAATGGATTTTTTAATGAACGACAAGAAACATTTAAAGTATTTCTACTAAGTGAAAAAAAAAACGTTTTCTAAAAGAGAGAGAAAAAAAAGCCGTCTTTGTAAAATTTGTTATGCTCAAAATCTAAAATAAACTTAATTTTTTTTTATCCAAGTTCAGTGGATTAAACATTCATTCGCATTTTATTACACCTAACTCAATGCTGTATTATTATTATTCAGTCGTGTAGGTATGTTAAAATGCAAAACTGACCAAATATTATAATATAGGCGAATTATTGAATTACGAACGTGCACTATGTGCAAACACTGCGAATTCGGTGATATATTAATAATATAAATATAGTGTTCGATTTAGATTTATGCGGTATATCTGTATTCCATACTATCTCGTCAAACACAAACGGTTTTTTTTCCCCCTAACGGGTACGTATGAACACGTCGTCGAGTTTACAGTAACGTTCATAATAAATAAATATGCGTACAAACTGTGCTATTTTGCCCACTGAATATTTCGTATTCCATAGCTGTAAATCTATCCGACAACGATTAAAAATAATAACGAGCGCCCCTTTTCCAGAGTCCAGTAGCAGCCGTGGCAACGGTAGGTAATAGTAATCGGAAATTATAGTTGTAAATCTGCGTTTATTATTAATGTTACAAAAATATATAATATACACAATAATAATAATAATTGATCGTATATATAGATATATTTATTTTTTATGTTCTACAAATAAATAATACTATTTTTTTTTTTCGCTTTTATTTAAGCGAAACGTCTCCATCAAGACTCAATGACGAACGGATATTCCGGGTGTTCTGTAATACTAAAACAAAACAAACAAAAACCAAACAATCAAATTAAGAACGCTAGACTTAATACATACAATAATTAATAAACAATACTAAAAGTATAATACAGCGTACAGTATTACTCGAGAAAACGAGGGAAGGGGACGATTGGAAAATCGTTTTTTTACTGTTTAAGTACTGATAATTCATTGCGATTAAAAAAACGATTTTGAGCAGAGCTCGTTAAACTGATAAGGTTACTATACTGTGTTAGTCATGCGTACCAAGGCAATCCAGCAATAAACAAAATTAAAATCAACCTATCCACATTTGTTTGTTAATTTTTTCAATTTTTCAGCAGTATCTTTGGGCGAACAAACAATCGCATTTTTTAATGTACGACAAGAAACATTTAGAGTATTTCTACTAACTGAAAAAAAAAAACGTTTTCTAAAAGAGAGAGAAAAAAGTCGTTTTTGTAAAATTCGTTATGCTCAAAATCTAAAATAATTTTGCCCATTATACAAAATGGTATTTATGGGTTAGTGATATGACATAAATCCGGATTATTTGAAAATTTATGTTTCGAATTCCAAAATCCGAAATTTTGTATGTTTATGAGTATAAGCTAGGGTCAGCTAGTAATATATTATATAAATTAGAGTGTAAATATGTATGATATTATTTGTTGTACTTGTTTTTTTAAAATAGATTTCTGTTTTTTTTTTTTTTTAATTTTAATGTTGTATACATTTAATGCTATTAACAATAAGATAATAATAATAGTTTAATGAGAAATTAATAAAAGAACATAAAAACACAATCTTAAAAATCGAAATTCGGATTCAGATAAAATCCGGATTTAAATTCCTGATTTCAAATTTCGGAATCAAAAAATCTGGATACTCTAATTTTGGAAAATCCGGATTTTTCCAATCGCTAATAAGTACCTCCCAAATGGTCAAATTGCCCATGGCGTTATTAGGAGTCATTGCGCTGAGGTTCGATATATCGTTAAAAATGATCACGTTGAGCGGCGTGTGCACTAAATACAGATCGACGTAGTCCAACTGTCAGTCTTGTAGTGATTTTTTCAGACACTCTTCCACATCGCCGGCCCGATTTGAGTAAGACGGGAACTATACGACTACAATATAAATTATAATATCATCAGCCTATCGCGGTTTAATAAAAAAAAAAAAAAAAATCAAAACCTTTGCGGTAACTAATCTTGGTTACGATAAACAGTTCGGCACTGGTTACTTTTTCCCGAAGCTGGAGGGAGAGTGGATACTCGTTCAAAACTTTGCCGACGACGTGCTTGTTCTCGTAGGTTAGGTTAGGTTAAAATTCACATTGAAACGTCTCCCATATAATAGTCGGACTAAAAATTTTCTCATTTACGACAGCATGTGTATATCGGTTTTAAAAAAGAATAATAGTTTTCAACATTCAAATATTCTGAACCACCAAATAGTGATGGTCAGTAGTTTCCACCGAGAGTGCTACTCTCATTTCCCACTCCACCAAAACAATATTTATAGTTTTTACAAAATAATAACGTATTGTTGTTTTATTTGTATTTTTTAAATTCAATAATATATCGAACACGAAATTGACTGGTTTTCACTTTGGTCTTGTCCACCTGCCACGTACCGCAGTCGACGATCGGCATGTTTCCGCCGGAATTTCAGGTAATTCATCTTGTCGGAAGTGATGGAGGTCTTGCGAACAGGTCGACGGACCGTAGACGACTGTCGACCTGGTAGCCGGTAGCCCGGGCCACTTCCTGGAGGTTCATTATCGTTTTCAAGATCGTACCTCTTACAATGTCCGTGAAGTAGGCACTACTTTGTGCTACACACTTCAAACCTTTGCCACTATTTTTGCAAATCATTTGATTAAATTTGCTTTCGGGTCGTTTTTAAATCTTTCATATCCTCCAATTTTCGGGGGCGAAAAAAAAGAGTTTTTTTCCCACAGTGGTGCCAATTTCACGGTGACACCACCACTTCGAGTTACAGACTTCAAACATTCGCCTTTATTGTGGCGACGAACTGCTACAGAACCTGGCCCTGTGCTTGGTCGTTTTTTCGCTATTTTCAACATCACTTTGTTTTCCAACGTTTCAGGCAATCCTTGTCTGCAAACACACGTCATACAAACGTGAGAATGCACGTGATTACGTAGTTATGTTAGATATTATAACCTCCAAGACATTTTTAGTTGTCGTCTACCGTCATCCTTCGTGCCCAAAGTCGAGTAAGACGTCACGACAATACCGTTAGGTATCGCAATATTTTGCTAAAAATGTTCTATTTTGAACAAAATGAAATTTGTTAGTGTCGGACCTTTAGAAGTCCCTTGGATCTTGAAATCCAGTTAAAATATTGGGATATTAACAGCGTTTCCCCATTAACCATCAAATGCCATCATTTTATTTGCTTCTACATAAAATGAATATATTTTTAACCAAAAATTCTCGCCGGTTTATTTGTCTGGGCAACATCCTGATGATAATCTATTGTGAGAAAGCCTGAGCACAATTGTTCTAATAACCTACAATTATGTGTACGTGAAAAAAGATAACGCCATGACGTCTGGCTGTAATATTTTTCAAACGTTTAAAAAATATAATAAACATGGTTTAAAAACAGGTCACCGCGATGACCTGATAAAGGTGCCGATCCACCGTGGTGTAGAACTGTAGCGCAGTACTCCTCTGGACATGGCATAAAACCATGTATTAACCGGCAGGTTTAACGGTTTTGCGAGTGAATTTTGTTAAAATACTCCGGTGATATACGTATGTGCATTATAAATAATTGATATTTAAATTAATTAAATTAACGTTGTGCACCTACACCGTGTTTACGGACCCGTGCGCGTTTGTTGTAAACTACACGTGCACCGCGAGCAAAAGTTAAAATTCGAAATGTTTTATCGAATGTATTTTATCCGCAGCCAAACACTACCAGAGAGAATATTTAACAAGCAGGCGCACGATAAGTGGTTTTCGTAGGCAATATGTATATTATATATATATTATATGAATAATATAACATATACGGGTCCGTGATTTTTGAAGCCAAATTATACATCTTCGCTCTGGATTCGTTTCGATTGGTGACGGATTTAACGTTTTATATTTCGTAACTTTTTTTTTTTTTTTCGACTATCCAAAATATTCAGTCCGGAAACTCACACGTCGAACACTAGTGTGTCCTATGCCAGAGGCGGTTTTGAAAGTATATCGGTATACGCGCCAGTCCCGTCATACGATAATTTTTTTTAAATTATTCATTTGATTTTTACGATTTTTCGCGGTCTTGATTGTTACAACTGTTATAGCCGGCTCTACACGAAAACTGGCGGGTTGACCGCAACGATCCTAACGGATTTTTCGTGACAGTGGTCATTAAACCGTCGTTTGCCGCGCTTTTACAAATATTTCGTATTCATATACATTTTTTTTTTTTTTTTAATTATTATTATTTGTTAATAATGTGAACAATATTCTACAATTAAAGAAAATATTATTATTACGTATTGTTCTTATCACGTTCAGCTTGATATACAAAAATAAACACATACTTTACTTACATTAAAATACAAAGTGATCAACTATTAGTAAAATGAGAACCACTGTCTACTGGCTGGTTGACGTCCGGGGTACGACGGTGGCCACCAGCCAGTTTTCGTGTAGTCGACTATAGTCTTCTTGGGTCACGGTTTTGCTGCAAGACCAACACCAATTTCGATCATCACTATACAAAATTATCTTATTTTATTATTATTTGCACCGTGAACAAAATGTATTTGACATCCGAAAAGAAAACGCTGAATTTACTAAAATACATATTATAATATATCATTAACCGTGGGATAATTATAATCGGACATAAAAGTTGTAAATATATGTTTATTATTGTTGAATAATTACACCCGACATAAAAAAAAAAAAAAAAAAATACATATGTACTATAATATTTAATGGTTACGATTTTTTTTTTTTACAAATATAATATTATACTAACTTAAAACAAAATAAAGACGGATTTACTGGCAACATGTATTTGCCACTGTTGTAAGTCGTGAATTGAGAAGATAGGATATAGAGGGTAGTTAAATTTTTATTTGTAAGCACTGATAAATCATTGTGCAGTTAATCATATTTTGAAATGCCGTAACGTTCAAGACTTTCATAAAAATGTACACTTGACGCTTATAAAACAGTATTATTACATTAGGTTCCCTGAACTTGTTTTTTTCCATAAGTACAATTTATAATCAAAGTTGTGACAAAATTGTATATTTGCATTATTCGGAAAATAGTCCTCAAGTACGCAAAATGCCGCAGTTGTAACGAATTACATTACAGTTTTTAAAACGCATATAAAAAAACATAACGCTGAATTTATTTATTTTTTTTTTTTTTTTAATGCAAAGTACAACTTATGATAAACCACGAAAATATTTTCAAACATTTCTGCTCGGCCAAACCAATTATATCCACATAAAATCAAATAATAACTAAAAGAAACTCGTAACATTAAATTACCTATAAATAGTTTAAAATTGGCCGAAATGTTTTGAAATATTATCAAATCTTTTAAAAGGATATTATTAATATTCAGTAAAAACGTTTAGGTCTCCATATTGATTTCTAACAGAGTTACATAAAAAAAAAAAATAAAAAAAATCGAAAATAATAAATCCATTGCGGTATATTTTTCTGTTTTTCACAATTATTCAAAAAAGTACAACAAAAATCAAAAATGCACCAACAAGATCCAACATTTTTTCAGGATATGTGCTACATTTGAAAATTGGAACCGGATATCTGGTAGTAACGTTGTGTGCAGACAGAAAATAATAAAACAATTATAAAAAAATGTGTGTAAAATCCAATATAAGTCTGATAGACTCGACGACGGAATCGTTATGGCGTATTATACCGAAAATTCTTCAAGAGACTAAAGGACGAATGGGTATTCCGGGTGTTCAGCAATACTAAAAATATAAAAACGGTAAATACAGTCAACAGTCGTATACAGGGTGGATTTATACAAGCACGTCTTAATGCGATTAACTCAATCACGAGTTCTACACCATTTCCACTTACCCGGGGAAGAACAAAAACCGAACGATCCGTCCTCCTTCACCGGCGTCCTGTCCACGCAGGGCTCGCATGTCCGCCGGGTCCAGTTTAAAATCGAAAATCTTTTGCGGAAAACACAGTGCAATTATTCGCGCGTGTAATTTATTATGGATTTGTATTAAGTTACTCGAATGTTCTCCAACAATCGCCGTGGGTCTGTACTCTTGGGTATGACGGCCACACCGTTCTGGACGAAAAACCGCAATAACACCTGGGCCGGCGTCTTGCCGTGTTTATTCGCCACTTCCGCCAGCACGCCATTTTCCAACATTTCCGGTAAACGTTTATCGCTGACCGTAAAATATTCGATACGAACAATATCGATATTAACAATTGTTATTTTTCGGATTAGTCATATACTTACGTCCAAGACAAGCCCATAATTTTTCGACCTCCTTTCATGCCCAGACTCGAATATCCGGTCACGGTTATTTCGTTTTCCCGGCAGAATTGCACGAGTTCGGGGGATTGCAAGTACAAATGAAGTTCGTTCTGGACATTGTCCGGTCGGATCCGGCAGTGTTCCAGTATCCTCTCTATTTGTAGAACGTTAAAGTTCGACAAACCAATGGCTCTGGCCAGGCCCCTGTCTACTTGGTCCTCCATTGCCTGCGAAATCCGTTTAAAGCTACGATAAATCATATTGTAAAACGAATAAAAGCCAAAACACCTTCGAACTTTCTATAATATTTAGTCTGAAAATGTTTGGAGATTTGTTCAAAGAGTACCGGGAGTTTCGTAATTTTCGGTGGTTTTGTCGTAGGCTCAGAGAATATCACAAAAACATCCTTCTAAATCGGTCTGTTACCTATCGTTCAGGGTGCCGCACAAAGCTTATCGAGTGTTTTTACTCGAGTGATTACACTAACTCCACTCGGAAACTAAATCGAGATCATCACGTCACCAGTGAAAATAAATGACGACACGGGGACGTTAAACTTTTTTTTCGGAGTATGTGAATTATAATTTCGACGGGAAATACTGTACAATAGTTTATTTTTCACCTTCCATATTTTCAAATGGTCCGTACTATCGTCCCTTTGCATCTCTGTGTAGTCGGTACTGTCACCTCGAAACACGCCGAACGGGGCGTGCACCGAATACATGTCCAGATAATCCAATTGCAATTCTTTCAGGGATTTTTCAATGTATTTCCCCACGTCCTCGGCTCGATTTCCGTATATAGGGAGCTACGGACAGGTTGAAATTATCAATGTTTACCCTCTCAAATTCGGGTATCGACACTGAATACCGAATCCTTACCCTAGTGGTGACGAACAGCTCGTCTCTGGTCACTCTGCCGGACGATATCCATTCGTTTAGTACTTTGCCGATGGTACGTTCGTTTCCGTAACCGCTGGCCGTGTCCACCGATCTGTATCCGGTTTCTAGCGCAGCGTTCAGAGCTACTTCCAATTCCAGCCCTGTAACCTGGTGCAAAATTTTGTCAGAAAACGGTTAACGGATCCATTGGTCCGTGCTCACAAGATTTGATGTTCATAACGACTTACCAGGTACGTACCGTAGCCGACTATCGGCATTTTACCGCCGGACCGTAATCGCAAATATTCCATTGCGTCCATTTGGCGGCTTGATACGAATTGAAAACGAGAAACGAATAAACGTGAAATATGATCAAAACGCATTCGATATCAGTTTAAATTAATACTATTACTACGGCGTACGGTATATTAATAGTCCTTATGGTAAATGTAGGTTTCATAAAATAGATCACTTTGCAAGGACGTCGGGACAGCGATTTGTACGACGTGGTAAGCGCCTTCGATTCAGAAAATAAAAATAAATAGAAGTCACCACACATGATTGATAGTAATTGTTTAACCGTGTGAATAAATCTCTCATTAAAACGATAATAATAATGTTATACAACCGTACTTATAATTAGACGCGAATACACTGAAAGGACAACTTGTATCTCACGTTTTTTCTTTTTTTTTTTTTACAACGAAAAGACAATCGATCCGACGGCGATATTTTTACAGGCATGTTATTTTTGATTTTTCGTTTCGATTTGTATTTTATAAATTAGTTTGTCGTTTATAATATATATATATAATTTTTTTTTTATATAACTCGACTTTGATATTGTATTATTTATTTATTTTGTTCGTAATATTTTCGAAAAACGTACTATAATATAAAATACGTTCGCCGAGTTTGTTGACGCTATAAAACAAACCGTTTTTCTATATTCCGTCGCGACGCGAAATCGAACATACGTCGGCGTTTTCCGGTACGATCTCGTTTCGTCTATTTGTACGGTGTACTCGGAACTGCCGGGAGAATAAAAAAAAAAAAAAAGAAAAAAAGAATAATACAAAAAAAAAAAAAAAAAAATATCGACTTATCGAGATATCATCCGCAATTTCCCGTTCATACGGACACGCGGGTCACCCCGGAAACTTTGCAGCGAATTTTCTATACATCCGGTCTACGAAGAATAACTATTTCCGTTTAAAAATAATAGAGAAGGGAAAAAAAAAAAAGAGGTCAACATCGACGATCCTACGCGTTTAAAGACATCGGTTGTGACAGTAAATATAACGTTATATTTTACTCGTGTACGATACCACACAACTACACCGCTTTTCGGTTAAATTCCATTACGACGGATGATGCGACCTACCGAAAAATCAGCAGACATTTTCAATTTAGTGTATTCTAGTTTTTGTTTTTCCTTTTCCATTACATTCGCTTGATCGTGGCTGTGTGGCTAATCGCTGTCGACAAATATTACGTTATAATAAGGTATCCGGACGATTACGAATTTCGCGTTGTTAGTCCGAATATTTTTGGATT
Organism: Tuberolachnus salignus; assembly: GCA_956483605.1. NCBI lineage: Eukaryota > Metazoa > Arthropoda > Insecta > Hemiptera > Aphididae > Tuberolachnus > Tuberolachnus salignus. The sequence goes on from OY101430.1 coordinate 44,106,504, forward strand.
TTCGCGGACCACCGATACCACACATTCGTCAGCTGTTATCTCCCCGATCCGTTTACTATTTTACACACTGTTCTCATCCGTACTCGATACGGTGGACAAAAACTAGAAACGTAAAAAGTGTATACCTTTCATCTAAATAGTACATTTTTTTTTTTTTTTTTTTATCATTTTAACTAATTATCACTTGATGACAGTTTCGTTTTCATTGGATAAACTCTAATTATTATTGTTTACTGTAAGAAAATCAACATTCATTAACACTCGGTAGTTTTCACTGATTGAAGGCGTTTTTTTTTTTTTTTTTTTTTCAAAATTCGAATTTAATTGGTAGTAAACAAATATTGTATACAAATCTATATAAAAAAAAAAAAAACATTAAAAGTAAATTATTACTAAATGTTGAGTATTTTTATTATAAAATAATAAAAAGTCAGACATAGTTCGTACCACAGGGGTAAGTCACTGTTGTATGGACGAGAATTTTGGAACGTATAGGATATTGGGTGGGTAATTTATAGTTTTGTTTACCGCTTAAGTACTGATAAATCATTGCGATTAAAAAAACGATTTTGAGCCGAGCTTGTTAAACTGATAAGGTAACTATACTGTGTTAGTCATGCGTACCAAGGCAATCCAGCAATAAACAAAATTAAAATCAACCTATCCACATTTGTTTGTTAATTTTTAAATTTTTCGGCAGTATCTTTGGGCGAAAAAACAAACGCATTTTTTAATGCACGACAAGAAACATTTTGAGTATTTCTACTAACTGAAAGAAAAAACGTTTTCAAAAAAAGAGAGAATAAAAAGCCGTCTTTGTAAAATTCGTTATGCTCAAAATCTAAAATAAACATTATTTTTTATTATCCAAGTTCAGTGAAACATAAATTCGCATTTTATTACACCTAACTCAATGCTATATTATTATTATTATTCAGTCGTGTAGGTATGTTAAAATGCAAAACTGACCAAATATTATAATATATGTGAATTATTGAATTACGAACGTGCACTATGTGCAAACACTGCGAATTCGGTGATATAATAATAATATAAATATAGTGTTCGATTTAGATTTATGCGATATATCTGTATTCCATACTATTTCGTCAAACACAAACGGTTTTTTTTCCCCCTAACGGGTACGTATGAACACGTCGTCGAGTTTACAGTAACGTTCATAATAAATAAATATGCGTACAAACTGTGCAATTTCGCCCACTGAATATTTCGTATTCCATAGCTGTAAATCTATCCCACAACGATTAAAAATAATAACGAGCGCCCCTTTTCCAGAGTCCAGCAGCAGCCGTGGCAACGGTAGCTAATAGTAATCGGAAATTATAGTTGTAAATCTGCGTTTATTATTAATGTTAAAAAAAATATATAATACACACAATAATAATAATAATAATAATAATAATAATTGATCGTATATATATATTTTCTTTTTTTTGTGTTGTACAAATAAATAATACTATTTTTTTTTTCGCTTTTATTTAAGCGAAACGTCTTCGTCAAGATTCAACGGCGAACGGATATTCCGGGTGTTCTGTAATACTAAAACAAAACAAAAAAAAAACCAAACAATCAAATTAAGAACGCTAGACTTAATACATATAATAATTAATAAACAATACTAAAAGTGCAATACAGCGTACAGTATTACTCGGGAGAACGAGTAAAGGGGACGATTGGAAAATCGAAAACCCTATCTGAGGGGTAGAAGCAATAACGATTTAATAATACGTTTTGGCCACTCGAGAGAATCCACTCAAACTATGCCTATATGTATTTTTCATATATATTACAATAAACTGTGACGGAAACAATCCGAAATCGTAGACAGAGTGCGTCACCGTTTGCCTATATCGTCCCAAGCGGGCGACGTAACTTACTCTTATTCCGACCCTATAAATCTCTCTGTAAAATAACTTTATTTACTTCAAAAACCCTCAAATAATACTCTGCACCGTTTCCACTTACCCGGGGAAGACCAAAAACCGAACGATCCGTCCTCCTTCACCGGCGTCCTGTCCTCGCAGGGCTCGCAAGTCCGCCGGGTCCAGTTTAAAATCGAAAATCTTTTGCGGAAAACACAGTGCAATTATTCGCGCGTGTAATTTATTATGGATTTGTATTAAGTTACTCGAATGTTCTCCAACAATCGCCGTGGGTCTGTACTCTTGGGTATGACGGCCACACCGTTCTGGACGAAAAACCGCAATAACACCTGGGCCGGCGTCTTGCCGTGTTTATTCGCCACTTCCGCCAGCACGCCATTTTCCAACATTTCCGGTAAACGTTTATCGCTGACCGTAAAATATTCGATACGAACAATATCGATATTAACAATTGTTATTTTTCGGATTAGTCATATACTTACGTCCAAGACAAGCCCATAATTTTTCGACCTCCTTTCATGCCCAGACTCGAATATCCGGTCACGGTTATTTCGTTTTCCCGGCAGAATTGCACGAGTTCGGGGGATTGCAAGTACAAATGAAGTTCGTTCTGGATATTTTCCGGTCGGATCCGGCAGTGATCCAGTATCTTCTGGATTTGTCGGACGTTAAAGTTCGACATACCAATGGCTCTGGTCCGGCCCCTGTCTACTTGTTCCTCCATCGCCTGCGAAATCGGTTTAATGCCATGATAAGTCATATTGTAAAATTATTATGTTTGAGTCAAAACGTCGGCGCATATTTCTGGGTCTATACGCGGATTGTATAGTGTTTAGTCTAAATATGTTGGACATTTACCGGTGTTTTGTAATTTTTTCGGTCGAATATTTTTACTAGCTTTGCTCGAGAATCTAAAACGAGCTCCGCTTTAACGTTAAACTTACCGGATCCGTTTATTCATTAATCGGAAATAACGTATATAAAAATATGTGTTTAAGAATAGGAAATATTTAATAATTAAATATCAAACGTTCACCTTCCATATTTTGAAGTGATCCGTAGTGTCGTCTTTCTGCATTTCGGAGTATTCGGTTTTGCCGTCTTGAAACACGCCGAACGGAGCGTGCACCAAATACATGTCTATATAATCCAATTGCAGGTTTTTCAGGGATTTTTCAATATATTTGCCCACGTCTTCGGCTTGATTTCCGTATATAGGGAGCTGCAAACGAGTTCAAATTATCAATGATTTTAGGGGTTTTTTTTTTTTTAATTCTAGACACGACAACAATTTTGATAATAGTTACTTTGGTGGTGACAAACAGCTCGTTCCTGGTCACCTTACCGGACGAAATCCATTCGTTTAGTACTTTTCCGATCGTACGTTCGTTCCCATAACTGTTGCCCGTGTCGAATAATCTGTAGCCGACTTCCAGTGCTATGTTTAACGCCGCTTCCAACTCGATTTCTCCAGCCTGTTAAACGATATTATGAAATCGTGTTGACCGATAATTGTGTTGTTTTACATATTGAATTCGAAATAATTGGACGCCACAAAAATATACATCAGTTAAAACAAAAAAAAATATATATATATCATACGATTCTTCGTCGTCAAATCAATGCGCTTTGCTCACGGGTATTTAAACAATTTCTAATTATTACCGATGCGTTTTATATTGTAAAATGTGTATGTAACTGTCGCGTGTTTGCGGTCACATTCGTTTTTTTTTTTTGTTGTAATTATTGTTTTGCGTTACTCTCGATATTATTACCACCGTTATGAATACAATACAATGACCTTAATAATATTATTTAAAGAACTTCTACTGTGCTCTGATATGGTTTCGATACTTGTCATCGGTTTCCGTTTTACGATATAGTTACGATTTGTGTCCATTTCACCAACTCGAAATCATCATGCGCGTTATGATCGGAGTTCGCGGATCGGATTCCATTTCGTGAAATGTGCGTTCTCATGCCGTGTGGATGCGAAATATACGTATATGCATTCGTATACTAATATTTACTCGCGAACGAACTCGAGAGACAGTACACCGTTCGTCAGTCAACAGTAAATGTACTTTAAGTCATATGTGATTAAAAGAAACACGAGCGAAAATACGTCGCTGCGAGGCGGAAAAAGAGATAGTGCGAGAGAATGAAAGAGAGAGAGAGAGAGATAGAGTGAGTGAGCGATTGTGAAAGAGAGCGGAAATGAAATAGACATGGAGAATAAATAAATATCATAATGTTTTGTACACTGTATTAAACAAAAAAAAAAAAAAACACTCTTCACAAGGACTGCATTAAGCGCGAGTTTAAATATAATATAATTAAAAAGTGTTAGCAGAGCGGCAGCAGCTGCAGCGACAGCGACGGATATTTTTATACAGGTAAATATTTGTTTTATACGACTGTGGCAAAACGTTTGATTAACTATTAATATATTCGGTTTTCGAGTGCCTACTTATTTGATTCTTGTATTGACTCGTTTAAATAATAAGAACGAAAAAAAAAATTACCCACATGAATATAAATGCCAAAATGTATAAGCATACGTATGTTAGAATATATTGTTAAAAAATATATAATTAGGGTTAATGAAATTTCACGAAACTTATTTATTTAAAATATTTTATTTCGATGAAAAATAAAAAAAAAAAATTTAATAAAATTAGTTTTTTAATTTAAAACTATAATAGTATTTACTGCGTACATTTACTTAGATGACTATTACTATAGAAATGGTTAAATCGTGTATTCGTTATAGTAAATTACAATAAAATGCTTAAACGATTTAAAAAATTAATTTTTGAATATTATTATTGATTGTTATTAGATAATAGTGTTATTGATTGCGTAAATTCATTTTGTATTAAAAAAAAAATATATTAAGAAGGCTTTGACATTATAGGCAGTCATTTAATATTTTCTTTAAATTGAAAGAGTTATATCACTTGAGCTATGAATTTATGATTATTTCATAAAACATCTTGCGATGATTTTAGTTTTATAGTTTAAAAAAAAATCACAAGATATAGTCTAAATACAATTTTCAGTCGATTAAACAACACAAAGTTAAAATTAATGATGTAATGTTAATATTAATATTAATATTTGTTGATATCATATTAAATCAGACAATCAGTGTGACCAATATAACCAATAAACAAATATTTGAACACAAATTTATATTTCAATATTTCAAACTCTAAGGAAAATGTCAGCCCCTTATATAAATCGTTGAAAAACACTATCAGAGCTCGGTACCCAAGACAGTTTTTTTTTTCTAAATTTCAACAACAAATTTCACGTGTAAAATATAATTTAAACTGCATACTCTAATGAAAAAAAATTTTTTTTAACATTTACGCGGTTATATTTTTTTTTCTGGACAATAAAGAACACAAATTGAAAAATAAAATGAAACATACTGAAACATACTTTACTACACATCACAAATAGAGTCGTAAATAGTTTGAAACTTATATCGTTTGTAAAAAATGTCAACCTAAGTGTCTTTGTGTCTGTGATTTTGACAAAAACCGTCGGTGCGTAAATATTCCCGTTTTTTTCGACGGTTTTCCCTTAATGTTGGCAAAAGTACAGGAAATTTCATAAGAAACGACTACCTCAACGCACCAACTAAATCCAAAATGCTTTATGAAAACTCCTCAGTAGTTTACGATATGGTCGAAAACTATTTTGCTCGGATTTGTAAATAAAGTACAAGACGATTTTCCGAACGCGAGCCAATTATTATGAATATGTATATTATATAATGTAATGGTTTTTCGGACTGTTTTTGAATTCTACAGGATTATATTTTTTGAATTTTTATAATAACCCGTAACTTTGCGGACTTGTCGACGTAGATATCGCCTGACGATTTTCGACAGGATAACAGAAGTAGCTGGTGAATGCGGGCGGCGGTACAAGACGAAATATTATTCCGGTCGGTAAATTTTTTTTTCTTATTTTTACTTAAATACGCCACCCCGCTCTCTTATATATGTATTGTGCAACTTTAAATCGTTATTCGAAAGTTATAAAAACTATTTGTTTGGCGAGATTATATCGATACGTAAACAATTCTCGATAAATAACTCGTAATAATATTATTTGTAATTACCGCCCGTAAGAGATAAAAATAATAATATTTTGAAACCATCGCGGACTCAACTTTCAGAATTATTGCGCGTCTCGTAAAACTTTTAATAACCGATTCTAACCGATATAATATTGTTTATTCTTCACTCGAGTAGGCAGTCGACTTACTGTACAGCCATCCTACTCTATAATTTTATACTAATCTACAGGTTTATAAAAGGTTTTTTTTAAGTACTTTCTTTTACTGTAAATTTATATACTGTCGTATAAAAAAAAAAAAAAAAAAAAGAAAGAAAATAAATAAGAAAGAAAGTAAAAAGTGTTTTTTATTTCTTACCGGACGTATATTTTAGTTGTTAAATTTATAACGATTGGGTTTTATTATACAGGGTGATTCTTTTATCGTGAACCAGCGGTTTTGAGTAAATTTCAATTCGGTTTCGTTTTTAACTTAAAAATAACAGAACCGTTTGATGTTAAAATCACAATAATTTCAAAAGCGTGTTCCGCCGCTCTAACTGTGTATAAAAATATTATTTTCATGTGGAATGTGAGTAACGGAAAATCCGAGTGGTACGTTAAATATCAATAACCGATATACGTCCCGGGGTACATTAAATGGTAAAGTTTCGGTAATATTGTTGATGACAACGATTGACGAACGTCTGACGAACAACGACAATAATCACAGCATTTACTCGAATTTATCGTATGGACAACAAATGGTTTGATGTCTTGTTCACCGTAATTTCTCAACATTTCCATAATACCCAACCCCTCCCCGGGGCTTTTGGGAAAATCTAATTATTGTCCACGGACATTTTTATCCCGCATACTTCTGCTCTCATTGTCTTACGACCGTCGTTCGCACGGGGAAACGTCGGGAAAAATGATAGTAATATTCGTTTACATTCAATTGTCCGCGGTAGTACGTGTAGAGTGGCAGCAGCGTCAAAACAATCCGGTTCAAAGTGAAAATTCCAAAGTTGTTTTTCGCACCGTGATAATGATCGCGATAAAAAAAAAAAAAAAAAAAAAAAAAAAAAAAAATCATTATAGCGCTAGAACTAAATAGAATAGACAGTGGCGGTAATATTTTCATATCGTTTACAAGGTGATAGTATACGGTACAACCCATACGATAAGGGCTATCATCTATGACAGTTAATCGTGATAGTTGCCACGACTGTCACGATTAGTGAACTATTTTCGTGTGACCGCGACACTAAACACTATACCGAGGGACCGTCAGTACTCTCTTAACTACCCTATTCCCCTCCGCCTAATACCCGCTGCCAACACGGACCTTTCGTTCGCCATTTGACCCTATGTTCTTACTACTTATATTTTGAGCTCGTCCCGTTTCAATGGTAAATTAATGTATAAACGGTTATAATAATAATTTATCGCTCAACCATACACCGCCGTCGCGATAGAAATAAATAGTAAGAGGAACGACAAACAAAATAAATATACAAGGTGCGACAATAACATAACGAGACTTTCTAAATATAACCTAAACTATTAACGTTATCTATAAAACGATTATTGAAATATGATTAGAAAACACTTATCTAAAAGTACTATGAACACTGATGGCATCGATTCATTTTCTTATACGTTAGTAGCGTTGTTATTAGTGCGAGTTCGACTATACTGCCGGAAAATGTTAGATATAAAAATCGAACAAAATGTGTTAACATTAAATTTCTTGTTAAATTAAAAAAAACTGCCGCGGAATCGTTTCGTATGTTATGTGAAGTTTATGGTGAAGAATGTTTATCAAGAGCTCGTGTTTTTGAATGGCACAAACGGTTTTGTAGTGGAAGGGAGGACGTCGAAGACGATGATCGTTCTGGACGTCCTACCACGTCTTCAACAAACGAAAACGTTGAAAAAATCGACAAAATTAATTAATCAATATTATTATAAAGAGGTATTAATTAAATTAAGAGAACGTGTCAGAAAGAAGTCTATGGAAAAATGGCTGGGTTCTTCACCAAGACAATGCTCCAGCTCACAGTGCATTTTCAATTCAACGTTTTTTAACTGAAAAAAAAATTTCTGTACTTCAACATCCCCCGTACTCGCCAGACCTTGCTCCTTGTGACTTCTTCTTATTTCCTTCTTATTTCTTTTCCCATTTTCAAACAGTTGATGACGTAAATATGAAAACGGCAGAACTTCTAAAAGGGCTAAATGAAAGCAATTGGCAACACTGTTTTCAAGAATGGCAGCGACGTGTGCAACAGTGTATTGATGCTGAGGAAAGGTACTTTGAAGGTGATAATCATTAAATTATAACATTTTTAAAATAAACAACTTTTATTCAAAAAGTCTCGTTATTTTATTGTCGCACCTCGTAGTCGACATTACTGCCGAGGCGAGGAATGGAAATTTTTGCGGAATATTCCAAGCCGGTTACTTATGATGAGGAGGAGGAGGAGAGGAAATAATTTTCGTCATAGGTTGCCAGCGCAATTAGAGAAACGGTTGCCACTGAAATTACGAAGAAAACGGCCTATAAACAGCTATATATTCTAGTGAGAGATCAATAGGGTGGTCTTTATTTTTTAAATTAAACAATTCGATGACGAGTACCCCAAACTGTGTTCTATGCAGTAAGCATATAGTTATGATAAGTCAACCACTTCCCGTGCCTCAATGGGGCTAAAGTTTCAATGAATCGGGGATGATTTTTAATTTTTCGCATATAGTCTAACATTAATGTTACGCAAAATATGTAAAGAACTATTATTGTAGTATTATACATTTACTAATTAAACGTTTCTAATACGTTTTTCGTAAAATTGAAGAAAAAAAAAATCCGGTCAAAGTTATTTTTTTTAGGATATTTACTGTTCATGTTAATTCGTTTGTAAATGTTTACGTAACCGACGAATTAAACGTAGAAATATGCACACCGATTGTAATTAAATAAATGAAAAACAGACACGTGTATTTGTTGTAATAAATAATAATAATAAAAAAAAAAACACATCACGAAATCTAGAAAAAAGTTAATTCTTGAAAGCGTTCGAGCACCGACTCTACCAATCAAAATAGATAGTAAAAAATGATCTATCTAAAATAATAATTGTGTGCCCCGGATTATAAGTCAAACGATTTATTTATTTTTTAAAATTTTTTTTTTTTTTTTTTACATATAATCGTGAACCATTCTGCCGAGGGCGTTTTTTGACCGACTACACTTACCAGAAACGTACCGTAGCCGACAAGCGGAATTTTACCGCCGGACCGCAATTGCAGATATTCCATTGTCCGTTTTTTTAAATTATTAAATTAATAAAAATCCGACAATATCGAAGTAAATTAGCGTACACGTTAATTCGCTGCACGCCGGTATACTAAATAAATGGCGCAAAACTCGCCCAGTATATAAGAACGTGACGTATAGGGAGGAGTGACGATTTTTCGCACGGTACCAACGCGTCGAAGGACACCACCGAGGACGTATTTTTATTTCATAATTATTATTATTTTGGTATTTTTTTTTTTTTTTTTTTGACATGCGCCTCCGGTATACCACACGAATTCGATAATCAACCGGTAATTACGGCTATAGGAGGTATATTAATACCATTTATATTTAAACGGCCATTGTAAATTTTATAATAATAATAATATTGCGATTTGGTGTGAATAAAAGTCGTCGTTCTTTGTTAGGTCGTTCTAAAGTGTTATAATATTTGGGCCCTGGCAGTGTGGCGCGCGGAGAGATGTCGAGAGCACACGCGGTCAACACAAGTCGTTTTTATTTATTTATTTTTTTTTTTTTTTATTTTTAACGCTTTTCAAAAACCATTGTATGTTTATTCGTGACGCCAATATACGAGAGTGGCAAAATTGCAAAATAATAATAAAAAAAAAAAAAAAAAAAAACCCCGAGGGTACTTAAGCTCGGGCATTTAAATTGAAATTATAATCGATTAAGTCGATGGCTTTTTTTTTTTTTTTTTTTTAGAAAAAATGTCGTATAACGGTTTAACATTAAACACTTGGGTTTATTATATTTTTTATAACAATAAATAATAGTAGTCAATACAATATTACAGGTAATTTACACAAGAGTTATACGAGTCTATCTCGTTTTTACAGTAGTCATCCGGATCGATACGATGTCCCAGGGATACTGTTGAAATTTTAAACGGTATTATCAGTGTTGCCGGCGGAAAAAATTGAAAACAGAGGTTGGAATTAGTGACTCAATGTTCTGAAAAAGTAAATTGTAGCTAATTACTTGGCTTTTAACATTTTGATTTATTCATACCTAACAATGGCAAAAAAAAAAAAAACAATAAAAAAACAATGGCAAAACTACATCAATTTTCATCAAGATTGAATTGCTTCCGCACCCACCGTATTCTCTAGGTTTGGCTCCCAGCGACTACTGGCTATTCGCAGATCTCAATGAAATTCTCGCCGATAAGAAATTTCGCTCGAATGAAAAGGTTATCAGTGAAACTGAGGCCTATTTTGAAGCAAAAGATAAATCTAATAGTTCTACAAGAATGGTATTGAAATGTTAGAACGGCGTTGGAATGATTGTGTTGCTCTTGATGGAGATTATATGGTTGATGAATAAAGTCGATTATTAATGAGAGATTTTTCTTTGTTAGGACCGGGACTTTTCAGCCCATGTGTTATACGAGGTATGACAATAAAATAACGAGACTTTCTAAATATAACTTAAACTATTAACGTTATCTATAAAACGATTATTGAAATATGATTAGAAAACACTTATCTAAAAGTACTATGAACACTGATGGCATCGATTCATTTTTTTATACGTTAGTAGCCTTGTTATTAATGCGAGTTCGACTATACTGCCGAAAAATGTTAGATATAAAAATCGAACAACATGTGTTAACATTAAATTTCTTGTTAAATTAAAAAAAACTGCCGCGGAATCGTTTCGTATGTTATGTGAAGTTTATGGTGAAGAATGTTTATCAAGAGCTCGTGTTTTTGAATGGTACAAACGGTTTTGTAGTGGAAGGGAGGACGTCGAAGACGATGATCGTTCTGGACGTCCTACCACGTCTTCAACAAACGAAAACGTTGAAAAAATCGACAAAATTATTCGGCAAGATCGTCGATTAAGTGTTAGAGCTGTAGCAGAGATGGTAAATATTGATAGAGAAAGTGTTCTTAAATTTTAGTTGAAAATTTAAATATGAAAAAAGTGTGTGCTAAAATGGTCCCTAAAAATTTAACGATTGATAAAAAATTCAATCGAAAAGAAATTTTTTCAGACACCTTAAAAATCATCAAAGACGATCCATCTTTTATAAATAATATTATTACGTGTGATGAAACATGGATTTTTACATATGATCCTGAAACTAAAAGGCAATCCATGCATTGGAAGACACCAACTTCCCCAAGAATGAAGAAAGCACGAATGAGGAAGTCGAAATTCAAAGCAATGCTCATTGTTTTCTTTGACATTAAGGGAATAATTTTTGTTGAATGGGTTCCTAGTGGGCAAACAGTCAATCAATATTATTATAAAGAGGTATTAATTAAATTAAGAGAACGTGTCAGAAAGAAGCGACCAGATCTATGGAAAAATGGCTGGGTTCTTCACCAAGACAATGCTCCAGCTCACAGTGCATTTTCAATTCAACGTTTTTTAACTGAAAAAAAAATTTCTGTACTTCAACATCCTCCGTACTCGCCAGACCTTGCTCCTTGTGACTTCTTCTTATTACCAAAAATTAAAAGTTTATTAAAAGGAACCCATTTTCAAACAGTTGATGACGTAAAAATGAAAACGGCAGAACTTCTAAAAGGGCTGAATGAAAGCAATTGGCAACACTGTTTTCAAGAATGGCAGCGACGTATGCAACAGTGTATTGATGCTGAGGGAAGGTTTTTTGAAGGTGATAATCATTAAATTATAACATTTTTAAAATAAACAACTTTTATTCAAAAAGTCTCGTTATTTTATTGTCATACCTCGTATGTTGTTAGCAACCCGATATTTTTAATTTTATGAGTAATTTAAAACAGTTAAAAAAAACGATATAATATATATAGTAAAACAAACTGTTATGGATAACGGATTGATGCGATGGTAGGAACATTTCCAGTATGTTGACTTGCTGACTGGTGAAATTCAAAAATTTCAAAAATCGAAACGACCTCTATAATCTTAGTTCGTGGTTATCATGTATGATTTCAGAAATTAAAAAAAAAAAAAAAAAACAAAGGTGGTTTTATTACGACGATACCACGAAATTAAGACGAACTTTATCGAACATTTTTTTAACACTCAAAAATAACGAGTAACTTATACAAAATAAATTAACAAAAAAGTGACCCTTTTAGTGGAAAAACGTCACTAACCGACTGGCAACAGTGTATTATTATACGTACCTTTAGCAAAGAACCGTTGAAAGTATTATGCACAGCAATCCGTCGTCGTTTCACGCAGGACATGACGCGTGCTCGTGACTAGCGATATGGTGACGGTGTTTGTGAACTCTTCCCGAGAGAACCGTGGGTGGCCCGTGTATGAATTGCCCCCGACTGTTCTGGAAACTACAACCAGAAACCACGCTCGCCGTAGTCGACACACTATCCGGAGTAAACGGGAAACTGGTCGAAAATTCATTTGCAGAAAGAAAAAAAAAAAGCGCACATCGTAATATTATTATAGTTAAATAACCGGGACCGTTGATGCATTCCTCGGTCCGCTCAAAATTTATTAAAAAAAAAAAAAAAACTAGAAATAATATCAACTCGGGTTCATTGAAAATCGTTGCGTAAACAAACAACTGTGTAAAACACTGTACCATCAAAATATTATAAAATATCTTACTTCGGCGTGCTCGACTTGATTTATGCGACGTTTTCTCTCTCTCTCTATCTTCTAATATCGACACATTCGATGTTTAAACGACGATAATTTCGTATTGACAACGTTGTTATTTAAAAATATTATACTCCTACGCGCGGGTCGGGTTTCTTTTTCTGCAAACAAAAATTGTAAACGTTATAAAAATTTTTGTGAAAGAAAAAAAAAAATTGTATTATAAAACGACTATTATACACGGATCTCTAAATATAATATTATATATCTGTTATGTATAACTACGGCTACTAATTTTTTTTTTTTTTTTGGAATTGTCCAAATCAGTTGTTTTTATTATACGTGCCTGTTTGTTAAAAAAAAAAAAAAAAAAAATTGTGCTTAATAATACATTCATTTTCTACATAATTAGAACGGTATGTCACTTATTTATTTTAGCGAACCGTTGGACGGTGTCTTGAATGGAAATTTATATTTCTCTATGCATTTATCTACTCATTATAAATATCCGTAAGAATATGTCTATCTAATATCTATTATCTCAAATTATAATTTATATATTTCATATTATTTCTCAGTTGGGTTTACTCGAGATAGACACGAATATATAGTAAAATATTCTTATCTATATCAGTGTAAATTATTATTACGGTTTAAGGTAGTAGGGTTGCCCATCGACTCGTGTTAAGACGGACCATAAAGTGATTGTTATTTATACAAATCTAAAATAGCAGATAGTATATGTTAATATTTACAATCTTATAAGATTAACTATAATACGGGCTTTTTTTTTTTTTTTTTTTTTTGTGCTCCCATCGCCTCAACTACGTGCCCGGCTACGGAATACATTAATATCCCCGACGCGACGGTATTGTTTGGTAGAAAAAAAAAAAAAAAAATATTACGTAACCGAAATAAAATATACCGAAATAATCTAGTCAAGTGATGCCCAACCTATTTTATTCGCCGGCAGGGGTTTTTTTTTTGTTTCGCTTAGGTAGCGTATGCAAAATATTAATTTCTACCGACGGTGTGCACAACAACTACTGCCACACTATACGTATAAAGTTTACAATAAATGCATAATTTATTGAGTAAATCAATTTTCGGTTGCATTCCGCACTGGTTATGTTTATGGACATTTTATAAGTGAATCGCTTATACCAATTGAATATATCGAATATTGTATTCCGATTGTGAGCAGTGCGAGGAACGTATCGGTTTTTAAAATAAAAATGTACGTATAACACTGGACCTCACCCACGCTCGTATTCTGGACGTTTATTTTTTATTTTGATTCGACAAAAAGCGAATTTAATGTTCGGTCAAAAACAAATCAAAGGCAACCCAACCGGTAATCAGAAACAACTCGGATATTATATAATGTTCTTTCATTTTTAAATCGCATTTTAGGTCGAAAATCGACCGCGGCCCACTGGTTTGGGCAGCACTGTTGTCGTCCCCATACGATAAATATCCATATCGCTATTATAACGAGTGCACATAATATTACTATTATTATTGTCCGTCCGGTTTTGTCGCGTTCTCGTACACCGGAATACATTATCTCTAATATTCCCTGTACACGATCGAAATACTGTCGTCGTCGTCGTCGTTTATTGTCCCGGTGTCGACCGTTTCGTTAGCATTCGGAAAAAGCCAAAAAAAAAAAAAATAAAAGAAGAAGAAGAAGAAAAACACGAAAATGAAGATTTTCGATTTCGTGCACTACATTCGGGTAAGTTTACCCGTACAAACGTATCGTTATTCTTATATATTTAGTTTATTTCGCCCTCCGTTTAAATTGTAACCATCACTCGCCCATATTACGGTTTCCCGTTAGTTATAAACGCGAAATACGCCGTAAAAAAAAAAAAAAGAAAATAATAATAATCGGTTTTTATTTTTTATTTTTTATATGGCCGTTTTAGAGCACGAACACGAATTTATTAATAAAATCAGCAATCGCATTTCGCACGTTGCCAGCTCGATAGATTTTATTTTTCTCTCTCTAAAACCACTTTATTAGGGTTCGTTTTTTCCCAACAAATTTCACGATAACAACACAACAAATATGAGTAAAAAAAAAAAAAAAATTTATAAAATTGTTTTAGAAATTAATACTCAACAAAACAACAACATAGTAAATGTAAAAATTCAGAAATTGTTAGCCAATTGGTATTTGTCGTTCGCCTCTGTTGTTCTATTACACGATTATTATTGTTTAAATTGAAATACACTATACCTACAAGTAAATCGGTTATTTAAGAAAGAGTCACGGTTTTTTTGTACAATTTATTCTCGATTGTTATAGACGGATCATTTATTTTCGAAAAAAGTCAAGCGTATACTCGTATGTTAGTTACTCTCATATTATTACAATTAAAACATATAAAAAGTCACGCATAAGTCTATGGAATAGTGTTTACGAGTCCATATAAATTACACTAATGTAATTAATTGTACAATTTATATTGAAAACCGATTATCAAACGTTTGAATATAAGTTTCTTGTCGTAGAATGGAATACATTTTTTTTTTTTTTTTTTTTATGATTATTTATCGTTTAAAATTGCGAACAATCGACCGGTTTTTGTTTTTATTTTTCTGAAAGTTTTACTTTTCGGACTTTGGGGGCCCATTTCGTAAATAACCGATTCAAGTGCCGTACAATACTCCTTTTTTTCTTTCGTATTTTTCATTGAATACGAATTCAATATATATATATATATATTATAATATTTATATGTGTATATTTTTTTTTTTTACATTTATTGTGTTGTTGCAATAAATAGGCGATACGACGCGCTGTAATGGTACAATTACACGGGACACCGTTCGTAAACGTATTCGCGTTAGCTAATGCGAATATTTTCTGATAAATTTTGGTGTTTTTCTATTTCTTCTATTTTTTTTTTATTTTATTTTTTTTATTTCCGTCGTTCGCATTAACCGCGCACGGCAGCTGAAGGTCTACCGGAACCGGCGGCGGACAATTGTTTTCGGGTGCGCGGCAGTGGCGTTGGCGCTGGTTCTGATGATCAAACGCGAAAACCACGTGCGGTTCGTCGCCGAAATGGAGGACGCCGGACCGCGGGATATCTGGGAGTACGTGTCCGACTTTACCAAAATGATGGACCTCAACCCGACCATGTGAGCGAATCCGCATATTATACGTACCATCGGAATAGTATTAATAATAGTGATAATATACTCCGCAGTCGTCGGGACGGGATAACCGATGACACCGGGGTGTACTGTACACATTTGGAATACATTTCGAGCGTTCCGATTACGACATATTCCTTATTCGTTGACAAAAAAAAAAAAAAAAAAATAATAATAATAATAATAAATAATTGTCGCCACTACTATCGTTATAGATTCCGGGTGCATTTTGAATGTGTAGGATTTGTACGCGCGTGTAACAACGCGGATTTTCTGCCCGACGGTTTTTAGGCTTTTAGAGACATTTTTCGTCATTTTTCTAATAGTCGTTCTACGCAATTTACGAAAAAACGCACTACAAACGGCCAAACACCGGTTACTTAAGGGGCCTCCCTACACGTAATTTTTATTCTCCGTCTGACTCGTGCGCAACGTAACAACAAAGGCGCGTATCGACGATTCCGGCTCTCAAAGGCTGAGCTCACTTACGATACGTTTTTTTTTTTATAAAGATGACTATTACAATGCTGTGGCCGGATCATTGTTTTTTTTTTTTTCTTTTCATCACGATAATGCGTGTATTAATCTAACTCTTTATCTCTTTCTCTTAATTTTAACCATTAATCGTTTATTAAAAAAAAAAAAAATGAAAATATTAAAAAAATTCTCTACTCTACTTCACAAAAGGTACAATAGGCCCTATTGTCCTAAACTCAACCGGAGAGTCACAATCGTCAAAGTGCGGAATGCCTATGTTGCTGTGAAACGAATTATGCGTAGAGGCCCCCCCCCTCTAATCAAATAAAAAATTATGCACAGTGTTACGCAAAGATAACTAGAAATTTATCTAAATAATGATAAAAAGATGATTTAATACAATTTTTATAGATACAGATGAAAAAAACAGTGAAAATCTAAATTATCGAGTTAAAAATGAATCACTGTTTGTCTGAATGAACTAAAACGATTCAAACTTAACCTTTTAAATTATTTTTTTAGATTTTAATCCTCAAATATCGAATTTTTTTGAAAATACTACTGTTTGAAGTAGTTTAGTATCCGGACACATATTTGCAATACTTTTAATTGTATTTATTCTGAACAGTTGAATAAAAATATTTTGCTCAAGTCTGCCGACGAATTACTGCGACAAAAACATGTTTACGTTAAAAACGGTTTTAGAGTGTTAAGAACATACAACATCATCGAAGCCGCTTTTTTTGAAATAAAAAATCATTCTTAAAAAAAAAAAGTTAATTTTAATGGCGCGCCACTGTGTTACGGGCGGAAAATTAATATCCGTACGCAACGATATATCGAAAAATGATCTTCAGCGAAGTTTAGTTAAATAATTTTCGATGAATTTAAATTAAAACATTTTATTGATTTGTGTCTACGGAATAATTTACTATAGTTCGAGTTTTTAACGAGTTTTATCATAAATTTGAACTAAAACGCTGACGAAAATAAATTTTAAAAAATATCCCCAGAAATAAAAAAAAAAAATCAATATAAATTTCTCGTTACACTCGGATTCCAGATAAAGATAAAGAGAAAAATAAAACGTGTTGACTTGTTTATTTTTTATAATAATTAATTTTTCGTTTTCGTTTTTTTTTTTTTTTTCGTATTGTACTGCAGTTACTATTGAACAATATAATATAATTAAAAGTAGTGGGCGTCCGATAAGATTACATTTTTTTATACGTGGGTGTATTATAATTATTACGTACATGTATTATATTATTTCGGGCGATTGGAGATTCACAAAAATAAAAATGTTTTCATACGCACCGGCGACGTGGCGTTTGTTTTTTCAGGATTTATAAACGGGGGCGATGGGAATTCCATAAATACATTTAAAAATCTGTGGTCATCCGAGATGAGGTTTTCGTATCGAACCAAATGTTTAGAAATACACTTTTGAATTCGGCGTCCATAACTCACGGGAATTAAATTTAAAAAATCCCTAAAACATTCACCTTCACCTCGTATCTCCTTGACTTTTCGGTGTTGTCCACCTTGGTCCCAAATTTTCTCAGCTGTCCTCCCCTTTTGCGTAAGCGTTTGAAAAAAACTATTCTTAAAGCAGATTTGTCTTTTCTTGTCGCATATCCGAAAATGGCGTATCTGACATAACTCATTTTTGAAAACTTCCTTAAAAATTCTAATGTCCTAGACACAAACCCACTTTGGGTTTTTAAATAATTATTCAACATACATTAGGTACTAAAGAAATACAATTTATTTAAAATAATAATCAACAAAAATTGTATGAAATTATAAAATCTAAGTTATTTTTTTTTTCGTTTTCGCATATCGTTCTTCGATTTCGTCAGTAGGTAAATCAATTTTCCTGTGCACATGCGACAAAGCCAAGCCATTTAATCTATCTCGACCCATTTTCTATCTAATCTATGTTATTAATCTACTTAAAGAAAAAAAAGAGTGTTGTAGAAACTATCAAACTACCATGTACCAATCATCGATATTCACAGCAAATTCAATTGATGATTCTTTATTAATGTATGACACTTTATTAGTGTTGATAATAGATAAATATTTTTTTTGCTATCTAGATAAGTCTTTACATTGATGATAGGTTACCCGTTTTAACTTGAAAGTGTAATTTGTTTCATAATTTATAAATTGGCATTGTTAGTAAAGTCAACGAATAAATAAATATAATTGTAAATTAGAGACATCTAAATAGTGTCAGTACTTAATATAATAAAATTAAGTATTTATTATATTGTTTATGTATTTATTATAATATTACGATTAACGATCAGCATTTGTCAATGCCATCCAGTATTATATTCAAAGAGGAAAAAATGTTCTTTCTGTAGGAGCAACGTTTACTGGCAAGCATAATATTATATAAAGAAGTCTCTGTATCGGACGGTGGCCGTGTGGCGTGTGCTTTTCGCGGTGGAAAATATCTAAAATTGTTATCATATTGAAAAGAGATAATGGAAAATAATTAATAACAGTAAGAGAAAGTGATAAAAAAAAAAAAAAAAAAAAATTCGTAATTTTTTCTTAATAAATATATAGCGAATACCTACATAAACAAATTGATTAAATACACCACTGATTTCCGACGGTTCAAACCGCCCCGATCTTTAAAAATTCACTTCAATTACAAAACAGATTTAATAATATTTGATCCGACGGCAATATAAAAACAGTGAGTTCGTTTTGCAGAGTTTTTGTGCATGTTTTTTTTTTTTTTAAAACCAGTTCGATTTTAAGTTATCGGAAATTAATAAATAATTAAGCCGTTTTAAAGTTATTCATTTATAAATGCATTTGAGTGACTAGGTTAAGTTAAAAGTTACTTTTTTACAATTACTTTTATCCACACTCAAACAAATATTTTTTACTCAAGACACACACGCATTTTATATACTTATTATACAAGACTCGTGTGGGTATCCCGTAGACCAGGGGTTCCCAACCTTTTTATCATCGAGTACCACCAGACACTTTTATAATCAATACGCGTACCACCTCAATTCTAAAACTAAATTACGAGTCAAATCTTTTTAGCGTATATTTTTATTATTCATTCATTTCTTTACATTTTTATTATTTGATATTTATGTAAAGTAAAAAAATCGTAATTTTTAGTTAAATCTAAATATTTAAACTTTAAATTACAATTTTCAAATGAATAAAAAAAAAAAAAAATAGATAATAAATATAAATAATAATAAAAATAAATAAATAAAATTAATGTGATATTTGTTGTTGTTTATTTTGTACGAGGACATCAACATCAGGCTGAATGGAAATAATTTCCACTCTTAAGTCACTTTGAATACCGAGCCTACTTCTGTACTTATTTTTCAAATACAGCAATTCAGAAAATAAATAAGTAGTGACAAATGGAGTTAAACATTGTAATGCTTGCTTGAAAAGAGATGGGTATTGTATTTTTGTTGACATCCAAAATTAAACTAATGTTTTGTCTTTAAATGCGTCTTTCATTGAGCTGTCGCTTACCATATCAATGAACGATTCTTTGTCTTCCACGTCATCTGGAACTTCTTTGTCTGAAGATTCATACAAAAATAGGTTTCTAATCCAATTTTTTCTTTGAATAGTCTTTAGAAAAATATTTTGAAAAATTCATCGTCAGTGCTTCCGAATGTACCAAAAGGTCAGCATTTATATCTTCATTCAGAGAGAGTTCATTTTCATCAATAAATGAAGAAAGACTAGGGGAAATGCAGAAATGTCTTTTTATACAATTAGCTAATATCAAATAAACTAAACTAAACTAAATAATATTGAATGCAAATAGTAATAAAAAAATTTCTAGGCGTACCACTTACGAGCCTTCCGCGTAGCACTAGTTGAGAACCTCTGCCGTAGACCATTTACGTCCGTTTTTTTTTTTTTTTTTATCTATTAATAAGGATAACGATAGCCAAATAAAATTACGTAATTTTAGTCGAAAAATCATAGGGGCAGGCAAGAAAAAGAAAAAAAAAATCAAAAGGAAATCTATAAAGGTTTGGTTTAGATATAATTGTCTGAGCCAAAAAAACATACAACAACAATATGATATTTAACCGAACGGAAAAGATTTCAAAAGTGATTTTTAGAGTTGACGTTTAATTTTTTTGTTGTCGTTAAAATTGCCTATACCCGACCCCTCGCCGTGTTCTATTGAAGTGTTTTTTTTTTATTTTTTATATTCGATCGTGGATTACTCGTCTTCATCAATTACAGTATTTTTTTTCGTGATATCATATTATATTACTGATAACTGCGATCCGATTGATTCGGACGTTTTGACAAAATGTTTAGTAATATTTATATTTATTTCAATAATTCTCTACTCGATCATTAGTAACGCCTAAATTGAAGAAAAAAAAAAAAAAAAACATTGTCCTCTGGCCGACCGAGATCGGTTTTGTAAGCGGATTGGCGTGCCGGTAATGGTCATTGATTTTTTATTTGTGTTTTTTTTTTTTTTTTTTTTTTATTGCAAATTACGCGAGGTTAATGCCGGTAGCGACGGGTTTGCCGTTGGTCAGCGATCCCCGATCGTATTTTGTTATTATTATTATTTTTTTTATTTTAATAGATATTTTTTACCCGCGTTGTCGTGCGTGTTTTTTTAGCGCGTACTTATCCCAGCGCCATATAGTGACAATATCTATTACGACGTAAACAAATTTACCAATCCGACGTAGAAAATACCTGTACATTTATTTATTTATTTTTGTTTTTTTTTTTTTTTTTTTTGCGGGGTCGTTAATAATATCCTTCCAACCGCCCAGCCACCAAAAAAAAAAAAAAAGTTTTCACGATTATAAATTGTCGGCCGTATTATGTTCTCGGGCCCCTCGCCCTAATGTCGACTAACGTACTTATAATAATAAAAAAAAAAAAAAACAATATTAATATAATGTATAGGTAATAATAAAACGCCGGGCCGCGACAAACGATAAGTATATTATCATATTTTACGTTTGCGATTTTACCGAAATAAACTCGGAATAATTGGTCCGCCGAGTCATGAAAAAGTTTAAATTAAACATTTTTGCCGGCGCACCTATTTATATATATATATATATTTTTTTTCGTTTTAAAACTTCGCGTCCAACTGCGGTAAACAATTTTATTATTATTATATTTTCAGGACGTTATTATTAATTCAGAGGCCCCGGGACTTATTGCGCACATAATATCGTCAAAATATGCGTATAATAACCGCGTTATAAGCACTTAAAAAAACAAAAAAAAAAAACCGTTAAAATAAGCAAATACGGTAACCCCTTTATAAAATACCAGTTGTGGTACACACATCGAGGAAGATATTTTAAAAAAATCTGCGTTTACGTTCAAACGTCGTCTTTTCATCGTCGTAAGGTAGCCGACAATTGTGTATCTTTTTATATATTTTAAATCGTTGTTAATACCATTATTACCGTATGATCAATACGGTTTCGCGGACAGAAAAGGCATTTTTTTTTTTTTTTTTTGTAGGGAGTTTAAAAAAAATAATAAATGTATTTCTCGCGTCATTATAAAATATGTAAACGGAGATAAACGTATACTTTTGTACACATAGAAAATATTTTCTTTTGCGTAATTTTTTTATTTCCTCGTCACTCGCCCCGCTACTACCGAGAATTTGCATCACAATTTTCAGTTCGGCCGATGTTATTTTGCACGGCGGAACAATACCAATTTTTTATTATTTTTTTATTTTTATGTATACACGTTTCGACCGGCAGTCACAAACACAATATAGTATACGAATACGATAAAAAAAAAAAAAAACCCAGTACAACTCGTTCATTTGCGCATTTACATTTTTTATGACTCGTTTGTGCACACGGATTTTTATGAAAAATAATAATTTAACGGAACATTTAACGTCTTGAATTTTCGAGTAATTTACAATATTGTTGTATTTTTTTTTAAGTAGAAAAAAAATATTCTAAAATGTTTAATAATAATAATTATAATACGAGAACATATAATAATTGTATAGTTTATCGTCATCGGTTTAGTTAAGCCCTATCGATTTGGTTATTTATGTGGCGCAAACACTGTGGTCGAGTGAACAATATGGTAGCAAAAAAAAAAAAAAAAAAAACAAATAATAAAAAAAATAAAATATCTCGTCACGCAACCGTAAATATCAACGCGGGGGTCTCTAATAGATGGCGTTACGGTGTTGGTTTAAAAATAATAGTAGACAAAATTGGATATTATTTGCCGGATTTACGAAAAGACGGCGAGGGTGGAAACGATAATTTTGGCGGCCTTATATTATGATCGGTGTCGACGAGCGAACGCAAACGTTGCAGTATAAAAGGCAAAAAAAAAAAATAAAAGAAACCCCCGCCAGGCGAGTGAAATTCGTTTGGGTTTTATGAGCCGTTTTCGGTAAAAGAATTTTTTTTTTAAATATGTCCACGAGTGTATGAAAAAAAAAAAAAAATAATAAAAACGTCATTTCTCGACAAGTCAGAATATAATATAGGAAGAACTCGTACGTTAAAAACGGACTGTCGACAAATCAGAAACGATTATTAGATAAGGTATGGTCCGGGTCTACGAAAAGCAATAAACGTTGCCTTGAGATTTACCGATTTGTCGATTATATTAAATTTATCCGAATCCGAACAAAGTTGAAAAGTACAATTAACGTTTTGTATGTTTGCAGTATTTGTAAAAAAAAAAAAAAAAAATCGAATTTTCCAAATATATTACTAAAGATAAAAAAAAATAAAAAAAATATTTGACGCATCGCAGAACGGAGTGCATGAATAACGCACAGGGTGTCCCACGAAGATACAACCATTGCTTTATCTCCTGAGATAATGGAAATAATCGAATTCCGTTTTTCCTATACGATTCACGGGAATACGGACTACAAATATTCATATTTCAAATTAAATGTATAACGTTATGGTATAAACGTTTGGAAAAAATAATTTTTAATTTTATTATTTACGAGAAATTTGAAAATAGCCATTTTACAGATTCCGTGGATATGTTGACGGCTTAACTTTTTATTTTCATTGACTTCATGATTTTTAATATATTTTTATTACATTCCATTAAATTAGTGTACTTGAGTATAAAATTGTTGTGATGTTACGCAATAGTTGTTCGATAAACAACACTTATCAGAAATCGAGATGAGATAATTGCACAACACTACTATGGTATTAAATTATACACTATTTGTCTATAAAAAAAAAAAAAAGTTAAAAATCACGAGGTTGGGTTAGTGAATGAAGGCCATTGGGTCAATGAAAATAAATAGTTGAAACTCGATATGAATAATTCTATAAAACGGTCGTCTTCAAATTTTTCGTATATGAAAAGTTATTACTTTAAATTGTTTACCAAAACTTATAAATTTAATTGAAATATAAATATTATTTATCCCTGCGAGTCATATATATTAAAAAAACAACAGAATTTGGTTATTTCCATTGTCTCTGGAGATATAGCAATGGTTATATCCTCGTTGGACACCCTGTGTACGATATACGAAGATTTCGTGTAAATTTGAATTTGGTTTTTTTCAGTCGTAAAATTGTCGAACATTTTTTTTTTACATTTTATCCTTATTCCGTATTGACTTTTTAATCGTCTCAATGTTGAGAGTATAATTATTTCGAAAATAAGAACACAATACACAATTACAATAGTTAAACGATTCCATAATATGACGATTGAAAAAAAGGAACAAATCAAATTTACTCAAAATCATTGTGAATAATATTATCGTTGGTTTATACAACGGTTATAACCTCGACTAAGTGCTCAGGTGTCCCGGTGTAAAACTAATAAGGTTTACAATGCCATCATCCCTTGACATTTTTATTACCGTTTTTTTTTTTTTTTTTGCAGTACGTGATCGTCGGGACGAATCTCTATTTTGTCTGTATTAGCCGAGCTCAACTTAGGGTATTAAAAAAAAAAAAAAAAATTAAATTGTAAGTTCGTTCGGCATTATTGTAATATAATTGTTGGCTATTCGCGTGCGGTTTCGCTGCCGCAAACGGATTGTCGTAAAACACTCCAATATTATATCGAATAGAAGAAAAAAAAAAGTAACCTATGCGCCTAGTCATGTCATAAGTTATCAATTGTTCTATAAACATCTTACAATAACGCTAATGACTAAGTTTTTAAACATAATTTGAACTTATGGTCGTATCTACAATTTCTGATCAGTACGAGTATTTACGTCATCCAGTAAATATGGAATGGGGTGTTAAGGATAATCATATTGCTATGATCTGGTACTTGCGCGAAAAACGGCCATCGTCAAATCCTCTTTACAGATGAAAACATTTTTACTCTAGAAGAAAAATGCAACCGTCAAAATGATAGAATTTATGCTCACAGCTCCCGGGAAGCTGCTGTAAAAATTTAAAGAGTACGAATAGCTTCAGTGATGGTTTGGTGAGGAGTGCCATTTGAGGGCGTTATTCAACTGCATTTCTGTGAACAAGAAGTCAAAAATCGTGCGACAAACTACCAAAATTATATTTTAGAATAAATAGTGATACCTTGTTTTTCGAAAAAGACCTTTCAACAAGATTTCAGCGCCTGAACATAAAGCAAAAACGACACAACGACGGTTGGAGGACAATTTACCGGCATCTATCGCTGCTCAGGATCGGCCTTTAGGAAGTCCGGATCTAAATCCTTTAGACTACTGACTGTGAGATACTCAGGAGAAGGCCTGCTCTAAACCCTATACGAAATATCGAATCGCTAAAAGTTGATGATTTAATCGAATCAGCGGATTCAATAGCGTTAGAAATGGCGCGCGCAGCGATGCAGAGTGACCAGCAGATCGTTTGAAGACGCGTGTAAATGCGGAGGACGGACATTTCGAACAATATGCAAATTTTATTAGTTACTAAGTTGATAACGGACAAATATCATCGGGTTTTTTTTTTTTTTTTTGTTTTGTTAATTGTATATACACCTTTGTATAAGGGACAGAGCTTATGGCACGACTAGGCGCACGCGCAACTCGATCGGACTCCAATCGGACTGCTTCCACTTAGCCCCATATCCCTTTATATCCCGGGGGCCGGCCGTTCTTGTTCCCGCCCTCCCAAATCGGCTCCCGTATCCATCACCGTTTCTTCGTCTACAGTCCGGGCGGCTGCTCGGCACGTAACGTCTCCCCTAACATACGAAACAATACCATGTCGTATATCATAGGCACCCTCCCCCCCCCCCGTCGTCGTTTTTCCGGTCGTTAAATATCGTTAGAGTTGATAGACTTCCCGGTGGTCGCCGGCGATTTAGATTTATGTGCCGCGGGGGAGAAAACGGTGTTCGAAAATCGTACACACGAGGAGTAAACACGATTATTACTATTATCATTATTTATCGCCGTCGGCGGGAAAACTCGAACGGAGACGGGGAAAATATAATTACACCGAACGTTTTCACGTTTCGTGTCCGGCCAATTCCGTTTTTTTTTTTTTTTTTTTTTTTTGTAATTATTTATTTTAATGTATACGCACAGAACGACATTCAAAATCACACACGAATCGACCGGCCACAGTCAGTGGAACTACACGGTCGTGTACGAAGAACACTTGTCCCAGGTTCCGTTCGTGACCAACACGATTGTCGGCGATTTCGTCATAGACAAACCGCAATCGCGGTCCAAACGCCGGACAATCAAATCGACGCACCGGACGTGTTTCGCAAAGATCTATTGCCGTGAGTAATTCGAATACAATTATACCTATACCGTTTAATTCGTGTCTATTATTAGTGTAGGAAGCACAAAAAATACTATAGGAAAACATTCGGAAACCGATAAATCGTAAAAGCTCTAAAAAATACTGTTATAATAAACGAACATAATTTATATACGAGGTCTGTTCAAAACGTACCGGGATTTTATATTTAATAATTACTAAAATGAAGTTTGAAATTATTTAAAGATATCTCCTTTAAAATACTCTCTTCCGGACGACGTGCAGTGATCCCGGTGATCTTGCCATTTTTCAAAAGTCCTTTGGAACTGTTCCAAAGTTAAAGCTACGAGTTCTGTTGCCGCGTTCGCTTTAATTTCCTCTACATGATGAAATCGTTGTCCTATAAGCGCAGATTTTAGTCTCAGGAATAGAAAAAAATCGCATGGGGCCTGATCTGGAGAATAGGGAGAGTCCGTACCGACATCGCTAAATGTGCCGGTGCATTGTCGTGGTGAACAATCGCGAGACGAATTTGGCAGCGCGACACTTTTTATCTGTACATTTTCCTGTAAAATTCCATGACAAGACTCAATTGAGATTCCCTTTTTCAACTCACGAACGGCTAATCGGCAGGCATTTCGCATTTTTTTTCACAAATTGTCACCACACCATCGTTTCTGGTTAGGTTAGGTTAGGTTAGACCATGACGGTCTTCTTGAACGTGGATCGCCTTCAGTTGACCGCCGACTGTCCTAGAAACGTTTAAAACACTCGAAAGTCACAGAACCCCTTAATGAATCATCCCCAAAAGCGGATTTAATAATTTCCGTCCGTTTCCGTTGCATCATTTTTTACCAAGTTTCAAGCAAAACTTGATGCACACGCGTAGATCGTTAATTTCGGACATGTCGAAAAACGGCAAACGAAAAAACCTGACGGGATTTGACCGCGTCTAACATTAATCTGAGATAAGATAGGGACTTCGGGTTTTGTTTGAATTATCCACTTATTCGCGGGAAATACATCTATTTACAATTTGAAACGTTATCGTGTGTAGATTAACCGCAGTAACATTTGTCCTGGTACTTTTTGAACAGACCTCGTATAAGTTTACAAATCTGTATAAAAAATAAAATTAATAATACACTAAAATCGAATAAAATCGTTTAAAAGTCGTTAAAAACAAAAGTATAAAATCCGAAAATAGCTCACCATAACACAATATTATAATATTTAATATTTTACTGATACAAGGATCACGTAATCGGAATCAGTGATCCTCCTCCTCCCCCCACCAAAAAAAAATAAAAAAGTCTTGGACGACTAAAATTTCGAAGCGTATGTTTATCAGGTTATATAAACGATTTTTTAATAAAATTTTCTTATATCAGATTGTCGGAACACATTTCATTTATGAACACATGATTAATGTAATCAAGGGGTAGGCCGATTTTTATTTTTCGTGACTGAACAGAATTGATCTGAAATAAAATGAAATGGACGCCAACGAAATTAACCACTACGCATTTGAATTTCATCAATATTTTACCTATTTATCGTGTCGTTATTTCGTTATAAATCCCAATACTCTCAATTGTAGAATACGCGTTTTTTCAACTAAGCATTCACCAGAACCATTACTGTTTAGGTCCCGAGGGCTTGGATAATTATTTTAATAATTCAACTGCCGCTCCCTAACCGGGATAGGTCTGCCTCGCAAAATAATTAAAACCTATCGATTTGCCCCCTATAATGAGCTCCTACGTTATTCATTTGATATATGTGCTGGTCATAATAATTATGTTTATATATAGGTATTATCCATATATAATTTTTTTTAGTTGCAAAAAATATAAAATACAACGTGCACATCTAGTGAAGTTTTGCTCTATACAGTAACCGAGGAGTAAAATCAATAAAAAAAAAAAAATATATAATGGAGTTTCCAAAATCCGAATGCAGCCGTATAAAAAACGTTAACAATCTGAATTTTTAATATATATATATATACATTTAGGACTTTTGGATATTTTTACTCTTCTCTTGTTGTAACTTTAACCGTCAAATAATATATTATAGAAAATGTAACGTTCAGATAATGTTGAGCTATAAAATAAAATGTAAAAAAAAAAAAAAAAAACCACTTAAATTAGAAGACAACGAGAACAACCACTAATAATTATTTTGATTACTACGATAATATAAGGTTACGCGTAATTCTTAAATATGCCTTTCGTATATAACTTTTCAAATATATTTCTTCGAATCGATACCATCAATAACGGCGTTTTAAAAGTAAAAAAAAAGGCCCGTGAAAAAACGTTTTCGTGCTTTATTATAATATCCTAATAAGCGGTATTATACAAAAACGATGATTTATAGAGTTTTATATAGGTTTTCGTGTTGGACGAAGTAAACGCCTACAATAATATCCGATCTATATAGGCTATTATAAAATCTGTTTTCGTAAGACACGCTGCATTATACGTATATTTTTATTTTTGTTGTGTATATATTGTCCGATATATATACAACGTTTCGTGTATTTGTTTTCCTTGTGCAGTGAATACCAAATCGGAAATGATATTCCTGGAGAATTCGAACGGTACCAGAATCGTGGAGGAAATCGTATACGAATGCCCGTGGATATTGACCAGATTTTGCATGAACGAAGTCACGTACCAGAGGGAAAAAATATTCGGACATCTCCGGACCGTGTTTGTGCATACAAAACGTTAGTTAGTTGTTATATTTTTTTTTTTTTATGTTTTATTATTAATAGAATATTATTATTGTTATTATTTTTCCATTTTATTGTCATTTTTTTTTTTTCTTTCTTATTATTTTATAATTCTTATCTCGTGATCTGTGCAGCTGCAGTTTGTTTTCCTACTTCCGTTTAATTAATAGCATCCAAGAAACGGGAACGGCTTGCCGAACCCGAACACAACAATAGAACGAAATAATTTAAATTGTTAATTTTAATTTTTTTTTTTTTTTCTTCCATTTTTTTCTATACACTCGTATATTAATATATTCTTTAGACCTGCAGCAGGCCACGGGGAATGGACTGAATAATAATAATAATATTAATAATTTATTACAATTATAATAAATAACAATATTGTTAACCCGCATTGTTACATTGGATTTTCACCGCATACCCCACCGTCTCAAGTCAAAAAGTAAAAAAGTATATATATATATATAAATATTGCAAAAAAATATATTAAAAAAAAAAAAAAAAAAAAAACATAAATTGCTTTAGAGATTAATTTATTCATATTTTATGAAAACAATAATCCCGAAACGGATGACTTTTATGCAAATCTACAAGAATTTGAACAGACCTCGTATACGTATGTTATACATACACATACAGTTGAACCTCGATAAATGGAACGTCAATAAGTCGAAAACCTTGAAGAGTCGCAATAAACGCTGTTCCCTCGCGAAAACGTCGGGTTTCACGTTAATAATAATAAATAAATAAAACTATGGACGTTCTCCAACTTTTTTGTTGTTGCACGGTTATTTAAAATTTAAAAAGTGACGTTACTTTAGCATTATTTGAATTATAATTTTATAACACCACACGTATACAGTGTGTGTACGATACGTATACCTTACCTATACTCAATTAACGTCGATCAATTTTTGTTTTCGCTTCAATGTTCGACAAATCGAAATATAAAATTCACAAGCAAAACAATTTAATGCCAGTGAAGTACATTTACGTTATTTTGTTATAGTTTATGCTAAACGGATTTATTAATATAAATACCTGTGCCAGAATACGAGCACTTGGTGATATTGTGATAAATCGAAGAAAAAAAAAATATGTACCATAAAAATAAAATAAAAGTTTACAGCGCATTTAGAAGTACAAGATGAAGTTATGTAAATTGTAAATGCGTGCAGTTTTCCAAATGATACTTTGATTATAATGGGCTATAATGTATGCAACTATCGGCAGTATTAAAAATGACGTTGTGATCGCTTGGACTGTAATGATTATCCGATAGGAAATAAACTGTACGGGTGAGTACCAGTATGTCCACAAAATATAAATGGTAAAAAATAAAAATCGATTTCGTTTATTTTCTGGATGTACCAATGGTTTTAAATTGTTCCTTTTGATTTTCTTTATATGTAGTTTTACCATACGGTTTTTTTTTTTAATGTTATTCTTTATTTTTCGTATGTATTTTTTGTTGTTGTTCAATTTACGTTCACTGATTTCAAACGGTTGTTGTTCAGTATGACGTAATTATAAGGTTTACATATAAATAACTCAAAAACCGACAAAACAATGTGGGAAAATAAGAGCATTAGAATGTTTTGTGCAATTATTTCTTGCTGATTATATTTATAAATATATATATATATAAAAACAAAAGCGCTTTTGTCGGCCAAAACCGCAAGCTTTGCTTTAATTGTACAATTCTCCCCTCACTTTTTGGTAAATAAAAAAAAAAAAATTACTTTTTGATGTACTGCGAAAAAGCATTTTGGACCTTTATAAGTCCAAAAAGCTACCGATTAGCTCGAATAAAATGTTTGTCAGGAGTAAATATTCGAGACGAAATTGGTCACGGGCTTTGGGCAGCCGGAAAAAAGTACACATCTTGTAGTAAAATCAAAGAAACGTACGTACTTCGCACCGCGTGCAGGCCACTGTTGAAGGTAAGAAGTTGAGAAGGCACAGATTATAGTATTTAGTTTAAATACTGAAAGCAAAGATAAAATATTGCAATCGAAAAACGATTTTTAGCGGTAACCGGTAAAGTGCGCGATATGGTAAATCATTTTTTTATTCCTCTGTAGCCATTGATTTGTTGGCAAACTGTAGACAATTATTTAAAACAGAGTACCACCGGACGAAAAAACAAAAACATTAAGTTCTCGGTGGTGAACTGTAGGAAATTTAAAAAAAAAAAAAATGTTAATCAATCAAAGTACAAGGCGCGTCAGAAATAACTCCCTAGTTTGACAAGGTCGTAATGTGGGTTCGGATTGAGGTAAACTAATGGAATTTACTCGGACAGAAAGCTTCATTTATGCCATTATTAGTATTTATCACGGCTTAGTCGGGAGAACACCTTGCGTTTGTTGTCGAGGAATTTATTAAAAACGGCGGTCGACATGATCCCGTCCCCGACCGCAAAACTATTCAAAATTGGGTTTCAAATTTTAAAAAAACAGGTCCAGCACTAAAAACATAGCACACTGGTCGACCTAAGACCGTAACAGGACTGGGAAATGTGTACTTTTTTTTGCGGAAGACGGCGTCGCGGCAACGGTGACCTCCAATCGTTATTGTGTGACGCTTGAAAACATTTTTCGACCGAATTTGAACTTTTTTTTTTTTTTTTTTTTTAACGAGTATGGACAGGATAATGTGTAGTTTCAACAGGATGGTGCCACCGCACACACAGCACATCGGTCACTCAGAATTTCGCAAGAAATGTTTCCCGGGCATATTGCCCCTTTACGTGGTGACATTGGGTGGCCACCGCGGTTCACCAGATTTGAGCCCACGCGAATTTTTCCTTTGGGGCTATCTCAAAAGCCAAGTGTAAGCCGACGTCGTCGCCAAACTGTGGAATGCCCGAAGAAGGGAATAACTCAGGAAGTCGCTGCCGTCCCGCCCGAAATGACTATGAATATAGTAGTCATAGATTACTACCGAAAAAAGCTCAATCAGTGTATCGAAAACGAGGGCCGCTGTCAGTTAAGTGATATAATTTAAAAAAAAAAAAAATGGCATTGAATGTACGATACATAAATGGAAAACATAATTTTTAATATTTGACTTGGTCGGGTATTTATACGTTTCACAAATCATACCTAATCATCGGACGGTGGTAAATCCGTACCTTATCGAGTACGCCCGTGAAAGAATCGGAGTAATTTCTATCGATAAAAATTGAGTTCCTGTTGAACAAAACGAGTATTTTAATACCTAAATAATTTGTCATCATATAAATCTGTTTCGAGTATGAAACACATCATATTATATATATATATATATATTTATAGGTACGCCGAAACGTTTCATTGGCGTACACCGCCCGATATAAACGTGCGAAAATGAAACACCTGTTCGTATATAATAATTTATCGACGCGAAATCTCGGCTTTTATATTTCGGCCTCGGCAAACATACCGAAATACTCGTAAATAATTTGTCGTGTATATCGTAGCGGTTGCGTGTTTTTTTTTTTTTTTTTTTTTTTATAATCCGATAAAAACATATAGTAGTTACGGCGAGAAAAAATGTATAATATTAAAATAACGTAGCGGTTATTTTTTTTTTACTTGTAACAAATCACGGCCGCTGATATTAATAAATAATTAATAATATTAATAATAACAGTTTGCGGATTATTGTTTTAAACCGGGGCCCGTTAACTTTTTCGCAACTTCTCGCCGAACAATTTATAATATCGATACCGCCGGCGTTTTTTTTTCCCTTTTTTTTTTTTTTTACGTGTAAGTATACACTTACAACAGAAACAATAACGTTATAAATGGTTTACAGCTTGTGAACGCGCATCGGTTTAAGGGTTTAAGTGACTCGTTCTATACGCGTAGATGTTTTACGACGATATGGGGTTTGGACACGGGAAAATCGGTATTTGGTGAATTTATCGCGACCTGGCCAAATTGATCGCCGAAAAATAAAACCAATAATTTTAATATTTAATTATATCGGTTACATGTCCATGTACTCTCCCGCTGTTTATGGTATAAACTTTATAAATATTCCCATTACGGTTATTGAACAATTTATCACTATCAGTCGTCACAATAAATTTAGCTGCTTCAATTTTCCCACCATCCGGTACGTGATTATTATTCTTCAATTTCCCCGACTATTTGCAAATCTTTGCAATGAAATACACTTCATTTTTCTTTTTCTTTTTTTTTGTACTGGTCACGTTTTCTTCAATACCACTTTTTTTTTTTCGAATTTATAACTGTATATATATATATATACCTAGTTTATTTTTACCTTTTTCGTTCTCAATGTATTCAATTTGTTTCCTGTCGAGTCACAACACCACACTGTCCGCACTAATACACTATGTTTATATAATTTACGAGTTTTTGACTATCGGTGATGATTATTGACGATGTCTTGAAAATCCGATTGGTTTTGGAATGATTTTGATCGTACTTATTTTATTACAATACAATACAATAAAAAATAATAATAAGGCGTGAGTACAGATTTGAAAATATTGGAACGGTAGAAAAGCGAATGCAATTTAAAATTAAATAATAACTAAAATAATTAAATATTTTTGTTTTCGACGATAGATTTGTAGCCGCGATTAATTCACCGCCAACTATGGTAAATAAACTAGGAATGAAAATCAAACCACGAAGACGTGCAATCGAACAGCGCAAAATTCGCGTTTTTACCAAAAGCTATATTTAAACGCAGTCAGTATGTATTAGGCGTATCCTATATTCACTTATAAAACAGTAATAATTCGTATTCGGCATGACTATGCCTCATAGAAGTAAAACAATTCGAAAATATGCTAATAAAATAGGTTTTAAAAAAAAAAAAATAAAAATAATAATAATATTTATATTTATTTATACTATAAATGTACTATGCAATATGGATAAATTAAAACCATTAAACTTATATATCAGGCCAATGAAATATATTTAAAATTAGATTGTTTTTTTTTAATAAAATATTTATAAAACATCCATTTCTATATGGAAAAATCGTCAAATATGTACTGATACATGAAAATAGTTTTTAATGTAACAACAAATTTAGTTTAATAAACGCGTATTGCTACGGAACACATTTGTATATCGCTCGGGGTATATTTTCGACAATTGTATAAACATATGCAAACTCCTGGAAATCCCTAGGATTTCTACTAGGCAGTCACGACGAATCGATTCAGTCGTTACATTTTATGGGCTATGATTTTCCGTATTTTTCCATCGGTTTTAAATAATTATCATGATAAAAAAAAAAATAATAATAATAATAACATTTATACATATTTTCTGCCATAAAGAAACCGCGCCTTGTCTGTCTATGTCGCCTATATGTTTGCTTCTCTTTGTATTACATGTTAAACAGCCGATATTCCTCGTATATTTATTTGTGTCTATGATATGGAAATACTATACGCTAAGAAAAAAATAATAATATTTTCGGCCAAAATAAACAAAAAGGTTCGATTTTTGCCAAATCGGTTAGCTATTTCGTCTTACGAAGTTTCGAAGCGATTGAATATTGTCGGAATTTATACCAGTGCTTGGGCGAATAAAAAACACTTCTCCTAGTATGTACTATCGTTTTTAATTTTGAACAATAATTTTGTTAGCCGCATTTCTATGCTCTTTGGATCGTTCTATGCGAGAAACATTTTTCATTACCCGGTTTTTCGTGATTTAGTTTTATATTTAGCTATTGTATTTGGCGTGTTAATCTGTTGTTTTTTTAATATTACATAACGTGCAATAAGGTAATGAAATTTATTTATTTATTTAAGTTGCGTTGTGTTATAATAAAAAAAAATAAAATAAATTAAACTTGTTAAAAAAAAGTGTTAATTTTTTTATATTATTATTTGTTTTAACGAAATTTAACGTTAAAAATATTTAATGTTATAAGTATAATATTAAGTTAAATGGACAACGATAAAAAAAAATAATTGACTAACTAGTCAAGTTAAAAAGCTTAAAACTAATTTGAATTAAAATGTTTAATAAGTAATTGCCCACCGTTGGTTTTTGAATATTAAATTAAATTTATACACAGCAGTCTATGGAGCTCGGGTATCCAGACATCGCACTAGGGGTCCCAGATTTCTTAAAAAAAAATAATACGGTCACTTTTATTAAAATTATAAAATCGAAATACTAAATTATTTTTAGGTAACTTCCTGATACTTTCTATACAGTTTTTTTTTTTTTTTTTTTACAGTCTTCGGTGTTCTTATAAATTGTATAATCAAAATAGAAAAAAAAAAAAGACGTACATAATTCGCACCACGCCTCGTGTGCGTCACTGTTGTAGGTGGGAAATTCGGGAACGTGTAGTATAACAGATAGGAATTTAATTCACATCTGTATGCAACGATAAACTGCAAACGAAAAACGATTCTGAGCGATGTAGTATTGGTCGTGTTTTTTAATTCTTTCATCATTGCCACGGTAACCCGGAATTCAACATAAATAACACATTAGTAACAATAAAACACAAGTTTGACGAAACTCGATAGTTGTTGCCGTTTTTCGGTAGTTCTTCCGGCCGTATTAAAAAATAAAACTAATAGGTATATCGAAAAACGACCTCTTTACAATATCAACCGGACACAATTTGCATACAGACCACTCGTTCCGCACAGCATTATAAACGAATTGTCAATCCGTTATATTATACAATACTTTGATTTACACCAAAACTCTAACAGTGACATCATAAAGTATATCATTATAATTTCTTGTCATTCTTCTTCTTTGCGTGTCTTATCGTACAACTAATATTGATTTTCAATTTTGAATCTCGATTATAATTGTTATTTTTTTTGGACATAAACGGCTCTGACCACGTGAAAGTAAAATTAGAAAAAAAAAAAAAAATTGTAATAAGTATAAAATCTAAGTGTGTAACCGTACTGCGTATGTGCAAACTGAAATTATACAAATCCGGCCTATACGTTTCGAAATTAAAACAAATTCGTCGCGCTTACACATTTTGTCCACTGTTCACATTGTACGAGGTGCGACAATAAAATAACGAGACTTTTTGAATAAAAGTTGTTTATTTTAAAAATGTTATAATTTAATGATTATCACCTTCAAAGTACCTTCCCTCAGCATCAATACACTGTTGCATACGTCGCTGCCATTCTTGAAAACAGTGTTGCCAATTGCTTTCATTCAGCCCTTTTAGATGTTCTGCCGTTTTCATATTTACGTCATCAACTGTTTGAAAATGGGAAAAGAAATAAGAAGGAAATAAGAAGAAGTCACAAGGAGCAAGGTCTGGCGAGTACGAGGGACGTTGAAGTACAGAAATTTTTTTTTCAGTTAAAAAACGTTGAATTGAAAATGCACTGTGAGCTGGAGCATTGTCTTGGTGAAGAACCCAGCCATTTTTCCATAGATCTGGTCGCTTCTTTCTGACACGTTCTCTTAATTTAATTAATACCTCTTTATAATAATATTGATTAATTAATTTTGTCGATTTTTTCAACGTTTTCGTTTGTTGAAGACGTGGTAGGACGTCCAGAACGATCATCGTCTTCGACGTCCTCCGTTCCACTACAAAACCGTTTGTGCCATTCAAAAACACGAGCTCTTGATAAACATTCTTCACCATAAACTTCACATAACATACGAAACGATTCCGCGGCAGTTTTTTTTAATTTAACAAGAAATTTAATGTTAACACATGTTGTTCGATTTTTATATCTAACATTTTTCGGCAGTATAGTCGAACTCGCACTAATAACAACGCTACTAACGTATAAGAAAATGAATCGATGCCATTAGTGTTCATAGTACTTTTAGATAAGTGTTTTCTAATCATATTTCAATAATCGTTTTATAGATAACGTTAATAGTTTAGGTTTTATTCAAAAAGTCTCGTTATTTTATTGTCGCATCTCGTATATTGTCGGTTTTTTTTAAATTATTATAATACAATTTTTGGCTGTTAATTAAAGTGTCGGAAAATTCGCATTTGATTCGAGGTACGTTGCGCGTAATATTCGGAGGATTATTTTTACCGACCGCAAAAACGTCGGATTCTCAATAAACGTTAAATAAAATGGAAAAAAAAAAAAAACACTACGGTTAAAACCGTTCCTCGATCGCCGAAGAATCTAAAATCCGGATCTTGTCGAATTTCACACTGGCGAAATGTTTTTTTTTTTTTATTTTCATCAGTACGCGTATCGCGGAACAACACGAACAGAATCCGACCGACAATATCGGTAGAAGATTTTTTTTTTATTATCGTAACGTTCGTAATATTATAGAATATATTACGTATATCGGGTATGTCTGCGCCGTTTTTTTTTTTTTTTGTCTTTTGTTTACCCGCTCGCGTTTCGTTCGCTGATTGATATAAACGAGGCGGCCATCAGTCAGGTTCGCGACAGTACGACAGTATAATACCGAACGGATGGTACGGACTAGAGACCCCCGCGATTTCGCCGACGTCTACGCGTATACGTATAACAGAGATCGTTAGTATGCGGAGCTACCGGGTGCAGGGGAAGGAAAAAAAAAAAAGAAATACAAAAAAAAAAAAAAAAAGAAATAACAGTCGTCGCTAATACAGCGTGTTCGAGACGTTTTCCGACCAACCCCCGTCAACAATTTTCCAACAGCGTCCCGTGGCGCACCCGATGGCCTCCCCCGGACCCCGAGTTGGTCGCCATCGGAAATCTTACGGGCGCGTTAACGACCGCGTTAACACAATATGATACGTATATGCGACTGCGTATATCGTAATATTTTAATCCCTCGGGGCAAACAAACGCGTTAGAATGCCGCGTAATTCGCGACGATAAACCGGCCCGAAATCGGATTTCGGATAAAACCTACGGACGTATTATAATTATCGCGTGAACGTACATTTACACTACCGAACGCAACGGCTCCGTCCGTCACATTACTACACGTTTATTTTGGACAATGATAAAAAAAAAAAATAACCGAACGACATTTATCCGGATAGACCGTGGATGTTGAAAATAGTTAAAAGCGTAAATTGTCCGGATAAAGATAAAACACTATTTATCTATCATAGGAAAAAAAAAAAATAAACATTTTAAATACCGATCGTTCGCCTGTGCGCAGTTGTATGTAACAATTAATTGATATTTTAAAACTGTTCGTCGTAAAATATCGATAATAACAAAAATTACTTCGACCGCCAATAATGTGTTAAAAAAAAAAAAAAAAAAAAAAAAAAAAATGACGCAAAACCAATGAAAAATCGCGAAACGTGTGAAATTCTAATTTCATATACCGAATTATGTACAGGCACTTGTATATTATAATGTGTTGGCCGAGAGTAGCGAAAACAAAAACAAAAAAAAAAAAAAAAAAAAACCCAACAAAAACTGTTAGTTATAAATTTAATTGTCGGACAAGATATTGAGAATAAAATGTCTAGACATAATATTTTCAATTACCAACCCGATTGTACACGTAAAATTTGATTGTATTGTTATAGAAAAAAAAAAAAAAAATGTTTAATGAAATAAAGCGTAAAACGACAAAAAAAAAAAAAAAAAAACGCGGGATATACTTCGCACTATGAGTAAGTCGTTGTTGTAAAAATCGACAATTGGGACGGTAGGAGGGAATTTTATTATGGGAATTTAATTTACATCTGTACCAAACGATAAACCATTGTAAACGAGAAATGATTCCGAGTGAATTTTTTAGTCAATTACGTTTTGATAAATTTTAATTTAGAATTGTATTAATTTGTATCGACGAAAAAAATTACAATTGTTCGCGTTTTTATCGAATTTTAACATAAATTTTATAAACTTGTAACGCCGATTAAAATAAAATAAAAAAATCCTCAAAAAACATTAATATTAAATTACGAAATTATAAACAATTCATAATGCTATTTTTAATCTAAAATTGGCAGACCGTTTTGAAAATTATACCACGTCAATAAAGTACTTCGGTTAATTTTTTAGGTCTTTTTCACCAAATTAAAACTACAAAAAAAAAAAAAAATCGCCTCATATCAAATGCTACGAAATATTGTTTACCGGGTAGGTACGACTGTAATGTATACAGTGAGTTCCGTTTAATGCGATTACATTAGGTTCGGTCCATTTCGATTCGATTAACCGGTTGATTCTGTAAAACATATTTTTATTAATGATTCTGTATTTGTACGGACGCTTAAAACGGAATTAAAATAAAATAAATTATCTATTTTTGATTGTACTTGAGAATCCGCTTATTTAATTTTCATATGAGAAATGAGTCCGAGCGAAATGCGGTCAAATACGTTTTGATAAATTTAAATTTAGAATTGTATTAATTTGTATCTACAATTGTTCGTGAGTTTATCGAATTTTAACATAAATTTTATAAACTTGTAACGCCGATTAAAATAAAATAAAAAAATCTTCAAAAAACATTAATATTAAATTACGAAAATATAAAATATTCATAATGCTATTTATAATCCAAAATTGGCAGACTGTTTTAAAAATTATACCACGTCAATAAAGTACTTTGGTTAATGTTTTAGGTCTTTTAAAAAAAAAAAAATCGTAATTAAACCGTTACGAGCTCCTATATGCGTATAAATAATTACGTTTCCCCTACGGTCGCCGGGAATATTCGATCATTTTTTTATTTCGGAAATCATACTGAACGGAAAATAAAAAAAAAAAAAATCGCCTCATATCAAATGTTACGAAATATTATTTACCGGGTAGGTACGACTGTAACGTATACAGTGAGTTCCATAAAACATTTTTTTTTATTATCATTCCGTATTTATACGGATGCTTAAAATGAAATAAAAATAAAATAAAGTAAATAAACTATCTATTTGTGGATTGTACTTGAGAATCCGCTAATTTCATTTTCATATCAGCTTGAAATTAAAATCCATATTCAATCAATATACGTATAATGTTTAATTATTTTAAATTAAATACATAATAATGTATGTACATAGTACTCGTAAGTTTTGGAACAATTGAAAAGTATCCAAAAGTATCGCCGGATATGTGAACAGCTCCTTTTAACTTATCTTGAACAATTCTTGTTTCTTTTCGAGTGATTTCCACATGGGTCTTCTCGTCGTTGTCGTCGTCGCCGTCGTCGTCGGCGTCATCACCGTCAATATTTTCTTCTTGATTTTTTCGTTTGCATATCATTTATATCACTATCAGACAATGTTCCAAGCGTAGGTAAATCTCGATCAATTGAAATCCAATTTCCAATGTCTGTGTCTAAGGATTCTAGCTCCTGCAATTCTTCTTCGTCGGACGGAAAATGTTTGATCACGAACTACGAACTAAACAATACGAGTACACGACGTACATACGAGATAACTGAACGGCGTGACATACAACGATACACTGCTGATAAGTTCAAAAAAAAAAAAAAATCGATCTTATAAATTAATAAATCAGTATTAAATCGCATAAAAACGATAAGAATGTTCATAAAAGTGATTCGGTAACTATCCGGTACTTGGTGACTCGTATAAAAAAAAAGGTTAACTGAACGTTAGTAACATTAGATTTGGTTTGGTATTTTTATTTTTTTATTCCAATAAACCAGTGATGATCGCATTAAGCGGAACTCATAATAATAATGTCAAAATAAATCTTCGACGGGCCTAGAAAAAATCGCACCGTCCCGAGCGACAAGGTACACTCAAACATTAATGGGAGCACAGGCGGGCACATGTCTTAGGGGCGGCGAAATATTCTATCAAATCACAACTTTTGGTCAAAATGAATTTGTGATGTTATAGTTGAAGACTTTGCAAGTACTCAATTTCCAACGAAATTATATTGAAATGTTATATTTTGTTGATTTGTTACCTATTTAACAATTGCAAAAAAAAAAAAAATGGTTTTCTTTTGTTGATTTATTTGTGTGTTGGTCGCCATCGTGTAGCTCAAAAAGCCTCGACGGCCCGACGCCAGCCATCGTGAGATTGGTTTCTAGACGGTTCGCCATCCTGGACGAGCCTTTTTTTTTTTTTTTTTTATAAACCGGCAATACCCCCGCCTCCCGGAAACGCCGTGAGGCACTACTCCGGGAGGCAGGTCGCCCATCATTTATTGAAAATTTAATACAATTAATAAATATATAAAAATCCCGTTTTCCCCTAAGGCGGGGCGGGCTCACATAAATGTACGGGCCGAAGCCCCCGTTGCTGCCCTCGCAAGCTGTAGGGGGGACGCTTCCTACCGGCTTCCCGGCCGGCGGTCCAGCGGCTACGAGGCCCCGCTGTCAACGACGGTGGCGGTGCGCGTGTAGGCGGCGCACGCCGGCGAAGTCGACCACGGCACCTCAGCGGTCTGGGGACTCCGGCGCGAGCGGCACCAAGTCGCCCGGTTCAAACGGACCGATCCTCTGGACCGGGCGCCCCCTGTCCCCCGTCAAACGCCTCGCAGCGCATCAGGGCGTGGAGACCGTCGTCATCCACCTCGTTCTCCTCACCGGGAAAACCGCAGTGAGAACACCCGGGGGGTGCGGAGCTCGCCCGATCCGGGCGAAGGAAATCCCGGACGGGCCTCGTCGGTCCGTCGCCGGCGGGAGAGGACGGCTCCCGATCGATTATTAGGAGGGCGCTAAGATGTTATGTAGGGCCGTGCTGGCCATTGCCGAATACGGTCTCGGCTACCGTCGAATTTGCCGATATTTCGCGCGGGTTTTCTTTTATTTTTTATTATAACTATTTTTTTTTTATTTGCATATATCGCGGTAAGTATATAATAATATATATCTATACACACGATAGACTACGCGGTTAATTAATAAACGCTCCGCGGTTGTTGGCGTGCATATTTATGTTTCGAACTTTGGATTAATTGGAAATCTTTAAAACTAAATAATATCGCTACCTATACCGGGCTACGACGCGTACCTCTCGCCGTATTCCCGAGCAAACACCGAACAACTTTATAGAATGTATACGTAATAATGTATATAGCGATTCGCCCGCTATAATATATACGACCGTTATGTATTCGGTTGATTAATATGATTCACGGCCGAACGGATTTTAAATATTCAATATAATATTATACAGGCCGATCTTCTCGGCGAGTGAAATTCGATAATTCTATTTATTTTTTTTTTTTTTTTTTTTTTTGTTTCCCCAAACAACCCCTCACCCGCTGCCCGAAATAACGTCGCGGAATTTTTCGACCTTTGTTTCAACACTAATTTTCGAAATTTCCACCTTACCGCCTTCCGGCGAGCAATAGGTGTTTTTATGTTACGAATAGCAAATTATCGTTTCTTTCAACGATAAAGTCGAAAAATCGATATTTTTCAACAAAAAGAAAAAAAAAACCGTGTTATACAACAATTCTCATCCAGTTTTAGATGATGATCACCTATACGCTGGTCCCATACGCTTCCGATCTAAACTATAAAAACTGCTATAACCCGTAAAATATTCTTTTTTCAAACGTGTAGATCGAAAAGTGACGGCACAGGGACAGGGGTTATTGTTATTTAAAAATTAAAAGTTGATACATTGCGCGCATCGTATGCACAGAAAAACCCAAAATAAATTTTATTCTTCTCTAGCTCTCAGGTCTTGTATATATTGTTTATCTTGTACACGCTCATACGCTTATTGTGATCCATATTGCATATTGTATATTTTTCTAATAAATGTTGAAGAAAAAAGAAAAAAAAACAATCAACACGCGTCAAAAATTACATTTTGTTACTCGACATTTTTTAAGAGTCATTTTTTTTTTTTTTTTTTTTATCTCTCCGGAACAATTTAAAAATGGAGTTTTAAACGGGATTTTAATAGCTAATAATTTGCAAAAATTATTAGAGCAAATATACTACTCTTATTATAAAACTATATACCGTTCAGATATTAAATTGTATTCCATATCTTCGTGGATAATCTCACAGGATCGTTATAGGAGAAAAAAAATTCATTCCGTATAACCACGCAATGTTAATAATAATTATATTAAAAATTAATCCGTCTATGTATTATGCTGCTTAACGGTTGGAATTAAAATTCGAAAGTATAAATAAAAAACAAACGTTTCGCTGAGGGGGCTAATAATAATAATAATAAAAATATAATAATATAATGACCCCGGAACTGTATGTATCGGTTTTTAGTTTAGTTTTTTTTTTTTTTTTTTTTTTCCGTTACTGAACGTTACAAAAAATTAATATTTATATAATATTGCTATTATTATAATGAAAAGCAAATAACGAGTGATTTGCCGCGATTGCGTTTACTTACTTTGCACCGCCGCATTAAAAATAACTTACTCTATTATATAATAATACACGCATAATTCAACGAATGCAATTTTCATATATTTTACAATGT
Source organism: Tuberolachnus salignus (assembly GCA_956483605.1). Classification (NCBI taxonomy): domain Eukaryota; kingdom Metazoa; phylum Arthropoda; class Insecta; order Hemiptera; family Aphididae; genus Tuberolachnus; species Tuberolachnus salignus. The sequence continues at coordinate 44,149,839 of OY101430.1, forward strand.
TGTGTTTTTTTATTGTCAAAAGAGTAATTTAATATTTATTGTTCGCGACGCTTATATTGTACGTCGGATCTCTTATAGAATTGTGTTCCGATGGAATACCGTCGAAAAATATGCGCTTGATAATCAAACACCCGGAAATAAGCGCATTATAAACCGCGTGCGAAAATCGAGCTGAAAAACATGCTCAGAAATGATAATCGCCTAAAAAAAAAAAAAAAAAAAGAGAAAAAAATCAAATCTTCGGTAGACTACGAGTTTTAAAAAACATTTCACTTATACGCACGATTTACGATAATATACAGGCCGGAAAAAGTCATGTTACAGTGTTGCCATCAACCACAGTCATAATGACTGACGCACTGATTTCATCTTGGGCGTTAGGTTACGTTAGGTTAGGATCTGCGGCGCGGGAAGGATTGTCCCGTAGGTTGCGACGCCATCAAAAAAAAAAAAAAGAAAAGAAAAAAGTTAGGTTCTGCGGAAGTGGCAGGAGGAGTGGGACCGGGCCGAGACCGGCACCCGGACCCGAAGACCGATCCCGCAGGTAGTGGCGCCTTGGGTGTCCAGGAAGTTTGACAACACCAACTACCACCTCACCCGATCCCTATCGGGTCACGGCTGCTTCGGCGAGTACCTGCATAGGATTGGTAGGCTGGGCGCCCCGGAGTGCCACGACTGCCAGGCCCCCGTGGACGATGCGGACGATTACGTCTTCTTCCACTGCGACCGACGGCGGAGGGAGCTGGAGACGGCAGTGAGCGGAGCCTTCACCCCGGAAACGGCAGCGGGGAGAAAACCAGCGATTTCATCGAGGCGGTCCTGTCGACGTGCGAGGAAGAGGAGGAGCGCCAACGCCAGATGGTCGCCCAGAACCCTAGACCAGTGCTTGCCTGACTATTATAAGGGCAGTACGCTGGTCTCGGCCCTAAGGCTGCACAAAACGCTACTTGTACAATCGCTGTGAGCCCGCCCCGCCCGCAGGGGTAAACGGGACTTATTTTTTTTTTATAAAACAATTGTAGTTTTGCTACAATAAACGATGCGCCTACGGGGGAAGGATTGCCCTGGCGGGTAGATTGCCTCCCGTAGGTGGCGATACCACGAAAAAAAACAAAAAAAAAAAAAAAAAGGTTAGGTTAGGTTCGGCGTAGATTGGTCGGAATCGACGTGAGATTATTACGCCACGTTCGAGCGGTTTTTTTAGCGTCACTTTACCGGTCACTACGGGACGTGACGTGGCGTAATATCGTCGTCGTGCAACCTGTTTGTCTTTGTCACCCCGCCGAGAAACTTTTGTATTTAACACGGCCAAACCGTCAAACATACAGGCCGAGACGAGCGTACCAGTACATTACTTCACGGTTAATTACAGACGGTTATATGTCGGGGCAATCTCTGTCTCTCTCTCTCTCTCTCTCTCTCTCTCTATAACGACTTCGCAACTGTTCGAGAATCGGTTGCTCAACTCATTACAAACGTTTTCGCTCTCGATTTGACCCACTAGTTTATAAAAAAAAAAAAAAAATGCCGCCGTCGGGCATACCCTGCCGGAAAATCCCGTACGATGTCTTAAAAGGTTTTTAATACCGGTCACGCTACCTCCTATATAACCTATATAACTTATTGTTATATACATATACTTTTCGTTTTTCGTTTTTTTTTTTTCGTTTGAGGGTGTTGCCAACAAAACGGTCTTCATCCCTCAAGCACGTTATTCGTGTCACTGTCAACGTACATTTTTATTTACTTACACTGTCCCGCGCGTACGTTCGTACGGATTGTATAATTATCAATTTATCAATTTTTAAATACAAAAGAAGAAGAAAAAAAATAATAAAGGTTTCTATTGAGTTCGTTGACGATATAATTATCGTCTCGAAAATATATAATTTTTTTTATTTTTGTACATCACGCGTTAAGCATAACGGTTAAGTACGCGATTATATATTATACACGGTTTTTGTTTTCGTATAGAATATCGATTTTTTGTAAATCAAACACAAACCCTCTGCGGGTAAAAAATAGCGGATTTATTTATTTTATAACTTAAGGACGTGGATTTTTTTTTTTACGGAAAGGTAGGTAAGTTCCTTTTTTTTTTTTATTTATATATATATATATAGACGTTTGTATTTTTGACAGTTGGTATATTGCAGCCAAACGACGTTTACGGCATTGCCCGCGGCTCGATGAATTATAAATTATTCACGGCGGAACATTAATAATTGAATTTGATTTTTTTTTTTTTTTTTTTTTTCTATTAATAATATACGCGTTAGTTTACCCCCGTGATTATTGTTACGGTACTAAACAATAACGAAACCAAAACCTGGCACGTCACAAATACCAACATTTTCACGGGAGAGCTGCAATTAAAAAATGCCGACATACTTCGCACCGTGGGCGGGCCACGGTTGTGGTCGGGAACTCGGAAATACAGGTGTAGTGAATGGTTTTTAGGATATATAGGGTGATTTAGTTAACATCAATTATAAATTGTCACGAACGAAAAACGATTCCGTGCGAAGTTTGGATCAATATAAATTGAAAATTGTATTAATTTGATACTGCGGAATAAATTACAATTGTTCTCGTTTCTAACGAGTTTTTTTTTTTTTTTTTTTGTGACATAAATTTAAATTTAAAACAAGCTTACAAAAATAACTTACAAAATTCGTATCCACATAAACCCCCCTCTCCCCCCCCCCAAAAAAAAAAAAAAAAAAATTTCGATAATTTCAAATGAATATTTAAAACTGAAAAATAGTTGAGAATTTTGAAAATTGTATTAAAAGTCCAAAAAGTGACTATCAAATATAATAGTATTTTGCGAATATATCTGGTCTCTACGACAATATTTCACTGATTTCTGACATAAATAATTCCATTTATTCCCGGTTTTTCCACACCGGTTTAAGAAAACCACAAGGAAAATTAAAAGAAAATGACTTACTAAATGCACCGATATAGATCCATTATTTTACAAGATAGTTACACACAATAAAATGTTAAATTGGAGGAAATATTTCTGATTGAAGAGTTGTTTACAGGCACAGCAAAATATTTGTAAAACCGACTAAAACATTTGTAATAAGTTGCAAGGTGATTATTTCTTTTTAGTTTTCGACATACCTTATTATAATTTCATACTAAAACCATCCGACAATTTTTTTTACTACTCGTTTTCGACAAGAAAAAACAAATCCAGACGTCAGTATAGGCAATTATTTAACATATACAAGTAAAACGGAAAATCTTTTCTTGTTTTTCTGGTTTTCAATCTTTCAATTGGTTGACTGCGGTAGATTATAGTGGAAATAATAAAAACAATATGTAACATTTTTTTTGTTTTTTTTTTTTAAATTCATTGTATATATCCGCTTAAAATTGTTAAAAAAAAAAAAAAATCTTTAAAAATAATTAATATATATACTTTTCAAGATAACGAGCAGTGTCTTATCGTGAGCCCTCCCCCCCTCGGGTGAATCACTTTCTCATAATCGCAATAAGCGCACACCCAGACGGTTTATGCTAAATGTCGCAGTAATCAATCGTTTTTCAGTGTACAATAAACAATAATATCAACTATAGGTATATAGTTTCTCCCGGACGGGTACTCAAAATAAAAAAAAAAAAAAATAAAAAATACTATCCAAGACATTCGTATTTAAACTACCGCCGCTAAGGCTTTCAAAAAAAAAAAACCCATCTAAATCCTTTAATAAATCTTAAAAGCTTTCGGTCCATGCAGACTGCAAATCTAGGTTGTTTATATACGCTTCATAAGGTCTCAAAAAGAAAATAACGGGCGATTTATTCGCTGCAGTCCAAAAATTCGACGATAATTTTTTAAAGTCTCCGAACGTATAATTGGATTTAAAAAAACATAAATCCAAACGGATGCTTGCGCGCGCCCTTTGTTGTATAGATAATGTTAATTTCTTTATAAAAGAAAAAAAAAATCGAAGAACATTCAACCCCGGCGTGTTTAAACGTTATTTATTCGCTCACGCAAAGACTTTGCGTTTTTATTCGTCAGTACAATTATTAACAATAGGTATATTTTCGAAGCCGTCGAGAATAACCTACCATCAGTGTTGTATTTTATCTGGAAAAATCATCTTATATCTAGATAAATGAAAAATAGATACGTTTATCTAGACGAAACGTAATGTTTACGACATTCAAAAATTTTGTCTGATTCCAAAATATATCAATTTATACACAAACCATAGATTATTATTATTTTAAAGAACCGCTCAGCGGTATTGTCGATAAACCTGCATTATCATCATCATAGTGTAATTATATTTAATTATTTGAATTATTTACAACAGTTTTTAAATTCACTGATTTGTATAATTAAAATATTAAACAAGAACATGTTGGTATACATGCACGTTTATTTTAACATAACGACTTTTTTTTCTTTTCTTTTTTTTTTTTATCGCGGCGGGCGTTTTTTTTTTTTTTTTGTCGGAAGATTACACTAATATCAAGATTGTTATGTGTTTATTTTGTTTTGTAACGAATATTGGCAATTATTTCATATTGTACGTTGTAACCACGATCGTATAAATTCATATCGTTTTTAGTGAAATATATCAAAGGTCTGCAACGTAAACGCGGACCATAGAATATAATTGCATTTATAGAGACTTCGGTATAACGTGACTGTAATGTGTTTACATAATAAATCATTTCGCTTAGAATAATAAAAAAAATCGCATGCAATACCAATACTTATTAGGAACAGTTTGATAAAACATTATGTTATCTACGATAATATAATGTTACGTTCATATTACACCACGTTCGTCCGAAATCTAGAAATGTACAACTTGAACGAATTGAATAGGCATTTGGTTTAACAGGCAAATAAAGTAAACGCTATCTTTTCGTTTTATATCTATGGAATACGTTGCCGATTATTTATCTAAAACCCGGATAATCAAAAATGCAATTTATCTACATACGGACAATTATCTTTTACGATTATCCATCATCAGTGTCTAGATATGATAACATTTATATTCGTACGACACTGAGAATAACAAAAAAAATAAATAAACCAAAACCTATCGTACATTACAATATAATATCATTATTATCACGTGCTGTTCCCGGCAACAAAAAAAAAAATATATCTCCCGATCCGGCTGACAGTTCATATATTTTTATCGGTGTTATATAGGGTGCCATACAGCGTGTATACTAGTGAATAGTAGTTCTTTAAATTTGTTCGGTAAACTTTAACTCAAAACTAGAAAAGATTTTTTTTTTTTTTTTTGCCATAGCCAATTTGTGTAGTCCTAAAAAATTTGCCCTTATATGTATATGTACTACAAACGTTTTTCTACTAATAAAACGCGACAGTCGTATGATTCAATTTTTTTAAATTTTATTTCAAGTACAGCGGAACGTCGAAGAGTCGAGATCCAAGCGAATTGCATTATTTTCGATTTGTCGAGGTTATCGACTTACTAAGGTTTTCGGTAAAACAATTCGAGGTTTTTAACATTTAAGACTATCGTTTTTTTGTTATTATTATTATTATTATTGTTAAACGTGTATTGTTAGTAAATAAAAATATGATATTATTGTTTTTTTAAAAATAAATATAATACAAAATGTGTATTATGTTACAACTTTACAAGAAATAATTCGTTATTTTACTTTGAGTGTGGTTCTTGCACGCGGTATTAACAATAGTGTTTTTTTTTACTACATTTATAGAGCGTAGTTCGCTTTATCGTCCGCATTACTAGATTTGTTCGGCGAATGTCCTTAGTAATGTGAGCGCGGAATTCGCTCGCTACACTGAAACACGACGTACTGGCCCGAATGATTCACAGTCGACGGTCATCAATATCTGCAGTGCCACGGACGGGGTTCTGCCTAATTTCGTCGTCTGCCAAAGTACCAGTAACACCGACACGTTGTCGTCAATTCCGACAAAATGTCCAAATGTTCATCCCGTGATTCCGCCAATCACTTGTTAACAGCATATCTCGCATTATCTATCCGTATTTTCAAAGATAGGGGCAACAATGCCCTCGTCTTCCTCAGCTCCATGTAAAAAATCCACACGATCTAGAGCGGTCGTCACGATTCGTTTTTTCCTACACAGTTAAAACCGGAATTCGCATTATCCCAATATATTTTTCGTCTAATTCGGTTGTTACAGTCCAAAACACTCATTTCAGGTCCCTACGATTATTTTTGATTATATTACAACAAACATACAAAATCGAAGAAAATAAAGAAACCGTTATTGCCGTAAATTTCCCGGTATTTCCTACGTATTTCTCTAATTGTAAAGAAAAACACAATGGAAATAAAAAAAAAATTGCCACCTTAATGAACCAATTAGGTCCAAAATTCAATCCGTTAGGATGCTACACGTGAAAATCGGATCGAGATTTTTGGTAGACAAGTTGTTTACAGGCAGAAAAACAGTATACATAGCGGAAATAGTACATAACAAAAATTGATCTAGATAAATTAGTTTAGATAATTTAATTATTTATCTTGGATAAAGATAATATATCAAATTTTGTAAATTATCTAGATATGATAAGAAAGATTATTAATTTATCATTATACGAGGTCTGTTCAAAAAGTACCAGGACAAATGTTATTGCGGCTAATCTACACACGATAACGTTTCAAATTGTAAATAGAAGTACTCCCCGCGAATAAATGGATATTTCAAACAAAACCCAAAGTCGCTATCTTATCTCAGTTTAATATTACACGCGGTCAAATGCAGTCAGTTTTTTTCGTTTGCCGTTTTTCGACACGTCCGAAATTAACGAACAACGCGTGTGGTGCATCAAGTTTTGCTTGTAACTTGGTAAAAAAATGATGCAACGGAAATGATTAAATCCGCTTTTGGGGATGATTCATTAAGCGGTTCTGTGACTTTGGAGTCGACTGAAGACGATCCACGTTCTGCAAGACCGTCGACGTCGTCCAGAAACGATGGTGTGGCGAAAATTTGGGAAAAAAAAAAAAATGCGAAATGGCCGCCAATTAATCATTCGTCAGTAAACAAAGCGAATCTAAATTGAGTCTTGCAATGCAATTTTATAGGGAAATGTACAGATGAGAAGGGTCGCACTGCCAAATTCGTTCCGCGATTGTTCAACACGACAATGCACCGGCACATTTAGCGCTGTCGGTTCGTGAATTTTCGGCTGATAAAAAAATTACTATGGTCCCGCGGACTCTTCCTATTCTCCAGATCAGGCCCCATGTGACTCTTTTCAATTCCCAAGACAGAAATCTGCCCTTAATGGACAGCGATTTCAACACGTAGAGGAAATTAAAGCGAACGCGGCACCGGAACCCCTAGGAACGATGATGTTGTGGCAAAATTTAACGAAAAAATATGAAATGAGATCAACCGTTCGTGAGTTAGCAAATGAAGCAGAAATCTCGATTGGATTTTGTCATGAAATTTTAACCGAAAATTTACAGATGAAAAGGGTAGCTGCCAAATTCGTTCCACGATTGTTAACTTTGGAGCAAATGGAAAATCGTTTAACAATTTTCCAAGACTTTAAAAATCGTTCTGCTGATTGTTAATTTCATAAAAAAAAAAAAAAACATTATCACAGGTGACGAGACGTGGGTTTATGTATACGAGACTAAAATCTGCGCTTAAAGGACAACGATTTCAACACGTAGAGAAATTTAAAGCTATAACTTTGTAGCAGTTACAAAGGACTTTTGAAAAATGGCAAGATCACCGGGATTACAGCATATCGTCCGGATGAGAGTATTTTGAAGGAGATATCATTAAATAATATGTAACTTAATTTGTGCAATTGTTAAATAAAAAAATCCAGGTACTTTTCGAACACACTTCTGCACGAAAATCGGATTTAAACAATACTATCGTATCGTAAAAAAGCGACACCCTGTTTATGTTTTGCACACACGTATAAATATACGCGTATATAATATAATATGTATATATATATATATATAAATAGTATTGTATAGTGGGACGATTACTGTGTGCGTGTGTCTGGCTTTCCATATTTCCAACCGCCCCCGACCAGGACGAGACCGGCGTGAAGCGGCGCGTGCAAGAGTTTTTTTTTTTTTTATATTTTTAGTCGCACGCCCACGCTATTACGACAATAATAAAAATCGACTCTTAAAAATTACATTTCCCCGTCCCGTACGATCACGCGTCGGCCGACCCTTTTAGAGGGAATACCATAACTACTGGATACCGTGGGCAAACGCGCACCGGCGACGTGAGTGCAAAGTGATTGTACGTGGCAGACCGTGACGGCGATGGTATAATCGCACTCGGCTAAATATAATATTTAAGCGGGTTTCCAGTGTAGTACGGCCTTTGGCAAAACGTAAATTTATTGTCGTCGGCTGTATATAACGAGAAATTTAACGCAATAATATTATGCTCGGCGCTATACGAGCATACGATATATTATTACCGTCGACTTAAAGTGACGCGAAACGATAGCAAACGGGCATTTATATAAATAAATAATTACTGTGATCTCTGTGCCGTGCATGTGCCGAGTATCGTTTTGAATGTACCGGGACGGCCCCGTAGCGAATGTTTTAGCTTAGGCAAAAAAAAAACAATAAATAATTTCGAACAAAAAAAAAAAAAACGATTTTTGTCGGCGCTCGGCAAGCGAAAAAAAATCAGAAAAGTTGCAATGTAAATAAAAATAACAAAAATATACAATAAAGTGCACAATTCTAGCGCGTTAAATAATTATTGAAATTTAAAATTTATGTTTCGACCTCCATCTGTCCGGAATACTCGGCATGCCGTTTCAGGTACTATCGCGGCCGAAAAATAATATAAACGGCGTAAACCTGTCGGGAAATGTTTAATTTTTTATTAACCAACAGCTATAGCCATTGTTGTCAATGAGCCGTACACAAATCGTTTATATTGAAAAATTCAATTACCATTGAGGATGAATTATACATTTTTTTTTTTTTTTTTTTTAGCGTATCTAATATATTTTATGCGTATCGAAGCAAATTCTAAATCGGCACCTAGGATTAACAGCTACGTGGTATATTCAAAAATTTCCCGAATTCGTGAAACTTCCCGAGCACGTCTGTTTTTGTAGATTCTATATAATGTTCATAGTTTATATGTAACAGATGTTTTTTTTGTAAAATACGTCTTTTGTGTCGGGCGATTTTACGATGAAGCCAAAAAAAAAACTTGCCGATCGTTTCGGTGTGCATTTCCTTCAATTTTAGGATATGTTAAATAGAACGTTGCGTTTTTCCGCCAACATTCTGTTATCACAAAAGAAGACAGAACCCTTCAATGTTGTTGCTTTTCTTTTCGACTGATCATTAAATCGCCATAAAAAAAATATTTTCTAAAAACATCTGTTGAATCAAAACGAAGAACGTTATACACAATCTACACAAACAGATATGCTCGAGAAGTATCGTAGGAATTTAATCAGTTTGGTAACTTTTTAAACACACCTCATATCTATAAACAAGGTCTAGACTTGACGAATTATCCACGAAGAACATTGTTGTACTGTAAAAACGTTAAAAACGCCTTTACACGCGACGAAGTTTCGATATTGCGAGAGTTTGACAATCTGCATAATAAGACGAGTCGTCTAAACGCAGTATTCCGTGTAACCGACGAATTTAACACGAAGTGTTTTGTTTTCCTTCTTTTTCTATTTTTTTTTTTTTATTAGCTAGACGATTTCTTTATTACTATTATTATACTGGTCTTCAGTTTTTATATTACGTTTATTGGGTAAGAATTGTAAAACGACAACGACCGTAATAAGATTGCTCGTGTAACATTTAAGGGCTTCAAAATGCTCGACGACGACGGGGTTTGATAAAGCCGAGTCGTAATACGTTATAATATAAAAACGTCCAAATGATGGCTCGTACGGTTATATTGCTCAGCCAGTAGCTTTACTAGCCGTATAACAATGGTACGGCGATCCCCGGCGGGAATTTATTTCGGTTTTTAATTAAAAAATTCCAACGTTCGAAATTATTGTCCAAACAGTACGGGTATAGGTACCTCGCATTTTGCCTATCTGTTCGCTAAAACGTTTCAAATGGCGTCCGCTCGTATTTCGCTCAGGCGTTTTCGCGTGAAATGTGAATTTTACTTTACTGTTACAATATACTTACGGGACAACGGCCGTTTTGGACTCTATAGCGCAATGGCATAATTACATCCACTGTATCATACGCGAGTCCTGTTCGAAAAGTTCCCGAATTTTTCAATTTTTCATTTATAGTGATTACCTACAAGCTATTGAGACTTATCATTCTCGAAGTATTCTCCCTCTTGGTTTATACACTTTTACCAACGACGTTTCCGTCGTTGAAAGCAATCCTGGAAAGCAGTTTCTGGAATTGCTCGTAGATCCACATTTCTTTTATTTCGTCTATCGTAGAAAATCTTTGTCCTTTTAACGGAGATTTTAGTTTTGGAAATAAAAATAAAGTCTGCTGGTGCCAAGCCGGGAGAATATGGTGGTTAAGGAAGCACGGTCATGTGATTTTTCACGCAAAAATCCCGAATAAACAGCGAAGTGTGTGCCGGAGCATTGTCGTGATGGAGAAACCATGTGTTTTTCTTCCGCACTTCAGGCCTTTTCCTCCGCACTTTTTCTCGAAGACGTTTTAATACTTCTAGATAGTAACATCGGTTAACAGTTTGTCCTGCAGGTGGAAATTCGTGATGTATAACTCCCAGGTTGTCAAAAAAAAAAAAAAAAAAAAAAAACGGTTAGCAGGACTTTGACGTTTGATCTGACCTGACGAGCTTTTTTTGGTCTTGGTCGAAATTTACCAACCCACTGTGATGATTGGACTTTTGTCTCAATATCATAGCCATAGACCCACGTCTCATCACCCGTTATAATTTGCTCAATGAACATACTCGTATCATCATTTGCGCGATCTAACAATTCTTGACAGACGGTTACGCGGTTGTCTTTCTGATCGTGCGACATCAACCGCGGGACAAATTTTGCTGCAACGCGGTGCATTCCAAGTTTTTCTACCAGGATTTCGTGACATGAACCAACCGATATGTTACAATCTTCCGCCATTTCTCGAACAGTTATACGTCTATTAGACCGCACAATTTCATTGACTTTCGTCACATGAGCACCGTCTGTCGATGTCGACGGACGTCCTGAACGCGTGGGTCGTCATCAACTGATTGTCGACCGTCATTAAAACGTTTAAACCAGTCGTAACACCGGGTACGTACTAAACGCTGATCGCCATAAAAGCATTTTGCAACATTTTATGAGTCTGAGTAAAAGATTTACAAAGTTTTACACAAAATTTAATATTAATGTTATTAATTTTAAAAATCGCACAATACACACGACTCGTCTACTATGAACGCGCACAGTTAATGGTTAGACAGCAATAAACATTCGAGATTTAATTGAAAACATAGCTGCTTGTCTCCATTTTATTTTAATCCAATAACATTTACGATACTATACATTTTCTATTTTTAGGAATTATAGTTCGGGAACTTTTTGAACAGACCTCGTATACGTATATTTTATTCTATTCAATTGGAGCTATACAGTTTAGTTTTACGAGTAGTTCGGATATAATGTTTAATATTATGTAACGTACACAGTAATCGTATTGACATTCGACAATCGATTACACCGCGGTAGTATTATTAATGGACTGGAAGAGAACACGCGCACAATCGCCCACCGTTCCCTCTATAATATACCCCCGGGTTGAATCATCTCCCGGAGAGCGAGCATCGTCGTCGTCCTGTGAAAATCGTCTTTCTTTTTCGCGTGTGCTGTGCCTCCGTACACTTTTATCGCCCTCCCTTCGCCCGAAATGTTTTTTTTTAATAGGCGAATCTCGAGTGATATTTTATTGTATACTGTGCGTTTTTTAAATTTATATAAGTATAATTACTCCCCGTCCACTCGCCACCAGAAAACAACTCCTAGTTGCGCCGCTGTCTCCCCTTTTGTCTTGATTTGGCCGTTCGATAGAAAACAAGTCTTTTTTTGTTGTTGTTGTATCGTACTGGTCCTCGTACTGACAAGAAGCACAAGTACGTAAGAGTTTTACATTTAATTTCCGTCACCATTCGCATACTCTCGTAGAAAAAAGTGATAGTAGGTTATGTAGCAGGCACAGTTTGTCCACACACGGTTTTAGGACCACCCGTTCTCCTCCTTCGTGTTCCCTGCTCTGTTAGTCTCAAATGTTTTAAAAAAAAAAAACCAGTCGATTTTTTACGTACGGCTGGCAAATCCAAAGAAAAAATAAGTTATTTTATTTCTGTTCCCATTTTGTGTATATCATGTGAAAATATTTATACCGTGTAACTGACGCATACAATTTCTCTCAAATATTGCGTTTAGGGTAAAAAATAACGGACATAACGACGCCGAAAATCGAGATGCCATTGTCGAATGAATTGATCTGTCACGATAAAGTTATTGGGTTTTTTTTTTTCCTGTCGATATTTTCCCAATAAAATCTATGGAAACGTTCCAAGAGGAGACCCGGGTCTTTGCTGTATTATATACAAATTGTTGGCAATAAACGGTCAATGCCAACGAAACAGAACAGCACCGTTAAGACTAAAAATTGAAATTTGATTTATTTTGTTAAACCATATTTTAGTGAAAAAAAAAAACTTCGTTACTGAAAAGAGTCTTGTTGATAAATTACTGACATACATCAGCCAAACGTCTAGATCATGCAATAAATCGAGCAAATGGGAAATGTCAAACATCCCGACGCGCGACGTGAAATATCTTGGCACGCCCTGTAGTATTTAATCGCGGCTACTTTGTAACGAATTTCGAAAAGGACAAAACGAACGTTTTAACAACTCGGGCATATTCATATTTGTTATCAAATAAACGTACAAGGAGTTCCGTGTGTTTATCGTCAATGCGGGTTTATTCGACAATGATTTATCGTACGGGAAGAGATATGATACTAAACTACCCTGGAAATGAAATCGTCTCTCCTTCTCTACACCGCAATAATCAGACCACTGATAACTTATGCCTGTCCTGTATGGTCCGCTGCCTCTATAACTAAAATAAATAAAATACAAATCTTACAAAATAAATTCTTAAGGATATGTCTCAAAGCACCGTGGTTCATGAGAAATCGCCAGATCCATAATGACACGAAAATACCCCTGATAAATACATGGATTAAAACCCAATTTAAAAATATCCACGCCAAACTAAAAAACTTGGACAGTGCTCGTCATTACAATATAGGAAAAAAAAACACTCAATAGACGTCTGCGGCCTCGACTTCCCCGGGACATTCTTTTAACAGACACAGAAGACTCATCATCAGAAAATGAAGATCGTTATTAATATACTAGACCTCATCGTTATTATTATATTCATATATGTAACACATTATTATATCACTCTCACTATTAATAATTATGTCATTAATAAATTTATAATCATTTAAATTTGTAAAAAAATAAAATTGTAAAAATTAAAAAGTTGTAATAGCACTAGGTGTGCTGAAACATTTTATAATTATAATAAATAAAAAAAAATTACCCTGTACAAATCTGTGCCTTTCCGATTTCCCACTTACAACAGTGGCCCACTCACAGTAGCGCTGCGAATTATGTCGGTTTTTTTTTTTTTTTTTTTGTTTTGTTTTAATCTTTCCCGTTAACCTAAACGAGCCAGCCAGCGTACATCTGTTAAACGCAATACCGTTATCGAGTTTTTTTTTTTTTTTTACCGCAGAAAGTCATCGAGTTGTCAGGTCCGCCCGAGAAAATCATTTAATTGCGCTCCATTCGAAGCGAGATAATGTACAATTATTATTATTAATAGTAACAGTAGTGTTTGAGAAGTTATAACAGGCCAAAAGAATAATTTATTATTTTTTTTCCGGCCATAAAACCATAGCAGAGTATTATTAAAGTTATGATATTATATAACGAATAAATGTGACTTATTTATCTTTAGATTTTTACAAAATGATAAATAGTTAATGCGAATTTAATTTTTATTATTATTTCCTTTACAAAGTCGCCCGAAACGTTATTATAATTTTTTCGCGTATTTTTCTTTTTTTTTTTCTTTTAACAATCGTAAAATAATGAAAAAAAAATATATATATATTTATGCACCGCGGATAGGCCACTGTTGTAGGCAGGAAGTTGATAAAATATCAAATAAAATTTCCGGTTTCTTCAATAGTTATCGCTGTAAATTTTCCGGGTTTTTTTTGTCCCCGGTTTTTTCTCTATCTTTAAGAAAACTATAACGAAAATGAAAAAAAATGCCTCCCTCAATGCACCAACTGGATCCAAATTTCTTTCAGAAAAGGTTCTACACTCCATATAAATATGGAGCAAGTTTACTGGTAGAAAAATTATCCGCAGACGGAAAAACAACCGTGTTTTTGAACGGCAATTTTGTACTGAGTTTCGGGGCTTTTTCTCTGAGAGAAAAAAGAAAAATACATTACAATAAAATAATTCCTCGCTCTACCAAATTTTAAAAGTAATTACACTTGAAATACTCGGGACAAAGTGCAGTAACATTGATGGTATTCGAATCTTTATCGCGTTATTTGGCTGTACAGTTGCGATTGTTACTAAACGCATGGACGGTTTTTAATAATATGAAATATCGTTCGAAAGGAAATAATCTATTTAAACGACGACAAAATTTATATATTTTTTTTCATTAAAAATTATATCGATTATAGTTACACGATAATAAAAAAAAAAAAAAAAAAATTAATAAATAAACGAGACTCTGCGTCTATAATATTTCGTATATGTTCGTATGATGCATTTTAATTTGCATTTGTTTTTCTCGACCTCACCGACAAAAAAAATTAATTAAAACTCATAACATAGCCCCCGGGATCGTTGATTCAAAATATTAACGTGTTTATAAGCACAAAATTGAACCAAGTTCATAAAATAGTTAAACATTTTTTTTTTTTTTTTTAACAAACTTGATAAGTTTAAAGCGCATACGCATATTAAGATAAAAATCGTTTAAAAAGATAATCGTATTATTTGATTTGTATTAACTTTACATAGTCTCGGTCGATTATGTTAAATTCTCGTACGTACCTATATTTTTTGCTTATTGAAAAAAAAGAAAAGAAAACCACATAAGCCTAGTTAGTTCGTAAATATTTCGACGTTGTCGGCCGTCACGTAGAAAATCATAAAACGACCAAGTCCGATACGCTCGGGGTCGTTTTCCGACCGGGGCCAAGACGTCTGATTGAAAAGTCGTTTGCGGACGGAAAAAAAAAAAAAAAAAAATGAAAATTAAAACGCAAAGAAACGATTTCATAACTATCGTAGATTTCCGACGACAACGAAAACAGTCCGATAAAATACTAACCGGAGTCGGAACGGTGGGCGTTTTATACCGCCGGGCGAAATTGATCGCCTTGTAAATAAGTCACGTCTTAATATAACCCTCGGGGATCGACCGTCCAAATAATATAACGTTTACCGAGCGGACAGAACGGTTTATCCGGCGGATATTGCATTTTTATAATAATTTTCCCCGATCGTTGTCGTCGTATATATATATATTTTTTTATTTTTTTGTTGGCAATTAAACGCGGACAATTCCCGTACGCGTATACGACGTCGTCCCGAGAGCGAACGGACGTCATTATTATTATTATTATTATTACTATTATTTATCATCGGTTTTTTTGGTCCCGGATTTTTTTTTTTTTTTTTTTTCAGACGGTAATTTAATATACGTATATTATTATTATTATTATTATTTCAACGTTGGGTTGATAATATTATAAATATTATATTACGGAGTTGGGCGGACGCCATCGCCGTATATACTGAACGGCGGCGAGCCAAAACACAATAGCCCCTCGCGACAAACAATTTCCCGAATAAAAACTATATATATATATATTATATTTGAATATAATATATTCGGACGTGGTTAAACGCGAACTTTTTTTAACGCGGAATCGCCGATACCTCGAACGTTTTCCCCGGTCCTCGCAATTTAACCGTTTAAACAACGCTCCTGTTTGTCGGTGGAATCGATCGAACTGGACTCGTACCGGTTGCGCCAGAAGTGATTTCTCCCAACGATCCGGGAATTGCATTTATCCGCTGCACTTGTGCCGTAATTATCGTAACGCCCCGACGCCCAATAAAATTGTCTTTGATCCGGTTGCACTCTTAAACAATTGTGAAGGTAAACACAAGCCAGAACAACATTGGATATTCGATTTCGATTTCTATTGGCTTGCGGAAAACTCTGAAACACAGACGAGAGTAACTCAAATATACAACCTGTAATACTTGTATATACTCTTTTTAGAGATACTTTGTTTAAATCCGCGTTCTATGGTTTCATAATATGTTCAGTTAATTGGTCAAATGCCATCCGTCCGCCACTAAAACATAAGGAAGTGAGGAATTGTTCACCAGTAGTGGTTCATTTCCTGGCGAATTATTATTTTTTTTTTTTTTCGAGTTTCTTATAAAAGGAAGTATATTTGAAGACGCCTCCGTCCGAAATTCGGCCCTGGCACCCAACGTTGATGTACAAGAAACGGTGGTTAGCATCAGCTATTCCTAACAAAACAATGCTATCCCGTTCCTTTGTAGTTATGAAAATCACTTATCGTATTTTCTAGTTTTTGAATTATCACGTGTTTTTACCGTCAATCGCACCGAAACAATGGGAGGGGGGGGAAATTCCATAGCTTGTTGAATTCGTTTGCGATAGATAACCAACTGGAATCGTGTTTCGTGAATAAGTCGATGTCACATAGCGAAAATTGCGCGATAATAAAGGCCGACGATGAAATTACAGTGCAAGGTGTAAATATTCTTTTCGGTGACTACATCGATGCGGACAACGACTCGGTAGCGTGTGAAGATATTTATCGGATTCAGACGTTTTGCCATCTGTAAGGACTGTAAAATCACCGGAAGGCGAAGAGGAACGAGAATGCACCCGATCCCCACGATTTCACAAGCACAGATCCACTATAATGAATTGAGGCGATGTATGGAAAACAAACCAGAGGTCTCAGTGACGAACATTCCGGAGCTTTGAGTATAATTGAACGATTCGCTGCAAATCAACTGCGATCAAAAAGTAAAACTAAAAAAAAAAAAAAAAAACACTTTTTTTAAAATAATTTTCTGTTTCTAATTTTTGTTTATACATTTTTAAAATCGTACGTACGTATATTAATAGTAAATATATACATATTATAATAAATACGTACTTTTTAAAATACATTTTCTAACCCAGTGGTTTCCAACCACATTGGCCGCGGCCCGTGAACAATATACGATTAAATATTATATATGTAAAATAATATTATCACGTATTTTTTATTAAATACCTAATGATATTTCTGGTTATAAAAAATATTTATCAATATTTATCTACACTCTACAGTCTACAGTGTCCAATTAGTATACAATTCAATTGAATGCGATTTTATCTCATGTAGTTCGTTTATTATTACTAGATTGTAATAGTGGGGTCGTCTTAATAAACAATTGATTTTTTTTAAAAATGTTTTATTTCTAATAACTGCCGTGTGTGTGTGTGTGTGTGTGTGTATATATGTGTGCCTACGTATATAGGCGGACCTCAATGAATTTTTTTCCACAAAATTGGCGGTCCGCACAAACCAAAAATGCCGGGAACCGCTGTTCAAACGTAATATTTTATTTTTGGTTTTTCGGATTAATCGGATTCTCGGATACCTTCAAAACTTTTTTGTCGGTCCATTCGACTTCGTGTTAACCGTGCGCGTCTCTATAGAGGTATTACACGAGTGCCATCAACTACCACCCACCTATATACCTACCCGCGAGCATATTGTGGCCGTGTTGCATTTTATCTAGACGGATATAATATATATTTTTTAGTAGCTTATATCTGAGCAAATGAGAAACACAATTGGCCGGGCCGATACCCGGGATACGCAATTCAATAATCTCGGTTATTAATTCGTAAGTCCACGCCGCGTTGCCTTCGTTCGCCGTTCGGTTCTTCCCTCGAGTCACGCAAACCGCCACGTTTAACTTAACATAACATCAATTACGCTTGTTATGCTAGTTTTTTTTTTTTTTTTTTTTATGTATAGATTGTTCAAATTCGAAATTGAATTTAAAAAAAAATAATAATAATAATCTCGGTAACGTTTAATATTTTCCGGTTGTAAATATTTTTTTTGTATTACACAAAAAAAATGTCTACGAGATTGAAATCCTTTTAAACGGGGATCGTGTATCTACCCGAATCTACCGAAACGTTTACAGTTATACTGTAATCGTAATTTTGTGGAACCATTACCGGAATTGTCGTTTCTCTACAAACCGAAATGACGAAATTACGGTAATACAGTTATTACGAATGGGTCGTAGGGGAGGGGAAAAAAAAAAAAGAAAAAAGCAGCGATGACACGCACTGCCGTACGGCACTGTCGGCGAACCGCAGAAGAGCTGAAGATATTTAAAATTTAATTTTCACCACCCGATACGTAATGCGACAACGGCAATTAATTATTGCATGATTTATTCGACTAATTGAACCACCAATCGACCGATCCAATTGGATCGTCGGATACTCGCGATACGTTCATATTAAATTATCGTTAAACCGTCACCTTTAGGTGACTTGTTATCGCGGTATCGTGTTTTGAAACGCTGTGATTTTTACGATTTTCACTAAAATTAACAATTTAAATGATAACGAAAAAAAAAAAAAAAAAAAAAAAAAAACACTATTAAATACGCTGAATTTTTTTTTTATTTTTTTTCCATGTGTGAAATTTTCGTGCGTTTCCGTTGGCCCGCAAAAATTGAACCGACGGAAGGCATAACGCAATACGTCCTCTATAAATTTATCGCACTCTATAGTATAGACCAGTGGTCTTCAACCTTTTTGGACTCGCGACCCATTTTTTTAGGCCTACATTTTTCGCGACCCACGTGAGCTTTGTAAAAAAGCTAAAATTGCTTAATGCTTTGTAGTACTATTATTAAAACTTAATCGAAAATGTATAACATTCATATGAATATATAAAACAAAATGAAAATATGGTACAAAAATTTTAATGTGAACTTTGTCCTTGAGCGTTTTCACATAATAAATTCCACCTTGGCTCGATTTGACTAAGCGCGATCCGTAAATCAACTTCAGTTTCAAGTCTATTTCTTTTTGACGTTTTCAAATTTGCTATAGTAGAAAACGCCTTTTCGCATAAATAAGTCGTTGGAAATATTAATAAAATTGAGATGGCTTTAGTTGCTAATTCTGCGTGATTTCCCGTGCATAAGTGTGCCCAAAATATTTCTAATGAAGTATCACAAAACATTTGTTTCAATTTGTTATCACACGATAGCTCAATTAATTGATTTTCAATGTCAGTAGACATATTTGCTGTCATTATGTCTACTGCGAATGGTTGTTCAATCCACTTATAATTTACTCGAATATCCTCAGGAAAATATTGGTTAAATAATTTTTCTAAGTTTGTCAAATGTTCGTTTACTAATTCAGAAATGTCTTCAAACTTGATTGAAGAATATTCTTCTAAACATTTCTTCTAAATTTTATAAATTTAATTTTTATTTTAATAAGAAGACTTATCGCGACCCAATTTTAAAACTTACGTGACCCAAAAATGGATCGCGACCCACCGGTTGAAGACCATTGGTATAGACAGTGTTGCCAAGTGAAATGTCGAATTATATATTAATAAACACAATAGTTAGTACACGTAATAAAAAAAAAAAAAAAAAAAAACCAATTGAAATCAGTAGTTACTGGATTTATAATCGGAAAAATATACGCAATGACTTGCTGAGCATACATCTCTAAATATTGTACATTGTACAGTATAATATTTGTATTACCTTATATCATCATCCGTTATTCGTTTATAATCAGTTGTTTTTTTTTTTTTTTTCGTAATTACAGTCGATTCCGCTTTATTGGGACACATCGGTTGCATGTTATTTTGTCCCAATAATCCGAAATGAAAAAAAGAAAAAACCATATAAATTTATTGAAAAACTGATTTTTTATGTTTTTATTATTACAAATAACACATTTATAGAAATTATTTAATTATACAAAAAGAAAAAAAAAATAGTATTATAACCTAAATATTTATAAAAGTACATATACATGGAGATGTATATATTTTATCTTATTTAAAAAAAAATTACGAATATTATTTTATTTTTTACATATTATTGTTTGTTGACGTGGAATGTAGTCCGTACAAGTATCCAAAGCGCTTATCGGGCTTCCTTCATTTCCTTGTCGAAGAAAAAAAATAATCTCCTATGTTTCCAATGATTTCGTTGCCACCCGTAGTCGGATTGGTGGATCTGGGTTCCTCGTCCGTGTCTTCGTCTGAATTATGTTGATCTTGTATGTATTGAACGATTACATCATCAACCGTCGGTGGCTTTGAATTCGTCATTATCAGGTTTCCTTGCAAGGTCTTCGGGTTTAGCTTTTAAATATAGGACCCGACACTTGAACGTCCCGACTAGTAGCCAGTGAAAACCCGTCGAGTGAGTGCCTCGGCTACACCTGCGTCTTTACACCTCTCGTTCCCTTTCCCGGGTTGTTACTTGGCTAAGAGAGCTTGTTCTCTTTCAAAAACTCTTCTTGTAGTTTGTATTCGCGCGATTGTCGATTGTCGATACTTCTAAAATTTCCCGAAAGACGACGAGTACTCGACAGCCCGGCGGCTGTAATTCAATTCAATTTAATCTAATAATCGATTACGCGAGTCAGTGGCGATTGTCTCGATCGATTAATATTTAATATTGTACTCGATAAATACGTCCCAATTCGCCGGATTCGCGGCGTACTTTTACGTTACAAGTGTACATTCGTTTCCGTAATTATAGAATTGTCCCGATTGTGCGGTTGTCCTTATCAACCGGTGTCCCTGTCGAACGGAATCGACTGCGTTACACAATTACGTCGGCCGTCCGGGTGCGGGCCAATTGACGGCCGGGCCCGAATTTTATTACAAATCGCCGCCACACACACTACTCGGGGGGGACTTATTGCAATAATTAAAACGTATAGTGAAACTCCGAGAAAAAAAAATATATTGTGCTCGTACCGAATTCTCAGCCCACTGCGGTTTTCTCGTGCCGATTAAATCGGATAATGTCAAAACGGGCCGGCTGGGCGGGCGGTAATGGCGGCCGCACACTGCCGAACAGATAACGGAAAACCGCGACGAGAACAATAATAATAATAATAATAATATTACGACAGATATCGCGGCACGGTAAATTTTCCGGACGGTGTCATAAACCACAGATTATTATTATATAATATCGTTATTATTATATATACATATATATTACCCGGTCCGTAATAGAGCGTTTAACAAAAAAAAAATATGCTCATAATAATATAATTATCGCAGACGTCCTTGTTCCTTGTGATTGCCACCCGCCCACAAATAAGAAGTAAACGAACTCTTACTAGAGGGAGGCGTCTAAGAAGAATTATTAACAATCAAAATAAATTCGGTTATCTCTTCGGAGACAATTACGACCAAGACCTTTTGCTTTTTGCTTTTGAACATAACCGCTTCCGAAAATTAAATGTTTAATATAATTATAGTATACCATACCTAGGCGGTAGTTGTAATTTTTGAAAATATACGCATTAATTATTTATACCGGTATTCAAATATAATTTTATAAAATAACTCTTACTTGGAAAAAAAAAAAATAGTGTGTCTCTATTGTATATCGATCGAACTCTTTTTTTTATGGTTGCTACGTGTTTAATTATTAACAATTACGATTATTTTAGAGAGCGGTATTTTAAAATGCTCTGTTAAATATTAATCGAGTGCGCTTTCGCGAGGCCGCATTTCGGCGAGTCCGGCAATATATACGGGCACGGGTTTCCATAACTTTTTATACGTAGTTTAGACTTGGCGTCGATTCGTTTTACGGACAGACCGTATGGGTGGGTAATCATACCTTACATTTGTGCGGACCGCGGGCTGCCAAGTCTCAGTCGATAATGCAACCTACTATGTCGTTTATAAGTGTTCCTTTATTGTATTCAAACCTCTTTTTCTATTCAACCGCATCCACCGTGAATCCGTCAGTCAACGGTGACTTCGTCTATATATATATATAGTTTTGAGTCGTACTACCCAGTCCGGCACGCAAACGATATAAACGCACATTAATATAATAGAAAAACGAGACAATACGGTATATACGATCGTACAAGAGTTGTCCGACACTCCTCGCCTTGACCGTTGTCTATATTTCTATGAAAATGTTTTGTTTTTTTGTTTAAATAATGTTGAGTTATGGCTCGCGTTAAAAAACGTTTACAATATAGTACCTAGCCTGTGGTACGCGAAGACATTTTTTTTGATTAGCGAAAGAAAAAAATGTTTTAACAATACTTTATACTATATGTAAAATAACGTATACGTTTCATTTCTGGGTAAGTAAAAAAAATTAAAAAGAAAAAAAAATCTCATTCAAACGCGATCAATTGGTACGTGTAAAATTTCAAAATGTGTAAGTACTAAGCGGATATAAAAAGATTGGGAACCGCTGACCTAGGTAATAGTTCTTGAAATCTTTGAAAAAAAAAAAAAAAACCATCTGTCATCGGCAGACGTATAGAACTTTTGATATTTGATAAAAAGGAAACCGTAGTGTATAGTTTCTCGAAAAGACCAAACGTAAAAGGCATACCGCCTTTTATTTATCGTATTTGGTTGTACCAAGGTTCGCGAGCCCGCGGACCGATAAAAATTAAAATTGATGTCAACTAAGAATTGATTAATTTTTGGTATTTTTTATGTGAAGACGCCATTGGAAAATCTAAAGTTAGGGTGCACGAAATATAAGAACGATGTATTATTTTAGAACTGCGTATATTCCAAGGCTGGAAATGTTTTATTTAATAATATTATTGATATTATGACACGGTCGAGTCAAGTCAATTGAAAAAAAGTCGACGAGTTAACACGTTTACAGTTAGTTGTTTTATTAATTCGTTTATATTAAACTAAGTAGTGATTATTATTATCGTTATTATTAATATTTGGAAAAAAAAAAAATAAAATAAAAATAGGGAACGATTAACATTCGGAAAAAAATATTAAATAATAAATTATATACTTATATTAAACTCGGAACACACACAAATTATGGAGGGAAACAAATTTAACAAATATATTTATACGATGATATCTGTATTCAGATATAGTTTACAGATTTAATATTGCGCAGTTTAAATCAATAATAATTAAAAATTTGTGTAAAAAAAAAAAAAAACAACAAAACAAATTAAAGTTAAGTTGATTAAAAATCAACGGTTAAAAGCCAAGTCTCAGAGTTCAGATCGACCGAAATTTTCAACCGTTCAACTAGCCTACGCGTGTCCACTGCCTGTTTCATATTTTATTTTGAAATAATCTAACGAGGGGGAAAAGACAATTTACCCCGTAGGTATTACAATGAGTGGCGGATTTAGCGACGTTTGGTCTGCAAATGCCTCCGGGCAAACGCCTCTCCTAAATTGTGCACCGGCACTCCACCTAAAGAATATAGTTAATTTTTTTTTTTTATTCAATTTTTACCGTAAAAAAAAAAAAATATTAAGTACATATTCGTATTGCAAAACTGCAATATCATTAGCCGCAGTATTGGTACATTTTTTGTTGGAACCATTAAATCCTCCACCGTATACAATAACGTATAATAATAACAATAGTTTACCGAGATACTATTATAACTGCGCGTTTGGGAGTCATGTTTCCGTACTATAATACGAACAGTATTAGATATATTATTATTAATAACGTTGCGAGAAATAAATGGGAACGCGCAAATATTTGCGATATGCGGTTTTGGCGTCTATTGTCGGGACCAGTGCTGTGGCGTCGTTATCCGGATAAAAATGTTTTATCGTTATCTAATCTGGTTAAAATACACGTACGGTACCGTTTCGTTTGATCCCCGGACAAGTAAAACCGTTATATGATTATCAACAGATAATCGGACAATTAATTGCACTTGGTTTTGTTCATTCGTTGTTCGCAAATAAATGTTCATAGTTTTGAAATGTTTTATTCGAATGTATAAAAAAAAACTTAATCTACATTCCATATCGATATCGTACAATAAATATTGTCATCTATACGATAAATATGTGTGTATGCACTATGATTTATGGCATAACGCAATGTTTATCGTTAATTTTCAATGTTCAATAAATAAATAAATGATGATGACTTCGCGAGACATAAAACCAATAAATAGATCGAATGGTAAATCATAATCAAATAGGCGTAATAAATAGAAAAAAGACAAATTTTATCGTACTATTTCACACGTTTTTACATTTTGTAAAATACGTTAAAAACCTAAATACTAAACGGTTGTCTATTTGTTTACCTACACCAAACGTAGACGGGACTTTTTCCCGAAAGTTAAATGTATTTTATTAATTTACAAAAAAATTATACACGAAAACTTCATAGGTGGTGAATATATAAAAAAAAAAAAAAAAAATTAAAAAAAAAAAAAACGATTTATTATATTATTATTTCAAACGCCGCCGCCGCTGCGGTATTATAATAATAATAATAATAATAATATTATTACTTTATGACATACGACTTTTTACCGTCAATTTACTGTAGCTGAGTGCTTAAAACGTTAAATTGCGAGAATACATTTCGTTTTATTTTCGTATTATACCTACATTTACATAATACTATTTCGGCTAATACGTTTTCGGTGTATTTTTAATGGCGTAGACACACGCGCTTCGTTTCGACGTTTTAGGGGGGGAAAAAAATCAAACGTTTTTAACGCACCTCGAGATTAGAGGTGCGCGATTATTTATTTTACCTCAATAATCGATTATTTCCACTATTTTCGATTAATATTTTACCTAATTCGCAGAGAAAATATTTATAAATGGCTTTGACACATTCTTATTCAATTGTAATTATTATAATATTTTATACGGAAGCCTTCGCCTTTGCTGTTTTCCATGCAAGATAGTATTTATAATTTAAATACATAAGTGCTAATAAAAAAAATTAAATAAATTATTACACTTGAACGGCGGTCCGGGAAAATAACGAATTATTGAAAACAATATTTAGAAATGGTACACAGTTGTTTTATACTCTAAAGATCACCGACGGAATAATATTTATACATACGCTAGCTGTGTAAATGTGTTGAATTCTCAGATAAATGCTTTCGTTTACTTTAGTAAAAATGACCCTTATAATCGATTATTCAATTATTCGATTAATCGATTATTTTTATTTCATCACAAATAATCAATTTATCGAAATAATCCGCACGGTCCCACTCGAGATTATAATATCAGATAAAAATCGAAGAAAATTTGGAGGCCAATCGGAATAGAAAATGTTTATTAAAAGTATATAGGAACCCCCCAACTTGCGAGTAACGTCAACGAAAATAAACAATTTTTTTCCAATCGAGTTGTGGTATTATTATTTCGAAATATTTCGGAATTTTGTTATATTTAAATATATATAGTTATGCCGTACCGTCAATATTATGGTTTCAAAATGTCTTCGAATTTAAAATTCAAATAAACAATATAAGATAATCTGGGAATGAAACGTGTCGCTTAATCTGCTTTTTTTTTTTTATGAATTTCATGATCATCAGCCGTTTAATTAATGGGGTAATTCTGGAGGAAGTGGATCGTAAATTATTACAAAATGTTATTTGTTGCAGATTAAATATTTAGTTTACGGCATTTCATCGCGTGACGCTTTTAAGACGTTTGATCGTGAGATATTGTACCACAGTCGGGAATATAAATTCGGAAACATTTTTTTATTTAAAACTTCGATACTTAGACATACAGAAACCAATTTGGCATACAAATTTATCCAGCCTAAACGATTATCATCAACGGAGACCGGAACACTTAGAGATTTTTGGCCACGCATAAGGAATTCCAAAGCTTAATTGAGATGACTAAAAACTCAATTATAGCTGCTAGCGGACCTATACGTTTTGATCGCAAGACATACACGTGGGGCATGGCATTAAATATAGAAATAATTGTTAACAAATATGATAACAATAAATCTATCTGATTCTATGAAAAATAATTGGCTCTCAAAACCATTAAAACGATTGAATTAGCATAAAATGTTATACTGATAAATAATAGTTAACAATATTCAATTTTTTCGCCTTAAGGCAATCTTTTAGAAGTAAAACTTAAGGAAAGTTTTTTTTTTTTTTTTTAGGCACATTTTATCTGGAAAATTACCAAAAATATAATTATTTTTTATCTTAGATAACTCTTAGATGGATATGATAGATAGATGTTCGTCTATATATATATATATATATATATATATAACATAATAAAAAAAGATACTGCTAATATATAATATACCTATATAACCAGAATACATGGATTCTAAATATATATATATAAAAATTAATGTCTGTATAAGATTAATAGAACTACTGGTGCGATTTTTACGAGGTTTTTTTTTACAAAATGTTGTCCGGATAAAGAGAACCATCCCCTAAAATTCGGTTATTAGGTACTTTTAGTACATAAATCGAATTATTTATGTTGATTTATCGATTAACTTGGTAACACAAATGACGAAAAAAAAAAAAAAACTGTTATTAATTATTGTTGTGCAATTTCTGCGCTGTTCGACGAGTATCTACATCGATCGGTGAAAACACGTAAAACCATCAGCTTTGATTGTTTACGCGCCAGTCAACAAAACGAAAATTGTCGTTTTCCATAAAGCATTGCAAAGAACGAAATGAAATGAATGTCAGAGCAAAAAAAACAAAAAAAACAAAAATAAATAAATATCTGTTTGACGTGAAATTGTGACGTAATTAAATTACGACCTAAATTATTTTTGTCGATTAGCAGTTGAAACGTCATAGTAGAACACGTTTTAGTGTTCCACTTTCCGCAGATTTTTTTTATTTTTTTTTTTTGTAAATAGTGACACGGGCAGGACAATAATACATAATTATCTAGGAACAGCAATACGCAGCAATAGCAAAAGCATTGTCGGGTCGGCTAGTAATATACATTATATATGTATATATATATATATATATATTTAATTATTTTTTTTTTTTATCTCTAACAAACGAAAATATTGCACTCTAACACGCATTACATAGAACATCATTAGTGATATAATATACGTAACGATGATAAAGTTTACACACACACGCACAGGTGTTCATTTACGAGCCACACATGGTGCCCTGCAGTGTACGTGCACCGGGTAAAATGTCTTATTGTTATTATTATTATTATAGTAATTACTCCTTAAAATTGCCTTAATAATATAATGTAATTTCGGTTAGCTAACCTATGTGCGTACGACGCCTGCTGCTCCCGCTGCTACAAAAAAAAAAAAAAAAAAATAATAATAAGAATTAACGTAATCTCCGTGACCTTTTCTGAACGGCCATTCTGAAATCAAACGCTATGGAATACTGCAATTTTTACTTAGGAAGCCTGTACGTGACGTGTAAACAACAAGAGAACACTTTTGCTCAAAAACATGGCCGGCTACCATAAATTAGAAATTTAAAAATATATTTTTTCATTATTATTATCTACGTTATATCCTCGTATATATATATATTTCTGTTTGTCCTTTATGCATTCCTACACTATTCATCGAAACGCCATGAAAGTTCGGGAAACTGTTGAGTAAACCGCAAAGGTTTATGACACATTACGTCCTAACGTAGGGGCCAATCCATTCCTGCGGCACAGAAAATTGTCCAAGTATCGTTATTTTCAGTTTCCGTTTTGAACGCGAAGTCTAAACTGAACGCCCAGCAGAAAGAACATAAAATAATTATTGTCACTAGTGATTTTGTGCTCGATTTATTATTTATAACGAAATCGTGTAAGTTTCCACATCACCTTGGATATTATTAAACAACAATAAATTCTGTATACAGTATTCAGTGGCGTAGAAAAAACTTTGCCAAAAAAAAAAAAAAAAAAAAAAAATGCGCCCTTCACATAGGAGTAAACAAATACTGGATACGTGAACTATGAGTACAACTTAAATTTTTATTGTTCTATTGTATAATTTCATAAAAACAAAATTCAATTAAAACATTTACGCGTATCACCCCCTCACCACTTTGTATTTTTGTCACATAGTGTCGGTATAAAAATAAGTTTTAGAACTCTACGGCGCGTTTACAGCACGTTTTAGCATCATTACTACTGAATCATTTGTTTTTTTTTTTTTTTTTTTTTTTTTTTTTTTTTTTTTTTTTTTTTTTTTAATCATGAGGTATTACACGCGGTGCGTCTTTTTAGAGTGGTATCCTCGGTAGGCCTAGTCCACTGTTGCTGCACCACAGCGGACGATGTGATCAGCAACGACACATCTTGGCGGATCCAAGAATATATTTTTAAATTAAATTAACGAATAAAATACGCAAAGAAATTTGGTGCCCGCTCTCTATACAAAAAAAAAAAAAGGATTACCCTAGATAATGTGTTTTTATCTAGGTCATAGTAATTTATTAACATGAGATTAGCCATGAAAAGTAATGCCGCCATAGAAAATTGTCGCCCTGTTTAGTCCTCCCCCTAAATTCGTCTCTGATTACACGGAGTATTAAGAGCAAAAATAATGGTCCCATATGGAATATGAGTAAATTTTGTAATTCGGTTAAGTTATTATTTTCTTCCCTCACCACACATTTCGGATAGTTCTTAGATTCGCCAAACTGCTATCGTACTAAAAACTATGTGATGGGCATTTCGGAAAACCGACATTTCAAGGATTATCCGAATTTTCGGATATATTTCAATTTTGCAGAGGAGTACATGCATTTAAAGAAATAATTAAATAATAATTGAAAATACAAATTCGCATTAAAAAGCAAATCCATAAATCCGGATAATCCGTACATGAAAATTCGAATATTCCGACGATTGGGATATTCGGATATCATGCCCAAGATTTAAAAATACTTAAAATTAAAAAAAAAAAAAAAAAAACGTATAAATATATAAAAAGGTAATCAAACCTTGCCCCGTATTTATACTATTTTGTATTACGATCTGATGTTTTATTTTTTATAAATAATATCTTACGGCCAGCATATTTGTTATATTCGTTGTATCAGTTGACAACGATTATAAACAGTCGTGTTTATAACCAACACACCGTAGACCACGATCAACAACAATAATACTATGCGTTTGAATTTGATACCATGATCAACACCTGTCGAGTCATTTAAATTTTTTTATATGATTTAAACATTTGTATTTCGGGTTAATTGAAGCGGTATCGTACGTATATTCCGGGTTTTGGCATATGCGATTTTTTCGGGTAAAATCGGATTTAGGGTTATGTTCGCGTGAAATGCTCTGCTATTCGGATCTTATTTACTGCAGGGCGTTTAACCCAAAACAATCACCCTGTATATAACATACCTAACGAATTAAAAAAAAAAAAAAAAATACTACTTTTCATAATGAATTATGAATATTCTCCAATCTCGGTTTTTTAATATTTTTTATTTTTATTTTTTTATATTTTTTTATATTTGTTCGATTTCGTTTATTGCGGCGCTCGAACCGTTTGATATCGCGAAACGTTGGGTCGTATAATACTGTTTGCCGATATTGCCACAATAAACAACACCAGTATACGGTTAAACAACGATTATTTTTAACGCGCATTATTTAACGTACACTAATAACGGTATTTAACGAGCGCTTACAAATCGAATAGGAGAGAAAAAAAAATAAAAACGGAAATGAAAAGAAGAAAAAAAAAAAAACCAGGCCGAGAAATTCAGAAATTGCGTCGGCGTTTCGAGGGATACGCGCATTGAATTCCCCGCGGACCGTGCTCGGCCGCGGTCTCCGGGGTCGATTCATTAAACAATTAAATCCCGAGTTTCGGTCCCCTTTAAAATAATATCGGTTGATTCGATTCGTAATATTAGCCGACGGTTTACGACCATTTACGTGATCTATTTGTACTATATTTGAGTTCGGACGATTACAATACAATACCGTTGTTCGTGCGAACAACGGCCACGTGCATTTGTAACCGGAAACATTTTGTTTTTCGAAAATACCGCCCGAAAACTCGGCTAGGAAAACGATGGAGGAACGGGGAAAAAAAAAAAAAAAAATTAATAGTAATTGCCAAATCCATTGAATCTACGCCCCCACGGGTAAAAGCCGCGATAAATAGCGGACGCCCCCCCCCAACAGACCGAATTCGATCGGTAAGTATGCGAATAAAAAAAAAATATCCGCCGGCCAAGAAGTTTACCGAACGTATAGACCGGAATACTCGGCTCTGCATAAAAATTTTCCCGGGAGTTTTACCGTGTAGCGGTTTCGCCAGTGACGGTTCGTGCTAAAGGTGCCACAGAAGCACGTGTACCAGCAACGATTTTCGATAACTATATGAAATTATATTATATTATAAACTAGAGAAGAGGCAATCATATTTATCTTATAGACGAGAATAGGAAAATGCGAAAAGCCGAAAAAAACGAATTTGTTCGCGGTGGGACGTGCCAGTGTACGCAACACTACGCATCGCCCGCGGTCACGGAATTACGACTCACGGAGCTTCTCTCTCTTTCTCTTTCGTATTCAATCCTGAAATTGGTTTGCAGTAACATTCAATTCTTTTCTGTTACTCGCCTTTCTCTGTGTTTCTTCGTAAGAATTACATTCCTGGTCTTTCATTTTTTGGCGCATATATTCCATTCGGGGTCTCACCTAAAGTCTGTATCATCTACGCAGTGTCTTCTATAACAAATCCCAGCAACCCACCATATCTTATACACGCCCGATCCATTTATTTCTTCCTCACTTGATACTATTCCATTGATCTCTTCTCTCTGAAATTCTTTCTAATACTTTCTCGGTAGTTACCATAATACCAGTCCAACTTTTTTTAAGCATTCTTCTTCGCATCTCAACGGCTTTTGTCCTTCTCTGTTCTTCTTTGGCGACCGTCTACGTTTCGCTGCCATACAGCATTATACTCCAATAATACGTACGTCTTCAGAATATGGTTTTCCAGTGTTTATGCCTGATATTTCTTGAAGTAAAAAAAAAGAAAAAGCCTTTTTTTAAATTTATTAAATGCTATTTTAGCTTGGCATATTCGCTTTGTCGTTTCCTTTTTTTTTACATCCTGCCATCTTCACTTATTACGCTTCCCGTGTATTTCTCTAGTTCGCGGAGTAACGGCCGGGCAAATACGATTTTTGCATCAATCGCGCATTAGATTTGTTTTACGAGACACAGTGTTGGTGGTGCAAAAAACCAATAGTAGTGATTATTTCCTTTGAACGAAAAATTAAATTCGTCCGGCGTTATCTAGAAACTATACTCTATGGAATATATTAGATTTCCATACAATTACTATTGTATAATCGTATATTAATATTATCATAAGAGCAAAAAATAGTTCCGTAATATAGTACGTAGATTTCTATCAAGGTCATCGGCATGGTTACAAGTTATATACTTATAACCGCGGTTTCTATACGATTTTTATAGGCAATAATGCCGTCCGTTCAATTTATTATTATTCTGTTTTACGTGTACGTGCTCTTCGTTATACACAAGTGTAGCGTAAAGAATTTTTTTTAATCGTGCACCGCCGATTAATTTACCCACGGTCCGCGCCACTGGGTTTCTCGTAGCATTTTGCTTCTTGTCGGCGTGTTGAACGGGCAGGGGATTTTTTTTTAAAAGTTGTTCGTGTACAATGGACAACCGGTGGGAAACGATTCGACTTACTGCGTGTCCACCGTCCGGTAGGACAAATACAAAAACCGTAGAATAACTATAGGTACTAAAACCGGCGGTACCGATCCGGCCAAAATGAACATTTACCCGTGAGGCCAACGTAACTTTTCGACCATTCCGTAATATTCGCTTTCGGTCACCAGTGGAAACATTCAAGATATTTATCAAAATTATAGCCTATAATAATTGTGCAACTATAAAAAATTAAAAAAAAAAAAATGCCTATAAATATTCTAATATTCTGTACGTAAATAAATTATTAATCTATACATCTATAATTTCTATAAATACTGACAATACTGTAAAATCTGTGAATATTTTAAAACGAGTTTTTAATAATAAACATTTAATGTTAAATTTCATGTTCCAACAAAACGAACCCTTACAGTTAAAATTGTGTTCTTAACGAGGAATAACTGTAAACAATAAAATTAGTAAATGTAAATGACACCTATGGTGAAAAACAAAATTATTTTTTTTTTTAAAACAGATTTACATCGGTGACGAAAAACGGATACTACAGAATGGCCGAAAAGGGAAAGGTCAATTTTGGCCGATAACAGTTCCACCCATTAATAATATATATATATATATATATGTATTTTTTTGGAAAAAAAAAAAAAAAAATAGTAAAAATAAATATACGTATATTAGTATTTATCGGTATTTCGTTGTTTAATACGTAAATTATTCGTATACGGGAATACGCTGGATTAGTGTGACGTCGTAATAGGTGATAAAAATCCGTACTAAATGTGTTTGTCGGATCCAAACAAACACATATAGGCCCGTGCAAATGCGATTTATCGTTAACTGTTGAAATTATATTTTCGGAATTCTCGAGTTCTACGGTTTAATTCTACCGGGTCACTTTAATACCGTGTCGAACAAATTATTTTCCACTTCGATGTTTTACCAACACCGAAATTCACCCGCCGGCATAATAATATTATCAAACCCGTATGTTGATTGTAAATGTGTAATAATAAACCTATTGTTACGAATTATTATTGTTACAAATCGTAAAACAATCCCGAACCTAACTGCGAATCCCACGCGTTCAAGTAAACCCACCTGTCAGAAAATATTTAATGAGACCGAATATTGTTTTTAAGTTCGTTATTGTAAAATTAAATAATCGCTTTTCTACGCTTAACCTGTAACCGCGGAACGTTACAACGGGAAACCGAAACATGGCACATATCCCGGATTATATATATATATGTATTTTTTTTTTTTTTTTTGTAGAGACGGCGGATCTAAAAAAAAAAAAAAATGTTTCGTTATATAATATTTCGAACAATTTCCATACGTTATTGAAAAACAATACCATTTATTTTAAATTATTTGACAAATATAATAATATAGTTTTTTTTTAAATTTTTTTTTTTTTATAATACAATACAATGTAATTCTAATCTAATTTAATCTTATCTATAATAAAAAACTTCTGTTTTTTTTTTTTTTTTTTTTGTGGCCATTGTATCCAATACTTTGTCTGTACATGTATAGATACTTCCCTATGAACTGACAGAAGTGCAAACTCACGTTGCGGGTTATTGTTGACTAACCGTGGATTTTGGCTCTTGGTTTGAAAAACTTGCCTCGTTGCCCTTCGTTTCACGACAATCAATACGAATAAATACAATAAAATAGGCTAATAATGAAACTCGTGTTGCCGTGTACTCGTGTATAACGAATGTGACACAGTTCTGCAGTGGTCTTTTTTTTTACTAAAATGCAATATAATATCTTTGAATAACACGTAACGCAGAATTTTATTTTAGTATAAATTATAAAGATTCCAATTTTATATGCAGGTACGGACAAATTTCGGGAGGGAGAGGTCCAGACCCCACGGATCCTTGGATATGTGCCTGACTGGAACCTTATCGGTACTGGTTCCGGGGTACGGTTTCTCTGCAAGGGAATATTTACTTGTTCAATTGTTGTTCCGGTACTTATTTAAAAAAAAAAAAAAAAAAAAAAAAAAAATAATAATAATAAAAATAATTCCGGTTCAAGAAAATAACGGCTCTGATTCGTTTAAACATTTTTAAATAGGCAATATTAATTTAGATTTATGTATTAATGTATGTATACGTATAGGTAGAATATATAAATTATAAATAAACGGTTAAGTGTATTCATATAGCACATGTACTCATATGTACACATAACACATTAAAATTAATAATGAAACATTTTTCCGGTGGAGAATGGAGCGTTAAATTCATAAATGTATTCGTATAAATTATAAATCCATGTGGGCTCAGCGCCGGCGATTTAAATTTTAAGTATTAATAGTTCATAAAATAGCGCCTTTACATTACTCAACCTTATTTATTTCGAGACCGAAAATATCATACACGATTTTGAAGATCCGGTTCTTATTATTAATATTTTCTCTTTTATATTTAAACGCTATGACCCCGGTTCCGATTCTTATTATTTTTTTAAGGTTACAACTACAACTACCACCATATTAGTTAGGAGTACATATTGGTCTCGATAATAAAATTGAACAATCCCGTTTTCATTGGATGAAAATCCCACCCCTCCGTAATCTAATAAATTATTACTATAATAATAAATACTTACGGGCTTACACTTAGTTTATTGTATACTATTATTATGTATATTTTTCGGGGGGGGAAAAGACGGCCGGAATTCCCGCGGGACTCGAGGCGTTACGGGCCCCAAGCGCCGACCGGAGCATGCCGATTGGAACGCCGTACCAACAACGGCAATGAAAAAAAAAAAAAAAAAAAGGAACGGCGGGGTAAAAAAAAAAAAAAAAAAAATACCCCCGAAGGTCCCGGCGGACGGCGGAAAAGGCTAGCGGTACCCGGCACACCCCCTGAGAATTCCTTGCCGGTCCGGGGGAAAAAAAAAAAAAAAAAAAGAAAAAAATTCACTACGGGGTGCGTATGTAACGATAACGACGACAACAACAACACGGTCGAAATCTCATTTGGCCGTCGGCTCTTTTATATGGGGACCGCCGACGGACGACACGCGCGCGTATCCCGGGGGCCGGCGGGCATAGCGATGCCGTCTCCCGATATCGCCAGAAAAAAAAACAAAAAAAAACCCGACCCGACCGCGTACGGGATCACCGCCGCCGGTCTCCCGGGGGAAAATATTTCGTTCCCGTCCGATTTATTACGCGCGTTTTAAAACGGACTCGGCAATAATATTACGCGCGTTTATTTTCCGTCCTGTTTGCCGTTTAGTGAAAATTATTTATGTCCCACGTCTACGGTTTTAATAATTACTAAACGGTTGATGGATTCCGTTCGCGGGCAAGGGGATGGAGGTGCTTAAAATGTTCTAACCTAACCCAGACCAGTGGTTCTCAACCGGTGGGGGGGTGGGGGGGTCTGAATGGGGCATAGGTGACATGGATCTAGTGTAGGGGCGACACGAAATCCTCGGGGAAATTAATAAAAAAAAATATGAGAATTTGTCGAAAAAAATCGTATTAATGCAGGTTGCCGTCGTGCAATTGCCACCGCCGCGCCAGAATAAACACTAAACGGCATAGGGAAAACATAATTTGTATCTTTATATTAATTAAGTCTATTCGTAATCAGTCAAATCCGATAAATACGTGCGACAACGACTCGCTTTTTCGGACATTGTAAATATTTCTCATTAATTGTTCAGATTTATTATGCAATTATTATAATTTTTCAATATTCTTCTTATTTTTTTTTTTTCGTCAATTTAAAATATTAATTTATTTATTCAACACACTAAAGCTAACGTGTAATTATTATTTTTCCGCGTAGTGTATTTTTTTCAACGGGCTTATATATTTCGTCTAAAATATACAGCCGTAAATTATTTAATATTTTGATGTTAGTGAGACGCGTAGTGCTGGATCCTTCTGTGGATAAAAGCGACACGAATCCGAAAAAGGCTGAGAACCACTGATCTGGTAATATTGTAATAGTCAACGCCAATAACAATGACGACCACGACGTTTATCACGGGCATTCCGTACTAATTGTGTTATTGCCATTATAAAAAGACGACGATTTTCTCTCGACGATAGTATCAAAAATATCTACCGGGCTACCGACGAAGCCGTTATTATGTGAATTGCAATTATGTTGTAAAATTTCGTAAACGTCGCACGATTGAAAAAATACGGACGGCAATGATAATAGACGGCGGTTACCGCAGTAACTGGATTCCCGTTGAAACGTATTCGGAAAAAAAAAAAAAAAACACTTTTAAACGTATTTTAATCCTATATTTACACCTGACCAACGGTAAACCATAGTGATCAATACGCAATTCTGAACGGAACACGGCAAGATAATTAGAATTTTTTCCCCTCCCCCTTGATGCCCTCGATAAACCGAAAATAAATAACGCCGTTTTATCGGCGTATCGATGTATATTCTTTTTTGCTGTCACGTTTTAATGTTTTGCAGTAAAACCGTCGAGAATCTAGACAATTTTAAATGTCTCTAACATACATACGCATAGGTACGCGGCGTAGCAATTTAGACAGATTTTCCTTCAATCCAAGGTCCGATCGATGAAGTGGAACTATACGCATTCGGAAAACAGATTTGGGTTCGGCGTGAAGTGTACCTGAGATCGGCCGGCCCGACCCGCTCTTATTCGAATTTCAGTCCTTAGACTTCAAAAATGTATACAAATGTATATTGAAAAGAAAAAAAAAAAAAAGTCCTGAAATTAAATTGAAAAAGTGACCAAATCAACCTCGTGCACACTTCACGCTGAATTAAAATCGAAAATGTTTCAAGTGACACCGGTCGATAGTACCTCCGGTCGGAAATACCACGTCTTTTAAGGTACTGCGCAAATAAATCGAATCGTTTGAATCGCTAAAAAATTGTTTTATGAGAAAAATACACACCTCAGTAAAACCAATAGGTTATTCTCAGAATCGAATTCTTGAAAACTTTTTCAATAAGATCGGTTTAACGGTGGGGTAGGGATCATAATCAAATCTACTCAAAAACCACTTATAATAATAATGTATTGCTGGATAATCGAAATATTGAAATATTGATTAGACTGGCGGGTACGATTTTAAACGTTTAATACATTTTGTTCGTGTAAAATTCGACATCCGTTTATATAAAAACCCACTCATTCGACAGAATCCAATCTGTAAAAGTCAAAGCGCAACACCCACAGCAGGAAAACTAACAAAAAAACAAAAAAAATAATATTCGAATAAATCGATACTGTTGTCAAGTATTCGAAAATCAAGTGTCATAAAAGATACGTGTTATAAAACAAATTTCGGTTTTTAATTATTATTTTTTTTTTTTATCTTTTTTACTACTAGTACGTTTTACTTCTTTAAACAAGTATAATAGATAAATGTATCGAAATAATTATTTTTGTAGATATTTTTTGTTATATTATTTACAGTGTGGAATATATTATTCGTCAGTGTATTGGCGTGTTAGGTTACCTATAGAGAGTGAATAAATATTTATCTACTAGTCACAATCGTTTTAACATTCAATTCAATCTAATATTTTATTGGGTACTAACAACAGACAAATATCGATTAACGGTTACCATAATCATTATTGTGCATAAGTATATGCAACAGATTAGAACAAAAACCCCGGGTATGATATTAAAGAATTCCTCGCTTCAGATTTTAAATTTTAAAATCATCGTTACAATGAAGTTTACCCTATATAGGAAATTCCTTTTATTTTTTCAAATGATAAATTATTTTTATAACGTATGATTTGTATGATACTTGATTTTACGATATCTGACCTTTTGACATATAACTTTCCAACACTCGACCTAAAATTCTCTTCGACACGGCAATAAGATTGGTTTTTACAAATATTATTGTAAAAAAAAAAAAAAAAAAAAAATACTGAACGATATGAGAGTATTTTTCAAATAATATTTCAATGTTGACATTAAAATTTTTGCTCATTATGCATTTTGTTTTCGAAACGAACCGATCGCGTTGACATAACAACAAAACGTTGCGCAGAGCATTAGAGAAAATATATCACGTAACATTTAAATTAGCATTTTTTCGAAAAAAAAAAAAATATATATATATATATATGTTTATATTTTTACTTATTAGTGAACGGCTAATTCTCATTCAGAGTATACAACGCTGCAGCGGAGTTCGTTTTCTCTACAGAAATTCATTAAACGAAATAAATCATTTTAAAAATAACAATAATAATAATAAATAAACACACAAAAAAAAAAAAAAAAAAACATTGCGGGCAATCTTTGACTAAAACGAATACATTTTGAAAAATGTTTCATGGGAATGAAAATAAAAAAAAAAAAAAATACCGAAATAAAGAGAAGGTGAATTATTCGATTATTCGTTTCCGTAACACACTGGTAAAAAGAAGCTTTTGGCCCTCGGGTCGGGTCGGGTCGGTGTTAATTAATTTATTGTGAAGCACTCTGAATGGACCGCATAAAGGATAATATGCGTAATGAGTGTATAATAATATACAGGGTGTTCTATACGAAGGTTTTGAGTGAATTTAATTATTGGTTTTTTTTTTTTTTTTTTCTTTGTCAGGCTTTAACGAATCGTTTGTATTGGTTTTATTTGAAATATTTTTGAAATTCAATTACAAAGTATTTTCAAATAGCAGCGGTGTTTATCAGCATTAATTTGTTAAAGAACATAATGCGTCCTAAAACCATACCTACTATGCGTTGGTCAATAATTTTGTACGGAAAATAAAATACGGTTATTAATTGGAATTTTGTTCGTAAAAAATGTTTAGGCGAGTACAACGGTGGCCGTGGGAAGAAGGGAGGGCGACAAATGTTTTAAAATTAACGAAAAATTCATAATGAAATATTGTATAGTAATTTGAATTATTTTGTTATTTTGTTTCGGATATCCGGCCGAAGCGTTTTATAATTTAATTGGTTCAGTGTAATATAATTTGAAATTCATCGAAGAATATAATTTTATGATTGTCTGGGATACACCTGATATCCGGTCAAAACTGTTTATAAATTAATCGATTCAGTTTAATGTTATTTTAAATTCATTAAATAATATAATTGAGAGATTGTTTGGGATACACCGGATATCCGGTCAAAGCTTTTCATATATTAATTGGTTCAGTAAAATAATATTGCGAATTTGTCGAAAGATTCTCTATACCCTTGCTGATTTTGATCCAATAGATGTTTTCGTAAAATATGTTAAGGCCCCCCCCCAACTTTCAGAGAAAGTATCGAGTCCGCCACCATCCATAATGAAATGTAATACGTATAGATATAATTTCAAATAAAATTACAAATTACAAAATTAGTTATTATTCTTTCGTTTGAATCGACAGCAGTCTCCACTGCTGTCCTCTCTCTCCTACCGAACTTTTTCATTGACCATGTTTGTATGTTTCTGTGTTGTTTTTTTACTTCAAAATTACAAATAGTGTTACTTATCGTCATTCGGGTTTTACACTGTCTCGTATTTTCAAACCCCCCCCCCCGGAGTCTATAAGAAAATATCATATATCGAGCAATGGTATTGCAGTGGCGTGGTAAACTATGTTTATTTCAGGTCGGGAAATTTATATTCTCCATGCCGGGGAGTTATTAAACCCAACAACGAAGAATAATAGCAAAATATTCTGGCAATTGTTGAGTTATGTGAACTTTACGTAAATTTCGAGGGTTTTTTTTTTTTTTTTTAGTTTAGTTTTAGACGGACAAAAATGTTGTAATTTATTTTTATCGGTGTTCTATGTTCGCATTCATGTTGAAATTCGTAAAATACAGGAACATTTAGAATTCAATAGTATTTCGTAGTTACAAACGAATGGAATGTTCATTTAAAATCTATCAAAAACGTTTCACATCGGAGGAATCATTATTTCGTTTTTAAACGTTCATCGTTGAATACAGTAAATATGGATATTGTATTAAAATTCCCCTATAAATTATCCTATATCTACCCAATTTCTCACGTAAAACAGTGGTAGGCACCAATGCGACGGTGCGAAGTACGCCGGGTATTTTTTTTTTATAATTAAATTGTTCTTTAGATAATGATATTTAGTCGGGTCATTGATTGAAAATAAATTTTTAGCCCGGTCAACCGGGAACGCGTCTTCGTGGCATCCCGCCGGGCCAGTCTCCACCCCACTTGTTGTAATTACAAAAAAAAAAAAAATGACAATCCTAATTAATACTTATTATAATTATGTTTTTTTTTTTTTTTTTTTTTTTTTTAACTTGTTCTTAAAAACGTATTCGTATACCGAGCAGAGCCGCCGTATAAATAATAATAACACGACGGCGGTTTTTTGTTAATTAAGTTAAAGTCGTTGACGCCGTACACACGTTCTTTGTTGTTGTTTATATTATTATTAAAACGGCGGAAATTTCGAGTCGACAATTTTCCGACCGCCATCTCCAGACTTTTATTATCGTCGGTGTACGGCGCAGATTTACGTCGAGTTTTATACGGCCCGCGTGTGTGCCGGCGAGATTATGTGACGAGGGCGCCGTCACACCGACGTGCGTACTTACGAATATATATATATATATATATACAGAGCGATCGACTAAACGTATGCCACTCATTATCTGGGAAAGTAATTAATATTTTCCGTAATATGTTAGTATTATTATTATTATTATTATTATTTTGATTATTTCAGAAACGAGTAGCTCTAAAACGTTGCATTACCGGTATTTATCGTCACCTCTATATTTAGCGGTGAGACCGCTATACCCATATTTGATTTTCAAATAGCGACCTACAATCGAAATTCCATAAATAAATTACGTTACGGTTTACATACGTTTTGGACCAGTTGACGGAAATTACAAAATTGCAACACGCATTATGAATGGGGGGGGAGGCACCTGTTGTCTGGCAAACGATAAACCGGTCCGAACAATGTTCGGTTAAACATGTTGATTGTGATCAATTAAAATTTGTAAATCGTATATTAATTTTCATGTACGAATTAAATTACAATTGTTTGAACGTAAAACACGCGTATAATAATGAATTGAAAAATTTGCATTCACATAAAACAAAAACGGTTTTAGCGACATATCGAAAGGCTGTGCCGCTTGACCGCGTTCACCCAGGAGTAGGCGATTCGTGGTTAGGTTGCATTCGTTTCCCTACCCGATCTTTCAACCTCGCCGGTAAAATATCGATTGTAATAATATTATAAATAGCTCCTTTTTCAATAATACATAATCATAAACTATAATAACTGTATATAAATACGACTATATTATGTGTAGTAAAGTTAAAAACTATTTTTGTGGAATTTTTAATAAAGATTGCCGAAAATCAATAGCATGTAGTGGTTTCACCCTGGAAAATAAGAATGACTAGAAATAAGGTGACGTTTTAGAGCCGTTTTGGTTTCTCGACTTTTCCAAAGGACAAATTCCCAAAAAAGTTAATATACTTATTGCGAGATAACAATCGTCTTGCGTTCAGTCGATCACCCTGTGTACTTACGAGGTGCGACAATAAAATAACGAGACTTTTTGAATAAAACCTAAACTATTAACGTTATCTATAAAACGATTATTGAAATATGATTAGAAAACACTTATCTAAAAGTACTATGAACACTGATGGCATCGATTCATTTTCTTATACGTTAGTAGCGTTGTTATTAGTGCGAGTTCGACTATACTGCCGAAAAATGTTAGATATAAAAATCGAACAA
This sequence comes from Tuberolachnus salignus, assembly GCA_956483605.1. NCBI lineage: Eukaryota > Metazoa > Arthropoda > Insecta > Hemiptera > Aphididae > Tuberolachnus > Tuberolachnus salignus. Next base: position 44,191,477 of record OY101430.1, read on the forward strand.
CATGTGTTAACATTAAATTTATTGTTAAATTAAAAAAAACTGCCGCGGAATCGTTTCGTATGTTATGTGAAGTTTATGGTGAAGAATGCTTATCAAGAGCTCGTGTTTTTGAATGGCACAAACGGTTTTGTAGTGGAACGGAGGACGTCGAAGACGATGATCGTTCTCGACGTCCTACCACGTCTTCAACAAACGAAAACGTTGAAAAAATCGACAAAATTAATTAATCAATATTATTATAAAGAGGTATTAATTAAATTAAGAGAACGTGTCAGAAAGAAGCGACCAGATCTATGGAAAAATGGCTGGGTTCTTCACCAAGACAATGCTCCAGCTCACAGTGCATTTTCAATTCAACGTTTTTTAACTGAAAAAAAAATTTCTGTACTTCAACATCCCCCGTACTCGCCAGACCTTGCTCCTTGTGACTTCATCTTATTTCCTTCTTATTTCTTTTCCCATTTTCAAACAGTTGATGACGTAAAAATGAAAACGGCAGAACTTCTAAAAGGGCTGAATGAAAGCAATTGGCAACACTGTTTTCAAGAATGGTAGCGACGTATGCAACAGTGTATTGATGCTGAGGGAAGGTACTTTGAAGGTGATAATCATTAAATTATAACATTTTTAAAATAAACAACTTTTATTCAAAAAGTCTCGTTATTTTATTGTCGCACCTCGTATACAACTGCGGTTGTTACAGGCAGTATACTTTTGCGAATTAATTTTACAGCGCGAACGGGTGGCGTTTTTATTTCGCGCGACGGCGATTCCCGACCGCCAACCCTGAAATAACCTGACTCAAAAAAGGGCACCACCCCTCCTTTCGATACGTTGAACGTGGGCAAGAGGCGTAGGTTGAATATATTATATAGGACAAAGTCATGGCCATTGTTGTTCGTCTGCTATTCGGAGGGGTAAGTTTTTTTTTTTTTTTTTTTTTTTTTTCAAACGGAATTTACTTAAATCGCATGCCAAAAATTACGTCCGAATATTATAGGCACGACGTCGTAATAATAGTTATTTCTTTATAAAAGCGTCGTCTGCCCGCGCGCAAGTCGCGTGATTCTATTGTTTTATTGGGGGAAAAAAAAAAAAAAGAAAAGAATAAAAACCCTATGTACTTAACACATTTTGTAACCGCAATGGCAATACACCGTACTGTGCGTGTGGCACCAGTACGATTATTGCGTCGTCAAAATGAGCGCTTAGGTAGATTTTCCGGCAAAAAATATTATAAAAATATTATATTAGATACGCCTTTAAAGTATGAATACGCCGTCGGAATACGATATCACGGGTGAAATAGAAAATCGCAAAAAGGGTTTCAAAAGATGGAATTTTTAACCTAAATAGAAATGGGGATCGTTATAAGGGTCGGATGTAAAATTCAAAATCCAGCCGAGAAGTATTTAGGTGCAGTGTGGTACGAATGAATGCCTATAGATCAGGGATCGAAATCGGTTTTAAATTTTGATAAAAATCGTAAAAAATCTTAAAAAAAAAAAAAATCGAAAGTAATATCAAAATCATTTGTGTAGTGTTAATGAAGATTATACTGAAAAAAATTAAAAACGATAATTTACATCAAAATCATAACCGATTTATAATTTTTTTTAAATACAAATTGATTTTAATTTAAAAAAAAATTAAAAAGCTGGAAGTGAAAATCTAACGGCGCTTCCGTGCAGTCACGGATTTCATATAAAATCAAAAATACGGAAAAACAAAAAACCAGAAAACTATTCATTCCTCATTTATAGGTATTCGAGAGAATCGAAAAACTGTTTTACCATTGATAACAAACCAAAAAGAAAAGTCAATCGGGGTTATTTTCGTTGTTATTATTAATATTTTAAAGAATTATGGCATTTAAAAGAAAAATAACCGCAGAGGTTATTAACAGGTAATTGTGTGGTATGTTTAAGAATTGCGACTTGGGTGCATACGAGTGCAGATTGGTGAATACGAATTTTGAATACATTAAAAAAAAAAAAAAAAACCAAAACCGCTGGAGGTACTTTCGATTCTCGATACTATGTGGACAGAAACGAATTTAGTAAATTCAATTTATATACGGAGAACAAACGAAAAATAATAATAGAAAAAATGAAAGAAAAGGATGAAAAACAAATATTCTTTCGATGTTACTATCACATAATGTATCGTACCGTACATTTTATTAAAAAATCATTGTTTATTTTTTTTTTTTTTAGGAATCAACTTATATCGTATATATTATTGTAAAAAAAAAAAAAAAAAATAAAACATAAAAATCTATATACGAGTACACGTGGCGAGTCTCGTACACGCACACACGCTGTCCCCCGCCGATCGAAATCTATGGACACGCGTCGGGGGTGCGTTCACATGGTGAAGGAATTACTCTTTTGGGGTCAATACGCCGTCGCCTTTGTAAGTATATTGGGAGGGTAAACGGGACGGTAACGGGGAGTGGGCGAGCGGAGGGGTTGGGAAGCCTAACCTTCCTACTCGGCGGGCCCTTTTCGCGGGCGTTATCGTATTGAAAAACGGGGAAACAGGTAGGTCCCACGCGTGTAATTAGAGGTTAGCCAAAGGGGTGTAGTGGCTACTCGGGCCAGCTTTTAAGCATTGTTCGCGTATATATTATTATCATTATTGTTATTGTAATAAAGGTGGGTACAGTTTTTTTTTTTTTTTTTTTTAAATTTAATTTTGTTTTTTATATTTATACTTAATTATACCTACGACGCGTCTATGGGATTCGGTGTGTGTACACGATGGTCGGCTTGACGCGGACAAATCTTTAAGGTTTTACGTTCTTTACATTCCATAAAGTTTCCAACGATATTCGGCAACGGATTGTACGACCTGTATACACCGTAACGGGCGAAGAATACGTTTTATTTGGGTTTTTTTTTTTTTTTTGTAATTATTCGACTCGACCCGGTAGGTTTTTATATCGGAACTCCGACAATATAGGTTATTATTACTGGATCATGCGACCCGGTCGTCGGTTATAAATTCCTCAGAAACGTAATACAATCCAAAGCCTCGTATCCGTACGAGGTTGTCGTCGTACGTATATTGTGCGCCGTTTTTGTACCCGGAAGTGATTGCGATACAATTGGTAAACGTTTATAATGCGTTCGGTTATAATTTATAAGGCGGTAGTTGTCAAGAAGTAAGAACGACTGCTTGAAAAAAAAAAAAAAAAAAAAAACCCCGCCTGTGCGCCAAATGACTTATTAATATTGTTTTTTAACTAAGCCATTTTAAGCCAATAACTTAAAACGTTCGGTTTATTTTAAATATTAAAATATAAACTCCCCGAGCTGTTTGTACGATCGTATAATAATAATACAAATAAATCAACAACATGTGTTTACGACATTGTATAGTATCAAAAGCGATATATAATTAAGAAAACGTCGTCCTGTCAAAGTGTCAGCTCGAAACCAAGAAATTCGGACAAAATCTAGGACACGATACGGTTTCGCACAGTTTTTCAATGGTAGCTAACTGTTGTACGTAGCATAAGTCGATAAGATTGAATATTGTACGGTACAGTAGTAATTCGGTTTATTTAGTGAAATCAACATCTCCAGATAAACGAATACGAACAGAACCCCGTTCTGAGCTCTGGAGCTGGTTAAACCTGTCTAGTTATACATTAAATATTAATGTAAGTTTTAGTTTTTCTTTCGTAGAACCCAGAAATCAATCTAATCCAAACCTAACGCAATGAATTCAACGTTCAAATATGGCCCCGAATATAAAAAATGCAAATTAAAAAGTTGACATAGGTACAACGCGTTATGAATAGGGGGCACCTGTTGTCCGGCAAACGATAAACCGGTCCGAACAAAGTTCGGTTAAACATGTTGATTGCGATCAATTAAAATTTGTAAATCGTATATTAATTTTCATGTACGAAATAAATTTACAATTGTTTGAACGTAAAACACGCGCATAATAACGAATTGAAAAATTTGTATCCGCATAATACAAAAACGATTTTGGTGACATATCGAAAGGCCGTGCCGCTTGATCGCGTTCACCCAGGAGTAGGCATTATTTCGTGGTTAGGTCGCATTCGTTGCCCTACCCGATCATTCAACCTCGCCGGTAAAGTATCGACTGTAATAATATTATAAATAGTTCCTTTTTCAATAATACATAATCATAAACTATAATAACTGTATATAAATACGACTATATTATGTGTAGTAAAGTTAAAAATATATTTCCAGTAGTTTAGTACATTTTATTTTTACGAGTTTTTTTTATTAAAAATGTATGCGTGTTTTTTTTTTTTTTTTTTTAATTAAATACATTTTATAACATAACTTAAAAAAGAAAAAAAAAATGTTTTTATTATTATTAATATTTACATCCGAATATATAAAACCGGCATCAAATTCAAACGAACATCGTAAAATGTAATTTGATTGTGGTTTTTTAATACTCGGCAACCGTATTTTTAATATTATAATATTTTCATTTAATACCTTTTAGAATATTATTATGATTATTATTTATTATTAACTCCTATAGTCCTATAGTATGGTGCCTATATAGATCTTACGATATAGCGCGGAAACCGTTTGATTAAAAACATAATCGTAAAACAAAACGTACAGCAGATTGGTAGTATCTATATAGTATTATACAGTATTATATTATTTTATATTCCGTGACGACGAGCACGATCTATTTGTTTTATACTGATGTTGTTGTGTTTTTTATATGTATATATAAAGTATCTCGGCAAACGTTTTTTTTTTTTTTTTTTTCTGAAAGACATCGATAAAATATAGGTAGGTTTTCGATAGAAAATTGAGACACGGGAAGTGCTTTGTTGTTAATAATCGGTTTATTAAATTAATCCACTGGTTTTCAATATACCTACCCCTTAGCTCTTTAATCGCATTGCCACGCGTTTATAATATCGATAATACGATTTTAATGATAACGATAACGGACACGCTACACTATTTCACCGTTGGTCTAAACCCGATAATACCCCGACAGAAAGTCAGTGTCCGGCGTGTAAACCCAAAACGTGGTCGGTCGAACGGCCGTGTATGTGTTGAATAGTATGGGCGAGGGGTAAGATCGCGCCTTTCGGGACACCAGGGCCTAGGATTGGTGCCGAATTTTAAGATTTCAGAGCCATTTTTTTGTGGCAAATGATCTGTCTTCGAGCTGTGACTTAAAAAAATAAACAGTACGGCCGAGGGAGAATTATGTTTGGCTTGTGTAAGATACCTATCGACTCTATCGGAGGCTCGGCCGACATCGAGTTGGGAATCAGAGCAAATAATATAATCGTTATTTTCCGTACACCACATTCCCGCGGCACTATCGTCTCGGATTGTTATTTCGAATTGTTATTTCGAGTTATTTCGAATTTTCGGGAGAATTCCCGAATTCCCGGGCGGTTCGCGCAGTGCGCGCCGGCGCGTGTCTATAGTGCGCGGACCGCGGGCCGTTACGGGAAATTGAATTTCCACCCGACGGCGACGGCCGCGCGACGGATCGCCGCCACGTTGTCGTCGGCAATCCGCGACACGCGATTTCACCGGCGAATGGGCGCGAGCGGGCGGGTTGCCGGCCTGGTTGTAGAAACTACGAAAACCGCTCCTCGGATAATCCATCGATTTTTTTTCAATAGATCATACGCGGTCATACGTACCGCGCGGCCACGTAAATTTAACATCGGAAACCGAACGAACGCACCGGGACGCGGACGCGACGTGACGGCCATAAACGAAACGGATACCGGGAAACGCAATACTGTTTTTCGGCTACATTCGTAACTTACTCATAATAAATATGTACGAGGTCTTATCAAAAGAGACTGATAAGATGAATCGAGTATGAACTTGCACGGGCCATATTAATCAAACTTTGTATGTCGGGAAAATATATTAGGCGTAGATTAGATTAAAATCGTCGCAGTCGGCTTCTAGGTGCGATTAAGTTAAGTGTGTTTTTACGTCCTGTCGGATTTCATTACCGGCGAAAATATGGAACAACCGAGTGTGCATTAAATTTCGCCATAAACCGGGAAAAACGGCTACTGAAACCTATTGAAATGTTATTTTAGATTATGGAGATGAAACCATGTCCCGTGCTCGCATTTTTGAACGGTTCAAACGGTTTAAAGAGGGTAGAACAATTGTTAAAAGCGATGGACGTGAAGGACGTCCGTCAACAAGCCGCAATGAGTTTTTTTCGACTGTCAACGTATTCTCCATCGTGAGTACGCTCCAAAAGGACAAACCAGAACATTGAAGTACTACATTGATATTCTTCGCCGTTTACGGGACGCTGTACGAAGGAAAATACCCGAGTTTAATGAGTCAGGCGGTTGGAAATTGCATCGCGACAATGCTCCGGCCCATTCGGCCCATGTTGTGCAGCAGTTTTTGGCCAAACGTGATATCCCAGTTGTTTCTCAACCCCCCCTATTCACCAGACCTAGCTCCATGTGGTTTTTTTTTTTATTTCCAAAGATAAAAATAACGCTATAAGGGTAAACGTTTTCAAGATGTAGATGAAATAAAACAAAATGCGACGGAGCAGCTGCGAGGAGTTTCTAAAAATTACTTCCAGAGGTGTTTTCAAAAATGGCAGGACCGTTGGAGAACATGTATAGACTCGGAGGGAGCATATTTTGAAGGAGATTGAACGTAAATATCTTTATCTAATAAATATGTATATTTTTTAATAACAGTCTCGATACTTTTTGATTAGACCTCGTATATATATATATATATATATATATATATCTACGCGTTTATGAATATTCGGGACCAGGGATAATAATAGGGCGCCTATTGTATTATCGCTGAAAACCAGCCGACCAACCTCCACGGCCGTTCCCACAAACCGCCGCCGTGGGCCGTTATAGGATACTAATAAAAAATATATTTTTTTTTTTTTTTTTGTTATTGCCGAGGTCGTGCAACACGATATTACCTCGAGATGGGTGTGTGTGGGGTGGTGGTGGTGGTGGTTGTGAGCGAGGGGCATTATAATATTATTATTGCCGTCGGTTAAAAAAGAAATATGAAATTTAGAGAAAACGAAAAAAAAAAAGAAAAAAAAAAAAACGGACTTTGTGCCATTCGGACAAAGGGAATAATAAATATGAATATTACAATGTATAATATTATTATTGTTGGTTGCTGTTGTTTGTATGTATCGTAAATAATATGCATCGTTTTATTGTCGTGTAACACGCGACAATATGTTACGTTACACGTGCGCCGCGGCCCGGCACTTTTGGACGTTCGGCCATTGGCAATTTTTAGTTTGGGGGACGATGCGGGCTGTATGGGCTTGAGGGTGCCGAGTCCCCTGAAAATGTACGGAAACGGAGAAATTATCATCTCCTCCGCCTCGTCCCGGCTACTGAAATATACTCGCGTGTGTAGCGGTTTTCCCGTAGGGGAAAAACATACTCTCGAGATTTTCTTTTTTTTTTTTTTTCATATCGTGGTTCATAAATCTATCGTATACTCAAAAATCTCAACGAATTTGCAAAAAAAAAATAACAATATTAATAATTATTGTATTTGTGGCGGACGGATGTTTCGTGTCAGCATAGACAAACCGAATAATATATATATATATATATTTGTTTTCCGCAAAAAAAAACCTGTGCACTACTACGACGTTCGTCAATGTTATCTTGAATAGGCCTGCGCGTTTGTTTTTTTTTATCGATAAAAAATCGCCCACAATTGTGAAAATACTTAAAATAGTCGATTACTGAGAGACACTAATAATCGTGCACCTCTAATCTTGACGATGTTGTAATACTGAATATATGTAGTTGATAGTTGTACTAAAATGCTCAAGTTTATAAAAAAAAAATACTAGCTGAATAATCTTTATCGGGCAGGGTTAACCGTTTAGGTGTAAAATATGTAAGATTTTTTGCAAAATGGTCCACGTTGTATGTATCATTATTAATAGCTTGAAACCATTCCCTGGCCAACGCTAACATTTTCTATAACCCTCTATACAAACAAACAAAAAAAAAAAAATATTACTTTTTTTTTTTCCAATTGCTATTTCCCTGATAAAATTTCCCAATAAGAAATCCAATATTGGCCGTTAAACGCGAAGGGCAAAAAGATCGCGACGTCATTGAGAATTCGAAACGCACACTCCTTGGCGGTGTAGACAAACTGTCCGCATTCGAGTACGATGCTTCGATCAACTATGCAGACGATTCCCCTGTTTCTATTGCCAATATCAGTACGATTTATCATTATTGTCTGGCAAAAAAAAAAATGGCCTATATTTACATAAAAATTAAATATAATATTGAGTGCCAGGCCTATTTTCGTCGAAACTATTAGGAATACCTTACGGTTAGGTTTAGAACGTGTAGGAATATCTATGACTAGATAGATAGTCATATATTTATTATTTGAAATAAAAAAAAAAAAATACAAATAGGTTTTTTTTTATTATTATTAACACTCCTACCTTATTATACCAATGTCATGGTCTGAAACTCAATACACGCAAGTAACGAGTCTTTATTTATTTATTTATTTTATTTTTTAACACCCTACTATTTTACAATTTTTCATTGAATTTCTTAAAATTGTGCTGAGTATACCCGCAACAAACTTGACGAGAACATCACTGCGTATATGCATGATATATACAAGGCTGTCTGAAATAAATCATACAAGCACTAAGATTATGCACGGTAAAATGATTTTTATAAGCTCCGAGACCGGCTTTTTTACGTACGGTAAAATATTTGTGAACCTATAAATGTTTTGGGAACAGATAAAGTTAGTACCCATGCTCGAGTTAAACATTTTTTTTTTTCTCCAAAATTTGTGTTTTAAAGTCACTGAATCATTAAGCGGGTATCTGAACGAATTATCGTCGCTATTTTTTCTGGAAGTTCAAAAAAAAAAAAAACCAGTCGAAAAACGTTACAAAGTCAGCCTATTAAAACAATGCCATAACATACTGGATTGTACCTGGTACGATGTATATAATATAATAATACTCATTGCTTGTAATAATAATATGCCGATATTAATTTTAAAAAAATTAATTCCACCCGGTGCAACAAGAAGGTATCAAACTTGCCTCTCCTCCTAAAATACGTGCCCGAGTGTCGGTGGTTTTGAATAAAAAAAAAAAAAAAAAAAAAAAAATACAAAAAACACGAGATTAAATTTAATTAACGAAAGTATCGGCAGAAACGACGGCAACGTATATAGTCTGTATAGGAGTAGTGGGTGGGAAATGTAACGAGAGAGATCGAGTAAACGACGAGATACAATCTGAAATAAAATACTCGAGATAATTCGATAGATGAAAGCCGGGGTTAAGGTAGGCCAGAGAAAAATTTAGTTTCGGTTATAGGGGCAAGTGTAACTCGAGCGACTCATCAAATTAACTACAAGGATATATAATCAAAAAGCAACTTATAAAGTACGATTTTTTACAGCAACTCATAAATGGAAAATGTTTTTTTCTTAGTGCTAAAAGTATAACGGGTATAAGGGCCTATTACTGTGTGTAATACCAATATCAGTAGTGTGTAATACGGAATTATAAAACGCGTAGTGACCAATGGCTGAGATTATTTCAGTTTTATTTAAATGTGTGATTCTATTTTTTTTTTTTATATAACAGATAATATTTAATAAGCTTTGTCGCTTTTATTTTTTAGTTATCGTTATCAGTTACAATAGCGGTTTTAGGTTTTTCTTTCTCCGGATTTCGGGTTCTAAAATAAGGTCTCGCAGTACTAGTGAAGATTCCGACGTCGATACAAATAGTAATAAATCTACAAATCGATTTGTTATTATTTGATATTTTCATAACTTGTTAAAACTGTTTTACTGATTTAGAATAAGAAATTTCAAACCCAAAGGAACATTATTTAAACAAACTTATTGAAAGAATAATGCATAAATTAAGTACACAAACTAGTTGATAATATGTGATATTTGTTTTAAAAGTTTACTTCTTACTTTACCCAAAGATTTCCCCTTGATAAAGTTTCAAACTGGCGATATTTGTTTTACCAAAAAAATAGTAATGAACAATAAACGGTAGAACAATATAGCTAAATAAGGGTGTGCGACAAATTTTATTTTCTGACTACGAATTTATGGTCTAAATTAAAAAGTGCGTAATGCGAAATATCACATAAAACAGGCCCTGCCGGATATCTAGATTTTAAAAGGGTTGCGCGACGATCGATGTAGTAATTTAAAAATTATAGATTATTAACCATAAATACTAAATAATATCAAATTAAATATTTTGCATATTATGCCCAATAATAAATATAAATACATATTAAATTACGTTTAGAAAAAACAAAACATTTATGTAAATGATTATTAACAATCAGATTGTCCCAAAAAACGTATTTGGTATTTTCCATTTAAATGATTATATTTTTCTAGATTGGAAAAATTAGTTGCCGAGTATGGCGAGAAAACGATGACTGATAGAACAACGAGGATGAAAAAAAAAAAAAAAATGATCGAATTCGATAACAGAACAACGTTTACGAAGACCGACCAAACAATTAATAAACTGACGATTCTTTACTAACTGATAATTTCTACCCCTTGTCAAATCTGATTGCGTACAAATATGAATCATGTCGGTTTTCGAATTGCTATTTGAATTTTTCGTATGCAATTATTATTATTTTACCGGCTGCAGTATAGGTTTCTGTAGAATATCAGATAGAGAGGTAAGCTGTCTATTTTAAAATACTTTAAATTGCCCGGGTGGCTACGATTATATTTAACCGAGTTACACCGAAATAGAAAAAAATTCGAAAACAATGAAACAATTGTTGCCGTAAATTGTCTTTACGATTTATCGCGGTTTACGTGCAATTGTCCGAAAAACTAAAACAAAATTCATAAAACAACCTATAACAGAACGCGGAAACGAAATACGACATTCGTTCAGAAAAGACGCTATACTTGTAGTGCGGATCACGAACATTTCTGTTCGTCTGGTCGAAAATGTGTTTACAGACTGATAAAAAAAAAAAAAAAAAAACCGCAAATGAACCGGTCGCATTGTAAAATCGTTTTAACTATTTATATTTATTATTAATTTATTTGTCTTTGTGTACGAATGAAAACCCTCTGGGTGGCCGGCGGAATTATTGCCCTGCCCACTCATTTCGTTGCTCCGCTGTACCGCGATTGAACTTACAGCGGAACGTGTGTAAATCAAATTTCAATAATAATAATAATAATAATATATATATATATATTCTGACGGCACTGAGTTTTACTCTTGATTATTATATTATTTTATTATTAAGTACGGTCTGGGCGATTTAATAACGGACGACGACGACGACGGCTGCTGCGGCACCGTGCATAATAATAATAATAATAATAATATTGTAAATCGCTTTTGTGCCGTAGCCTCGATGGTCGGTCATCTGTTCGTGACGCGCGTTCCGGCGGCCGCCGCGCGATAAATCCTTTGCCCGGCGCCCGATTTCGCACCCTTCTTAACGACTCGAAATACGTCTGTACGCCGTACACGTCGGCCGCATACGCCGTACGCGTAATATTATATATGGGGTAAAAAACAAAAAGAAAAAGAGAAAAAAATAGAGGAATAATGAAAGAAAGAAAGAAAATCACCCCGGCCGGATCGTAAACCCCCGCCAAGACGCCGTTCCGGGTCACCCGGTGTACAAACGTTGACCCGTCGACGCGGAAAAAAAAAAAAAAAAATAAAATAAAAATAATAAATCTTTACGCGGGACAAAAAATTTAATGTCGGCCCGAGGTCTTTTATCCGCCGCCAATATTACGCATATATATATATATATATATATATATATATATAAAAAATATGATTTCAGAATAGACATATTAAAAAAAATAATGGACTCAGCTTTCCTCGCCGTCCCCTCGGGTTTATGATGTTCGTAATCAACATTTAGCGAGGGGACAGCGATAGTCCGGGGACGGTCGTGGCCGAACTCGCTTCTTTATTTTTATTTCGCTACGAAATTGATTATCGTTATTGTAGACGGATAAATAACGCAATTCACGCGATAAACAATGGCGATTCCATGGTGTAAATCGGGGGTCACCAATTAATATTTTTAAAGGGCCACATTAGGAATCTGAAATTTTTTCGCGGGCCATTAAAATTCTAAGTACATATTTTCAACGTATATAATAGGACAATAGGTATTATTTTAAAATTTGATGTAATGAGAACATTATTAACATAATTAATATTAAGTACAAACATTTGAAAAATTTAAAATAAAAATAAAAATAAATTATAAATACAATAATACAGAAATTTTTTTAGTGAGAAAAATGACAAATCTTACTCTCGACTAGCTGTTTAAAGTCGGGGGGGGGGTGTGGTTAGTGCGTGCTATCTTCATAATCATTTCGACATGTTTGTTGGTTAACCGGGATCTGAACTTGTTTTTGATATAATTCATTTTTGAGAAAGATGATTCGCAAACATACGTGGTATGCCAAACATCGTACACATTTTCAGTATTAATAATTTTAACGTTGGGCATTTCTTTTCATATTTTAACCAAAATTCATCGTAATTACTTTCAGTTTTTGCATAATTTTCACTATACAAATTTTTTAGGACATCATCCGTTTGAAATTCAATGATTTCCAATTGAATAGTTGCCTAATCACATTTAAAAACACGTATTGCTTCATTAACCCATTCGCCGTCAGGGTTGTAAAGTGAAACACGAAAAAAACTACATTGTAATAATACAACGGTGGTAATCGACGGACTGACTGGGTAGACGTAAAATCAACTAGCAGTCACCCCCCCCCCCCCAATGACCCAATAAACGTTTAGATAAGATATGCTTTGCGACCGATTTGTCAACAGTTGTCGGTAAAACCAATAAAATTTAACAAAAAAACAATAATTTACAACAATAACACATAGAATGTTGTCGTAATATGCGTTTTTATTTATTGTCTGCGGGCCGGATAAAATTCGTCCGCCATTTGGTGACCCTCCCTAGGTGTAAATCGTAGGAGTGTATAGGAGGGTAGAGGCGGGCCTTTTTACCAAATAACATTGACCACGCACGCCGGAATATAGCGCTAACATTCCGATATTTCAATCGTAAAAACCGCTACGAATATTACAAACCGATATGTGTAGGCGAGGGAACCGAAGTTTCGTATTATTCGTGAACGCGGGCGTCTTTTTATACTCTACGTCGGCGGTTCTTGACCCGCGGTCCGCTATCGTCTTTCTGGTCGCGCACACACGCGCAATATGTGCGCCACACGTGTTTGGATAGTCGTACAAATGGACGGGCATCGCGGCGAAGGTTATCCTAACGAGCCCTATAGCCCTATCTCTACAAATAGTAGTATAAAAAAAAAAAAAATCGGTTTTATCAAACGCCCTTAGCTAATTGTTTGTTACACGTACGATGCGATTATCGAATAAGGCTCTACAAGTTTCAACGGCATACTTCTGCAATAGAGTTTTTTCTGCTCTAGCGGAACATTAAGATTAGAAGTACCGGTTGCGAATTATAGATTCCAATCTGCGGTTTATGCTATCCAGTATCGGGGCTGAAATATCGAAATTTATACCAGAAATACAACGTCGGCCTTCGCATTGATTAATTTTTTTTTGGTATAGTTTATAATTAAATGATTAAATTTTCGTGTAAAAAAAAAAAAAAAAAAAATTTAACGTGAAAATTTAATTGTAAATTACATTTACACGTTATGCGAACAAATTTGATTATTAAAAATAATACTATTTTACTCAACAACTCGGGGACCCCGTGACTTGAGAATTTCGATTCGAGCGTCACAAAAGTTTTAGAACCGCTGCCGGTCTCGTATGGTGTAAAATTCGTTTCTGCCACGACTGCCCTTAACTAGTGCTGTATCTCTCATTCAATATCGGTTTCTCATTTTCTCCTTTAAGCGCCGTCCATTTATTAATATGTCCGCGAGAATAACGCGAGCGTATAAAAGAAGAAGAAGAAGAAAAAAAAAAAAAATCGTTTTTAATAAACGCCGGTTGCCGCCGTTATCACTGCAGTATCGATAACCGAAAAAAAAATAAAATAATAATATTACGCGCGAGGAGTTTATATATATATATATATATTTGTATTATTACTTATTATTATTATTATTATTATTTTTTTTTTAAATGATATTATTTCCAACGACAATAATAAAAAAAAAATATATATATATATAATATGTTAAACCAAACCGTATATACAATGACGATACGGAATAAAAAAACACTTATATATATATATATATATATATATATATATATATCTATACTGTTCGGTATAGGGTTAAAAGACGAGAATGATTTTACGATCTTCGCAATATATAGTGATTTTTATTAAACTCTCCGAGATATATAAATATATATCGTAAACAAGTATTTTTTTATTTTTTTTTTTGGAAAGAGGCCAGTTACAGTTTTGCGTTTAACGGCCCCGAAGTTTGCGCAATATAACGAAAAGAGAAACGGACCAGTGTGACGTTTCTCTATTTTCCGTATATATTTTGTTATTATTTCCTCGGTACGATTTTCGTTCATTTTTATTGGAAAATATCAATTTTATGACATCCCGTCGTCGTTTTCGGTCGAAATTCGCCCGACGCGATTTATTGTGTTTATCCCCATTGGCTTTTGTCGCGCTAATAAAAATGATTGGTATTTTTTTTTTTATTTTTTTTAATATTATTTAGCGTATGAAATAAATTATAAACTTTATACATACTGTAATATCGTATATACTCGTACGGTAAATTGTCTGAACAGCCGTGCCGCGGACATGGGCCGAAAAAACGTCGGCTATTGGGTAATAGACACGGACAAAATTTCATTGAATTGACATTGTAAAATCGATATTTAATAAAATCTGGACGCGCATTTACTTCGCACCCATGCTGTGCCTACTTTACATTTTTGAATTATTCGCAAACATTTTTTTATAATTACTAATTGGTTTTAGTTAAAACGTATAAGACAATTTTACTCGAATAAAAAATTATCTATATAAACCAATAGTTTGAATTGTTATGATATAGAGACATTATTTACCCTACGGCGTTGTAACTAGGCCAATAAAACTAAAACTATTCTGCACATCGTGCGTGAAATTCCTGCTCGCGCCTATGTTGCTAAGGTGTAGCGTGTAGAATTGAAAGCAAAACAGATTCCGTGTTGATAATTAAAAAAAAAAATGACGAAAAATTACAAAACTCGGAGTAGGCGATATGGTGACCCCATATGGAATACGGAATTTAAAAATGCGACGTCGTCGGACTCGCGCTAGAATAAAAATTTCAGATTTTTTGGGAGCTTCGTTCAAAATCGACGGGTTTCGGTCATATTTTCCTGTCGATTATTGAAATTTGTTTACGAAATCTTTTGAACGTCTTTGAAAATGTTACAATCGAAGTACCACCGATCGGTGGAATTTTTTAAGGTACAATGTATACTAAATTTTGGAGACTTTTTACTAACCGAAAAACACATAGTAAAATTTACTATGTGTAAGTAATAAAATTATGGTAAAACTATAATAGCTTGTAAGCTAAGAAGCTCAAAATTTAAAATTACATTCAAGTATTGAAAAAAACTTTTTCGCCAACTGCAAGATTTAATTCGCCTATTTAAAATTCATTTTTAATATTATAATAATAATTTAGCAGTCCTCGTTTTACATTTCCCTGTAAAGATAAATAATCCGTAAATCATAATTCCTACAAATGCGTTAATTATAAACTTCCCCTGACGTCATCACCGTCTTAATAATTTTTTATTATTTTTTTTTTTTTGTTTAAATGCCCCGGGACTTTATTATTTAAACGACCCGAAGGTCTTTATAAATACGTTTGACAATATATATCTTACATACTAGATAGTAATATATACTTTACCTGTCGATGAAGTCCCGCTTCCAATGTAGTGGCTCCTGCCCTTAATTTAAGTTCTTAAACTATCTCGTATGGTGTTTGACGCTTAAGACGTCTAATGTCCTCGGAGTTGTCTAGTAATTGGATGGCCATTGAATTGACATGGTGATCTGGCCTCGCCTCGTGTTTGCGAGCAAACTTTTGGATTTCGTCTGCTATTGTAGCCAGCATTCGAAGTGTCCGATTCATTTATTTTGCTTTTGTGCTCTGTTTTCCGATTGGCTGTTTTCAAGCCGGTCCATAATCTCTCGTTTATTTTTGTGAATTCTTCCATCACGTCCGATAGCGATGTGGTATATTTTTTTTCTGTTGACTACGAGTCTGAGTATGTGGACCCTTGTGTTTGACATCCGGCGCACTAGTCATCTGTGCAAAAGAAACATCCCGAGTGACTGGTTTAGAAGGTTTTTGTGGTATTCTATTTACTGCTGTAATTTTTTTTTTTTTTTTTGGATAAGCTATTCCTATTGCTTTTATTATAAGCGAAGCATCCTTTCCAATTTGAAGTGTCCTCTTCTTCACAGTTTGCGCATTTTGCCTTTGATTTCTTAGACTTGGCGCAGTTGGGCGAAGTGTGCTTCGCCACATTTCACACGCTCTGGTGTTTTAAAACAGTAGTTTTGAGTGTAACCAAAAGTTTGGCAATTTACGCATTGTGGAACTTCATTTTTTTTTTTTTCCTGGGTGGTTCCGCATTTATTTTGTTTTAGCACAAATTGTCATGACTACAGATGTCTTTGTTGTATGTTTGTGGCTCCGAATCCACGAAGAATAATGCAAGTCTCACAATAGTAAAACCACTACCCTTGTTGTCCGGGTCGAATCCTCAAGAATCAACAATCCAAAATTGAATCCAAATATCGAGAGAGAGAAAAAAAAGAAAAAAACTTTTATCGCCGACTGCCAGATTTAATTCGCCTATTTAAAATTCATTTTTAATAGCGCAATAATAATTTAGCGGTCCTCGTTTCGCGTTTCCCGGCAATGGTAGATTATCCGTAAATCAAAATACCTACAAATATGTTAATTATAAACTTGCCACGGCGTCACCGCCGTCTTAATAATAATCATAATAATATAGTGAAATGTGTTTATCCTACAAAAATATGCGCGATTGTATATATTATTATAATTGGAAGTGTCTTTAAAACTTTGAATTAAAATTAAACATTGTATATAGTTGAAGTTTTCTGCGACTCCACGGTTAACTTTAAATAATGTAAGAAGAAGTCATATCAAAATGCGAAAGTTTCGCGCCGGGTCTCGGTGCCCCCATAAATTAGATAGTGAATAATAATTATCTCGCTAATTGTACGGTTTAAAAAAAATGTATATAATTTAAGTTGTACGTACAAAACATATACATTTTCATTATCTTTGTGCCCGTTTTTAGCTGCGCGTTTAAACTTTAAACGGTCGAGATTGCACGCGTGCGCTTTCAGATAATGATATTATTTAAGAAAAATACAAAAAGTAGGTGGGAATTGCGAAAGGTAGTATATATATATATATAGGATAATTAAGTTTAAATCTCGAATTCAACGATAAATCGTTGCGAATGAAATGCAACGCTGCAACCTCGTTTTGTTAAATTTCATTTAATAATTGCGTTCGACTACAAAATAATTTCCCGTGTTTTTTAGGGATTTTATTATGAGTTTGAACTTCAAACGGTTAAAAAAAAAAAATATAAAAAATATATTATTACATTAGCTCGGGCTTTTTTTTTTTTTTTTACAAATTTATTTACCAGCGAGAACGGATTAGTAGCGATGAGTATATATATATATGACCTATAAAATTGTGGAGCATTTACGAAACCAAACAAATGTTATCCATAATAGTCGACGATTTCATACGGCTCGAAATAATTCGAGATAATTCTATGAAAATGATATCACAACGTCTTGGCAATGCCGGCGTGAACATTTCGAGTGTCTTCGATTATTTCTTAATGAATTGCCTACGTTTGACAAAAAAAAAAAAAAAAACAATCTAATCGATTTGTAAATTGATCGCGTTTACTTCGGGATGTATATTGGCGAATTCAACTCCAAATCCGAAATGAATTATAATCGGCTTTGGCCGGAAATAACCGCGCCGAGAAGCTGTAAATAATATTATTATTATACTACTAAATGAATATCGCGGACGAGCGTAATATGATTGGATACGTTTCGCAAACACTTCTGTATTATACGCGTATATTCAAATCGAGCAATATCAAAAAAAAAAAAATAAAAATAATAATAATAAAAATCATATAAATCCCCCGGGCCAATCGCGGTTTAACACTCTGACAAGTCCTAATATAACCTTATCTCCTCGAAACCAGGGCGTGTATGGATACACTTTGTTCCGCGAGAGAACAGTCGCGCCGTTGAATAAGTTTCCCATAGTTTTAAGACCGTAATATTACGCGTGCTTCAAAGTTTCGCGAATTTTTTCAATGGACGCTTGGCCGCACCGCGGTGTCAAACCGACGCGACAAAGATAATAATAAAAAAAAAAAAAAAAAAAAAAAAATGTCGAATTTAGTCCGGGGTCTGTTCCTATAGTACATGATATTCTATAGCATGGGTCACCGAATGGCGGCCCGCAGACAATAAATAAAAACACATATTACGACAAAATTCTATGTGTTATTGTTGTAAATAATTATTTTTGTTAAATTTTATTGGTTTTACCGACAATTATTAATACTGAAAATGTGTACGATGTTTGGCATACCACGTATGTTTGCGAATCGTCTTTCTCAAAAATGAATTATATCAAAAACAAGTTCGGATCCCGGTTAACCAACAAACATGTCGAAATGATTATGAAGATAGCACGCACTAACCACACCCCCCCCCCGATTTTAAACAGTTAGTCGAGAGTAAGATTTGTCATTTTTCTCACTAAAAAAATCTCTGTATTTATAATTTATTTTTAGTTTTATTTTTAATTTTTCAAATGTTTGTACTCAATATTAATTATGTTTGTATTTAAAAACAATAGCAAATAATAAATAAAAAAAACCATAATGTTCTCATTACATCAAATTTTAAAATAATTATTACAATTATGAAAATAGATTTAGTAACGAATAACAGTATAAATCGTAACGTTTCCAGCGTTGTACAATAAAACCACTTTGTAAATACAAATTTTAAAAGTTTTGATTGACTATAAAGGTGGTTATTTTTTATTTTTATTTGTATCTATTTCAAAAGGGTCTTTTCTATGTCAGGTGTCTACCTAGTTGAAATGTGGTGTCTGCCCATTGTCCTATTATATACGTTGATAATATGTATTTAGAATTTTAATGGCCCGCGAAAAAAATTTCAGATTCCTAATGTGGCCCTTCAAAAATATTAATTGGTGACCCCTGTTCTATAGTATAAAATTGCATTGTGCGGTGGATATTGTACAGCGTGCACACGGCAATGCAATGGAATTATTGCAACAAAAAAAAAAAAAAAAAAACATCGTTTTTCAGAATAATTATTTACAAAACATATTGCAGAATGCGAACAATTGAATAGTTGGAAACGTGTACTTTTTATACGCAATGACGGGGAAAACCATAGGAGAAATGCACCTTGGATTTAAGTCCAATAAAAAAAATCATCCTCCGGTTAAGCGTCAAGTGGTGTAGGAATTTTCTCTGCGGGCCCTCGTCTATGTTATTAGGTGTAAATCTCCACGAGCTCGGTATACTGTTCCAGATACGAAAGTCACGTATACATATTTCCTAACCAACCTAACCTAACCTAACCTTCCCATCTATAAATCCGTCCTGAGCTTATACCGACCTATTGTTTTTTTTTTAATGCCTGTGAACTAATTTGCGTATAGTAGTGCGCGTAGTTTATTCGACTTATTATTGCGATGTTGAAAACGGGAGTGTATGGAAAAAAAACAAATTTAGTTTAAAAATGTATAGCGAAGGGATATCGGCAGAGGACCGAGACTGCGATAAAATAATAGCCTTAGGTCAGCAATTCCGAATCGAACACGTGAAATAACAAGGAAACTATAATACGCTCGCGGCAACGTCTTATTTTCGAAATGTATGTATACAGCCGTGTTTACGACTACGTAAAAAAACGATATTATATTGTATACACGATTCCGCACAATTTCCTTCTTTTTTCTTTTTTTTTTTACTTATTCATTATTCGTATGTCGAGACACTATACGGTACTATAGCCGGTGCCCTGAGCTTCGCTGTACAGACTCGCGCAGAACGATTATTTTAACGCGGACACGTTTAGACATCGAGTGAATTTGATTTTGGATTTTTGGACGTTATACGCAGCTGGAATAAACGTTTAAACGATTTCGTTTTCAAAATGTTTCGTTTATTCCGTATGTACACGTATCGTATGCGAGTGACTCCGTGTACAACAATTCCGATTAAAACAAAAAAATAAATAAATGTCCGTAATATGATGCATAATAATAATAATAATACGCCGATATGGATAAAACGATTTTTAATCGCATAAAATATCGATCAGTTGATTCCGATATTCCGTTTACTACTGGTTAGCGATCGTTACAGTTCACACGGTTCGCATTATAGTTTTTTTTTTTTTTTTAACATTAAATAATTCAAAATATTCGATTTGAGATGTTTTTTATTAGACATTTATATATCAATCGAATATCTCTGCGTTTGTACATATGAATTATTATATATTTATCAAATGTATTTAACAAATTTATCAAATTAATATATATATATATATATATATATATATATATATATATATATTGAATAATTGAATGGAAAACAAATATATATTCAATGGGTTGCACTGGGATAACACGTAAATCACGGTACACCCGATATTGGGTATTGGCCATATCGAATATTTATAAAATACAATATTTATAATATAACGTGTATACAGGGTGCGGCAGAACCGACTGACGAGTTTAATGATGTCATTACCCTGTGATAAGATAAGAGGTGTGGCATTAATAGGCGGTATATTTCGAATTGTACGGTAATGCCGTTTTTATTCGTAATCATGGCCCGGACAGGTGTACACCGTGGTTTCGTCGTGCGCGCGTATTACGAAAATAATCATTCTGCGATCGCTACACTAATGGGCTTTTCGTATACACTTCGGCATTCCGCGTGCTAAATCTGTTCCGGCTAAGCAAATTTGCAAACACTAGCAAATTGCGGATCCGGCATTTGGAAGAAACTGCGAGTACCCTAAGTAGACGTGGACACGGTGCACCCTCGAAAATGTGCAGTCGGTTAGAGAGTCAACTGACCAGTCACCAAGACGCTCAGCCCGGAAACACGCTGTAGCTTCGGGAATGTCAGACCGTTCTTTGAGGAGAATTCTTCACGAAGATTTATCATTCCATCCCTATCAATTAATGCTTGTCCAAGAGTTAAACGCTACTGCTACTACGGCAACCGTAAAAATCTCTGTCAGCAAATTCTTCGGCGAATTCCTCCGATATAATAAACTTTTTTCTGTAGCGATGAGGCCCATTTTCACCTTTCTGGAACTGTAAATAAACAAAATTTTCGATACTGGGCTACAAATAACCCACGGTAGCTCCACGAAAGACCGCTTCGCGTGGAAGTCGACGCCATACCAGTCGAAATGTGTCGAAAATCATATGAGAGATTCAGAGATCGTGTATCAATGCTGACGGCCGCCATCTTGGAGATATAATTTTCAAAAAATAATTTTTAAAAATGGGATTGAATACTGATTTAAAAAATGAAAAAAACCTTTTCTCTAAGTTTTACTGTTCGTTATTTATAGCTCGTCAAAACTCGTCAGTCGGCTCTGCCGCACTCTGTATATATACATACGTATATGCCAGTGTCGAATTAGGGTTTAAAAACGTCCGTCACTATTTTAAATTCGATATATTAACGATACGAATTTACATAGTGCGATTATGGGATAATGGCGAATTTTCGAATATATCGTACCGTACGAGTTCGATTAAACGCGGTCTTTTTATAGTATGGTATGTGTGGGGGGGGGGAAATGGAAATTACTCGAAATCTCGGTAGACAAGTGGTCCTTCGACTAACGATTATAGTATCGCCCTGTATAGCGTCGTACGAGGTTTTGACGGTTATAATAATAAATACACTCTAAAGTTTACAATAATATATAATACTATAAGCAGTATGACAGCCAGTGTTGACAACGGTATATGGAGAATTGTGTCAGTTTTACCGTTTTCATAATTCGTACGTATAGCTTATACCGCCCGTAGTACTCGGTATTGTGTTATACTATGGCGTCCGCGGCAATAACCGCTTGAAAAACAAAAAACAAAAAAAAATTATATAATTCTATTTCATAACGTTAGTTCGGAAACAAACCGCCCGAAAATGCAAATTCCCCCGTCGATTCAATCTGTATAGTATACAGGAAGACGTATTTCATCACGGTCCAGCGACCGTCTGTCTATACGATAATTTTGAGCAAAGTTTCACCGCATATAAACACGTATTGAATTTAAAAAAAAATACAGAAATCGAAATCGTATTTAATCTCCTCCGATTAAACCGCTGTAAAACGATTAAAAAAAAATAAAAAAATCACCCAATACAGTATTCAGAGCGAATTATTCGATTTTTAGTTATTTTTAGTACAAAAATCAAAGGATTTTCGTTTATTTACCTTGGTATACACGGACGAATGAAAAACTTTTATTAATTATTCTAGTGCAATCCCTGTACTGTGCGGGTATCTATAGTTATATGTGAAAACACGTAAAACCACCAGCTTGGTTTGTATACGGGGCAGACAACAAAACAAAAAATGTCGTAAATCATTGCACTGAACGAAATAATTATATTACAGTAAAAAAAAATATATATATATATATATATATTTGACTTCATTGTATTTGTCGATTAGCGGTTGAAATGACAAGAACACATTTAGTCTGCTAAAGGCGGACTACAAACTTTTCGCCTAGTTTAAAAAAAAAATAGTTCAAATAGTTTAATTAGTGTTATACTCTTACCACATAGACCTATTATGCTGTGATGTAAACAATCTACAGATTGTTTATTTCTCTTAAAAAAAAAATAAATAAAAAAATAGTGACACGAGCAGGACAATAATACATAATGATCTAGAAACAGCAATATCTATAGCAATAGCCAAGCATTGCCGGCTCAGCTAATCTCTTTTAAATGAGGTCTTTCATGTCCGTGAAAAACTCGATCTATAATAATAACAACCGTTTTTTTTTTTTTCATCCGTGTCGCCAAGGTAACCCAGAAATTGAATTTCGGAATAATTCACGTGCGAGCACCTCTTTACGGGATAGATTTCCAAAAGTTCATTATAATCTCACTTCTTCACCAAATACATACCATCAAAATGTCGAGCCTCTAGATCCGGCGGATTGGTCTGGGCGTTGATTAGAGAGCGAGTAGGTGGTATTTGCCATTTATGTATATATAGAATAACGAAAAAAATAAAAAATACTTTTTTTTTTTGGTAAATAAGCAACGTATTAATGATCTTGAACGTATTCATTTTTTTTCCCCAAAAGGGAGAAACGTTGGCAAATACCATCCGAATTTCCGAAATTTTCTTTCATGAAAACCTTGTCCTGACGATTACGAATCACAGCAAAAAGAATAATCGGCCAAATCGGTCCAAGCCGTTCTCAAGTTATGGCGTCACCAACAAAATATAGATTCATTTTCATATATATATATATATATATATAGATAATATTTTAACGCGGGTTAGCGACGACAACAATGCAGTCGGTTTTGTTTGAAATTAATTTACTCCCTCCCCAAAAAAAAAAAAAAATTATCCCTACAGACCAAAATATATTATTATTGTAACGGTTGTGTCGCGATTATAAGTTTTTACACCTAAGTGCATATTTTCCTATAGTCGTACGTACACTCTTCAGTAGGTATCGGCGGTGTTATCGACTGCCAGGCCGCCGTGGACGACGCCTCCTTCCGCTGCGATCGCTGGTGGAGGCAGCGGGGGGAGCTAGAGGCGATAACGGACGTCGACCCCGGAGAAAGAGACGATGAAGAACAGGACGATCCGGGAGGGCACAACTCATTTCACCAAGGAGGTCCTGACGACGAGACAGGAGGAAGAGCGCCATCGTCAGAGAGGTGCTCGGAACCCGATTGTATAAACTAGCAGTAAGGCCTAGCATTGTAGCCTAGTAGCCACAGTCATTATTTAAGAAATAAATATTATTCAATTAAATTGTAGAACTATGAACCTTTTTTTTTTTTTTTTGTGGTATCGCCACCTACGGGGGGAACTCTACCAGACAAGGTAATCCTTCCCCCGTAGGCGCATCGTTTATTAAAAAGGATAAGAGTGAAATTTTGAAAATATTTTAACCGAGTACCATTAAACGGTTTCACGACTGAAAAAAAAAAGAAAAAGAAAACCACAACCAATTTTACTCAAATATTTCGTGACACAATCGTTTATAATAAAAAAATTAATTCATTCGGACATAAATTGTTTGTTTTTTTTTTTTTTTTTTATAATAAAATATATATTTATATGTGTATACAGTATAACAGAGTCTCACAGGGAACAAAAAATATTCGTAATACAGAGTAATTCGTTAAATAGAATTACATGTTTTTTTTTTTTTTTTCCATATGTATCAATTTTTTGAATTTCATATTAAAAATAAACATAATATATCATATTATACCTACATATATATATATATATTATTATTTTTTAATCTTAATTTAATAGAAACAATCAGTGCGTTTCGTTCGTTTATTATTTTTATAAATTATACGGTTATCGTAAAATGTTTCGTTGAGTTAAAAAAAAAATTTCATCCGAAACATTTGCTTTTTGTCACAAAATCAGGTTAATTTTATCGAATAGTTTATTCGTTGTAAGGAAACATCAGATTCGTTATACAGAGATGAATTTACGCATGATTAACAATGAAGGTCATGGTTCTCGAAAATAATTCGTTTAACAGAAAATGTCGTTAAACGGAAAATTCGTTATATAGAAGTTTTACTGTATACGTATATATATATATAAACTAATGTCGTTTAGTTTACTAAAAAAAAAAAAAACAGTTTGGCCACCGGAATTAGAAGGAAAAAAAATTCCGACATTTAAGCGTGAGATTACTCGATATATATATTGAAATGTTAAAAATATGAATTAGTAGCGTTATTCTTACAGGATTTTTCCACCGACCGAACGTCGCGCTCTGTCCGAGTTGAATAATCACGCCGTTAAAACACGCGTAGCTCCGGGGAAATACGCGAAAGATGGTGGCCGTGGTCGAAAAAATCCGCTCTCCCGTCGCCCGCCACCAATAACCCTAGTCTCAAAAAAAAAAAAAAAAATGTTTATTAAAAATACTCAATGGCTGTTACGTTATAAATTAAAACTTACGTTTACCTACGGCTGGTGGTGGCGGGAGGGAATATTGTTACATTATTATATCGTCTGTAAAACGTTAATTTAACGATATGATAACATCGGTTTTATTATTTATATACGGGCAAGAATAATAATAATAATAATAGAGTTTGCAGAAAAAAAAAAAGAGAGAGAGAGAGAGAGGAAACCGTAGGTAGAGGTAGGTGGTTTCGTTAGTCATTTTTTTAATTACTTTATATATTCGTCGAGCACGTAATTTTTTATTATTATTTTTTTGTTAAACGCCCGTCCACGCTATTGTTTCGCCGGGGTAGATTTACGATGACAAGTTTTAATGTAAATAAATACTATATCTTAAAGGTAGTTTTACATAAAAAAAAAAAAAAAAAAAAAAAGTATATATATATATATTATACTGGTTTTTTTTTTGTTTTCCCGGAGACATCTAGTTAAATGTATATATTATATAATATACTTTCGCAAATTATTATTTAAAAACCATACCGACCATGTACGTGGGTATATATGTATACATTTTTACTCTCTTTTTCACTGTCTTTCTCTCTCTTTCTCTCTCTCTCTCTCTCTCTCTCTCTCTCTATATACGTTTTTTTCGAAAACCCGACACGCCATGCCCCGGTTATTTTAATTAGTTCTCCGGCGGCCCAACCCTTCAATTAATATTATACGTTATAATTATACGAACGCGAGTTATTTATTCGTAAAGGCAACTGCCGACTTAACGTATTTATAATAAATTGTTAAGTACGATAGAACAAATTAATATTAATATTAAGTATTATTATCGCATACTCTAGGAAATATTATTATTATTATTATTATTATGAATAGGCCGTGGCCTATCCGTATAAGATGATCATAGACTCTAGTCGTTCGACATCATCCGGTCAACTCGATGTGGGCCGTTTACGATTTTCGTTTTGGTCGTCCGAGAGCAGTTTTCGAACAAATCTGGCTGGCTACTCTTCTCGTGCCCAAATCGCAGCCGCCAACATGGTTCGGACCGATCCAAAATGAGATTTCGAACTCATTACTGAGTTCCGAGATTTTCGAACTGCGGTTGTCCGAATTTTTCGGATCATTTCCCCGTTGCGGCTTGTTGACGGACGTCCTTCGCGGTCATCACTTTTTACAGTGGTTCCCTACTATTTTTAATACGACGGTTTAGTCGCGTATTATTCAGTTACGTCTTTGAATATTGAATATTAAATAATCGTATTTGACGAAATATATAACAATATATGTGCTGTGTACTTATATATAAAGCACTCAAGTACACTGAACGACAGAATTTGTTGGATGGGGGGGGGGGAGGAGGGAAAGACTAGGAGTTTTGGAATGAAAAATATTAATTAAAACTCTGGGAGCAATGAAAAATGACATTAAACGAGATAAAAATAATAATAAAGAAACGAGGAAGCTGCAGGAATATAATACGATTACTGGGAAGCACTCGACCCAAGCGGACCGGAAATGCGTGGAGATCGAAAGGATTGCTTGGACAAATAACGAGATATTCATTGGCCAATACCTAGACAACGATACGAGGAGATGGATTCAAGATCGCTGGTCGTGGTGGATAACGAAGGGGCAACTGAAAACAGAGAGGGTATGGAGATAGCGTTTTGTCGTGGAATCGGATCTAAACAGTCTCTAAAATCCTCAGATACTTGCATGCATACGGTGCTTGAATAAGAAAAAAAATTATGGAAATGGGACGCAAAAGTGTAAAAAATTTTACTAGTACCTGAATATTTAAATTACATTATATCCATTTTGAAAAGCTAGAAGGGGTTCTCTGAGATATTTTTAAAAAAAAAGAGATGCTGCGCGTCCACTCAATTCGTTTGCACTAGATACAAAGAACCATTTACAAGAAAGTATTTTAAATTCTCTAAAAAAAAAAAAAAAACCAGAAAATATTATTAAAAATAACGTTAAATGCTCTATTAAAAAGAACACCTACAAATCGAAAATGTAAAAGTAGATATTATTATGCGGACTTGCAAAACTGAGTTTATTATCATATAATTTAAACATTGTACTGACTACCTACTTAAGAGAGGAGTCTTAAATCTAAAAAAAAAACTCTAAAAAAAAAAGTCCATTTGCCATATAAATTCACAATCCCAAATAAATTACATTTAACGACAACGCAACGTAAGAATATAATTTATTTTAAATAAGAAACGTAACTTTTCATTAAATCATATTTGTCTGTATTTATATAACAATAAGATTCGATTAATCGTTTGCCCTACCCCACGATCTCACGTGAATATACATTCGTATATTCGTTTTCATTTTTCAATCTTCGATATTAATTTTCTGAATACTTATTGTAAGCGTTAAAATCCGTTATTTATAAAAAAAAAATAAATGACAAAATTACGGTTTGTACGACCGGAGTTTTATTTTGAACGGGCGGCGCGGGGATTGATCGATATGGAGTGCGATAACGAACTTTTACCACACCCTGTATATTATTTATACACCCACCTTAACGGGGTTATGACCTCAAATAGTAAAAATGTATATATATATATATATATATATATTGTAAAAAATGCTGGCGACACTACGACACGATAACTATATTATTCGCAGAATCGTTTTAAATATGTTTAGTAACGTGGCGCCAGAGACCAGTGAACACTATAAGGTTATGATATATTATTTGTTTGCAGAACACAAAGCATACGAATATTTTATATACTGCGATAATATTACGAAAAAATGTCTCGTGACATTTCCACGTTGTTTTAAACGCCAAGAGAAACGTAAAACGTATTGGTTTCACTAGGATCTGTGTTGTTTTTTTTTTATTTTTTTTTTTTATTTCTGTCTGTAAACGTTCTGGTTTCTACCAGAAATCCTGCACCGATTTTCAAATGCTACTATTTTTTTTATTTTTTTTTTTTTTATCTAGTTGGTGCATTTGGAGGGGTGGCCGGGGGTCACTTTTTGATTTTTCGTTGGATAAAAAAAAAAAAAAAACGGGAAAATTTACAGCAATTACGGTTTTGTTATTTTCGATTTTGTTTATACGTTTTAATTGGATTGAATATAATTGTAGAGAAACCTTGGTAAATTACAGAATACAAAAAATAGCCGGTTTTCTAGACGTGGACGTGATCAATAATCGAATTACAACAAAAAAAAACCGCAATAAAATACAAATAAAAATAAACAAAAACCTAACAATAACCATAATTATATATATATATATATATATAATTGTAACGAAAAACGTAACTTGAGATTATGGACCGGAACCGAAAGAACCGGTTACCGAAGAAAATTTGAGGACCGGAATCACTATTGTAACCAATTTTTCTCAATTCATCGGAAACCGGAAACTTAAACGAATCACAAATATTTTCGGTTCCTTTAGGTTCTTATCGGTTATAAGAAATTTACTGAACATTTTATTTAAATCAGATTTTGTTTTAATCACATAAATAAAGGTGTCTATTTTCCATAGATAACACACATAGAACACATAATAATATTTATAATTTAAATATCTATGGTATTTTTAACTCGTAGTAATCGTATTATACGATCGTCGGCGATTTTTATCTAGAAAAAGTACACAAATTCGGGTCGAACAACAATTATCGGGTTTTCCAACGAGATTGCCCACGAATAATAATATTTAGTTGTTTGTTGTCAAGTGGATTCGATTCCGGTTGTGTTTCCTATCAATATAGGCCTTTATTATGCCAATTGTGCCGACTGCCCTAGTAATCGGATAAAACTTCTGCAAACACGATTGAATTCGTCACGGGGTTTACTTGAAAAATATTTTTTCACTTTTTTGACGTGCCCCTCGCAGCTTATTTTGTCCCATAAGGGTGTTTTGTCGGTTAGTTTTATTGTTTAAACAAATTATTCCTATTGAGCAATAGGTAATGTTATTATAAACTGTGTGAATTGTCATGAACCGGCATTAACCGGAACCAAAACCATAACCCTTTATTTCATAATTTTTAGAACCGAAACCGATTTTTTTTGAGAACAAATCGTTAGGGTTCCGCTCCGTGCTCTCGAGATAACGTTTTAAATTGGAACCTGGGAATGAAATTAAAAAGAAATAAAATAAAATGAATAATTTCAACAGTAGGGTACAATTGTAAGTTATTTCGCCACGATAAAAATGGAAGAATTCTTACGGAAATTGTGTTAATCACGTAATAAATCAATAAATATATCATTAATATTATTATTGTTCGTTATAAACATTATAGTTTTAAGTTTTCTATCAATTTTAATTTTTATAATTTCGCTATAGTTTCTCAGTTTGTAATTTAACTAGAAAACATAAAATATACCAATTTTAAGTTTACATATCACAATAGGATATTTGATAACACTTCAAACCGATATAGAAGAAAAATAATTATTTCATTACGATCATTGTATGAAATTAAAATAACCACAAAGAGAATATTCAACAAATATAGTTTGGTTAAAAATTAAGGTTGAGGTAGTCAAATTTGCATTATATTCAATTATAAGTGTGAATTTAAATTGAAATAATCTAATATTTAAAAAAATATTCAAAATAAAAAAGTAAAAATATTAAACAAAACGGAAAACGCAATAGATAAATAGAAAAAAAAAAAAAAAACATAAAATGTTTAATGAATTATTTGTTTTGTATTTATATGGTTTATAATCCTCTTATTATAATTACATAGATATTTAAAGGAACGCACACCTCTAATATTATTATTATAGTGTTTTTTTTTCGTAGTTATTAAATTAAATATAAAAAGTGAAAAGTAATCAGTGCCATCGCTTTGGAAAAACTAGGCTCGAATAAAAACGGAACACAAAAGCGTGAACGAAATAATATAATAATGAAACCGACCGAATTAATTCTAATTTTAATCGGATCATTGAAAATCAATCGAAACCGTCGGGGGAGTGAGAGATGAGGATGGGGAGGGCAAAATAGTAAAAAACCTCCGAAGAAAACTAATGTACAGGGTGCGGCGGAGCCGGCCGATGAGTTTTGAGGAGCTACAAATAACGGACATTAAAACTCAGAGAAAAACGGTTTGTTTTATTAAAATAATTAGGAAATCACATTTTTTTTTTCAATTATGTTTGTGAAAATGAGATCGTCGAGATGGCGGCCGTCAGCAAGAATACATTGCTGTAGGCAATCTCTGAAGTTTCGATAAGGTTTTCGGCACGTCTCGTTCGGTACGGCCCCCATTACTTAAGTGATTCTCTCCATCAGGTCATCTATCGTATGGGTGGGATGTTTGAAAACCTAATTCATAAGCAACCGCCGGAGGAAAAACCGCACGCACTTAAATCGGGGGAGCGTGCCGGCCAGCCCACGTCACCCCTCAGTAAGACCAACCGCCCGGGGAACGTTTGTCGCAAAACAGCAAGCGAAATTCGAGCTGTGCGCGCTTGATCTCCGAATTGTTAAAACCGCACGTCTCCCAAGTCAACGTTCTTCAGCCATTTCCTCCAACCTGCACTTCAAATATGTTTCCGTCGTCATAACATACCCAAAGCAACCGCGTGTACCCGGCCACAGCGACTCGGTGACCGCTCAATTGCCTCTCTAAAACCTACTGCACATTTTCGGCGATTCTTACCGTTCCAGACTTTATCAATTTTCGAATCCGAAATTTAATAGTGTTAACATTGGGGACAGATCCGTTGCGCGGAATGCCGAGATGTAGACGAGAATCCCTTTGCGTAGCGATCACGGAATAATTATTTTCAAAATACGCGCGAACGACGATACCTCGATGTACACATGTCCGGACCATGATTACGACTAAGCACAGCATAACCGTGTGATTCAAAATAGACCACTAATATAGGCCTGGGTTTTATCCTATCGTAGACTAACGATTTCATTTGGCTCGTCAGTCGGCTCTGCGGCACTCAGTCTGAACGTATTGTTTTAATTCGCCGTTGCAGTGAAGTCGCGGCGGAATCGATCGCGTAAACGGATTCTTATGGAAACGCACCGCCGCCGTCGAAACGCGCGACATCCGGGAAGTTTTTCGCTAAAGTACGCCAAACATTCGTATATCGAAATGCGTGTCATCGAGAGCACGTGTTTTCGCATCGTGGCCAATATGGAAATTTAATAACGAGAATGCGAGAGCGTGCCGCTTACCTGCGTGTATATTATGCCCGGTCCCGGCGTCGTCCGGGCGCGCCATCCGGAGCCGCTGGTAAACGGTTTATATTTTTTTTTTTTTTTTTTGTATTTGATTTGATTTTCTCGCCCGGACCCTATACTACGCAATAATCGCGTACCCGCATACATATGTGTATATTATCTCGCAGGGTAAACGAAATACAATACTACCGCACTATTATAATGCACAAAGTTGTGGGTGTGCTAAAACCGGAGACCGGCGAACGTTCCCGTCGCGGCATTTCGTAAAATCCCCGAACGTCTTTATATTGCCACTGGGCTGTCCCGCGCGGCGATTAAATTTTTTGCAAAAATTTCGATTTGCCCGCGGATTCAACCGCATATATACCCCTCGCCAATCTTTATCGGTCCCCGTGCGGGTTTCCGCGTGGTTAGATTGCCTTCGCGGCGTTTTACTAAAAATGATAAATGATACGCGAAACGATCGTTTATCGCCGGTCACTCGTGGGCTGTTAGGCCTGTATATCACCAACGACTCTATCGTGTCTCCTACGTCCACCGAATTGGTCTGGACGTTGATCGGTGACCGAGCGAGTGGGTCAGTAATTTCCTCCACACATCTTGAAACCGTTGTCCGTTAAGCGCAGACTGTAGTCTTGGGAATAGGAAAAACTCACACGGGGCCTGATCGGTAGAACAGGCAAAGTCTGCGGGACCACCGTAGTTTTTTTATCAGCCAAAAATGCACGAATCGACAGCGAATTTGGCGACGCGACCATTCTCGTCTGTACATTTCCCTTGTAAAATTGCATGACAAGACACAATCAAAGCATCGCTTTGTTAACTTACGAACGGTTAATCGGCGGCCATTTCGCATTTTTTCGCAAATTGTCGCCATACCATCGTTTCCGGATGGCGTCGACGGTCTTCCAGCACGTGGAACGTCTTCGGTTGACCGCCGACTGTCCTCGACAAGTTTAAAACACTCGGAAACCACGGAACCACTTGATGAATCATCCCCGAAAACGGTTTTAATCGCTTCCGTTGCGTCATTTTTACCAAGTTTCAAGCAAAACTCCAAGCACGCGCGTTTTTCGTTAATTACGGACACGTCGAAAAACGGCGAACGAAACAGACTGTCTGTATCGAATATTAAACCGAGATAAGACAACGACTTGGGGTTTTTGTTTGAAATATTTTATTCGTTCGCGGGGGTCATGTATCTGTTAACGATTCGAATCGTTATCGTCCGTGGATTAGCCGTTTATGCGGTTTGCGCTGGTACATTTTGAACCGACCTCTCGTCGTACACGACCGCGGATTATAATATTATTATAAAACCGTTTTTGACGAAATAAAACTTAATCGTATTAATTTTTTCGTTTCCGTTACCGCGTCGTCGTCCGGCGGGATTATAATATTATATATCTGCGGCCGTGTGTGTGTATACCGCAGTTTTAGCCCGGCGATATTTATTACCCGGTCGGTTATTAAAACAATACGGAAACGGACAGAAAAAAAAAAAAAAAAAACAACAAATATTTCGAACAATCGTATATTGTCTGGCACTCGGCGGCGTATAATAACAATAATTTTTATTTTTTTTTTTTGTTATACGGAATTACGCGAAAAATTAACTGCGCGCCGCGGCTTTGCTCGTGTAACCGCCGGTGTTCCTTCTTTATTCCCGGCCAAGCGTCAGTGGGATTATTACCGCCGCCCGCCGGACGTTTAACGCAATTATTCGCGTGCTTCCCCGCCGCCGAACCGCTCGGGGTCGGGCGACACGCGGAGCACCGGGGAAATTGTTTCGAATCTCCCCCGGGGATTACCAGTAACCGGGAACCGGGAACCGTACGCGCCGTACGGTTTTATTGCGCGGTCGGCTCCGAGTACTTTCCTCCTCGCCGTCCGCCGCGTTTTGCGTATTTGACGACCGCGGCATACAACACGCTGTATATAATATTTTGTTATACAGAGTGGGGCGCGGTTACTTCCGAATTTTAAACAATCAAAACGTATCGATTTAATTATTTTTTCTGCGCATAAGTAGTACGTTTAAAGTTTTGTTCTTAAACAGTACATCTCGAAGGTGGCCACCGTTCTTGGTGATAGTCGGAATTCGAAATTCCTGTCCACTTTTTCCAGCATATGTGTGCTTATTGCTCGGCAATAGCAGCACAAATATTGTTTTCGAGATGACGAAGGATCTTTGGACGATCCGTTTATACCAACGATTTAGGGTAGCCTCACAGGAAGAAATTATTTCGGGCTAAATCTGGTGATCGTGCTGGTCGCTGAAGATCGCCTCTGAGAGTGATGAGCCGTTCGGGGAAGTATTCACGCAAGATATTCATTGACCTTCTTGCCGTGTGAGCCGTGGCGCCATCCTGTTGAGACCACACTTCTCCTACATTCATTTCTTTAAATTTGGGCAGAAAAAAAATCCACAATCATGCTGACATAACGTTCAAAAATGACCGTAACCGCTCTTCCGTTCTCTTCAAAGAACCATGGGCCAATAATGCCGATTCTGGACATTGTACACCAGTCACACGTTCTGTATGCAGCAGCTGCTCATGAAGTTCTCTCGGGTTAGTGGGGCTCCAATATCGCATGTTTTGCTTGTTCACACATCCTGAAATATGGAAATGTGCCTCGTCACTAAAGAAAACAAGGGCGTCCTGAGGCAGGTTTTCGAGGAAGGCTTCACGTGGATTTTTTCGCGCAACATAATCGCGTGGATTAAGTTTTTGCACCACTGCCAATTTGTATGGATGAAAATTAAGTTCCTCACGAAGAATTCGTCTCACTGTGCGACTAGGCATCCCTAAAGCAGCCCAATGTTTGTGTGCACATCGCCTAGGGCAGGGGTTCTCAACCTTTTTGTCACGGAGTACCACCAGACACTTTTATAATCAATACGCGTACCACCTCAATTCTAAAACTAAATTAGGAGTCGAATTTTTTTAGCGTATAATTTTATTTATAATGATTAATAAAATTGTATTACATTTCTTTACTTTTTTGTTATTTGATATTTATGAAAGTAAAATAAATCTTAATTTTTAGTTAAATCTAAATATTTAAATTTTAAATTACAATTTTCAAATTAATAAAAAAAAAAAAATAATAAATATGAATAATAATTAAATTAAATAAATAAAATTAATGTGATATTTGTTGTTGTTTATTTTGTACAAGGACATCAATATCAGGCTGAATGGAATTAATGTTCACTCTTAAGTCACTTTGAATACCGAGCCTACTTCTGTCCTTTTTTTTCAAATAAGAATTTATCGATTAAGAACTATAGTGTTTTTCATTATCCAAAAATTTTAAATTGTTACGATTATAAACGCCGTGTCATCGACATAAAATATTATTTTGATAAAATAATAATTTTATAAAATTAGCTAATAATATCATGTACACTAAACTAAACTGAATAATATTGAATTCAAATAGTAATAAAAAAAAATTTCTTCGCGTACCACGGGTTGAGAACCTCTGGCCTAGGGGATTTAGTCTTTACCCTATGTAAGATGTTTTCTTACGCGTCCCGGCGGTTCTGGAAGGTCCGTTGTGTTCCTCCTGCACACCACCGGTATCCGTGAACGTGTCCGCCCACAAACAAACCGATTTCCGACCAGGCACACCACGTGCAGGTGCGATATTGAAACGGTTAGGTTGAGAGCACGCCGAGTTGCCGATGATCGAATGAACAGTAAGAGGCCACCCTCCACGGCGAACGCTCGCTCTTGCTTTGTCCGCCGCATTGTTGACACCGAGCTAGTTATAATAGAATCCATAGATAAGGTACTTTCGAACAAGCCATAGACCAACCCTTTTACTCTATGCAGTCGCTCAGTTGCGATTATTTCAGATGAGAATGTAACCGCGCGCCACCCTGTAATATCGTGGGTCGGGTTAGCGAGTTCGTTCGGTTTGCGCGCCTATACGACAATACCGAATTAACCCTACACGTTCATCTAACAATCAGCCTGGTTGTTGAAAATTGTTGTCGATTCGGTCAAAAAACGGTCTGTTGACCGTGTCGATTTCCCCGTTGACGTGCCGGATACTACACCATTTTTACATTTTCAACGCGACATTAAATTTCCAATTCTATACGGTTCTATTCGATTAGAACTGAACACAACGTACGAAATAACAATTTCTTCTTCTTTTTTTTTATTATTATTATTATTATTCACTCGATAATACGCGCGGGTTAAATTCATGTAGAGTCATAATATAGTCATGATTTCGTATATTTCCGCAATAGACCGGAATGTGTTTACAACATTGGCAATTTTTATTAAAAAAAAAAAAAACTACAATAACAATTATTGTACAATAAAACAAACTTAAAAAGCGAATTAAATTTTCAAATTAACTTTTAACTTTGTCAGGTTATTACAATATTAAAAATTAATATTATACTTTATTACGTTAACTCGGTGATTTTTCAATTAACACGGCTTAACCGAGTCAAGTTTAATATTACTGTTCTTTAACTTGTTTAGCCTCGACGTAACATTTTGGAAAGAAAATAATTTCACCGTAGACACTTGGGCATCACACCCGGTAGAGCTTTTGCGATACGATAACCGTAACTTTTTGTTCCTCGTAAGTTTAAATTTTTGAAAGAAAAAAAAAATATTAAATATACGTTTCAGTATTATTATAATTAGTTAGGTTTGTAAATCATTAACTATTATCGACTCGTGTACTATAGGTATGTTCTATTAATAATTACGTAATTGTAATCATATTTTTTTTATTCTTTTCGTACCGCTAACACTGGCCGTTGTTACTTATTAGTTTTAGATTTTTCTTTTGAAATTATATATAGTATTTTTTTTTTTTTTTTTTTTTTTTTTTACATAACTATTAACGGAAACAATTATTTTTATTGTAGGTACCCACGTGATTATTTACACCGGAAATTTAATTTTAACGTAATACGTATAATAATAATAATAATAATAATAATAATGGTAATAATGATGAAAATCGTTTTTTGAACTCACGCAACAATCCGATTAACGCAAATAATCCGCATAATGTAACGAAAACGGTCTATGCGAAATAAAAAAAAAAACAAACTCGATTCGTGACAACTGTACCCGTTCCGGGGGCCAAGTGCAGTACCGAATTCAGGCCAGAGAGGAGATAAAAATGTAGATAAAAAATTATCCAGGCCACACTCAATTCCAACTGTATGGCTATACGAATTATTTTTTTAGAGCCCACAAAACACCGGGAAATATTCTCGTTAATAATTTATTCCGTTCAGTCGGTCAACGTTGTTACCGTTTTTCACTTGTAATTCTAACATATCGTTTCGAGCACTGTTTTGTTGAACTTCAAATAGTACACGGCCTTGAGAAATATAATACAAGTTTTTAAATTCAATTGCACCGTTAAATTGAGATTTTTTTAGTTCACTGTGTCGTCGAATCGGTTTATATCTCGTCAACTGTTTAATCAATTGGAATTTGATGGGGATAATAAGTCAATCAATACATCATTGGTGTAATCATCAATGGAAAATCGTTAACCGGGTCGTCTGGAAAATTAGCGTTTTCAAACCGGTCATTCAGCCCCCGGATGCTGTACTCGTTCTCCGTATAACCGTATCGTTTTAAAAAATTATTATTTTAAACGGCCGATTGTTTCATGCACGGTCGATTCTGCGTCGGGACAATTTCTCGTATTTCACGTCCTTATCACGCGTTCCCGTGGACATTTTTCAACGACAGAATGAATTCTTTATCATGTTACCAATATTAAAACGAAACAATACGATAATTGTCCATAATGAATGAAAAAGAAATTATCACTGCAGCGGTAACGTGAATAAGACAGTGCCTTATCCTTAATCAAATATTAACGGACGGTAAGAAAATATTAATAATTTCCATAATCATCGACGGGAAAATATTAATTAAAAAATTACAATGTACCTTAGATAAAATATCAAAATGATTTCTCTTCGTTTAAACTACAGGGTGCGGCAGAGCCGACTGACGAGTTTTGATGGGCATAACGAACAGTAAAACATAGAGAAAATGTTTTTTTTTTTTTTTTTATTTGAATCAGTATTCAATCCCATTTTTAAAAATTATTTTTTGAAAATTATATCTCCAAGATGGCGGCCGTCAGCATTGAATACACTGTTGTAGACGATCTCTGAAGCTCTCATATCCAGTTGTGATTATTCATATTCTTTTCGATCTATCGTGTCCTAACTACAGACAATACATTATTGTGCCCCTCGAGAAATTTAGGCATTACCCGATCACGAGATTCCCGCAAAATGAGTTTGCGCGTTTGAAATCTGTAAAAAATTAACATCGTTAACCAATTGCGAAAACGAAACACGACTATGATTATTTATGACGTTCCATTTAGATCCGTTTATGAGAAAATGTAATTAGGGGCCTTTGAAATCCGTCGTTATTTGTATCTACCGACGATCCGACGATCCGAGCGACAATGTCCGATTTTTAATATTTTGAAAAACGTTTTTGGATTCTTTTTTATTGCGCGGTTTATCGACCCCGCATAGTTTTAAAAAAAATATATATATATTATTGTTTTCAAAAAAAAATCTTCAGGCAACGTACACGGCCGACGATGTCCGGTGTAACCGTTGATTTCGATCCCCTAACGATTCGTACTGGGGATTCTATTTCGACAGGAAATCAAAATCTCCAATTGACTTATTTTTATCGACTCGTCGGGAAGACGAGGAATCTTCTACAAGCCTATTTATTTTTATTTCTACTCTTTTACCGTGATACTTAACGGACAGTCGATATCTCTTAGTTTTAGTTTATTTCGACTGTATCCCGGGGGTTAATTTTTTTTTTCTTTTTATAATTTTTCCTCGCATTTTATTGATACAATAACATTGGTAAATTCCTATTTCAAAAGAAACAGAATAAATTCAATCGAATTTAACATGTTTATAAACCACACGTTTATTATTCACTTCCTCTGCTAACTCATCTATATTTAAAATTAATTATAAAGAGTTTAGTTTTTTTTTTTCTCTATTTGACAAAATCGATCGACGGGAGTAGCATTTAATTTGTTATAATTTTATTTTTACCAAAATTAATAGTTTAACATTGACGGGCGGGCGAGCGAGGGGGCCTCTAAAATCGTATCAACACGTCGTATTTAATTGAAACGATTACGAATTTAACTCTCCGTTACTTCCCTGGGACTTATAGACCAAGTTGTAAATACGATTTTGTTAAAAAATTGTTGGTTTTATGTTACATTTTTATGATGGAAATAAATAGTCTAGTAATATGTTTGGGAATTTGAAGTAAATTTGAGAAACTGGGTCTGAGTAGTAGCTTGTCAAAGGTAGTAACGTAAGATTACAATTATTCTGTTTTTGTTTCACTATGTAATTAACATATATATATATATATATATATATATGGGTAAAAAAGTAAAAATCAATTAGCGTAAGGAAAAATTCTAAAAAAGGAAAAATACGAACTTCCGGCAAACATCTATGCGGTGGAGTCGAAATAAAATTGGCTTGTAGAATATTTCGACTCTCCCAGTACAAATCGCTAGGGAGTCGAAATTAACGGTTACAACGGTATGTCCGTATGTCAAGTTAACCATAAAAACAATACAATTTTTTTTATCGTTTTTGTAACTGGTTTTCGATAGACTTTGGCCGTTTCCGGTTATTTTTTTAATTTATCTCGTACTACTCTAAATGTATTATATTGACATACGAAAAAAAAAACCATTTTTTTTTTTTTTTTTTTTACGCGAACGTAAATGTTCATTTAGTACAACTTTTATAGTTATAATAATTATATTAAAAAAAAAAAAAATAAAAAAAAAAACGTGCCGAGATATATTATTTCAAAAAAGTGATAAGATATAGTGGCTTCCACTTCAAAATTTAATTAGCGACACGAACCCCTGACCTAACCCGTGCAAGTGGTACGCGTCAGCAGCACTTCATGATGCTGTTTGATGCGACCTATTAGTTTTTTTTTCTTTTCATCTATCATTATTATTATATTTATGAAACCTCTGAGCCTCTCCGTTCATAACCTCGACGAACTTATAATACGTATATACAATAATATTATTCGAGTCACGAGTGCTGATCGTGTCGGTTTTCATTAGTATAGTTTTCAATAAACGGGAAATAGACCCAACAATATTTCTCTCTCTCTCTCTTTTTTTTTTTTTTTCATAGCGAATAAATAGTCGATAGTCGAGTAAAGTTGTCCGATATTATAATGGGAACCGCCGCGTGGAAAAAATAATATTCGGGCGGTATAATCATAGAATATTATCATCGATATAAAGCGAACCAACGCAAGTATACAGAGACAATCGAGTTGTTTATTTGCGTCGGGAAATGTAAAAAAAAAAAAAAAAAAAATTACAATACATTCGAATTAATCGAGTCGATTGAGAAACCGACTAAAACGCCTTCCCGCGCGTGTTTATTATAAAATCGCAATTTATAGTTGGCCGGCGGAGAAAACAGTTTAATGGATTAAAGCGAATTATAAGACTGCCGCCTATTAGATTCATTACG
Source organism: Tuberolachnus salignus (assembly GCA_956483605.1). NCBI lineage: Eukaryota > Metazoa > Arthropoda > Insecta > Hemiptera > Aphididae > Tuberolachnus > Tuberolachnus salignus. The sequence continues at coordinate 44,231,629 of OY101430.1, forward strand.
CCCAAGTCCTTAAGTATACCGGTTTTTTTTTTTTTTTTTTTGTTCCCGTTTTACTCGTTATTGGGTAATTCAAGACGACATTTGAACACTTGTAAAATTGAGTTCAGCGTTCGCGGGTGACCGCCAATTGGAATTGCAGTAAATTTGTTTCGTGTTGTTTTTTTGTAATACTATTAACGTGACATAATAAGTACCGGGGGTAATTGGTTATTTATTTCATACTGGGATCGTGAAATTTTGCTACGACGATCTCGACAATTGAGACCGTGACTATTTTACTATTTTGAACTATGACTGCCCACCGCGACGACGACAGTTATCAAATGGATGTGATCATAGGGTTAAGATAGTTTTGGCGCAGATCTTTTCGGATCGTGATCCATTTCGCGGCGATTATAATATTCTAAAATGTCTGGTAGTCTCTTATTAGCGTCTATCTAGTTGATCCCGTGAAAAATTAAATAAAAATTAAATACGGATTTACCACCCCCCCCCCCATCCCCCATCACTCACCCAACTCGAATCGCGAATTACTATTCTTTCTTGAAAACGTATTGCTGAATTTGCGATTTTTGACTTCGATAGAAATTGTTACTAGACAAAAAAAAAAAAAAAAAAAATAGAATCTATTCCAATGTTCAGGTGTTAATAATAATAATAATAATAATAAGCGTTTCAATTTGGTACCCCGCCGTATCCTCCGGAAAACTTCGAATTTTCCATCCAAACCCGTCCGGCCGGATTATTTCGCGTTATCGTTTTTTTTGAGAAGCGCACACTCAAATTGCCACTGATGATTTTTATAAAAACATTTTTTTTTTCTCCGTACATTTTGCTTATACATTACGGTGTGTTTCTCATGATATTATATTTTAACGTGTTCTCGGGTGTTAAATCTATTTTAAAAAAAAGGAATTCTTGTGCATGCCAACCCAATCAAATAATGTATTTTTCGGAAAAATGTACGTGTATTCATTTGTTTCGAGGATGAATTTCCGAAAAACCATTTTTATCTCACCACTTCACCGTAAGACTTATTATATACCGTCAAAATGTCTCAAAAGGTCCAGCAGTTTGGTCTGGGCGCTGATCATTGACTGACGAGTAATTGAATGTATCCAGAAATATATTTCGCAAGGGGTTTTACATTTGAAATTCTCACTCCTAAAGGGATATGATTTATATTTTATATTAAAGGAAATCTCAAAAAACATTGACAAACAGTGGACATTATTCGGATGTCGACCGATACGTCCACTGTTGGATTGTCGACGTTCCAAATTATTTTGTGCGCAAGCTCCGACTGAACTATTCGTTTTTTTCGTAGCCATAATCTATTGGATGGTTAGGTTAGGTTACGATCTTTACCAGATCGAGGGTTTTTTTTTTTCTCTCGAGCTTGAGAAACTATTATTCTATTTGCCTCCTCTTCGTCAGTTTCGTTGATTCGATGATCATGTACTTGATTTGTGTTGCGCGTACGCCGACCGATGTTTCGACGCCTCACTGGTGGCATTTTCCCCAAAGGAATAAACCACGAACCGTGTGTTAAATTTGAGTAACGAAAAAAAAAATACAATGTTTTTCTGGTAACTGAGCGACCAAAAGTTTCCCCGGCACCGTATTAATGATCTTATGTATTCCCCCCCAAAAATATACCATCCAAATTTCCGACTTATCCGGTGGATTTTCCAATAATGATCGTCTTTGGTACAAACCTTATCCTGATAATTACGAACACAAAACAAGAAAAAAAAAAAATCAGCCAAAAACGTTCGAACCGTTCTCAAGTAAAGATTTTACATAAATACGGCAACTGATTTTTGTTATATATATATATATACGAGGTGTGGCTAATAAATAACGAGATTTTCTCTGTAAAAACTTTTTATTTATATTTTTTAATGGTTTAACATTTTTCCCCTTCTATATACTCCCCACCATGTTTGACACATCGCTCCATTCTAATTTTCCATTGGTTGAAACAGTGTTGGAAATCCTTTTCTTGTAATGTCTTTAACACCTCTGTCGCTTTTGTTTTTACAGCTTCAACTGACTCAAAATGTGTGCCCTTTAACGCACTTTTTAATTTTGGAAAAGCCAAAAGTCGCATGGAGCGAGATCTGATGAATATGGGGGGTGTTGAAGCACTGGAGTCCGATTTTTAGCTAGAAATCGTTTTACAGATAAAGCACTGTGAGCCGGCGCATTGTCTTGATGCAAGATCCAAGAGTCATTTTCCCACAACTCAGGCCGCTTTCTTCTTACTCGTTCCCTGAGTGTTGTCAATACTTGAAGGTAATAATGTCGATTCACAGTTTGTCCCTGAGGTACCCATTCTGTCATTATTACACCCTTAATATCGAAAAATACGACCAACATGGACGACCCACCCGTTGATTGTCTTCAACTTCTTCACGACCCTCACGAAATCGTTTGTGCCACTCAAAAACACGTGGTCGTGATAGGACACTATCTCCATATACTTCAGTTAATAAATTAAAACTTTCGGTCGCAGATTTTCCAAGTTTCACTAAAAATTTTAAATTAATACGTTGTTCAATTTTTTCGTCCGGCATGATTTCGACGTTCAACACGTAAGAGGTCAATTTAGACGACGCTTACGCATAGACTACAAAACGGAAACTGACTAAACTGGTATTGTTCGATGCAGTGATATTCATAGATTACAAATATACTACCATTATACCCTTATCTACTCATGCTTTATCGCTAAGTAGATAATCTCGTTATTTAATAGCCACACCTCGTATAGAGAGATTTATTTTTTGAATGTTTTCGGTAGACTTTTTCCCGCTTCAATGCTACAACTTTTTTTTTTCACACCAAAACGGTCACGCCCAGTCATTCCATTCCCGACGTATTGGACAGTTATCCATAAAAAAAACATAAAAACAAAAAAAAAAAAAACAATTAAATATTCATTTTATTTACGGTTATTGGTTTGTAAAATGTTGTGAATGTGTTTAATTAACCATCCAAACAAATATTTAATATTTTGTTATTGACTAGCTGTCCCGCCCGGCGTTGTCCGTGCCAATTTATATCCACGTTTTTTTTTTTTGTTTATTTTTTTTTACAATAATAACAACTATTTTCTATATATATATATATTATCCGTGTCACCAGTATAAACCAAAAACAAACAAACAAACAACATTTAATTTGTTTTACCGAATATTTCGTTAACGGAATTTCTCTTCGAGAACCGTTTCTTTAAGTTCCGTATGTGTTAAATACAGTTATCGGTACTCGCATTTGTTTGTACGATTGTGTAATACACGAATCATCAATTACTCCAATACGAATAGTTTTTGTAAAATTATGCACGTGTGTATAAAGAACGCTGTAAAATGCATTTGAGTACCATTTAAATTAATAATAATACCCGTGTAAGAAATCGGTTTGCTGTTGAATTCCACTAAACTTTAAAACTGCAGCAGTCGCCAGATCGGGGTTTTTATTTTATCCTTTTACTTTTATATTAATATTTTTATCACTCGTATCAAAAGTGTTTCCTGCACAGGGTACCTATATTTTTCTAATATTATATAAAAGAAAATAGAAAAACTAAAAGCGAACCGAAACTTCTAGATACGAAAGTTTTAAAATTGTATTAAATTCATAACATTATTAAATCTCATAATATTTTTTTAGATTCTACTTTTTAGTGAAATAGTGAATACTATTGTTTTTTTTTCACTGCCTACGCCAGTGGACGGTTTTTAAGATTAAAACAATCAATTCGTTTTCTATTGTATAATAATTTTCATTCGTACTATTAAGGACTACCGTCGACCAGCATTAGTTAACAATTGTTATTGTAACATATTTTTTTAACTGCATCGATGTTATTTAACGGTTAATCGTAACGTGATGATCGAATAGTCGACAAATAGTCAAATTTGTATTCCTCGTACAAGGTGTGGCGGAGCCGGCCGATGAGTTTTGAGGAGCTACAAATAACGGACATTAAAACTCAGAGAAAAACGGTTTGTTTTGTTAAAACAATTAGGAAATCACATTTTTTTTTCAATTATGTTTGTGAAAATGAGATCGTCGAGATGGCGGCCGTCAGCAAGAATACATTGCTGTAGGCAATCTCTGAAGTTTCGATAAGGTTTTCGGCACGTCTCGTTCGGTACGGCCCCCATTACTTAAGTGATTCTCTCCATCAGGTCATCTATCGTATGGATGGGATGTTTGAAAACCTAATTCATAAGCAACCGCCGGAGGAAAAACCGCACGCGCTTAAATCGGGGGAGCGTGCCGGCCAGCCCACGTCACCCCTCAGTAAGACCAACCGCCCAGGGAACGTTTGTCGCAAAACAGCAAGCGAAATTCGAGCTGTGCGCGCTTGATCTCCGAATTGTTAAAACCGCACGTCTCCCAAGTCAACGTTCTTCAGCCATTTCCTCCAACCTGCACTTCAAATATGTTTCCGTCGTCATAACATACCCAAAGCAACCGCGTGTACCCGGCCACAGCGACTCGGTGACCCCTCAATTGCCTCTCTAAAACCTACTGCACACTGTTCGGCGATTCTTACCGTTCCCGATGCTCCGCGTCCGCGTCCGCTTAGGGTACTTCCAGACTTTATCAATTTTCGAATCCAAAATTTAATAGTGTTAACATTAGGTTGCGCGGAATGCCGAGATGTAGACGAGAATCCCTTTGCGTAGCGATCACGGAATAATTATTTTCAAAATACGCGCGAACGACGATACCTCGATGTACACCTGTCCGGACCATGATTACGACTAAGCACAGCCTAACCGTGTGATTCAAAATAGACCACTAATATAGGCCTGGGTTTATCCTATCATAGACTTAAATCATTTCATTTAACTCGTCAGTCGGCTCTGCGGCACCCTGTATATGATCACCGGGGCTCGGATTTTAAAGCACAATAAATGCGACAATACACGCTTACAACTGCTTGAAAAATGTAAATAAGAAGCACGGCGAAAAATTAACTAAAATTATAAAATTAAAATAAAAAAATAAAAAGAATCAATTCTAAATCGTCTATTTAGTCAGATTTGTTTGTTATGCGAAACGCAGTCTATTACAAGACAAAATATTATAATACATTGGAAGACGAACGATCTATATCAACGGATAAGATTGGTGCGCATTTCGTATAAGCCGTTTCGTTTAAATCGGACCCGATAAAAATGAATATCCGATAAAACACCGTGCGGGTAAATGTCGTTAATGGTTTGTAATTGTTTCCGTGATTTTTAATGTCTCGTCGATTTAATTATAATTGTTTCATTATAATAGCACGATAAATTTTTATTAAAATGCCAAAATCGAAATAATTGCGGAAAATAAATAAAGACCAACTTTCAAGTGCCGAGTACCTTACTGAAAGTATTTTGTGCCTACTCGAGGAGGTTACTTTTTTTTGTTTTCGTGGTAGTTTTCCTAACAATTGGAAAATACCCGGAAAATAACCGAACAATTTATAGCAACAACGGTTTCATTATTTTCGATTTTTTTCGTTGTTGTTGTTGTTGTTGTTGTAACTCGGTTAAAAATAATCGTAAAGACCTGACATTTTCACAGAATATCAATATTAGCTTTTCTTAAGATGGACACATTTTCCAAAAACGCTGACGTTGTTTGAACTATTATTGAACGGGATGTCTTGTAGAAATGTTGTTTACAGACACAATAAAAAAAGAAAAAAAAAACCACACATACTAGTAAAACCAATACATTCTTACTTCGCTCAGAATCTATAATTTCGCCATTTCAAAACACGATTAACTGAACTTTGCTCGTAATTGTTTTTCGTTAGCAATGATTTATCGTTGCGTACATTATAAAAATTAAATTCCCTCTCTACGTAATCTAACCTAACCTTCCCTAACTTCTTACTTACAACAGTGGCCCGTGGTGCGAAATATGTGTCTCGGTTATTTTTTTAAATTTATTTTGTGTCCCTATAGGTAATTAACAAATCAAAAATAAATTAAATTTTCGTACCGAAAAACCAAAAACCCTATGTGAACCACCCTGTATACTATACTGTATGGTCTATTTCAGACCTCTCCGAGCGATAGATTCGGCTGTGGATTGCGCACAAACAAACGATCGATCATTGAAAATATTTTATCGTTTGGGCGCTCTCTAATTCTAACAAAATGTACGCCTCGGGGCAAATGATCGGGTCGCAATATTAAAAAAACTTTTTTATCAAATGCTTTTGATTAAATTCGTTCGATCGTTATTGTTATGGCGAGTAAAAAAAAAAATTAAAAGTAAGCAAATATAATTATATGGTAATGATTTATGAACAATTTGAAATTGTGTGACGTTTTGCACGTTTGTTTAAGTTTTATATCAGATGGGAGAGCACTTTGAAACTATTTTCTCATTTCAGTACAACACTTATGCTAAAATATACATTGACTATACACACACGCACTCTATTTATAAATAAATTTGATCGAAATGCGCATTGAAATACATTTTCCCCCGGATAATAATATTGTACAGTCATTGAAAACCGTGAATATCGTGAACTATAATAAGCTCTGTACTTACATAACGAGTCGTAGGCAATACTGGGCGTTTTAATTGGCCAATTGCGTGCCCCACTAGTCCGGACAATGTCGAGAGTTTCCTGCACTTTTATAATATTATAATCATATGATGGATACGTTTCTTCCCTCTTCCAATGTTTTTTTTTTTTTTTTTTTTTTTTCTGTACGATTCGCGTTCCACATTGCCACGCGATTGAAGGTCAATTTGAAGGGGGGAAAAAAATAGGTCTTTTAGAATAACATACAAATATTATCGGAGGGGATAAATCACTGACGAATATTGCGGTGTACACCGGATTCCAGAACGGCACGATTTTCCATAACGATTACCAAGATTTCCGCGATTTTCAACAAGATTACCAAACGGTTATCAACGATTTATCCGGTACCCATCGACGTGTATTCTTATTGTGTATTCCCCGTTCAAGACGACCATAATGCCATAATATTATCCCCCGTACCTCTTCTGTATACTCACGTACCTCATATACTAGACGTTTACAATGTTCCCAAGAGATTTCCAATGGTTACCAAGAGATGGTGTCCAAGATAGCCAAATGGTTTACCGGCCATTCGTCCACCGATTGCCGTTAGCGGTTTACCACGTGAACATTATGTTCGTTTTGAACGCTAAATACGGATACAATAATGTATATATATATATAAAAAAAAACTAAGAGTATCTATACTACATACAGATACATCGGTACATGTATATGTCTTGTTTCTACTGAATATAGTTGACATAAGAATGTCGATGTCAATATGGTATTAGATACGAGGAGACGAGGATTAAACTGTAGGTAATTTTTTTAACACGTGTAAAAAATATACAAGTTTCAAAGACAGGAATTGTTTATTTATTTTTCAAAGACAGCAATTATTTTTATTGAGTATACATTTTCCTAAATTTTTAAATGGAAGACGCGGTGACACTAATCGTTCAGAGATAGTATCGAGAAGCGGTAAATCAGATGGAAATGGAGGATAACAAAAACCGTTAATCGTAGCAAAACGGGGAACTTTGTTACTGAGCAGAGTTTTATAACAAGTATTGCACCCGCTCATATTATGAGAATCTAAGTCTGGGTATTTTTCGAGCAAAAAATCTACGGCTTTCCGGGGAACGTGCGTCATATCTTTCTCGAACCAAAGGCGATCGCGAACAGCGCAGGAAACACCGAATTCGTTTTGGAAAATGAATTCGTTATCAGCGACGGGAAATTCGTCAATACAGACATTTCACGGCGGTTCGGTTATCGGAATGACGATTTTGAGCTTGTTCTTTAAACGAGCGTCGCGGTAACATTCTCGGTGTCGGACAAATTAACAGAATGACCCCCGGCCATAAGACATATACATGTCAAAAAAATAATAATAATAATAATAATTGCGGGCGTCTAATACGTTCGGCGTCTACAATGTTCCCAAGAGATTTCCAATGGTTACCAAGAGATGGTGTCCAAGATTGCCAAATGGTTTACCGGCTATTCGTCCACCGATTGCCGTTAGCGGTTTACCACGTGAACATTATGTTCGTTTTGAACGCTAAATACGTGTACAATAATGTATATATATATAAAAAAAAAAAAAAAATAATAATAATAATGATAATTTCGAGCGTCTTGTACGTTCGTGGTGCGGGACAGTGGTAAGGCCACCGGTACGGGGCGGGTTATGGAGAGTGTCCGACCGGCAATTCGGCTGCCGAGACCGTTGGGCGTTGTTCTCGGGCGATTTCGGGACGCTTTCCGAACCGGAATAAGGAAAATATACGGTTACGACGGTGCCGATGTACGTAATCGTGCCGATTACGTCGGGGCGTCCGCCCGCCGACTCCGCGCTCCGGCCGCGTGTCGGCTGGGCGCTGGAAAACCGATCGAACCGGCACGGCGGCGGACGAACCGTTCTGCCCGTTACCGCCTTTGTAAATGAGAACGCCGGGCGGTGGAAGAAGTTTTTCTTTGCTCACTCGCCGCCGGGCCCGCCGACCGCCGACCGCCGACGACCGCGTTCGCGGTAATTTAACGTTCGCGGCGCGCGCGGGTCCGGAATATCTAATGACGGCGGCGGACGTGAATAATTTGCGAAATTCGCGTACCCGCCCCAGTTATTAGTTAGGCTGACGCGCGAACAGATCGCGTAGGCGCGTAGATCGTTATAATGTAATTACAATACGATTCAAATGCCCTGCCGGTAAATGTTCCCGTGCCAGGAATGCCCGGGAAACCCCCCGCCGGATGTACATAACAACGCCGTCCGACGGGCTTACAATCACTCTTAAGACGCAATCGACGCCGGAGGACACTGGCCCGGCACGCCGGGCTACCGTTCTGCGGTTGCGGTGCAGTGGCAGCGGCCCCGGTCCGCGACTCGTGTAAAAACTTATCCGAACAATTTTTTCCTACGAAACCGCGGTCGGTCGACCGTTCCCGATAAACGTTGAACAACTCGGTCCGGACCCAGGAGTAAACCGAAAATATTAAATATACCCCGTCAAATATTCCGCCATCAAATATGACGACTGACGTTCCGCAATTTTCAAGAAATTCTAACATACGAGGTATGTTCAAAAAGAACCGGGACAAATGTTCATGCGGCTATAATCTACACACGAGAACGTTTCAAATTGTACACGGATATATTCCCCGCTAACAAGTGGATATTTTAAACGAACCCCGATGTCGCTATCTCATCTCAGTGTAAAATTACACGTGGTCAAATACAGACAGTTTGTATCGTTCGCCGTTTTTCGACATGTCCGTAATTAACGAAAAACGCGCGTGCTTGGAGTTTTGCTTGAAACTTGGTAAAAATGATGTAACGGAAGCGATTAAAACCGCTTTTGGGGATGATTCATCATGTGGTTCCGTGGTTTTCGAGTGTTTTAAACTTGTCGAGGACAGTCGGCGGTCAACTGAAGACGTTCCACGTGCTGGAAGACCGTCGACGCCATCCAGAAACGAAGGTATGGCGACAATTTGCGAAAAAATGCGAAATGGCCGCCGATTAACCGTTCGTGAGTTAACAAAGCGACGCTCAATTGAGTCTTGTCGTGCGATTTTACAAGGAAAATGTACAGACGAGAATGGTCGCGCTGCCAAATTCGTTCTGCGATTGTTCACCGCGACAATGCACAGGCACGTTTAGCGCCGTCGATTCGTGCATTTTTGGCTGATAAAAAAACTGCTGTGGTCCCGCAGACTATCTCTATTCTCCCGAACAGGTCCCGTGTGATTTATTGCTATTCCCAAGACTAAAATCTGCGCTTAAAGGACAACGATTTCGAGATGTAGAGGAAATTATAACGAACGCGGCAACAGAAATCATAGCTTTAACTTTGGAACTGTTCCAAAGGACCTTTGATAAATGGCGAGATCGCCGGGATCGCTGCATATCGTCCGGAGGAGAGTATTTTCAATGAGATATCTTGAAATAATATGTAACTTCATTTTTATAATTATTAAAAACAAAATCTTGGTACTTTTTGAGCTTACCTCGTATATAATATTTTTGTAACACTGTCTTACTTCTGAGACGTATTAAATTAACATCATTTATATATATATATGTAAACCGTTTACGTATGATTATTTTTCATTAAATCTTGTCCTCTTAAACGAATAGTGTTGCAGTTGAATTTAAAAAAAGAATGTTATAAATTTGAAATAAAAAAAAATGATTAAATTGAATGCTGCGTACACGCATATTAGGTAACCACCCATGTAGAACAGTTTGGTTCCGAATGGGAACCCTAGCGCTTTTAGCGGCCGACGTAACAACTAACATTGTCGATAGTAAAAATTCGATTATACACAAAAGATAATTAACGGTCGACTCATTCAATTTTCGATATTATATCGTTTTTTTAAAACCGTATCTCTCGCAATGGAACACAAAATAACTGTCGGGCAGTGTACACTTTTTTTTTTTTTTTTTTAATTTTCCACAAACGTATCCAGAGTTATTTTCTATTGTTTCGGGATCTCTAACACCGATTAAAATCGGATCCGCGAGAAATCGATGCCGAAATTGATCTTTTTTTTACAAAAAACCAAAAAAAAAAAAAAAAGATGCAACCGATGACAATATCGAAACATGAATATGACAACTGTCGACTGTTACAAACTCGCAACTCGTAGGAAATATGTTATGTGTACAAATGTTGTAACATCGCAACTCTATAATTGAAGAAAATAGTCAACGATCAACAGTACAAATCACTAGGTACCGACCGAATCAGTGTTGCACACCAACCGATATTATTTTAAAATATGCATAGTTTCCGTTGTGTTGGTATTCCTCGTGTCGTAAAAACGTATCGCGTTCAATCGTATGGTGTAACCCTCCTGTTGGCCGTCGTCTCGGAGAACGTGGACATCGCGATGACTTATTTTTAATCCGTTTTTATTTTATTTGTTAAGCATTTGAAGGAACGTACGAAATCGTTATTAATCTGCTTGCACGTACACGACATTTTGTGTAATGCCCAATGATAGAAATACACACGGTAGGACGTCAGGACGACACCGAGTAAAATAATCCGGCGAGAATTTTAATTTTAAAATGTCAATTTTCCCGAGAGCAATGGAAATCGTAGATGGTTGATAAAAAAAAAGATACGCCCCGTGTATCTGGGGCTTCCGGAACCGCCTAAAATGTATTCAAAATAGAGTAAATGTCTAGTAAAATGCCAATGAAAAGATTATTTAAATTTATCTAAAACAGTGTTTCACAACCCCGCCTCTCAAATTTGTTTTCAACTACTTCCTAGGCTGAAACTATGTTTTTTGGGAACATTCAATGTCGAACACTCTTCAAATCACCCGATGCATTCGAATATTAAATGGCGATCCGAAAACGGAAAACGTTTTAGGGAAACAAACACAGGGACACGCCGCATCGTAGTAAAAATCGCCGGGATCGAAATTATAAAAAAAAAACCGCGCAAAATTTAAATTGCAACAACATAACTATTAATTTCGCCCTGTCATCGACCTCCGCGGACATCCCGGAAAATGATATCCAAACGAACGTTCAGCGTAGCGATTAGTCCTCGAATTTATGTCGTTTTTTTTTTTTTGGTCTTCTTATTTCGCGGGGTACAACGGCATCGCACGAACGTAACGCGTATGTTAAACGCTATTGTTGAATAAAATACGCCGAGTAGAATAAAACTAAAAAAAAAAAAAAAATGAAAAACATTATTATATATATATATATATATAAACGGATTATCGCGCGCGGTACAATAGCGTGTACGCACACCCACCTATAATAATATTCCGTAGGTTAAGTTTGTTTTTTTTTTTCCACGCGACCGCAATGGTGGTAGAGGTATACACATTAAAATAATAAATGATATTCCCGGACGTGTTGTAAAAAAAAAAAAAAAACCGAACTGTACGTTTATTTTTACGCCGTCGTAAATTTAATTTGTAAATTGTATATTAATTATTATACGTTCCCGCGTCGTACATCTATCCGAACGAAAACGAAATAATAATCACAGTTCGTATCGTATTATTTTGCCGATATTTGTCTGACTCGAGACTCGGCAAAATCGAGCGAAACCATTGCATTAAATAAGCGTGTGGTACGCGAATGAAAAATATCGCGGGAGATCTTTGGACTTGTAACGGAAAACATAACCAAGGGAATACAGAAAATATATATATATAAAAAAAAAAAATAGGAAGACTGACACGAATTGGTGTTTCAGAGAGACAACAATATCCACGGGCAGAGCTGAACCAGATTGGCGATGATGAGGTGGGACGACGTAGTAAAAGAATATGCTTTAATAAGATGACCACATTGGACGATTTTGACGAGGGTTAGGAGACGAGGTGCTCCTAGAGCCCGAATAAATCCACAGAACAATAAAATACTTTCTGGCTTAACGGTGAAATATATATCGAATCGGTGTACCATGGAAATAATAATTACAAATATAAATTTTGTATATATGTATATAATTGTCTGCTTGAGGAGTTTTTTTTTTTTTTTTTAATATGTTTTTTCCTCAGCCATTTGTATTGGAACTAAAATTAAAAATATTTTCGCCTTGTAGTGTATATTTTTACATAAAGGCTTATATTAATATCTAACTCTAAATGTTTTTTTTTTTTTTTTTTTAGTTAGAGATGGAGTTACCGTTTTAAATATATTACTTTTTTTCGCCCTTTATAACGTTTTCAAGGAATTTTTTTGTTTTTATGATTTTAAACGAAAAAATCGCAACGGTCTCCTGTTGTTTTATCGGTTTTTGAATATCTCTACGAATACACGTTCTGCAATGAGCGAGTAGTACGCACATTATTCGGGTTTCCGATATTATAAATCGTGTCCGGGTCGTATCGTCCGCAATAAATAAAAGTTTATAATATTCGTCCGGTGCGAATTTATCGTGGTTTTTAGGCGTGGTGGGTGTACAAGTTGTTAAATAGGAACTTGCAGTTCTGTTTCTCCGACCGAATCACGACTATACTTACTAACTACTGAAATATTGCAATTTTATCGTTATAATGCCTTCGCACCGGGATCGAAATCCGCGATAAACCCCCCCGAGCACTCGGTCGGGGTGAAAACTTATTGTGTACAGATCGCATTGCTAACCATCTATATACAGGAAAAATATATTCCGATAAAAGTTTCGCCGTGGCATAAAGCAGCTGGAATAAAAAAAAAAAAAAAAAAAAAAACCACACAATTTAAATAAAATATACGATTTCAAGACAAAATATGATTGTATCGTTCGTGACACAGATAATAATAATTATTTTAGATTCCGAATGTAGCGGAATACAGATGGTTTTTTTCTCTTTGGGAAAACACATTTTCGGTCAGGGACTGGAACCTTAGTAATTTTATTGGGTTCGGTTCTTAAAACAAATTAAAATTTCGGTTCCGATTGACGTGATGTTTTGAACTCGGGTAGTGGTTCTGGTCAAGTCACCAAAGTCAATTTTGCTGTTGGACAGGGTTTGTAATTGGTTTTCACATTTTTCAGTTTACCTATACCTAATAGAAAAATACCTATCGGCATATAATACACGTGTGGTTATTGGTATGCAATATATTATATATATAAACATTGCAAATTATGTAAAATTTGTTCGTTTTCCAAGTTAACCGCATAATATTCTGCAGAGAATGAAATTGACTCGAGCAGTAAAACGAAAAAGCTAAACTATACACCAGTCCAATAACACGTCCAATGGTGGCTTTAGTTAGTATTCTAGGTGTGTGTGTGGGGGGGGGGGTAAATTGTATGTCTACCATCGGATTTCTTTTTTTGTACTGCAAAAGGAGTGTTGAAGTTGTATATTATTCGTTTATCAATAATTAAAAAAAAAAAAATGGATTGTGTGTTTGTTTGTATCGTCTATGTGCGATCCACAGCCGAATTTAGTGCCCGCAAATGTCTGACAATTATGATACTGTAGCGTACAGGGTGTTCAAATACGGTTTTTCGTTTATCGGTACGAGAATTGATTTAAATTTTGATTTGTTAATTCCCTTAGTGATACAATTAAATGAAATGAAATTAAAAAGTTAGTAGAAAGTTGTTATTTGTTTACAGTGATAGGAGCGTGGGGGGGGGGTTGGAAAGGGTGATACAAGTTAAATTTATTTGAACGCTTATTGATTTCGGGTTTCGAAAGGATATTTGAAAAATCTACTTTTAAAAGGCTAAAAAAAAAAAAAAATATTACAAGTCAAATTGACACCTGCCACGTTAGCATGATATACATTATCGAACAGTTTCATTGTCCGCGATTATAAATAAGGCATTTTCAGTGTAGTGTTGCTTTTTTTTCAATACGAAATTAATATTTAAATAACAACAAATATATAATAAAAACCCTTTGTTTTTCTCAAATTTTTTTTTTTTCTAATATAGAAACGCTAGAAGGGGAAATTTCCATTTGAACACTTCCTGCTTACATCACGGTACAGTCGAACCAAAATGAAATGTTAAATAGTACATTTAATTAGTATATTTATTTATCCGGTCGATATCTTGTAGTAATTGCTTGGTTCATTATAATAGTATTTTTAATGCGTTGAAAAATATAATTGAAAGATTTCTTTGCAATATAACGGACATTTATTAGCTAATGGTTTCTATGCGTATTCCAAAACAACAATATTGCGATTTTGAAATGATAATATTACCAGTAATATTACAAAAGTATTATCAACAATATACAAATATTATGATATGAAATTACAATGGAAATAAAATTAAATTTTCACGTCTTCATAATATTATCAGTACGTTCCGGATTTGTATGCAAAACAAATCCATGGAATATGCAAGTTCATATCATAAATATGCATAAAAACCGCTTTTATTACAACGGTTACTACGGTATACGATTTATAGTGAAATATTAGACGTTCTAAATAAATGTATAAAAAAAAGTTGATTGAAATAATCAGAATATCATTATTTTTATAAATTATCATTTGTGTCGTTGCGTTTGAAATGCATTACAAATTATATTTATAGTGAATTATTGTGTGACGAGTACCACCGTGAGGTAATAAAAATCGATTTCAAGTATTCGAATTGAAAACTCCTACGGCTATCGCGAAACACGTTTCTATGCTCAAATCGCACGGTTTAACGGATATTGCAACATTTATGCAACTATCCAGACATATGCAATTTATATGCAAAAAAACAAAAAATTAACCGCAGAATCTACACATTACGAAACATCGACATTTTTAATCGAAATTATTATTCTAGGTAAAGTGTAGTAGAATATGCATTTGCGTATAAATCCGGGCTCTTGTTATCAGGATATAAACCGTTAAACATAATAATCATAAAAAACTGGTAAAAAAAATATAAAGATTTTTATGAGCACTCGTGGGATTTGAGCTATCTGTTCCTGCCTACTACATAAATTTACATTGGGGTAAACATATTTAAAGAGAAAAAACAGAATACTTTTTTTTTTGCCACGAGTAAAAAATAAAAATGTTTTGATTGTCACAACAAGAACAATATTTAATCCTTTTATATATATATATTATAACAACATAATTTATAATTTTATTAAATTTCTATATAGTAAAAATTACTTGTTATATTAAAAAAAATCATACATAGATAAAATTTGTTAATTTTACGAGTTTTATTCTGATGTTAATTGGAGTTCCTTTATATTTTTAAAGACGTATATTTCCGATGAATTTATTAAATCTAATAATTCGTTTTGTTTTAGAAGAAAATTATAAAATTCGTTACAAGAATAATTTTTTAAATAATTTTTAATAGTAATTATAGCTTTTATAGTGTTTATAAAGAAAACTAATTTTTTAATCACTCCACAATATATTTTTGTTGGACAACGTTCTTTCAACTGATCTGGGCATTGTCAAAGCATATTCAATAATTCCTAATATGTTTTGTAGACCGATATTTTCAACTACCAAATACTGGAATATTTCGCACTATTTCTCTTCCATTTTTGTAAACAATTTTGTTTTGCTATTCATGAACTCGTATTTTGAAAATGTTTTCTACATAATTAATCATGTAAATCATTAATTTCATCGAATAAATCATCTTCATCTAATTTTCATGTTATTTTTGGTTTTTCCATTAAAAAATGAATACTTTATTGAACATCGCCATGTAGAGCAATTTATCAATTAGATCCACCGAAATATAGTCAGTTGGTCAAAATGATAACCCCATTTTTCAATGTACGGCAAAAAGTATTATAAAACATAATCGTTATTTTGTTTAAATGGCTTTTCATCGTACATGATTTTTTTCAAGTCATTTAAATGTGTTCGAATATTAAAAGTCAACAAATTCTGATTTTTTTTCTTTTCCTAATTTGTTCCAATTCTTCTGCTATTTCACACGTTGGCAATTTAAATGCTTCGATTATTTTAACAGTATCACATACAAATTTCAATTGAATTTACAAAAAATGAAACCAATATATCGTTAAAAAAAAAAATATTTTATAATCGTAGGACATTTATGTTGTGTCTCGAAGTATGATTTTATTGGTGGACAAATTTTAATTGTTCTCGTAATTGCCGGTGATAAAAAATAACCAACGGGTTTTAACACTTTCAAGAATATTTTTTTTTTTTCAATGTTTGCCAAATCACAAAATTCAACAAGTACAGTACATATATGAAAGTACTGGACAATTTTGTTAACTGTAGATTCTACATCGATCGGCAAAACCAGCACTTGGATGTATTGCAAAAAATGTGCAACCAATACCACAAATATTATTTTTTAAACTATTATTTAGTAATGAAAGAACATTTTTTGTTTCTTTCCTAATGTACCCTCCACCAAAGTTAGTATTGCAATTATCGCCAAAATATTCAATTATTATATCTGATTATTTATATTCATTCGTAATCTCAATAATATCTCAATAAATTGTAAAAAATTCAACAAATTTTCCTTTTAAATTTCTAATTTTCAAAATTTATATTTACCCTCGCGTTTTTTAGATTGAAATAGAGAATTAGAATGGACACAACTTTTAAGTTTTCGCGATTTGAGGTATCTATCATAATTGTAGTAAACTTTGCCGATTCTAATTCTTTATTTATTATAAATATGATTCAAAAGGGTTGATGTGAAGTCCATTGATCTAAAAGAATGAA
This sequence comes from Tuberolachnus salignus, assembly GCA_956483605.1. Classification (NCBI taxonomy): domain Eukaryota; kingdom Metazoa; phylum Arthropoda; class Insecta; order Hemiptera; family Aphididae; genus Tuberolachnus; species Tuberolachnus salignus. The sequence goes on from OY101430.1 coordinate 44,248,863, forward strand.
TAAAACAATTATGTACAATCGTATAAAATGAAAATAACCCTTCTTCTACCGCAACGCGCTTACTTTCATCAGTTAATCCCACCGGGTATTCTTTTAAAAAAAAAAAAAAAAAAAAAAAGATGTCACTTTCTTATAAACTTGACGTAGAAAACACTGCACTTGGATGTTTTTTCGCATTGGTGATATGTTATTTTTATGTATTCCCGGCCACCATTTTCAATTGAAAACATTGAATTACCTATTGTACAAAACACTTTTCCAATTTCTTCAGCATCTCTCCAAAGAGAAAATTCTCTTTTTAAATTTACAGTAAAAACGCACCTTATATCGGGCATTGGAAAAAAATGAACAAACACGCACTACACGTTGCACACGAGACTAAGACGTGTACTAATGACTAATCGCTAATCGGGACATTCGGATGTGTGTATGTTTTATACCAACACATTATATTTATTTAAAACTTTATTCCAGTTGTCGCGCGGCAAAAGTATGGATACAATTATCATGTAACCGAAAAAAAACGTTTACCTATCTGAGAACAGATCTAGAACGGAACGCTACATCATTACAAAATTGTGTGTCGCAATATACCTCGACATTTTTCTTTAAACGGTTTAAACAATATTATAGATAAAAAAATATCTAAAACAGATTTATTGTAGACGGTGTTTATTATTAATTTTTTTTTTTTTTATCAATTAATCGCTTAAATCGTTTCGTTCAGCGCATTCCCGTGGTTTCGTTGTTAATCCGTATAGTTTTGAATTTGGAATTGTGACTGAAAAACGTTTGCAGTTCTTCTAAATACGAGATTGCGGTTTTAAAATCTTTTATTTTTTTCCGTTAATACAGTGTGCGGCAGAGCCGACCGACGAGTGTGGTCATTAGCCTGTTATAAGGTAAGAGCAGGCCTTAAACAGTGGTATATTTCGAATTGTACGGTAATGCCGTTTTTATTCGTAATCATGGCCTGGACAGGTGTACATCGTGGTTTCGTCGTGCGTGCGCATTACAAGAATAATCATTCTGTGATCGCTACACAAAGGGATTTTCGTATACACTTCGGCATTCCACGTGCTGAATCTGTTCCTTCTGCTAACACTATCAAATTGTGGATACGGCATTTGGAAGAAACTGCGAGTACCCTAAGTAGACTTGGACACGGTGCACCCAGAACGGTAAGAACCCCCGAAAATGTGCAGCTGAGTCAATTGAGCAGTCACCAAGGCGCTGTAGCTTTGGGAATCTCAGACCGTTCTTTGAGGAGAATTCTTCACGAAGATTTATCATTCCATCCCTATAAATTAATGCTTGTCCAAGAGTTAAACGCTACTGACTACGGCAACTGTACAAATCTCCGTCAGCAAATTCTTCTGCAAATTCCTCCGATATAATAAACTTTTTTCTGTAGCGATGAGGCCCATTTTCACCTTTCTGGAACTGTAAATAAACAAAATTTTCGATACTGGGCTATAAATAACCCACGGCAGCTCCACGAAAGACCACTCCGCGTGGAAGTCGACGCCATACCAGTCGAAATGTGCCGAAAATCATATGAGAGTTTCAGAGATCGTCTACAACAGTGTATCAATGCTGACGGCCGCCATCTTGGTGATATAATTTTCAAAAAATAATTTTTAAAAATGGGATTGAATACTGATTTAAATAGCAAAAAAAAAATCTTTTCTTTAAGTTTTACTGTTCGTCATTTATAGCCCATCAAAACTCGTCAGTCGGTTCTGCCGCACCCTGTACATCAATATGACAATCGTAAAGCCATCGTAACACCGACCACTATTACAGATAATTATTTCAGATTGACAAACGAAAAGTGCATGCAACTTTGGTGCTACGCAAATGTATTTTATCATTGGATAATTTTATTTTTCGTTAAACGAAGAGTATTTTTTTATTTTTTTACTAATATACTGCAATTAGCGTGGTTCCGAAATTTCCCTACTACCAGACGATCCCGTCTGATAGAGTGTCCGTTACAGAGAGGTTTCACTACTGTATTTTTTTTACACGGCGTGTGATCCGAAAGCCCGGCGGAAAAACTCAGTGGTCGGTGGCGCGCACGCCGAGCCGGTGGTTTTTTCACCCCCTTTCATTATCACGCGGCGAATCGTTACTTTTCGTTTCTTTGTTTAGTAGGAGGTTGTTTTTTTTTATTATTATTATTATTATTATTATTATTTTTTTTTTTTTCGTTCCGGGCCGTTTTGAATATGCATTATTTTATCGCCGCGCGGAACACCCGCGGGACACATTGCGGTGTTATAACATAATGACTTATTCGGTTTTTACGCGGTACGACAGGTTAATTGTACGGTTTTCGTATAAACAAATACCACCAACAGCTGCCGCAGCGGCAGGGCGAAAGTAAACGCAAGTGCAAACACGGAACACGCGACCGGTTACCCGCGCGATAGGGGGAACCGCACCCGATCGGATAGTTCGTAATTTCTGTTGGGTTTTTTTTTTTTCCATTCCCCGACCTTAAAGGGGTTCACAAAAAAAAAAAATATATATATCAAATAATAAATAAATAAATAAATAAAAGACTCGACGCGGGTAAATAATACTCGCCTTGTTATTTACCCGCACATTAAAATAATAACGTAGATTTAATGCCGGTAGGAATAACAAAAAAAAATATAGGGTTTGTACGTTTACAACCGGAAACGTTTAACCCCGCGGTGTGGTATTTTACTTCCGTTTACACCAGCACCAGATAAAAATGTTTAGTGCTTAACAGTACAAATGTTTTACGCCTCAACATGAAAATATTCGCAAAATATAACGTATACGCGCAGAAAACTATTTATTTTTTTATTTTTAATCATATCGAATCGTATATTTGAATACCGACACGTTTGCTAAACTCCACGAGCATGTCGGCCGTAGTATAGCTACCCTATGAGAATAAGAGACAAGAGTTTGTTTTATCGAGAGCATTGAAATGGACAAAATTTGACTGACTCTGAAAAAAATATTCAATTTTTAGGGAAAATGGAGACAACCACATGGGTTATAAATAAAAAACGACCGTCCCAAACACTGTAAATCCGAAATACCACAAGAATGTCGAACGAATGAATGGGTTGTTGATTAGAACACGTATTTTAGTCGAAAATCGATTTACAGACAAATATAAAAAAAAACAACAATACCAGTATAATATTATAAAAATAAACCTCCCCGATCCACTGGAAATGTAAAATAAAAACGTGTCGGTGGCCGCGACGACGATATTTCCGAGCGACCCACCTTTCGTCCCGACTCGCACTTTGAAGTTTTGATCGGCACCGATAACCGCAACAAAGTTTATGATAAATATTATATAGGTAGTATTTTTTTTTTTTTTTTTTTTTTTTTATCGTCGGTCGGTGCGTCTAAATAAAATCACATTAAAAAGTTGGCGGAACAACGCGATTCGCCGCCCATTTCCACCAATAACCACGGCACGTCTACAACATAATACATGGTGTGTTTTATTTGATTTGTTCGTATCAATTACAGTAGGTCTACTGTAACTTCGATACTGCGAACTCGAACGACATTAAAAACACAACAGCCGACCATATTACCGGCGAGAGGGACAGACTTTATAGTAATGACTTTTTATATAGAGAATATAAACAATTTGGAAAAAAAAATAAAAAATACTCCTCGGTAATAGTCGAGTTCAATACTATTCAATACTCGTACATTTTAATTATAAACTTGGCCGTTGACTATACCCTATTCCACGAGAGAACGAGACCGTTTCGCGCATGTAGAATGAGCTTCAACCGGCTCGTCCGCCTGTTAAATCCCTTCCACGCAGTTGAAAATTGTCGACAGTTACCGACGATTAACGACCTCTTTATCGGGCTCCGGCATACGTCGTGCACGTAGTAATTTACAATTGATAATTGAATTGAAGTGTTGCGGTCGGCGAAATTAATGAGCTACGTAAATTAGTTCGTATTTCATTTTTTTTTTTTGTAATTAAATACAGAACGAAATAGTAAAAAAAAAAACGATAAAGTTCAAATTAATTTAATGCAAAATACAGTGGAGCGGAACACGTTAAAAGCAGACTCTTCAGTCGCTACGTATAAACAACAGCACGTTGCCGACGGCCAACGGTGAGCGACCTCTGCCGCCAAAACGATGTATAAATTTGATGTTTTTGAGTGGGGGATGCGCGGCGGCGACCAATTTTGGTCGGGAGACGGTCCGGTTCTCTCGTGGAATAGGGTATAGTTTATAAGATAAAGATATATTCCCCTCCCGTCCACGATGACGTAAAAACACGACGACTATATACTGTATTTATCGAGCAATATAATCTTGAAATATTTATAATTTCGCCAAGTTTCGGTAAACGGCCGATGGATTATTATTATTCAATCAAATCCGGCGTTGAAATTCCCGTTGTCGGGTTAGGCGCGGAAGAATATTCGACGATTTATTAAACGGTTATAATCGCTGCGTCCACTCACATTGGAAATGTCCGGGCACGCCGCTGCTTGCGGTGAATTATTTTATCGCCGTCGGTTGGATTACAAACTCCGGGCCCGGTTCGCAAAATAGCCGCGCAACATTTACGACGCAATTATAGAGTTCGAAACGGGTCTCCGGTAATATAGGTTACCATAAGACACCGCGGCGGTGCATTATTCGTACGCGTTTTACGCCGTCACGCGTTCGTCAATTCGGGGCGTAGTAAACCCATCCGGGTTATTCTTGTGTACCGTGCGCGCGATACGGACAATCGCACGTGGGTCCTCGACACGCGCGTTACGAAAGGTAACAACCTCCATCCTTATTACTGTGTTATTACCTTCCCCGTTCCTTATTATCGACCTACAAGAGACACGTAGCGTCGGTATAGGATTAGTGTAGGAGTTGCGTTTACCGTGTATGATCAGTCTAGCACTCAAGTTCTAGTTATCAGTGTAGCTCTAGCTTTTTTTTTTTTTTAATTTCAAAACCGGCAATACCCCCGCCTCCCGGATGGGCCGTGAGGCATTACTTCGGGATTCGGGTCGCCATCGTTTATTTAATAAAATGAACACGTACAAATGATACACAAAATAAAATCCCGTATTCCCCTTCGACGGGGCGGGCTCACATTATTAGTGTACAGAGCTTCGCGTCCCTACCGGGGAACGGGCAGTAGCCGGGTCGAAGCGCACTTATACTTGTAATGTGGGGGATACTTCCTACCGGCCCCACGGTCGGCGGTCTGGCGTCTGCGTGGCCGCGATCAACGACGGCGGCGATGCGCTTGAAGGCGCGCCCGCCGGCGGCGTCGAGGGCTTGGCGTTGCCGTTCGGCCGACTCCTTTTCCGCGACGACCGTCTCGGCGAAGGCGACCGCGGCTTTCCAACGGTCTGGAGATTCCGACATGAGCGACACCAAGTCGCCCGGTTCGAGCGGACCGACCCTCCGGACCAGGCGCACCCTGTCCCCGTCAAACGCCTCGCAGCGCATGAGGGTATGGAGAGCGTCGTTCTCGTTCCTCGTTCTGCTCACCGGGAATACCCGCAGTGAGAACACCCCGGGGGGTGCGGAGCTCGCCCCCATCCGATGAAGGAACGAGTTAAAGCGTCCGTGCCCCGTGAGAAGTTGATTTGAGAGGCGGTAGGTCGTCGAACCATGCGGTCTTGTAACCCACCGCACCAGCAAGTCCGGGGGAATGAGCGTGCGCGTTAGCTCTAGGCGTAGCTCTTGCCTAACGTTAGTCAGACTACGTTCGAAACCCTTCCGGCCATACCCCTGGACTCTATTGTTTCTCGTTTTGCGAATCTAATAAAGTATTACTGTTTTTTTTTTTTTTTTTTTTTTTTTTTTTTTTATCAAATACCCGTGTACACTGCTCTCAACACCTTCACCCTCGTCGACCTCGGCGTAATATTCGTGCCAAGCTAACCAGGCCCGGCGCACCACAGAGGTTAACCGTTTCGATACGCAAAATAATCTACGAGCCAGCGTGTGCACCGTGTATGTCTGCAGTGTTTAAGGGACCGGGGGCAAAACGTTTTAAATACTTAAATGCTTCACAAACACGCGTTCGAGCCGGCGGAATGTAATAAAAATCCCGTACAAGTATTTTATTTGATTGTAACAACGCGATGCGCGTAATTATATACTGCCGTCCTAACCTGGAACTTCTGTTTCGAAAACTACGCGTACACTCGACGGGCTCCTTGTCGTCTCTGTATACGCAATAAGTGGCGAGTCAAAGGACTTTGCGTTTCGTTCTCATTACGGAGGTACGTAGGATTACGGATACGTGCCCGCCTGTCTACGAGTTGGATTACAAAATAAATAATATTAATTAATCCTGTCGCGTGTACACGATTTTTTACTTGAACTTCGAATTTTGCGCGTATGCGCTGAACTCCGCGCAGATAAAAAAAAAAAAAATAAAAGGAGAGGGGGTCATATTTACTTATGCAAAACGACGTAAAACATAAAACTCGAGGGTTTGTAATAACGGATTTATATTACGAATAATATAATTTTTTTTTGTTTTTTCAATAAAACTATAGTAGGTACTCACCCACTTCACGAGCAGAATAACCAAACAAACAAACAAAAAAAAAAAAAAAAAAAATAAAAAGTCAATATAGTATTATTGTATGGGCGTTTAAAATGGTTGGGGGACAGTGCTTTAAATCACATACCACACCTATAGGCTGTAAGACCGAGATGATAAAATCGTTTTTTTTTTTTTCCATACTTCCATACGCATTTACACAATATTAAATATTATTTTACCGAGTACTTAATCGCGAGTTGGCTTATTTCCCATTTGTATATACGAGGTGTATAGACGACAGACGTTCGCGAATTCGGCACCCGTCCAGATTTCTGCTGTTCGCCGTTATGATCTCACCCGTACAAATATACCGGGGTTTTTTTTTTTTTTTTTTTAATTTTTATTATTATTTATCTGAAATAAATATTACTGAAACACCGGGAGTGTTTTCAGCGTTTCCCGTTTAAACAGCATCGGAATGACACACCGGCATTTCTAAACATAATGGGTGCCCGCAGTTCAACCAAGCCCGCAGACGTCTATATTACGGTATTCCCGTGGTGGATGGCAAATTTTCTGCGCCCGATTTCGGTGTCACGTCGCGGTAGATTCGACCGAAAACTCCCGAGCGAAAAACTATAAATGTGCGTACGGTTCGCGTATAAAACGGGACACTAAAAATATACGAACGCGCGCGAGGATTATGCTATTCATTTTGAAACGAGGTCTGATGAGCAGCAGCAGAGGAATCAGATCCGAAGGTAAACGGACAGCAAGAGTGAGAGCGAGAGATAGATAGAAGAACGGTGTCGCGGGGTACTGTCGGATGGCAATTTCTTTGGCATTATCGTCGGACTCGTCGGTTTCCTATTATCGACCGTCCGTTTACGGTCAACATAATATATTATGTACACGTGTATTTAATATGTACGAGACATCGCGATAAGACGGGTTACGTATAAAATTCCAAATCCCCGCATTGCTCGTATTGTTTATGCGGCCGACATAAAAACCCCGTCACTCGTCCGCCGGCCCGCCGCGCCAACAACACAGACCCCCGGGACCGTATTCGGTGACGCGATGCTATTGCAAGCCAATTACACCGACAAGTGCCTATCGGAAGTCGACCTACAGCTTTCGCCCCGTACGGTTCCGTAAACGACTCTGTCGGCTACAACGGAATTGCAATACCGCCGCGCCGGCAAGGCACGAACCGCCGAGACCGGCCGGACCAAGGTCAAGGTTCGCTCAAACCGAAGCGGCAGCGGCAGCGAAATTTAATGTCCATACGTTTTAATACGAGTGCGCTCACTAGCGCGAAATTAATACCGCGGCGAAAATGTTACCGCAAGATTGAGCGCGATATTTTTATTTTTCGCTGCAGACACTATATTTTTCGCTTACCGCTGCGATAATCAGTTGTAAATTCCCAACTCATATTATTAGTATATTTATCAAACACATATATATATATATTCATCGTAACCGTGCACCTTGAAGTTTGCACCTCGCAGTTGAATCTAACGCCGTGGTGTTTGAATGTATGAACGATTCTCTTGTTTACAATTTAATATTTTTGACTAATAAAGACTAAATGACTGTCAAAGAATATCCCATCATATATAATATGACACTTCCAGAAGTCGTCTTTCCTTTGATAACATCATACGTATTTTAATTGTACAGTGCAACAATGCAATATGAATATTAATATATTATTGTCACATCAACATATTCAACATCCTAACTCTAATTATAATATATTATAATTTTTTGAGATCTATAAGTCCCTAAGCCTAATTATAATCCTATGGTACCTTTTTTGTTCTTCATTACAGCTGCTAACAGTAATACATCTTCTTCATCTGAACTTGAGTTTTCATAATAAATATCCACGGTATGATAACAATTTAAAAAAAATATAGAAATATGTCGTTTTGTACTTTTAAATATTAATATTAGTAAAAAAAAAATATAATACGTAATAACAAAATACATGTACGCGCATGGGTGTCACAATGTCGACTAGTAATTTTTGGCGAAATATTTCGCTCCGGTTAGGTTAGATCAGCGGTATTTAAAAAGCGATAAATACCGCTGCCGCTACCGCTACCGCTGCCGCTTCGGTTTGAGCGAACCTTTATCCGGGAGGAAGACGAAATCCAATAGCGCAGACATCTGACGTCACTTGGCGCTCGATTGCCGGCGGAGCGCAGGGAAACATTTCAATTTCTAACCCGCCAATACCCACGGCCCGTAAATCTCCCCCGTCTAATAAACAATTTATTTGCCCCTATCCGCCCGTTTTTCTATACGAATAACAATCGAATGTAGAATTAATTCCATTGTAAATACGGTCGTAGATATCTACAATCATGGACTCGACCTACCAGCTGTCGATTAGATACTCGACTGTAGTGGCCTTAGTTGTCCGCGATATTAATAATGCTCACGGGCTGCCGTTGAGACGTAGTTTATGCGTGTATACCGTTACTACAAATTACATATAATTCGAATTTGACAAACGTTTATACGTGTGACCGTCAAAGAACTCCTGCTATTTTCCTCGGTTTTTGAGCGCAGGGCCATTTCTGAAGGCATTTCAATCGATAGTGTAAACGTCCGATGAAAATCGTAAAAACGACGGCATTTCAAAACACGATTAACCGAACTTTGCTCAGAATCGTTTTTTTTTCCGTTAGTGACGTACAGATAAATAACGAATTTCCTTCTACATCCTTACGTTTTCAACCTCCCACCCATACGGTGCGAATTTGGCCCGTTTTTTTTTTTTTTTTGTGTGTGTGTATTGGATCCGCGTAACCGAAAGTGCAATTAAAACCGTACACATTTGTTAGATCGCTCGTACGGGACCCGCTGATTTGTCCACGTCCTTCTTCGGACGTGACGGTTTGTCAAAATCAATTTTTGTTTGTTTTTTTTTTCGGTATAGCAGTATATCAATGCAACCGCGGACACCATCAATTTTCAGCTTGTATCTTCACACTTTTCTAAAGGCGTGTACAATTCCCAAAACATATTTCAACCCTCTTTTGAGCATTTTTTTAAAATTTTTGAATAATATTTTCGTTATTTGATGTCAATTATTATTTTTTTTTCGTTCCCGTATAAATGCTCCAAAATTTGATATAAGGGTCGGGAGGATATTGTTACAGGTCAAAAATGAGAAAAAAAGTTGAGCGATTTGTTATATATATTTTTTTTTTTTTTTTTTTTTAAGCGTTTGACGACACTAATAATTCTAAATTAACTTTTTAAACAAGTTATCTACAACCAGTATGGCCAGTAAAGATAATGATCTTTTTTATTTTTTGTTGTTATAAAAACTGTAGACAATTTACTCTACAAAACGTCGTTTTTTTTTTTTTTTTTTTTAAATTTAATTATAAGTTACGATATTTTGTTGTTGATTAATCTATTAAAAATAACATTTTTCTCTTTATGTATTTTTTGTAGCAGTTTTAAAGTTTAACAGAGGCACATTGGATAAAAAATATGATTTTGTTAGTAATGGCGGAATGTTAATTATACAAGTATAACGTTAACACGTGCCGACACGTTGTATGATTACATAATACACATAATTGAAAACATAATCGTTTTATTAATATTTGCCGGTAAAAATTAACTATGCCATTTGAAAATCAAAATCAATACTTACAACTTACTTGTTTTTGTAGTAAAAAAAAAATGAAGAAAATTAGTGTAGTCCGGCATTTTGGATCCGTTTTTTTTTCCCCCAAAAAGAAATTCGATAAAACTATTCCCGAAACTATTGTAATATTTTACGCATCACTCTGTATGTCTGTTTTACGCGCTATTTTTTTTATTTTTTTTTTTTGCATAATAATTAGCAACACGCCTCCGTTAATGGTTTATTGTTTCTGTAATAGAATTTATATGAGAATTATGTCTTATTTAAATTATGTAAATGCCCGTGTTTAATGCAGTTATATATTCCGTAAAGTGTAATTGGAAATCCGTGAATAAAATTATAATTATTGTATAAAAAAAAAAATTAATAATAATACAAATACAATGCGTAGTGCAATATTGAAAATATCAATATAACAACTGTGGGGTACCTGCCTGCACAATACATTTTTTTTTTCCTTTTCTTCATTTCTGTTTTAATTGACGACAATTGTTATTCGGAGGCAATTCAGAAATAACGAAACGCGGTCGATGTTTAATCGGCATTTTAATTATTTATGTTTTGTCATTGCGACTTTATTTGAAGTATGCGGGGACAAAAAAAAAAAAAAAAAATATCGCCTACTCGACAAAACAAAATACATATTTTATGCGAGGCGATCGCCGGGTTTCTGTGGTAAACGTACACACGAGCGTGGCCCCAAAACCAATGCACGATTTGCTCCGGATAAATACGTATTTATTTTAAACAAAATACAATATTATAGACGTTCGATGTAATCTCTCTGCTTGTCTATACGCGATTGCCGTCGGTCCGGGGGCACTTGAATGCCGTACAGGACGCCATATTTGTTGAGCTCGCGGATCCTCCGGTTCACTTCTTCATTAAGTATATTTAAGTCGGGAAAACGGATTTCTCGAAGTGGTCTCATGAGTTTTGAAAATAAATCAAAACCCGGGACGTGGGGGGGACTTATATCCGGCGAATACGGTGGGTGTTCGAGGCGTTTCCGTCCATATTGCTCCAAAAGTGCCACGACTAGCTATCTCCGATTTGCGTGCAATACGGACGGTTATTTACGGATTTCTGGTCGCAATTTTTTTTATTGCAAGGAACGTTTTATAGTGTTCCCCGGTTACACTACTGTCGATTGGAATTCATCGTGAGTAAAAATCGCGTTAGTGTTGTCTTGAGTGATTATCAACACTTATACGACCGTCACGGAGACGCTGATGCCTTCTTTGCACCGTGCCCGTACCACACAATTCATTTAACGCGGCACGATTTTCTGGCACTGTTTTACCACGATTCGTTGCGATTTTAATGTACGAGGTCTGTGCAAAAAGTAACAGCACAAATATTATTACGGCTAATCTACACGCGATAACGTTTCAAAATTGTCAAATAGATGTATTCCTCGCGGATCAGTGAATATCTTATTATTAATTTATTAGGCAAACAATACCGGAAGTCGCCATCTTATCTCAGTTTAATTTAACACGTGGTTAAATCCAGTCGGTTTGTTTCGTTCGCCGTATTCGACATGTCCGAAATTAACGGACAACGCGTGTGCATCGAGATTTGCTTGAAACTTGGTAAAAACGATGTAACGGAAATAGATTAAAACCGCTTTTGGGGGATGATTCATTAAGTGGTTACGTGACTTTCGAGTGTTTTAAACGTTTCGAGGACAGTCGGCGGTCAACTGAAGACGACCCACGTTCTGGAAGACCGTCGACGTCTTCCAGAAACGATGGTGTGGCGACAATTTGCGAATAAATGCGAAATGTCCGCCGATTAACCGTTCGTGAGTTAACAAAGCAAATCTCAATTGGGTCTTGTCGTACAATTTTGCAGGAAAATGTACAGACGAGAATGGTCGCGCTGCCAAATTCGTTCTGCGATTGTTCACCGCTATCCGTTCGTGCATTTTTAGCTGATAAAAAAATTGCTGTGGTCCCGCAGACTCTTTATTCACCTGATATACAGGAGCCATGTGATTTTTATCTATTTCTATACTAAAATATACGCTTAAAGGACAACGGTTCCGAGATGTAGAGGAAATTAAGACGAACGCGACAACAGAATTCATAGCTTTAACTTTAGAACAGTTCCAAAAGACTTTTGAAAAATGGCAAGATCGCCGTGATAACTGCATGTCGTCCGGAGGAGAGTATTTTGAAAGAGCTCTTTTAAAAAAAATATGTAACTTCATTTTTGTAAATATTAAAAATAAAACCATGGTACTTTTTGAACATACCTCGTATGTGCGTTGCTCACAAACAGATATGTGATCCGACGAATGGTTTTCACTTTTGTAATTGCTCTGGCACATCATTATACTTTACTAAAACCACTTAAACTTGAATCCAACGTGTTTTTTATATTTCAAGCTACAAGCTTATACAAAAGTCAGCTAATAATATCATAGTGCAAGACAGCTAGAGAGCGTTGTGCATTACTTTTGGGACATCTTGCGTATATATATTTAATTTAATATGAACGATATAGATACTTTTTTAATCATCAGCGATAAATATTCTTATAATCGACTAAAGCATTACTGTATTTTATGTACCTATAGAGTGAACGGAGTTAATATATATATCTGTAAGCAATAAAATTATCATTCAGCATTATTTTATATGCACAGCCATGACAAAATAAATCGGCTCACTGTTTCGAGCATTTTCAGGTTCGAAAACCGAACCTCAACAACATTATGGGCTTTTTTCTCATTTACGATTACGTAAAACGATAAAAAATAAACCCTCAACGTTCGTACACATCCGCCCCGAATACGAGAAAATCCGTTTTTTTTCTATTTTATCAACATTAGCTTTGCCAAAATTAGTCCGCATATACAATTCGCGCGGGTACCTTAGGGTGGTCCGTGTTGTAGAAGAAGAAAAATAAATAATTAATATTAACGCCTCACCTCCATCCAACAAACTGTTCAATAATATAAGAAAGTAATTTGGATGAAATTCGGTCATGATGCTCACCCCTTTCATTTGCCTGTAAAAGGCTGAAAATTTCCAAAAGAAATCGTTTTTTTTTTAAATTTAATTCTAAAACTATATTATTAGGCATACAAATACACGGATCCTTATTTATAGAGCATTATATTTTGCATAACAAATATAATGAATACATTTCTCGTAAGTTCATTAACTTCCAAGAAAAATAATAAAACACTAAATATTACAATTTTTACCCGGTACTTGTGTATATTTTTAACTTTCCGTAAATTTTCGCTTTTGGAATTTTTAATATTATTCTTCATTTGTAGTTTTAGATGGACGCAATGAACATTTCCCAACTATCCCCTGTGTATTAATTTAGTGTTGGGTTTTGTTGTTTTTTTTTCTCGTGCGTAACAGATAACAAAAAAAAAAAAAAAAAAAAATGAAATAATATTGCGTCATTGAAAACTGTTTTCGAGCAAATTTTGGCAAAGTGAGTGTCTGAATGCCCGGCACGCGAATAAAAAAATGATTATTTTTATGTTAGCTAAACAAATTTTTATTACAAAATCGTACATAATTCAAAATTACATTGCAATTTTATCGAAATGGACGGGTCCGTACGATTTTGTTGTTGCATCGACTATCACGATAGTAATATAATCACATGTGCAGCGTCCATACGATGATACATTAGCCGGAGTGAATTTTGGGTAGAGAAAACGTCTGTGAACGTGCCATACGACAGTGGTAAATCAAAACGATAGTATGTGTTCAAAAGGCGATAGTTACTTTCACTCTTGGAGGATCACGACAGTCACTATCGACTATTACGCATGCACGGCAATGCGATAGTTGCTTTCACCGTAGTTCGACAGTTACTATCGTCTTGTCTGCACGACAATGGTTCGTGATCCGTATCACGATAGTATAATCGTCTACGCGTAGATCGGGTTTCGTAGCTATTTGATATTTAATATACGAACAATTGTGCAAAATCTGTTTAGATTTAATAATAGGTTTTTTTTATTTTCTTAATTTTTTTTTTATTGTACGTGGTAATGCCATTATTTAACAATTTCTAAATATTTGAAAATCGATAGTCCATAACATTATGTTGTTTTATGGCGTGTACGGATGTAGGGCAATCGTTTTGAAAATATTGCAATTAATAAGACGATCAAACTCCAAAATGATTTACTCGAAATTTCCATAATCGCTGTTCCGCGACAAAAACAATCGCCGTAGTAATTGTTATTAGTTTAGGATTCAATGTCGATTGAAATGTACGAAACGTAAGACAAATAAAATTACGTACGTTTCAAATCTCGGATAGTCGATAAATAAATTCCAAACAGTCTACGGCGCGCCGGTGTTTATGCGCTAAATCTCTCCCCCCCCCCAAAAAAAAAAAAAAATAAAAACAAAAAAATATAACGACTCCGAGGGAGAAAAAAACCGGTAGAAAAAGAGGAATAAACGTACCAAATATTTTAACGAAAAATTATGTTTATAGATCTGATGTTGGCGAGCGATTGTACGAGTACAATAATTCTGTTTATATGTTGTACGTGATTCCGGAGATACTTTCGTCCGCGGAACGACGAGAATTCAAATAAAACACCGTAATGTAAAAAACGGTAGTCGTTGGACGAAATAATTGTCTGTCGCGCTAAGGCGAGAAACGGCTCAGTCGAATGGCCGGTAAAAAAAAAAAAAAACGTTCGGATAATATCAAAAAAATAAATACATATTAACGAAAGATTGAGCAAAATACTCCAGACTCGCAGAGTTCAAATTTTACACGCGCACGTGGGGACCGCTCAATTTATTTACCAATCGCAGTTTATGAATAGGCATTGTAAGACCAAGACACATTTGCTATGGATTTCAAAAAAAAAAAAAAAAAAAAAAATATATGATAAAAACGCCCGGGAAATAATACGAAACATGAATTGTGCACCGTTAGAGTTTATTCAAATTTCAAATCTAACATAATATAAAACTTTTGGAATACTCGTACAGCCCTTTGTTGGAATCGTTGATTATATTGTCATATACAAAATGGACTCTCGTCGTCATTTCTTATAACCAATCGATATTCTGTCGTTCGAAATCCAATACATAGATGCGATCCGTTTTTTTTTTTTTTTTATACGATATTAAAATAATAATATAAATAATTTTAAATAAAATCGAAGGAAAATAAATATTTATATATATATTAACGAGAGTAATAATAAGAATATTTTCCGACTAATTTATATTCGCGTTATTTTTTTTAAGTATAAATAAAACGTGGAATGTGAATATGACGCGAGATATTAATAGAAAATATCATTTTTCTTTACGAATACAATGTAACAACTTTCAACACGTATTTGTTTATTACATTTATATATTTATTTATTTTTTTTGTTTTAGTGTAAAAATATATAAGGTTTTCGGTAACGATAAATGATTCGGAGCAAAGTTAGGTAAATCGTGTTTTGTAATTCCCTACGGTTTTATACGGCTATCGTCAGTGTATTTGTGTTTTAGAAGATTGTAAAAAAAAAAAAAAAAAAAAGGAAAGGAAAGGATTGTTGAGCATTATGCTCAATATTTTACTCTATTCCGCCGTTAAGTACGATTCCCGTGTGCGACACCTTATCACGTAGATGTCTCGGAGTAGTCACACCGTGCAATGCGAAGTTTGAATCGAGTGTTTAGTAACTTTTTTGCGATAGAATCAGTCGGTAAAATGTCCGTAACAGGTGGTGTAGACACAATGTTGCTTATGTGCGAATATCTCGAAGACGTCGCGTAAAATGTTCAACATGCTTCGAACAATTGCCAATAATTGTAAAGTGAAATTTTTATTTTCCGCCCCCAAAAAAAAAAAAAAAAAATGTTTTTTTCTGGCTACGGTACGTATACGTCACTAAATATCACCGCCCCGAGCATTAGTAACGATTCACGGACTGCTAACAGTAAGACGTACAGCGGTGTGCACCGATCCAACCACTAACAATGCGAGAATACAACTAAATAAATGTTAAAATAACTATTCATATTTCTGTATTCGAAATATAATATAATATCTGTTGTATGAGGTAAAAGAGGCGACATGATTATGGACGTAACCCGGACGTTTTGATAGTCAAAAACCGGTACCAACGCATTCTTCTCGCGACCTCGGAGAAGATTGAACGGTCGACGATAACACATCCGAAAAGTCACAACATATGGGCTGAAAAATCCCCGGCCTAACACATGGAAGGCGCTAGTGTTTTGGAATTCACTTTATTTTTAGTCGGTACTAACATGCAAAAGACAGCTGTTAAAATTTCATGAAAATCTGCTCATTAGTGTGTGTGAGTCATTGTGCTAAGAGTGAAGCTACTTTTGTTATTTTCAAAATAATAGATCAAAAACAATTTCGCGTTTTAATTTTACATTGCTTCTTGATGGGAAAAAATACCGTTCAAGCGAACAAATGGCTTGGAAAGTGTTATGGGGACTCCGTTCCATCAGAAACAAGAATAAAACGTTGGCATGCTGACTTCAAACGTGGTCGTAGAGACACTGATGGCGCAGAACGCAGTGGACGTTCGAATGAGGCGGCAACACCAGAAAACATTGAAAAATCCACAAAATCGTTTTGAATGATCGCAAAGTGAAGTTAGGCATGGGTTAGCTGACATCGTAAAGATATCAAAAGAACGTGTTGGCTTTATATTGCACGATCATTTGCCCACGAGAAAGCCCATTTTTTGCGTCGATATGTGACAATGGATGAAACATGGATCCATCACTTCACCCCAGAATCAAAACGATCGTCATCTGAGCGGACAGCAACCGGTGAACCTCGTCCAAAGCGCCAGAACGCACAACAATCAGCTGAAAAATGTATGGCCTCAGTATTTTGGGATAAGCAAGGTATAATATTCATCGATTACCTTGAGAAGGGAAATGCCATTCAACGGTTCAAATATTATATAGCGTTATTGGAGAGCGTTTGAAGGCCGAAATTGCTAAAAAAAAAAAAAAAAAAACGACCGCATATGGCAAAGAAAAAAATATTATATCATCAAGACAACGCAACCGTGTCACAAGTCAAAAAAAAAAAAAACAACGCCAAAACTACATGAATTAAAGATTGAATTGCTTCCGCATCCGCGGTATTCTCCAGATTTGGCTACTAGCGACTACTGGCTATTCACAGATCTCAAAAAAAAAAAAAAAAAAAATGCTCGCCGGTAAGGGATTTCGCTCGAACAAAGAGGTTATCAGTGTAACCGAGGCCTGTTTTGAAGCAAAACACAAATCATTCTACAAGAATGGTATTGAAATGTAAAAACGGCGTCGGAATGATTGTGTTGCTCTTGACGGACATTATGTTGATGAAGAAAGTCAATTTTTAATGAATGAACCGCGTTTTCTTTGTTAATCCCGGGACTTTTAAGCCCGTGTGTTACTTGGTATTTTTTTTCGTTCACTGCGATCGACGCACGACTCAGCGAGTTTTGCTTACTGTAACAAAATGAATAATATTATAGCCATCGTGAACATCTACATTAATAATAATAATAATAATAATATGCAAACAACTCAGTTATTGCAAACCTAATGATTATAACGTAATACGGTACAAAAAAAAAAAAAACCCGATTGCAATTTCGAAACGTTAATTAAACGGAAAACGATAAACGACAAAAAAAAAAAAAAAACGAAAACAAAATATCACAAAACAAAACGTAACGCAAAACAATACGTGAAGTATATCATAAAACAAAATACAACACAAAACGAAATTTAGACAAATATCAAAACGGAATAGTTTATACCCGTTTTATATCTCGTCGTTTTTTATTTTTTTTGATGAAATATTTCTTATATTTGTTACGGTTTAGTTTTATCTCGGAGTTTTTATAATCAAACTTTATCTCTAATGGTGGGATCTCGATAAAATTATTTATAATAATTAATAATCGAAAGGACGTAGTTACATTGATAAATTTTCCAATAAATTGTCGGTAATTACACTACAAGGGGTATTCGAATTTTAATTCAAAATACGCAAAACGAAAATGTCCCATAAGGATTCAAATCACAAAAACGTTAAACACACAAAATTTGTAAAATGTTAAAAACCAAAATAACATAAAATTTTCGATGGTCTTATCGGCTTTTATCACGGAGCGTAGGTTATTTTTACTTAATTTCGAGTGATCACAGTTAAAAACATAAAATATTATCATCTAAACATGCCTACAAAAAGACTGGTTAAGATGACGGTGGAACATAAATTTCGGAGTTTTGTTTGAATACGGAGTTTAAACACAATTAACAAAATTTAAAAAATACAAAATTGTCGGGAGCAAGTACATTACTGTTTTTTCAAAATATATTGCCAAACAAAATAGTTACAGACATTGAAAAAAACAAAAAAAAAAGAATTCTAATACCACAGTCTATATTATAAATTTCCCGTTTCGCGATATTTCGTACTACACATTTTATATTTTTAAAAATATTCATATTACATAATATTTTTAATCTTTTAAACTAACGTTATATAGTTATTTATACATCACGAGATGGAATGTGATTGTATTGTTATTTCCAAACAAGTACGCCGTTGACAAGCTAAATAATATTGAAAAACATTAATTTCATATTTGATTTTTCACAAAATGTTATCAATTTTCGGCTCGATAGGACAACGGGGATGGATGGTTGGGTGGTGTAAAAATGTAAAATGAACAAATTCCACCAGTACGGACGGGAGGACGTCAATGTTAAAAAAAAAAAAAAAAAAAAAAACGATTGAAAATATCATACAATATAAAAAATAATCAAACACCAAAATAATAATATAAATCGACTCAAGAGAAAAAACATCATGAACTTAAACTTAATAATTGCAGAGCGATCCGTTATGCAGGCTAAACTCGTTTACATAATAGCGATTTTAGTTTATTAAGTAATATTTAGTTCGAGTCGAAAGATTTCGTTACGTCGTTTATATAACCGTTTGCGTTTTCTAGCCACTCGAAACTTGAACGAGAGAATTTTAAATAATTATCATGTGCTCGAAATGTTCTCAGCAATATTGCTAAACTTAAATTACATGTCGTTTGATGTCCAATTTACGGGGTTCCGTATAATGTATAACGCATTTAACCGACGGCGGTTGAATAATGTAGGTACACTCCAATGTTCGTAAACGCAATAAAAAAAAAAAAAAAAAAAATACTTTTCAAAGCGTTTTCAATCTCGTAGTGGACGATAAATCGCGACGCGTGTTATTTAATATTATTTTCCTTTTTTCCCTTTTTTACGCCGAAATTAATTTTTATAACCGCGAGCTGTTGTTAGTCAATTATCGTACGCCAACAATGCGTATAAATTATTTTTTACTGTTATAATCCCGGTGAATACTACTAAGGGTTAGTTTGAAAATCGATACGGGGCCTAGCACGATATTTCGCTATTTCTTCCCGTCCGTTCTCCCTGAGAATATCATACAAGACCGTAATTTCGAATTTTACCATAGGCGGTCCACTTCGAAATCGGACCGCATCTTGGCGGAATTTTTCATTTCCCTCTCTCGTTTATTCCATCGATTAAACGTTTTTGGTTTTCACTCGGGACTTCCTAGTTCCTCGGCTCGGCATCGCGTTCCGGACGTTTATCGTATGCGTAATGAATACTATGTAATTATTTGATGGTTGTTTAGTTAGGTGTTTGAGTTTAAACACTAGTGAAGGTTATGAGCTTATTTGATAAAAAAAAAAAAAAGGGGCGACACCGTGCTGTGCGCAAATTTACACGAAAAGCCGAAAATAATACCGAACGTTACAAACGGGCCCGAATTTAATTTCATTCTTTTTTTTTTTGATACTAGACAATACTTTCCGAATAACTCGTTTCATATAACAGACACACCATCATAGGTGAAACTTTATTTTTTTTTTTTTTTTTTTATTAGCGTTTTTCGGTTAGTTCCAATGCATTTAGTTCTGTACATTACAATTTGATAATTTAAATTTAACTTATTCAAAATATTATTTAAAAATATTTTCATTTCATGATAATGTTAGTTCAATAGATTTTTTGGAGTTTTCCACTCGAACAAATAACACACAATTGATCAGTGTGTGTCGGTGTGTTATATCGCAGCAGTCTTATTCATTTCATTAGTTTTGTAAAGACGCATTCTCGTATTTCGTATTTAAACATTTGTTTTGGGTGATATTTTAACGGCGTTTTTCGATCGATTATAAGGCATTTTAATCCGGGACCTAGAAATTAGTAACACTACTAACGCGCAGGCCTAAAAATATATTCGCATTATGTAGATTTGAAGACGGTTATTATTTTTTATTTTTTTTTTATCATGTACTGTTTGGAGTGTCGAAAACTTTTTCAAATTTTTTTTAGTCTTTGTTACGGTTTTTCAAAGCGTCATTGAAACGTTATTGAATCCCTGGTCCAAACCGACAAATGCCCTTTCAAGTAGTTCTAGGGTACGTGGTGCCCGAGTGATCGTTTTGGGGAATATTAGAAACATTTTTTAGTCACGACTGGTGATTCCAGCTCGGGCTATATAATCACCGTTTTTCAGCTTACCAAAAGAAAGTATAAAATTTTATTTTAATACGGTTTTGTGTTTTAAGACTTTCCGTTGTATTCCGGGCGGCGGCCATCAGACGATTCTCGTAAACGTACCAACGATTTTAAAACCGTTTTATACTATCGGCACCCATATCGATATTTTTCATAAAACGATATTTCTAAACTCGTATCTACTCGTGTTCGGCCCGTGTACTCCGGATTACTATAATTACTATATGGCGCGCGTAATAATATACAGGATGTGTTTAAAATATTTTATGGTTCGGTGGAACGTTTTCAAAAGTTTCTAGGCACATTCCATTGTAGACACGAGTATTTTAATGGACTCGGTCACAAAAAAAAAAAAAAATAAAACGTGCATCAGTGCTCGAGTGTTTCGCCCCGCGGGCTCGAAAATATCGTAACGAGCACTTTTTTTACACAATGTTTAGAAACGGCTATTACTCACGATAACATTGTTGGAGATTTTTTTTTTTTTTTTTAATCGTCGTCTCGTCTGCAAAATTTCGCATAAAACCAGTGCTATTGCTGTAATATAATAGGTAAAAATATTTTAACACTTTTTTTTTTCTCCATTTTAAATACTTTTTCACAAATTATTTGGTGTTGTATTTAAAATTCTTTTTTCTAAAATCATTTGTGTTCACTTATTCCAAACACTTTAAATGTTTCCCGTATTATTTTTAATTGAACCGCATTGCATTGCAACACAATGTGTTGAAATTATATGTATATACAAATTTCAACTCGAACAAGTAGCAGTGTTGTACAAAAAAAAAAAAAAAAAAACCGTTAAAGAACGGCACCTAAATTGCCTATATAACATAACAATATTACGCGAACAAGGTAGTATTTATAATTTTTACAAATACGAGGTCAGTTCAAAAAGTACCAAGATTTTGTATTTAATAACCACAAAAATAATGTTACATATTATTTAAAGTTATCTCCTTCAAAATACTCGCCTCCGGACGATATGCAGTGATCTTGCCATTTTTCAAAAGTCCTTTGGAACTGGTCCAATGTTAAATATTATGAGTTATGTTGCCGCGTTCGCTTTAATTTCCTCTACATCTTGAAATCGTTGTCCTTTAAGCGCAGATTTTAGTCTTGGGAAAGAAAAAAAAATCACATAAAGGCCTGGTCCGGTGAATAGCGAGAGTCAACGAGACCGCAGCAATTATTTTATCAGCTAAAAATTCACGAATTTGGCAACGGGACCCTTCTCGTCTGTACATTTTCCGGTAAAATTGCACGACAAGAATCAATTGAGATTCGCTTTGTTAACTCACGAACGGTTTATCGTCGACGGTCTTCCAGAGCGCGGATCGTCTTCGGTTGACCGCCGGCTCTCGTCGAAACGTTTAAAACACCCGAAAGTCACGGAACCACCGAATGAATCATCCCCCAAAAGCGGTTGTAATCGTTTCGGTTGCATCGTTTTTACCAAGTTTCAAGCAAAATTCGATGCACACGCGTTGTTCGTTAATTTCGGGCATGTCGAAAAACGGCGGACGAAAAAGGCCGTCTGGATTTGACCACGTGTTAAATTAAATTGATATAAGATAGCGACTTCGGGTTTTGTTTAAAATATCCGCTTGTTCGCGGGGAATAAATCCGTTTACAATTTTGAAACGTTATCTTTATACTTTTAGTAAAGTATAATGATGTGCCAGAGCAATTACAAAAGTGAAAACAATTCGTCGGCTCACATTTCTGTTTGTGAACAACGCACATACGAGGTATGTTCAAAAAGTACCAGGGTTATTCAAATTTACAAAAATGAAGTTACATATTTTTTTAAAGAGAGCTCCTTCAAAATACTCTCCTCCGGACGACATGCAGTGATCACGGCAATCTTGCCATTTTTGAAAATTCTTTCGGAACTGTTCCAATGTTAAATATTATGAGTTATGTTGCCGCGTTCGCTTTAATTTCCTCTACATCTTGAAATCGTTGTCCTTTAAGCGCAGATTTTAGTCTTGGGAAAGAAAAAAAAATCACATAGAGGCCTGATCTGGTGAATTAGATTTTGTATTTAATAACCACAAAAATAATGTTACATATTATTTAAAGTTATCTCCTTCAAAATACTCGCCTCCGGACGATATGCAGTGATCTTGCCATTTTTCAAAAGTCCTTTGGAACTGGTCCAATGTTAAATATTATGAGTTATGTTGCCGCGTTCGCTTTAATTTCCTCTACATCTTGAAATCGTTGTCCTTTAAGCGCAGATTTTAGTCTTGGGAAAGAAAAAAAAATCACATAGAGGCCTGATCTGGTGAATTAGCGAGAGTCAGCGGGACCGGAGCAATTATTTTATCAGCTAAAAATTTACGAATTTGGCAGTGCGACCATTCTCGTCTGTACATTTTCCTGGCAAATTGTACGACAAGACTCAATTGAGCGTCGCTTTGTTAACTCACGAACGGTTAATCGGCGGACATTTCGTATTTTTTCCACAAATTGTCGCCACGCCATCGTTTCTGGATGACGTCGACGGTCTTCCAGAACGTGGGTCGTCTTCAGTTGACCGCCGACTGTCCTCGAAACGTTTAAAACACTCGAAAGTCACGGAACCACTTAATGAATCATCCCCCAAAAGCGGTTTTAATCTATTTCCGTTACATCGTTTTTACCAAGTTTCAAGCAAATCTCGATGCACACGCGTTGTCCGTTAATTTCGGACATGTCGAATACGGTCAACGAAACAAACCGACTGGATTTAACCACGTGTTAAATTAAACTGAGATAAGATGGCGGCTTCCGGTATTGTTTCCCTAATAAATTAATAATAAGATATTCACTGATCCGCGGGGAATACTTCTATTTCACAATTTTGAAACGTTATCGCGTGTAGATTAGCCGTAATAATATTTGTGCTGGTACTTTTTGCCCAGACCTCGTACATTAAAATCGCAACGAATCGTGGTAAAACAGTGCCAGAAATTCGTGCAGCGGTTAAATGAATTGTGTGGTACGGATACTGTGGATCGTATTACGGTGCAAAGAAGGCATCAGCGTCTCCGTGACGGTCGTATATGTGTTGATAATCACTCCAAGACAACACTTACGCGATTTTTACTCACGATGAATTCCAATCGACAGTAGTGTAACCGGGGAACCCTACAATACGTTCCTTGCAATAAAAAAATTGCGAAAATATTAGCCGTGATTACGTTTTTTCCTGGTATACTTTTCAAAACAGTCGTCCGTACACTTTTGATGTTTTTTTTTTTAGAGAAAAAAAAATACACGAATACGGATCGTAATAGATTTCGAATCTCTATCGGTACACGAAAACGCCTTTAAAAAGTCTACCGGTGTTCGGAAACAACCCCGTCGGGTTTTCTACGGCGTCCGGCCGCCGAGCACACTGCGGTATAAACGTGTGTCCGGAATTGCAGCAGACACGATCGATGCGGCGTAAATTATACACAACGATATTTATGCGCATCACGGCGATACCGTCACTAACACCGTGTCGGTTTGATTTTCGATTATTATTATGCATTTTACTAACTTTGTTATAATTTTTAGATGACGTAAGATCACGCCCTACATCCCCGGTATATTATTCCGGACACGATAACCACGGGTGTCTGTACATACATTACAGGGAATAGTTACGGTGTCGTTATAATGGTCTTTTGCGTTTTACCGTCAACACTGGTAGTTTTTATTTTTTTTTTTTTTTTTTTGTCCTCCCCCCGATAAAACACCCCGATAACCTTTATCGAAAACAAATATTATTATCGCGCATCGTCGGATATATTTAATACGAAAAACAAAAAGACGTTTTTCCCCGCACTCGGAGCATCAGAATACGAACGATTATTACTATTCGTGAAAAAAATTACGTCTCGAAAATAGTAGCTGATTTATACGAAAACCGTTCGTGTGAATAATGTTCGTCGTCCTTAGAACGTTTTTGGTCGTCGCGTGGATATTAATTCATTTCGCTTAGCTAACGGACAATCGCAATCATTTTTTATTTTTTTTTTTTGTTTTTTGTTCGTCGGACTATTTTTTTTTTGTTAAACGACTTTAATAGTCAATCATCGACGGCCGTGATGTATTTCACCGAAAGCCCCGTCGAACTCCCGAAGCTCTCTCGTCACCGTAAGCTTACCGACACGGATACGAATAATCAAATGGCGATTCTGTTTGTCCGGTCTGTGCCCGTTAGTTAATTCGTATCATATCGAACATCCCCAATTGATTGGCTGTACCGACGTGAAAAAAAAAAAAAAAAAATTGCGGTTAAAATGTTTCCGTGATATTTTTTTTCTTTTTTTTTTTTTTTCGACGCGTTTTAGAAAGGTGTGTGTGTGCTACAAAACAAATATAATACGCGAAATTTTGCGGGGGGAAAAAAAAAAAAGGAAAAGAACTTTGGAAACATTCGTAGCATTCGTACCAATACACGTATCCTAACCGGCGAATCGATTGAATCTGAACACTGAACGCGTTTTTCCGACATGACAAATCTTCTTAGACACCTAAATCCTACGGTATACACGCGCTTACACAAACAAGACGTAAAATATATTTATTTTTTATTACGATCGTGTATAATTTGGCGATTTAGGCCTGATAATTGAAACCGATCATCCGATATCGGTGACGCGAAATTTACGACAATATTGGGCACGGGTGGATTTCTCCGCCGTCCGTCCACTGGAGTTGCAACGGCGAATTTACCGAATCGATATTTGTTTAACAGTTAGAACCTAACCGTGAAGCATCGACATCCCGACTTTGCCGACTAACAATGCATTTGTTTGAACGAACTTTTTATTTCGTTTCCCGTCTCTCTAATTAGTATAAAGAACAAACCTTCGGGGTGGAACGGAAACTGATCATTTACATCAGTTGGCCGACGAAAGTTTCTCTCTCAGCGAACAATATTATTCCAGCACGTTCGTTCGAAATATGCGCGTATATAATACAATTGGGACTCGTTTGCTTTTTCATTTTTGTAACTTTATCCCCATTGAGATAATTGCCGATCGAGTTTATTGCGAAATATGTATACCGACGAGCAATACAATAATCCACGAAATTTCTAATGCAATTTCGTAATTCAGCAGAGACATGGAATTTTCATTGAATTTCAGCAAAATCGTCTACGCGCCTAGTACAACGCCCAAAATATAATAACAGTCGTTTGGATGAGTATTCGAAATTCGATTTATGTCAAATAAAACGGTATCGACCGCGTAGGGAAAACCTCGAAAATACGAAACAATGTCCAAAAAGCCGTCGTCCTCGGGACAAGTGTCAGTGCGAACGTTTTTCCAACACGAATACCTAACGTTCAAACGTTTTCAACGGTTTAGTGTCAAACAGACGGCGTCGGAAATCAAAGACCAAACATATATTATCTAGACGGTTACATATCCGTTTATGAATAAACCAATACTACCGGATCGCGAAACGAAGCGAGATATTCAGTTTTTAGTGAGGTCTGCCGAATTGTTTTGGGGGTTCGTTGGTTTCGTTTGCGGGCCCGTAGGCTAAACGCGTGTTTTTATACGCACGTTGTATAAAAAAAAAAAAAAAAAAAAAATAATACGAAAGATATTGATCAGTTCGAGCAATACTATATTTATGAAATATATATATATTGTACAATAAGGAATACAGTGTTATATTGCAGAGTTCCGCGGCAGACAGACGACACACATACTCGTATTATTATTATTATTATCACAACAATACGTCCAATTTTCAATCTTCGTAGGTTTACGTTGCCGATACGCCTACTCGGCGATGTTTTCGCAAATATATTATTATTATTTTTTTTTTGATTATAAGTTTATAACAAATATATCGAATATTTCGGGCATGCGTCCGGTATCGCGCCCGCGGTCGGCAAAAGCTCCGGAAAAGGACACGTTGTTTTTTTTTTATTTTCAATTTGTTTTTTATCCATTTTTTTTTTTTTTTGCTGTTTTTTTTTTTACGTTTATCTATAGTACGCGGGTATATTGTTGTCCGGTTGATTACGCGAAACGATGCAAGACTCGCAGACAGGGCGACGCACAGCGTGCATTAACGGTATAAACGTCATTAAACACAACTGCGGTCAGACCGATAAATCGAAATTCTCCAAAAATTTGACATTACCCAAGTCCGTGGTAGATGTGATTTTTATTTTCTTTTTCGTAAATATTTTCCGCGTTTTTCTAATAATAACACGATCAGAAAACGCATTTTATATGGCTGTTTTATATTTTTTTTTTTTTTTTTTTTTTTTTTTTTTTTCATAGCAAAACGTTTTCAAAAATATTGTATACGAAAATGTAGGATATAGAGGAGTATTCAATTTATATATGTACGCGACGATAAATCATTGCAAACAAAAAGCCATTCTGAGCCACGTTCAATCGATCATATTTTGAAATTTCTACGATTTTCATCGAAATTTACTACATTCGGCGCTTATAAAAAACAGAATTATTGCATTGCCTTTAATTTTTTTTCCTTTTCGCCATTAAACACACAATCTATGATTTATGTACAATTTTCGTGCATATCTGCTGGGCCAATACAATTTTATTTTCACATTATTCGGAAAATAGTACGCCAATACGCGTAATGTCGGAAATTGTATAGGTTTTTTTTTTTTTTTTAATCAATATGAACACTTTATACGTTTATGAAATAAATTATTGAAATACGCTCGACTCTATTTATTTGTCATCATTATGTAAACAACGTACGATGGACTTTGTATAAAATTTGCACGTAGCCCAATCGTCCGGATCCAAAACGGTTTCAGAAAAGAGGGTAGAGTTGAAAATCGGAGCGTTCTGATGATGTCTGGTGGAAAATTTGTTATCGGACAGAAAGAAAAAAAAATGAAACACACACACACACACAGATCGTAAATAAAACAGATACGTCGGTCAAAATTGTAATCGGGGTGACGCACCCTGCAGACGCCCGTGGTGCGGTTTTCAATATCGGTAAACAGTACATTATAACCCGTAAAAGGGCCGGCGAAATACAAATACAGGTCGACAAAATATTATTACTGTTGTTTTATTATTATTATTATTATTATTATTGTTGTGATATGTTCGATAATAAAAATCCGGAAACGTAAAATCGGTACGATTTTATTTACTCCTCGAAGAAAAGGTAATAGGAAAGGTATCGTGTTTGTTTTTTTTTTTTTTTTTTACTTTTTTGTTTCACGATTGTAAAATCGATAACGTCATATCCTTAAACTGTCCGCGCACCGGAAACTTGTACAAAATAATACATATGTTTCGAGGAGTTTTTAGTAGTCTATCTATCTATATATATATTGATGCACAGTCGCTATTATTTCCGGCGTTTGAAACAATGTTGCCGAGTAAAATAAAAACTTGTCTTTTGGGTTTTTTGACTATTATGACAACGCAATTTTCGGATGCGTTCTACAAGTCTTCGGGGCATTTTTAAGCGACATTTGTATCTACAAAAACGAACAAAATACAAACCTAACCGACAATGACAATAACGCAATAATAACACACATACGCAATACGTATTATTACGTCGGTTCGTCGGCTGAAAAACGCGTGGGTTTTTTTTTTTTTTTTTTTCTATCTTTACTAATATAATTTTACATATTGCGGTATTCGTCGCACGGAGAGAACCAGAAAGTTTTCGAAAAAACTCGAGGAATATTTCACTGTGTACATCCTCCGGTATCGGCCAAATAACGAAGACGATAACCGTGGGCGTGCGCAAGGTCGTGACTTTGTTGGGTCAGAGCCACACCAGGATTTTTTTTCTTTTTTTTTTTTTTTTGTACGTAGGTACCGAAAAACGGATCATAAAAGTACTTTTCCCTTGGAAAAATGATAAAAATAATTGTAATATTTCACATAATTTTTGTTTGTTAAAATCATAAACACACGACACAATTAGACAGTCAATTATATTACCAGGTACGTTGAAACCGAGTGGCCCATATTCCAACAGAGCAGTGTTCGCGGAATACCTCGATAGATAAGATCTAACCTATAGCAATTATTATTCCAAATAACAAATTCATTATCATTACATTAAACTGTACAGTATACATGATGGCATTGGTTCTGTTACCGTTATTAAATATTGGTTTCGTTATCAATGTTATTGTAAACAGAGCAATCCGTGTTGGAATTAGTGTTGCGACACTTATCCGGATGTGTCGAAAACCCGAAATATCCGGGATTACCGCATTTTTTTTTCGGTTCATCAATATTTTAGCGTAATTCGATAATTTTACTTTGGCCAGTTCTTACAGTGTCCGGTTTAGCAACTAACCGATACTCTACGGGACATCGTAAACTAGCTGACCCGGCAATGATCTGCCGTTATTGCTAGATATCGTCGTGTTAACCAAATAGTATATTCCATTAGTTTGTATATGAAATTGAAATAACCATGAAAATATTTAATTTACATCTTGGAAGTTATCGTTTTGTCTGTTGCGGTGCTTTTCGGTACACAATACTCGTTTGTCGCGTTGTCTGGCTCGAAAACAAATGAGTCAATGGTTTTCCGACACGGTAATAGGCGACGCATAATTGACCGATAGATTTTCCAGAGTAATGCCGCAAACACTCAAACGAGTGCCCTTGTGATTTGTTCATCGGCATTTCTTAGGCAAGCCGCACTGGAAAAAAAAAAACCAAATGGCATGTCGGTCGGAATCTTTGGAATGCGTAGGATCGAAACGTCTCCGGAGCAACAATTTTTAAAGGAAACTACAAATGAATAGACGTTTCGAATGCACGCATTCCAAAGATTCCGACCGGCATGCCCCATTTGGCTTTTTAAACGGTTGCAATTTCCAGTGGCGGCTTGCCCGAGAAATGCCAATGGACAAATCACAAGGGCATCAACAAAAACACGGTTGGTCAATAATTCGCTACATAATGATTATCGTTCCGTTATTTTAATTGTAAATTATGAGGCGGTAATCCGGACAATTCCAGTGAGTGGAAAAATTCCGTTGGACAGTGAACGACATCGTTTCGGCTAGTCAAACGGAATCGACCGATTCATATGGCATCGATTCACCAGCAATTCCAGTTTAAATTCGGAAATACATTTCGTTGACGTTAAACGTCGTTCGCGGCCGATATAGGGCGTTCGCTCAACCAAACACGACTTCTGTAATTATCGTTTTGGTTCCCGTTCAATTTCGTTTTGCTCTGGAGTACGATTAGCTTGATAATTTGTCGCTTGAGATGCAGCGTGACGCGTTCTGCGACCCACATTGGACAGTCGCGTTGACCGCATAGCAACTTACCGGACTCTACGAAGATTGCGACATTGAAGGTGGCACAACAGTCACTTTTCAAAATCCGAAAACCCCATGTTAAATACATTTTCGTATTTCGGATTGCCGATTTTCGGTTTTTTGCCACCGCTAGTACGACTTCACGAATAGCGCAATAACGCACGGTCGGCTATTTAGCCGTTTTATACGTCTATGATTAAAATATATTTTAATTTTCTCTTTGGGTGTGTGGTGTTTTATACGCCTATTTTTTTAATTTTTTTTTTTTTTTTTGCAGGTAGTGCGCCATGGGGACGCGTCTGCGCAAGCCTCGGACGATGATATTATACGTAGAAATGTTGCTCGGTGAAATTATTTAACAATACAAATAGTTTGCGGAATAATTAACTGCGCATTTGACAACATCAAAATACGTAACACGAAAAACGTACGGTTTGTAATAATCTAGTTTGACGTCAAAAAGATTCGTGGTTCGCTCAGAGACCGACAAAAATCGTATTAAGTAAAGGCTTCGAGGAAACTGTTAATCATTATAATACCTCCCACTCGACATAAATACGTAATAACGAGATAAATGCGGCGTAAAATAATAACTTAAGTTATGTCGTATTAATTATAGGGCACATTTTAAAGGCGAATGGCTGTGTTTGAAAGTTTTAAATTCTCTTTAGTGTACAATCGGACTACAGCGTGCCGCAGTAAACACAGTATACAATTTCGTATTTGACGATTGTCACCGGTAATCGCTTAAAATGAAGAACAGGACGCCCCCCCCACAAGGTGGTAAGGTGCAGGGGTCCGTGTCTGAAAGGGGCCGGTTGAAATTTGAATAATTTATGGCAAATTGTATTAGGAGTTGTGCAAAGTTTCAACCAACCGACGAAATGTCTATTATTATTCAATACAGTCGAACACTTATAGTTTCCTTTTTCTATAACAAATATACTCGGCAAAATATCCAGGAATGCGCCTGGGCTCACGGCTTAACTGGAAGCACAACGGTAGACAGAAAAAACTGCAAATTAAGAAGAAAACGCGACAACTATGTCGGCTGGTCGGAAGACATTCCGAACTAGACCTCGCAAGCAAACGCCTCTTGTACGCAATGATAATTATACCAATACGGACTTATGGAATTCAACTGTGGGGTTGTGCAAGCAAGTCCAATATCGAGATTATACAACGTTGCCAGAACACCGATTTCCGTACCATTGTCGCAGTTTACCGGTATGACAGAAACGACGTTATCCACCGAAATATGATGATCACCTTCGTCCAGAACGAGATTACCAAGTTTGCCGGCAAACACGAGAAAAGGCTGTCATCTATCATCGTACCAATCCAGCAGCAATTCATTTACTAGACAACTCTCTAGCCATAAGGCGTCTCGAACGCCGAAGACCATACGACTTAGTATAAGATCGTAGACCAGTGATTCCCAACGTGGGCGGTACCGCCCCCTTGTGGGCATTTTTTATATTGAAGGGGGCGTTTTTATAAAGGGGGCGCTCATCTATCATTTGCATTTTTGTTGTTTATAACTGATTGCAATGCAATGTATAACTGCGAAGAACAAAAACTAATTTATAATACCAAATGTAATATACAGAATTATTTAGATATAATATTTATAGAAACTTAAATAACATCTAAATAATTATCTTATCGGACTATAGGTTATAGGTAGGTGACAATAATAACTTGACGTTATTATTGTCTTATCGGATTTATCGTATAGATTCCGATTAGCGGCGAATAACCATTCCGACAATATTATGTGTAGTCGTTTTTGGTACTAGGTAGGTACTTGACGTTATTATTGTGCGTGTACGTAAAGTCGTAAAAGTTATATTCGTAAAAATTATAAAATGTCTGAGAACAAAAAATATAGAAAATATTCCATTGAATATTTGAAATTTGGTTTTATTGTATCTCCAACAAATGAAAAATTACCCTTGTGTCTCATTTGTGAAAAATCATTCAGTAATGAAGCAATGAAACCTTCAAGAATGAAAGAACATTTTATGAAAAAACGACGTAGACTAAGACAGGGGCCACTTTACTGAGAGTGATACTCCACACGTGTTTACTTTTATTATTATTTTTTTTTATATAAATACATTACAAGTATTAAAAATATGTAAATATTGTAATGAGAATAATACAAATGGTCATATGGAATAAACTAGTCTTTTTTTCGTTTGCACGTCGCCAAAATAAGAGCCTGTACAACTGTAATTAGTACGGGTACGAAAATTTTAATGTGAATGTCCTCATAAAGGATATAGACGTTTTCACACGTATTTCCTTCGGCTTTGGTGTTTAAGGGATTGGTCGCAGGCGATTTACCGGCTCGGAAATATTGAAATTAACATATTGTTCTAGAAGAATGTATTATATGACTGGCTGCCGAAGAGATCCGCGATCGAAGAGTTGGTGAGAACGGGACCGAGAAACGGTCGGATATATTGTACGTGAAAATTCGGCGGAACTCATACTGAGTCCCGAGAGGTGGACCGAAACGTAGCGTACAACAATAGAGAAAGTTGAGAAACCTTAATTTAAGAAGCCAATAGGCTAAAACAATAAAAAAAAAAAAAATGTCAAAATTAGACATCCGCGACATTCCGCGGTTTTTTCAATGCGATTTTACGTAAAACAACTATGGTAAAATGTGTCGAGAACACAATTTTTAATACAATAATAACTATTGTTGCCGAGTTAAAAGAGTCAAATAAACACACGGCTAAGGTCGGAGTCGTTAGATAGAAAAATTCAACAAAAAAAAAAAAAAAGTTCGTAATTTATTATCAACGGCACGCCCGGATTGGTAAAATGCCGTTATATTCGTGGTGTTTATAAAATTTGACGTCTTTGCCGTACGTTAAAATGTATTATTATCGTTTCGGGCCCATCGATCATTTTGTTTTAATGTAATTTATCCCGTGAGATTTCCAAAGTCTCGGTACATCCGGTACACGCGCGTTATATCGAAATAATCGAGTTCACATATCGACTGTCCAATTACTCCGCATTAGCCCGAGTCCCCGAGGAAACCATCGCATTGAAATAAAAACGTCCCTCGTATTTTATTATTATTTTTTTTAAATAATTGATTACAACGGTTTATACCGCTTTCGTATATATTACGGCACCGCGGTAATGATAAATCGTAATAGTCCCGCCGCCACCGCTGCGCGGTTTAAATTATCCGCCCGGCGTGATAGTGTAATACGTTTCCGTATTAACTTACTCTAACAACCGCATTCGGAATTCACGATTGTCCAATATCCCGAACGGTGTGTAGAATTTGTTAGAATTTAGAGTAAAAAAAAAAAAAAAAACTCTACTGCGTTTCTATAGGATACGTTAAACAAATTTCTAGAATTTTTGCCAATCGTTATAAGTGTTTCGAAAACATTTTATGTGCGATACTTTTAGTATTTGGTCAGCTATTTTATAGATGCGATGAAATTAATCTAAACGACCTGACTGTATTCGAATACAATGACGGTGTTTTTTTTTTTTTTTTTAGGGTTAGATAGCTAACTGATATTTAAAGATGTGCAATAAATTAATGACGGGAAAAATGTGGATTTTCCGATTTTTAAATCCGAAAATTTATGTTTGCCGGTACAGTATACTATTTTTAAACCATACAATCAAATCTTTAGGTAATTTTTGTATATTATTAAAAGAGTTTAATAATTTGAATAATTACTAGGCGTGCTGCCATAAAGAATTTTTACGAGTAAAACAACGTTTGCCGGGTCAGCTAGTAATATATTATAATATAATTTACAGTGTAATATGTATAATATTTTTTTGTTGTACTTGGTTTTTTAAATAATTTTCTATTAGTGGTGTTTTTTGAATTATAAAAACGTATTTCATAATTTACTCGTTTAATACTATTAACAATAAGACAATAATAGTAATAATAAAAATAATAGTTTAATGAGAAATTAATTATATAATAAAAAAATGACAATTCTAAAAACCGGAATTTGGATTCAGCTAAAAATCCGGGTTTATTGGATATTTGGATAATCCGGATTTATGTCACCGCATTACTATATAGACACGAATATAGAAGATGATAATTAACGTATAATTCTATGTTTTTTAATTTCATAAAAAAAAAATATCACTACGGTGACGTGTAGGTACGTACATTTCAAATTAAGCGTTTAAATTGGTAATAGAAATAATATATATACTTATATATATATTTTTTTTAAAACTAGTAATGAAATTATAATATACTCGTTATTGGTTTTTTTTAAGGGTTAGATAGCTAACTGATATTTAAAGAGGTGCAATAAATTCTGCACAATATTGCCGCGACTGGAAAACGGCCGCTAAATTCCAATCGGCCAATTAGGGTCATATGGCTCAGGAATTGTAATTGCGGCGCCGCATCCATTGGTATCGTCGATAGACGAGGTAATTTGCAGGTTTCGCGTCCGTCTGTTTCTAGATCTCTGTCGCCGACATCCTGAGACCACACGGTAGGGTACCGGTCCACGGATTTCCCTCTGAAATTCGACATCCAATGTCCCGCTACTATTATAATACTCCGCTACTATTGCAACGTACGAATATATTATGCATCAGTATAAATTGGCCAGACTGCGGAAGCCGGTCCGATTGTCCGCAAACGAATTTCCGATTTGTCAACCGAACCCTTATGGTCTGCGAAATATCTGCGCGCCCGTACAATAAATACAAGCGCGTGAATATTCCAAATAATACTCACTCGGTCGATCGGCGACATTGCGACAATTTTCCAATCGCACGCCGATCATTGGACGGTTTTCGTTTGCGAAACAGAGACACGGTAATTTAATTTCTGTTTACTCGTTAAATAAGTTTAATCGGATGTTTTCTACTAGTACCACACGGACTGGAAAATGCGCTTGGGTCGATGCGCTGAAAATAATAAGGCACTTGTACAATAAGTAATCGCGACGTTATTACGGTTAATTGTTTTGTTTGTACGGTTGCGAAACGCGGTCGACGAGTCAAAGGCCGGTAGGCCGGGACGTTAGCGGTTCGCCAGAGACGATCGATCGGGGAAATATATACGGCCCGACCTGCGGTCTCCGAAACGATTAATGGGCGGAGATAATACGACGATGGGCTAACAATAGGAAAAAAAAAAAAAAAAATACTCGTGCCTGGCATAAACGGTACTCTTTAGTTAAGTAGATTATCGAAAAGGACCTACAAAGGGAAAATACCATCAGGGGGGGGGGGACCAAGCGTGTAGATACGGCACCTGACGGCCCGGTTTGCCGGGCGAAGAGCACTTGCGCGTCCATAACTTTAGGATATTCACGCTGATCTCGCGGTACGAAAATTTTTGAGGAACCGTACAGAGTTATTCTAAAACGCAAACTAAACGTAATTTACATGTACCGGGTTTTTACTTTTGGACACTTGAAACTATCGCCGTATACTCATCGCGGGCGTTTCATACGGGACTTTAACGGTTAATAGAAATTAATAGAAATCGAATTTCTGTCCGTGTTCTGCTCTACCGGCGGCCTACACACACTAACAATATCCAGCGCGAGATTTATTTTTTTTCTTAATTTTCCACCATACTTTGGTTAGGCAAGCAGGCATACGGTTCCCAAATAAAAAACACTCCGTGTACTGTATAATTTTTAAATAAATAACCTAAATTATTTTTAATAATATTTTAATAATTACGTATAATTATTTTGTATATATATATAATTGTAAACCGCGCGTCTTACCGAATGCCTCTGACGCGCGCCTAAATAAATATTACGTGTACGATTTTAACAATACGATATTCATACTGATTCATATTAAAATACTCGCGTTTCGTTTGTTGCGGGTTTTTTTTTTTTTTCGTTTCCGTGTCGTCGGTATACGAAAACAATACTCTTTTGGTATAAGTTGGTGTATTGACGGACGAGGACCAATGAAATAGAAAAAATACGATTCTATCGGAGGGCGATACAGTATTTATTGTCAGTACCGTATCTAGGCACGGGCCCCATGGGCCTAGGACCAGAGCGGCGACGTTTCGGAGACGGCGAATTTAATCATGTTTTTCTCATTTTACAAAAAATATTTTTCGTTCGATGAAATCGAATTTTACACATTTTTTTTGTACAAATTATAATATATTATAATATATTTATATATAATTTAGAATAAACATAACGGGGTACTGCAATTGATATGCATGTAGTATGCTTTGAATTCAAGAAACTCGGTATAGATTAGATTAGTTCGAAGAAATAGCAAAAACCACGTCACTAGTTGAATTATACCGAGACGAAAATTCCCGTGTAAAAACGAAAAAAAGTATTTTATAATGAAAAAAAAAAAATCGTACATCAAAAGTTAATAATATTTACATTTTCTGTGTTTATATTGATCGAACAGCAAGTGAATTAGAGAAACGGTGACAGGCTCATATGATTTCAACTACACTAAACGTATTATACATAAGCTCCGTAAGCTTATTACTAAAAGTGTCTCGGAATTAATGGAATATGCCAATAAGTCACGAGAACATTACCAGGTTGATATTGATAGAAACATTTTCAACCGAATGTACAACATTTAAAAATCTTCAAATAAACAAATTAATTGCATTTATTCTCCGCAGACGTGTAAATTATCACGAGAAGAATCCCTTACCAGACGTGTATCCTGATAAAGATATAGCGCCTAGAATATATGTTCGTACGCAAATTTCGAATTGTACAACTGAACTTGCCTTGCGAACAAAAGACTATTTACGATCGACTAACGGGTACCGAAAAACTCAATAGTTTTGGCAATATTGAATATCGAAGCGGATATGCCTGTCGACATTAAATCGCGATGATTCAATCGATGCGTTTGCTGAGGTGAAAAGTAGAAGAAAAAAACATAACGTTTACAGTGTAATTGATTTGTTAAATTGCAAAAAGAAAAAAAAAAATGATATTTCGTACGGTTTAATTATCGTTAATAAATCAATTCTTTATGTTGTATATATCTAGACCGCAGGCTAACTTGGGCAACTCATACCTACAACAAAAGGTTTGCCTTAAATAATCGCTCTCGCCAATTACGTTATCTTCTCACATCACAACACATCAACTTGAAAAACAAGCTACTATTATATAAACTCCTACTCAAGCCGATCTGGACATACGGTATCCAACTCTGGGGCGCAGCCAAAAAATCCAACTAAAACAAAATTCAAATCTTCCAATCAAAGTGTCTCCGACAAATAACCAAAGCTCCCTACTATGTATCTAACGACACTCTACATAGAGACCTAGCCGTCCCAACAGTCCAAAACGTCGCAAAAATTATCTACAAACGCACACACTCTAAATTCCACAGTCATCGTAATCCCTTGATTTCTGAGCTATCCTCCAACGCTATTCCCGGTGACCCCAGAAGGCGTCTTAAACGTACCTGGTGTCGTGACCATCTAATCTAAAATTGTATATACCTCTTCCTCCCCATAATTTGTATTACCACTCTCTCTTCCTAGCACACTAAAACCTTAGCCTAAAATCCTGACCTTAAGTGCCTCCAATGGGCGGCTTCTTATCTCCAGCCTCTCAAGCAATGTTTCCTCCATCGCATGCACTTATTGTAAAACAATACTTAACAGATTGTGTATAATAAAAATAAAAATAAAAAAAAATAAAAACAAAAAAAATGTTGTATATAGCAAAATGTAAATTCACATGTGTTTTATAAATAATTTTAGGAGCGATGGGGGGGAGGGGGAGGAAGGCGGCGAATCGGATAGTTTAGGCGGTAAAAATCTAAACACGTCATCGATTTTTGTAGGTCGTTTAATACGATATTGGGAAAAAAAAACAAAAAAAAATCGAAAAATAGACGGATAAACTATCGGATATAAAAAATATATATATATATACGAGGTGTGGCTATTAAATAACGAGACTATCTACTTAGCGATAAGGCATGAGTAGATAAGGGTATAATGGTAGTATATTTGTAATCTATGAATATCACTGCATCGAACAATACCAGTTTAGTCAGTTTCCGTTTTGTAGTCTATGTGTAAGCGTCGTCTAAATTGACCTCTTACGTGTTGAACGTCGAAATCATGCCGGACGAAAAAATTGAACAACGTATTAATTTAAAATTTTTAGTGAAACTTGGAAAATCTACGACCGAAAGTTTTAATTTATTAACTGAAGTATATGGAGATAGTGTCCTATCACGACCGCGTGTTTTTGAGTGGCACAAACGTTTTCGTGAGGGTCGTGAAGAAGTTGAAGACAATCAACGGGTGGGTCGTCCATGTTGGTCGTATTTTTCGATATTAAGGGTGGAATAATGACAGAATGGGTACCTCAAGGACAAACTGTGAATCGACATTATTACATTTAAGTATTGACAACACTCAGAGAACGAGTAAGAAGAAAGCGGCCTGAGTCGTGGGAAAATGACTCTTGGATTGTCTTGCATCAAGACAACGCGCCGGCTCACAGTGCCTTATCTGTAAAGCGATTTCTAGCTAAAAATCGAACTCCAGTGCTTCAACACCCCCCCCCCCATATTCGCCAGGTCTCGCTCCATGCGACTTTTGGCTTTTTCCAAAATTAAAAAGTGCGTTAAAGGGCACACATTTTGAATCAGTTGAAGCTGTAAAAACAAAAGCGACAGAGGTGTTAAAGACATTGCAAGAAAAGGATTTCCAACACTGTTTCAACCAATGGAAAATTAGAATGGAGCGATGTGTCAAACATGGAGGGGAGTATATAGAAGGGGAAAAATGTTAAAAAATATAAATAAAAAGTTTTTACAGAGAAAATATCGTTATTTATTAGCCACACCTCGTATATATTATTGCGTCAGTGGGATTCGTTCCGGAATTCGCAAATTTCAAGGGAAAATGGCGCGAATTTTGGCCGACTCGATAGTATTCGATGGCGTAACGGGAAACGGAACACAGGCGTGCGTAATATAGAGAACAACAAAATTCCCATAGAAAACGCGTAGGCATCGGTTTTCGTTCGGACGTTATTTTTCACTTGGAAATAAATTCGGCGCCAATATTCTGCGCCGTCGACATCGCGTACGTATAGCGGACGTACAAGTCAGACGGCCGGACCGAGATTCGATTCGATACGATAATATGATTTTCCTCTCGTATTCGCATTATAGTTTTTATCTCTTAAATATATATATATATGTGTGTGTGTGTGGGTGGTTCTTTCTTTCTTTTTTTCTATCTTTTCGCGCACGATTAATCGCGGGGATCAACGGCGACGTATACGATAAACGTACACGGTCCGAGCGGTCGTCACGCGGCAGGAAATCGACAAAAATAAAAACCGATACGATTGCAAATTAATATTCAAAAAACTCGAATTTCATTGGAAACAATCGGGCCGCGGATGGACGAGAGGTGGAAATGTACCGGTAGATCGTCTTACCGTCGTCCCGCGCCGTTGTCCGATAGGGTCGATTAAAGCCACCCGACTACGGCGCGGTCGGCGGGCCGCGGTCCTGGCCGGAAAGTTTTGGGCACGTACGTAACGGTTAAACGATTGCGTACCGAAAACAATTCTGAGCAATGTTCCGGCGTTTCTCGGTCGGTTCAAAATTGAAAATCGCGTTTTAATTGGAAATTGAACAAACGCACGCGAATCGTCCGCGTTCGTCCATAGGATTTTTCAAGGGTCGGGTGTTTATAAATCGAACTGCTTACCAACCGCTGTCCGTGACCTAAGTCCGTACGATGTTGTCGTTGCCGCGCAGCCGAAAAGCAAAAACCGATAGGATTTCCGAATGTCGCTTCGAAAATTACCAAGACTCACGGATCCGGTGCGCAATTCGTCGGACTTTTTTTTTTTTTTTTTTTTTTAGGAACTTATCGCAACTCCGCACACGGACGTGCATACACGGTCTTATCTCCGGTGAACGCGAAAAATCGCGACACGCCCGTTATTGTCGAGTTTAGGGTTTTGCCGAATCGGATTGATTAATACGAATAAAATTGTCGTAATTCGAGGGCTTCGGGGGGGGGGGGGTCGGGGCTTGCGACAATCGAAGAGATAGCGGCAGTGCCGTTGCGAGTTTACCGGAGACGATATTATTCTCCGAGGTTTTTTTTTTTTTTTTTTTTTTATTGTTGTTGTTGTTGACAAATTAACATTTTATTCGACGAGTATTATTTTTACCGTTCCTCTACGATACTATAAAAAGCCCATTAATTCTTCGTATCGTCTCGAATCGCAAAATAAAATTTAAAACGTATCGCCCGACAATACGATCGTACACCGGTGTCATATAATTACCGCGATAAATCACAATTGAATACAATTGTAAAAATTAATATCGTCATATTTTATTATCGGTATTTTATTGCGTTTCTACAATCACTTCCATGGGAGTGTGCCGTTTTCCTCTCTTGCGTAGACGTGTTTATCCAACAGATCCTACGTTTACGCACACGATAAATAATTAAATTAAATTAATTTCAAAGGGAATTTCAATATTTTTAAATCTCGATATACTTTTGATAAATACTTTCATTTGTGTTCTTGGACAATTTTGTTTTCGAATTTTCTACACACGGTTCCAATAAACACTGGGCGATGGTTTCGATAATGTCCTAAAAAAATCACAAAAACTACATCAAAAATTGTGCGCGTTTTTAATAAAAAATAAATGGTCCATTTTAAAATCGTCTACAAATTTATCCCTACACGCCCCCATTATGATAACCCTGTGCAAAAAGTAAATACTAATAATGTATCGAACGTTTGGCAGTTTCCATGAGGCCAATAAAATTATGTCCGCATAACATCAAACAAAGAATCGTAAAAATCTCAAAGTGCTTAATATAACTCAAAACAGGCCATAATATTTTCGAAATTGTATCACTTATAAACGAGGTTTAATATAAGTATTCGGTGATAATATTTCAGGACTCTGCGAGATTGTTTTTCACTGAATTAAAACAAATCGAATCCGAATCAATGGAAACCGTCGTACCGTGAATATTCTCTTTTTCCGGTTTTCCGCCACTATAATGAAAGCACGGAGAAAAATCAAAAGACAACGATTTCTACGGTTTTTTTTTTTTTTTGGGATGGGGGGAAGTATCCGGATTTTGCTAGACTCAAAAGCATCTTTCTGGGTAATTTCAATTTATCACCGTCAATGTCTGGTCCATAAGATTCAATTGAAGTTTCATTCCCAATAACGAATCTTGCGAGTTAGTAGCGAAAAATGTTCAATATATATTAATTACGTATTTTTGTCATCTCCTACCTAATGAAACTAAAGCAACACGAATAATGCCATAGAACAATGCCCTATATTCATCTTGAACGTCTGGAAATATATGTGATTCACTACCGTCAGCAAAAGTTTTTGGAAGTATTCGCAACGTAGTTTCATTTTGTTCTTTTAAATTTCAAATGGTTTGACAATACTTACTATCGGTCCGTTCCATAAAATATCAAAGCCAGCGTCCGTCTGGGGCCGTCGGGTTATCCATCTCGATTATTATGTTGAAAATGATGACCAAAAAAAAATTATTATTATTTATTTTGTCATATTGAGAATAAAGTAAATATTTTGTGATAGTACACGGCAGATATAATGATATGAATACTTTATTTTTTTTTTTTTTTTTTTTTTTTAAACAAGAACCAATTGTGCATTGAGCCCCGTTTTATAAATGCCACGATGGCTACAGATCCAGCTCCTCTGTATACGGCGCCCCGGAGTCGCGTCCACGTGGATTCCGTGTCAGTATTTCGTAGACATTCATTCGCATATGGATTTGATTTAAATATAAAAATGTACATATCGTTAAAAACGCATATATATATATATCCCGTGCAACAATTTCCAACACACGGAAATCCTATATACGGAATGTCAGTTTAAAATTACATTGTAGTTGACAGACGTTACGGTGAAATATCGTGTAGTGTGCGCGTACCACGACAACAAAAAAAAAAAAAAAATACGAATATTATATTATGGCGTCTAAAAAAACATTCTCTAACGCGAGTTAGATATGATGGAATATTAGATATTCGCCAAAAAAAATTTGTAAAATTAAATATTAAATTATAGTTTCGGGTGGTCGGTTTCCGAAGGACCCGCGGGGCTAAATTTCAAATTTAAAATCGTTCAACAATAATTGCCGGATCGAACATTTATGTAATAAACACAATGATAAAAATTTTGATTCCGTCTTGTGTGAATATACGAATATTGCGGTTTTTTAATTTCATAAAAAAAAATATCACTACGGCGGCGTGTAGGTACGTACATTTCGAATTAGGCGTTTAAATTTGTAAAAGAAATGAAATATATATATATATATATATATATACTTAAAAAAATATATATATTTTTTTAAACTAGTTATGAAATTATAATATACTCGTCATTGGTTTTTTTTAAGGGTTAGATAGATAACTGATATTTAAAGAGGTGCAATAAATTAATGATGGGAAAAATGCGGATTTTCAGTTTTTTAAATCCGAAAATTTATGTTTGCCGGTACAGATTACTATTTTTAAACCATATAATCAAATCTTTAGGTAATTTTTGTACATTATTGAAAGAGTTAAATAAATGTATTCATTTCTAGGCGTGCTGCCATAATGAATTTTTACAAGTAAAACAACGTTTGCCGGGTCAGCTA
The DNA here is from genome assembly GCA_956483605.1 of Tuberolachnus salignus. NCBI lineage: Eukaryota > Metazoa > Arthropoda > Insecta > Hemiptera > Aphididae > Tuberolachnus > Tuberolachnus salignus. The sequence continues at coordinate 44,291,649 of OY101430.1, forward strand.
GTAATATATTATAATATAATTTAGAGTGTAATATGTATAATATTTTTTTGTTGTACTTGGTTTTTTAAATAATTTTCTATTAGTGGTGTTTTTTTGAATTATAAAAACGTATTTCATAATTTACTCGTTTAATACTATTAACAATAAGACAATAATAATAATAATAATAATAATAATAATAATAATAATTATAATAATAGTTTTATGACAAATTAATTATATAATAAAAAAATTACAATTCTAAAAACTGGAATTTGGATTCAGCTAAAAATCCGGGTTTATTGGATATTTGGATAATCCGGATTTATGTCACCGCATTACTATATAGACACGATTATAGAAGATGATAATTACCGAATAATCCTATGTTTTTTTAATTTCATAAAAAAAATATCACTACGGTGACGTGTAGGTACGTGCATTTCAAATTAAGCATTTAGATTTGTTAAAGAAATGAAATATATATATTTATATATTTTTTATTTTTTTTTTAAACAATTTATGAAATTATAATATACTCGTAATTGGTTTTAACCGCAATAAGTTTCGTAACTATTTTCTTAACTTCTCCAACAAGATCGTACTATAAATTTGTTTGAAAATAATATCGAATTAAATACAAACTTATAGTTGTATAATTGTTTTTCGGTTAAGTGAAAAGTCGCGATGTCCGTGAAAATAACGACGTTCGTTTTATTTTATTTTTTTCCCCCGATTACGAAAAAACAAATTTCAAAGACGGTATTTATTTTTTAATGCGAGAGTAGGTACGCGTACTGCGCTCGTCACTGTCCATAGTATATAATTAAAACTGACTATTACTACCCCAAGACAAAACTTTTATTAATTCTTAAAAAAAAAAAAAAAAAAAAAAAAAAAAGAAATACCGAGGAAACAAACTCGCCGAGGTCGACCGCGCGTGCTAAATTATATTTTGATAATAATAAATTATTGCGGGTGTGCGGTTAAAACGACTTGCGGCCAAGTCGCGAGATACCGTCGGATTCGATTAAATTATTTGAAGTTAAAATTACTTCGAGCTGAGCTATTGTACGCATATAACTGCACGGTTTCGCCTCCGGGACAACGTGACCGACAATATAAAGACGCGCTAAGGGAATCTCGAAGGGGATTGAAAACATTATTGAAATATTATGTCGCGCGTTTTTTTTTTTTTTCCTTCGAAGTTTTTTTAATACTCATCGAGCATAATAAAATTACAATGTGTCGTGTCGATCGACCCCCAGTGAAAGTGTACACAAGGCAAGATATTTTTTTTTTTTTTTGTACCACTCCTATTTTACGATCGTTATTGTACACCGGAACCGATATTAGTTACAACAAGTTGTTGTTGTTGTTGTTTTTTTTTTTTTTAATACTTGATGGATGTACAATTGTGGGTTTCTTACCGCACGCGGCCTTTTGCTTCTGTGGTAAAAACGAAAAAAGTATTTTATAATGAAAAAAAAAAAAACGATTTTCGTTGCATCGGCATATCGTGTTGCAACTTGTATTTTTCGATCTAATCGAAATATTCACAATCGAAACCACAAAAAAATCGGTTATCGTACAGTTTTTTTTTTTTTACTACGAATTCAAGTATAACAATTTATCGAAAAAAAAAAAAGAATAGTAAAAATACAACTAACGGCGGACCATAAACGCAATGGTAGTTTTCCACAAAAAAATAAAAAATCTCCTCGGTGTATAATATTATAACGATCCAGAATGATATATTACTATTAATATACATATATATATATTTATATACGAAGTCTGTTCAAAAAGTTCCCGAACTATAATTCCTAAAAATAGAAAACTTATAGTATCTTAAATGCTATTAGAATAAAAAAAATAAAAATAATAAAGACAAGCGGCTATTTTTTCAATTAAATCTCAAATGTTTATTGCTATCTAACCATTAACTGTGAGCGTTCAAAGTAGACGAGTCGTGTGTATTGTGCGATTTTTAAGATGAATAACATTCACGAACAACGTATTAATATTAAACTTTGTAAATGTTTTACTAAGACTCGTAAAATGTTGCAAAATGCTCATGGTGTTCAGTGTTTAAGACGTACTCAGTGCTGCGACTGTTTGAAACGTTATAAAAACGGTCCGGGAATCAGTTGATGACGACCCACGCGTTCAGGACGTCCGTCGACATCGACAGACGATGCTCATGTGACAAAATTCAATGAAATTGTTGCGGTCTAATAGACGTTTAACTGTTCGAGAAATTGCGGAAGATTGTAACATATCGGTTGGTTCATGTCATGAAATCCTGGTAGAAAAACTTGGAATGCACCGCGTTGCAGCAAAATTTGTCACTCGGTTGATGGCGCAAGATCAGAAAGACAACCACGTAACCGTCTGTCGAGAATTTTTAAATCGCGCAAATTAAATCACGACTATGTTCATGGAGCAAATTATAACGGGTGATGAGACGTGGGTCTATGGCTATGATATTGAGACAAAATTATCACAGTGGGTTGGTAAATTTTCTCCAAGACCAAAAAATGCTCGTCAAAGTCCTGCTAACGGTTTTTTTTGACAACTTGGGAGTTATTTATCATGAATTTCTACCTGCAGGACAAACTGTTAACCGATGTTACTATCTAGAAGTATTAAAACGTCTTCGAGGAATAGTGCGGAGGAAAAGGCTTGAAATGTGGAAGAAAAACTCATGGTGTCTCCATCACAACAATGCACCGGCACACATTTTCCTACTAATTCAAGATTTTAGCGTGAAAAATCACATGACCGTGCTTCCTCATCCACCATATTCTCCCGTCTTGGCACCAGCAGACTTTTTTATTTGTTCCATAACTAAAATCTCCGTTAAAAGGACAACGTTTTTTAGACGAAATAAAAGAAAATTTGCTAAAGATGCTACGAGCAATTCCAAAAACTGCTTTCCAGGATTGCTTTCAACAATGGAAACGTCGTTGACAATAGTGTATAAAACAAGAGGGAGAATACTTCGAGGATGATAAGTCTCAATAGCTTGTAGGTAAGCACTATAAATAAAAAACTGAAAAATTCGGGAACTTTTCGAACAGGCCTCTATTGGATTCAGTGGCGAAATTAGCGGGGACAGGAGGAATATGGACAGGTGCCTGGACACCTCCTCCGGACCGTATTTATAGAAATTTAATAAATATAATTTTTTTAAGCTACAAAAACAATCGTGCCTGATAATTTGACAATTACGTCAATTTTATGAGATTTTCAACTATACACCAGTGACGTGTTCGGAAATAAGTAACGTAGGGAGGTTAGGGGTGCCTAACCTAACCTTTTTTTTTTATTTTGGTACCGGCAATATCCCCGCCTCCCGGAATGACCGTGAGGCTCTACTTCGGGAGGCGGGTCGCCATCATTTAATTGACAAAATGAACACGTACAAATGATACACAAAAATAAAATCCCGTATTCCCCTTCGACGGGGCGGGCTCAGTGTACAAAGCTTCGCGTCCCTACCGGGGAATGGGCAGTAGCCGGGCCGAAGCCCACTTATACTTGTAATGTGGGGGATACTTCCTACCGGCCCCACGGCCGACGGTCTGTCGTCTGCGGGGCCGCGATCAACGACGGCGTCGAGGGCTTGGCGTTGCCGTTCGGCCGACTCCTTTTCCGCGACGACCGTCACGGCGAAGTCGACCGCGGCTTTCCAACGGTCTGGAGATTCCGACATGAGCGACACCAAGTCGCCCGGTTCGAGCGGACCGATCCTCCGGACCAGGCGCTCCCTGTCCCCGTCAAACGCCTCGCAGCGCATCGAGGCGTGGAGAGCGTCGTCGTCCTCCTCGTTCTGCTCACCGGGAAAACCGCAGTGAGAACACCCGGGGGGTGCGGAGCTCGCCCCCATCCGATGAAGGAACGAGTTAATGCATCCGTGCCCCGTTGCCTAACCCAACCGAACCTCGAAAAAATCCAAGTTCCAAAACCCTAGTCCATAGACTGGATTGAAATGTCATTATATCAGATGGTAATCTGTCGATGTATGCTAATCTAAAAAAGATTTTAAAAAATATCCGACGATCACCGCCGCAGTAACTACGTTTTTGAACGAGACCTAACGTTGTGTTACGTTTTAAATATTATTCTCGACAAACGGCTAATAAAAAAAATAAATATATATTCCCGATATAATCTACACATTCGAGTAAATTATTTTTCAAATTATTATTATTTTTTTTGGTTTTTTTGAAGTTATGACTTAACCGTTTATAACAGCCAAGGTACTCGTCGTTTGATGTTTAGAGTGGAAAACAAAAAATACCAACTCTCGTTCGAGCACAATAAAATATTCAAAATTTTTATTACTGTACGTATTATAATTTTATATAATAAAATATACATATATATATTTTTTTTTTATCGATATTCGTTATTCGATTTTTTATTTATTTTTTTTTACGAAAAACACAAATAATTAAAAGGTCTGTTTTCTGTGACGAGTTACCAACTCCGAAGGTCAAACTAATCAAAAAAAAAAATAAAAAAATCGGCGCATAAATTAAATTATAATGGTTATACGTTACGATCGCATTTTTTTTACCGCGCATCATGATTTAGTATCGGATAGTTATTAAGCGGGTAAATATTTTGACATTTTAAATTATCACGGCAAAAACCTACGGGTTTTTTTTTTTTTTTCTTTATCGTAACCGAATTCAGACAAAACGACCGGGAGCAAAAACCAATCGAGCCGAATACATATTTTATTATGAAAAAAAAAAAAACCATTTACCGAAATAATATGCAAAATCAACCCTAACCGATCCGGAAACTAAACCATCCAAACCGCCAATCCGGTCCAAATCATTCTGTTTGGTATGCATTTTTCTTCTTCTTTTTTTTTTTTTTAATGATTTTTGACATTTATGACAATCGTCATAATCTATATACATTTCCATTACGGAGATTATTTTCAATATTTTAAAGGCACCACAAGCCTATTCCCGGGGGCACCACGGCCCATACGAAAAAGAAATTATATATTTATAATAATCCAACAAATGCATGGAATGTAATGGTTTTACGAAAATATGTGCTTTTTTTGCTCTGTCTGTGAATAACTTTTCGACCAGAAGTCTTGATCCAATCATCAACATGGCCTCTGGTGGACATTTTGTCTAGTTGGTGTATTGGACGTCAATATTTCATTTTTTTTTTTTTTTTTTCCACTTTGTTTTCGCACAACAATTTGAGCGTTTTACCGTTATTTTTCTATAAACGCATATTAAATTAACGAATTTCCTCGTGTTGTTCACCGGAGGGCACCGCTGCTGAATTTTGTGTAAAAAAGGGCATCTAAAATGATTGGGAACCTCCACTATACACTTTACACTCGAATCGCACCGCTATGAAGCTATACGTAGCTGACCACCCGGCTATGAATTTTATTTGCTAAAGATTTGCTTATTTCGAAAACCGAATTGCTGATTTTCGGCATAGATTACGTGTCGAACGGACGAGGCGGAAACGCCGCATGTTCGAGAACGTCAAAAAATTAAAACGCAATGCTCTAAAAATAGAAAATAAAAGTTTTATTCATTAAGAGTCCGTAACTCAAATCGAATTATACACTTGATATGCATTACTATAGAAAAAAATAATGCATTTTGTACCGAAATCTTCCGTCCGGTCGTTTCACAACACGAACACTGCGCCCACTGAAGCGGACAAAGGCAATATAATATTCAAGTTAAATTGTTTTACTATTGTGATGTGAGCATACAAATTTGATTTTCAAGAGACTATTACGAAAACGACTTGGTATTGTATTTTAATTATTTTTCAAAAGTATTTGTATTTTAAATACTTTAAAAATTTGTTTGAATTGTTTTCCGTATTATTTTCAATTAAACCGTTGTGTTGTATATATATATAAAAAAAAAAAAAAAATTATAAAAATAAACCTTATACAGGGTGCGGCAGAGCCGACTGACGAGTTTTGATGGGCTATAAATAATGAACAGTAAAACTTAGAGAAGAGGTTTTTTTTTTTTTATTTAAATCAGTATTCAATCTCATTTTTAAAAATTATTTTTTGAAAATTATATCACCAAGATGGCGGCCGTCAGCATTGTTCTCGTCCTCAAAAAAGAAGGGGCCGATCACCCCAAATTGGGACACAGCACACCACACTGTCACTTTAGGAGAGTGAAGTGGTCTTTTATGGAGCTGCTGTGTGTTGTTTGTAGCCCAGTATCGAAAATGTTGATTATTTACAGTTCCAGAAAGACGAAAATGGGCCTAATCGCTACAGAGAAAAATCGATATCGGAGGAATTTGCAGAAGAATTTTGCTGACAGAGATTTTTACGGTTGCCGTAGTAGCAGTAGCAATTAACACTTGGACAAGCATTAATTTATAGGGACGGAATGATAAATTTTCGTGAAGAATTCTCCTCAAAGAACGGTCTGAGATTCCCGAAGCTACAGCGTGTTTCCGGGCTGAGCGTCTTGGTGACTGGCTCAATGGTGACTCTCTAACCAAATGCACATTTTCGGGGGGGTTTTTACCGTTCTGTGTGCACCGCGTCCAAGTCTACTTAGGGTACTCGCAGTTTCATCCGAATGCCGTATCCGCAATTCGATAGTGTTAGCGGAAGGAACAGATTGAATGAGCGTGGAATGCCGCCGAAGTGTATACGAAAAGCCCTTTGTGTAGCGATCGCAGAACGATTATTTTTCGTAATACGAAACGCACGACGAAACCGCGACGTACACCTGTCCAGACCATGATTACGAATAAAAACGGCATTACCTAAAATATACCACTTATTAAGGCCTGCTCTTATCTTATCACAGGCTAATGACCTGATTAAACCCGTCGGTCGGCTCTGCCGCACCCTGTACATGGACACGACTCGACCTACGAGAATACGAAATAATGCGTACAAAACGTGTTTAAAAGTGTATACTTTCCACAAATATCTGTATTCGTACTCAATTATTTTTTTTTTTTTTGTTTTTTAAGTAAAGTATCCAAACGCGCAATGCGAATACATTTTAAAACGATATCTGTATTTGTGTCTCGAAATACATTTCTGTATTAATGTATTTTCATTGAAATTGTTTTCGTCCGGTCACCCATCGCGCGCATAAAACCCCGCCGAAACGGCACCGATAGGACGCCCCCATTATTATTTTGACGCTCAGAAACAATCAATACGCGCGCGCGTACGTACAATAAAACGCGTTTACGAAATTGGATATAAAACAAAACAAAAAAAAAAAAAAAAAAAAAAAAGAGAAAAAAAAACAAACAAAAAAAAAAAAAACAGAATGATACGAACGCACACACTGCGACAATAATCTGTCGCGAGCACAAGCGCCCCGCAGAGAACAAAGGAACGGTTTTCCGATTTTTCGAGTAAACACAAAACGCGCGGCCTTTAAACTAATAGGATTTAGGATTAATAGGATTAGATCCCATTATAATCGCCGTTTTTCGAGTATAACGGCCGACAATCATTTTTGTATTATTATTGCAGCGGCCCGATAATAAAGTTGAAATTATATAGAAAAAAAAAAAAAAAATAGTCAGACGTAATTTTCACCGTTGGTTTGACGATTAGCGGATGCCGGAGAGGACGTGGTGATAGGGAAATCATTTCGTTTATACACAGCGAAATTAGAACCGCGAGAAATGATTGCGATTAAAAAACGGTGCTGAACGGAGACCGATAAACTGGTAAAGGTAAATGTAAGTCGTGTATTTTCCTCAAAGTGGTCAAGGCAATAGACTCGGAAACCAATAGAATTTAATACCGATTTGTGGTCGGTTTGTTTGATTTTCTAGAAAATCCATATCGATGAAAAGGTCTCGAATACAGTGCGGCCGAGAAAAACGACCGCATATGTAAAAATCGAAATAAACAAAAAAAAAAACACGTATGAGGTATGACAATAAAATAACGAGACTTTTTGAATAAAAGTTGTTTATTTTAAAAATGTTATAATTTAATGATTATCACCTTCAAAGTACCTTCCCTCAGCATCAATACACTGTTGCATACGTCGCTGCCATTCTTGAAAACAGTGTTGTCAATTGCTTTCATTCAGCCCTTTTAGAAGTTCTGCCGTTTTCATTTTTAGGTCATCAACTGTTTGAAAATGGGTTCCTTTTAATAAACTTTTAATTTTTGGGAATAAGAAGAAGTCACAAGGAGCAAGGTCTGGCGAGTACGGGGGATGTTGAAGTACAGAAATTTTTTTTTCAGTTAAAAAACGTTGAATTGAAAATGCACTGTGAGCTGGAGCATTGTCTTGGTGAAGAACCCAGCCATTTTTCCATAGATCTGGTCGCTTCTTTCTGACACGTTCTCTTAATTTAATTAATACCTCTTTATAATAATATTGATTGACTGTTTGCCCACTAGGAACACATTCAACAAAAATTATTCCTTTAATGTCAAAGAAAACTCGTATATCACAGTAAAACTAATGAACTATACTGACAATCTCAAAAGTTAAATCGTTGAAAGTGCGTACATTTATCAGTTAATATTCCGATCCACGCCCAAATAATATGCTCACAAGTAATGCGTTCAAAATATTTTTGGACGACGGCATTTTGGAATCAACACTGTTTAACAGCGTGGGCTTTTTACATTATTCGACGCAATATCGAAGGTATACGAAAAATTGCTATTCGTTTTACAAATGTAAATTTAACTGTAACATTTTTGCCAAAAATATAACAATTTTAAAGCATGCCGATTGAGTCATCTCGGGAATATGGTTCTTTTTTTTTTTTTTTTGTTTATTAAATTAATTTCAAAATAAGCTATTTTAACTAGAAAACCGCATTCAAATGTTTTTATTTAGTGTTACGCGAACGTGTTTATTATTTTTTTTTTTTCAAATCATCGAGTATCATGCTCTTTATTTCATAAATAAACGAATTAACTTCACTTATGTTTTGTCTTATTTAAATGTTATTAAAATGATTAAAATCCACTGCCGGGGAATATACCCCGGGGGTTAAACAAGTGAGTGAAATTATTTGGATTACCACGAATAAAATGTTTCGGAAATCAGCGTCAAAACTATTCGTTAAAATGGCTTTATGAATAACATTATATAAACGTACGAAAATACGTCTTCTTATATGAAATTAAACTTTTTTAATTAAAAGAAAAAAAAAACACAGACAACTTTTATCTCAAACAAGAAAAATATACATTTTTTTTTTTTTTTTTTATAAATATATATATATATATAAAAATTAAATTTTAAGATATAAAACTATTAACTTACTAAAAAGAAAACGTAATTTATTATTTATATCACTTTTTTTTTGGTTTTTTATTTTTCAGAAGAAAAAAAAAGTTTTTCTACCTGTTCAAGTTTAATTATTTAAAATTTAATTTGCGTTAAATTATAGGTAGTTACCTACCTGCGTAATATAATAAAATAAATGCAAATATATTTAATACAAAATTATTTACACTATATACCTATATATCCGACACACATACATAAAAAAGAAAAAAAACTAATTAATTAATTCAAATAAAATCATTCCAAAAATAATTTATAATTATCGGACGAGTAGTTAGACCGAGCAAAGGCGTAAAACATTAGGTAAAATGAAATCAACGATACGTTGTAGGAGGCGGTTGGCCAAATATTATAACTATACACGAAACTGATAATATAAACGATAACAGCGAGTGGCCATCAGTGGCGTATACAGGATTTTTCAATGGTGAGGGGGGAGGGTCTTTGAAAATAAATAATTTATCAGTTTTCGCGAGTTTTCAAAAATAAAATCAGTCAGAACTAGTGGACAGAAGATTCAAATTCTGACTATTTCAGTGCATTGCCGAGAACGGTGGCCACATTCGAGATGTATTGTTTAAAACCAAATAAAATATAACATTAAATGTCCCCCTATACACAGAACAAATAATTAAATAAATATTGCCAATATTTTTTGAGTTACGATTTTTTAAAATAAGGAAATAACTACGTCCCACCTTGTATATATATTTTATTTTTTTTTTTAAATAATTGTCAACCTTCAACTGTAAACAGACCAGTGAATAAAGACGTGTTTTCATAAAACAAAAAAAAACACTATACTCGTACGTAAACATTTTAATTCACCGTCGTCCTTTAACACTAACTTACTTTATTGCATAATTGTCCAGATAGAATTATCACGTTTATAAACACCAATTGTGTTATTATTACCACTTGCTGGTTTCGCATGTACATTGCAACTTAAGTATATCATTGCAGAGTAAGCAACAAGGTTTCCCATGGGCATAGGGTCTGGTATAATGATGATTCGATGTGCGTCAGACGAACACCGAGAAAACGTTTAAAGGCCATCATGGAATTATCCACAATTTTAGGACTGGACGAAATGATACAATTATATTTTACTGCCCATTATTTCTTTTTTTTTAATACTTTTTGGTGTATATCTTATGATTATTATCAGTCAGAACTAAACAATGTTCACCTATTAACCTGTTTTATTTTTAAAAACTCGCGACAACTGATAAATTATTTATTTTCAAAGACCCCCACCCCCTCACCATTGAAAAATCCTTTGTACGCCACTGATGGCCATTCGCTGTTATCATTTTTATTATCAGTTTCTGGTATAGTTATAAAAGTTTGTCAACCGTTCCTAACAACGTTTCGTTGATTTCAGTTTATCTAATGTTTTACGCCTTTGCTCTCGTGTTATTGGGGCTCCAATATCGCATGTTTTGCTTGTTCACACATCCTGAAATATGGAAATGTGCCTCGTCACTAAAGAAAACCAGGGCGTCCCGAGGCAGGTTTTCGAGGAAGGTTTCACGTGCATTTTTTCGCGCAACATAATCGCGTGGATTAAGTCGTTGCACCACTGCCAATTTGTATGGGTGAAAATTAAGTTGCTCATGAGGAATTCGTCTTACTATGCGACTAGACATCCCTAAAGTAGCCGAATGTTTGTGTCCAGATCGCCTAGGGGATTCAGCAAAATTGTCGCCCTTGCCCTTTCGATGTTCTCTGGAGTCCTGGTGGTTCCTGGAAAGTCCATTTTGTTTCTTCTGCACACTACCGGTATCCCTGAACGTTTCCACCCACAGAGAAACCGATTTCCGTTCAGGCACACGACCGGCAGGTGCGATATTTAAACGGTTTCTGAAAGCACGCGGAGTTGCGATGATCAAACGGCTCTTGCTTTGTCCACTGCATTGTTGACATTGGACTAGTTATAACAAAAACCTTAGATAACGTGCTTTCGAACAAGCCATAAACCAACGCTTTACTTTTAATATCCTCTTAGTTGCGAGAGTCTCAGGTAAGGAAGTAACCGCGCTCCACCTTGTACATTTAAATACTATTAATGGGTAGACGGTTGGGGGGCTTCAGTCCTTTAGAATCCCCCATCCTACCCATACATCTCTCTTTCTTAGCTTTATGTCAATGTTATATAACGCCCGGTATAAATCCGTAAACGGTACGAACGAATAAAACGGATAAGACCGCGAGATTCTATCGTATAGAATAACCGCGCTAACGAACCACGGGGCTAAAGTAAACACACTGTGAAAACGGTTCGAATAATAATATTGTATTAACGAACGGGTGCATAATAATACGCGAGCGTTCAGATATTTCGGCGGGTTTCGCAATATGATTACCGTTAAACACACAAAGAAAACAAAAAAAAAAAAAAAAAAAAAAACAAGGAAAAAATCTATATATTGTTTTACCTTCGCGGGTTTTGAACTGACGCGCGTTCGTTAAAACGCGTTGTTTTTTTTTGTTTTTTTTTTTTTTGGGACGTTACCGCGACAAACAACAACAAACGACGGCGAAATCTTCATATAATATTTCTTTCTAGAATAATAATGTTTCCGATACGAAAAGAAACGTTTTATCGAAATTTAACCCGGTGCTTCTCAAACCGTGGACCGTATGTACAATATTACTCGGCGTGAAATATTCGTACAGATTTATTTTATTTTCAAACGTTGAAAAACAAACAAAAAACAACACAATTATCTGTTTTCGATTATCAAAATTGCATATTCACAACATCAAATAATAATAATAAAAAAAAAAAAAAATACAATCATAGACGATGGTTTTCAGAACAGACTCTAGAAGCAAACCAGGCACCGATTTGTCATGCAGAAATATTCGAGCCCGCCCAACGGCATTGATTTTCAAAATGTATACTGTAATTTTATCAAGTCATTATCGTGTTTATTTGTATACGTGTGCGTATTTATGCGTATTCAAAGTTTTCTCAAAGGTATATTGTAAAAACGCGTATGTACTTACTATTTATTCAACACGTGTTCTTAACACGTGTGTCCAACAATTTAATTTCAGCATGTAGTCAAGGGAAAAAAGGAGGGCCGTAACAGTTTTACGTTAAATTCGGGGGGCTGCATTACAAAAAAAAAAAAAAAAGTCTGAAAAGCACCGGATTAACAGCCCATGATTTCTGCGCCATACGCGTTTACGATACGTTTAAATACACAAATACATAATATTATACAAATACATAAAATTATAAATATTAATTCGCGGTACATGCGAATTACACGGTTCACGTGGTCAATCAATACAATTCGCCGTTTTATAGTTTTGCATACGGTAGCCCCGAATACTACTCGCGCAGCTCTTCTCGTAAAATTAATGTTTTTTTTTTTTTTTTAAATATTAGTTTGATTCAGTTAACAATTTAAAAAAAAAAAAAAAAAAAAAATACGAGTTTATTGTCGTCAGAATGAGAGAACATGTTTGGAAATAACGTCGTTAAACGGTTCTCTAACGGTTGAAAGAAAAACCAATACCAAATTTACTCGAAATCATCCTCATGGATTTGGCCGGGTCGCGATAATACGATCGCCCTGTAGTAACCTCGTCCGTGGTTACAACCTGGTATTGAATTAGTTGAAAAAATTAAAAAACAACCATTGTACACGATTACGATTTAAATGCGATAAGATTACACTATAACGGGATCGATTTAACGGAGTTAATTAGTTTTACGATGATGTGGTTTTTTTTTTTTTTATTATTATTTTGTTCTTGATACACACACACACACACAAAAGCAAGCGATTGACAAACAAACAACCTAATTTCGTTGATTTTATAAAATGTAATCGTTCTGCTGTATGTATTTTAGTAATTTGTAACGTACGCCGCAACGAATAAACTATAAAAATTATGAAAATATTAATTTTTTTTTTGTTTTGTTTTCACGATTTTATAAATAACGATTTCCGTATGATGGTTATCTAGACAGTACTCGACGTACAACGAACGCGAAGTGAATAATGGTTTAGAAAAAAAGACAAATACATAAATTCCACTTGGTTGGCTTGGAATAAGATAACACTACAAAAAAAAAAAAAAAAATATCAATTGTATAATGTATAATGTATAAAATAAATAAATCGTTTTATTTACTCGTATTGTATACCTTAGTATGACTTATACGACTAAACGTACAGTATTTGCTTAAAATCGTTTGTTTTCTCCGGTATATTATTAAATTATATTGCATTGGTACATTTCGGTTGCCAGTATGTTCGAAATCGTCAATTCCGACGTGGGCACACGAGGAAACGTAAAATAATGAAATCGTGTCGAATAATAACAATATCAATTGGGCCCGGAAATCAACAAAACTATCGGAACAATAATCTAAAACGCCCTAGAATTATGACTTTTACACATTCGATGTATATCTGTTACACGGGACCCGTTTATTTACCCGAAATCCATTGTCCTAGAACAGCGATAACGTATAAAGAAACCGCCGCAAATGAAATGCAAAGACATTATTGTAATCATGAAATGTGTTCAAATAAATACCGTATCGAAATCTGTCGATAAATTACCATGTCCTATTCGGATTACGAACTTCACGAGGAATGTATTTTGTACGTTTGCTTTACGACATTACAACGCGGAGGTGTAGCCGAGATTTTTCAATGGAGATGGGGCCGACAAAAAATAAATAAATAAATGAAAACTCCATAAAATTACACGTTAACGTTTATATCCTTAAATACGTTTAAAAATATATTATACTTGCAATTTTTATTGCATTTATACCTCCGACCACTGTGTTGGACCTATATTAGTGTTGCATAACCATTACGGTTTAACTGATACATAATTTTCAATATTCATAACTACACCTTAATCTTAAAAGTAACCGTCATACTCGAAAAATCTAACGATCAATCTTGTGATCGGGAGCAACTATTCTTATGTACATTTTTATGGCGGCTAACGAAAATTCATATGATAATTATTTTTATCATTCCAATATTATAATGTTGTGCGTATCAACATTTTTTTTTTAAAAAAATGCTAGTTTATAGTTGTCAGAATGAGGGAACATGTTTGGAAATTACGTCGTTATACGGTTCTCTAACGGTCGAAAGAAAAACCAAAATCAAATTTACTCGAAATCCTCATGGATTTGGCCGGGTCGCGATAATACGATCGCCCTGTAGTAACCTCGTCCGTGGTTGACAACGTGGTATTAAATTAGTTAAAAAAAATAATAAAAAAAACCATTGTAAATGCGTTACACGATTACGATATAAATGCGATAAGATTACACTATAACGGGATTGATTAAATGGAAATAATTAGTTTTACGATGTTGTGGTTTTTTTTTTTTTTATTATTATTTTTGTTCTTGACACACACAAAAGCAAGCGATTGACAAACAAATAATTTGGTTGATTATATCAAATATAATATCGTTGGACTAGGAAAGTATATTATATTATGTAAGAGCCACTAAAATACTATAAAAGTTCTACGATTTAAAAAAAAAAAAAAACAAAAATGTGTATGCAATAAATTAAAATTAAAATACTAACATCATTGTATTGCTGTTGAACAACATGGAATACAATTTTTATTTTTCAGTTGTTTTCAAATTTTTGTTTTGATTAAAGTATTTTACGTTGAGTTTTTGTGGTTATAGATGGCAAAAGAAAAAAAAATATGATGTGAAATATTTTGTCCAACTTTTATGGAACTGATGGAAGCGGTACGCATAACCGAAATGTTTCTTTGGCGTTTTAATTGTTCATTATATTTTAGGTTCGGTAATTTTTGAGTTTTTCTAAAAAAAAATTTTAAAAAAACCCGGCGAATAATACGGATGTGAGTATTTTGTATTTACAAGATCGGTATAGGCCAGAGGTTCCCAACCTATGGTCCGCAAGACAATTTATGGTGGTCCGCGAGCCATACCTACAAAATTTAATAATATTTCATTTTTTTTTTCCACTGGGGCCTGACACAAATACCGACAATCGTGTATAGCACGTCGTTTATTGATAAATTTAAATTGCATAATGCCACTTATGTTATTATTTTAACCGATAATCAAATCTTGTTTGTACAGCATGATTAGACTATCGGTAGTAGACAATGTGTTATGTTTTCAACAAGGATTTTCCGGGCTGCTCTACATTCGAAATGAACAACGAAATCGGTTGGACGCCATTAAAGACATGCGTGTAGATTTGAGCAGTATTCCCCCAAGAATGTCTTTGTTAGTAAAGAAAATGTAAGCCCAAAAATCACATTAAATTGTTTTTATAATTGTAATTCACCTTTAATAAATATAATAATATTGTGTACATTTTTTTTTATAATAGTAATTTTCGTTAAATTGTAAATAAATATAAAACTTTTACTTATAATTCATCAATTATAAATAATATTATAAGCCTGCTATACGGAATTTCATTGGTTTTTATTTATTCATAATCTAAATTCTTCTAAAATGGTGAAAAAAAAATTGATTGTTGTTTATAAGAAATATAAGGTCTAAAGTTTTGGTGGTCCGTGACGTATCTAAAGTTCTCTAAGTGGTCCGTAGTGTCAAAAAGGTTGGGAACCACTGGTATAGGCGGAGATAGTGACTCAGTGTCACCACGTTCGACACTGTCCGACCAAAAATCGGTGGCTCCAAAAAAACCCGAGAAATTATATACTTAAATTTGGATTGTTTTTCAACTCTCTCGCGCACACGCAGAGTTTATAGAAGTTTATTCGAAATAAACCTAACCTATAACCCGACCTCACGTCATTCCCTATTAATCCGAATATTCTGTATACAATATACTGAATATAGTTTATATAGTATCCAATCAAAAATGTATTGTACGTCCTACGTGTGTAGATTTAGGTGCCTATAGTAGTAGTGATTGTCTTATCATATATTATTATAAATTATATAAAGTTTCGTTAATTATATTTCACGTCGAATAAAATCGACAATATCATAAAGTTTCAAGGTTCGACGGTTTTATACGCCGCTAATAGATGATATATTCCGCAACTATTAAACGAAATTACGATGGGAAATTGTCAAATTTAACAGAAATAAAAAAAAAAATAAAATAAATAAAAAATTCAAGATTCAAACTAATAATAATAATAATAATAATCGCTCGTAAACATAAAACCGGTTAAGAAAAATCCATATTGAAATAATCCTCGCAATTTGGAATTCATCACGTCCATTTGCTATTGTACGTTATTTTTTATTTTTTTTTTCTAGAAAATTTTACAATCTATACAATTAATGCAGTATAATAAGCATAAGGTATGTTTTAGGTATGGTATGGTGTAATGGCTTGAGTCACGTGAGGGAAGAACCATCCGGCGAAGGCACTTCGACGTGAAATTACCGAATACTTAATGTATTATTATGCGGTTAGTTTATTAGATCTCTTGTTTCAATCTTTTGGGGGGGGGGTTTCCAGGAATGGAAATGGAAAGAAGATTTTTAACAAGGGGATTAGTACGATTTCGCAGGCGATTTCTGAATTTGGAGTAGTGTAGTTTGGCGGTGGTGGTGACCTTAGGAATATGGATATCAGTGTGAAGGGTGTGGTTTGAGATATAAGGAGGAGCGTTAGTTATGAGTCTGAGGATTTTTGATTGGAACACTTGAATTTTTTTGTGCATTTGATTTTTTGGCAGCGCCCCAGAGCTGTATACCGTAGAACCAGATGGGTTTAAGAAGAATATTGTCAATATGAAATTTGGTTTTGAGAGAAAGTTTAGAGAACATACCAAGGGTGGGTCTGAGAAGGTAGAGACGTTTGTTTAATTTTAACTTAGTTGTGTGGATGTGTTTGGCCCAAGTAAGGCGTTTGTAGTACGTTATTTTTATATGGATAATAATGTTTTATTGAAATTCGAAGAGAATTTTCGAAATGATATTTTGAGGACATACGTTAAACACTGAGGTGTGGTAAAAATGCGATAAGTGCCTTTTTTTTTTTTTTTTTCTATTATTATAATTATTTTAAAACCTGCACGAAAACGCCCGGGAATTTGGCTTGAGCGGTGCCAAACACCGGAAGATTTACCGTTTTATCATTTCTACGTCATGTATAATAATATTCGTACGCACGGGTCGTCAGACTAGCACAACAATAATATAATTGCAATGTATATATATAATCGTATTCAATTTCAAAACGAGCGGAGTCGTTACGTCGGAATTATCGCGTCTGAAAGACGATTCCTGACGTGGATGCGTGCGGATCACTCGTATAAAGCAAATCCAAAAAGACCTGTAAAATAAATAAACGTCTTAATTGTAAACGATTAAAATACTGCACGACCCTGCACTATAAGCCGGTGGGGGAGTTTCGAACTTGAGTACATTCAAGATATTATTATACGTACAAATTTCGAAATATTCTAACGGCGTCGTAAAAATAAATTATACGTAAACGTACCAATATCGCGTCCCGGGACGAACGACGCGCATCTCGCCACGCGCAATTTAAAACTTTTTAATGCTTTTTTTTCTTCTTCTTCTTCTTTTTACCCTTAAAATTATTATGTAAACGCACTTAACGCAACTTTGTGTGAATTTATTTCGCCGACAATTTTCAATTAAACGATTTTCGCCGTGTATACGAACATCATTGTTACGAAACAGTACTTTTTTTTTTTTTACCGTCTCGCTGAAAAATATTTCGTACTCGGACATTTCCGCGCTTTTAACGAACGCCGTCGGGAGTTTTAAATACGGTCCACTCGGATTTCCGGCTACGTCTGTATCCATTTATTATAATACCGCACGACCAGGGCCTATTTAAAACAATTCGATCGCAGTCTAATCCCGTATTGAAAGAACGCCAAAGAAAATTATATTGTATGGGTGAGTGCCCGGCGAAGTGTTACGTTAATTTAGTGATGACCAAACCTGATGATTTCGAACAGCACGAAAAGTGTGCCCGAAATATTTTAGAACTCGTCAGACCATTATTAAGGAAAAAGTGTACGATTTCAGAATTCTACGACAAGTTATTCTTTTCGCCGACAGTTTCGCGCCCAAGAATTTCCAGTAGGACGGGATGTAAGCAGTACCCAAAAAATAATTGCGAATAAATCGTAGAATCGTTTTTCGGTGGGGGGGATAACTTGTCCCCCTAAACAACATTAAACGATTCCTAGAGTCCTTTACAAAAAAAAAACCGATAAACAAATATTTGTTTTTCATTTGTTCGTTGACATATTATAAGCTATGCGAAATTTCTCATAGTCGTATCCTCAACGCCATCGTATACACCGTTATCTTAAAATTAATCAAAACGAACCGTCATAGGTGAGGTCATATGTTAATTTCGAAATTAGTTACGACATTCGTCGTCGTATCGAAGAAAAAAACCTGTCGGCAATTTCCACACGGATTATGCCGTGCGATTATTTTTTTTGTCCGCAATAATCGAATATTTGTATAATTTCCGATTATAAATCGATTTGCCGAATAATCCGAGAGTATAGAACGATTGTTAATCGAACGACGAATAATCGAATAATAATCGTCGTGTTATAATCTACAATCGAATATTCATACTACATAGTGTAACGACAATAGTAATACGAGTGATCAAATAATTGTTCTGGTTGTATTCACGGAATTGTAAAATAATCATACACTTTTTTTTTTTTTTTATTTATTATAATTATAAAATGTTTCAGCACACCTAGTGCTATTACAACTTTTTAATTTTTACAATTTTATTTGTTACAAATTTAAATGATTATAAATTTATTAATGACATAATTATTAATAGTGAGAGTGATATAATAATGTGTTACATATATGAATATAATAATAATAACGATGAGGTCTAGTATATTAATAATGATCTTCATTTTCTGATGATGAGTCTTCTGTGTCTGTTAAAAGAATGTCCCGGGAAAGTCGAGGCCGCAGACGTCTATTGAGTGTTTTTTTTCCTATATTGTAATGACGAGCACTGTCCACAAGTATTTTAGTTTGGCGTGGAAATTTTTAAATTGGGCTTTAATCCATGTATTTATCAGGGGTATTTTCGTGTTATTATCGATCTGGCGATTTCTCATGAACCACGGTGCTTTTAGACGTATCCTTAAGAATTTATTTTGTAAGATTTGTATTTTATTTATTTTAGTTATAGAGGCAGCGGACCATACAGGGCAGGCATAAGTTATCAGTGGAAGAAAATTATAAAACGTTAAAATTACGTCATTGTAACACTGGTACAAATACCATTCGGTAGACCCGCGCGAACACGCGGGATTTATTATCCACCGTGTTATTATTATTTTTTTACTCGATATTATTCCTTATCGTTTAACTAATTTTACTCTTCGCTTAATTTTTATAGTGTGTAATATCGATATTTATACTCGAGTGGCCGTACGGGCATCCCGAACCCGAACCGGACAATAGGTTATTTGATTATTCGACCATTCGATTAATAAAAATAATCGCACAGCTCCACTCACCAACTGTAATAAATTGATCGGGAATATCGAAAATCTGATTACCGGATTTGTGTTTGTCCGCCGGCGACCGTAATTTCTAACTCGAGACCCGGTTACAACTCGAATTCGTTTATGTTGTACAATCCACCCAATATATCACTTTTTTTTTTCAGAAGTAAAAAAAAAGTTTTTCTACCTAACCTTCAAGTTTAATTATTTCGAATTTAATTTGCGTTAAATTATATGTAATAACCTACTTGCGTATTATAATTAATTAAATGCAAATATATTTAATACAAAATTATTTACACTATATACCTATATATCCAATACACATACATAAAAAAAAAAAAAACTAATTAATTCAAATAAAATCGTTCGAAAAATAATTTATCAGATGTCGCGAGTTTTTAAAATAAAATATGTCAATAGGTGCAATGTTTAGTTCTGACTGATAATAATCATAAAATATTCACAAAAAAATATAAAAAAAAAAAAATAATGGGCAGTAAAATATGATTGTATAATTTTGTCCAGTCCTAAAATTGTGGATAATTCCATGATGTCCTTTAAACGTTTTCTCGGTGTTGGTCTAACGCAAATCGAATCATCATTATACCAGATCCTATGCCCATGGGAAACATTGCTGCTTACTCTGCAATGATATACTTAAGTGATAATTCTATCTAGACAATAATGCAATAAAGTAAGTTAGTGTTAAGGACGACGGTGAATTAAAATGTTTACGTACCAGTAAAGTGTATTTATTGCTTTTTTTTGTTTTATGAAAACACGTCCTTATTCACTGGTCTGTTTACAGTTGAAGGTTGACAATTATTTAAAAAAAAAATAAAATATATATATTTTTTTCGCGCAACATAATCGCGTGGATTAAGTTGTTGCACTACTGTCAATTTATATGGGTGAAAATTAAATTGCTCATGAAAAATTCGTCTCACTGTGCGACTAGGCATCCCTAAAGCAGCCGAATGTTTGTGTGCAGATCGCCTAGGGGATTCGGCAAAATTGCCGCCCTTACCCTTTCGATGTTTTCTGGCGTCCTGACGGTTCCTTGAATGTCCATTTTTTTTCTTCTGCACACTACCGGTATCCCTGAACGTGTCCACCCACAAACAAACCGACTTCTGATCAGGCACACGACCTGCAGGTGCGATGTTGAAATGGTTTCTGAAAGCGCGCGGAGTTGCGATGATTAAACGGCTCTTGCTTTGTCCACTGCATTGTTGACATTGGACTAGTTATAACAAAAACCTTAGATAACGTGCTTTCGAACAAGCCATAAACCATCGCTCTACTACTAATAGCCGCTCAGTTGCGAGAGTTTCAGATAAGGAACTAACCACGCCCCACCCTGTATAATGAACATGAACTTGGCTCGGTTTTTTTCCTTTTTATTAGAATAATTCGACTTCAACTAGTCTAAACAGAGAAAAAAATTGGCAAACTTTCACGGACTTTTCAGACATCGCGTTTCGACCGATAATTTGGTTATGGCACAATTAGTTAGTGGAGTTAGTAGACTGGAAAATACTATCGAGTCGAGTACTCGTCACAATTCGAGTACTCGACATTTGAACTCGACTAGACTTCAAATAATTATCAAAACTCGTCTGGCGCTAATACCGATACGTATGCCACGCGAGCGTGCGTCGTATCGTTATGATTTCCAGGTCATTATATTTCCGGGTTCATATATTTCTTGATGTTTACGTAGACGTCCCCGACTAAATTGCATACGATATAATAATGTATCGCCAGTAACGTTAGATTATAACTACGGTTGAATTGCAATGTTCGGGCGCAGGCCAATAAGGGTAAATTAATAATTTAATAAAATAAATGTAATAAATATTAACGGATTTATCAATATATAGAGTACATACGAGGTCTGTTCAAAGAGTACCAGGATTTCATAATTACAAAATTGATGTTACCTATTATTTAAAGATATCTCCTACGAAATACTCTCCTCCGGACGATATGCAGTGATCCCCCGGCGATCTTGCCATTTTTCAAAAGTCCTTTGGCGCTGCTACAAAGTTAAAACTATGAGTTCTGTTGCCGCGTTCGTTTTAATTTCCTCTACATCTCATAACCGTTGTTCTTTAAGCGCAGATTTTAGTCTTGGAAATAGAAAAAAAAAATCACATGGGGCCTGATCTGGGGAACAGTGAAAGTCCGCGGGTCTGCAGCAATTTTTTTTGTCGGTTAAAAATTCACGAACCGGTGCATTTTCTAGGTGAATTTGGCAGCGCGACCCTTCTCATCTGTATATTTTCCTGTAGAATTGCACGACAAGACTCAATTGAAATTCGTTTTGTTAACTCACGAACGGTTAATCGGTGTCCATTTCGCATTTTTTCGCAATTAGTCGTTTCTGGATGACGTCGACGGTCTTCCAGAACGTGGATCGTCTTCGGTCGCCCGCCGATTGTCCTCGGCACGTTTAAAACGCTCGAAAGTCACGGAAACACTTAACGAATCATCCCCTAAAAGTGTTTTTTTTTTTTTTTTATCTATTTACGTACGTTTCCGTTGCATCATTTTTACCAAGATTCGAGCAATACCGGACATGTCGATAACGACGAACGAAACAAACTGCCCGGATTTAAGCACGTGTAATTTCAAACTGAAATAAGATAGCGACTTTGAGTTTTGTTCGAAATATCCGCTAATTCGCGTGGAATACATCTGTGTAGATTAGCCGTAATGGCATTTGTCGTGGTACTCTTTGAACGGACCTCGTGATATATTGCATTGAATTATAGACGAGGCGTACGTACTCGTATAGTGTATTGACGGTACCTGTATATTTTACGATTTACACGTCAAGTTAACGTTCTACACTTACAAAACCACCTAAACAGCCTATCTTTTTGGTATACTAAATGGAAAGTTCAAATTTATAACGAAAAGTCATCACACATTACCTTTTTCTTTAAGACAGGGTGACAACCTTCTGTTAACCTAAATAATCAAGCAATACCAATAGTCCCTAACATCCGTTACCTAGGTCTAACCCTAGACAAGAGACTCACCTGGGCAGAATATATAAAAATTAAACGCAACACTCCAAACCTCAGAAGGAAATTACTACACTATCTGATAGGTAATCACTCTAAACTCAACCTCAATTCCAAACTACTAATTTATAAACAACTTCTCATGCCTATATGGCATCCAGCTATGGGGTGCGGCTAAACCATCAAATTTAAACATAATACAAAGATTTCAACCGATTACCTTACGCATGATAACCAAGGCCCCCTTTTATGTATCCAATTACACACTCCACACTGACCTAAATATTAAAACTATCTCAGAAATGTCGTTAATTATACATAAACGTTATCGGTTACGACTAGAGAACCACCCCAATCCGCTTAATCGCATCACTTAACGCACAAACAATCCCTGAGAATCCCCAAAGGAGACTGAAAGAGAAGATGGTGCCGTGACCTAAACTCTTGATCTCGAAAAAATAAAAATAAATAAATAATAATAATATATTTAACATAACATTAAAACGTTAAACCAATAATGTGTAGTCGCTGGGTTACTTCTTTTATCAAGTAAGTCATGTCAATTTATTATAGCCCATATTCTTATTGTAAAAATAATTTTACAGATTGTATATTTTCTATTAAAAAACAAAAAAAGTAAACGTAATACGCGTTATAGTAGGTTGTGATCGTACGACGACGGGATTTTTATTATACGGGCAGGTACCCGTAGGTACACTTGAATATGCGCGCGGTGTGCCGCGGAGACGCGACAAGAGCCCCGCGTGCATGTGCCGCGGTTCGGGGTTTGTTGCGAGACGGTCTGCCGCCGCGGACGTTTCGCCCGCCGTATCGCTTGGCGGCGGGCTAACCGGCGGGCTGCACTACGAAATTAGAGAACGCCGCGAGGGCCGGCGCGTGTTGGATAAAAGTTCGAAATTCCATATGGACGTTATTATTTCGTTTATACAAGAACGGGTAATATGTACGAGCTGTGCGGTTTCTTCGGCGAGAATCGACTGTATTCCGCACGCGTATGTACACCGCGGCCGCGGTATTGATTAACTCGATAAAACAAAAAAAAAAAAAAAAAAATCGTGTTTTTGTTAAAAAATCGCGACCGCCGACACCGTCGAAACACGTAGGTACTTATTGTGGGTATCCGATCGCCGAAACGCGGTGTCCGCGGTTAAGTCCGCGGGCGAGTTTGCCAAATTTTATTATTTTTTATAGTCGAGTTATTGTAATAAACGCACACACACAAAAAACAACCGGGCCGAGTTAAAGTTTATTATAAAACATAAACGAATTCGAGTGGTAAAAGTGTCTGGAGTCGTTAGAAATTACGGTCGCCGGGCGGACAAAACACAAACCCGGTAATCGGATTTTCGATTTTCCCGATCAGTTTGTTACAGGCCGTGAGTACTCCACGCGGAATTCGCCGACGGTTTTTTCTTTAATACGACGACCGTATGTCGTAATTTTTTTTTGTTGAAATTAACATAGTATCACCTATTAAACGTTTCGTTTTGATTGATTTTTAAGAGAGCGGTGTGAGAACGACTATGGGTTATTTCGCTTGTAATTTTCACGTTTGAAATATTTCATATGCGAAATTTCGCACGGCGTGTAATATTTCAACGAACAATCGGCGGACAATCGATATTTGTTTATCGGTTTTTGTTATGTGTTTCGTAATGTCATAACTATAGTAACGACCTATAGTGTGTGCGGTCACACTGATTGACTGATTTCATATCGTATCAATAAGTACCAATCGTTAATTTGAACTTTTTATGTCGCTTAATCAACTGAAAAATTGTATATATATATATATATATATATATATATATATATATATATATATATATATTATATACACTATGTTTGTAGTTTTTTTTTTTTGAACTTAAAATTAAAATCACCGTATGATTTTTTAGAATATTATAACCATAAATTCGCCTTACTCGAGTGCAGGCCAGGCACCACGTACCTAAACCGTATCAATTCAAAGAATATATGAAATAACTGTCTATAATAGACAAATCGTTTTTGATCATTTTTTAAATACAAAATTAATATACGAGTTGTGTGCAATAATTAATATTATTATCTAATTTATAAAGCGTTATTTTAATTTGCGTATAATGAATTGACAATTGACCATTTCTATAACATCTAATGTCACCTGGGCGAATTTCCGCCGTAGGCATAATAGTATTATAGTTTTAAATTGAACAAACTCATTTTATTTCATATTTTCAGCAAAATGAAATATTTTATGAAATTTACATGAAATTGTAGAACCCCTAGGTTTCATATAATATCATTCCGCTGCAGTCTGATAGATCTAATCTAAGTACTCTGCCCACCGCCGCTGGAAATACCGGCGATACCGGAAACACCGCCGGAAATGATTTTCAAAATTATTAGCGAATGGTACCGCGAATTACCATAACGTTCATCGTGAATAAGAAACCGCAGCGACTTGCGACCCGGTAGACGGAATCCCAGTGTGCCCCACTAAAATAATTATATTGCAATAATAGTAATAATAATAATATTAAACCGTGTAACATCTATTCATGCATTTCGATCCGTCACGTTTTAGTATGATAAAATATCGCCGGTATCGTTATTGTTAATCCGATAAACTCGTTGGAAAATATTATAGTTCGAGTTTTTCGAGGAAGACGAAAGAAAGTTACGAGGAATTAAAATCGCTCAAACTTGAGAAATAAAGAATGTAAACGTATTAAATTCGCGTAAAAAAAAAATATATATATATTCCAAATAGCTTTAAATAATTAAGAAATATTTTGAAAATAACTCTACGTCTAGAAAGTTATTATACAACTATTTGATAATAAATTCAGACTTCTTCGATTACTATTCATTGAATCACAAAAAAAAAAAAAAAAAATATCGAAATTAACGGAAATATTCTCGTTTCCTTCCGGTTTCCACACGTTGCTAAGGAAACTACAAGGGAAATCATAAAAGGTCCCATTACAATGCACCAACCAAACAAAATTCGCCACCAGAAATCGTCCACGGACTTGATGATTCGAGTACGATTTTTAGTGAAAAAGTTGTTTAATCAGAAAAAAAAAAAATACATAATAGTGCACTCCTCGAGCGTATCACTTAGAATCTAAAAATCACACTTGTTTTATAATAACAAATAAATAATATTATATTATATAATCATTATTTATTTTTATTACGGAGTGATTTTTCATACTATAAATGTTTTCTTGATAAATTTTCGTCCAATTGTTCAAATTCTCAATTCTGAGTATATTCGTAGTGAATGTGTTTTACAACAATGTGTATTTCTTTTTCTCCGAAATAATTTTTTTTCGGTTAGAAAATATCATCGGACTATTCCATTCCTTAATATACTTTTCCCGAGAATAGCTTTTTATAACTTTTTGTTGAGTTTAATGCTTAGATTTTTTTTTTTGGTACACTACCGTAAGAGATGCAGAATATTTCATAGTGATACTTTACTTGAAATATTTTTAAAATATTCAACAATTCATCCCCTAGATCTTTCTTTGTCAAAACAAGGTTTGAATGAAAAAATTTATTGAAAAAGTCGGAAATTTGGATGGTATTTTTTAAAAATGTTTCCATTTTGGGAAAAACATAAGATCATTAATCATCGTCGCTAGGGAAACTATCGTTGCTTAGTTATTAAAATACTCTTGTATTTTTTTTTTTTTTTGTTATTCAAATTAACACACAGTTCTGTCTGTATGTCAGCTATAAAAACCTTCTGAGTGGAAGGAAGGCATCTCAAAATTTAACCTCCATAGTATGGCTTACACTCGACTTTCGATATTAAAATTTGAACAAATTACGTTTTGTTTGTATTGTAATTACTTCTGGGTTACACGGATGAATCATAAAACAGTTGTTGTTATGTAAAAAATAATTCTGCATTTAAAAACGGCGAAATAAATTTGCACGGACAGTGCAGAGAGCGGTACAGCTGGTATGATATAATAATATTTCAATTTATTGCGCGTGAGTAGTGAAACGGTTTTCAACATATTTTGGTCGATACTATAGGTTATAGTTTAATATTATTTATACGATTTCCGTAAAATCAGATCTCATACCGGCCTAAAACGGATTCGCATAAAAATCTAAATGTCCAACGACCCCGCTGCGAAATGTTAGCGAATTTATCATGCTCACGTCTCTCTATATAGGACAAATCGTTGTTAAACGCGTGCGTTTTTAACAAAAAATGTATTACCTAAACCGCAAACGATAAAATAATATTATAGAAACGTGTCTACGAACGTCTACAATTCATCGATAAAAAAAAATGGGCTCGCAAGACAAAAAAAAAAAAAAAAACAATACGACTCGGACGATTATTGTTATTATTGTTGTTTAACGGTCAATACGTGCCGAGGATTTGTTTTCTTTGGCGTACCACTGCGAAATAGTATTTAAATGAGAAAACATTTTTTTTTTTTTTTTTTTTTTTTATCAACAATCGCATTACTTATACAATTTTCCGTGCGGAAACGTTTACCCAAAAACGGCGTGTTGATAAAGACGACGACGACGGGCCAGGTTACCAGCTACCCTCGCAATTGCACGGAGTGTGCATTACGATATTATCACACCATTATAATATTTATGTCACGGAAGTCTCAAAATTATCGCTAATTATCGCAAGAAACTACGGAAATTTCAAACCGGAATATTACTTTCTCGAGACGGATTTATTGCGAGGAAACATTCCAAAACGATTTAAAAATAAAAAAATAATAAAAAATATTCAGAAAACTCGACGGTTTTCAATTTCGTGCATGCAATGCCCGCGTTAGAAATACACAACAATTAACAGAACTACTAAACGTACGGTTGTTTTGTTTAAACGTAAAAATGATTTTTATCAATTATATTTCGACCAATTTAACAGAATTTAGAAATATTTCGATCGCGCCAAAAGCGTGCCCCGGAAGGATTATGTCCTCTACTACTGGCCTGTCCGTACTTACGTACGACGTCTTAACGGTTCAACAAAAATGTCAATATCATTGTAAAAATACAATTGAATACAGTAAATTTGGCTGCGCTGGGAATTTTCGCGAGATGATAAATAATTGCATTGATTTAGATTGTTTCGAACGAAATAAATTTCGCCGTCGTCGTCGTATAAATAGTGCGATACGAGCCCACAGACAACACAATGCCCAAAACAAACTACGGAAAAGCGAACAGATATAATTTTACCGATTTTTCAATCGCAAGTAGTACTGGCGACTGGAAACAGAGTTCTTCCAGAATACACAAATAAATGGCAAGAAATACGCAATTCCCAACTGCGTAATATGAAAAATTCTTAAAGCGAATTCGAATTCGTAGTGGGTAGTGTGTATTTCCGTAGTTTTCGTATTACAAATCGATTCCGTTCGTCCACCGCGGCCTACCCGACGTTGTTTTGCATAAAAAAAAAAAATCAAAAAAACCTACGTGGGTTCTATTTGCTAGAAGTTCTGTCGTGGGCTCAGGAAACTGTCGAATTTGCGGATGGCCGAATGCCCACGCAGACGAAATAATCGATAACGTTAGGTTGACATAATCCATATCATGAGGTTAATTCTAAAACATTTCTATCGTTTTTTCGGATTGTACCTTAGTTTTTAATATATTAAAATGTAAATTCATCGTTGTTATAGCAATACGGTAGAGAACTGATTTGAAAGTGCAATACGTTTTTTTTTTTTTTTTTAATTTATTAGGTTTGTTATTACGATCACTTTAAGGCGAATACGAGTCCACAGAGCTGTGGTAACGATAAAATCAAAATAATTCGAAAACTTAATCTATAATTTTGTGATTATATTATTATGGATATAGTGCATAGACGGAAATCCATTAAAATTTCTATGGGGGGGAGGGGCTAAAATTACTTAAAAAAAAAACAAAAATAACTTAATACAAATAGTATGATAAAATAATTCAAAACACCATTGCATCGCATATTTTATTGAATTTAATTAATAATCATAAAAAATGTTAACAGCCTGTAGGCTGTAATTACACATAAATACAACCGAACATTACAATAATATAGTTAATTCAAATTATTCTAAAACAATTGTTCCTATTTTTTTCCTGCAAATAACGTAGTCATTGTTAATAGATTTTGTAATTTCTTTTTCAATATTAAAAATTGAGATCGAGTTAAAAAGATTTTGAAGCAGAGATGTTCTTAACCAAGTTTTTAAACGCCACATGGCAAATTGACTACGCTCACGTGTTGACGAGCGAATTGAAAGTGTAATTGCCGTTTGCAACAATTTGTATAAATTCGGGTAGAATTGTTTCCAGATATAATTTGTCAAATCTTCAAGTTTAAAATGCTTTTTTATGCGAGAACTTATATTAAAATTTTTGGCAACTTTCATTACTGATTTTAAGTCAGTCAGTTAGTCATAAGCTTTAAGTGACCGCTTGATTTACCTTACCCCTGGTTCGCCTTTATATTTGTATTATGATTTAACATAAAACACAACAAATACATATATATATATTTTTTTTTTTTGTGGATGGGCTAGGCCGGAGGGGGGGGATACTTGCTTCGGCAGTACATATACTAAAATTGGAACGATACAGAGAAGATTAGCATGGCCCCCGCGCAAGGATGACACGTAAAATCGTGTAGCGTTCCACATTTTTACTTTGCCGAGACCGTCATCGCGGTGAAGGAGTCGGCAGAACTGCAGCGCCAAGCCCTCGACGTCGCCGCCGTCGTTGATCGGGGCCTCGTAGTCGCTAGACCGCCGGTCGAGAAGTCGGTAGGAAGTGTCCCCCCTACAGCTTGTGAGGGCAGCAAGTGGGTTTCGGCCCGACTACTGCCAAATCCCCGCGGTAGGGCGAGAAATGTTGTTAGACAATTTTTATGCGAGCCCGCCCCGCCTTTGGGGTAAACGGAATGTGTACCTGTCAATTATTTGTATTTTTCACATTCAATAAAGGACGGCGATCCGCCTCCCGAAGTAGTGCCTCGCGGCGTTTCCGGGATATTGCCGGTTTAAACAGCAACAAAAAAAAAGGCCTGGGGGGGTCATTTCTACCGATGACATGGTGTGCGTTTTGAATAAAACCCAAATGCGCTGTGCTGAATCTGCATTTTTTTCACGGATTTAGCGCGTTTTCCCGAATTACCAACGGGCAATGGGTATTCGAAATTCGTTTCGTTAGGTTATTTCCGGAAACGCTCCGACCGGATCGGTGGTTTACGCGAACCGTTCGTTCGACGCGACGTTCCTGCGAGACCGACTCGCCATTTCGCCCGTTTGATTTATTTGTCCGGCAACGGTACGAAATTCGGAACGCCGTCCCGAAACGATCACACCTTTTTTTTTTTTTTAATTTTTAATTTTGCTATCGGCATTACTCCCGCCTCCCGGAATGACCGTGAGGCTCTACTACGGGAGGCGGGTCGCCATCATTTCTTTACAAACGTACAAGTACAAATTATACACAAAAATAAAATCCCGTGTTCCCCTTCGACGGGGCGGGCTCACATTATTAGTGTACAAAGTTTGGCGACCCTACCGGGGAATGGGCAGTAGCCAGGCCGAAGCCCACTTGCCGCCCTTATACTTGTAATGGGGGGGACACTTCCTACCGGCCCCACGGTCGGCGGTCTGGCGTCTGCGTGGCCGCGATCAACGACGGCGGCGATGCGCTTGAAGGCGCGCCCGCCGGCGGCGTCGAGGGCTTGGCGTTGCCGTTCGGCCGACTCCTTTTCCGCGACAACCGTCTCTGCAAAATCGACCGCGGCTTTCCAACGATCTGGAGATTCCAACATGAGCGACACCAAGTCGCCCGGTTCGAGCGGACCGATCCTCCGGACCAGGCGCTCCCTGTCCCCGTCAAACGCCTCGCAGCGCACGAGGGTACGGAGAGCGTCGTCATCCTCCTCGTTCTGCTCACCGGGAAAACCGCAGTGAGAACACCCGGGGGGTGCGGAACTCGCCCCCATCCGATGAAGGAACGAGTTAAAGCATCCGTGCCCCGTGAGAAGCTGAGTGAGGCGGTAAGTCACCGAACCATGCGGTCTTGTAACCCACCGCACCAGCAAGTCCGGGGGAATGAGCGTGCGCGTCCGCGCTACGGATCCGGATACTCCAAGAAATGTTCGTCAAATAGAACATATTGTAGTCAAAACCTAATCGAGGTTCTTTATAAAAACGATCACACCTCAGGTAAACCGTCGGCAACGCGTTTTTTTTATTTATTTATATTTTTCTCTGGCGATAAATCGCGAATATTATTTCCGCGCGAATAACACCGGCGACGGCGGTACGCGAAACGCGAAACGCACTCGTGGACCGACCGATTGAATATCCAAAGTCGGCGCCGCGTATGCGTATTATTATTATTATTATTATTCGAGTGTGGTGGCGGTGTGCGCGTTCGTTCATTTGGTATTCGACGCGGGTTATCCGAACGTGTGCACGCCCGTGTACGCGAGCGGCCCCGCGGATAGCGCGCGGCCATATAGAATTACTACGAGGGCTCTCCGTGCACCGCGTACACGCACACATACGCGTAGACTCAATCAAGCGGTTTACGTGTTTTATATTGAATTACCCGGCCGACGGCGATGCGAGTGCCAAACACGGGCGGGGTCACCGAAAGGGTTGTAAAAAAAAAATAAAAAAATAAAAAAAACGATACGCGTGTTTTGTTTCCGGTTCCACCCCTAATAATACTTTTTTTTTATCCTTACGTTATAACCGTACGGTTATTGGTAACGCGAGCGGGTGTGATGGGGGGCAGGGGATAAAAAAAAAACCGCCGTTCAAAACGTACGAATAAATATAGTTTTGCGGTTGTATACGATAGGTTTTTTTTTATTTTTTTTTATATTTTTAATCTCCAAACGAGAAATCGACTGCGCGTTCTTGTTGGTGGGGTTTTTTTTTTCGTTTAATTTTATTTTTTATTTTCGGTTACGCGTGCGTACGTTATTAATTTTTCATACGTACACATTAATCCGAAATTTCGGAATTGTGAACGTGAGCCGAAAACGGCGGGATAGAGTGTAACGCACTGTGTATGGGGCGACGGGCGCTTTCGGTGAAGCGCAGCAATTCCCGGCCGGGTTTATCGTTTTAATTAATTTCGGTTGATTTTCCCGACAAAAGCGTGTCCGGGTGTGTGCACGGATTATTATTATTTTTTTTTTATTTTTTTTTTTTTTAACTTGTTTTTTATCGTTTCCGTTTGTACGGCGACTCTGCTGCGCCAGTGGCACCTGTAGAGTTTGGCGACGAGTCGACGAAACCGAAAATATTCTCTACGACAATATTTACGCCGGCGGAACGGTATCCTTTGGTATTGCGAGAAACGATACGCGGTAGGTAACGATAAATAACGTAAAATAATAGATAGAATAAATTCCGGCGGTTGTGCTGGAGGAAAAATAAAGACGATGGCAGACAAATTAGTAAGAAAAAAAAAAAAAAAATTCATTATTCAAAAACAATCTCGTAGATACGTGTTTTCGTGCGTTTTAAGTTTATTTTTCGATGGATTTTTCGTGTCGCACCACTTAATAGGAAAATAATAATGTACGTAAATGTTTTAAATTTATTTTGATATAAAACCAACGCCTCCGGGATTTTCGTTTTACTATGAGATTGAGTCATACACGTACGCGTGTTCGGTTTATTGTTCCGGTCAAAGTTCCGGACCATAGCCAGTTATACAAACGGTCAATTATCGTGTTTTTGTGCAGTTTCCGACAAAGCGATAAACGTGTGCAACTGCAATGTTTGAAAACCATACGGTGTTGTATTAACAATATCATATGATGACGTAGCATAATACAATATTATACTTACATATACGCGAAGGTCGTTTACAAAAATAAAAACTACACCTACGAAAAAAGCATTTAAACCGTAAACATTTGTAATTTATAAAACGGTTTATTGTAATAGTATTGCAATTCACTAGACTCTGGAATAAGTGAATTATATTTGTTGGACAAACAATACGGTTTGTTGATGAACTCGCGAAAAATGTTTGATTTCATTTAAGGTGAAAGGGTGGTGCGTAACGGCTGGCACGCATTTGTCCCAGAAAATAGACTGCCCGCAATTGGATTCACAATAAGTAGTAATCCAGTAAAATGTTATAACACATGGGCTGAAAAGGCCCGGGCTTAACACATAGATGTTGCTATTGATTTGAAATTCATCTCATTTATAGTCGGTACTAACCTGCAAAAGACAGCTGTTCAAATTTCATGACAATCTGTTTATTAGTGTGTGTGAGTTATTGTGCTAAGAGTGACGCTACTTTTGTTATTTTCAAAATAATGGATCAAAAACAATTTCGTGTTTTAATTTTACATTGCTTCTTGAAATATACCGTTCAATCGATGAAATGACTTGAAAAGTGTTATGGGGACTCCGCTCCGTCAGAAACAAGAATAAAACGTTGGCATGCTGACTTCAAACGTGGTCGTAGAGACACTGATGGTGCAGAACGCAGTGGACGTTCGAATGAGGCGGCAACACCAGAAAACATTGAAAAATCCACAAAATCGTTTTGAATGATCGCAAAGTGAAGTTAGGCATGAGTTAGCTGACATCGTAAAGGTATCAAAAGAACGTGTTGGCTTTATATTGCACGATCATTTGCCCACGAGAAAGCTCATTTTAAGAATGCGTCGATATGTGACAATGGATGAAACATGGATCCATCACTTCACTCCAGAATCAAAACGAT
The DNA here is from genome assembly GCA_956483605.1 of Tuberolachnus salignus. NCBI lineage: Eukaryota > Metazoa > Arthropoda > Insecta > Hemiptera > Aphididae > Tuberolachnus > Tuberolachnus salignus. Next base: position 44,325,247 of record OY101430.1, read on the forward strand.
CGTCATCTGAGTGGACAGCAACCGGTGAACTTCGTCCAAAGCGCCCGAAAGCACAACAATCACCTGAAAAGTTTATGGCCTCGGTATTTTTGGATAAGCAAGTTATAATACTCATCGACTATCTCGAGAAGGGAAATACCGTCAACAGTGAATGTTATAGAGCGTTATTGGAGTGTTAACAATAAGGGCTGTGCCAGTCGTTCCCCCGTACGTCTGATAGGAGGAAAAAGAAATAAATCAAAGAACATAGCCTCAAATATCCAAATATTTTTTTCGTCCGGGGACCCCATGTCGGTACTTAATCGATAACTACCGTCGATTTTTTATGCAAAACCGCATCGGGTAAGTCAAAGGGAATAACGTTTACACGCGTGATATTGATAAATTGATAAATATAATATAAATTAATATCGCAATCCGGATATGCGTTTTCCGTACAATTTACTTTCCGGTTAGTTTCTTTTCTAATGTCCCGGTCAATTATCATTTGCGACCCGCATTCGCTTGCGGCCCGGCTCGGTAGTGGTCAATTTTTCAAATAAAACCCACGCATTAGCGCAATCGGACAACTCCGGTGTGTGATGGTACGCAATAAAAAACGGATTATGGACACGTATGCGACCTCCACGGGTCATTAACCGCGATCGGGAAAATAATAGGTACGTTTCGGCGGTGTACGGTTCGTTTACGGTTACTAATTTTCGCGATAATCGGTTTAGTTGGCTGTGTGCATCCCGTCATCGGATGTGCAAACAAATTCGATTTGAAAATATATCTACTACGCGAAAATGTCCGTTTAATCGATGGCAATAAAGTCGGACGCACGCACAGGTGTAGAGCACAATAGATTTCAAGCATATACTGGCCGTTGTAAACGCGTGAAAATGTTAAAAATTAAGTTTACGTTAACATTTAACTTGACTTATTTTGATTATTAACTGTTTTTTCTTTATTGTTGTTTGGCTACGTCGTCGATTGATTTTCAATTATATCACGTTAAGTTAATTTAAATTTCTTTTAATTTTAACGCAATATTATATGTGTAATCTATTACACAATTTTAATTATTTTATACCGTCGTTATAAATCGTACGTTATATTTTAGTTTCTGAGTGCAGCGAAGAGAATCTACGAGTTTCACTAAGATTTATTATTATTCTTAGGAAAACATTTTTTCGTGTAGTAAAATTATTTTGATTTGTTCACGTAGTAAACACGTTAAAAATCGCAGGGTTTTCTCTAGATGATAGAAAAATATCTTTATTCGGAAAAATTTCCGAAATTCTCAATATTTTTTCCACAAAATTCTTTATTAGGTTTTTTGTTTTGTTTTATAAACACTCTATTTGTTGAGTAAAATGGCGAGTAAACAATATAGAATTGTTCACGCAGAACGTTAAACTATAGTACAACCTCCTAGATTCTTTTTTGCTTTTTTTTTTCTTTTCGATTAACGCTTTAAACGGTTATTAAAATAAAAGGATAAAACATAATCGTATCGTAATTTATAAGATTTTTTCACGTGATACTTAAAAGATCGGTAAGATTTCTAGACAATTAAACAATAATAGTCATATTATTTATTAGTCATATAGATACATCGATTCAATGGTGTTGAATTCTAGGATAGCCCAAGAGAAATTACAAGACTAATACTTGCTATTATTCCGTCGAATGCAATGTGATTCGTCGCAGTTTTCAGTTTAAAAATTATGTGTACCTTCTAAACTCTTCACTCACTACAGTAACCGATTCACGGTACGTCCGGTTTTTTTAGCCAATATTGAGTGTGTGCGCGCGCGAGCTCGGAGTTTAAAAAACACAAGTATTATTTGATGTTCCCGGGATAATCGCACTGCGCGTTTAACGTTGATCATCCCGATTTTAAAATTTACTATTAACGTGCCAAACTGGTAAACGTTTATCGATCGACTCGACTTGACCGCGTTAATATCGTTCATTAACTCGACGGGAATATAGATCGGAGGCTGCTGCGGTTGCCCGGGAACTCGGAAAAAGCAGCGGAATAAAATAAAAGGAGTTGTTAAGCCTGAAAGGAGCCTAATGTACAATTAAATCGTATAACGAGAAAACGGCGTCTTTGATTGCCTTTAATGGTAACGTTTAATTTTTCGCCGTCACCGATTCGTGTTATACAATTATCGGCTATTGAAAGCGAGTCGTAGCAGTGAAACGCAACCCGCCACCGTTAGGCAGGTATAGTGCAGTTTTAACAGAACTTTTAATAACTACGGACGGGTCGGGCCAGTTTTGTACAACAAACTGTTTCCAAAGTTCCGAGGGGGGAAAAAAAAAAAAAAAACTTTAATTAAACACTATAGGCATGGAAATTTTGCCGGTCCGTGAAAACTTTACATTTCTTGCGCGGATCGTACTCGCGGCAAAAACATTATTATTAACGGGAATCGCCAATATAATTCGATTCTGACAATACAAATATTATAATATCGTCAGAAGAGATCCGGCCGAGCTATGCAATGGGGGTGCAAAGGTCAAAATCTTGGACAACGTTTGCGAAAACGGCCAAAACACAAACCGGCAACATTTTTAGTAATACAATTTATATTTAGATGTACACGATTTTTCCGGTCAAGATATTGCAGGTTCGCGGTCTTGCGAATGTTGTTCAAGATTTTAAAGGCGACTGCACTGGTAGCCGAACGGGTGGGTCGCTTACCTTAGATATTATGTATATTCAAATTGAATATAAGTAATCAAAACAGATCGAATTATCGAGTCAGTAACTAATGGATTGGTTAGAAATAGTAGTTCTAATAAACGGACAAACAACTTACCCGACCTATACAACTTACTCCATATTTTCAACTCGGGCAGTGTCGTATTTTCAAGGGTCGCAAGTCCCATAGGAGTCTCAACGTCCGATGGAACCTAGTAAGAAATTATATACGAATTATCAAATATTAAAATAATGACATTTTGTTACACTTTCGGAAGGTTTCACGCTAACCAACCAATTTTGAGAAAGAACATAAAATTACGCCACCCCGGTTGTGGGGTGTGTATCAAAAGACTACAACTGCATTGACCTTAGCGTTCGTCTGATAATATTCTATTAATTTTTCGTAATACTTTTGTAGGCCTTCGATTTTCGAGAAAACATTCGGTGTTGTATTTAATCGAAACCGTGATCGGGCAGACGGTTCGACGGAAATTAACAATTTCAACTAGAACACGGTATGTCCGTGAAAAACAAATCAAAATATTTTTACTTCGCGAATGAATGTTTTCCTAGGAATAATAATAAATCTTAGCGAAACTCGTAGCTTAACTTTCACGGCACTCAGAATTAAAAATATAACGTACGATTTATAACGACGGTATAAAATAATTCAAATTGATTTATGCATATAACATTGCGTTGAAATTAAAAGTTATTTCAATTAACTTAACGTGATATAATTGAAAATCAATTGACAACGTAGATGCTATTTGAAAACCAAAAGAGTGAGTATCAGGCCCAGCGCGGCATACCGTCAAAGATCTGTGCTTGTTTCTGAAATTGTCAAAAAAAAAAAAAACCGGAATAATTGTAAATGTACATCTTACCACCGGCAGAGACAACGGCTTACGGTTTTTTTTTTTTGTTGATCACACGGTGTGCCCCGCCCGGAAGCGTCAGCGCCGAAACGGCTTTGGCGTAAAACATCGGAAACGGCGACGGGCGCGCCGGTACGCCTCGGGCGTGTGCTGCCTGGGCTGGCCGCCCGTCGTCACGGCGTCGCGGTAATACGCCGCCGTTCGGTTATAATTTCAATATTATATTGTCCGCGGCCGCCTTTTTGCGCCTTATATTGCGCTTAAATAATCGCATTACGATGTTATATTGAAAATCCGAGACATCGCGTACGTTTCGACACGCGCACATATATAGTCTTTAGCCGATTTCAATACGACCGGAAACAATGAACCCCGTGTATAACCGCGTCGCCGAATCGTATACCTGCCTAACTAACCGATAAATTACGATTCCGGGACGCCCGCGCCAGAAAAATCGCCTGCACGCCGAACACATCAAAGCGGTGATCGCGATTGTATCGCCTGTCCATGCCCCGTTTGTAATCATTACCGCGTCCCCGTTCGGTTTTTACGATAAATTCGTTTTCCTCCTCGGGGATTCTAGTGCCGTCGGCCGGGACTTTCGGGGCCAGCCGTGGACGAGTCTGTGCGAGCAGCGCCCCCCCCCCCACATCGGGGGTCGAATATTTAACAAAAAAACAAAATACCTTTCTTACCCTGTATCCTGGACAAGGAACCCCGTAAAAAAATTAATTCGTCGATAAAGTGTCATACGAACGGCACAAAGTTTTGTATGATGCCCCATTCCACAATCGGTCCCCGGACCCGCGCCCGGTATACTCTCGTCTGTTTCAAGTTCCCTCGTATAACGCCCGAGATCATATTTTAATATGTTCGCTATACACCAACTCAATATACTATCTAGATAAATTCTATCGTCTTTTTGTCTTGTCTAAATAAATACAAATTAATTTCACTCGATTGTTATCGTTTCTCTATGACGGTTCGACCATAAGTCGAGCTCGATTTTTGCCGTTCCTATTTTTAGACGAATTGGAACAAATTTTCGGCCGGCACTCCCTAAAATGTTCAACATCGAAAATAACGGGCGCACTAGTGTAAATGTTTTTATGTTAGATAATATGTTGTTACCAATTCGTTAAATTAAACGACATATCAACTGTTTGTTTGAAATTATCTATTTAATCTATGAACGATATAAATAATCCAATAAAATAAATATGTGTACGTATTAGGATTTACGTTTTGTATTATTGATATCGAATGCTCAATAAATAAATTATAATTCATAATCGAATAGAGTGAATAGATAGAAATAATTGTATTTGACAATTTCGCGCGTTTTACACGTTGCCAATGCCGTCAAAGACCTTAAAACTAATAAACAATTATGTCTGGTTTTTACTTAGATAAAAAAGAGATTATCATATCAATGTGTGCGTTTTCACCGCAATATCTGTTATCGGAACTGGACCGTTTTAAAGTTGTCCGTTTAGTCTAACCCAAGCTAACCTGACATGACCGTTGGTCGCACGTGTCGCACCATTTCCGTATAATAAATATCCCACTATAATCTTTCATTTTTTTTTTTTTTTTACTCGTTTCTTACCTTTCAGTAATTTTCTACCGCACCCATAATGTTGGCCCGCGGGCGTGACATTTCGTAAACGGAATAAAATAAAACACACTTCGGTCCGGGTCGCGAGACACGAATTAACAAACGTATAAACTGTAAAATAACGGGTCGCGAGTTAATGAAACTGTTACCGCAGTAATACGCCGCGGCCAGGCGGGGAAACTACACGGGAATTATGTAATTTCGAGAAAATTGTTTTCCAATTACACGACCACGGCGTTATCTGACCTCGATTTTTATTATTATTTTTTTATTTTTTTTTTTTTCGTTTTCAATCCCCGTATACAGAACACCGTGAAAAATAGGTGACGACGACGAAGGAAAATCAAAAAAAAAAAAAAACCCTATCGTATAATATTCACTCAGTCAAGTTATTATAAGCGTTGTTGGTATTAGTCAACCGAGTCGAGTTAAAAATCGATTCGAATATGAAATTGACTTTAGTTTATTTCAGATTCTGACGGTTATTACGAGGAAAAAGTCGGTTTTGCTATGATCAAGGAACATCGGGGACGATGTTATTTCCCTTAAGACCGGCGAAAAAAAGTCGAATGTTTTCGATATTGGTTTTTTTGTTTCGCTTTAATTCATTTAAATATAATCGTACAGATCACGCGAGACTTTCATCGAATACATATATTAGCTATTTCTGGACGTGGAGCAATTTACTATTGTCAGCGTTTTAAATCTTTATTTTTCCTACCAAATAGAAATAAAAAATAATATCCGAAAAAGTAGGTATCCTCTACTTCAATTAAGAGCAGGTCAAATGTGACATATGTCGTCTCCGTTTACGTCTAACAAGCAATCTAACAAAAATGTGTTTTCATACATCAAATAGTACTCGTGCCTCGTTGATCGGAGATACATGATTTTGGTGGCAAAATAAACATGAAAAGTTTTACTAAAGGTTTATGTAGAACAGTTAATTTAATTTTTGAAATATCGACGTGCCTGTTTTATACGAAGATTCAACACATGCATTTGTAAAAATGTTTATTTTAAATGTTTGAAATAAATGTCAAAAAAACAATTCATATAGACATTTAGTAAAACTTTTCTGGCGTAAGGTTTGGCACCGAAATCAAGTTTATACAACCAACAATGCCTGAGTACCATTCAAAATACAAACAAAATTTTTTGCATACGATAGTAAGACAGAGACGGCAAATATAGTTTTGACGTTCAAGTTGAACATTTGTTAACAATTATACGGGAAGGGGCGAAACTTGATTGTATTTAAGGAAATTCAATATCGTTTTTGGTTTCTATCGAAATAGATCGATATAATCAACTGTACCGACTGTCATAGTTATCGGATAAGACTTCTGAAAACACGTTTGAATTCAAAATTTGATTTTGAAAATTCTAAACACAATCAAATTTGAATAATCAAATTTCGAACGGTTCAAGAGTTCAATTTCAAAAGAGTGAACATATAATGTTGAAAAGTTCAATCGCGTGTTCGGAAGGTATATACGATAATGCTGGAATAGCCGGTACATGTGGCAAATCACTGATACTCGTAGACGGAAAAAAAAACCTCCTTTTCTCTTAAATGAGTATCGGGCAGCAGTTCAGTGGACAAGTGTTATCGACACACGGTAGTCATTAAAACGTGAAAAAATTTTGAGAATATTTAGCGAAAACCGTCACCAATCCTATTAATGCTTAACCGAAAAACGGTCAGTGACGAACGGGTGCCCCCTTGACCGTATTCGTACGGTCAACAAAGGTTTTTAACGACGTCGCAGGAGTGGAAAAAACAAAAACCAAAAAAAAAAACAAAAAAAAAAAACGTAATAATAACTGCGAGTTTATGTATTTTTATAATATAATAATATTCCATAACGGAGGAGTTAATTTTGACCCCGCAGCAGTGCTCGCGGAGTGCCCAATTAAACGCCGCCGGCCCCGGCCCGCGGGATCCTCCGGCCGCCGCCGTTACGTCAGTCGAGAAGCGCTTTGCCGTGTATTCATTACCCCGGGTCTTTCGACCGTGATGACGATGCAGCAGCACAACGTTTTGCCGGAGAAAAACGGAAAAACGGAAAAAAAAAAAAAATAATAATAATAATAATAAAAATAAAGAGACGACACGGTTTGCCGGCGCCCATTATCTCGGAATTCAAAGAAACTCCTCCGGTCGTGCCCCGCGCCTTTTAACGGCCCGTAAACAATTTACCGTTCCCCTGTGATTAACGACGACTACTGCAGCGGCGGCGGCGTCGGACCGACCCGCCCGACCGACCGCCCGACCGGCCGGCCGGCTTTCGGACGGCTAATTACAAGTGACTAGCAGACCCACGACCCGCGTGCGTTATAACAATATTATTATTATAATAATGTGTTCTATACCGTAGTATATATATATATATATATAATATACACGCGCCGGTAGTCTTGAGTAAGTCCCCGGTGAAATTCATTCGGATATGCCTCCGAAAATCCCTTTTCGGATCCGCCGCGGCCGGCGAGTCTCGTGCAATGTCTATATAATCTGAGTCGCAGAGACGGGGAAAACGACAAAATAAAGATTTTATTTAATAACAAGCCGCGCGCAGGGACAACGAGTCCCCTCGGCGGGCGGTTCAGACGCGCCAAACGCAATGAGAAGACAAACTAAGTCTTCGGCACCGTAATCGGACGGCGACCAGAAGGAAGGGCAGACGGAGGAACAAGGGCGAGACCTCGGGAGATCGGAAGTAACCGACCCGGTAAAGGAAACGATTCACCGGCGAGAAAATTGGATGACACCGGCGGTGGCGGCTAAAACATTTACATAGCATTATGAACGGTGTCCACCTCAAAAATAACCACTAAACATTTCTCTAGATAATGATTGAAGACGGTTTAATAAAATCTATATATTGACGTGGATAGATGAAAGACAAAAATCATAATTATCTAGACAGAGATAAAAATATAAAACACTTTATTTGTCTGGATAAAAAAAAAAAAATGATTACAATTTTAATTTTAATAAATTACCTATGTATATACAAAATCGATTTTGATAAAATTAATGAAATGTTTAACAATAACGGTTTAATCGTCGTCCACTTAAAGTTCGCATATTCATGTATACCTACCTATACTCGGAGAGGTGAAACCAAGTTTTTCCACTTTCACGTACTATGTTTCGAAAAAAAAAAAAAAAATAATAATAATAAAAACACCGCTTACAAAAATAAATTAGTTTAGACAATACAATTATTTCATCTAAGACAATCCGTCAGATAGGCAATTTCTCAAGATAAGATAAAAGAATGTAGTATCTAGATACGATGAACACTGGTTACGTGGCCGTATTATTATGTGATGACAATCGCTGGAATAATAAAATCATAGACGGAGTTATAAGTGACACCTGAGAGGACCGATATTATTCATATTCTTCGTCCAGCGCACATACATAATATTATTACGGTTATTATGAAAATTTAGATCGATTTGCCTCCAATCGGTTTAAGCGGGCGGTTGGGTGGTAGGTAGCTAAACGATAGGAATTCTGAAAACATGTTTGAATTTAACGTCTGATATTCTCCCGGAATCACATTTATCGCATACGATATAAGTCTATTCAGTGAGATATTCGATAATACCTTGTACGATATTCCTATGTAATTCCTACGGTCTATATTGCGTTTCTCGTTTCATATATGGGAGACATTCCATTGTTCCGGTAGTGTTTCTTCTTTCCAGATTTGTCCGATAACATTTCGCTGCCGTTGTACTATGACTTGCCTTCCGTTTTTGAGTTGTAGTTCTGAAGCTATCACATCATCTGTGGGTACATTCGGCTGTTGATTTGTTATCGGGTACTACCACGCCTTAGTACTTTGTTATTTAATACTTTTCCAGTGGCATTTTTAACCTTATCGACTACTTCATTTTGATTTGTTGTTAACGTATCGTTATTCCGTTTTACAATGTTTGTTCTCTGTTTAAAGACTACTTTAATTTTCTTTACTCTTTCGGAAAACACTTTTGTATTACCTCTATAGCTGCTAGATAAGCGTTCAATTTTATTTCATTGTCTATTCTTTATTCTAATTGTCTTTTTTGATTATCAGTGTTTAATTAGTAATCGTACTTTATATCTTTCATTCGGGTCTCTCAAAATTATTAAACGCTCAACGTCTCGTTTTTCTGAAGCATTATTATTACACTCGTCGTCAAATCATTTAGCTCTTTCGTCTTTTGTTCGTATCCCAGTTTATTATTTGTCGTGTTTTTCAGTATTTCTGCCATGTTTGTTCACAAAATCTCGTCATAATCATTATCATCATCATCATCATCGGAGATCATCTTTCTCTGTATGCCTTTAATTTTTCTGAGTTTTTTTTTTTAATCTTTTATATTGAATTGTTTTTTTTAAGCATTTTTTCTTCTGTTTTCCCGACTGATATTCTTATTTTGATTTTAGTTTCTTACATTTATTATATACATATTGATTTTTTTTTTTTTTTTTGAGTCATGGTTAATTTGATTTTTACCGCTTCATTCGAGAAAAACAGGGTATCTTTTACAATTTTTTTTAGTTTAATCAAATAAATAAATTAGAATATTTTTTTTATTTTTTTGTTTCCAATCGTGTATATCGTATAACTCGGCTTTTAAACTAAATTGCCCAATCCAAACGTTGTCCCGTCATATTCGGATAGATACGTATGTGCGTATGTAAAAAAAAATAAAAAAACCTATCGTATAATATTCATTCAGTCAAGTTATTATAAGCGTTGTTGGTATTTGTCAACCGAGTCAAGTTAAAAATCGATTCGAATATGAAATTGATTTTAGTTTATTTCAAATTCTGACGGTTATTACGAGGAAATTATCGGTTTTGCTATGATCAAGGAACATCGGGGACGATGTTATTTCCCTTAAGACCGGCAGTAAAAAGTCGAATATATTCAATATTGGTTTTTTTGTTTCGCTTTAATTCATTTAAATATAATCGTATAGATCCCGCGAAACTTTCTTCAGTTACCGATATTACCACTTTCTGGGCGTGGTGCAATTTACTATTGTCGGCGTTTTAAATTTTTATTTTTCCTACTAAATAGGAATAAAAATAATATCCGACAAAGTAGGTATCCTTATATAGAACAGTTAATTTAATTTTCGAAATATCGACGTGCCTGTTCTTATACGAATATTCAACACCTAAAAAAGTTTATTTTAAATGTTTGAAATGAATGTCAAAAAAAAAAAAAAAAACAATTCATATAGACATTTAGTAAAACATTTCTGGCGTAAGGTTTGGCACCGAAATCAAGTTTGTACAACCAACAATGCCCGGAGTACCCCATTCAAAATACGAACAAAATACGATCGACAAACCCAAAAAAAAAAAAAAAAATTAAAAATCAACCTCGCGTAAGACACACCCTTTGCGTAATTGTGTCGTACGTTAATCGGGCGGCGAGAATTTCGGTTTCGGGACCTCGAAAAATGTAAATCCGGAAGTCCGGGAATGCCGTTCGAGTGAACATTCCGAAATTGTCCACGTATACTTATCGTAAATTGTACGGCCGGGGCCGTCCGACGTTCACGCGTACACGCGCGAACAAAATTGATATTCATCGACACTCATATTTTCCGTATGTACACGCGTGGTTTGAAAATGGGCGCTCGCAAAAAAAAAAAAAAAAAAAATAAAATAAAATAACAATAATAAAAATAAACGAAACATAACTATAAATTTCTATTATTCCCCCGCCGTGTACCGTACAGTATATTATAGATTAAGCGTACGTAAAAATCATAAAATACGGCAACGGCACATAAAGAAACGTTAGTCACCGTGTCAAACGCGGCGCGTACGTATTATATTGTTCGTTCTAATAAACCCGCGAACCATATTTTTATTTTTTTTTTTTCGCCCGGAGCCGGTCGTCTATTATTCGTATTATTATTATTATTATACGGCGGGTAGGATATAAAAACGTACGGGTCTTCCGACTTAAAAATATTATTAACGGCCCGAAAACGGCCGCGAGAAAACGCCGTCGCCGCCGACTCCTCGCCCCGAGACCGTAATAAACGCAATAATAAATTAGCAATTTTTACGACGTCCTCGGACGCGCCGCGCGTCCAAATAACTCGCCCAGAACATTATCACTATTATTATTTTTTTTTTATTATTATTAATATGTATTTATATTTATTCGATAAAAATCCCCGCCGTTAGGACGAATAAGAATTGTTCGTTCCATTTTCGTTTTAGCCGCCGCCGGCGGAATACCAGCCACACGATGTGAAATAACGCCGGTAAGCTTAGGCCGGCGGACAATTTCGGTCTGCCGTGATTTCGGAACGAAGATTAGACGATGGCGTGACCATCGAAATAAAATAAAAATCATGTTACTTAATACAGTTCGGTTTTCAATCGTCTTGAAAATTACGAAATCAATAGTTTTTACGCGCTCGTAATAAAAAATTAATTGCACGCGTGCATTCAACACGTAGATAAATACAGCAGAATATATGAATTTAAGACGCGCGATTACGGATGTAACATTGTTTAAACAATACTATAACGGTACTCGCAAACAAATTATATTCAACCGAATAGTTTTTTTTTATGTACTTGAATAAGTAGTAGAGTAATTATTAGTTTATATAACAAAATCGCGTTAAAATATAATAATTGTCAAAAAAATATCGAATTTAAACATTTAAATACGAATGATCGAAAACAAATCGAATTTACTTACAGAGATAACATCCTTAGGGACCCTGGGCGTTTCGTTAGTTTTACTTTTGCTATTTGTACAGTATTTAACGAGTACCGTGATTGGCAACACTATATTCTTATATTTGAATAAATTATAAATGTAAAATACTAATAAAAAAAAAAAAAAAAATACGACAGTAGTTATTAGAAACGTAACGACGTAGACAACGCGAAATGCACATGTGTCGCGAGCGAATTTGTGACAGAATATAATCACTAGGGCTCGGATTTTTATGTAAATACATATTTTCACCGTGACTTGAAAAAATTAATTTAGGGTAAATGATAAATTCGTTTCAAGCGATTTTCAAATGAATTAAATTATATTTGATTTTAGATATTTTGCTATAAATATACGTTTTTTTTTTTTTTTTTTACCTATTTCTCAACAATTCCATATTTGCCTACATATTTAGACGATTTGTTCGTATACGATTGTGTTTTTCAATACAGACAATTTCCCGTGTTTCCAAAAAGCGCGCAAACAAAGTAATATCAATTATTGAACCTCATCTACGTTCGATATGGACTCGAGATTTATGACCTCGATAAACGATTTATTAATACGCGTTTTCGATTAAACAGTGAAATCTGCACCCATTGAACGTCTGTTGAAGTCGAGCGTTCCTTTAGTCGGTTCCCAGTCTGTGTTACGACCAAACCGTAGATCAAAAAACATTGACAATTTGACCGTGTATCTCATTTCTATCAAGATCAAGACCAACAAGGTTCGATTTCATAATAATTTCAATTCGTGTGTCTTGAATTTTTTTTTTATTTTCATTTTTTGTCATTTATAAATAACATTTTTTATAAGTATTATTATTATTATTTTTTTTTTTTATCACATATAAAGCGATTTTTTTATTACAACATGAATCCGAGCCCTAATAACTACCAAATAGTAAACAAACTATGAAAACATGATAACAGTTCCCTCAAAAAACATGGCTGCCCGAATCGACAGTATTATCTGTGTGTCCTTACACTTGGTGTTTGGTTACGTCCGACCGGGGAAGTATTACGAATCAAACCGGGCCACCAACGGGCAAACCATTTGTCTGCCCGTATCGATACGCATTGCGATTTCAACGAGATGTCTTACGGGTGTTCAACAGATATTGCAAAGTTAAAAACGTTATTATGTAAATATCGCGAGAAACCGCGGCCTTGTCTGTTTTAAATGTCTTCCTTAATTTCCCGTCGACAGTCCGGATTTTCTAGGCGAATGTTTGAAATTCACGAACGCCGTTCGTAGACAAATATATATATATATTTGAATGATTGGCCGGCGTCGAGAGCAGCGCGTTATTTTAATAACGGCGAAAAAAAAATAAAATAAAATAAACTAATAATATATACTCGCCTACTTATTACTTAAAGAAAGAAAGAAAGAAAGAAAGGAAGGAAGACAGACAGAGAGAAAGAATAACCTAAACAATAGAACGCCGGACGATACCTATAATAGAGGCAATCGTTATTGTATCGACGTTGGTCGACGGCGTATTAGTTTAATTAAGTTTTAATACCGTATTATTAAATCGGCATATACGAGAGAAATCGCATGTAGGCGCACACCAAATTCGAGGATTACGAGTAATAATAATTATATTGCGATCACTGTTTTTACTATTAATCCGCGTCGTAGGCGTATATAGTAGTGTACACCGCCACGCGATCTCGTACATTTCAATTAATATTTCCATCGATTGTAATATATTACAATATATATATATATATTCAGTGGCCTGAAACTCGGTAAAAGACTACGGCTGCGGAAAAGGGGGCAGAATAATTTATTCGCCATTTAAAACCAGAACCGCGAGTAGTGGTGAAAATATCATTTTAATTCTATGTACACGAAACAACCGAAGACTAACGCGTATCGCTCGATCGCTTCATTAAACAAAACATTTTTTTTTTTTTTTCTAATTCATTAATAAGAAAATTATGCAATCTGTACGCGTATGGTAGCAATTAGCATATGCGAATGTAGTAGAAATAAAACAATAGTATACGCGGTTAGTATTAAAAGTATTTACAATGCGCGAATTGATGAGGCTGTCCAGCGACAGTACTTCGGCGGGAATTTCGTCGTTATTGTAATTATTATTTATTTATGTATTTTATGCGCTTGTGGACTACGGCTAACCAGTTTGATATCGACTAAGAAACCTCTGGGCCACATTCGACTAAGAAACCTCTGGGCCACATTCGCTTAGGAAGCCTTGTAGTATTACCGGGAAGAGAGTTTGAGGACAGTTCAGAAATTAAAGGGGTCGGAGTGATTGCGGAGTCTTTTGTGGACATTTTCGTACCGGTGTTTTGCGACATCCTTAACGAAACGTATATATAGGTCAGTGCGAAGAGTGTCAGACGTTATACATACAGCGCGGAGACGTACGGAGGATCGTTAGTGATGAGACGAAGTATTTTTGATCGAACCTAACTACCCAACGGTTATCCTGTGGTCTCAATTGTACGAGGCTCTGTCTCGCGTGTCTCGTCCAAACAAAATCTATTTGTGCTAGCCCCAGAGTGTGAGACAATTAACATGGTTTATCATTAAAAATACGAGGATTGTCCTAAAAACAATGCTCTGAATAAATAAGTATTTATTTAAACAAAATACAATATACAATAGACTTTCGATATAATCTCCCGGCATGTCTATATACGATTTCCATCGTTTCGGGAGCGCTATACTTGATGAGCTCACGTTAGTTTCAGTTCATTTCATCATTTCGTATATTTAAATCGGGAAAACGGATTCCTCTATGTGGTACCTTCAGTTTTGGAAATAAATCAAAGTCCGGGGGACATAAATCCGGCGAATACCGCGAGTGTTTGAGGCGTTCCCATCGATATTTGTCCAAGAGAACTACGACTAGTGCACCGATATGCGGATTATCGTTCAATACGAACACAGCGTGTTGCAACTTTTTACGGATTTCCGGTCGCGATTTTTTGGCAAACAATCTCTTGTGGTATTTCCGGTTACAGTGCTGCCGATCGTAACTCGATCGCGTTTATCTTAAACGAAAAATCGTCATATTTTGTCTTGAGTAACCGTAGATGGTCCGCCGGAGCGAGGGTTGTTATCAATACTTATACGACCGTCCCGGAATCGCTGATGCCATTTTTGCACCGTCGCAGTACACTTCGTTTACGGCGGCATGAATTTCAGGCACTGTTTTACCGCGATTCGTTTTGATTTTAATGTATGCGCGTTGCTCGGTAAAACAGAAATGCGAGCCGACGAATAGTTTTCACTTTTGTCATCCCTCTCGCACACCATTATACTTTAATAAATCTGGAAACCATCGTGTTCGTTAGACTTCATGCTACTTTTGAGACAAGTCTCGTATCTAACGCGAGGCCAATTGTAACTTAAAATTTAAATATTTTAAATCAAGCAAAATTTAAAAGTTATATGGAATATGAAAAAAAAAAAAAATTAAAAAAAGCACTCGTCGTAATTAAATCAATACATTACACACTTTGCTCTAATTTTTAAAATTATTTTTGTTCACTGCTGTGCGGTGTGCAGAGGCAAAATATATTTGTAAATCGTTTCTTATGCATTTATTATAAACGAATATTCGTATTTTTTTTTTTTTTTTTTTTTTTACCCAATTCGACCCCAACGCATATATATATATATATGTATTTTTTTTTTTTACTATTTGAACACACATGATGTTTCGGGTGTAATAATTTGCGTGCATTGCGCATCGCGCTTGACAAATATTAAACATCACGTTTTATCATCTGTGAAATAAAAGTTTTGAAATTAAAAAAAAAAAATTAATTAAAAAATAGTGAGCACTTAAACAATTAAAAGTTGACCTAAACATAAGGTTCAAAAAGCGCAATGATTAAAAATGCCGTAATAAATATATTATTGTATACATGTTATAGTATTATTTTTTTTTTTTTTATAATTGTATTTTACAAACAAATCTAAATGCCACGTTTTTTTTTTAAAAAACGTGCAGGTTTTCATGTTTAAATTAGTGAATGAAAAATGTCGGAATTCAAAATAAATACACACGGTAGTGTGTAAAATCTACATTTCGTATTTTGAACCTCTGATTGTGGACATTTTTTTTTTTTTTTTATAAAAATGCCACGTTGAAAGTATAATATTGTTTTAAAAATCACAATATATTCGTCAACTTTAAAAACTAATCGTAATTAGTAAAAACAAACACGATTTATTTTCAGATTTAAATAAGCAGATACTGACCGACGTGTATAGTAAAAAAAAAAATTCGGGTTCATGGCACATCCATAGATAAATAAAACGACAATTTTATAGAGTCTCATAGAAGATATTATTAAGTTTGACAGCCATATATTATTACAAATTCAATTGACTAACTTAACATGAAATATTTGTTAATGTCACGAATAAATTCCCCGGTAAACATTGTCAGAAAAAAACGAGGGTACAGATAACTCAATGCTGTCTATGGTGACGAAAACCACTCCTGGAACAAGACTAAAATCTATATAACCGCCGTGATTAACAGGAAAGATTCTTATGAGTTCCAAACTCAGAGTAAACGCCAACCGGTGCGAGAGACGGAAAAACGTTACACTCGAGAACAGTGAATTAATCTCTAACCCGAGCATATTGTTTACGGATTTCTCTCTTCCACGGGTATTTCTCATTAAGTAAATCTTAACCGATTAGAAACAGAAGTTGAAAGACGCACAGATAGCGCTTGAAGGACAATCCTACACGTGATTGCGGTAAAATTCAGCAGACATTTTAACACCGGTTATTGTGGACCGGCCGAGGAGATTCCAAAGGTATCTGAAAGAACTAACAGAACTTACGAAGAAAATCGCAGATTAGATGACTAGCTTAGATATAAATTTCATGAGATTTATTTTGTATTACTGTTGTGTATATTTTTTAATTGCTTAACTCGTTGTACTGATGATGTATGTATATAATAATTAAAAACAATACGATAAAAAAAAAAATAAATGTCGCGAATTATTTGATGGTATAAAAACAAAGATACGAGGGTCATCTAAAAAGTATGTTTACAAAGATTATGTAAGTCAGAGGAAATATTTTTTTCAAAGTTAGCACACTTGCCATATAGTGGAGATTGTATCGGTTCAATTGAGATGACACACGTGTCTGTAAGACGTTTTGTTTAGTCACGGAATGATTAAATTGGACAGGACGATGTGCCTTCCGTCAGTACAAAATCCATGCGGTCAATTTTTGAATAGTTTTGAACGTGAGGGAGAAGCGTTTTCCGACTAGATTTTGGCTGGAGATGAAACCTGGGTGACAAACTTTATCCCAGAATCCATAAGACAGTCACTTCGATGGTTACGCACGACTTCACCATCCACCAGAATGTTTAAAACATGGTCTGTTCAGTCCAAAAAGCAAATGATAACAGTGTTTTGGGATCGTAAGATAGTCATTTTGGTTGAATTCATGCTCAAAGGCCAAACCATTTATGTTGAGGCATATTGAAACACCCTGAAAAATCCGAGGAGAAACGGGACATGTTGAGCAGTGGAGTTTTCCTTTTTCATGACGACGCCAGGCCCCACACGACTCGAATTTTTCAGAATCTTCTGACTGCATTTGGATAAGAAATCCCTTTATTCACCCGATCCGGCACCCTCCGATTTTATCAATCACCGAATTTAAGGAGTTTTTCGGTGGGAAACGTCATACCAACAACGACGAGGTCAACCAGACGGCGAAGATGAGGCCGGAGGAGTTGCCGTTAGATGTGTACAACAAGGACATACAAAAACTGGCCCTTCGACTACAATAATGTATCGAATCTAACGGTGATTATGTAGAAAAGTAGTTTATAATGTATGTGCAATATTCTGAGCATTTCGTTAAAATAACGCATTTTTCAAGATTATATTAACCTTACTTTGTGGATGACTCTTTTAGAATTAATTTCAAATATTTTCACATTTTATCGCATTGTACATTTATCACATAATTCGTGATATATATGAATATTGAAATAGAAATAGAAATCGTTTATAATGATATTTAAGGGACTAGTCAAAATTAGTCATTATAACTCAAATGATATAATAAAATTTTGAACCTCGATTATATATTTACACGTGTTGTATTTTTATCACTAAATCGTGACTTCAATACACGCAGAAAAATGTAAAAAAAAAAAAAAGTTGCATTATTGATTTATAATTCAATTTACGTTGTATTAAAAAATTCTGTAATAAAAAACAGTTATGGTATTTATAAAAATCACACGGTATTGTTTTTTTTTTTTTTTTAATTTAATTTTGTTCAAAATCCGTTTTTGAACTTACGTTACTTAAAAGCATATAATTTTGATAAAATTTGTACTGCGTTGAACACTCGACTGATGGATAATAAATCTTCATCGGGAGGACAATACAGTCATGATTGAAAAAAAAAATATTTGTCCGATATAACCAAATATAACCACCATAACATCCTCGGGGTTATTAAACAGGCGGCATTATAATCGATACAAATTAGTACATACCATATAGGAGTTTTGCCGGGACTTTCAATCTAAACTCATAACACTTGGTTTGTCGTTATGTACCGGTGTCATTGTAAACGGTTTCTATTGTACGAGTCCGATAAAAATGTATCGAGACTGATACTTGTATTACTCGTAAACAATTTTAAATATGAACGCGCACGTGCCATAGTTATCGGACTTTATAAGTTAGAAAAACTTATTAGTCATGGATAAGATTAAATTTCACTCAGTCGGCCGTTAGACGCGAGTAAACAAAATGTGTTTTTGTGTCGTGTCGGATTTCGGTACGAACGAAAATTTAGAACAACGCGTGTGCAAACAATTTCCCCGTAAACTTGGGAAAACTGTAACCGATTTTAAAATCAATCATACACGGTGATGAAACTTGGGCGTATCGATGGCTACGGTCCAGAAACAAAAGTACAATATTCGCAGTGGAAGACGGCTGGTTCACCACGACCAAAGAATGCTCGTAAAGTTCGGGCGGGGCCCAGTGAAGGTTGACAGTTTTTTCGACTACCAAGGGATTGTCTATCACGAGTATGCACCAAAAGTACAAACTATAACAAAAGAGTATTACATCGACGTTCTTCGTCGTTTACGAGACGCTGTACGAAGAAAAAGGCCCGAGTTCGAAGAGCCAGGCAATTGGAAATTGCATCACGATAATCCCCAGTGCATTCAACCCAAGCAGTTTTTGGCCAAACACGGCATCCCCATAGTTCCTCGGTCCCCTTATTACACAGACCTAGCGATTTATTTTATTTCCAAAAATGAAAGTGGCGCTTGAGGTCCAACGTTTTCAAGATGTAAATGAAATAAAACACAATGCCGACGGAGCTCCTACGGGAAATTTCCGAAATTATCATGCAGAGGTGTTACCAAATGTGGCAGGGACGTTGGAGACACTGTATGGATACAGAATGAGCCCATTTCGAAGGTGATACAATGTAAATAATTTTATGTATACTTTTTGTAATAGTCTCGGTATTTTTCGATTGGACTACGTATATATTCGTATGCATATAATATAAATAAATATTTCGTGGGTTAAAATTCGACCTCCCGGTGTCCTGTCCTAACCTATCTGGTTATATTTTATATACCAACTAATAAATAGACTTTCAGTATTGGTTAGGTTAGGTTAAAATATCTGGTTCCATGACGTACCGCCTCACACGACTGTTCACGGGGCACGGATGCTTCAACTCGTTCCTTCACCGGATCGGGCCAGCTCCGTCCCCCGGGTGTTCTCGCAGTGGATTTCCCAGTGCGGAGAACGAGGTGGATGACGACGCTCTCCGCACCCTGATGCGCTGCGAGGCGTTTGACGGGGACAGGGAGCGCCTGGTCCGGAGGATCGGTCCGTTCGAACCGGGCGATTTGGTGTCGCTCATGCTAGAATCCCCAGACCACTGGGAAGCCGTGATCGACTTCGCCGAAGTCGGCAGAACGGCAGCGCCGAGCCCTCGACGTCGCCGGCGTGCGCCTTCTTCAAGTTCGAAGGAAGAATCACCCCTGCAACTTGTGAGGGCAGCAAGTGGGCTTCAGCCCGGCTACTGTCCATCCCACCGTAGGGCACGAATTCGTTGTTGGTACTATTTTAATGTGAGCCCGCCCCGCCTTAGGGGAAAACGGGATTTTTACTTAAATATTTATTTATTAATTGTATTTTTAAATTTTCAATAAATGATGGCGACCCGCCTCCCGAAGTAGTGCCTCACGGCGTTTCCGGGCGGCGGGGGTATATTTATATTTTTTTTAAATATTCAACAATTTTTATGTTAAAAAAATAAAATAATAATTAGCCGTTAAATTTGTATACGGTCGCAAACTGTCGTGTCACGGTCGTTGCGGGCCACTATAATTATCAAACAGACTACAGGTACAAATTTTCTATTTTAAATATTCATGTTTTTTTTTTTTTTTCCCCACCGAGAAGTCTACCCTACGGAATAATATCGCCCGTTCAAAATAAAAAAACCGCTCGAGTTAGATTTAAAAATCAAAAAAAAAAAGAAAATCAAATTATATTCCGTTAGACGTACTTTTTAGTTATTATATATTTTATTTCGCCGGCACTCGGCGGCGTATATGGTATGGATATGGTAATCATATAGTGTGCCCGCGTATTTTATAACATTTACAGGGGGGACCGGCGGACGGGCACGGGGTTCAACAAGTCACTGAAAATACAAAGTGTTCATCCACCCGGAACACGTCGCTATTTAGTGCAATTTTAACTTATCGTCGTCGAAGGCTCCCGACCGCGTCTCAAGAATCCGAGAGACGATCCGCGGGCGGGGTCGGGGCGGTAAAAAACCACTGTTCCGCATCAGCAAACCGCGGCGCGCCGGCGAGTAACGCAAAAAGAAAATAGACGCGACTCGTGTGCAACGATATTATTATTATTATTATTATTATTATTCCGTATTATAATTTATCGTGCCCTCTCGTTTATATTTTATACGCGAAATAATAATCGTAAACTAAACGTTCATACGAACGTAACGCGAATACGCGATCACTATATATATATATATATACGTAGGTTAGTTTGGGTTAGGTTCCTTCTTGCACTGTGACCGATGGTGGAGTCAGCGGAGGTCGGGATTTTCGCCCCGGAGACGGCGGTACGGGCGACGGTGTCGGACCGGACCGACTGGGTGAAAATCGAGAAATTCATCCAGGAGGCCCTAAAGACGAGTGAGGCGGAAGAACGCACCCGCCAAAGAGCCTCCAAACTAAAAAGTGGTTTCCCAGGCCAACACGACCTATGTGGACAATTCCAAACAAATGTTTAAAATAAAGTGTACTCACCATGCGGAAATATTGCATCTTTTAAGGCAACGATATATTAAGTATTTATACATTTTTATTCGCAAAAACCAGCAATTTGAAAATTACAAATAGATATAGATATGAATAACTCAAAATAAGATAAGTTCAAAGAATACCAAAACAAGACCTCATCATTGGGAAACCTAGGCATAATTTCCTACCAGAATCCACCCACGAAGTTTACAATCTGAGTAAATTTTCCAATCAAAAACAGGCACAACAATTCAAAAAAAAAAATCACATATCGTGTAAAACTAATTCATTCCTCATTTCGCTAAGAATCTAAAATATAAACGTTTACTTATGCAAAACAGACTAAAGTGGGAATTTTAGTGATAACGTAATAACTGTCATAATAAATATGGAGGACATTATTTCGAAATAAACATCAAAATATGCGGGTTTTCTACGTTGAATAATCGTACCAATGCAAAGTAACGATTCCGAGTGGAGCTCGGGAATTCTCGTTTTTATTATTTTTTTTTTTTTGTTTTGTTGCGAAATATAAATTTAAAATTATATTAATGTTTGAATCCAAAAAAATGTACAATCTTTTTTACAGAGTTTTTCGTCAAAAAAAAAATGTAATCTTTAA
The DNA here is from genome assembly GCA_956483605.1 of Tuberolachnus salignus. Taxonomy (NCBI): domain Eukaryota; kingdom Metazoa; phylum Arthropoda; class Insecta; order Hemiptera; family Aphididae; genus Tuberolachnus; species Tuberolachnus salignus. The sequence continues at coordinate 44,347,179 of OY101430.1, forward strand.
ACGCATTTAATGTACATAATTTATAAACAAATCGTGACGCTTAAATTTATTTTATTTTTTATTTTTTTAAACCACTATAAGAACAATAAATTTTATATATTTTATTTTTTTTAATCGAATTTTCCATTGTCTATTCATTTAAATCGAGAACAAAATTCACAGGTTTCAAATAAATATCAATAAAACTATTAAAGAGCCGACATTTGACCGTGCAGTCATAATATACTACCGTGCGAATTCAGTGAATGTTTCAGGTCTATACAAAAAAACGAACAAATCGAAATTGAAATTGAATTGATAAAAAAATAGCGAATTACGGTTATTAAACTAATTGCATATTTGTATCGATCGTGGTTTTCTACAGTCATTCCAATACTATAACCAACTCGTTATTGATATTATATTTTTATAAGACGTTTTATTATATTTTTTTTTTTTTACCTTTCTGCATTAAACGGCAAATCGAATTTAACAAAAAAGTTATAAAAAATAACAAGATAAACACGAACGGCAATAAAAAAAAAAAAAAAAAAAAATGAACGAATGTCGGGAGAGTGAGTAGTACATCACATCTTTGAATATTATGGCGGACCGTAGAAGTGGACCTGAATGCGTCGTATTCAATTTTCTGAAAGCGATTTTCAACAAAACAGTTTTGGCCGTCCCACTGATATGTAATAAAAGAAAATAAATATCATATAATGGAGTCTTTGTAAATTATTTTAAACGAAAAATGCTAGGGAGTGTTCATGGTTGTGCGTATAAGAAGAATAATGTACCTAAGTATACGCACGAGGTGATATTTTCTACACGCGATAAACGGATGAATTACAATTAGCTAGAACCTAATAAGTAATTGCGAATTGACGGTACAATGACCATGGCATTTGTAAATATACATACAAGGCGTGTTCAACGAACACCCAGACTAAAACTATTACAGAATTACTGCAGAATGTTATCGGTAATGTTGCTGTACCGAAAAAAAAAAAAAAAAGAAAAAAAACTAGAAATATTGGCTGTTGTTATAATAAAATCGTTATCTCCAATCGGCCGTTGTCGGTGTGCGTTAAAAGTCGGTCGTTTTGCGTAATAACGCGATTTCACGATTGGTAATAATATTACGGAACAACGTATTAAATTTTGTTTAAAAATCGGTTAAAACGCTAATGGCTTTTGGAGATGTTTCGCTAAGCTGTTTTGAAACTATGACCGGTCTAAACGTTTTAAAAGAAATGGCCAATAACCATTGAAGACGACCACCGTCCTGGGCGTATATCGACATCGAAAACGAATTACACCATTACATTTGTTCGTAACACAACTAGGGATGACCGACGATTAACCGTCGCAGAAGTAAACCAATGAAATCGGCATGTTACCAATTGGTACTCGTCATTCGACTCTATCAGACGAATTGGTTTTATAAAATCAATTATTACGGATGATGAAACACGGGTATATGGATATGATCTCGAAACCAAAGTTCAATCAACGCAATGGAAACACCGCAATTCACCTCGTCCAAAATATATTCGTTCGGTCCGGTCCGGTCAAACATCAAAGCAACTCTCATTGATTTTTTTGGTTTAGTCCATTATGTGTTTGTACCTACAGGTCAGGCGGCAAATAAAGTTTTCTATAAACATGTACTGGAATGATTTAAAGAGAATGTACGCCGTAAAAGGCCAGAAACGTGGAAATCAAAAACGTAGCTTTTGCACAATGCCAATGCAATCGGCTTTCAGCACTTTCCATAAGAGAACTTTCTGCATCCAAAAATATACCAGTGGTACTTCCCTAACCCACCATATTCACCTAGATCCCTGTGATTTTTTTTTTTTTATTTCCTAGACTAAAAACTACCCTCAGTGGTCAAAGATTCGAAGAAGTCAACGAAACCATCCAAAACGTGACGAGGCTAAAGGCTGTAACCTTGGAGGAAATTCAAAGGTGTTATGAAAAGTGACAAGACTGTTGGGAACATTATATAGAAGCTTAATGACACTAAATTGATGGTGATCCATTTAAATAGTTTGTAAGGTTGAGATATAATATGTATACATTTTTTGGGGGGTATTTATTGAACACATGTCGTATTTAAATTGAAATTAATGGTTTTATCCATTAAATAACATTCGAACAAAGTATGCTTAACCCGTGTAAAACTTAAAGATACATAAAAGAAAAAAGCCGAACATACCTATTTCGCACAATGAGTAGGCTACTGCTGTAAGTGGGAAGTTATAAGATATGTATATAGGATACAATTTAGTTTACATAATGAAACCAACAATAACTCTGTAGCTCGCGGTAAACCGTTAGGGTTATTAATCGTGTTTATTCCCTTTGTAACCCAGAAGTTAACAAATATAAAACCAATCTGTCGTTATCTTTCAACAGTTTTTTCATTTTTTTTTTTTAAATTGTTTAGAAAATATTATGGGAATATGGAAAAATTGTTTAAATAAACCGCCGGACGAAAAATCCGTTTGATAGGGTCGACAAAACACGAACAAACGAAAATTCCGCATATTTTAAGTTACTTCGTGAAAATAATGCGACCGTTTATACTAACTGAAAAAGTATTTTCCGGAAAAAACAAACACATATCAGTAAAACTAATACCGTCGCCACCCTCAGAATCTAGACATTTTATCGTTTCGGTTAAAAATTAATAATTTTTGCTCCGGCCGAAACGAACGAAATTCGATATTTTACAAAATTGTATTGTCTGTGTACATACCGTTTTTAAACAGCTCAAGTAAATAAGATCAATTTTAGCGTACCAATGGACGGCGGCGGTTGTCTTATTGTCCTCCGAAAATATAGAACAACGTTTTTGCATTAGATATCGCCATAAACTTGGGAAAACGGCTACTGATTACCTACCAAATGTTATTGTTAACTTATGGAGTTGAAACCGTGCCCCATGCTTGTGTTTTTTTTTTTAAAGGTTTAAACGTATTAAAATTAGTAGAACCACTGTAAAAAGTGATGACGGTGAAGGACGTCCGTCAACAAGCCGCAACGAGGAAATGATCCGAAAAATTCGAACGGCCGTACGAGACAACCGCAGTTTGAAAATCTTGGAACTTAGTAATGAGTTCGAAATCTCATTTGGATCGGTTCGAACCATGTTGACGGTTGATTTGGGCACGAGAAGAGTAGCAGCCAGATTTGTTCTAAAACTGCTCTCAGATTACCAAAAAGAAAATCGTAAACAGCCTACGTTGTCCAATTTTTGGCCAAACACGATATTCCAGGTTGTTCCTCAACCCCCCTTATGCGCCATGTGATTTATTTTGTATAACCAAAGATAAAAATGGCGCTTAAGGGTAAACGTTTTCAAGATGCGGATGAAATAAAACATAATGCGACGGAGCAGCTGCGAGAAATGACTAAAAGTTACTTCCAAAGGTGTTTTCGAAAATGGCAAGAACGTCGGAGAACTCGTATAGTTTCAGAAGGAGCGTATTTTGAAGGAGATTGAATGTAAATAACTTTATCTAATAAGTATGTATATTTATTTTTTTATTTTTTTTTTTTTAACAGTCTCGAGACTTTTTGATTAGACCTCGTAGAAGTGTATTAGATTTAAATCTGTACGCGGCGGATAACGAATTGCTAACGAAAAACGATTCTGACCGGAGTTCGGTCAATCGTGTTTTAAAATAAATTCGTTTCACGATATTTCTTTCGACTTTTATCCAAAATGTAAAACACAATGTATTGCACTTAAAATGTGTATAAAACAAATTATTGCTATTAGTTCCGCTTGTTCTTTTTCGCCGTTAAGTTCAATTTATAACGAACCGCGTGCCAAATTATTATGCATCTCTGCCGGGCCCAGACAATTTGCAATTCTTTCGTTTTGCGAAATTCGTTTTCACCTCGTATACGTGCATAATGACGCGATGGAGTCCGGAGCTCGCCAGGGACAAAAATTAACAACATAAAACGAACAAAATTCGATATTTTACAAAATCGTCATGTTTGAATTTATACCGTTTTTAAACAGCACAAGTAAATAAGATCATTTTTAGCGTACCAATGGACGGCGGAGGTGGTCTTACTGTCCTCCGAAAATTGTATTTGTTCGATATATATATATATATATATATATATATATATATATATATATATATATATATATATACTAACGTGTGAGATACGACAAAAATATCCACTGGTTACGGGCTAACGGCCCAAAATGGAAATACGAACGACATTTTCAATCACCACGTTCTGTATATTATACGCGGTTATTTAAATATTTAAAAAAATATTTCCACACCTTTTTGACAAATTATAGCTTTTGACGGAAACGCATTAAACTCGGATATTCCCACGCGACTGTGTACGAACATTTCGTAATACGTTTGCAGTTTGCATATTTATTACGTGGCTGTAAAATTACCGAACGGTTAATAATATTACCGTTCGGACATTTTAAGATTATCTCGCGTATCCGTTGAAATTACCGTGTACGCACACGGTCATATTATTATTATTTTTTTATGAATTATGACGTAGTTATTATCGTTAAAGACGATTAGCGCCCGTAGGTACCGTACTTTCGGCACGAGTTTTCGCAAAATCGTATTACTGTTTTAATGATTATAACACACGAGTACAGCCAGTGTCGGAAATGTTTATTTCTTTTCCGCCCAGACAAATGTTTAACACGGTGACGGCTATAAATTTCGATGTAAAAAAACATAATTTCCACCATCGGTGCGTCACCGTTGCAAGTGGGAAGTCGGGAACGTAGGAATTTAATCGATATCGGTATGCAACGATAATAAATTGCAAACGAAAAACGATTCTGAACGAAATAGTATTTGTCGTGTTTTTTCATTGTTGTCACGGTAACCCAGTAATCAACATGATTGAAAAACAATCAACATAACTCGAGTTTGACGATATCGTGTTTTTGCCGTTTATTCGTCGTTTTTTTTATAGTTTTTTTCTGCAGCGTTAAAAAAACTAATAAGTATATCGAAAAATGACCTTTTAGTAGTATCAACTAGGCAACATTTTCTATCGGAAACCGTGTAAGAGAGTAAAGATCGCATGAAGTCTTCTGGTAGAAATAGTTTTTACAAAAAAAAAAAAGAAACATTATTGTAAAACCACAAGACCCCTCGCTCCGTTGAATGTAAAAAACAAGACTAATTTCAAACGATTTCAAAAGATAAAGGCAAAAATAAAGGGCCGACATATTTTGAAAATAATATCGCACTAACACGATAAGTCGGGGAAAATTACTTACCTAATTACAACAAAAATCCAAAATCTATTTCGACAAAAAAACGATGTAAAAAGTATGCTGCGCTCACGTTATAAGGGGAAAATTTGGGAAGTTAGGATATAATGGGGGAATTTGATTTATATCTGTGCGCAACGATAAATCATTGCTCACGATTTTGAGCAAAGTTCGGTTACAAATTTTATTGATAAATTTAAATTATATTTATTTGTAAAATACAAATGTCCGTATGTTTTTGCTCCGTCTCGAATTCCGCCAAACGATTCGTATCCGCATACGTCGGAAAGTTCACGCAAAACCGTGACTTCTATACGACGTTCATACAAATTTCAATTTTAAAGTTCTTGGGTTTAGGTAACGCTACGTGGCCAAGAGACCAAGAGACTCTCGTCAAAAATGTACACTTAAAACGGTTATAAAACAAATGGTCGCTATCGGTACCGCTTGTTCTTTCCCGCCGTTACGTTCAATTTGTGCGTGTCAAATGATTGCACGCCTCTGCCGGGCCGAGACCGTAACGCATTCTTTCGGTTTTTTTTTGTTTACGCCTCAGCGGGATATAAAGAGCGGTACAAAGTCATGAGCGCGAGCATGAGCAATACCATTGTTTGTTTTTTTTTTTTCGAACCGGCAATACATTCGCCTTCCGGAACCGCCGTAAGGCATTACTTCGGGAGGCGGATCGCCATCATTTATTCAATGGACCACGTATAATAATTAATTGCACATAGAAAAATCCCGTTTTCCCCGAAGGCGGGGCGGGCTCGCACGTCAAAAATTACAAAATTCGCGTCCTACCGCGGGGATGGGCAGTAGCCGGGCCGGAGCCCACTTGCCGCCACAACATAGGCAGGGGCGAATCTTTCTACCGGCCTCCCGGCCGGCGGTCTAGCGACTGCGGAGCCGCGATCAACGACGGCTTGGCGCTGCCGTTCCGCCGACTCCTGCTCTGCGATGACGGCCTCGGCGAAGTCGATCACCGCTTCCCACCGGTCTGGGGACTCCGAAATGAGCGACGCCCGGTCGCCCGGTTCGAACGGACCGATGCTCCGGACCAGGCGCTCCCTATCCCCGTCGAACGGCTCGCAGCGCGTCGGGGTATGGAGACCGTCGTCGTCCACCCCGTTCTACTAACTGCGGGAAATCCGGCAGTGAGAACACCCGGGGGACGGAGAGAGAGAGAGAGAGAGACGACGGCACGTGGCCAGGAGGACCGACCAGCATGAGCTATACCTATAACGCCAAACCGCTCGTGTTCGTGCTCGTTCGACTTTGAACCGGTCCCTATATCCGGATCACCTCGTATACGCGCATAATGACGCGACGGAGCGCGAGGCCAGCCGGTGACACGAACCCGATAAATCGGTCGTTTTTTACGACGGTATCGCACTCGTCGTGTCCCCCGTCTTGTTCCGCATACGCGCGCCCGTTTCGCCGGCACCTATAGACTTCGCGCAAAAGCACTTATTCCATTGACTGACTCACATTAGCGCGCAGTGTAGTTTGTTTCCGAAACGATCCGTCCTACACTGTAATAATTATTATTACTGTCGACGTTGTCGTCGTGTACGCGCAAACTCTCTGCGAACGCGCGCTTTATAAATATTTACTAGTATATATATATATATATTCGTGTACCTACACTTTTTAATTTCGACAAAGTGTTTTGATGTGCGCGTAGACGTGCACGGACGGAGAAAAGTCGTAGCGCAAGATAAAAAAAAAAAAAAAAAAAAAAAATTCATACCGTAAGATACGGAACGCGGAATAAACGCGATTATTATCGACCAAAAATCGGCCTGCGGTGTTCGTTTCCGGCGGAGCGTACGGGCGTACTTACTTTGTACAACAAAAGCGAAACGGAATATTAAAACGTCCGACGTTTCGCTACGAGTACGAAGAAAAAAAAAAAAACATCATATTTTGTAATATTCATTATCGAATAATAATAATAATTCGTCTGTGATACAATTTCCGCGATGGACGGTTTTTATAATGATTTTTTTTTTTTTTTTTTTTCAATACGCGTTTAAAACAGTACCAGTACCGTATTTCTAGTGTAGAGAAATCGATCAAATACAAAACGCGTAAACGTAATCAAAATGAATTGGCACTCGTATACTATGAGCATATCGTTTTGAGTTGATATTTTTTTTTATATTGTACGACGCGTATGTATTCGAATTACTTTATAGACTACTGTAAAATGTAAAACATATCGGGCAATTCAGTTTTAATCCCTAATGCCTCCATATAATCTTTCGATAAATTTAAATTGCTTTAACATTCACGCTCTTTTTAACTACAGAATAATTTACAATTGTATGCGATTTTCAGTGCAACATTTTTATTTCATATGTTTTTGACCAGTAAGAACTGCGACTTTTTATGAACTGTATTCGACTATTTATATGTATAGCCAACAATACATATTCATACAAAAAAAAAAAAAAAAAAACAACGTAAATTGTCGACAATTCTTAATAGCTATAAATAATTGTATAAAAGCAAAAATAAAAAAAAAATAAAACCAACACCTGAATAAACATACAATGTATGCGTGTCCCACTAGAATTATATGACGTCAATACTACGTATTGAATAAACCAAGACACCGCGATAGTTTCAATGCGACTTTATGGCATTAAAAAAAATACAAAAAAAAAAGGTAAGCACGGCTATAAACGCCAGTTAATAAAAATAAATGACATGTTACAAATATAAAGAAGAAATGTCCGGGTGAGGCCAATAAAAAATGTTTATTTAAGCTATATATGCATACAATATAATATTATTTATTAGATTTTTTTTTTTTTCTTCTACGAAATGTATTTCGAAATACGACGTTTAAAACGATAAAATACGTAATGTTTAACAACGTTAACTTGAATAAAAAAAAAAATGCGTTTAAAATTCCACAAAAATAATTCCGCAGCACAGTTCGTACAAACAGTCGGTTTAGACGAGTTTTTAATACTTTGACCAAAAAACGAACGTTTATTCCGGCCCCTCCAAACTCCTCACCGCTATGTAAAAAAAAAAAACCGCGAGCAAAGAAATGTTCAAATGAACGTTTTGGGCTCTGTTCCAACTATTGTCATTACGTTATCGGTGTACACTTCACGTGCGCAATAAGTATGGAAAAACAAAATTAAATTCAATCCATAGCTATAGAAAACAACTAGGTAATCGGTTGTGTATCATGACAGACCTAACCTAACCTGACAGAGTCGCATAACGTTCACTGTTAATTTATAATCTTAGTTTTTATTTTTTTTATCTGCATTGCACTTTCGCCCTATGTGATAATAAAACAAATGACTTAATCGAAATCCAACATTATCGTTTTTTTTTTTTTTTTACGAAAACGATTTTATAAAACATATATTTACATATATACCGTACAATAGATACATTGTACATATATATTATAAATGCCATTCTAATGTAATAAAATAAATACAAATATATAACCTAAGCAAAAAAAAAAAAAAAAAAAACCAGGTCCCTACTACGGGTTGGGTTGTATTCAATCGCTACAATGGACGTTTTATCCGAGTCCCATAGTTCCTCTTTTTTTTATGTTTCCAATTCGATCACCGATTACCACGTGTATTTATCGCACAATTAACGGCAGAAACATAAAATTCATGGTTCAATCAATAAAATGTTTGCTCTGCCGGTCGCCATAATTCCCATTTACTCGGCTATCTAGTCGGTTTTGTATATCCGTAGTCCTAACCCGTCACGGTCACAATCGGTTTACGGGTATCGCGTGAAGATGTAAATTTGATATTATTTTTGATTCATTGCAGTTATGACTCGATAAACACCGAATTATTATATCTGATCTACAGGGGACGTCGATAAGGTATACATTAGCTTTAACCAATAAACTGTCGGCGATCGTAAACCGTCTGAGACGAAACCGACGACTATTGTAATAATCGTCTTAACTGCAAGGCGCGGCGAGCCGCAGTCCCCGAGATCATAAATTAATATAAAGATACCGTCGTAACTGTTGAAATAAAATTATGATTTTCACAAACAAACGTTCGCCGTAAAGAAATCGTGTATTGAATTTTGATAGTGAATTACTCTAATGGGTTATACGTTGGTTACGCGTCTGAGAAATAGATCCGTTTGTCGACGACAAATGAAATGAAATGCGGTTTAAAATTATAAAGCGTGTGATAAAGCGATTCAAGGTTAAACAATTCAAATAGTATTAGTGGGGAAATGTCGTAGTATTTTAGTTATGCAACAATAATTATCATAAAACGTGTTATTATAGAAAGAAGAAAAAAAAAAAAAATGCTAAAGTCTATCAATAAACCAATTGTTTTTGGAGAAAAAAAATATATAAACGCGAAATACCGTGAAACTCAATTCATATAACGAATTTCCGGTCTGGGTGCGTTTTAAACTTCTACTGCCATTACTCTTCTTTAATACTTGCACGCTGCTTAAAATAAAATGAACACTCGGTGAATTTATAATAAATTTCTGTAAACCTGCATGTTTTAAATTTAACTACGTAAACTTGACACACATAAACGCATAATATCCGTTTCTGATTAATCACGCACGATAAAGTAAAGATTTTATAGCTGCCGGAAAAATAAATGAAATTTATTTTATATTCAGAAATTGTGTTTTTTTTTTTTTTTGTAAATATTGTTTCCATATTTATAAATACGCTTCCGCAACTCATATACGTATGTGCTAACCGGACTCAAGACGATTTACGTTGTCGAAATTTCATATTTACCGACTGAAATAAAACAAGTCGACGGGCTCGACTCGAGTAGACGCGGAGAAACTACTCGTGTTCGAGTGGAAAGTGCCGAGAAAAATACGCGGACCCGGATCCCGTGATGGAACAGCTGGGGAAGACGAAAGGAGAAAATTTTAAAAATTCGGAAGCATTTGTAACCTTTAAAGTGTTTTTGTATAACTCCGTAATGACTGTCGTCCGGGGTTGCCCTCGCCAGTCCCGGACGGGCTAAGTGCGCAAACACCTAAAACCCGCCGCACCAAACCTCCCCCACGAATGCTATCCCGAAAGGTTTCTCTCACATTTAACATTCGTGCCTAAAATTTAACGATAAACCGAACTGTTTTGCTTGAGTACCTATACACAAGTCGAGCGTCTACAGATTTATTTTATCTATAGGTTCTCCTGGGAATGTTTAAACCTCAACCGATATTCTTGTTTGGACCACGCGTATACCGACGTCATCGGATCATAAACAACCCGGAGTTTAGTCGTTAGGGGTTGGTCTTTTTTTTTTCTATTTTTTTTTTACAAACACATTTAGATCTAATAGACAAATGGTCATCCAAATGGAAAATTAAGATCAACCCTGACAAAACAATTTACGTCCTATTCACACTAAATAATTCCTTACCCCTTCCCCTCCATTTTCGAGGAATACAAATCCCAATATCCTCAGAAGTAAAACACCTCGGCGTCTTGCTTGACAAAAGATTGACCTGGGGTCCTCATATTAAATCAAAAAGAAAAACTCTCAATACTCGACTTCACTTACTTCGCCCAATTCTGACATCAAAACTACCCTTCCACCCAAAAATAATCATCTACAAATCCGTATTAAGGCCTATCTGGGTTTATGCAGTACAAATCTAGGGATGCGCTAAACCATCTCAAATACGTACCCTCCAAGCCTTCCAATCCATCCACTCTTCGCATTATCTCTTCTGCGCCTTGGTACGTATCAAATTCCACACTTCAAAATAGAAAACGTTTATCAATTAGCCACAAAATATTATAGAAAATTTCACTCTAAATTACAGTCTCACTTTAACCCATTAATCGCTGAACTTGCTCCCAACTCGCTTCGTAACAATCCCCCACTCCGTCTAAAGAGGAAATGGTGTCGTGACTTATTAAATGATGGCGTCACGGGTTTTCTCGTAGGAAGAACATATCGGTGCAAGACAATGGACAATGTCTATGTACCCAGTTGCCCAGCTGCCATATAGCTGTCAGCGTTAACTGGAAACGGCTTGTGCTCAGACAATGTTTTAATGTCGGGGGTCAATCGTACCCTGCACTTGTCCCGGTTTGCAGCACTGTTACCGCCGTTCTCTCTCCGCCAGTATATCCTTTGCGTATACCTCGAGTGCCGCAAGAGACCGTTGATACGTGACCAAGTCAGCTTCGGACCCCCGCGATATACAAGGCCTCAGATAATTGCGCACGCTGATCGGCGTGCAGAGGACAATGTAAAAGAGTATGCCACGAATCTTCCGGGAAGGACTCGACATGTACGAGGTGTGGCTAATAAATAACGAGATTTTCTCTGTAAAAACTTTTTATTTATATCTTTTAATGGTTTAACATTTTTCCCCTTCTATATACTCCCCTCCATGTTTGACACATCGCTCCATTCTAATTTTCCATTGGTTGAAACAGTGTTGGAAATCCTTTTCTTGCAATGTCTTTAACACCTCTGTCGCTTTTGTTTTTACAGCTTCAACTGACTCAAAATGTGTGCCCTTTAACGCACTTTTTAATTTTGGAAAAAGCCAAAAGTCGCATGGAGCGAGATCTGGCGAATATGGGGGGGTGTTGAAGCACTGGAGTTCGATTTTTAGCTAGAAATCGCTTTACAGATAAGGCACTGTGAGCCGGCGCGTTGTCTTGATGCAAGACAATCCAAGAGTCATTTTCCCACAACTCAGGCCGCTTTCTTCTTACTCGTTCTCTGAGTGTTGTCAATACTTGAAGGTAATAATGTTGATTCACAGTTTGTCCCTGAGGTACCCATTCTGTCATTATTACACCTTTAATATCGAAAAATACGACCAACATGGACGACCCACCCGTTGATTGTCTTCAACTTCTTCACGACCCTCACGAAATCGTTTGTGCCACTCAAAAACACGTGGTCGTGATAGGACACTATCTCCATATACTTCAGTTAATAAATTAAAACTTTCGGTCGTAGATTTTCCAAGTTTCACTAAAAATTTCAAATTAATACGTTGTTCAATTTTTTCGTCCGGCATGATTTCGACGTTCAACACGTAAGAGGTCAATTTAGACGACGCTTACACATAGACTACAAAACGGAAACTGACTAAACTGGTATTGTTCGATGCAGTGATATTCATAGATTACAAATATACTACCATTATACCCTTATCTACTCATGCCTTATCGCTAAGTAGATAGTCTCGTTATTTAATAGCCACACCTCGTATATGACATGACGCGACGCCACTTATCCCGAATCGGTACAAGTAAGCCTCGCAGGCACCATGACCAGTGAGGAACTGCGCAGCAAAGTGGGTTGGTGAAAACCAACTCTGTGCGAGCGCCCACAAGATATCAGGTATAAATTGATACGTAACCCGACCGGTGACGGCCGAGTTCCGTCTCTCTTGCCACTCGGCGGCTAAGCTCGATTCGATGTCGCCGAGGGACCGATTCGGGCGGTGCTCAGCCAGTGCCCTACGGCGATCATATAGATCGGACCTCTTGCGGACATCTAAGTCTGGCGGTAGTGACCTCGCTAAGACTTGTAGTGCAGGTTCGTAGGGGCTGTACGATTGTTGAGATCGGTGTCGGCCTCTGCGGTCTGCTCGCCGCACACGACGCTGTGGGCACCACCGCTCTTTTATACAGGAGTCTCGGTGCGGGTGCACGTAAGCGCCGCCGTGTAGCTGCGAGTCTACGCATTCGCAAGGCTAAGGATTTTGCGCTGTTCGCGACATAATTAACGTTTTGCGCCGCAAAGTTGAGTATTCGGTCGAGTATGAATCCCGGGGTGTTTCGCCTGCGGGACGACCTTAACTCTGGCGCCGCTCATCTTTATGAGAGGTGAACGGGCGTGCGGGCGTCTTTATGTACAAGACTCCGTAATGACTAGAACGACGAGCCGGTCGTGTATGGTGAGCCAAGGGAAGTATTCTATAAAATGTACCGGTCATCAGACCGCGGGAACGGCGGGCGCCGTTTAATTTTTAAACTTTAAGACAGTAGCGCTCGGCCGTGAGGTCAACTCCTCCAACAAGCCCGATAACAGAGTCCACAGCGTCCTGTTATTTACAACCGGCTATTATTCTACACGCGCATTAGTCAACTTAGATATGTATTATCGCCAAAGACGGACGCAGACCAATCAAAAGCTAATCAACTAATTCGCTTTCGTTTAATATTTAAACATACCGGCGTTTTAAAACTTTTAAACTCGGCCCGGTCTGTGATCGTTGTTAAAAGTTCGACAAACGGTTTAAAATATTCAACTTGTTTTTTTTGGCAGCGGATCTGGTCGTATAGAATATGCACAATCAATAACCACAACGGGCCACTGCGCCCGCAACGAACCGGTAAATTACTGATGAATTCGTGCACAAACTACGCAGTGTTCAATTTGGCAAAAAATTAAAAAAAAAACAAATACGGGCGATACTGTATTAAAATTGTACGTTTTTAAAGGAAATTTGAATACATCGTACGTACACTTCAATCCTAATCATGAGTGCCCGGGTGTAGGGTAAAACCGAAAGTTTAGTTATTATTTAGTAGACATTTTGCATGGTAGATTATACTCATATATAATATTTAACGAAAATTCATAAGGAAGCAGCCGACATCATCGCTTAGGCTACTTTTTTTTTTTTTTCTGGCAGTGACGATTTTTGAACCGTCGAGGCTGAACATATGTTCAAATCGTTTTAAATTCTAACCGAACCAAAATCGATACACACACAGTATTTACACATAGACAAGGTCTATCTCCTCCGATATTCTTAAACAATATATAAATATCTTCCTCAGGTATAGTCGAATACCTTGGCTTATCACTTGACAAAAAACTAAACTGGTCTAAACACTTACAAATAACAAAAACTACCCTCAACCATAGACTTTCCCTACTTAAAAATATCCTTAATAAATGCTCTAAACTCAACCTAAACACAAACATTTCCATCTACAATCACCTCTTGAAACCTATCTGGACTTGTGACATCCAGCTCTGGGCCACTACTAAAAAGTCCAATACTAATAAAATACAAATTTCCCAATCAAAAGTTCTCCGCATCATCACTAATGCCCTTCCATACGTATCAAATCTCATTCTACATAACGACCTGAAGGTCCCTCTTATCAAAGACATAGCCCAGACTACATTACAACAAAATCCACTCCCGCTTACCTCTACACACTAACCCCCTCATCGAAAACCTCTCATCCCTCTCACTTCCTGGCAATCCTCCCCGAAGGCTTAAACGCAATGGCCAAGGGACTTTCATCAACTCTAACAATATTTTAATATAAATTGTATTAAATAAAGCCAGCCGAAGCGCTATCAATGGATAACGTCTTCAAATCACGCGTATCTTCACCTATTGTGTACATCCCACCCATCTTCTTGTTGTAACTATTTAACAGATTGTCGATTTATCTGAATTAAAAATTTAAAAATTTAAAAAATTCTACCCGAAAATTACGTAATTTAATAATATAAAAATTATTTCAGACTTTGGTGGGTTGTTTTTTTTTTTTATTAGTTAATATTTAAAATAAATATTATTAAAATTGCTCTTGAAAAATAAAACAACAATATTGTTCCAATTTATTGGTCAGTATATGTTGGAATGGTCATTTAAATCGTTTTATTTTTTTTCAAATTATTGGTCCATATTGTTTAAAAAAAAACGTATAACGCCAACAATCGAGTTTTGATTCAATATTTAACAGACAAATTATGAAGGGGGAACTGGAACATATATATTTTACCAGTGGGGGCTTAGCCCCTAGGTAATTTTTCTCGTGAGTGCGATTGCCCTCGTTTTTCGGGGGACCCTAGATGAACGGAAAAGTAGAACTGTGCGGAAAGGTGTGTATCTTTCGACGGTTGTTTTTAAATTTAAAACCGGCGATCAACTATTGAACTCGCTGAACGGTTCTCGGAGTTTTTAAGAATTGAAATTGCCACGTTTATAATTATTTTTAGTAATAATTCCTATGGCCGTTTGTTGGTTGTTTTTTCGGGAACACTACGGCGGATAAGTAAATATTAAAAAATAACCCAATACGAAACCATCATTCCTGTGCTCTATTGCTCCACATGTAAAAAATTTATGCTAACTGGTGCGAAACTAGTGTATTATTATTATTATTATTATTATTATTCGTCATAATTCACTCACGGAAACGATGTATCGCGACACGGATATCTCTGCGCAGTAGAACAAAAAAACGAATTTAATAAAATATAAAGTAAATCCAAAGGGGGAAATACAACCATTTTACTTAAATGTTATTGACGACTCTCTCGTCTGTCGCGTACAAAACGCAGGCAGGTATCTGGTATATATTACAAAATGATCGATGCTAATGTATAATATTCCAAAATGTTATGGTCGAGTTTCCTTTATTTATATATATATTTTTTTTTTTTCCGTAAATGATTTATTAACATTATAATGTACAATAAGCTAACACGCATTCGTGTCAAAAGCGTATAAAAACCGCGTAATATGAACTTATAAAACCACGGGTATTGTGGGCAACCGGAATCGGGTTTAACCCTATTTGCGTATGGCTAATCACGGTGAGTATTCAATGTAACCGAAAAGAACGGCGGTCTCGCAATCAAATAAAACTAATCTAATAAAAATCTAATAAAACTGTGCGGTATTTACGTTCTGGTTACGTTATAATATTATTAACGTAACAATCGCAATCGATAAAATAAAAATTATTAAAAAAAAAAAAAAAAAAAAAACCGTTTACTGTTTACTTGTCGGTATATGAATATTGTCGATTAAAACTTTCGAATAAAATAAGTGACCAATACCGTATCTAATGGGGGGTCCTTGGAGTCCGGCCCTCCTCCCCCTACGAAATTTTTTCCACTAACGCTGGTCTCGCATTTTTATCGTCTTTGTGTTCATCAGTTCCAAATAAAATGTGTGTGAAATCTTCAATATCAGAAACCGATTGTATTTTGTATTTGGAATTTTTAACGGACGATGATCATTGCATACCTTTAGAAAATATATTGTGGAAAATAAAACGGATTGCTTGCAAAAAGACATCGACCGCCCGAGTGGACCCGTACAATTGTTAAATTATTGTAATCCTGACCGATTTCCTAGTACTCAATTTTTATTAAAAGTACTAACAACACTTCCGATTCCTACAACTACTCCCAAACGAACATTTTTGACATTAAAACGCGTTAAGACATTTTTACGAAATTCTACAGGACAAGAAAGATTAACTGGCCTAGCTCCATTAAGTGCCCATAGAAATATTACAGTTGATCCCGAAGAAGTTTTAAAACAATTTGCCCTTCACAAAAAAAAAAAAAAAATATAGAAGTTTGTTATTAGTCGAAAATATGTTTTATGTATTATATGTATTTAATATTAACGTATGATTTAATTTTAACTTTTAATATAATTTCTCGTGTTTTTCGTTCAATCGTAAAAATATTAAAAGACGACTAAATAATTACCGAATATGTCAAGATATAGATTTTATTTATTTTATTGTACTTACTGAAACATAAATCTTTATTATTTCGATATATATATATATATATTAAATCTATGTACAGCCAATAGTGACAATATCAACCAAAGTAAGTCCTCAGACCCGTACACTATATTACCATATTTTGTAGTTACAAGAGAAAATTACAAAAAAAAAAAAAACAGAGTAAAGTGTACAAATTGTTTGTACAGGGTGCGGCAGAACCGACTGATGAGTTTAATGAGGTCATTAGCCTGTGATAAGATAAGAGCAGGCCTTAACAAGTGGTATATTTTGAATTATACGGTAATGCCGTTATTATTCGTAATCATGGCCTGGACAGGTGTACGTCGTGGTTTCGTCGTTCGTGCGTATTACGAAAATAATCGGTCTGTGATCGCTACACAAAGGGCTTTTCGTATACACTTCGGCATTCCGCGTGCTGAATCTGTTCCTTCTGCTAACACTATCGAATTGTGGATACGGCATTTGGAAGAAACTGCAAGTACCCTAAGTAGACTTGGACACGGAGCACCCAGAACGGTAAGAACCCCCGAAAATGTGCAGTCGGTTAGAGAGTCAATTGAGAAGTCACCAAGACGCTCAGCCCGGAAACACGCTGTAGCTTCGGGAATCTCAGACCGTTCTTTGAGGAGAATTCTTCACGAAGATTTATCATTTCATCCCTAAAAATTAATGCTTTTCCAAGAGTTAAATGCTACTGACTACGGCAACCGTAAAAATCTCTGTCAGTAAATTCCTCCGATATCAACATTTTTCTGTAGGGATGAGGCCTATTTTCATCTTTCTGGAACTGTAAATAAACAAAATGTTCGATAATGGGCTACAAACAACTCAAGGCAGCTCCATGAAAGACCACTCCACGTGGAAGTCGAGGCCATACCAGTCGAAATGCGCCGAAAATCATATGAGAGCTTCAGAGATCGTCTACAACAGTGTATCAACGCTGACGGCCGCCATCTTGGAGATATAATTTTCAACAAATTATTTTTAAAAATGGGATCGAATACTGATATAAATAAAAAAAAAAAAACCTTTTATCCAAGTTTTACTGTTGGTTATTTATAGCCCATCAAAACTCGTCAGTCGGCTCTGCCGCACCCTGTATAAAACTGTTATTATAGATGAATTTCTCTGTTTTTAGAATCCAATACTATGGTAGACATTTATATGAATATATTAGAAAACGCCGACAAAGAGAGAGAGAGAGAGAGAGAGAGAGAGAGAGAGAGAGAGAGAGAGCGAGATAATTATATCTCTATTGATTCGGTATTGCGATATATAATATTGTAAAATCATATCTCGAGGACCAACCACGGCTCGCCTTAAATTTATTACTTCAAACAGCTAAGCATATATAACTGTTGTTGAAATATAATTAAACCATACATTTATTTGCAAAACGTTTTCATACAAGCCAAGTATATTTCAAATAAATATATATTGAAAATTAACTTGGGTATTTGCCGAGTCGTTGGTATTATACATTGTATTCATTATTTTATTTACCGAACTATATTGTTAGCTCGTCAGTGCGACATTTGGGTAGGTGTGTTCCAAAAAGTAAGTATATTCGTCAATTTTTTTTTTTTATTTATATATATTATTCTTAACAATACGTTTTATTATGTCGTTGTGATTTAACGTTTAAATATTATACGGGAAACTATTTTCCTTATTCTTTGCTAGAAAGTTTTCTATTCTCGTAGTTTATATATAATATATATATATACTTATTTCTTTCAAAGAAATAATAATATAATACGTCAAAGCTTTTTCATCAAAAAGTATTCACTAAACTTTTTGTTCTCCGGTGTAATAAATGTACTTAAAATTTTGACAAAATAATAAAACCTATATGTTCCCGGATTGATCTAACTCAACTGGACGTAAAATATAAAGAAAAAAAAAATTGTTTTAGATATTAAATAAACGATTGATATTTTGTATTATTATTATATATATATATATTTTTTTTTTTTAATCTTAAGAAAACTACAACAAATCTAAAAGACAACAGCTATAAATTCGTAAGTTTTTTCATCGGTTTATTTCCGGAATATCAGAATAATGATTCTGGGAATGATTCAATATGACGTAGTTTCAATATAGTTTCGTATTTAAATATATAACGCGAGATTATTGTTTGGATATTTTCTTTAAACGTATTATTATTGTTTTTTTTTTTTTTTTTTTAGTATATTATAACGATTGCGGAGCAAGAGTTAAATAGTTTTGTATAAAAACCAATACTTATAGTACGTATAAATAAATAATTATCGAGTCGTTGAGTTGAGCGTATGCGTAAGCGAGATATAAAATACAAAAAAAAGAAAACGAATGAATAAATTAGATTTTTCGAAGAATCGCATATTTTCTTTTTTTTTTTTATTCTTTCTGTACGGCATTTAATATTTATATTTTATTATAAACGTCCGTTACTTAGACGCGCGTGGAAGTTTAAGTATTAAAATAAAAACACGGTCCGCGGGGTCCAATTGAAAAACTCCAATTGAAAAGTTAAATGCAAAGTGATTCGTAGAAATTACCGTTGAATATTAATAAAACGAGTTGAATTTATTTTTCTCCTTCCGCGTACAGCGGCGGCGTTCTAGGACCGTACCCGGACTACCCGGGGTAGCGATCCGGCGCACGGGCTTTTCCATCAAATCCACCCGCATGTTTCTCGACAGTGCCAAAAACAAAAAAAAAACTAAAGTTTTTTTATCATCAGCAGTAATAACAATACACCGTTCGTCGAAACGTTCGTATACGGACCCGTAAATCGACCGCCGTTCTGGGTTTTATACGATTTTTTTTATTTTTGTTATCAACACGGTATGATAATTTTCATTATTTAATTATTCCGATATATATATTATTCGGCGGTTACAACGGTAAAACAACGATTTATACGTATTACCGTGACGCGAATTCGCACGGGGCCGTGTCGTTCAAAAGGCCCGTAAAGTATTTTTTAAACGTTTTATTTGTCTTTTCGTATCGAATGTAACGGCTGTACAGTTCTCGCCTCGTCCGCGAATCGTCGCCTACCCGTATAGCTCAAACGGATAATTAGGAGTCACCCAGGTAAACGTGCACGTTTTTTTTTTTATATTTTTATTGTTTTATACGGTATTCTGTTTGTGTTCGGTTATAGTTTTCAATCACGCCGGAAAAACATACGAATAAATATCGGCGGGGAAAAACCGTACAGTTACGGGTGTACGAACGGACGACGATGAATGATTTTACTAAAAAAAAAAAAACTAAAAAACACACGGAACAACAATCGTCTTCTATAGTTATTTAAATCCAATGCACATTCATTCTTGATATACATAGATCGTCCATAAAAATAATATCATATTATTATTTTATAGGCAGCGATGTAAATCAATAATGCCCGGAGATACAACATTTTTTTTTTTTTTTTTTTACTACAATGCGCATTTTATTGTTAACGTAGTTTGTTGTTTTTTTTTTTTTCGTCCGAATATACTACAAATATTATCATCCTATCGGTATTTTATTTATTATGCGGTTTTACTTTAGATTTTTTTTTTTGTTTTTCGTTAAGCTACAAATTTCAATCATTATATAATGCGTTATTGTTATTCGATAAAAATAAATTGTTGAGCGGAAAACACAAAGTACACTCAAGGACTGAATAAAATCGCAACATTAAAAAAAGATGCGATAAAATGAGTTCATTTTTTTTTTTTTTGTTTTTTTCCAAAATTAGATTGAATATCATATCACTTTTGAATTACACATTAATTTGGATACGACGTTTCGTAATTGTTGACGGGTTTCGTGAATATTTGAACATTCGCACACACAACAATAAAATGCGTGTCTTTAATCATTTTGACTAGTACTAACGGTACAGAAATCGGTATTCCGGCAGATAAAACTCTCGTATTCCGATGTTCTCCCTCACCCGGTATCAAGAAAAGAACGAGGAAAATCAAATCAATAGCCACCCCACGGTGCACCGGCTGAACTCGAAATTAACTAGAGGCTCGCATTGGTGGTATACAGTGGCAGTTATTGTTCGCAATCCAATCGCCAGTATAGATTTTTGGGAACAGTTTTAAATACATTATACGAGTATGCGAGAAAAATGTCAATAAAACAGTTCCGTAGACAAATGTGTAAGAGTTTCATGGGAAAAGCAATTAGACACGACATAAACGATTGCTAAAGATTATCGGAAGAGACACGGGAATCTTTACATATATATTACCGCGGAGACGTAAAACATACGTTAAACTCGCCTACGACGAATAAAGTGTATCGGGTAGTCGACCTACAACCAAGGTCTGACAAATAAAATTACCATAACAAAAAAAAAAAAAAAAAAACAAAAAAAACCATTATAACGAACTGAAAACAACTTAATTTTTACGGACAAATCGCTTGCGAAATGTTTTAAGTAAATAACAAAATAAACGCACAGCATTAAGCTGCATGTAATTTACTTTATGTTTTCTAAACACAATATTTAGACAATTTTGAAATATTTAATATTTTTTTAACACGCATGCAACGTAAACATTAAAATTAATCAAATCACTTTTATTGCGTAATAATTTAAACGGTTATTATTGCTGTATTTTTTTTTTTTTTTTTTTTTTTTAAACCATACGACGACGGGGCCGCGTGCCATACGGAAGTAATATTTTTTACCGCAGAATAAACGATAACGAAAACGATATTTTGTACATTTCGTAGCGTTTGATTAATGCATTTAACGACCCATTAGCTTACTGGAGCACAGGGGTCCATGGGGTCTGGGCCCTCCCCAAAAGTTGTCCGCACGTGCATAAATTGATCAATAATGTATTAAACTTGTATTCAAAATTATTTTGTATTATAAAAAGTTATAACTTTGCGGGAAGATTTATAATATTGCACAACTATGCGGTCCTTTTAAGGATATGTCACCATCAAGAACGTATTTAAAATATTAGCATCCCCAGGCACATCATTTATGCCCTAACACCATCGTTATTATACAAACACATATATTCGGGGACGCGTTAGTTATTGGCCTGAGAAAATCATTAAATTTTGGTTAAACATACCTATGAATAGCTCATAATCGATAGAAATTTTTCCATGCCGAGAAGTTAATAATAAATATTGATATGTGAAAATTCCGGGGCTCATAAATTTTATAAAAACAAATTAAATGGGAACAAAAAATACGTTATTCCCGTACATATTTACGATTTTCCTGCTGCCCATACAGCCAACGGCTCACTGGGTAGTGTCCCTGTGTCCCGCCAAAACAATCCCGCCCAGTCCATATTTCGAGCATAATCGTAAACCATAAATATTTTCCACATATTTAACGTTTGTACTACCATACCATGTGGTTTGCAAATCCAATTTATAATAATAAAAAAAAATATATTTCCCTTTAGATTAAATTATAATATAAAAAAAAATTGAGAAAAGGTTAAATATTTACAAGTAAATAATAAAAAATTCATGTATTTATTGTACATATTAACATTTATTTCTGTAACTCATGAAACAATCAAGTTGAGCATCCAATTCTTCTTTGCTGGGAATCTTCTTTTTCGTTTTTCTTTGTCCTCTGCCACCACTTCTTTTTGAGTTACCACGGACTTCCGTAGTATTGCCTCGGTTTCCCTGAGTACCTATATAGAGGATGTTTTATTTGCATTTATTACACTAAACCGTATAAAAAAAAAAAAAACCATTCTAATATAAGTAAATACCACGGTCATCACCAACATGTATAACCCGATCTGGAGTTGTTACGGCAAGATTGGCCAAATTTGACGGGACTGTGGTAAGTTCAAGATTCATAGGTCTCCCTAAAAAATACAAATGACTAAATAATCCACACACAAATTACAGAAAGTTCGTTTCAAATAAATACCATAGAAATGTTTCTTATTGTACAGAAAAACTGCTTTTAATGCAGCATTTTTACTATGAAACACCACATCAGCTGTTTCTAAAGTTCTACCATATCTGTCGTAGTAAACAGTCACACTCTTCAATGGCCCAAATTTACCAAATAAATCCTGTAAAAAACGTAATCTAATGTAAATACAATAGGTATAAAATGTAATGTTGCTAGTTCATGGCAGAAATATCGCCCTTTATATAAATATGATATTTTTGTTATCTATAAAAATATTAGAATATTTTATTCGTTCATCATGCCTATTAAACATGCCATAATAGTCATTAAAATGTGCCTCTCTCAACGTAATTCCACTAAACAAAACGCATAAAATCTAATAATCATTATTTTATATATTATAAATCGGTATGATAATTTACTAAATTGTATAGGTACAGACACTTTACAGACATTTATAAATGATGGTAAAAAACAAAAAATATAATCGTTTTGCCGAGTATAATTTGAATCGAACCTTTAAATCCGTAGCACGAACTCCATAGTGCAAATGTGTTATACGAATATTATAATCGTCAGGAGTTGAAATGTCGCCATGTCCTCTCATTTGTTGTGTTTTCTGACTTTCGTCAGTATCTTGAGTCAGTAAGTCGTTCACGTAACCCTTTTAAAAAAAATTATTATTTTATTAGGTGGGAGTAAACTTTATAGGACAGATTTATTTTGCAGAAAAATTAAAATTTATAACTTTTTAGAATATATAATATACATTTGATTTTTAACGTGTATGGAACCGCGTACTTATAATGGGCTACGTGGTTTCATTTAGAACAACCAATAATATTTTGAAATATAAATATATATACGTCTATGTTTTAAAGTCTAATTTAGTTCGTTTTTAGAAATTTCAGTTTAAAAAATTTCAATAATTCACTTGAAAGTTATTATCGTGGTTCTAATACCCACCATCTAACCTATCAACAGTAGTCGAAGCTGATAAATGTAACATATTTTAACGGCGAACAGACTATACGATGCCTGTTCAAAAAGTTCCCGAATTTTTCAATTTTTTAATTATTGTTTTTAACTACAAGCTATTAAGTTGGTTTATATGCTTTTGCCAACGACGTTGCCATTATTGATAGCAATCCTGGAAAGCAGTTTCTGGAATAGCTTGTAGCTCCGTTAGCCAATTTTCTTTTATTTCGTCTATCGTAGAAAATCATTATACTTTTATAGGGAATATTAGTTTTGAAAATATAAAAAATTTGGTGGTGCCAAGACGGGAGAATATGGTGGATGAAAACGCAGGGTCATGTTATTTTTAACGCAAAAATCTCGAATTAATATGTGTGTGCCGGATATTTGTCGTGATGGAGAAAACACGAGTTATTCTCCCAGGCCTTATCTCCGCACATTTTTTCGAAGACGTTTTAATAGTTCTAGATAGTACCATCGGTTAATAGTTTGTCCTGCATTTAGAAATTCTTAATGAATAACTACCAGTCAATAAAACCGTAAGCAGGCCTTTGACGTATGATCTGGCCTAAAGAGATTTTTTTGTAATCAACTGATTTCTTGAATACGTTGTTCGTGAATGTTATTCAACTTAACAATCGCACAATACACAAGATTCGTCTACTCTGAACGCACACAGTTAATGGTTACATAGCAATAAACATTTAAGATTTAATTGAAAAGATAGCTATTTTTATTTTATTTTAATCTAATAAAATTTACAATATTATAAATGTCTTATTTTCAGGAATTATAGTTCGAAAACATTCTGAATAGGCCTCGCACACATTTTTATCAGAATATTTTGTCGATTAAATTTAATAACGATTGAATTACTTTGTAAACAATGTAAAAAAAAAAAAAAAAAAAAATTTACTCTGTAGTTATTTTAACTTATATATTTTGCTGTTAATTCGACATGAAAATTAAAAAAAAAAAAATTACACAGCATGGATAGTATAAATGTTGATTTACACAATTGTCTCACGTTGTATGGTTAATAGAACCTTATGGCTGGGCCACATCTCGTCAAAAAATGTATGACGATATATTGTAATACATTTTTCCGAAAACGGTATACGTGTCTATATTGAAGACTATTTACGGGCATCTCACCTTTGAATAGGGACCGAACCGGCACAGACGTCTATCCGCAGATCGATCGTTGCGCATAGCACCACCATCACTGCCGGCGGATCCGTTAGACTGAAATTGATATCTTCGGCCGGCACCATCGCTGACAACGGTACTACTGGTAACTTCTTGTCTTCCACTGCCAGGTGCAGACCTCCACTCGTCCAAATCGTCCAAACTCACGTCCATGGTAATACACGCAAGACGACGTTTAAACGATAGTCAATCGGGAATAAATACGTACGACTGTACCGGTAAGCCTAAGAAGACTTCAACGATAACAATACGGACGAGATGAGTCAGTTAAATTGTGTACCAGCAATGGCAAACAAGGTCGAATATAGTAATATGAGAGAGCAAACAGGGATCGTTTATTTTAACCGCGCATGGTTGCTCGGTAATATACGAATCGGTGATTCGTACAAACAATTATCAGCTGAATTTTCGTTTTGGTCACACCAATAGAAAATAAAAATTGCGCCGATTATTTGAATTCAATATTGTCGAAATGGAATATTATAATATCTATGATCATATGAATTGATCTGGTAGTGTAATAAACAGTAACGAAAACGATATTTTGTACCTTTCATAGCATTTGATTAATGCATTTAACGTCCGGACTCTCCTTGAAATATGTCTGTACGTTCATATATTGATCATTAATGTATGAAGATTGAATTCAAAATTATTTCTTATAATAAAAAGTCATTATGTTGAGCGAAGAGGATGAACAATTGTTCTAGTTTTGCTTTAATTGTGTTACACTTAGGTAATATCCTGCGACGGTCGGGTATTTTAGAAAATAATTTTATATTATCGCAGTCAATTTTCCAGTGTGTTTTCCGAATATTGAGAAAACTACAGCGAAAATCAAACACAACACCTACCCACCCTCGATGTTCCATCCATAATATAAACCGTTTCAAAAAAAGCGCTATATTTGAAAAACGAATACATATTTCCGGTGCAGAAAAGTTGTTTACAGACGGTAAAAGGAAAATACCAACCAAACACGTTTTTCGATTTTCTGTAAGAACATGAAAAACTAAAATTATGAAAATACCAAACGTGTTGTCGAATAAAACGTACACCTTTTTAAAAATAAATATATATATATAAAGATTTTGTTTAATTATATAGTTTTTTTTTGATTATCTGCATAAAATTCAACGAAAATAATATAATATTCTAAAATGCATGTGTGAGATAAAAACTTAATATTTAAAATCCAAGATGTGATCCAGATCCCGAAAATTTCATCTATGCCTGCTATATGTTTTGATTCGCTAAAAATGTTCGACTATTTTTTCATTATTATTAAATATAACATATGATAAACCTAGTGTAAAATTTCAAGCGTTCCTACGAGACCATAACAATTTTATCTATTATAAAAACCGAAAAAATACTAATCTAGAATTTTCTTATTTAAAATTATACATATATTTTGGATTGTTTTTGATTTCCGTTGTAGTTATCCGTTTTATTATGAAAAACTGGAAATGTTTACGCAATTGTAACGGCCTTGTGGTATTTTCGATTTTGTAGTTTTATACTTCATTCATTTTCATAATCATGAACATAATAATGTTTTCATATAGATCATTATAATATACAAAAAAAAAAATCAGGAAATATTTAAATATTCACAAGTATATTTTTCAATAGGCATAAATTTGATGTACATATTATCATTATTTTAAGTTATTCATGATACAATCAAGTTGAGCATCTAGTTCTTCTTTGCTGAGAATCTTTCTTTTCATTCTTCTTGGTCTTCTGCCACCACTTCTTATGGAGTTACCACGAACTTCCGTAGCACTGACTCGGTTTCCCTGATTACCTATAGAGAGAATATTTAGTTTGCATTCAGTACACTAAACCATGTAAAAAAAAAAAAAACCATTCTAATATAAGTAAATACCACGGTCATCACCAACATTTTTAACCGGATCGGGAATTAGTATGCATGCGGCAAAGTTGGCCACAGTTGACGAGACAGTGGTAAGTTCAAGGTTCATAGGTCTCCCTAAAAAATACAAATGACCAATTAATCAAGACACAAATTACTGACAGTCCGTTTTAAATAAATACCATAGAAATTTGCATTATTGTAATGAAATACTGCTTTTAATGCAGCATTTTTACTATGAAACACCACATCAGCTGAAGCTAAAGTTCTACCATATCTGTCGTAGTAAACAGTCACACTCTTTAATGGCCCAAATTCAGCAAATAAATCCTATAAAAAACGTAATCTAATGTAATTACAATAGTTATAAAATGTAATATTGTATTTATTTTTATAAAGGTATTACGCAATTGCTGGTGGGTATTATGTTAATATTATATTTGTGATACAATCATTTAACAACTGGTGTGTCACACAACGTAATTCCACCAAACAAAACACATAAAATCTAATAATATTTTGTTTTATATAGTATAAAACGATGAGATAATTTACAAAATAAGATAGGTACAGACACTTCCCAGACATTTTTATATGATGGTAAAAAAGAAAAATAAATAATTGTTATACCGAGTAAAATTATAATCGAACCTTTAAATCCGTAGCTTTAACTTCATAGTGCAAATTTGTTATTCTAATATTATAATCGTCGGAAGGTGAAACACGTCTTCTCATTTTGTGTACTTTGGGTCTTT
This sequence comes from Tuberolachnus salignus, assembly GCA_956483605.1. Lineage (NCBI taxonomy): Eukaryota > Metazoa > Arthropoda > Insecta > Hemiptera > Aphididae > Tuberolachnus > Tuberolachnus salignus. Next base: position 44,374,713 of record OY101430.1, read on the forward strand.
CGTACGGATTGTGAGTCCTTGAGTCCTTCGCATCTCCCTAATTAATAAAAGGCAATCTATTAAATGGGAGAATTCTATGCATGAAAATTATTATGGCACAGAACAAATATATTTTTCATCTTATTAGAATATATGACATATATATTTTTTAAACGTATATGTCACTAGGTTTTTGCTCCATGGCATCATTAAGATGAACCACAAATATTCAGATAATATTAATATCTCTACGTTTATATGTTACGATGTAACACGGATCATTTTCTTAAATTTAAGTATAACAAATGCCTAAAATTAAATTTGTTTCTTCAATGATTTTATCGTGGTTCTAATACCTTCATTCTAATGTATACCCTCGACAGTGTTCAGATCTGTTAATTTAAAAATGTTTTTACTACCAACAGAACCCACACGTTCATATCGAAATATTTTGTCATTTAGATGCAGTAAAGGTTGTATATCGTTGTTATCAATATAAAAACAAAAAACCTTTTTTTTAATCCGTTTATATATTAAACTATACTGTCGATTGAATTTTCAAAAAGAAAACGCAGTATGTGTGTTAAGTTCCGCGAATAGCTCACTTTGTATGGTTCAATCGAACTTTACGGCGGGGCCACATTGCAGCATAAAATTTATGATGATTAATTTTTCCAAAAAATGGTTAAAAGGTCTACGTTGATGACATCATACTTTTGAATAGTGACCGAAACGGCACAGTCGTTTTGTCGTAGATGTATCCCTGCGCATAGAACCTTCACAACTGCCGGCAAATTCGTGTAAACTTCTGCTGGATCCTTCGCGTTTGATGTCAGTACTGGTGGCTCTTGATCTTCCGGCGTCACAATTGCCATCTCGATACGCAGACATTTTACACTCGACCAAATCGTCCATTGTATAGCGTCAAAACGACGTAAAACGATAGTAATTCGATAATAAATCCGTACGACTGAACTTGTAATACGAGCAAGGATTGACCGATGACAATACGGACGATATGGTGCAAATATATCATATACTTACGTTTGCGAACTATTTCTAATACAGAATTACTGGGAAAGTAAACAAGGATCGCTGGTTGCCCAGGTATTTGGTTGCTGGGTTATATACGAATATGTGGTTCGTATAAACAAATGTCAAAAGGATTTTCGTGTTTGACACACAAGAATTAAAAATGGCGCAAGCAATTTGAATTCAATATTATCGGTATGGATTATTAAAATAAAGTATAAAAAAATTTTGTGGCGTATTCATTTCCAGCTGATACTACTAAATTATAAAGGACATGCCTCTGTCGAATCGAATTAATATTAAATTCCATACTTTACTGAACAAAAAAAATTTCGAATGAAGCGCAATTACATATGATAAACGTAGTGTAAAATTTCTAGCCATTTCTACTGGACCAAATCAATTTTATCCATTATATAAAACCGAATAAAAACTAAATTAGAATCTTTAAATCATCATAAATATTCTACGTCTTGAATATTCATATAATGGGAGAATTTCATTTCTCTACTAAAAATAATTACCAAATTTCAACTACATCCAAATATGATCGAAGCAAAAAACCGTAATTGCCGTAGATTTTCACGATTTTCCTGCAGTCAATACAGCAACCAGTTCACCGAAATGTGGCCTAGTCACCCGCTGGAATGATCTAAACCCGCGCATATTTCGTCCTTGATCAAAATCCTTTAATATTTTTTACACATTTAACGTTTGCAATATGTAGTTCAATATAAAATAAAACAATTAATAAAGTGAAATTTTACGTTTAATGTCACCGGTTTGACACTCCAATCGAAAACTGGCGCACGGTTTTTCTTGTGGTTACACTAAACTGTCCGTATGAACTACTATTGATATCCTTTAATCAGTTTATTGAATAAAAAGACCTAATAATCTACTATTATTAGATTTTTCTAAAAAAAGATATATTAAAATAGTATATAAAAACTATAATAGTAACTAAATTTTTTAAAATAATTTTATTTATTAAATCTCTAATATATATTTCGCATAAATGCTGCTAACCTGCCCACCCATAGGAGAGCTAAATTGGGCATAGATACATATACATTTTCTTATATGTTATGTTACATACAATTTAGATTTGATTTGATTTCCCTTGTAGTTTCCCTAATTATTACGAATAAATGGAAAAATTCACGCAATTTTTTTACACCTCTTTATTATTTTCGATTTAATATCAAAATTTAAAAAAAAAACCGATAGGTTCAGATATTTGGGCCGAATCCATTAGAAAATATCTGTCTTCCAAAAAATTTAATGTTAGGTAACGCTAAGATATTTATTAAATTAGTACTTTACCAAGTGATATATTATAGTTTTTCATAATTGCAGAAACAATTATATCATTATATCATTCTGTAAAATAAAACATTAAATAAAAGTAAATTGTAAAAAGGTAAATATAACCAAGTAAATATTAAAAAATTCATGTATATGATGTACATATTAACATTTATTTCTGTTACTCATGATACAATCAAGTTGAGCATCCAATTCTTCTTTGCTGGGAATCTTTCTTTTCTTTCTTCTTTGTCCATTGCCACCACTTCTTATGGAGTAACCACGGACTTCCGTAGTACTGACTCGGTTTCCCTGAATACCTATATGGAGAATATTAAGTTTGCATTTATTACACTAAACCGTATAAAAAAAAAACCATTCTAATATAAGTAAATACCATGGTCATCACCAAAATGAATAACTCGATCGGGAAATGTTATGGCATGGTTGGCCACAGTTGACGAGACAGTGGTAATTTCAAGGTTCATAGGTCTCCCTAAAAAATACAAATGTCCTATTAATTAATACACAAATTACAGACAGTTATTTTAAAATAAATACCATAGAATTGAGCATTATTGTACTGAAAAACTGCTTTAAGGGCAGCATTGTTACTATGGAACACCACATCAGCTGTTTCTAAAGTTCTACCATATCTGTCGTAGTATACTGTCACACTCTTTAAAGGCCCAAATTTACCAAATAAATCCTGTAAAAAACGTAATCTTATGCAATCACAAGTCATAAAATGTAACTTTGCTAGTTCAAGGCGGAAATAGGTCTGGACACTTTACTGACATTTATAAATGATGGTAAAAAACAAAAAATATATTCTTATTGCCGAGTATAATTTAAAACGAACCTTTAAATCAGTATCTCTAACTCCATAGTGCAAGTTTGTTATTCGAATATTATAATCGCCAGGAGTTGAAACATGTTCTCTCATTTGTTGTATATTCTGAATTTCGTAAGGACCATGAGTCTGAGAGCCGTGCGCGTCACCCTTTTTAAAAATATTATTATTTTATTTAGTGAGATTAAACTTTATATGACAAATAATATTTTACAGAAAAATTGAAATATATAACTTTTAAGAATATATAATATACACTTGTTTTTTAACGTGTATGGTACAGCGTACATACATTGGGCTGCGTGGTATGGTTAGGTTAGATTACCTAAGCACGAGTGGTAAAAATGTTATTTACGCATGTGTCTCACTTTGTTCTGTGGTTAAAGAGAACTTTATAACTTGGCCATACCTCGGCAAAAAATATATGATGATATATTGTAATAAATTCTTCTAAAAATTGTATACGTGTCAATATTGAAGACTTTCTACGAGTATCTCACCTTTGAATAGGGATCAAACCGGCACTGACGTCTATCCGCAGATCGATCTTTGCGCATAGCACATCCACCACTGCTGGCGGATCCGTTAGACTTAGAGTGAAATATTCGGCCGGCACCATCGCGGTTAACAGTACCGCTGGTGGCACCTTGTCTTCCACTCCCGGATGCAGACCTCCACTTGTTCAAATTGTCCATGCTCACGTCCATTGTAATACACGCAAGACGACGTTTTAATAATTGTTAATCGGGAATAAATACGTATGACCGTACCGGTAAGCCTAAAGAGCCTTCAACGATAACAATACGGACGAGATGAGTCAGTTTAATTTTGTACCAATGATAGCAAACAAGGTCCAATTTAGTAATATTAGAAAGAAAACTGGGATCGTTTGTTTTAACCGCGGCTGGTTGCTCGGTAATATACGAATCGGTGATTCGTACAAACAATTATCGGCTGAACTTTTGTTTTGGACACACTAATAGAAAAAAATATTGTGCCGAAAATTTGAATTCCATATTTTCGAAGTGGAATATGATATCTATGATCATATGAATTGATCTGGTAGTGTAATTAACAATAACGAAAACGATATATTGTTACCATTACCTAACCTAACCTTACCTATCTCAGCATTTGATTAATACATTTATCGTCTGGACACTCCCCGAAATATCTCCGTACGTTTATATGTTGATTGAAATGTTACATTCATTTTAGATTTGATATGATTTTCCTTGTAGTTGCCATAATTATTACAAATACATGGAAAACATCACGCAATTGTAACGCTACTTTGTTATTTTCGATGTTGTATTTTTTTTTTTTTTGTATTATAGTTTAAAAAAAAAAACCGTAACGATCAGATATTTTAACCGACTCTATTTAAAAATATCTGTCTTTCAAAATGATTTATGTAAGGTAACGTTAAAATATGTATTAAATTATTACATAACCATGTGGTATATTATATTTTTTTATAATAGTAGATACAATTATATCAGTATATAATTTTTTTATAATTTAACATTATATAAAAGTAAATACTAAAAAAATTCATATATTTGATCTACATATTAAACTTTATTTCTGTAACTAACGCAAAAATCAAACACAACAACCACCCCCCTCGATGTTCTATCTATATCAAAAACCCTTTCAATAAGCGCTATATTTGAAATCGAATACATATTTCCTGTGTAGAAAAGTTGTTTACAGACGGAAAAAAAACACAAACCAAACTCGTTCTTCGATTTGCTGTAAGAACATTAAAAACTAAAATTATGAAAACACTAAACGTGTTGTTGAATATTACGTACACCTTTTTAAAATAAAAAACTGGTTTGTTAATTTATAAATTTTTTATTAGAATACCTGATTAAAATTTAAAGAATATAGTATAATATTCTCAAATGCATGTGTGAGATAAAAATTTTAAATTTAAAATCCAAAATGTGATCCAGATCCCGAGAATTTTTCTCTGCCTGGTATACGTTTTAATCATTATTATTAAATATACCATATGATAAACCATAGTGTAAAATTTCAAGCGTTCCTACGGGACCATAACAATTTTATCTTTTGTAATAAGCGAATAAACATTAAACTAGAATTTATTTATTTCAAATTTTACATACATTTCGTATAATTTGTAATTTCCGTTATAGTTATACTTTTTATTACGAAAAACTGGAAATGTTCATGCAATTGTAAAGGTCATGTGTTAGTTTTGATTTTGTAGTTTTGTACGTCATTCTTTTTTAAAATAATGAACATAATTCGGTTTTTTTTAGTGAAATCTTAATATTCAAAAAAAATCAGGAAATATTTAATTATTCACAAGTATATTTTCCAAAATACATAAATTTTTATCTACATATTATCATTATTTTATGTTATTCATGATGAAATCCAGTTGAGAATCTAGTTCTTCTTTGCTAAAAATCTTCCTTTTCATTCTTTTTGGTCCTCTGCCACCACATCTTTTTAAGTTACAACGGACATCCGTAGTATTGTCCCGGTTTCCCTGAATACCTATATGGAGAATATTAAGTTTGCATTTATTACACTAAACCGTATAAAAAAAAACCATTCTAATATAAGTAAATACCATGGTCATCACCAAAATGAATAACTCGATCGGGAAATGTTACGGCATAGTTGGCCACAGTTGACGAGACAGTGGTAAGTTTAAGGTTTATAGGTCTCCCTTAAAAATACAAATGAACAATTAAATTATACACAAATCACAGACAGTTCAAAATAAATACCATAGAAAAGTGCATTATTGTACTGAAAAACTGCCTTAAGGGCAGAATTTTTACTATGGAACACCACATCAGCTGTTTCTAAAGTTCTACCATATCTGTCGTAGTAAACTGTCACACTCTTTAAGGGCCCAAATTTACCAAATAAATTCTGGAATAAAAATTATCTTATGTATTTACAATAGTTATTAAATGTATTATTGCTAGTTTATGGCAGAAATATCACACTGTACATAAATATGTTTTTTTATTATCTATAAATATGTAAATTATTTTCTTCGTTCATCATTCCTGTTAAACCTGCCATAATAGTCATTAAAATGTGTTTCTCTAAACGTAATTCCACCAAACAAAACGCATAAAATCTAATAATCATTATTTTATAAATTATATATCAATAAGATAATTTACTAAATTGTACAGGTACAGACTTAGCAGACACTTTGCAGACATTTATAAATGATTGATAAATGATTTATAAATTATATTTTTTGTTTTTTACCGACATTTATAAATGATGGTAAAAAACAAAAAATATAATCGTTTTGATGTGTATATATTTAATCGAACCTTTAAATCCGTTGCACTAACTCCATAGTACATGTTTGTTATACGAATATTATAATCGTCTGGAGTTGTTACATGTTCTACCTTTCTATGTGTTTTGGGATATACGTACGTATTTTGAGTCCGCGAGATGTTCGAGTCAACCTATTATATAAAATTATTATTATATTAGGTAGAAGTAACCTATATATGACAAATATTATAGCACACATTCAGCTTAATATATAACTTTTTAGAAAATAAAATATAAATAATTTTATTAACGTGTATGCCCCAGCGTAATTACTTCGAGCTTCATATCATCATTTTGATAAACCATAAAATTTCAGGTATAATTATTACCTATACTTCTATGTTTTACAGTGAACTCTTTTTTATAATATTGAGTAAAACCAATAGCATAAATTCACATGAATTTTTTTATAGTGATTAGATTAAATATGTTTTTAAGTCCAACAAACCTCACACGTTCCTATCGAAATCTTTTGTAATTTTAAATATAGCAATTGTATACTGATTTAATCAATGTAAAAAAAAAATATATTTTAAAAAAAATACTTCTTATGAGAGTAATTATTGTGGAGGTTTTCACTTAAAATGGTCATATAGAAATTTTAGGCGAAGCGACATCGCGGAAAAAAATGTATGGTAATAGATTGTGATAAATTTTTCCATAAACGGTAAAAGTGTCTATATTGAAGACATTGTCGTGTATCTCACCTTTAAATAGGGACCGAAACGGCAAAGAAGTTTATCCGCAGATCTATCCCTGCGTAAATCAACTCCTCCGCTGCCGGCACTTCCATTTGTCTTAAAATGAAATCTTCTACCTTCACCATCGCTGTCAACGAAAACCCTAGTGGCTAGTCGCCTACGACCACCACATATTTCATCACAGGATGCAGACATTTTCCACTCGTTCAGTTTGTCGAAACTTACGTCCACTGAATAGCGTCAAAACGACATTAAACGATAGTAATTCCGTAGGACTGAACTGTTATTCCGAGCAAGTTTTGAACGATAACAAGAAGATTCAGATAAATTGTATACGAACGATTGCAAACAAGGTCAAACGCAAAAATAATTGAAAAGTAAACAGGGTTCGCGTGTTACCATGTTACAGTCGGTTGCTCGGTAATATACGAATCACTGGTGATTCGTTTAAACAAATGCCGGATGAATTTCCGTGTAGGACACACTAACAGAAAATAAAATTGGCGCTAATAATTGTTTAACATTTATTTAAAAAATTACAATCTTTAAACGGTGTTTTACAATAAGCATATGCGATTAAAACTTATAATGTTGTACATGAATGACTTGAATTAAGAAATACCCAACAGAGGCGCTTTTGACGTGGGTTTTGACTAAGGTTTTCAAGTTACGTGGTTACAGGATTTCTAAACCAAAATCTTTTATCTAACGTTTACTCTACGTTTCAAACGTTTGATGTCGTCGGATTGATTTTGTTATTTAGAACTTCTGAGTTTTATTTATGCATATTGGTAATATGCGAGTACTATTCGTTGTTGATGTTGATTTCCCATTTAGAGTATTAAACTTCCGTCATATTGAGATGAATTTGTAGCGCCAACAATTTGAATTCGATATTAGCAACGTGGAATATTATAATATCTACGATCGAAAGAATAAAACTTGTACGGTATTTTCATTCAGCAGATACCGTCAAACTATAAAGGACATTTTTCTGGTGAATCGATTGTCTATCAAATTTGCAAACCCTAACGAAAAAAAATACTTTAATGAACCGATGTCGACCATACCATAATTTTATAACACAATGAACGATTAAAATAGTAGTACCGTTCGTTTGAAAATTTTTAATACTTATTAAAAGCATCTAGAAAAATAATATGAAATAATGGTCCATTAGTGATTTTATCTATTCATCAATATCAAGACCGTATTAATAATTTTAGTATTCCAGGGCCTATCGTTTACGCCGTCCTTCTTAAATACTTTACATTACCATTATATTCAGGGACACATTAGTATACATTATTTACACAGGGAAATCATTAAACGGGCACTCTTAATAATGATAGAACAATTAATTAGTCCTGTGATTTATAAATGATTATAAAAAAAGATATTGGAGATAATGTCTATATAAAGACATTATGTTTGACATTCTTTATTTCATTTTTATTAAATATAATTTATGATAAATCAGGTGTAAAATTAAAAATATTCCAAATCAACCATAATAATATAACCGAATGAAATCTAAACTGGAACATAAAAAAAATAATAGCAAATACATGGTCTTAAATACATATGATTTTTGATATATTCAGCTTTAAATTTTCAATAAATTTTCACGCTTTTAATGATTATTAAATTGATATAATGCATGAATTTCACTTCACTACTGAAAATAATAACCTAATTTTCAACAACCAAATAAGATCCAATTAAAAAACCGTTATTTCTGTATATTTTCACAGATTTCGTGCGGCCAATAAGGCCACCGGTTCACCGGGATACACTTCCCTGGTGTACCGCTGTAACGATCTGATCCGCACATATTTCGTCCTTGATCGAAATCCTTTAATATTTTTTACACATTTAACGTTTAAAATATGTAGTTCAATATAAAATCAAACAATAATTAAAGTGATATTTTGCATTCGATGTTACCTGTTTGACACACCAATCGGACACGGGCGCACTGTTATTCTTCTGTGGATACGCTTAACTGTCGATATTAACTAATATTGTTATCCTTTTATCAGTTTATTGGACAAAAAGAACAAACCATCTACTATCATTACATTTTTCTACAACAAAATATCTTAAAATAGTATAAATAATATAACAAAATTTTTTAAAAATTATTTTATTTTTTAAATCATTATAATATATTTTTATATTGAGGAGAGCCACATAGGGCATAGATACATATACATTTTTATATATAAAATGTTACATATATTTTAGATATGATTTGATATCCCTTGTAGATTCCCTACTTATTAGGAATAAATGGAAATATGCATGCAATTGTAACACATTTTTGTTATTTTCGATTTTGTTATTTTTTTTTTTGTATTAAAGTTTAAAAAAAATCGTAAGGTTCAGATATATTCACCGAATACATTTGAAATTATCTATATTTCAAAAAAATTAATGTTAATTAACGTATAAATATTTATTAAATTAGTATTTTACTATGTGGTATATAATAATTTTTCATAATAGTAGTAACAATTATATCATTCTATCATTCTTTATAATAAATCTGTATATATATAAATACTTGTCCTGGGTGATTAATCATCGCCTAGCCGGAACTGCTGAAGCTATGGATATGAAATTTTCAGTAAATGCACTTATACTATGTATAGGCAAACTAAGAAAGAATTTTTCGAAATTCGCATTTTAAAGGGTTAGTTATACCTAGGGGTACAAGGGCTGATGAAGTAAAGTCATGTCTAAAAGCTTCGTATTTGTGGCCAAATATCCAGAAAGTTGCACTTCGTAATAATATGAGGGTTCACGTGAAAGGTGACACATCTCCTGGGATTTTCGCTGAGATGTTACTTAAAATAGGAGACGGAAATTTCCCTTCATTGGAAGGTGAGATCACTTTTCCCTCAAATTTGTGAACAGTTGTTAGCTCTTTATCAGAACTTACTTCCAGAATTTACCCAGATAAAATAAATATCAAGATGAAACCCATCGAATGGTTGTGCGAGCGAGCCATCTTAACTCCAAAGAACGACAAGGCAGCCGAAATCAATGAAATTCTAATAAAGGCATTTAATGAAAAAGCTGTTGAATATAAATCGTTTGATTCGGTGATCCAATCAGATGATGCTGTCCATTACCCTTTAGAATTTCTTAATATTATGAATCCTTCTGGTCTTCCATCACATCAACTTATCCTTAAAATTGGTGCACCTATAATGTTACTAAGAAATCTTAACCCACCTAAATTGTGTAATGGAACTAGATTGCAAGTTAATACTCTGCACAAAAATGTAATATAAGCTATCACTGGGTGTGCTAGAGGAGATATAGTTTTAATCCCGAAAATAACGTTAATTCCAACTGATTATAACTTTGAGTTTAAAAGAATACAATTCCCACTCAAAGTATGCTTTGCTATGACTATTAATAAGTCTCAAGGACAATCATTGAGCATGGCAGGGATTGACTTGAGAGAAGAATGATTTTCACATGCACAGTTCTATGTCACATGTTCTAGAGTTAGCTCTGCCAGTAGTTTGGTTATTTTAGCCCCAAAAGGCAGTACCAAAAATACTGTTTCTAAAGAGGTATTGAGATGAACAAAATATGTCAATATAAATATCGGTGAGTTTTTATAACACCATTATGTATTATTACAGAAAGTTCTAATTTTTTGGGTATATTTTATTTCTACATTTTGTCGACTAGAATTGTATTTACAATTTGTCTTCAAAATATTAAAATAATTTTTTACTGACTTCTGCTTGTTACAATACATGGGCAACCTAGGATAAACTAAAATCAGCCTGTAATAAATATAAAAACTGATAAAATAAAAGTTATAGTAGGTTACACAAAAAAACTGTACACGGGCGAAGCCGGGTTATTCAGCTAGTCATTATATAAAAGTAAATTTTGAAAAGGTGAATATAAAATTAATTTATTTGTTCTACATATTAACATTTATTTCTGTAACTCATGATACAATCAAGTTGAGTATCTAGTTCTTCTTTGGTTGGAATCCTCCTTTTTATTCTTCTTTGTCCTAAGCCACCACTTCTTATGGAGTTACCACGGAATTCCGTAGTACTGACTCGGTTTCCCTGACTACCTATATGGAGAATGTTTTAGTTGCATTTATTACACTAAACCGTATAAAAAAAAAACAATTCTAATATATGAAAATACCACGGTCATCATCAACATGAGTAACCCGATCAGGTATTGATATGCGTGCGGCAAGGTTGGGCACAGTTGACGAGACAGTAGTAAGTTCAAGGTTTATAGGTCTCCCTAAAAAATAAAAATGAACAATTATTCTATACACAAATTACAGACAGTTTTAAATAAATACCATAGAAATGTGCATTATTGTATTGAAAAAATGCATTTAACGCAGCATTTTTACTATGATACACTACATCAGCTGTTTCTAACGTTCTACCATATCTGTCGTAATAAACAGTTACACTCTTTAATGGCCCAAATTTACCAAATAAATCCTGTAAAAACGTAATCTAATGCAATCACAAAAGTCATAAATTTTAATATGGTTTTTATTCTTTTAGTGGTATTACACAATTGCTGGTAGGCATTATGTTATTATTATATCTGTGATACAATCATTTAACAACTGGTTTGTAAATCAACGCAATCCCACCAAACAAAACACATAAAATCTAATAATATTTTGTTTTATATAGTATAAAACGATGAGATAATTTACAAAATAAGATAGGATAACAGATACTTCACAGACATTTTTAAATGATGGTAAAAAAGAAAAAGAAATTATTGTTATACGGAGTATAATTTTAATCGAACCTTTAACTCCGTAGCTTTAACTTCATAGTGCAAATTTGTTATTCTAATATTATAATCGTCGGAAGGTGAAACACTTCTCATTTGGTGTACTTTGGGTATTTCGTACGGATTGTGAGTCCTTGAGTCGTTAGCACCACCCTGTAAATAAAATGTATTTTATTATGTGGGAGAAACCTATGCATGAAAATTAATATGGCACAGAAGAAATATATTTTTCATCTTATTATAATATATGACATATATATTTTTTTTAAACGTATAAGTCACTGGGTTTTTGATCCATGGCATCATTTAGATAAACCAATAATATTCAGATATTATTATTATCTCTACGTTTATATGTTATGATGTAACACTGATCTTATTTATAAATTTTAGGTTAACAAATGGCAATAAGTCAATTTGTTTCTTGAATAATTTTATCGCGGTTCTAATGTATACTCTCGACAGTGTTCAGAGATGATAATTTAAAAATGTTTTTACGACCAATAAACCCTACACGATCTTGTCGAAATATATTGTCATTTAGATGCAGTAAAGATTGTTTATCGTCGTTATCAATATAAAAACAAATACCTTTTTTAATCCATAGATAAATTAAACTATACGTTTTGCTGACGATTGAATTTTTGAAAAAAATACGAGGTATGTGTGTTAAGTTACGCGAATAACTCACTTTGTATGGTTCAATCGAATTTTAATGTAGAGCTTTATTACGGCATAACAATTATGATGATAAATTTTCCCAAAAAACGGTTAAATCGTCTACGTTAATAACTTCATACCTTTGAATAGGGACCGAAACGGTGCAGACGTTTTGTCGCAGATGTATCCTTGCGCATAGAACCTTCACAACTCCCGGCAAATCCGTGTAAACTGCTGCTGGATCCTTCGCGTTTGTTGTCGGTACTGGTGGCTCTTGGTCTTCCGGCGTCACAATGTCCATCACTATACGCAGACATTTTATACTCGACCAAATCGTCCATTGAATAGAGTCAAAACGGCGTTAAACGATAGTTATCAGATACTAAATCCGTACGACTAAATTTGTTATCCGAGCAAAGCTTGAACGATGACAATAAGGACGAGATGGTACAAATATATCGTATATTAACGATTGCGAACTATTTCTAATACAGAAATAATAGGAAATTAAACAGGGATCGCTGGTTGTCAAGGTATTGGGTTGCTGCGTAATATACCAACATGTGGTTTGTATAAACAAATGTCCGATGGACTTTCGTGTTTGACACGCAAGAATTAGAAATGACGCAAAAATTTAAATTCTATATTATCGATATGGATTATTATAATAAAGTAAAAAAAAAAAATTTGTACCGTATTCATTTCTGTGGATACTATTACATAATATAGGACATGTCTCAGTCGGATCGAATTTATATTAAATTCCAAACCTTACTGAACAAAAAAATTTGGAAATAAGCACAATAACAATTTTATCCATTATATAAAATCGAATAAAAACTAAACTGGAATCTGATCCTACGCATATTTCGTCGTTGATCAAAATCCTTTAATATTTTTTACACATATTACGTATGCAATATGTAGTTCAATATAAAATCAAATTATTAAAGTGAAATTTTACGTTTAATGTCACCGGTTTGACACTCCAAACGTACACGGGGGCACCGTTATTCTTGTGGTTACCTTAAACTGGCCATATGAACTACTATTGATATCCTTTAATCAGTTTATTGGAAAAAAAGAAATAACAATCTACTATTATTACATTTTTCTAAAAAAATTATATTAAAATAGTATAAAAAATATAACAAAATTTTTTAAAATTATTTTATTTATTAAATCTCTAATATATATTTCACATAAATGCTGCCCACCTGCCCACCCAAAGGAGAACCACATAGGGCCACATAGGATACATATACATTTTCTTGTATAAAATGTTACATACATTTTAGATTTGATTTGATTTCCCTAATTTTTACAAATAAATGGAAAAATTCACGCAATTGTAACACCTCTTTGTTATTTTTGATTTTGTATTTTTTTTTTTTTTTGTATTACAGTATTAAAAAAAAACTGTAAGGATCAGATATTTTCACCGAATCCATTTGAAAATATCTGTTTTTCAAAAAGATTAATGTTAAATAACGTTAAGATATTTATTAAATTAGTACATTACCAAGTTATATATTATAATATAATTGTAGAAACAATTATATCATTATATCTTTCATTATAATAAAACATTATATGTAAGTAAATTGTGAAAAGGCAAATATAAACAAGTAAATATTAAAAAAGCATTAATTTGTTGTACGTATTATTATTATTTAATGTTATTCATGATACAATCAAGTTGAGCATCCAATTCTTCTTTGCTGGGAATCTTCCTTTTCGTTCTTCTATGTCCTCTGCCACCACTTATTTTGGAATTACTACGGATATGCGTAGTAATGCCTCGGTTTCTCTGAATACCTATATAGTGAATGTTTAGTTTGCATTTATTACACTAAACCGTATAAAAAAAAAAAAACCATTCTAATATAAGTAAATACCGTTGTCATCACCAACATGAATTACCCGATCGGGTATTGATATGCGTGCGGCATGGTTGGCCACAGTTGACGAGACAGTGGTAAGTTCTAGGTTCATAGGTCTCCCTAATAAATACAAATAACCAATTAATCAATACACAAATTACAGACAGTTCTTTTAAGATAAATACCATAGAATTGTGCATTATTGTACTGAAAAACTGCTTTTTCAGCAGCATTTTTATTATGGAACACCACATCAGCTGTTCCTAAAGTTCTACCATATCTGTCGTAGTATACTGTCACACGCTTTAAGGGCCCAAATTTACCAAATAAATCCTGGAAAAAAAAATTTATCTAATGTATTTATAATAGTCTTAAAATGTAATATTGCTAGTTCATGGCAGAAATATCGCCCACTATATAAATATGATTTTTTGTTATATGAAAAAGTATTAGTATATTTTATTCGTCCATCATGCCTATTATATCTGCCATGATAGTCATTAAAATGTGTCTCTTTGAACGTAATTCCACCAAACAAAACACATTAAATCTAATAATTATTATATTATATATTATAAATTTGTATGATACTTTAATAAATTGGATAGGTACAGACACTTTGCAGACATTTATAAACGATAGTTGAAAACAAAATATATAATCGTTTTCTCACGTATATGTTTAATCGAACCTTTAAATCCGTTGCACTAACTCCATAGTGCATGTTTGTTATTCCAATATTAAAATCGTCTGGAGTTGTTACATGTTCTCCAATTGTGTGTCTTTTGAGATTTTCGTTTATATTTTGAGTCCGTGTCTCATTCCCGTTAAACTATTGGATAATTTATTATTTTATTAGGAGGAAATAACCTAAATATGACAATTTATATTGCATACAATAAGTTTTATATAAAACTTTTTAGAAAAAAAAATATAAATAAATTTATTAACGTGTATGCCCCAGCTTTAATAATTCGAGCACTAAATCATCATTTTGATAAACCAATAATATTCAGGTATAATTATTACCTATACGTTTGTTTAACTGTAAAATCTTTTTTATAAAATTGAATAAAGCCAATAGTAAAAATTCACATAAATGTTTTTATCGTGGTTAGATTGACCATGTTTTTAAGACCAAGAAACCCTATACGTTCCAATTGAAATATAATGTAATTAAGATTCAATAACAAATGTATACTGATTTAATCAATGTAAAAAAAATTAAAAATTAAAAAAATACTTCTTTTGGGAGTAATATGTGTGGAGTTTCGCGAGTTTTTCACTCTAATTGGTCATATAGAGATTTTAGGCGAAGCCACATCGCGGAAAATAATGTATAGTAATTTTTTGTGATGAACTTTTCCCAAAAACGGTAATCGTGTCTATATTGAAGACATTGACGTGTATCTCACCTTTGAATAGGGACCGAAACAGCAAGGACGTTTATCCACAGATCTATCCCTGCGTAAAACACCACCTCCGCTGAAGGCAGTTCCATTAGACATAATATGAAATCTTCCGCCTTCACTATAGCTGTTAATGAAACCCCTAGTGGCTAGTCGCCTTCGACCACCACGATTTTCACCACAGGATACAGACATTTTCCACTCGTTCAGTTTGTCGAAACTTACGTCCACTGAATAGCGTCAAAACGACATTAAACGATAGTAATTCCGTAGGACTGAAATGTTATTCCGAGCAAATCTTTAACGATAACATGAAGATTCAGATAAATTGTATACGAACGATTGCAAACAAGATCAAAAACATAAATAATAGGAAAGTAAACAGGGTTTGCGTGTTAACACGTTACAGTCGGTTGCTCGGTAATATACGAATTACTGGTGATTCATAGATACAAATGCTGGATGAATTTACATGTTGGACACACTAACAGAAAATAAAAATGGCGCCAATAATTTTATAACATTTATTTAAGATATTACAATCTGTAGATTGTGTTTTACAATAAGCATATGCGTTTAAAACTAATAATGTTGTACATGAATGTCTTGAATTAGGAAATACCTAACAGCGGCGCTTTCGACGTGGGTTTGGATTAAGGTTTTCAAGTTACGTGGTTAGAAGATTTCTAAACCAAAATCTTTTGTCTATCGATAACTCTACGTTTCGGACGTTTGAGGTCGTTGTGTTTATTTTGTTATATAGAGTTTTATTTAAGCGTATTGGTAATATGCGAGTACTAATCGTTATTGATGTTGATTTCCCATTTAGAGTATTATAATTCCAGATAAGTATACAATATTTACTCATGAAAATCGATAAACGGACCTTCTGGATAATGAAATAAAAATTAAACAGTGCTGTAATTTATAAATGATTATTAAAAAAATATTGCATTATGTTCGACTTTTTTTATTTTTTTTGTATAAAATATAAGTTATAATAAACCTAGTGTGAAATTTCCAAATAAACTATAATAATAAAACCGAATAAAAACTAATCTGGAACATAAAAAAAAAAAATAGCAATCACATAGTCTTAAATAGCTTTGGTGTTTTATCTATTCAGCTTTATATTTCCTATAAATTGTCCACGCTTTTATGGTTGAATATTGATATAATGCAAGAATTTCAGTTCACTACTGTAAACAATAGCCTAATTTTCAACAACCAAATAAGATCGAATTAAAAAACCGTTTTTGCCCTATAATTTCACAATTTTCCTGCGGCCAATATAGTCGCCGGCTTCCCGGAATGTGTCCTGATGTCCCGCTGGAACAATCCGAACTCTGTATCAATACGATACGATCTCAAAATCGTTTACGTAACCTAAAGAGATTTT
Organism: Tuberolachnus salignus; assembly: GCA_956483605.1. Lineage (NCBI taxonomy): Eukaryota > Metazoa > Arthropoda > Insecta > Hemiptera > Aphididae > Tuberolachnus > Tuberolachnus salignus. The sequence goes on from OY101430.1 coordinate 44,392,091, forward strand.
TTTTTAGAATTATTTTATTCATATTATATATTATTCAATATTAGAGAACATTAAAATACTTATTAAATCGGTACTATATAGTATGTTAATCAAAATCTTTAATATAGAACGAAATATATATTCAGGAAATATTTAAATATTCTCAATTATATTTTTCAATAGGCCTAAATTTGATGTACATATTATCATTATTTTAAGTTATTCATAATAAAATCCAGTTGAGAATCTAGTTCTTCTTTGCTAAAAATCTTTCTTTTCATTCTTCTTGGTCTTCTGCCACCACATCTTGTTGAGTTACCATGGACCTCCGTAGTATTGCCTCGGTTTCCCTGAAAACCTATTGGAGAATGTTAGGTTTGCATTTATAACACGTAACCGTATGAATAAAAAAAACCATTCCAATATAAATAAATACCACGGTCATCACCAAAATGCATAAAGCGATCGGGAATTGTTACGGCATGGTTGGCCACACTTGACGGGACAGTTGTAAGTTCAAGGTACATAGGACGCCCTATAAAATACAAATGAACAATTAATCTATACTCAAATTACAGACAGTTCATTTTAAATAAATACCATAGAAATGTGCATTATTGTACTGAAAAACTGCTTTTAAGGCAGCATTTTTACTATGAAACACCACATCAGCTGTTTCTAAAGTTCTTCCATATCTGTCGTAGTAAACAGTAACACTCTTTAATGGCCCAAATTTACCAAATAAATCCTGTAAAAAACGTAATCTAATGAAATTACAATAGTTTTGAAATTTAATATTGCTAGTTCATGGCAGAAATATCACTCTGTATATAAATATTATTTGTTATCGATAAAAATATTTGTATATTTTATTCGTTCTTCAAGCCTGCAATAATAATAATAAAAATGTGTCTCTCTCAACGTAAACCCACCAAACGAAAGGCATAAAATTTAATAATCATTGTTTAATATTGTATAAATCTTTAAGATAGTTTACTAAATTGGATAGGTACGGACACTTTACTGAAATTTATATATGATAGTACAAAACAAATAATATAGTCGTTTGGCCGAGTATAAATTTAATCGAACCTTTAAATCCGTAGCTCTAACTCCATAGTGCAAGTTTGTTATTCGAATATTATAATCGCCAGGAGGTGAAACATGTCCTCTCATTTGTTGTGTTTTCTGACTTTCGTATGTATCTTGAGTCAGTGAGTCCTTAGCGTTACCCTATTGAAAAAAATTATTCTTTTATTAGGTGGAGTAAACATTATATGACAAATAATATTTTATAGAAAAATTTAATTATATTACTTTTTAGAATATATAATATACATTTGGTTTTTTACGTGTATAGCACAGCGTACTTACATTGGGCTTCGTGGCATCATTTATAACAACCTTTAATATTTTATATTTTAATATCTATACATCTATGTTTTACAGTGTAATTCGGTTCATTTTCATAAATTTCAGTATAATAAGTTTTAATAATTCATTCGAAACTTTTTATCATGGTTCTAATACCTACATTCTACCCCATCCACAGTAGTCGATGCTGTTAAATGTATCCTAATTTTCGGTGAATAGACTATATGATGCCTGTTTGAAAAGTTCCGGAATTTTTCAATTTTTAATTTATAGTGTTTAAATACAAGCCATTGAGTTCGTTTATATGCTTTTACCACTGACGTTTCCATTGTTGAAAGCACTCCTGGGAAGCAGTTTCTGGAATTACTACTAGCTCCTCTTTTCTTTTAATTCGTCTATCGTAGATAATCTTTATCCTTTTGTCGGAAATTACAGTTTTGGAAAAAAAAAATGTCTGTTGGTGCCCAGTCGGGAGAATGCAGTAGATGTGGAAGTATGGTCATATGATTTTCAACGCAAAAATTTCGAATTAACAGGTAAGTGTGTGCCGGACCATTGTCGTGATAAAGAAGACATGAGTTTTCCTTCCTGGCCTTTTCCTCCGCACTTTTTCTCGAAGGGGTTTAATAATTCTTCTAGATAGTTCTATCGGTTAACAGTTTGTCCTGCATGTAGAAATTCGTAATGAATAATTCCCAAGTTCACAAAAAAAACCTAAAGTGCATTTACTTTGTTTGGTTAAAGAGAATTTTATGGCTGGGCCACATCACGGCAAAAATCATATGATAATATATTGTAATATATTTTTCAAAAAACGGTATACGTGTCTATATTGAAAAATTTTTACGGGCATCTCACCTTTGAATAGGGACCGAACGAGCACAGACGTCTATACTCAGATCGATCCTTGCGCATAGCACCTCCACCACTGCCGGCTGATCCGTTAGACGGAAAATGATATCTTCGGCCGTCACCATCGCGGTTAACAGTACCGCTGGTGGCTCCTTGTCTCCCACTGCCGGGTGCAGACCTCCACTCGTTCAAATCGTCCAAGCTCACGTCCATTATAGTACGGCAAGGAGACGTTTAAACGATAGTTAATCGGGAATAAATACGTACGACAGTACCGGTAAGCCTAGCGAGACTTCAACGATTACCATACGGACGAGATGTGTCAGTTAAATTGTGTACCAACGATGGCAAACAAGGTCAAATACAGTAATATTAGAAAGCAAACAGGGATAGTTTATTTTAACCGTGCTTGGTTGCTCGGTAATATACGAATCGGTGATTCGTACAAAACATTATCGGCTGAAGTTTCGTTTTGTCACAACATTATAAATAAAAAATGCGCCGAATATTTGAATTCAATATTTTCGAAGTGGAATATGATATCTATGATCATATGAATTAATCTGGTAGTGTAATAAACAATAACGAAAACGATATTTTGTAACTTTCTTAGCATTTGATTCATACATTTAATGTCTGGACACTTCTGATATATGACCCTACATTAATATGTTGATCTATAATGTATGAAGATTAAATTCGAAATTATTTTTTATAATAAATAGTAATTATGTTGTAGGAAGAGGATGAACGATTGTTGTAGTTTAACTTTATTGGTTTTACGCTTAGTTAATATCCTGCGACTTTCGGGTACTTTAGAAAATATTTGTATATTATCGCAGTCATTTTTCCAGTGTGTTTTCCGACAATTGAGAAAACAACAGCGATAATCAAACACAACACCTATCCCCATCGATGTTCCATCCATATCAAAGACCCTTTCAATAAGGCGCTATATTTAAAATCGAATACATATTTCCTGAGTAGAAAAGTTGTTTACATACGGAGAGAAAACACAAACCAAACACCTTTTTGGTTTTGCTGTAAGAACATTAAAAACTAATATTATTCGACACCAAACATGGTGTCAAATAATACGTACACCTCTATAAAAAAAAAAAAAACTATGTAAATTGTTGTTTAGTTATATAGTTTTTTTTTGATTACCTGATTAACATTCAACAAAAATTGTATAACAGTCTAACATGCATGTGTGAGATAAAAATTAAAATTTGAAAATCCAAGATATCATCTAGATCCCGAGTATTTCTTCTTTGCCTTCTATACGTTTTGATTTGGCAAAAATGTTCGAATTTTATTCATTAATTTTAATTAAAACATATGATAATCCTAGTGTAAAATTACAAGCGGTCCTAAAAGACCATATCAATTTTATGCATAATTAAAACTGAATAAACACTTAACATGAATTTTCTTATTTAAAATTTTACATATATTTTGGATTGCTTTTGATTTTCGTTGTAGTAATCCTTTTTATTACGAAAAACTGGAAATGTTCACGCAATTGTAACGGTCTTGTAAATAACACGATGTAGTAATACGTAAATAATACGATTTTGTAGTTTTGTTCGTCATTCTTTTTCATAATTATGTATTATTTTAGGTAAATCATAATACAAAAAAAAAAAATTCAGGAAACATTGAAAGATTTACAAGTAAATATTAAAAAATTCATATATTTATTGTACATATTAACATCTATTTTTGCAACTCATGATGCAATCAAGTTGAGCATCTAGTTCTTCTTTGCTGGGAATCTTTCTTTTCGTTCTTCTTAGTCCACCACTTCTTTTGGATTTACCACGGACATCCGGAGTACTGACTCGGTTTTCCTGAATACCTATATAGAGTAAGTTTTATTTGCCTTTATTACACTAATCCGTCTAAAAAAAAAACATTCTAATATAAGTAAATACCACGGTCATCACCAAAATTATTATCCTGATCGGGAATTGTTACGGCAAGGTTGGCCACATTTGACGAGACAGTGGTAAGTTCAAGGTTTATAGGTCTCCCTAAAAAATACAAATGAACAATTAATCTGTACACAAATTACAGACAGTTATATATAAATACCATAGAAATGTGCATTATTGCATTGAAGAACTGCTTTTAAAGCAGCATTTTTACTATGAAACACCACATCAGCTGTTTCTAAAGTTCTTCCATATCTGTCGTAGTAAACAGTTACACTCTTTAATGGTCCAAATTCACCAAATAAATCCTGTAAAAAACATAATCTAATGCAATCACAAAAGTCATAAAATTTAATATTGTTATTTTTTTTTTAGAGGTATTACACATTTTCTGGTTGGCATTATGTTATAATTATATCTGTGATACATCATTTAAAAAGTGGTGTAAATAATAACTCAACGTAATTCCACCAACCAAAACACATAAAATTTGAATAATCTTTATTTCATATATTATAAAACGATAGGATAATTTGCTAAAATTGATAGTTACAGATACTTTACAAACATTAATAAATGATGGTAAAAAACAAAAAAATATAATCGCTTAGCCTACATTAGTTTGAATCGAACCTTTAAATCCGAAGCTCTAACGCCATAGTGCAAGTTTGTTATACGAATATTATAATCGCCAGGAGTTGAACCACGTCCTCTCATTTGTTGTGTTTTCTGACTTTCGTCAGTATCTTGAGTAAGTGAGTCGCTCGCGTCAACCTTTTTAAAAATATTATTATTTTATTTGGTGAGGGTATACTTTATGGGATAAAATTATTTTACTGAAAAGTTTAAAGATATAACTTTTTAGAATAAATAATATTAATTTGTTTGTTAACGTGCATGGTACAGCGCACTTATATTGGGTTCCGTAGCTTCATTCAGAACAACCAATTATATTTTGATGTTTTAATATCTATACGTCTATGTTTTACAGTATAATTCGGTTCTTATTCATAAATTTTAGTAAAACAAATGTTAATAATTCACTTGAAAGTTTTAATCGTGGTTCTAATACCCACCTTCCACCCCATCTACAATAGTCGAGGATGTTAAATGTAACATATTTTTATTTCGAAAAGACTATACGACGGCTGTTGAAAAAGTTCCCGAATTTTTCAATTTTTTATTCATATTGCTTTTCTACAAGCTATTGAGATGGTTTATATAGTTTTGCTAACGAGTATTCCATTGTAGAAAGCAATCCTGGAAAGCAGAATTGCTAGTATATCCGTTATGAATTTTCTTTTATTTCGACTAACGTCTTTAAAACGTTTATACCATTCGTGACACTGCCTACGTCCTAAACACTGACGACCATAAGTATTTTGCTTTATTTTACGAGTCTATGTAAATGGTATACTTTGATTAACACACAAAATAAAATTAATACGTTGTTCAAAAAGGTTATTTATCTTAAAAATCACACAATACACACAATTCGTCTACTTTCAACGTGCACAATTAATGGTTAAAAAGCAAAAACATTTGATATTTTAATTTTAATCTTTTCATATTTAAGATACTAAAAATTTTCTATTTTTTGGAATTATAGATCGAAAACTTTCTGAACAGACCTCGTACACGTTCTAATCAGAATATTTTGTCGATTAGATGTAAAAACGATTTAATACCATTGTAAACAAGGTAAAAATATATCACTTAAGTTACTGTATAGTTATTTTAAATTTAACATTTTGCTGTTCATTCGAGGTAATAATTAAAAAAAGAGAATACGCGGCACGAGTGGTAAAAATGTTATTTATGCGAGTGTCTCACTTTGTGTGGTTAAAGAGAACATTATAACTGGGCCACAACTCGGCAAAAAATATATGATGATATATTGTAATAAATTCTTCTAAAAATTGTATACGTGTCAATATTGAAGACTTTCTACGAGTATCTCACCTTTGAATAGGGATCAAACCGGCACTGACGTCTATCCGCAGATCGATCTTTGCGCATAGCACCTCCACCACTGCTGGCGGATCCGTTAGACTGAGAGTGATATATTCGGCCGTCACCATCGCGGTTAACAGTACCGCTGGTGGCTCCTTGTCTTCCACTCCCGGATGCAGACCTCCACTTGTTCAAATCGTCCATGCTCACGACCATTGTAATACACGCAAGACGACGTTTTAATAATTGTTAATCGGGAATAAATACGTATGACCGTACCGGTAAGCCTAGAGAGCCTTCAACGATAACAATACGGACGAGATGAGTCAGTTTAATTGTGTACCAAAGATGGCAAATAAGGTCCAATAGAGTAATATTAGAAAGCAAACAGGGATCGTTTGTTTTAACCGCGGCTGGTTGCTCGGTAATATACGAATCGGTGATTCGTACAAACAATTATCGGCTGCATTTATTTTTTGGACAAACTAATAGAAAAAAAAATTGCACCAAAAAATAGAATTCAATATTTTTGAAGTGGAATATGATATCAATGATCATATGAATTGATCTGGTAGTGTAATTAACAATAACGAAAACGATATATTGTTACCATTACCTAACCTAACCTTACCTATCTTAGCATTTGATTAATACATTTATCGTCTGGACACTCCCCGAAATATGTCCGTACGTTCATATGTTGATTAAAATGTTATATACATTTAAGATTTGATATGGTTTTCCTTGTAGTTGCCATAATTATTACGAATACATGGAAAAATTCACGCAATTGTAACGCTTCTTTGTTATTTTCGATTTTGTATTTTTTTTTTTTTGTATTAAAGTTTAAAAAAAAAAAACCGTAAGGATCAGATATTTTAACCGAATCCATTTAAAAATATCTGTCTTTCAGATAGATTTTGTTAGGTAACGGTAAAATATGTATTAAATTAGTACTTTACCATGTTGAATATTATAATTTTTCATAATAGTAGAAACAATTACATTGTTATATCATTTTTTATAGAAGTATAATGAAAAACCTAAATATAAACATGTAAATATTAAAATATTTATATATATGTTGTACATATTAATATTTATTTCTGTAACACATGATACAATCAAGTTGAGCATCTAGTTCTTCTCTGCTGAGAATGTTCCTTTTCGTTCTTTGTCCTCTGCTACCACTTCTTATAAAGTTACCACGGACTTCTGTAGTACTGACTCGGCCTCCCTAAACAGACAATGATTAGTTTGCATTTATTTATTGTAGAAACAATTATATCAATATATCATTTTTTATAATAAAACATTATATAAAAGTAAATTTTAAAAAATTCATATATTTGATCTATATATTAATATTTATTTCTGTAACAAACCCGAAAATCAAACACAACACCTACCTCTATCGATGTATTATCTATATCAAAAACCCTTTAAGAAGGCGCTATATTTAAAATCGAATACATATTTCTTGTGTAGAAAAGTTGTTTAGAGACGGAAAAAAAAACACAAACTAAACACGTTCTTCGCTTTGCTGTAAGAACATTAAAAACTAAAATTATGAAAACACCAAACCTGTTGTCGAATAACACGTACACCTCCTTAAAAAATATATATATATATAAAAATATTTTGTTTAATTATATAGTTTTTTTTTGATAACCTGATTAAAATTTAACGAAAGTAGTCTAAAATAAATGTGTGAGATTAAAATTAAAAATTTAAAATCAAAGATGTGATCCAGATCCTGACAATTTCTTCTCTGCCTGCTATACGTATTGATTCGGCAAAAATGTTTGACTGTTTTAATCATTATTATCAAATATAACATATGATAAACCTAGTGTAAAATTTCAAGCGTTCCTACGAGACCACAACAATTTTATCTTTTGTCATAACTGCTTTAAGGGCAGCATTTTTACTATGGAACACCACATCAGCTGTTTCTAAAGTTCTACCATATCTGTCATAGTAAACTGTCACACTCTTTAAGGGCCCAAATTTACCAAATAAATTCTGGTAAAAAAATTATCTTATGTATTTACAATAGTTATAAAATGTAATATTGCTAGATTATGGCAGTAATATCATCCTGTATATAAATATATCTTTTTTTTATCTATAAAAATATAAGTAATTTTATTCGATCATCATGCTTATTATAATATCTTCAATAATAGTAATAAAAATGTGTCTATCTCAACGTAATTCTACCAAACGAAACTCATAAAATCTAATAATCATTATTAAATATTGTATAAATCGATAAGATAATTTACTAAATTGTAAAGGTACAATTACTTTGCAGAAATTTATAAATGATGGTAAAAAACAAAAAATATAATCGTTTTGATGAGAATATATTTAATCGAACCTTTAAATCCGTTGCACTAACTCCATAGTGCAAGTTTGTTATACGAATATTATAATCGTCTGGAGTTGTTATATGTTCTACCATTCTTTGTGTTTTGGGATTTACGTACGTATTTTGAGTCCATGAAACGTTCGAGTCAACCTATTGTATAAAATTATTATTTTATTAGGAAGGAGTATCCATTATATGACAAATAATATAGCACACAATCAGCTTAATTTATAAATTTTTAGAAAATAAAATATGATTTATTTTATAAACGTGTATGCCCCAGCGTAATTACTTCGAGCTCCATATCATCATTTTGATAAACCAATAATATTGAGGTATAATTATTAGCTAAACTTTTACAGTGCTCTTTTTTATAAAATTGAGTAAAACCAATAGGATAAATTCACATAAATGTTTTTATTGTGGTTAGATGTTTTTAAGGCCAATAAACCTCACACGTTCCTATCGAAATAATTTGTAATTTAAAATACAGCAAATGTATACTGATTTTATCAATGTAAAAAAAAAAAAATATTTAAAACAATATACTTCTTTTGGGGGTAATAATTGTGGAGATACACGAGTTATTCACTTTAAATGGTCATGTAGATATTTTGGCCGAAGCCACATCGCGGAAAAAAATGGTAATTTATTGTGATAAATTTTTCCAAAATCAGTAAAAGTGTCTATATTGAAGACATTGACGTGTATCTCACCTTTAAATAGGGACCGAAACGGCAAAGAAGTTTATCCGCAGATCTATCCCTGCGTAAAACACCTCCTCCGCTGCCGGCGGTTCCATTTGACTCAAAATGAAATCTTCCGCCGGCACCATAGCTGTCAACGGAAAACATAGTGGCTCGTCGCTTTCGACCAACATATATTTCATCACAGGATGCAGACATTTTCCACTCCATCAGTGTGTCCAAACCTACGTCCAATGAATAGCCTCAAAACGACGTTAAACGATAGTAATTCAATAGTAAATCCGTACGACTGAACTGGTAGTCCGAGCGAAACTTGTATGATTACAAGAAGATTTAGATAAATTGTATACTAACTATTGCAAACAATCTCAAACACAGAAATAATATAAAAGTAATCTGAGATCGCGTGTTACCAAGTTACAGTCGGTTGCTCAGTAATATACGAATCACTGGTGATTCGTATAAACAAATGCCGGATGAATTACCGTGTAGGACACACTAACAGAAAATAAAAATGGCGCCAATATTTTTTTAACATTTATTGAAAAAATTACAATCTGTAAAAGGTGTTTTACAATAAGCATATGCGATTAAAACTTATAATGTTGTACATGAATGACTTGAATTAAGAAATACCCAACAGAGGCACAACGGACATGATTCTGTCGGATCGATTATCTATCAAATTTGCAAACCCTAACGAAAAAAAATACTGGAATGAACCCATGTCGACCATACCATAATTATATCACACAATGAACGATTAAAATAGTAGTACCGTTTGTTTGAATATTTTTGATACTTATTATAAGCATCTAGAAAAATAATATAAAATAGTGGTCCATTAGTGATTTTATCTATTCATCACCATCAAGACCGTATTGAAAAATTTAGTATTCCAGGGCCTATCTTTTACGCTGTCCAACTTAAATTATTTATATTACCATTATATTCATGGACACATTAGTATACATTATTTACCCAGGGAAATCATTAAACGGGCCCTTTTGATAATGAATGAAAAATTAATTATTGCTGTGATTTATGAATGATTATAAAAAAAGATATTGCATTATGTTCAAAATTTTTTATTTCATTTTTATTAAATATAATATATGATAAAACTAGTGTAAAATTTAAAAAATTCCAAATAAACTATAATAATAAAACCGAATGAAAACTAAACTGGAACAAAAAAAAAAAAAAAAATAGCAAACACTTGGTCTTAAATACCTATGATTTTTGATCTATTCAGGTATAAATTTTCTATAAATTGTCCACGCTTTTTATGATTGAATATTGATATAATGCAAGAATTTCAGTTCAATACTGTAAATAATAACCTAATTAAAACAACCAAATATGATCAAAGTTAAAAACCGTTATTTCTGTATATTTTCACAGATTTACTGCGGCCAAAAAGGCCACCGGTTCACCGGGATACACATCCTTAGTGTCCCGCTGAAGCGATCTCATCCGCACATATTTCGTCCATGATGGAAATCCTTATATTATAATTTTTCATAATAGTAGGAACAATTATATATTTATATCATTCATTATAATAAAGCATTATTTAATAGTAAATTTTGAAAAGATAAATATAAAATTCATTCTTTTGTTCTAAATATTAACAATTATTTCTGTAACTCATGATACAATCAAGTTGAGCATCTAGTTCTTCTTTGGTGAGAATCCTCCTTTTGGTTCTTCTTTGTACTCTGCCACCACTTTTTATGGAGTTACCACGGATTTCCGTAGTACTAACTCGGTTTCCCTGAATACCTATAAGGAGAAAGTTTGGTTGCACTTATTACACTAAACCGTATAAAAAAAAACAATTCTAATATTTGAAAATACCACAGTCATCACCAACATGAGTAACCCGATCGGGTATTGATATGCGTTTGGCAACATTGAGCACAGTTGACGAGACCGTTGTGAGTTCAATATTCATAGGTCTCCCTTAAAAATACAAATGACCAATTAATCAAAAAACAAATTGCAGACAGTTCGTTTTAAATAAATACCATAGAAATGTTTCTTATTGTACTGTAAAACAGCTTTAAGGGCAGCATTTTTACTATGGAACACCACATCAGCTGTTTCCAAAGTTCTACCATATCTGTCGTAGTAAACAGTTACACTCTTTAATGGCCCAAATTCACCAAATAAATCCTGTAAAAAACGTAATCTAATGCAATCACAAGTCATAAAATGTAATATTGCTAGATCATGGCAGAAATAGGTATTGATAGGTATGGACACTTTACTGATATTTATATAAGATGGTAAAAAAAAAAAAAAAATAATTGTTTTGCTAAATATATATTTAATCGAACCTTTAAATCCGTTGCACTAACTCCATAGTGCAAGTGTGTTATACGAATATTGTAATCGCCAGGATTTGAACCATGTTCTCTTATTTGTTTTGTTTTTTTTCTTTCGTATGTATCTCGAGTCAGTTTTTCGTTCGCGTCACCCTATAGAAAAAAATTAATATTTCATTAAGTAGGAGTAATCTTTATATGACTGATATTATTTTACAGAAAAATTGAAATTTATAACATTTAGAAAATATTATATTTAATATATTCTAAATTGTTCGTTATTCTAGTTTTTCGTGAATGTTATTTATTTTAAAAATCGCATAATACACACGATTCGTTTACTTTGAATGCGCACAGTTATTGGTTCGATAGCAATAAACATTTGATATTCAATTAATAGATAGCTGCTTATCTTTATTCTATTTTAATCTAATAAAATTTACTATACTATAAATTTCCAATTTTAAAGTATTTTAGTTCGAAAAATTTCTGAACAGACCTCGTACACGTTCTTATCAGAATATTTTATCGATTAGATCTAATAAAGATTTTATACCTTAGTAAACAATGTAAAAAAAAAAAAAAATTACCCTGTAGTAATTTTATAATATACGTACATCTTGCTGTTAATTCGACGTGATAATTAAAAAAAGAAAATACGCGGCACGAGTGGAAAAAAATGTTATTTAGGCTAGTGTCTCACTTTGTGTGGTAAAAGGGAAATTTATGACTGGGCCACATCTAGGCAAAAAATTCATGATGATGTATTATAATACATTTATCCAATAACGGTGTACGTATCTATATTGAAGATTTTTATTGGGCATCTCACCTTTGAATAGGGACCGAACCGGCACAGACGTCTATTTGCCAATCGATCCTTGCGCATGGCACCTCCGCCACTGCCGGCGGAACCATTAGACAGAAATGGATATCTTTGGCCGGCACCATCGCGATTAACGGTACCGCCGGTGGCTCCTTGTTTTCCACTGCTAGATGCAGACATCCACTCGTCGAAATCGTCCAAGCTCACGTCCATTGTAATACACGAAAGACGACGTTTAAATAATAGTTAATAATCGGGAATAAATACCGGTAAGCTTAGAGAGCCTTCAACGATAACAATACGGACGAGACGAGTCAGTTAAATTGTGTACCAATAATGGCAAACAAGGTCGAATACAGTAATATTAGAAATCAAACAAGGATCGTTTGTTTTAACCGCGGCTGGTTGCTCGGCAATATACAAATCGGTGATTCGTACAAACAATTATCGTCTGAATATTCGTTTTGGATAGAAAATAAAAATTGCGCAGAAAATTTGTATTAAATATTGTCAAAGTGGAATATTATAATATCTATGGTCATATGAATTTATCTGGCAGTGTAATAAACAGTAACGAAAACGACATTTTGTACCTTTCATAACATTTGATTATTGCATTTAACATCTGAACCCTCCCCGAAATATGTCCGTACGTTCATATATTGAACTTTACTTTATGGAGATTGAATTTAAAATTATATTTTATAATAAAAAGTAATTATGTTGAGCGAAGAGTATGAACAATCGTTCTAGTTTTGCTTTATTTGTGTTACGCATAGGTAATATCCTGCGACGCTCGGGTACTTTAGAAAATAATTTTATATTATCGCAGTCAAGTTTCCAATGTGTCTTCCGACTATTGAGAAAACAAACGCAAAAAACAAACATAACACCTCCCATGTTTGTTTTTTATTGTTTGAATCTTCCTTTTCGTACTTTGTCCTCTGCTACCACTTCTTATAAAGTTACCACGGACGTCTGTAGTACTGACTCGGTCTCCCTAAACAGACAATGATTAGTTTGTTTTTATTAATTGTAGAAACAATTATATCAGTATATCATTTTTTATAATAAAACATTATATAATAGTAAATATTAAAAAATTCATATACTTGATCTATATATTAATATTTATTTCTGTAACAAACGCGAAAATCAAACACAACACCTACCCCCATCGATGTTCCATCAATTACAAAAACCCTTTCAAAAATGCGTTATATTTTAAAAGCGATTACATATTTCCGGTGCAGAAAAGTTGATTACAGACGGAAAAAGAAAAATACAAACCAAACATGTTCTTCGGTTTGCTGAAGAACATTAAAAACTAAAATTATGAAAACACCAAACGTGTTGTCCAATAATATCGTACAAGTCTTTGAAAAAAAAAAATGAATTAATAGTTTGTTTAATTATATAGTTATTTGTTGACTATCTACTTAAAATTCAACGAAAATAGTTTAAAAGTCTAACATGCATGTGTATGAAAAAAATTTAAAATTTAAAATCAAAGATATGACCCAGATCCCGAGAATATCATCTCTGCCTGCTTTACGTTTCGATTCGAGAAAAAAGTTCGAAATTTTTATTCAATATTATTAAATATACCATATGATAAACCTAGTGAAACATTTCAAGCATTCCTAAGAGACCATTATAATTTTATTTCTGGTAAAAACCGAATAAAAACTAATCTAGAATTTTCTTTTTTAAAATTTTACCTACATTTTGGAGTGTTATTGATATCCGTTGTAGTAATCCTTTTTATTACGAAAAACTGGAAATGTTCAAGCAATTGTAACGGTCATGTGTTATTTTCGATTTTGTAGTATTGTCTAACGTCATTCTTTTTCATAATAATGAACATAATTATGATTTCTTTTAGATAAATCATTATATTCAATAAAAAAAAAAAAATCAGGAAACATTTAAAGATTTACAAGTAAATATTAAGAAATTCAAATATTTGTTGCACATATTAACATTTATTTCTGCAACTCATGATACAATCAAGTTGAGCATCTAGTTCTTCTTTGCTGGGAATCGTTCTTTTCGTTATTCTTGGTCCACCACTTCTTTTGGGGTTACCACGGACATCAGTAGAATTGTCTCGGTATCCCTGAATACCTATATAGAGAATGTTTAGTTTGCATTTATTACACTAAACCATATATAAAAAAAACAATTCTAATATATGAAAATACCACGGTCATCACAAACATAAGTAACCCGATCGGGAATTGATATACAAGGTTGGGCCCAGTTGACGAGACAGTTGTAAGTTCAATATTCATAGATCGCCCTAAATAATACGATTGACCAATTAATCAAGACACAAATTACTGATAGTCCGTTTCAAATAAATACCATAGAAATGTGCATTATTGTATTGGAAAACTGCTTTTAAGGCAGCATTTTTACTATAAAACATTTTTACTATGGAACACCACATCAGCTGTTTCTAATGTTCTACCATATCTGTCGTAGTAAACTGTCACAGTCTTTAATAGCCCAAATTCACCAAATAAATCTTGTAAAAAACGTAATTTTATGCAATCACAAGTCGTAAAATATAATATTGCTAGTTCATGGCAGAAATATCGCCCAGTAAATAATTATGATTTTCTGTTATCGATAAGAATAATGGTAAATTTTTTTCGTTCATATAAATGATGGTAAAAACAAAAAATATAATCGTTTTGCTGAGTATAATTTAAATCGAACCTTTAAATCCGTAGCTGTAACTCCATAGTGCAAGTTTGTTATACGAATATTATAATCGACTGGTGTTACTCCATGTCCCCCCAATGTGTGTTTTTCGGGTTTTTGGTACGTATCTTGAGTCCATGATTCGTTCGCGTCAACCTATTCAATAAAAATATTATTTTATTCGAGGGGAATATTCTATATATGACATATATTATAGAACACAAAAAGTTATGTATAAACCCTTTTAAAAAATATCTTATTAAACATTTTTTTAACGTGTATGCCCCAGCGTTATTACTTCGAGCTCAATGTCATCATTTTGATAGACCAATAATATCCAGGTATAATTATTACATATAATTCTATGTTTTACAGTGATCTCTTTTTTATAAAATTGAGTAAAACCAATAGCAAAAATCACAAGAATATTTTTGTCGTGGTTAGATTGAATATGTTTTTAAGATTAACAGACCACACAAGTTCCTATCGAAATATTTTGTAATTTAAAATCAATAAAATTTGTAATCTGATTTAATCAATGTAAAAAAAAAAAAAAAAACTTAAAATAAGTATCTGTAGATATGACAATTTATACATTTTGCCTTCGATTTAGCATGTAAAAGAAATTAGAAAAATTTTAAAAAAAAATACTTCTTTTGGGAGTAGTAATAGAGTTATGCGAGTATTTCATTTTAAATGGGCATATAGAAATTTTCAGCGGAGCCACATCACTGAAAATAATGTACGGTAATATATTATGATAATTTTTTCCAAAAACAGTATACGTTTTTTATATTGAAGACATTTACGTGTATCTCACCTTTGAATAGGGACCAAAACGGCAAAGAAGTTTATTCGCAGATCTATCCTTGCCTATCCTAACCTATCCTTATTATTCAGCAGATACTAGCAAACAATAAAGGACATTTTTTTGTCGAATCGGCTATCTATCAAATTTCCATACCCTACAGAAAAAAATCCTAAAATGAACCGATGTCGACCATACCATAAAATTATCACACAATGAACGATTAAAATAGTAGCACCGTTTGTTAGAAAATTGTCGACACTTAACAAAAACATCTAGACAAATATTATGAAAAAGTGGTTCATTAATGATTTTATCTATTCATCAACATCAAGACCTTATTTAAAGTTTTAGTATTTCAGAGCCTATCATTTACGCCGTCCTCAACAAATTATTTTCATTACCATTATATTCAGGGACAGACAAGTATCCATAAATAATAAATAAGGAAAATCCTTAAACGGGATAAATAATAATATTTATAATAATAATTAAATAATTATTTCTAGATAATGAAATAAAAATTAATTATTGCTGTGATTTAATAAAAAATGATATTGAATTATTTTCGACTTTTTTTATTTAATTTGTCTAAAATATAAGTTATAATAAACCTAGTGTGAAATTTCCAAATAAACCATAATAAAATAACCGAATGAATACTGAACTGGAACATAAAAAAAAAAAAATGGCAAACACTTGGTCGTAAATACCTATGATTTTTGATCTATTCAGATTTAAAATTTCTATAAATTGTCAACGTTTTTTATGATTGAATATTGATATAACGCAAGAATTTCATTTCACTACTGTAAATAATATCCTAATTTTCAACAACCAAATAAGATCGAAGTAAAAAACCGTTAGTGCCGCATATTTTTAAAAATTTTCCGGCGGCCAATACAGTCACAGGCTCACCGGAATGTGTCCTGATGTCCCACTAGGACAATCTGTATCTCGATACGATACGATCTCAAAATCGTTTACGAAATCTAACGAGATTTTTTTTTAAAATTATTTTATTCATATTATAAGTTATTCAATATTACATAACATTAAAATTCTTACTAAATTGGTACCATGTGGTATGTTAATCAATGTCATTATTATAGAACACATAATATTTTCCTTTAGATAAATCAATATATACAACAAAAAAAAAATCAGGAAATATTTTAATATTAACAATTATATTTTACAATACGCCTAAATTTGATGTATTATATATTATCATTATTTAAGGTTATTCATGATAAAATCCAGTTGAGAATCTAGTTCTTCTTTGCTAAAAATCTTTCTTTTCGTTCTTCTTCGTCCTCTGCCACTACTACTTATTGAGTTACCACGGACTTCCGTAGTATTGCCTCGGTTTCCATGAATACCTATATTGAGAATGTTATGTTTGCATTTATTACACTAAACCGTATAAAAACAAAAAACCATTCTAATATAAGAAATACCACGGTCATCAACAACATGAATAACCCGTGCGGGTATTGGTATGCATGTAGCAATGTTCGCCACACTTGACGGGACAGTTGTAAGTTCAAGGTTCATAGGTCTCCCTACAAAATACAAATCTCCTATTAATCAATACACAAATTACAGACAGTCCTTTTAAAATAAATACCATAGAAATGTGCATTATTGTATTGGAAAACTGCTTTTAAGGCAGCATTTTTACTATGAAACACCACATCAGCTGTTTCTAAAGTTCTACCATATCTGTCGTAGTAAACAGTAACACTCTTTAATGGCCCAAATTCAGCAAATAAATCCTGTAGAAACGTAATCTTATGCAATCACAAAAGTCATAAATTTTAATATTGTTTTTATTCTTTTAGAGGTATTACACAATTGCTGGTGGGCATTATGTTATTATTCTATCTGTGATACAATCGTTTAACAACTGGTTTGTCAATCAACGTAATTCCACCAAACAAAATACATAAAATCGAATAATCATTAATTTATATAATATAAAACGATATGATAAATTACTAAATTGGCTAGGTACAGACAATTCCCAGACATTTTTAAATGATAGTAAAATAGAATAAGATATTATCGTTATGCCGAGTATTATTGTAATCGAACCTTTAACTCCGCAGCTTTAATTTCATGGTGCAAATTTGTTATTCGAATATTATAGACGTCGGGAGTTGAAACAATTCCTCTTATTCGGTGTATTTTGGGTCTCTCGTACGGATTGTGATTCCTTGAGTCGTTCGCGTCACCCTATTAAATAAAATATATTTTAATATTATATTATATTATTTTATATTAATAAATATATTTTAACGAGTATGCCCCAGCATGCTTACATTGGGCTCCATAGCATCATTTAGAACAACCAATAATATTTTGATATTTTAATATCTTTACGTCTATGTTTTACATTGTAATTCTGTTCGTTTTCAAATTTTAATTATTTACGTGAAAGTTTTAATCGTAGTTCTAATACCCACCTTCTACCCTATCAAAAGTAGTCCAAGCTGTTAAATGTAACATATTTTTATAAAGAACAGAATATTTGACGTTTGTTTAAAAATTTCCCGAATTTTTCTATTTTTTATTTATAGTGTTTTTCTACAAGTTATTGAGATGGTTTATATAGTTTGGTTAGGTTTGGCTAACCTTACCTAACCTATCCTAACGACTTCTCTATTGTTGAAAGCAATCCTGGAAAGCATTATCTGGAATTGCTCGTAGCTCCGGTAGCGAATTTTCTTTTATTTCGTCTATCGTCTTTAAAACGTTTAAACCAGTCGTAACATTGTGTACGTCCAAACACTGATCACCATAAGCATTTTGCAAAGTTACGAACTTTCGATTTACAAAGTTTAACTCTAAATTTAATATTAATAGGTTGTTCGTGATTGTTTTACATCTTAAAAATCGCACAATACACAATATTCGTCTACTTTGAACGCACACAGTTAATGGTTAGGCAGCAATAAACATTTGAGATTTAATTGAAAAGATAGCTACTAATCTTAATTTTTTTTTTAATCTTATTACATTTACGATACTTTAAGTATTCTATTTTTTGGAATTTTAGTTCGAAAACTTTCTGAACACGTTCTTTTTTTAAATATTTTGTCGATTAGATCTAAAAACGAATACCATTGTAAACAATGCAAAAAAAAAAAAAATTAATTTAATCTGTAATTATTTTAATATATACATTTTGTTGAAATATGACGTGAAAATTAAAAAAATACGCGCCATGAGTGGTAAAAATGTTGATTTACGCAAGTATCTCACTATGTATGGTTAAATAGAACTTTATGGCTGGACCACATCTCGTCAAAAAACTTATGATGATATATTGTAATACATTTTTCCAAAAACGGTATACGTGTCTATATTGAAGACTTTTTACGGGCATCTCACCTTTGAATAGGGACCGAACCGGCACAGACGTCTATCCGCAGATCGTTCCTTGCGCATAGCACCTCCACCACTGCCGGCGGATCCGTTATACTGAAATTGATATTTTCGTCCGGCACCATCTCGGTTAACGGTACTACTGGTGGTGGCTCCTTGTGTTCCACTGCCAGATGCAGACCTCAACTCGTTCAAATCGTCCAAACTCACGTCCATTGTAATACGGCAAGTAGACGTTTAAACGTTAGTAATCGGGAATAAATACGTACGAATGTACCGGTAAGCCTAGCGAGCCTACAACGATCACAATACGGACGAGATGTGTCAGTTAAATTGTGTACCAACGATGGCAAACAAGGTCCAATACAGTTATATTGGAAAGCAAACAGGGATCGTTTGTTTTAACTGCTGCTGGTTGCTGGGTAATATACGAATCGGTGATTCGTACAAATAATTATCGGCTGAATTTTCGTTTTGGACACACTATTAGATAATAAAAATTGCGCCAAAAATTTGAATTCAATAATGTCGAAGTGGAATATTATTATATTTATGATCATATGAATTGATCTGGTAGTGTAATAAACTGTAACGAAAACGATATTTTGTACCTTTCTTAGCATTTGATTAATGCATTTAACTTCTGGACCCTCTCCGAAATATGTCCGTTCACATATTGAACTTTATTGTATGGAGATTGAATTTAAAATTATTTTTTATAATAGAAACTAAATATGTTGAGGGAAGAGGACGAACAATTTTTCTATTTTTACTTTATTGGTGTTACGTTTATAGGTAATATCCTGTGACCCTCGGGTACTTTAGAAAATAATTGTATTTTATCGCAGTCAATTTTCCAGTGTGTTTACCGACTATTGAGAAAACTACAGCGAAAATCAAACACAACACCTCCCCCCCTCGATGTTCTATCTATATCAAAAACTCTTTCAAAAGTCGCTATATTTAAAATCGAATACATATTTCCTGTGTAGAAAATTTGTTTACAGACGGAAAAAAAACACAAACCAAACACGTTCTTCGCTTTGCTGTAATAACATAAAAAACTTAAATTATAAAAACACCATACGTGTTGTCGAATAATACGTACATCTCTAAAAAAAAAAAAAAATATATATATATAAATAGTTTGTTTAATTACATATTTATTTTTTGATTACCTGATTAACATTCAACGAAAATAGTATAATAGTCTAACATGCATGTGTGAGATATAAATTAATATTTTAAAATCAAGATGTGATCCAGATCCCGAGAATTTCTTCTCTGCCTGCTATACGTTTTGATTGTCCAAAAAAGTACGACTTTTTTATTCATTATTATTAAATGTAACATATGATTAACCTAGTGTAAAATTTCAAGGGTTCCTACAAGACCATAACAATTTTATCTATTGTAAAAACTGAATAAAAACTAAACTGGAATTTTTTTATTTAATATTTTACATACATTTTGTATTGTATTTGATTTCTGTTGTAGTTATCCTTTTTATTACAAAAAAATGGAAATGTTCACGCAATTGTAAACGGTTTTGTGTTATTTTCGATTTTGTATTTTTGTACGTCATTCTTTTTCCTAATAATAAATATAATTATGTATTCCTTTAGATAAATCATAATATACAAAGGAAAATCAGGAATTATTTTTATATTTACATGTATATTTTACAATATGCATAAATTTGTTGTACATATTATCATTATTTTATGTTATTCATGATAATATCAAGTTGAGCATCTAGTTCATCTTTGCTGAGCATTTTTCTTTTCATTTGTTCTACTTGCGTCCTCTGCCACTACTTCTTTCGGTGTTACCACCGACTTCCCTTGTATTGTTATGTTTTCACTGAATTCCTTTTTGGACAATTTTCAGATTTCATTTATTACACCAAACAATAATAAAAATAACTCATTGTAATATAAGTATATACGTCATCGTCACTAGGAACATCTCGACCAGTCATTGGTGTTGGTCCCCTGAGGCGTGTAGCAATGTTCGGCTTGGAATACCGAACGTGCAGCGCTGGTCGCGGTGTTGGGCAGCATCTCTCTGGAAGGGCTTGGACCGGCCATGCTAAGCAGTACCGAAGCATGGTCAGCCGTCAGGGCCTTTGCAATCTCCGTCATGGGGGCAAAGGGGGAGGAGGAGCGTCGGTGGGAGGCGGCCAGAGCGGCGGCGGCAGCGGCAGCAGCAGCAGCAGCAGCAGCGGCAGCAGCAGCAGAGGCAGCAGCAGGAGCACCGCCGGAGCGTCGGCGACAGCGTCGACGGCAGTAGCAACCGATGCAATATGTATATAAAATTTGCCATTGTACATAAATGATTGTATTTTTAGGTGTAAATTTTTGTATATTAAAAGAATAGAATGTAAATTTTTAGTTTTTAAGGCGTTTTTATATTTAGTGTTATAAGTTAAATAATGTGAGCCCGCCCCGCGAAGGGGAAAAGGGGTTTTTCGTGTGTGTAAATTGTTACGTGTTTTTTGCGTTTTAATAAACGATGGTGGCGGGCCGGTAGCATTTCCGCAAGGCCAGTCCCCGGCCCGTCATCGATGCCACAAAAAAAAAAAAAAAAAAAAAAAAAAGGCGTGTAGCAATGTTAGATTCGGTTGGCCCGACTGTTTTTAATTCAATCTTTAAAGGATGCCCCGAAATAACAAGCTAATCATTTGAACAAATAGTAATAAAAAAATAAAAAAACAAAAAATACGGCGCCTACATTTTGAATTCAATATCATTGACATGGATTATTATTATATCAATTGTTGTATAAATCAAACTTGTAACGTATTAACTTTCAGCAGACACTATTAATTTATAACTGACATTTTCCTGTGGAGTAGATTTTTTATTAAATTTCCAAACCCAACCGAACGAAAACCCCGAAGTGTACCGATCTCGACCATACCACAGTATTATCACTTAATGATCGATTAAAATATTATTTCGGTTCGTTACAAAATGGTCGATACCTATCTAAATACTCTATATAAATAATATGAAATAGTTGTTAATTGGTTCGGGTTTGTTTCCGCGATCCATTTACCATTTTGTCACGGTTGGTTAAAATCTCTGTAAAACAATAATTACGGTCTGATAAATATGTACACGAACAATTGTTTAATATATATAAATGCCGGAAAGCAATATACGTCATAGCCGAGCGAGCCGTATTTAGAACATTAAATATATCCAAGTCATATTAGGGCGATATCGAATTCCAATCATTTTTCGAGTAAAAACGTTACAATTTACCTGTCGTAACATTCTTTTCCGTTTTTATTCATTATTATTAGTACTATAAAATTATAGGTACTTTTCAATGCCAAAAAATTGAACGGTCGACTTCTTTAATGGTCACTTACTGTTTGTAGTCAGATAAGGCGCTGGAATTGTGTTGGGGGACGAGACGCGGTAATAAGAATGACAATAAGAATAAACGTTGGCGTTTGGAGGATAAGAGGAAGACCGAATAAGAAGTGGTCGTACGCGATTGAAAATGTCGTGAGATCGGGTCAAGTGTACGTTTAGGACGAGGGTGGCCGACCTGGAATTGTTGGCATAAAAGCGAAGGAGAAATAGAAGGAGACTTTAAAAAAAAAAAAAAAAATCAATATATGGATATAGTGTGTATATCTTATTGTAAATATATATTCAAAATACATTGGTTAAACGTTCATTCGTGCGCGAGTGAATAAAATCGAAATTATTTTTCTCTCCTCGACGTGTATAAGAATATAACGTTGTAATTGTATTCAATGTTCTGTTGTACTTTCCCTTGATAAATTAGTTTTTTTTTTTCTTTTGTTTAACCGATTAAACTGCAACAAATAATATGTAATCCAGTTTATTGTACTCTGAATAACAGCTGCTGTACACCAGCGTTCGAGTTTGATAACAACAATAATTATTTTGTATTTTTTAAAAAAATATTTTCATTAATTTGCAGTTTACCGAGTCGGTTATACTTTTGAAAACAAGGTGACACATTCCCAGTCGTGAATTATACGGAATTACAACTGCTGGTTGATACGTACATGCAACACCGGTAAGTGACAGTTATCCCGGAGATATTACACATTTCATATTGAAATTAAAAATTAAAGAAAATATTTTAAAAGTAACCGATTTAAATTTATTTTCTAACTATATTTTTGTGGATTGTAGTCTAAGCAGCGGTTCCCTTACGGCACCATGAACCCATTTCAATAGCACCTACGACAAAATACAAAATATTATAAAAACATACCTAACCTAAGCGAACAATGCATTGGTTTTACTATGACGCGTGCTTTTTTTTTTTTGCCTGTAAATAACATTTTGACCAGAAATCTTGTTCCAATCATCAACATCATCACAGGCGCTTTCCGGTGAACATTTCGTCCAGTTGGTGGCCAATAGGAGATGAATTTTTGATCTTTTGATTTTTTTTTACACTTTTCTGTACAATATAACACAGAAAATATCGATTTCCGTTAATTTCGATTCAGTATTTTTGATTTTATACGTCACTTTTTAGACGTGGTGTAATTTTCAAAATATTTGACATTTTCGAGTTTTGTTGGTTTTATGTGCGCCTCGTAAAAATGTACAAACATTTAACTCGAGGTTGGTCGTGAGTTTTACCGAACGCTATAAAATGTATTGAGCGTTATGTAGGTTATTTTACTTATGAGCATTAAAGTTTAAATTTCCTCGTGGTTTTCACAGAAGAATATTTGTCTAGAAAAAAGGGAACCACCGTTTAAAAAAGATTAGGAAGCAATGGTCTAGAAAAAAAAAAAAAACAACACAAACGCCTGTTTACATGTAAACCGCTCTGTAGCTATCGGTTTCATAACTCATCAGTAATGTAAAATTACAATTATTGGACTTAAACAGATTGCGTTTCGCGAATGAATTCGTTATTCGAATAGAAATACCCTGTATCCGTGTATACGCTATATATATATATATTTAAAACCATTTACTAGGTTATAGGTACAAATTTCGTATGTATCTATATCAAAGGTTACAATGTTAAATCATAGTTTAATTTGTATTAACAGAGACGATAATAGTCACTAAGGCGACACAACAGTAACAAGTGTGTTAAATTACGTTTTTACGCGACAATAAAATTATAATTAAACGGTAGGGTTGAGTTGTTAATAAACCGTTTTGAAAATTTTACAGATCCGAACCCGGTTCAACAAGCTCATTTGTTGATATGGTTTTTTTTTTACGTTTACAGAACGGTTTTTTAATATTACAGAACCGATGTCCAGTTATAGTGTCGTGCAACCGGGCATTAAGCGGTACAACGTCCCCCTGCTGTTCGATTGTAAAAACTGTTTTGCGACTATACTCTTTCCGTATTACAGTAGATTTACTAAAAATGTCACGACACATTAAAAAGAACATTATCTGTATGCATAGTCCTTTTTTTTTTTTCTTGATAGAACCATCCAATAATAATATTATAAATACATTCAAACACCGAAATAACCGAACTAGTAACTTTTATTGTATTTGTGTTATCAGAATATTAAGATAAAGTTGTTCTGAATACGCTACGAAATTTTGGTAGATCCACTATGAAAACGAAAAGAGTGTGGTGTTGTCTCGTACATTTTATTTCATATCACAATTACACGAAAAATACTTGTGCTAATGGCACGGTAATACTTGTACATTTTTTTTTTGTTAGTAAATTTGAATGTTTTCGAATTGATAAATGACAATTTTTCTCGAAAATTGCCTTTACACGACGCCAATAATAATACGGGCTAATAATATAACGTCCTCTGAATATTGTTTTTTTTTTTTTTTTCGTGCTCTAGGTTCAATTATATTTATATAAATATTGGTGCATAACTGTACGCCAATAATAACCTAAGGTTACTACTGAAATTAGGTAATTTCAGAGGGTTGAGGTGAAGCTAGTTAAATGGATCTTAATCCGCTAATAGGACTTTTGAAGTTAGTACGGAAAAGTGCAGTTCGCCTTATTAACCCTGCAAGAATCGCACGGGGCACACCTTCGTGTTGGGACCAATTCCATTCCGCGCCTGTTATACGCGGACTTTGAGCCGTTGTATACATTATATCATCTCTTCCCGCGGGATGACCGTAAACTTTATAAAGTCGTATGGCCACCGTGCAGACGAACTTACATCACAGAGAAGACGGAGAGGTTCGCCTTGAATAACAACCGTAGTTCTACGGCGAAACTAAGACGAATGCGTTTAATTTAATCTGCGGCGGTCGCAACGGGGCGACTATTACCTCCTACAGCTGTAAAATTCGAACAAATGTGTCCCGAGCGCTTTGGTATAACCTATTAACATTGGTTATGGGTCGAAAATCTTTCGATCTTGCGCGGGAGTCGTATTCCTTATTAAAGGTAAAATCCGTTCCTTTTAGTTTAGAGTCTTTAAATTCGGTGGGGCAGAGGGAGGTGCTTTAGTTGTTATCAACAAAGTGCGTCGGAGTAGCTGCGATACAATTGTTGAACGTAATATCACGGAAATCAAATGTTTTGTAAAAATTATACTAAATGGATAAAAAAAAAAAATGATGTAGAAACGATAAACCATCGGCGATTGATCGGCCACTATCAATTTTTGTTTACATTGGAATTTCATTACAAAAAAAAAAAAAATCGTCGTAGCTGTGGGCCGGAGATTATTTCTGTTGTCGGTTTCCTAACTGGTAGAGTCACTCAGTTGGCAGACAGCGAAAAAAAAGGTAAAAAAAAAAAAAAGTAACCTAGACCGGATATCGCTCAGAATGTAAAACCGAAAACGACGTGCGGAAAACATGCCGCAGAAATTTTCTACCGTCGAATTGAAATAACAACGATTAAATTAGATATAAACGATTATTTGCGCTTACGGCGTTCGACATCATATTATTATTATTATTATGTTAACTTCAAAAACGGAATTACTACGGCGTGTAAGTGCGATTGCTACTGCGAAACGCGCGACGTATTTCATTAAACCGTTGGGCCGTAATAAAAACTGATTTGTCAAAGCACTCTCCAGAATTAACGCGGTGCACGTAAGATCCGCCGGACGGATTTTCGCGAGAAACAGCATTTACGGGACCGTACAGTGCCGCCCAACACAACGCGGGGAATTAAACAAAAGTTATTTTTTTTTTTTTTTTTTTTTTTAATAATAAATTCGCAAGTTAACGAAATCCGCGTCCCGCAATCGATACCCGGACAACTCTGAATATCCCGTCTCGTTGTACAGGGTGAGGACTGACGAGTTACGCGAAATCATTAGTCTACGATAGGACAAACCCCGGCGTACGTTTGCGGTCTGTTTTGAATCACGCGGTTATGCTGTCCCTTAATCGTAATCGCGGTCCGGACAGGCGTACATCGTGGTTTCGTCGTTGGCGCGTATTTCGAAAAAATAATTATTCCGCGATTGCTACACAAAGGGATTCTCGTCTGCGTCTCGGCATTCCGGATCTGTCCCTAATGTTTAACGCTATTGAATTTTCGATTCGAAAATGGAAAAAGTCTGGATGTACCCTAAGCGGACGTGGACGCGGAGCATCTGGAACGGTAAGAACCGGCGAAAACGTGCAGTAGGTTTTAGAGAGGCAATTGAGCGGTCACCGAGTCCGCTCTCCTGCCCGGAAACACGCGGTTGCTTTGGGTATGTTACGACGTCGGAAACGTATTTGCGGCGCAGGTTAGAGGAAATGGCTGAAGAACGTCGACTCGGGAGACGTGCGGTTTTATCAATTCGGGACTCAAGCGCGCACAGCTCGAATTTCGCTTGCTGTTTTGCGACGAACGTTCCCTGGGCGGTTGGTCTTGCTCGAGGGGTGTGACGTGGGCTGGCCGGCACGCTCCCCCCGATTCAAGCGTGTGCGATTCTGCCTCCGGCGGTCGCTTAAGAATAAGGTTTTCAAACCGTACGATAAGTATGACCTGATGGAGAGAATCATTGAAGTAATCGCGGCCGTACCAATCGAAACGCGCCGAAAATCTTATCGAAACTTCAGAGATTGCTGCCCACAGCAATTTATTGTTGCTGACGGCCGCCATCACGACGATCTCATTTTCACAAATATAATTGAAAAAAAAAAAAAATGTGATTTTCTAATTGTTTTAACAAAACAAACCGTTTTTCTCAGAGTTTTAATGTCAGTTATTTGTAGCTCCTCAAAACTCATCGGCCGGCTCCGCCGCACCCTGTACAATCCATTCTACAATCGAATGTCAATTCTACTGGCCGCGTAAAAAGCCGGCGATACGATTTTTTTATGTATTGTTCGCCATTTCGATTTTATGCCCAATACCCGGTAGCGTATTATTCGTTCGGCGGTTTTGTTGTTCAATTACCCGATGGTGGTTTTTTTTTTTTCCTTTTTAAATCGAAACGGATCGTACGTTTCACACACAACTTACGGTATATGAAAACTGTGTTTTTGTATTTTTTTTTTTTTTTTTTTTGTTATTTATTTGTATTGCACACGTAACGTATTCGTATTTCATTTGTCACGTTGTATTTATATATTTATTTTTGCCGAATAAATCCGTGCGGCACGACGATAGACGGTGACAGCGTTTCCGCCGGCGACTTATATATTGACGTACCGAAAAAAATGGTTAGAAATCGTAGGTCCAATATACGTATTTGTATGTCACGAAAATTCACCTAATGAATTTTTGCTGGGTATATATTATATATATATACATTACGTTTTGATTGGACACACGTCCGAGATTCGTCCAATGGTATAAGTTCCACGCGGCCAGCCGAATACGAACAAAGAGTATAAATTTTATCGTTCTACCGTATGTTCGTCGATCCGGAATGGTAAGCGCGATAATTGTTTTACATTGGTCGCGGCGGTCACGTCGAACGGTAAAATCTAAATAATAGTCAACCATTATAGGTAGTATATTAACTCGTATTAAACGACTATGGTTTTTAGAGTCGCGGGTAGCCCAAGACTTTGAAAAGAAAAGAAAAACAACAAGAAATCGTTCGATTTGTACACGATCTTAAGAAGAATTGCTCGTCTATCGCAAGAGAAGAATTGTAGTTGGTAGTTTGGTAGTTACGACCACGGATACCGTGGAAGACGAGAAACGTTCGGAAATGGTCAGGGCATTAAAAGAAGAAAAAAAACTACAGCGAGAGATACAGATACAATATTCGAATAGAATTCGATTCGTGACAAGAGGTAAAGAGGAAATGATTGAAAACCGCAAAGAGAGAAGTGAATTTCAACAACAAATTAATATACCTTGAACCTCACTCCTAAGGGGTGCACATTAGAAATGTTAATTTTGCTTTTTAAATATTTATCGATCGCGTTAATAAAAATATTCCGAGCATACACGATTGCACGGGTCGTTATTGAACTCTATAGTATTTACACGCAGTCGTAGGATATGGTTTAATTTTTAAAATTTATTAGGAATAGCTTCTTTTTTTTTTTTACAAATGATTTTACTATCCGCAAGTTACGCGTATAACTAGCGCGTACAACTTGAACGACCGACGTTGTATAAGACCGAATTATTGTTATTTATCACATTATCAGTAATTGACTCGATCATATGCAATATGAAAATAATCAATTGCAAAAACCTAACATTACAGTATTTGTGTTTTAAAGAGTGTTTTGTCGATGGAAACCAAGTGCCTCGTGGCTTAGTGACCCGTGGTTTTTGTTGTTGTTGTTTTCTTACTTTTTTTTTTTTTTTTTCTGGATCCACGATCGAAACAGTGTTATAACAGCTACACGATTCACCAGAATTATCAATTATTCCGTTGACGTTGTGCAGTGTATTGTAATTTGAACGCCCGATAGATTTACAGCAACAATAGTATACGGATAAAAAGGGCGTAGTCGTTGCAGCCAGTTATTGAATCAAAACTATACTCGTTCAGTCACGAAAGTCCTAAAGTGGCCGAAAGTTTGTTGTGAATATCAATTTATCGCACACATAAAATACCCAACACCTCCGCGTATAAGGGTGAAGCGAACAAAAAAAAAAAAAAATCGTTTCGAGAGCGCATACCTAAATAGTTTAAATTTTACCGGTTTAATAATAACCGTCGAATCGAGTCCGTAAACGCCGAGAAGAAAAATAATTTGTCCGGTTCGCGACACAGTTCGTATGTAATTGTATTTATTTATGTTTTTTTTTTTTTTTTTGTTTCTGTTTCTGTTTGATCGTTGAACGGAAATCGGCGTAACGATGTAAATTATCAGGATGAAAAATAAAAAGAACGTCCTACAGTCGATTAGTAAAAGTAAATCAATATTGCCCGAGTTTTTAGGTCCCAGATGATGATATTTATCAACATAACGATTAGCGATTGTTCTTTTCGACTATTAAGGACCTCATCCCGTCCTTTGGCGTTATATGTTTCGCTCGGTGATCCGATTTTACGGATTGAAACCGTAAACAAAGAAGCAGACGAAGAAAAACAGTAAATAAAATAAAAACACGTACGGATTGTTGTTATTCGCCTGAAATCGACGCTGGCGAACAGGAAACGTAATATATATATATATATTTTTTTTTTTACGAAATACAATTCTACGGGTATCGGTACACCCGTAAAAATGAACTATTCGTACGCGTATATATATATATAATAAACCGACGGTACTATTCGAGATTCGAATCAAAGGGTGAAAATGAGTTTATATTATAATATACCACTATATAGTTAAGAGCTTTGCTTTATATCGTTATTATTATTATTATTATTATTATTATCATTATCATTATTATTATATAGCTCGGCGTGCGACTGCCGACATTTTATTAAGCACTTAAGAACGATTTCGCCTTAAAATAGTTTACAACCGCCTTGCGTTACAAACCACCGCAGTAAGTTGTGAACTGGTATTATATATATATATATATATATAAGTGTACCCACAATATACGTATTATATTATCAAAAACACGTTCGTAATCTGCAATCATGTACTGCTGTAATAAGAAAGTCGTATAATAAAAGGGCGACAAAAGATCGGCGTGTCAAATTCCCACATAAAAAAAAAAAAAAGTTTTATTACATCAAACGCGCGCCATACACAACAGTTAATATCGCGCACAATATTATTATAATAACACTTTCGTCATTGCGCCCGAGAACGTATAATATATATATATATATATATATATAAACGTACACTATACAATAATATTTTTTTTTTACTACGTACTTTTCTTTTTCTTTTTTTTTTTTTTTTTATTATTATTTATCTACGCGTGAAATTACGACATACGCGCGCAATATCAAACGTTTTACGGACGCGATTTGTCTGTCGCGCGCATCGTATAATGACGAAAAGTCACAGCAGCGCGAATACGCGTCTTTCGAGTAAAAAAAAAACGCGCATCGTATAATATTACACTCGTATGTATATATATATATATATATATATATTTATAAAAAAATATACTAGATCAGAGGCGAACGCGTGCCGAGGTATTGGGGGTCCACCACCTAGAACCTCCTCCTAGAAATATCAAGGAAAATGTTTGAAATACAATTTTCCGACCTACTACTAATTCTATAGTTATATTTCAAAAGTTTCCGATTAGATTTATACAAATAAAATAGATTGCATTAAAATACGTATATACGAATGCTCAGAGAGTAATAAAACACGATATTTATGAACATTTTCCATTTTTTTTAACACACCCCCCTGCCCACCCGATTTGCTTTCCTGCGTTCGGCCTTGCACTAGCTAACAATATCGTGTCGATTTTTAGAACAATCTTCTAATTTGTTATATATTTTTGTTTAGGTTCTGAGCGATCCGAAGATCGTGTTGATTTTACTATAACGTGTGCTTTTTTTTTTATCAATTCGTAAACAATTCGTCTATCAGACGAATCTCGCACCGATTGTTTCCGGTAGCGAATACCATTTAGTCGGTGCGTCGTGGTCATTTTTTGATTTTCCATATTAGTTTTCTTAATAATCGGGAAACCACCTCGCTTCAGAACCGTTAGGTACTTTATTTATCATTGCGTTCGGATAAAAATTAAATTTGCCTCTATAGACCTACTCACCGTACTTTCCGCCTACAACAGTGGCTCGCCATTAAACAATATCATTTATTTATCATTATTTTAGGCGGGACAGTGGTTACAATGGCGACGATATTTGAATAATTTCGATTTAAGTTTCTGGAATGACGAAACCGGCGTTCAGCATCCATTTCGCCACAGATAGACCGTGCATTGATTCGTCAATTAAGGGTGTTATGGGCACCTCCTGGTATGAATTCATCGGCAGCTCTCAGTCAAGCAGTTGAGTTTCCGGTTGCTGTTCGTTTCCCATAGTTCTTCTATACGACTCCAACATGATTGAAAGCCGAGTGCATCTACGTGTCTTGAGCTATATGCATGCGGAATGATATCTCGGATCTGATCGTCGGCGGGTTATTTGCTCTTCCGACTCATTTGCTCGAGCCCGGGCCTATGCCCGTCAGACGTTGTTGATCTGTCTATTCTCCAAGAGCTTTCCGTTTATTATTGACCGCGTTACAACGTAGACTTTTCAAACATAACAGCTATTTTAAGCCTACGCTGCTTATATGCTTAAGCTCCTTAATCCGTCCGGTGACTATACTTATATCTGTATCGTTTTTTACAACACAATTCCACGCTCTCGCGCCACCTCAAAGCGGATCAAAACTTCATATCCGCTATACTTCGCCAGATATGCTCTCTTTTATTTCATTCAAAGTTCCCTCCTATGACACCCGAAATCATAACCAGTTTGCAATACCAACCCGAATTGCACCGAATGGTCACGGCCGCATTATTCATCGCATGCTCCGTAAAATTCCACTTTAGTCTTTCATTATCGCGTTCGCCATTACTTTGGTAATTTTTAACCGTAATATATTTAACGTATAACCTTGTAACACACGTACGTTACTCTTGACTCGTTGTAAACGCCCGTGGTATTTTTTTTATATCGACCGTTGCTTCGAGTGAGTATTTAAAATAATACGTACTCGAGAGAGACGTTTAAAACGTCGTATTACGACAAATTAGATACCGCGAGACCCCGCTGATAAAAAAAAAAATGACGTGCGTACAATTTGTTTGATTTTCAGTGTTCCCGAAAAATATCAGTGTCGACCGGCTCGCCGCCAGCCGAACGCGGTCTGAACCGAACCGTATCTCAAACGGATATAATTCGAACCCAACCGAGAAAAGAAAGGAAAAATACCGCGACGACGACGTATACGTATGATTGTAGCGTACCTAGCGTACGCCATACCGTGGACCGTGCGTAGGAATCCGTATTCCGGACGTATATGGGGGCGCAAATGTAAAATATAAGACCGAACACCGCCAAAGTTCCCGTATGCCGTCTTGTCGTCGGCGCCGTTATTGTCGTACGTATATAAAATGTAAACCCTCATTTAAACTTTCGTATCGAGACGACTATCCGTCCCGTACACGCTAAAACAGCGTTGCGTACGCGCGCGGCCGTCCCGTCGGTACGGGGTGTCCGTCCGCGCGAACCGCCGCTCCTCCTCCACATCATCCGCGGGAGTTGGAGGAGGAGGAGGTGAAGAAGAAGAAGAAGAAGAAGAAGAAGGAGAAAGTCCTATAGGAAACGGTACATAAAGAATACACAAGCACACGCGCCGTACGGGTTCCCACGCGTATATATTGTATAAAACCGAGGGCGGATCGACTGCCGGAGCAGCTGCGGGGCGGAAGCCGAAATCGTGAGCTCCACCAAACGTGTCTTAACTTATAAACACTATGGGTTTCGGGGGGACGGTCGGCGGCGGCGGCGGCGGCACAAATTGTGTACGGCCCGCAGAGAGGAGCTGTACTGTATATATATATATATATATATATATATATATACAGATACACCCGGGAAGGGAAAACTATATACGTATATATAAATACACTTGGCCGCGTATACATCGAGTTAAATAATTTACTTAAAGGGAGTTACTGGTAATTGAGGGAAGGGAGAGAAAATGGGTGTTCGCCGGCACGGCAATAATAACAATATTGCTATTTTGGAAGCTTTTAAAGGGATTGCGAACGCCCGGGCCCGCGAGGGGAGACGCGAAACAGTGAGAGAGAAACAGCGAGACGGAAAAGAAGAAAAAAGTAGCAGCCGGGGATAATAAATAAAAAAAAAAAAAAAAAAAAAAATTACAAACTTATCCGCGGCGCGCGTTCATTGTTCCGACGGAATACGTCTGGCGGCGGTGGCGGTATTACAGTTGTTGGGGGGCTGCTCGTATACGACGACGACGACGACGATTAATAACTCCGACACGACGAACGGTTTTGAGAAAAGATCGAGTGCGCCCGATGTTATACCGTATTCGAAATGATAATATGTAAATAAGCCGTAATAGTAGTAGTAGTAGTATTATTATTGGCCCGTCGTCCGTGTGTACTGCCACGGGGGGGAGTCTTGTATAATAACCGAGGGGACGATAAACCGATGACGGGCGCGTTCCGAACTAAACGATTTCGAATGGTTTTCCAGAACCTCGCAAATCGTCGATGTACACTCTTCGTCCGGAAAATACATCGCTGGAATACCCAGTGTCCCGCGCGCGCAATACAATATTATTATAACGCGGTCTGCCCATTGTTCGTTATATCAAGACCTCTTTTTTTTTTCCTGTTTGTTTCTTATTACGTACGGACATTTCGACGATTTTAAAACGTCAATAAATTATTCAACCGGCAACCGAAGTTGCGAACGTACATCCGGCCGTCCGTGGTAACGTAGCCGTGTTTTCTACCCACCACCAATACATCCATACTGCGGCAAAACAATGTCGTTCACTTAGTTACGGTCAACCAACCCTCAAGTCCCCTATATTATTCTACATTATTACTCTATCCGCCTTTCTACGGCCGCCAACTTATTAACTGCTCTCTGTACACGTGTCCCCCCGCTTTAGAGAGATTTTTAAATTCTTCGTTACGTCTCGTTTCACATTCTCCGTTATTATCACCCGCCGGACCCGGGGCATTTGTCTCGTTGTTTTCCATTCGAACACCGTCCCGTTTTATCGCCAGCGATCCGAGCACCTGCACGTACATAAAGTGCCTCGGGCCCAACTAGATAGAAATCTATATAATGTAACTGTTTGTCCACTTGGGTAGTAACACGGATTCGAACAGTGCCATCAACTCAAATTAGCACCCGTTCGCTGCGGCGGTATGCTGTTTGTTTGATAGTTGCATGGCGTTGATCTCAATAAATAGTACAACGGATTTATTGCATAGAAATAAAACTAATAAAAATTGTTCAAGTCTCAATAATAACATCAATCGATTTTGTAATAATCAATTGTAGTGTTCGCGGGTTTATCACTTTAAAAAAAAAAAAATATCTCGAAAATAAACTCACGGAACGGTACGTTGGTAATTTAACGTAACACCGGTGTACGGTTTATTTTAATCTAAAACTAAAAATCGGTTACAAGATAAAAGACCCGGAGCACTATTGGAAACCGAAAAAACGATAACGAACACGAGAGGGGGGAGGGGAAATAAACAATAGACGATTTCTCGTTTTACTCGATACCGTATATAACTTGGTAATGTAAATTTTTTTTTAAATTGCCTAGAGGCATTTCAACAATAAATGAATCTTAATAAATATAAATCAGTATGAGTATTAATATATACATACAATACTTGTGTGGGGTTTTACTTCCAATGGAGCAACCCCAATTTTAGTGTAATAATTAGTGAAATGACTTCGGTCGGTTTGGGTAGTCCGGTGTCTTGCGGGTTGTCGAGGAGGAGTTGTGTGGCAGGTGTACACTCGTGTATTTCTTCTCGCACGTTTGCGGGCAAACCTGGGTAACGATAAAGTAATTGAACGCATAAAGTGCGGACAATGACGACCCAAACGCGAAAGCGTCCCGTATATAAATTTTTAATATTATTTTCGCTGTAAATTGAACGTTTATTAGGATATATTAACAATATTTATCGCACGGCGTTTTCGTGTTTTAAAGGAACTCCGTGCACGCCGTTGTCAAATTAACGGGCGGGACAAGAGTAGGTGCCCAAACATTCAAACTAAAACTAATTGAATATCGCCGCCCGCCAACTCGACCCCGACTATTAATAATAATATGCTTTATTTGACAAGCGCACTGTTTTCAGCGAACACCGCGTTAACATTATAATGGCCGTGTTGTATACTATAACTAAAATAACTCGTAACGATGATAATTCGCAGTAAAACCGTGTTGCGAAACATCTTCATAATAATTTATACTACTATACATATTCCGAGCGCCGGCGTACGGGTGCCAGAGCGTATCATAATCTTTTAAATTTTAGTACGCCCACCTGCCCGGAGTAATGTTTGCCCCGCGGGTCACCGTCGATCAAAATTCTTTTCTTTTTTTTTTTTTTTTTATTTTATACGAATCGCAAAATACAATACTATTATCAGTACAATATAATTTACAATGTCAATCGGCCCATTACCCATTACCCCACAGTCATTACAATTGTTATACGTTCTATAATAACCGTTAAAAACGAAATATAACGAATAATGTTAACGTAGCCGATCCGTATTGTATTCTAAAGTCCAGTGAATAATATTATAAACGATATCGTAATATAGTTTTGAAATCGTTTTAAATAAAATTTTGTTAAACAACAAAATTCATTTAAAACAAATTCAATCAAAAACACCCTAAATGGACAAATGCAATTCGAATTGGGGTTTTTTTTTATCCAATATAACTATACGTATAACTTTTAGTGTAAATTAATAAAAATAAAAACAATTATATTTCTTAGATTAAATACAATCGTATTGTATAATTTATCAACGCCTCGATATTCGATCAATAATTTAGTGGACAGTATGGTTAGGACGTCTGGTGATATTAAATTTAGAAAAACGGTGCAGATGACGAAATAAAAATCTAGTCGGGTTGTAATGTTTATAAACCTAGCCCGCGGAACGGAAAACATGTACGTATTATTAATTACAACGAGTAATAAATTAGCTTCGTAACAGAAAACCTATGTATAACAAATTACTTTGTATAGACATTTTTTTACACATAAACGTTTAATTAACATACTGTTTACACTTGTACACGGCGATTTTTTTTTAATCATGGATTTATCTACGAAAATCTTGAGTTGATTTTCCTTTTAGTCGTTAGAAGAATCGTTTAATGATATTACATTCCAACATTTCCAAAAGTTTAACATTATTCCGCATGCTATTAATACATATCAATTTTTTGATTTTAAATTAGCTACCTCTTCTCTTGATTTTTAAATAACAATCCCCTCTCCCCTTTTCAAACTATTGATACGCACAATACCGATAATAGATTTACTATTGATGCGTTATAACAGTACAAATCTTAATTACAGAGGGGAGGAGTCAGAAAACAATGTTGTGACAGGGCTAAAACAGGATCACGAGAGAGACTCTGTCGGATGTGGCCGTATTCAGAGTGGAAAACGACCAAGAACTTGTAGTGGCAGCATAGGTGGATGATATACTCGAAATAATAATGACGGAGAATGAAGATGGCTTAAAGAGAACTATGCTCAAATTGATGTAAAAAGGAAAATAATATTGGATTACCGGTAAATGAGGAGAAACCAAAATGCACGATAATCACGAGATACAGCCGAGAGACAAGATATTAGGTGGTAGGTAATTATAATATTGAAAAAGCGATGAATTCAAAATATTTAGGAGTAAATATTAACGATAACGACAGTCACAAATAAATAAATCTACGATTGATAACAGTAAATAGATGCTATTTTGAAGTAATATGTCTATTCAAGTCAAAGTGACTTTTGTGGAGGACAAAAATAACACTGTACAGAATGTTGGTGATGCCAATAGCATGTGACGCATGAGCTTCAACCAAGACGGATGAAAATAAATTAACGAAATTCGAACGAAAGATCCTCAAAGGAATATTTGGACCAAAAGAAACATCCAAGGAGAATACGAGATAAGGACAACCCGAGAAATAGAAACACTGTACGGAGAAACAAATTTAGTTGGCGTCCTTGTGATTAGTAGGCTGGTAATGTATGAAGATCAGGAGGGCCGATTGTTATGGCCACAAGATGGAAACCGAAAACGAAACGGCTACGATAGAGAGATAGGACCGTCGATGATTTAGACGTGTTGGGAGTAGAAAATTGACTAGCGAACAATTAACGAATGAAAGAAAAAAAAATATGAAGACAATGGACCTAAACGGCCCGTAGAAAGCCTAACCTAACCGGAAGAGTAGGGAAGTGTTATCATCTTAAAATGAATATGGAATTAACTACCGTTCCCGATACGTACTCCTCCGGTCAACATTATAAATCGTTAAATGTTTAACTCATACATACGGACAACCGATACTATATTTAAAAAGAGGCTACGGGGTTGCCGTTTGAAAATTAAAAACGAATACACATTTACGGCATCAGGAGTAGAGGTAAAATGTTTGAAAAAAGTGTTGAAAAAAAAGCTCGAAAAATATTCCGTAACGGTTGGGAAACATCATAAAACAGAAATTAAATTTACTTAAAATCCTCGGACAAAACTGTTGGATGATAGTAATAAAAAAAAATCCCGCACTGTTATAGTGTATGTATGCCGCCTATAATATAATTTTGACGACTGCTCGTTATCGACATTGAATATTCGTTTGCCGAAAACATATAATAATATTATTTATGACTTTGAATTTATAAAAATACACTTTCCGAAACATTACACACACATACACTCTGCGCGATCGTTTGCTATAATTTCGCGTCGGTTTTTTTTTTTTTTGAAAAATGACCGCCGTTAAAAATATCCACGAACGGTTATCATCCAAAGAAATACATACAATTTTACACGCAAGCATATAAGTGTATTGCGTTAAGTACGAAAAAGAAATAAAGTGACTCGCAGCACAATATCGTATTTTTTTTTTTTTTTTTTTCCAAACGAATTATTCGAAGGAATATGTTTTCGGGGTCGCGCTCCGTGGACATATCAATTTAATACGGCGTTGAAGTAATATTTTATTTTTTTCCCCCTCGGTTTTGGAAAAACTGAAAAATCAATTCGTCGTTTCGTAAAAATACGCTTTCGGCGCGTATAGATTTTTTTTTTTTTTTTTTTTAAATAATAATATAGCGTAGAGTGTTCTAGAAATAATTTTAAATTTCCGTTTGCGAACGCGTTATTTTTTTTTATAACACCTATTGTATATTATTATAATTTCGTCGTTGAAAACCAGATTTATCTAATACTTCTATTAAAATTTACGTGCGTAATTAAAACACGAAAACTCCGCCGAGTTGGTTTACGAATTTATAATAGATACACGTATTATTATTTTTAAGTTTACCTATACACACACACACAAGTCAAATTTTGCGAAAGCGCATTTTTTGATTATTTTACCCATCAGATGTTAGTTTGTCTGCAAAATATAAATATACATTAACGATATATATATTTGTACTTAAAATAAAGTCATAATTGAAAAAGTTTCTATCGTTGTCGTTAGAAGACTAAGTAAACGTTTGAATTAAAAGCGAAAGTTCAAAGTCAGATCACGAAATTATTTTCCTATATTATTTTACGAGTATATACAGTAAAGTAAAGTAAGTTGAACAATTTTTTATTCTTTTATTTTTTTTTTTTTTTAAAAAAAACCTCCAAAGGTTATATTATTTTAGGACGAATTTTGATTAAATTTAAGAAACGAAAAGTGTACATTTAAAAGTATCGAGAAGAAAGTTGCGGCCTGCAGGACGCCACACAATTGAAAAGTTCATGTAGTTGTCGTGTTGAGTGGATGTTTTTCTAAAGTAAAAATAAAATATAAATATGAAACAAAGTATAAAACTTTCGGGCAGGGATTTTGTATTCGTTGGCGATGATTGATCTTAAAAAAAAAATAACCACGTAATAATGGAAAACTTTTTAGACTCTCGAAACAATACGCATTTCCGTCGTAACATAAAATTATTATAACCCATGTAGGCGTCGCGATTTGATTCGCCGCTGTTCCGCGAGTAATTATGTATTTTTTTTTTTTTTTTTTTTTTTTTTTTTTTACCTTTAGAATCCGTTACAGCAGAATCCGGCGTTTTAATTTGCTTAACCGGACGTTACCTTAGTGCGAATACAACGAACACAAATAAGTAATAAATTACATACTTGATGATGTACCCGCATTTAAGTGTGTACTTATTGTTTGCGATAGTGACAAGGACTGGACCCGAAACCAAGAGAAAAAAAATTGAGAATCGGAACCTTTATTGGAACCCATATTTCTCAATTCAAGAAACCAGTGCCGGAATCCGAACATTTCAAATAAAATACAAATATTTTCGGTTCTTCTAAGTTCTTATCGGTGTTAAGAAACAACTGAACATTTCATTGAAATTGGATTTTTTCATAGAAACAATTTTTTTTTTTACATATTTATAACTAGCTGCCATCTTGCCGGTCTTCCTCGGGTCAAGTTTGTTGGTTATCAAGAATCGGCCAGCTGTCCCGCACGTCATCTTTTAAAAATTCAGAGCGAAATGTGAATTGTATGCATTAGATTTATTAAAAAAAATTCCTCAATAGGTAATACTATTTAAAACTATGAATTTGTATGAAATAATTGGTTTATAATTTTAAAAACCGCAATTAGTACCGGAACCGATTTTTTTCTTTTCAAGAACTAAACCGGAACCAGAACTAAAAGTTAATCATTGAGGTTCCGGTCCCTGGATCGTGGTACCGGAAAAACTACGTTCGTCAAACGACATATGACCGGTGAGTTTGATAAAAACTATGTTGCAACATTGGGAGTAGAAGTGCACCCGTTTGTATAACAAAGAACTCGTTGTATCATTAGATTTAAATCACACGATCAAACAACCCATGATAAAAATAAAAGTAAAAAAAAAAAAAAAAACGTTAATAAATATATCGATAAAATAATAATATTGTTATTGTACAGGGTACAGCAGAGCCGACTGACGAGTTTTGTTTGGCTATAAATAACGAAAAGTAAAACTTAGAGAAAAGGTTTTTTTTATTTTAATCAGTATTCAATCCAATTTTTAAAAATTATATCTCCAAGATGGCGGCCGTCAGCATTAATACACTGTTGTAGACGATCTCTGAAGCTCTCATATAATTTTCGGCACATTTCGACTGGTATGGCATCGACTTCCACGTGGAGTGGTCTTTCATGGAGCTGCCGTGGGTTATTTGTAACCCAGTATCGAAAATTTTGTTTATTTCATCACTACAGAAAAAGTTGATATCGGAGGAATTTGCAGAAGAATTTGCTGACAGAAATTTTTACGGTTGCCGTAGTAGCAGTAGCATTTAACTCTTGGACAAGCATTAATTTATAGGGATGGAATGATAAATCTTCGTGAAGAATTTCTCTTCAAAGAACGGTCTGAGATTCCCAAAGCTACAGCGTGTTTCCGGGCTGAGCGTCTTGGTGGCTGGCTCAATTGACTCTCTAACCAACGGGGGTTCTTACCGTTCTGTGTGCTCCGTGTCCAAGTCTACTTAGGGTACTTGCAGTTTCTTCCAAATGCCGTATACACAATTCGATAGTGTTAGCGGAAAGAACAGTTTCAGCACGTGGAATGCCGCCGAAGTGTATATACGAAAAGCCCTTTTGTGTAGCGATCACAGAATGATTATTTTCGTAATACGCACGTATGACGAAACCACGACGTACACCTGTCCAGACCATGATTGCGAATAAAAACGGCATTACCGTACAATTCAAAATATACCTATACAATTAAGGCCTGCCTCTTATTTTTTATCACAGGCTAATGACCTCATTAAACTCGTCAATCGGCTCTGTCGCACCCTGTATATGTATATTTGACTTTCCATAAATTTCGAATCGTTATTAATATTATACGATATTTTTACACGGTTCAAAGTCGTGTATTATAAACGAATACAAAAGTAAAAAATTAAATCCTATTTCTTGTTTTTGTTGTATTTTTCTGTTGCTCTCGCAATATTCTCTGCTTCCACTTTTCCACGCTGTATTGCCCTATTCTCACTCTCTTCTATCTTCGTTCCTTGCGCGAATTATTCAACTTCAGTCTTCAGTGTATTCATTTTTCACTTTGTGGCCAGTGTACATACTTCCATTACCTCTCCGTGTACGACCGGCTCAATACACTATTTTATTCCCGACAAATGCTTCAATGTTTTGCTTTAGATCTATAACCGGTATGCTTTCTCGTTTTCTCTATAGTTTGGTGTATTATCCATTTTCTACAATATAGGAATGGGCAGTGCATGGAATACATGCCTTTCAACGATCGGCTCCACGTCGTATTTCGTTATCGGCCATATTTCACATCCATACAATAGGACTAGTCGTAGACAGCTCGGGTATGGGTTTGTCGTAGGCTTCTAGGTTTGGATTCAAACGGGCTCTCCGGTGTTTCTCTACGGTTAGGCTTAGCCGGTGGAATTCTCGACGTTATTTCATATTGGTATCATATTTGTATACGCATCGAACACTAACAGATTTTTATAGCATATTTGTTATGGTAGAGAAGGCGAAACGAGCCCGGGGCCGAATGCGGAAATTGCCGCGATTTGTCGATGACGATGAAGACGATGCTGGGGGGGGGGGGGTGAAACGTCTAATAATACACGATATTAACCGGATTTCTCTCGGGCCGAATCAAAAATGGAAACGAAGAAACCCAATATCTGGGGGGAGCTCGGGAGCAGAGTGTACCGTGTCCGTTGTTTGTCTTATTATTGGGTGTGGGGGGGGGTACCAAGCCCACGTCCGAAGGGGCGACTGTCGGTTGATTGATGCACCGCCGCGGGGCATACGGCGAGTTATCGTCCGACTGTATTATGTACACAGGACGTACGATCGCGATATCTCTCCATCCGGGGTCGTGTTCACCTCGGGTTCGCCCTGTACTCGTATGCCGCGGGATGCTGATGATGATGGGCGACTGGGTGGGTGGATCGTGTTTACAAAAAATTATACCAGATATCTTCGGCAGAGTGGTGCCCGGGGTCGTGTAATCGAGAGGTTCGCCTAATAAGCCCACGGGGACGGGGCCCGTGTACGCTTTTAACGGAAAGCCGACCCCTCCTCGCAGTGTTCCGGCGTCACCGCCGCCGCCGCCGCCGCCGCCGCCGCCGCCGGCACCGGCCACTCCGGTTTTATATATTCTCTCCCCGTGCATTGCGGCGCGCAGCTGCAGTTATTCGATTTACCGAATTTCATTACTCATTACTGCGTACATAAAACGATAGATGTTTGCCCCGCAAAATTACCGAAAATATAAACTATTTAATAAGACAAATTGTTATTCCGTCGATATTGTAGCGTATAATGTCCCGGGTATAGCGTCTGCAGGGCGATACGCAATAAAGTCCAATAAAATACCCGAAACCGGGCTACTTTATCTCGTAATAATCCCATGCTTTCGATAAATAGTTCGTAAGTTTGTGCACAAACAATACCGTTTCGTTTTAATAACATTCCTCAAATTTAAATTTCTCAATAACGTGAAGTATATTACAATTTTAAACAATAGTTCGAATTCGAAATATTCGTAATTGGATCGTTTAACGATCCAATTTTACACTTCAACTATTGATAGGGTTTTCTTGACTTGGTATGATTTCAATATTTTTTTTTTTTTTTGTAGCATTTGACCAAATCCGTAATTCACGAAAAATCGATAATATTATTATATAGGCATTATATTTGAATTTAATACGATTGTCAACTTTAATTTGTCAAAACGTGTTTCAGCCGAAATTAACTCGCAATCGTTTTTTTTTATCAACAAATGGTTTATCGTTGCGATATAAATCCCATCTGCGTCCTAACTGACCGACTTTTTTTTTTTTTTTTATTATTATTTCTTTGAATTGCTAAATGCATAATAGCTCGAAACGGTATGAACTCAATAATGCAATTCGATTATAACGACTATAATGCGCCCCAATAATATAGTAATTGTTATTTAAGGAACTTTGTAATCCCGTTTTTGCCATTTGGCCCAATGAAAAGACTGATCGAAAATTTGATATCACAAAGGGCAAAAAGAAAATCGGGAAAACATAGGTTTACGCGCGCGAGTAAAACTTGTAGTACGGATATGCGAAACGAAGACAAATGAAAATCGGATGTCCGAAATATTGCCCGGATAGGCTCGGCGTGACCAAGCAGACCAACGTTACCTACACACGTGTATTTACGAGAAATGATGTAAATACGTTTTTTATAGAGCATAATTCGTTCGACAATTAAGGTCCAGTACACTGTATTGCGATAACTACTATCTGCTCGTAATTAAAATCGAAAACAGTTCTGTATTGTACATTTTTAATCCACTTGTGACGCGGGAAGGGGATAAGTTATTACGACCGAATTTCTGGCAGGTTAGTTTTGTAGAGAAATAAAAAAAAATAGTTGGGGAGGGGCGAGGGGGTTGGGTTAAAGCGACAAAAACTCGAATGTGTTAAAAACAAGGACCTATGGTAGGGTGACCATAAAATTAAAATTAAAATACG
Source organism: Tuberolachnus salignus (assembly GCA_956483605.1). Taxonomy (NCBI): domain Eukaryota; kingdom Metazoa; phylum Arthropoda; class Insecta; order Hemiptera; family Aphididae; genus Tuberolachnus; species Tuberolachnus salignus. The sequence continues at coordinate 44,435,934 of OY101430.1, forward strand.
GGACACCTTTGTAATCTAACTAAACATAAAAATATAAAAAATCAAACTAAATGTATGCTGTGTAATAGTTATTAAAAACAAGTAAAATATTAATATGTACACGAAAATACAAAACAAATTTATTTCGATGATGTTAGCTAGTAAATTTCTTCTTTTGCTATTTTCGTATAATTTTGTGCTGAACTAATTGCATCGAGTGACTTAGTTCCTTTTAATATAATATTATAAAACTCATTACAAGAATAGTTTCTAAAATGTGTTTTCCCAACGATAATTTATTTGATAGTTTCAACCCAAGAAACGATTTTTTTTTTCATCTGTCCACGTCACAATAATCCGTTGAAAAAATCCGTTCTTCTGCAGCATTTGTACCCGGCATTGCCAAAGGATTTTCTACAATTGCCTGATATAACAGTTAAGTTACAAATGTGTTTACTTCCATGAGAGGAAGAACGGGTATTATACGGGACAGACTTGGATAAACGGGACGAAATGCATCCAGTATAACTTTTTCGGGACAACGGGACGAGTACGGTCACCCTAACCTGTGGGAACATAAAAGTCGGTTGTAAATAAAAGACGAAGTATTAAAAACGGGCATTTCAATAGATCGTCGAGCGATTTTCGCCTTACGTCTTCCGCGACGAATTCGATCCATTCGAACGCGACTAAAGCGTGTGTACACACGGTTCGTTGATAAGGAATTTACTATGTACACGTTATGCATATTGTAGAACGCGGCGCCCGAGTGTGAAACCCCCATTAGAAATGTTGTCGTTCCGAAATTGATAACGGCCCGGAGTGATAAGAACGTGGGTAACGACGTGATAACAATAATTGGTTTGATACGCGACCGCTACTCCCGGACGGATCACTTAAAATCCCCGTATTTGTTTCTCTGAGCGATTCGATTTGGTTTTTTTTTTTTTTTTTTTTAATAACCGCAGATTTCCGTGCGCGTATCCCGAAACAGTCGGTACGTAATGCGTAATAATGGCAATAATACAAGGTGATTGTGGCTTATCGCCAAGAGACGATTAGCTGCGAACAAAGCTACTTTGAAATCGTTACTCTTATTCCGCGGTACACCGTAAGAACACATAATTTAAACACCAGATTATTAAACGGTTTCACAATGTCGGAAACCGACAACATAAACCGTACGGAAAACCGCCGGTGACAAAATAAGGACCTTCGCTGAACAAAAATACTGGTAATTTTAACAATAATGTAGATTAATTAAATAATATCATTCAACAAAATTACTATTGATCATAAAATTGTATATTTGTTAAAATAGGATTCATTGTTGAGTTAATACAGTATTTTGGGAATCGTATTTAGTATATCACATAAAACCAAAAAACCACCAGCTATAAATAATTCATAAAACGCCTGAATATTTTGATCGTTTTACTACGTCTCAAAAGTGACAATTATTATCGGTGGATGTTTCCTGTATCTACGATTTTATTTTTCACAACATTTTTTAATTGAATTACAACAACAACAAAAAAAAATTAAAAATATTAGAAACCATTATTATTGCGTAAATATTCCCATTTCCTACGTTTTCGCACCAATATTAAAAAAAAACTACAAGGAAAATGAACTCCCAATGTAAATAAAAAAAAAGAAATGCTACAAGGATATTCCTATAAAGTTCCTACAAGATTCCTCGTAGAAAATATGTTAAAAGACAAACATCGTAGTAAAATCCATACACGTATACGTTCCGTATTACGGTCTGAATCTCAAAACTACAAACGGGAAACTAATTTCCGACATTTTAAAATTAATAGACGTTAAATTTATAATGAAAGTGTCCGAAAAATTTTATAATTCCGTCTGTATACATACTGTATACCTGCGATTATCTGCTGCAGGGTCAGTAATTAAGTAGTAAACCAACAAACGCGAAAGTTACTTTCAACACGCGTACAAGATATTTGAATGACGGGCGGATGAACAGAACAAGGACGTTCGCCTTAAACAGACATCCCGGACAAATAAATTAATTTTGACAAAACTATAGTCAGTTTTGGTATGAAAAATTTGGCGTCAAACCCCTCGAATGTAATACCGTAGCGTTTAAAATTCAGCGAAAATATATTATAGAGGACTACTAAATAAATAAAAAAGTCATTTATCTTTTGGTCTAATTTAATTTAGGAAATAGTTACAAAATGATGTTTAATCTTAACAGTCGGGATTTTAGTCGAAAAAATGTATTAATATAATACCTATAATTATGCAATGTAATTCGTAAAACCGAATATAAAATGTAATGTTTAGGTTGAATCGCCAGCTGTTGTCATTATCTCAACACCGAACAATAATCATAATCTCATCTCAACCGGCAGTGCTGAAATTCGGACATACTGTTATGGACCAGAATGCGCCAATCCGCAACAAAATAGACGAAGCAAATGTTACATGAGTAACAGTTAAAAATGAATGTACAGGGTGCGGCAGAGCCGACTGACGAGTTTTGATGGGCTTCAAATAACGAAAAGTAAAACTTAGAGAAAAGGTTTTTTTTTATTTTAATCAGTATTCAATCGCATTTTTTTGAAAATTATATCTCCAAGATGGCGGCCGTCAGCATTGATACACTGTTGTAGACGATCTCTGAAGCTCTCATATGATTTTCGGCACATTTCGACTGGTACGGCCTCGACTTCCACGCGGAGTGGTCTTTCGTGGAGCTGGCGTGGGTTATTTGTAGCCCAGTATCGGAAATTTTGTTTGTTTACAGTTCTAGAAAGATGAAAATGGGCCACATCGCTACAGAAAAAAAGTTGATATCTGAGGAATTTGCAAAAGAATTTACTGACAGAGATTTTTACGGTTGCCGTAGTAGCAGTAGCATTTAACTCTTGGACAAGCATTAATTTATAGGGATGGAATGATAAATCTTCGTGAAGAATTTCTCCTCAAAGAACGATCTGAGATTCCCAAAGCTACAGCGTGTTTCCGGGCCGAGCGTCTTGGTGACTGCTCAATCGACTCTCTAACCAACGGGGGTTCTTACCGTTCTGGGTGCTCCGTGTCCAAGTCTACTTAGGGTACTCGCAGTTTCTTCCAAATGCCGTATACACAATTCGATAGTGTTAGCGGAAGGAACAGTTTCAGCACGTGGAATGCCGCCGAAGTGTATATACGAAAAGCCCTTTTGTGTAGCGGTCGCAGAATGATTATTTTCGTAATACGCACGAAACCGCGACGTACACCTGTCCAGACCATGATTGCGAATAAAAACGGCATTACCGTGCAATTATGCAAAATATACCTATAAAATTAAGGCCTGCTCTTATTTTTTATCACAGGCTAATGACCTCATTAAACTCGTCAGTCGGCTCGGCCGCACCCTGTACATCGTTTCTTCAGTCCGCCCGGAAAGCGATGAGGAATAATACGTGTAACCGTTCGAGTGAATCACGCTGCACTATATTAATTTGAAAAAAAAAAAAAAAAAAAAAAAAAACGTTATGACACCCGTGTATGGGGTACAACGACGATTACGATTATACGTACGCGTCCGGTGTAATGGGATAACCGCGGGCATCGTTCTACGCGGAAACAAATCCGGAAGTCCGAATTACTCGCTGTTAAAGCCGATTAGTGAAATATTATTTCCTTATTGGAGTAACCCCTTTTGCCCGTTGTTTATTGTTCGGTTAAGGAGCGTGCCAGACGCTTTTGGGTGCGGGGGCATAGGCTTTCGACGTCGTTTTTTTTCCCCCCCTCGTGCACGGAGCGGGGTGGGAACCCGATAAATCATCGCGTGATGCACTTAACTTAATCCAGTCTGCCAATTATGTGTCACCTTGGGCCTTGACCTTCTGCGACGCCGTCCCCTATTCCGGTAAATACAGGGTGGTTTAAAAAAAAAAAAAAAAAAAAAATTCTTTATCACTTTATGCCAGTGTTTATCCTAAACTTTTTTTTTTTTTTACTCAACGCCCCGTTTAGATTTTCAAAAATTCCCCCCCTCCCCGCGCAATTAATTATTTAAAAAAAATCCATAGTTTTTTTTTCTAAAGTAATCACCTGTTTAATAAGTGTGAACAAATTGAATTTAACGCTACACAAATGTTTACTTATTTATGCAAAAAAAAAAAAAAAACGACTAAAAATACAAATTACAATAATATTTGTATGAATATAATTTTTAATTTGATAATACAGAACAATTATACGAAAATTACTTTTGTGACTAGTGACACACTTTGCGGTTGGTGGTTTTTCTGCTCATGGAATGATATCTGGCTCGATGTTTATCAAAATAAGTCTTCAATGTATCTTTTCACAAATACAAGTGACAGAAAAATCGCCCCACTCAAGCAAAACGTCACCTCTTCAAAATTAAAAATGCCCACAATGGGGCAGTAGTGTCCACGTTAGAAATAACTGATTTTTCATTTATGGATTTTGAGTACATTTTATTTTGATTTTTTTTCTCCAAATATTATAGATTCGTGTAGTGTTCCAATTTACAATATTGTACACACGTGTCAAATTGAGAAGAAAAAAAATTCTGTTACATATTAATCGCTGGATCGTCAAAAAAAAAATAATCGGTCTGTGACCTCGTTCGTTAATCGTCTATATATCGAAACGTTAATTTTTTTTTTTTTCCTCTGCAATACGAGATTTGTTATATTTTTCTTTTCACGTTTATATCTTGGTATCTATAATGCATATAATATATATATATATATATATATATATGTTCACACCTATCACTTATTCCGCCTAAAACGGTTATTTTCAGCGAAACGACAATATTCTTTTTATAATTTTTATAACAACGACGGACGTTAAAACAACGAATAGGTGCATAATTATAGTTGGCATACTGTCCCAGTTATTTTCGAGTTTGCTATGGCAACTACATTTAACCCTTTCCACGCCACAATGTTTTGTTCGATTTTATAATCGTCGTATCCAAAAACGCCCGAAAAAAGTTCTTAATGTCCCGATACTATAATAAGACCTCCAACGCCGTTAATTATATCTCTAACTAATATTAAGGCTTAATTTATTGAAGACAGTTTAGTCTTTGAGTCGTTGTTAATCGCTATAACATATTAATTTAGCCACGAAATTAATAATTAAGTGCCGATGAATTATTCAGTTGGAATAGGACATCATACATTCGGCGTACCCAATTAAAACCAAGGGGTGAACTACTGACGGAAGTATGTGTACAAACGGAAGTTAAGGAATTACAAATCTATTAGGAAGTCCGGTGTTTTCACGCGTTTTGTTAGTGGTTATCATGCCCCTTCGAAACCCCTTTCCGGACTGTTTTGCTCTTGATAAAAAAAAAAAAAAAAAACGCAATTTTTATCAATTCCTTACAAGCGTTTGAAAAACTTCGGAAATATTTCACTGTACTCGGGGATGGGTACGCTAATGTGTACCCTGAGACTTATCGTGAAAAGATAAATTATTTTTCATATTAAATTATCATACATCAAACGATTCAACGTAATTCTTTTTTTTTTTTACTTCATTTTCCTGACTGCGTACAGTTTTTAGACACATTTCCATAATTGTAAAATGCGTTTTCGTCACAAAGCATATTTATTTTTATTAGGTATTCAAATGTAATTTAAAAAAAAAAAGTCAGACGTCGGGTCGCACCACGGGTAGGTCACTGTAGTAGGTGGGTAATTTGAAATATCTAGAAGAATATCGGGGTATTTAATTAATAATATATTGCACACAACGATAAATCTTTGCAATCGAATAATGATTTTTAGAAAAGTAGTACCAATCCAGGGCTACCTTTGTAAACCGAGATAATCCAGAAATCGACAAAAACCTTACGTATCCTCACTTGTTTTCAATCTTTTTTTTTTTTTTTTTTTTTTAAACTATGAGGAGTATAGAAAAATTGTTCAAGTGAAGTAACACCAGACACAAAAGCCGCATTTTTTATAGTACAACGTGGAACATTAAAAATAACCGGAAACGAACAATACGTGCGGCACGTGCCCGTTTGTTTTTTTGTTTTTTAAATAATATATTGCCGAACGCCATTATTAGTTTGTAAAACAATTTAACAGCATTGAAACAAATTCCCACAGTAGTTCCGGAATTAAACTCGATGACGTAAATAGCGAATTATGCCCCGGGCTTAATCCCGGTCGATCATCCAACAAAAATACATTATTTTAATTTTTCTTCTTTTTTTTAATCATCGGCATTTTTCATTTAACAAAAACATATTATTATTTTTAATTTAAATATTTTATATTTGATAATCGTAATTATTATTACTTTATAAGGACGGTTATTTTTATTTTTACTTGTTGGAGGGATTTTATTTATTTATTTATTTATTTTTTTTTTTTTGATAAAAGCTGGTCCCAGAGGAAAAATATTTCCCTCGAATTATTCAAGCGGTATAAAAAAATCCCGGATTGATATTAAATATTATACAACGCTTATAATATATTTTAAATTAGTTATAAGATTCGACTGATTTATATTTATAAAATATTGTTTTGCGCTCCATCTAAATACCTAATCATTTTTGGATTCTAAACTGAGTGCGAAAATTGTTTTTTTTTTTTTCAGCCCGCGAACAATCGTTTTCGACCAGAAGACTTGCTCCGACCTTCATAGAAATTTTTTTTAATAGCGTTTTGGGTCCAGCCGGTGTATTGCGAAGAGGTACGTATTTTTTTTTTTTTTTTTTTTAATTTCTTTGCGTTTTATCTAATAATCGAAAACATTTTTTAAAGAAAACCGTCTGTAACATTGTTCTTTCAGCGAAAAAACTATATGGGTAAGTTGGCAGGGCATATACGTTTCAATAAATAATTTATTTATTGATTTTATACAACGGTATTGTTAAATAAATAATTTAATTTAAACGATTCAAAGGGAATGTATAAATAGTTAAATGTGTACAAATAAAAAAAAAAGTATTATTTCCAATAGAATTAAACATTTTTGTTGTATAGTCGTATATTATTATTATTATTATTATTATTATCAATGTTGTGCGAAGATTACTAAAAAAAAAAAAAAAAATTTATCTAGATAAAGATAGAAGATAAAATATGTTATATTTATCTGAATATACAAAAAAGTGAAACTCTTCATTAAAATTAAAAACAACATGTTAACCGTCAACCGCTTGAATTTGCTATCGCATGAATATTCAGGATTAACTGCCACGATGAGAAGCGAAAATCTAGGCTTTTTCACTTTCACGTATTATTCTTCGTAGAGAAATAACACCGCCTAGGTACCTACACAATTTGTCTAGATAAACAATTTTTCGTTGGCAATGATTCATTGTTGCGTTCAAATTGAATTCCCCTCCAATCTCTAACTTCCCAAATTTCCACCAAAAACAGTAGTCCACCCATGGTGCCAAATGTGTCCGACTTTTTAAATTTTTTTTTTTAGGTTTATAATTAGATATCCGTTTTTTGTGTTTTTACATGTTTTTACTGACGCTATGCAAGTATCGCTTGGGTGAGGTTTCTCGTCGATTCGATTTGAAACAAATGTATGTACAAAATTATTTTTTGCATGAAAATGCACATTCAGACAATATTCCATACATAATGACGTAATTCTAAAAGAATAATTATTTTATTCGAACAATAAAACTAAATAACTACTAGGTATTTTTTCCCCTTGTTAATTTCTGTCATTTAATTTATAGAAGTTTCTAAAAATGTGTTTGTTAATTTAAAAGACCATAATATTGATAAGTATACAGAGTGTCCCACAAATATACTCATTGTAATATCTCCTGAGATAATGGAAATAATCAATTTCTGTTCTGTTTTGTTTTGTTTTTTTGTTTTTTTTTTCGATTCACAGGGAAGGACTACAAATATTTATATTCGAATTGCATTTTTATGTTTTGGTAAAAAATATAAAATAACCATTTTATAGAATTTATTCTTTTGTAAATGTTTACGTTTCGACTTTTCATTTGCGTTAACCTCATGATTTAAAATATTTATTTATTTATTTTTTTTTTTCCAGAAATACAGTGTATAATTTAATATTATGGTAGTGTTTGGATATTATTTCATATTGTTTTATGATAGGTTTTGTTTATCAAAACACCGTTATGTTTAAAATACACTATTTTTCTGGTATATTTTGGCAAAAATAACAACACAATTATTTACATATTTTGACCTATTTTCATACGAGTACATAAAAAAAAAAAAAAAACCCCGCGCCCTTAGTAATAATATTCGAACATTCAAAACGTTTATATATTTAAATTAGCAATAATCATATGAATACGCACGTACGTAAGCGCGTATGTTGTATTATACCGTTACAATTCGAATTATGCTTAGGGGAGCACTGTGCCAACAGGAGTTTTGTCATTATATCGTACCGGTTGTATGTATAGATTATGTTTAAAATAAGATTTTGAAAATGTTTCAACGGATTTGTATAACGCGCGGCAGGCAAAAAAAGCCACAACAGCGTAAACCCTCCAAATTCTTAATGTATCCAATTTGCATTACAATAATATTAAATTAAACCGTACACGGGACGGATATGTCTCGTCCATTTTATTGGCTTATTCTGCGCGACTGCCTGAAGGGATCGACGATATGTGTACGCAGTGTAGTTTATTGTCATGAAATCCGGTATGTTGTTATTTTGTTTTAGCAAACAATGTATTGGTTTTACTATATTGTGTGTGTTTTTTTTTCTGTCTATAAACAGTAACTTTTATACCAGACATCCTGCTCCGAATTCCCAGTGTAGCATTTTTTTCCGGAAGAATTTCGGATCTAATCGATGTAGTTTTCGTAATATTTGTGCAAAAACCGGGAAAATCTACGGCAATAACGGTTTCGTCATTTTCGTATTGTTTTCTATTAATTACAATTCGGTTGAAAATAATCGTTAGAACCTTTAAATTTCCACAAAATATTTACGGCCGTTTCTTAATGGTGGACAAACAATTTCAAACGGAATTCTGGCCGGTTTTTTTAATTTGTAGGCATTTTAAGTTTTCGGGGTTTTTTTAGTTTTTAGATTGATTTAATTTGGACAACATTTGGTTTGGCCGACCGGAATCGCTTGAAATTTGTAGACGATTTTTATCATAAGTTTTACATTATGACGTTGATTAGGTTGATCATTTACTATGGAAAGAACGGCCCTAAGTCGTGATCAACTATACAATATGTAACGGTATAAGTGTTTGAAAATCCAAAACCAATACTTACCCATTGGCGTACAAAAATCTATAGTATAATAATCGGTATCTAACACGAGGCCGCATCTCATCGCGCGGACCTTATTAACGTAATCATAATATTTTATTTTCATCGTTTATAATTTTGTTTCCAAACTGGTCTCGTTACAAATAAAAAAACTAATAACACTTCAAAAAAAAAAAATAATTTAAAAACACCAACGAAATATAATACAAATACTCGCGTTTAAGCGACAAATTATAATTAATACGTTTTAGATTATGATCGAAGCGAGGTTCGTAAATTAGTTTTCCTCTCTCCGTGTTTTTTTTCTTTTTTTTTTTTCCGCGTGTATATACAATAATTATTTACTACCAGAAATCTCGTTCTGATTTTCAAGTGCATCATCTTTACTGAAAGCATATTTTCGGATCTAGTCAGCGGATCGGGAAGTTATTTCTAGATTTTCGTTGTAGTTATTCCAATAATTTGGGGAATAACGGGAAAATGTACGACAATAACGGCTTCTTAATTTTCCATTTTGCTATTTTTTTATTATGATAAAATTGTTATTATTAAACGACTTTAACTACAAAATCTAACCAACCACCACATAAAGCTATATTTATAGTTTTGTCCTACTCTAGAAAAATACTAATATTAATATTCTGTGAAAACTTCAGGTCCCGACGATTACTTTATCGTTTTATATAAGATTTAATCTTTTTTATTTTTCACTCGAAGGCATTTCATATTTCGATATATCCATAATATGTAATATTTCCTACATCACAGTTGACTGACGAATTTCCACATTGTCTTTTTGTTTTTTTTGTATATTTGCGAACTGCAGCAATACGCGCCTGTTGTATATACGTATTTATAAATGTACAGTGTAAAATACATTTCAGTAACAAATTCTGAACGCAACGAGAAATTTATTTGTTTTACTACGATGTGTGCTCTTTCTATTTTGTTCTGTCCGTAAATAATTTTTCTACCAGAAATCCTATTCCAATCAAAAAACGACAACAGAACTTCTTTGTTACATTTAAGATCTAGTTAGCGCATTGATGATGCCATTGTTTGATACTTTAAAGAACATATAATAAAAAATATATATTTATATATATAGCACAATATGTGCTATTTATTTTTTCAGCTAAAAAGAAAAATCACTTTTTTTTTTTTTTTTATCAGAAATCACGCTTTGATCATCAAAATTACAGGTAGTTTCTGGACTTGTTCATTTTGTCTAAATAATGCATCGAGGAATTTATTTTTCGATTACCGTTGTAGTATACTTAATAGTGAGAGTAAAAAAAAAAAAAAAAAACAGTATATTTAAGTATAAACGGTCATTGTTATTTCTGGTAATAATTTATCGTTGCATGCAATACATAAATTATATCAATGCTTTGATAACTTATTATCAAAACCCACTCACTTTAGGTTGTTCACTTATATATCGTCTTTTAAAAAATGATTGTCAAGACCGCCGATACTAAATAGACTTATAATATCTTATTATTTGTGGGCTTATTGCTAAGGTGTGCTCACTGGAGTGCTTGGGATCCCCCGAGCCCATAATCCAAGGGTCCCGATCATTAAATAAAATCTATAATGAATTGAAAATTAAAAAAGTTTAGACTTGAAGTGTTTTAATGAATATCTATGAAATATTTTGTTGTCCTCCTTAATCCGGATCTGCCTCTCGACCGGACTGGTGGTTCACATGACCTTTGCTAACTTATTATAAAGGAAACCATATAGGAAACAAAATGGTAATTTAACATTTTAACATTTAAAATTAATACCCTGTACAAAAAACTTAATATAAAATTTACAAAATAACACTACAAGTGTCTGATAGTGAAATCTTAAAAGTAACGCGTCAATCAAAAAATAATCTGAAAATTAATTATACTGGCCATCATCTTTCGGGTGTTTTTTGTGTTTTTCGTTATAAACACAAAATAAATAATATCATTTTGGATTGTATCTCGCGCCCCGATCTTTATGTTACGTCGTAAATAATGTTGCCCGTGGAGTCCCTTGCAGAAAAGCACATCCAATAACCGGATGCAACTGTCGGCTGAGTTTTTCATAACCGGAAACGAACGGGATGATATTTTAGGGGAGAAGTTATAATATATATATATATATATATATATATAGTAGGTAAGTGTATAAATATATATACAATATACATATAAGTATTATATAGTCGTTGTGTGAAAATGCAGTGTGCTGTCGATTAAAAACACGGAAAGTCTTTTGGTTTTCCCATTTTGCGTGTTTTCCCCCTCGTATATAGGAAGCTTAACGTCTTGTAACAAAAAAAAAAAAAAAAAAAAATCACCATCCCCCCACCCCACCGCCGCAGCTACGCCTTGACAGGTGATTTCGAAAAACATCGCACCGGGTGGAAGTCCGTGATGGATATCCCTCGGGGGGTCCGGTGGCCACTATTCAAGAATTCACCGCCACGCCACGCCGTCCAGCTTGCCCGACGGCGGGTTCATTAATAACGTTAATAAAATATAAAAGAATCGGTGGGGTGTAAACTTCGGGACCATTATATATAATATATCCGGTAAACATTTTTGAAACCGAAATGCGTGTTCTATAATACGGTGTGTCTATCGGGTGGTCAATCCTGTTGTACCTAAAAAAAAAAATACCAATAGACGAGTTCGATTTGATTAAATATATATATTATTATTATTTTTTTTTTTTTTTTTTTAATAAAACACTGAAATTATATACAGTTATACGGTAGTAAAGACAACGAAGAGCGAGCACGATGGCGGGTTAAACTTGGAAGAAAACATAAGGAAATGCGGAATCTTAGCATATGCAGATGATATTATCATATTATATGATCGAATAAACAAGAAGCAATATTGGGAACTAAGGAACTAATAAAAGACAGTAAAGACATCGGATTACAAATCAACGAATCAAAGACTAAAATTGATATGGTAATATCAAGACGAGCAAATCATGGAGAATATAAAGAAGTTGAGAATTTTAAGTTTGATAGGGCACATAGTTTTAAATATCTGGGTGTTACAATAAATAGCAAAAATAATAATCACGAAGAAATTAATATAATAACTGTTGCAACGAACAAATGCTATTATGGGTTAACGAACATATTTAAATCAAAAATTATACAACTATACATAGTAATTATCAGACCAGTTCTTCTATATGCTTGTGAAACACGGCCAACGATCAAAGGAGATGAAGACAAAATAGCGATCTCTGAAAGACGAATATTAAGAAGAATATATGGGCCAAAACGAAATAATATCGCACAACAATATGAAAGTAGAAGCAACATAGAATTACAACAAGTATATAAAGAACCGAACACAGTAGCAGTAATACAGCATAGAAGAATCGGAAGAAGGGCCGGCCACGTACGGAGGTCAAATAGCCTAATGAAAGCGGTATTAAAACGGAAACCCCTTGGGAAAAGACCACTAGGCAGACCAAAACAACGATGGATAGACAAAGTAAAAGAGACTTTGGAAGAATTTGGAATACAAGATATGGAAGTAGTAGCTCAGGATAGAGACAGGTGGAAGCAAATTTGTGTTGCGGTTATGGGCCTCAATGGCCTTTAAAAACCGGAGAAGAAGAAGAATAAAACACTGAAATTATATTACAGTTATGATGTAAAATATCATTAGATAAAAAAAAAAAAACAATATCCAACTAATAACAATCAAACCTAATATATACGTAGTAGGTAAATAATTTGCATATAATATACAGAGTGTTTGACAATAATTATTTTGATATTTCGATTTATCGAAACTATACAAGTGTTTTGTTGTTTTCAAGGGTATTTTCGCGATTTTTTTTTTTTTTTTTTTTGGCATTTGCCTATTTCTAGTTGAAAATTACCAATTTGTAAATCCATAACAATATTTATCGTAATTAATAATAATATAAAGTTTACACTTTACGTAAATAATGATAACTGAAAATCGGCTACGGTAAAATTCGAATTAATATAAAAGTGTAAATTTTTTTTTAGATATTTTGAACGAAGAAGTTTCACTATGGTGTGTGCTATGGTGTTATTATTTTTTGTCTGTAAAAAACTTTTCCACCCGATATCCTGCTTCGATTTTTAAATGTAGCACCGGTTCTGTAAAGCATTTCGGATTTAGTTGGTAAATTGGGGGAGGGGGAGGTAATCATTTTAGATTTCCGTTGTAGATTTCTTTATAGTTGTGAAAAACCAGAAAAATGTACGGCAATAATAATTCACTTGTTTTCAATTTTTTTTCTTTTTATTATAACTCGGTTAAACAAAACCGTATAGAAACTCGTAGAGCAATTTTTGAGCTGCTTATGGGCATTTGAAATTGTCCAGTCTTTTTCTTGTTTTTATTCGGTTTTGTGTGGACGAAATTGTTATAGCTGAGCAGTAATACCTGACAATTCTATACGAGATTCATCATAAATTATACTTGTTGGCCAAATACAAAATAAGTTGTGCGTATTGTGATGGTTATTTTTTTTATAAGCGTTTTAAATTTACATTTAACGGAAATCGTAAAAATCAAAACATGTTTAACCGAACTTCGCTCAGAATCGTATTTAGTTAGCAATGATGATTTATCGTTACGTACAAATATAAATAAAATTTCTCTATTTATCGTAACTTCCCACCATCCCACCTACAACAGCGGCACACCCGTGAGCGGTAGGCACATTCGTAACATTTTTTTTTTTTTTCTTTCAATTTCGAGTCTATTAAGAATTATTGAAAAATACAATTATCTAATGTGACCCTGGAAAACAAAATTAATTTCCAAAAAAAAAGGCGTTTTAAAAAAAAAAATAGTTATTTACGAGGAACGGGCGTGTGTGTATTTTTTTTATCAAAAACAAAATACCCATTAATTAAAAAATGAGAACACTAAAAACACGAGTCCAGCGAATATATGTAATTGTAAGCCCGGGATAAAAACGATAATATTTTATAAACGGAAAAATCGAGATAACATTTTCATACATTTTTGAATTATTGTAATATTTTTTTAACTTTTATATTTTTACTTTGTCCGCATTAGCATTTCAACGCGATCGTAAGTAACTTTCAAAAATAGTATATAATTTAGTCTGGTCCTTATTTTTGAAAATTAATATATTTGATGCAGGGACTCCAATGTTTTTTTTTTTTTTTTCCATTATCATGTTAATGTACAGTTTAATGATTTTATCTCGTCTCCTTTCCGTGCCACGAGAGGGTTGAAAATTGATAAAAGAGGGTAGTTTTTGTTTTTCGTACTCGATTATAAACAACTATAGTACGTTGATCGCAAAATGATAAAAGACTTTTTGGTAGCTATTTTCAATGTCTATAAAATATATTCCTACGTAATTTTCTGTAAAACCTTTGTTTTCCATGAAAAATTATCAAATACAACTTTTTTTTTGCATTTATGTAGGCGGTATAATTGATTTGTTGTGTACGGTTATTTAATTGTATTTGTCAACAGGTTGACGATTTACATGTACAAAGTATATTGCAGCCAACTAGGACGCACCAGCTCGTATACAGGACGGGGGGGGAGGGTTCAACTGAATTTTTAGTAGTATTTTATTATCAATACAATTTCTAGACTATTTGAACATATTTCCTATGTACAGGAGTCAGTCATATGTGCGCAATGCTGCGCCTCCCGGACGACGCTGAATACGTCCTCTTATTCGGTGAAACGTGGAGAAACAGGGGTTGGTAGGCGTGCGCAGAACTCGATATTGAAGTGTTCGACCCCGTTAATTTGATGGACAACACGAATTATTCACGAAGAAGTTGACCTGTCGTCATAAGCGAATTGATAGGCTGAACATGTCGGAGAGGGCGTCTGAAGTACGGATGAGACAGGCTCTGCCAGCATGCCATTAGTTGAGATCGTCCGTTCGTCTATGGGCCCCGATGGACAATTTTTTAAGCCCCACGTATGCATAACCTTTCACTGTATTTAATTTGTAAATTTGAAATTGACGATGCGGGTTAGGTTTTCCCCTGAAGAAGTTCCGGCGGAAACAGTGTGGCCGATTCAAAGGAATAATAATTTAAAAAAATAAAGAATGCCACGCAAGGTTGACATTGATTCATGATTTAAAATTGTATTTAACCATTTTTTTTTTTTTTTTTTTTTTCATTATTTATAGTTTGTATACATTATTATATTATATTTTGTACTGTATAATATTATCATTGAAATAACAATATAATTATGTATTTTTAGTTCATGTATTAAAATAATTTAAAATCCTCCCCACCCTACTCGAAAATGGTTCCTAAACACTGTGCTTGAAGACGCAACCCGGGTTTCACTTATTTTATGTAAAAACGACTGGTAAAAAAATATACTTTTACTACCATTACTATTCCGATCCGCGAAAGGCCACTTCTTGTGCCCACGCGTTCATTAATATTACATATTTTGACGTCGGTTTCAATGTGGAATTATTATTCTTCGGGTATACCTTTACGCACGCACAAATATCAGCCGAAATTTCACTTGTCACCGCTGAGTTATTACGGGCTGGACATTACGTTTATTATAAAAATATAATCTAATAGTTTTATTATTTACGGTAGAATTTATTTATTTTTTTTTTTTTTTTTTAATACACAATTGAAATGAATTACTATTTTTAGCCCATTACGTAATAGTACTTGATAAGACATAACAAAATAAAGTAACTTTTAACGAGCGTTGGTTTGAAATCGATAACAATATTTATTTTTATTTTATGGCATTTTTACGAAAACATGTTTGAGTCATGCGGCGATTCTCGTAATTCTGCACGTCTTCTGCAACGTATCTGCTAGTCAATCGACGATTATTTTGAATAATTTCACAAACACGAGCAACAGTTTCATTTGTTTTACTGGTCGAGGGTCTACCAGGCCGTTCGGTATCCTTAACGGATGTTCTATCTTCTTTAACCGTTTAAACCACTCGAAACACGTTGTCCGAGACAGGACATCGTCTCCAAAAGCTTGCTGCAAAAGTACAAACGTTTCACTAGAAATTTACCCAAATTTAAAACAAAATTTTACGTACACCCGTTGTTCTTCTATTGCCTCCATTGCGAAAATCATCGCCGCATGACTGAAACATGTTTTGGTAAAAATGCCATAAAATCAAAATAAATATTGTTATCGATTTCAAACCAACGCTGAAATCATCGTTAAAAGTTACTTTATCGAATGCCATTATCGGGGTTTCGTTATTTTAATTTATATAGATATTATGAACACAGTCCGGGTATTTTTTGATCACACCTCGTATGTGTCGGTCCGGACCTCCGTCCGTTATATGAGGTGCTGAGGAAAATTAGGTCGGCGACCCGGATGCCGGAGCACGTAAGATTTAATACCGCTGAAAGTGGTACATTGGGAAATAATTAGTAAATATAGAAATAAAAACAACCATTGGATTTTGTTACAAATGAAAGTGGAATTTATTGTAATCGTTTAAATAAATAAAAAGTTAAGCTAATGGCGAATAATAGCCATGAGTCAGGCATACCGACTTCGTCCAAATAAGGGGATAAAAAAAAACCAAAAAAAAAATATGAATATTATATTTAAAAAAGGGATACCGGCCAAAGTATATGAAACGTTAAATGTATATTACCCGTGTGGACGGTGGGTGGTCCACGTGTGCCGTTCCGGTTGCACCGGGCAACGGGGTCGGCGTTTAGACGGACACGTTGAATTATCGGCGGCAAAAACAAGACAAAAGTCTTCGTCGCGGACCGCGCCGGTGGAGACGCGATTAAGTGGAGAGACGTCTGCAATCCGTCGTCGCCTATTAATTTATTCGTTTTGTTAAATTTTGACAATCGGTTGTTCAAATAAGAACTATTTGGTTCGGTTGTGAAACAGATTGAATGAAAGCTAATTGAAATTATAATAAGATATATTTGACTGAAATTAAACAGGAAATCCCCCGGTACATTTCCGTATGTTTTGATAACATTTCAAAACGGGTCTCTGGTGGACGGTAAGGATTAATTCTAATTTTGACGCCTTTCGCGCGCCCTGTCGCTTTTGGTGCGTTTTCGCACTCGTCTTCAAGGCAGTGGTGTCGTGACATGCAAATCTTAACCAACTAATTGTACCGTGCTTCTAGTAGCTCTACTGAGAGGCCTCTGCAATCCGTCGTCTCTTATTCATTTATTCGTTTTGTTGAATTTCATCGGTTGTTCTTATTTGTTCGGTCGTGTAACAGATTGAATGAAAGCTATATGAAATTATAAAACGATATATTCGACTGAAATTAAACAGGAAATCCCCCGGTACATTTCCGTACGTTTTGATAACATTTCAAAACGGGTCACCGACGGACTAGATTAATTCTGATTTTGACGCCTCCCGGGCGCCCGCCCCACCCTGTCGTATCGTAATGCCGGCCCCCGCGGGCGCGGCGATCGGCGGGCCGGGTCCGCGCGGGCGGCCGACCGCGATTTACGCGTATCGACGCGTCGTGTCGAATACGTCCCGAACGATTGCCCCGGTACCGTAAATATTGTTGTCGTCGCGCGCGCGTCCGATTTCCATAATTGCGGTTTGTCGGCGCGCCGCAGATTCCCGCGGCATCGATTTGTGCGCGTCACCGGGCAAAACGCAATACCTACCGCGCGTACGCCGGTTGTACAAGCACGAGGCCCCGGTCCCGTCCCGCGGCCCGAATCCTCGGCTGCTCGCCGGCAACAACGGCAAAACCGTTTCGGGGGTCGGCCCACCGCCGCCGCCGCCGCTGTAATTATTAAACGGCTCTAATGGAGCGCACGTCCGACGGACTATATAATATATTATTGCACTGTATGCAAAATAGCCGGCGGCGGCGGCGGCGGTTATTCTCGTAAAACACTTTTTCGCGCGCGCGTGGATCAGTGGTGCTCAACCGGAGTGACGGGCCGCCGTCGGATCCAGCGTACGGGCGGCATACCCAATCCCCGGGGGAAAAGAAAAAACACGAACGATTTTCGAATAAAATCGTATTTTCGGCTGGTGGTACCGGCCGTGCCGTATTTCCGCCGCCGTTTTGTACAACGCGTAGTAACCGTTTACGGCCAAACCGCATAGGAACCGCAAAATTATTATCTTTTATATTAAATATCTGTTTTCACGAGACACGTCCGGAAAGTAGCGTGTCCTACCCTACAGGCGCAAGAGGGGAAATTTTCAATACTACTTTTGTACCACTGTGTGAATGGAATTTTTTCGTAACCAAGTCAATGAGAGAGAGAGAGAGAGAGAGAGAGAGGTCGTTCACCTCATTGCGTGCGAAACTGCGAACACGGTGACTTTTTAAACATGAGTGCGTCTTGTCTCGTTTGCCTTCACCTCTCTACGACAATACGCTCGACGCGACGTTCTGTTATTCGTTTTTTTTTTTTTTTTTTTTTTTTTTTTTCGCGAAGGGTAAAACCCCGATCGGAATTTTTCGATGACCTCAAGGTCGAACAGTCAATGCGGCACGGTATTGTGAAACCCAAAAAAAAACATCGCCTGGCGATCAAAAACAAAAACAAAAGGAACGCGCTGGCCTCTGGGATTTGTCTCCTGCACGACAATACCCGTCCCTATACCGCTCGTCTGACAGCCGAACTTCTTGAACGCTTCGGTTAGGACGTGTTAACCCATCCACATCACATTCCGGAATGGGCACCTGCTGACTATCACCTTTTTTACCGAACTGGAAGAAGTTTTTGGAGGGAAACGTCATGAAAACGACGACGGTGTAATGTTGGCTGTGTTGAATTGCGGAAAGAACGTGGAGCGAAAGCTCTTCAAGGAGAGAATACACAAGCTGGTGTCTCGGTACGAAAAGTGTATTGAACGCAACGGCAACTACGTCGAAATATAGTTAAATATATATATATATACAGGGTGTTTCAAAATGATTCATCCGATTTCAAATAATCATATTTATTGTAAAATTTGATTGATCATGTTAGAATTAATTTTACATTTTAATGGATTATTTTAAGTTTTAGGTACAATGCTTATAAATGTTCAATGTGACCCCCCTTACTTGCACGACACACATCTAAGCGATATTCAAATTCCTCATAAACCTGTTGAAGCATGTCGACTGTAACCAAGTTGATGGCGTCTGTAATGAGACTTTTCAATTCGTCAAGATCTTTTGGAAGGAGAGGTACATAAACAATGCTTTTTATGTAACCCCAATAAAAATAATTCACAGATTGTAAGGTCCGGGGCGGCCAAGAACAAAATGTACTGTCATTAGCACTACAGTGACCGATCCATTTCTGTGGTAGCTGATCGTTAAGAAATTTGCGTACTTCTAAGGACCAATGTGGTGGTGCTCCATCTTGTTGTAAAATGAAATCATCTCCATCGGCTTGCAGTAGTGGGAATAGCCAATCCTTAATCATTTGTAGGTATGAAGTTCCTGTTATTGTGTTTCCATCAAAGAAAAATGGTCCGTACACTTTCTTTCTGGAAACAGCGCAGAAAACGTTAAGTTTGGGCGAATTCCTTTCATGTTCGACAACTACCCGTGGATTCTCTAATCCCCAAATTCGCACATTGTGACGATTTACCTTCCCATTCAAATGAAAAGTGGCCTCATCACTGAAAATGATACGATAGAAAAACTGTTCTACCTCTTCACTCTGCTCAAGAACAAATGCACAAAACTCAATTCTCGTTTGCATATCACCGTCATGGAGAGCCTGCAACAATTGAATTCTGTATGGTTTAAGTCTCAGGCGTCTCCGCAATACACGCCAAACTGTTGTCGGTGGTATTGCAAGTTCTCTGGATGCTTGACGAACTTTCTCGAATTTGTTCAACATTTTCATCCGAAGTTCTTGGTCTACCTGATGACTTCCCTTTACATAAGCAACCAGTTTCTTGGAAGGTTTTATGCCATCTACGAATACTCTGGGCTGTTGAAGGTTCAATGTTAAACTTTCGACGAAAATCACGCTGCACGGTAATAACAGACTCGCACTTCTCAAAGCGGAGCACACAAAACGCCTTTTGTTGCTCGGTCGACATTTCGATAACAACTAATTAAGTTACGTCACTAACGATTACGGTGCCAAATTTAACAACTAGATAACTTAAAATAAACTTAGTTATCTAATCTTTCCATTAATACATTGGTCATCGGTTAACCTGCGATTAACCGTTGCCGAACTATATCAGTTCGTAATCGGATGAATCATTTTGGAACACACTGTATATATATATAAAATACCCTGTCATTTTTTCTTGAAAAATAACAAAGATTAATTTTTAAAAATGTGGAAATCTTACTTTCTGGACATTTTAGACCCGAAAAATACGTCTGTTTGACGTGCGAAAACGACTAGCTTTTTCCACCGTCATCCCTCGAATTCGCCGACTCTGTAAAACTCACCAGGGTCAAATTTCTCATTAATTGTTCAGATCTTATACAATTTTTATAATTTTTGTCAATAATCATATTATTTTATTTTTCCTATATTTTTATCAATGTTTATTCAACACTAAGGCTAAAATCAAATGTGTCATTATTATTTTTCTGCGTAGTGTATTTTTATTAATGGGCTTATATATTTCTTCTAAAATATACAGCGTAAATTATTTAATATTTTGATGTTAGGGAGACGTAGTGTTTGTTAGGTCAGTCAACTAGGAGTTGGTCAACCAAAAATGTTGAGAACCACTGGTGTAAAGAGGTATTCCTATTAGTATATGCATGTATGTGTATACGTATATACAGCCGGTTCGTCGTAATTAAGCGATTTGTGGCGGAGAGGCAGGGAAATCGCGAAATTAATTTTTCACGAACGGTTTCTTTATGAGATTATCCGCAACCCGCGCGCCCGCCACCACTTAACCCGGCGTTTTTTTACGCGACCCCCTGGGGCGTATGGGTCGGAGGGTTTCAGTCGATTTTCGAATTTTCGCCGAGAAATATTTTATTACGTACCAACCGGTAAAACTACCGGTCAACCTCGTCATCCTCGCATATTGCGAACGGGACCCATAACGTTTTATTCATCGTGACGGACAACGTTTCGATTACACAAAAATATTATTTTAACACTCCTATAATCGGCTATTGTGACCGGCATAATCCGGATGCGCCAGAGTTAGAACAACCGGGATTTTCGTAGACGCCGAAATCGAAAATCCGGATTTCGAAATTTCGAATAAAGATTCTTTCAGGCATTACTTATAATTAAGCCATCGGTGCTCGTTATATATATATATATATAAAATTAAAAAAAAAATGCGAATGCATGTCTGTTTGTCCAATATGCATTCCTACACTGTTCATCCGATCGCCATTAAACTTTGTGGGAGTTGTTGAACACACTCCTGCGAATGTTTCCGGTACATTCAATTCTATCCTACGTGCATATCTTTTGCGATGCAAATAAGACAACTATGGCATTGTTACAATATAATTAATGATATAATATTTATATATTTATATATAGAAATCAATTGTCGTGTACGTAATATCATCATTTGAGAAGTGCTCGAAAGCAGCCAAATTGCTTTTCGTTTTTTTTTTTTTTTTTTTGTGTGTTTGTAATTGCCCGCACAAGGTTTGTATGAAAGAAAACTATTGGAAAATCCACCGGAATAGTCGGAAATAAGAATAGAAAAAAAATTTGTCGATCGACGACTACGGATAAACCAAATAGTATAAATAATAATAATACGAAATAAAAAGGCGAGTTTGGTTACCGTGACTGTGGTTGACCAAGAAAATGTTCCATATTAATTGTAGCTGCTCAACATTTAGGCCGCCAACTTTCATTCTATTGAAAAAAATCGAGTATTTAGATATATATATATATATATATATATATATACAAAACACATGCGTTTACACGAATTCAGTGTAAAAATATCAAGTGTGAATCGACTACATTTCGAGTTTAGCGGACACCGACATAGTGGGGTGCTGCATTAGGTTTAACAATAGCAGAGCGTTGCCGGGTCCGGCTAGTATATTATAATTTTATTCACGCAGTGTAACGCAAAATTTTTGTTTTGTCATCGACGATTGTCAATATGTCCGTTCAATACGTTCGTTCCTAATCAAACCAATCCCGGATTTACACCGGCGCAAATCCGTTATAACGCCCGCAGACAACACCGGACGGTTTCTATTATTATTATAACATTTCCAAACCGGAATTCTAAATAAAATCCATCTCCTTCTTATCGGTGCCGTGTATCCTGGGCGGACGGTTGCCGGCGTTGCGATCGCCGAATCCTCTCCGTCCCCTACGTTCCGAATACAAATCGGTCCGGTAATTTGCGCAGACGTTATCCGCGGTATTCCGGGCGCTTTGCTACCATTTCGACCGTCCGTCGCCGTTATTGACTTGTTCGGGTCGGGCAGTGGCGCGTTGACGGATCTATAAATCGCCGGTTATCGGACCTGGGGAACTCATACACTCGCCCGGTGTGTTTAGTGCTGAACGTTTGGTTTTGTTTTGTTTTCCGAATAGACGCGGACCGACGTTATTGCCGGAATGCGCTATACAAGGATTTGTTCTCGTGTCGGATAAGCGACGGCGACGGTCCGCCTCGAAATCCGCGAATCCAACTGCCGGCGTCGTTTCGGTGGTCGGCCCCCCGGCAAAGTCGCACGACAAACCACGACAATACCGTACGGAGGTCGTATCTGTGCCGTGTCGTTAAGGTCTGCCCCGCGGGTTTTTTTTTTTTTTTTTTTTATCACAATGCCCCGGACGCGCACGGGCCAACGGGCAAAATGCGGTAAACGGGCAGAAACGACGGGTACGGCGGGCGGCAATCCGGCTCCGGGACCGCCCGCCGGGTACTAAGTGGCGGGTACGTCGGTGCTCAGCGTGAAACATCCGAGGCGCCTTTTGTGCGTCGTTTTTTTTTATCCCCCTCGTATAGGTATACCGACGGTGAATCGAATACGAGCGGCACTGTACACAATGTAATAATATAAAAAATCCGTATATAATAATACAAATAATATCGTACGCGCAAACACGACAGAGTTGCTCTATATACGAGGTGCGACAATAAAATAACGAGACTTTTTGAATAAAACCTAAACTATTAACGTTATCTATAAAACGATTATTGAAATATGATTAGAAAACAGTTATCTAAAAGTACTATGAACACTGATGGCATCGATTCATTTTCTTATACGTTAGTAGCCTTGTTATTAGTGCGAGTTCGACTATACTGCCGAAAAATGTTAGATATAAAAATCGAACAACATGTGTTAACATTAAATTTCTTGTTAAATTAAAAAAAACTGCCGCGGAATCGTTTCGTATGTTATGTGAAGTTTATGGTGAAGAATGTTTATCAAGAGCTCGTGTTTTTGAATGGCACAAACGGTTTTGTAGTGGAAGGGAGGACGTCGAAGACGATGATCGTTCTGGACGTCCTACCACGTCTTCAACAAACGAAAACGTTGAAAAAATCGACAAAATTAATTAATCAATATTATTATAAAGAGGTATTAATTAAATTACGAGAACGTGTCAGAAAGAAGCGACCAGATCTATGGAAAAATGGCTGGGTTCTTCACCAAGACAATGCTCCAGCTCACAGTGCATTTTCAATTCAACGTTTTTTAACTGAAAAAAAAATTTCTGTACTTCAACATCCCCTGTACTCGCCAGACCTTGCTCCTTGTGACTTCTTCTTATTTCCTTCTTATTTCTTTTCCCATTTTCAAACAGTTGATGACGTAAAAATGAAAACGGCAGAACTTCTAAAAGGGCTGAATGAAAGCAATTGGCAACACTGTTTTCAAGAATGGCAGCGACGTATGCAACAATGTATTGATGCTGAGGGAAGGTACTTTGAAGGTGATAATCATTAAATTATAACATTTTTAAAATAAACAACTTTTATTCAAAAAGTCTCGTTATTTTATTGTCGCACCTCGTATATATATACAGAGTGGGGCGTGGTTACTTCCTTATTTTAGAAAATCACAAAAAGTATTGGAAATATTTATTTATTTCTTTTAACTGTGTATAGCGGTGCATTTAAAGTTTTATTTCATTTGGTTTTAAACACCACATCTCGAAGGTGGCGGCCACCGTTCTCGTCGACGCACTGAGATAGTCGGAATTTGCCATTTCCGTCCACTTTTCCCAGCATATGTGTCCTTATGCCGGCAATAGCAGCACAAATATCGTTTTTGAGATGACGAAGGATCTTTGGACGATCCGTGTATACCAACGATTTAACGTAGCCCCACTGGAAAAAATCACATGGGGCTAAATCTGGTGATCGTGCTGGCCACTGAACATCGCCTCTAAGAGAGATGATCCGTTCGGGGAAGTGTTCACGCAGGATATTCATTGACCTTCTTGCCGTGTGAGCCGTGGCGCCGTCCTGTTAAAACCACACTTCCCCTACATTCATTTCTTTAAGTTTGGGCCGGAAAAAAATCCACAATCATGCTGACATAACGTTCAGAATTGACCGTAACCGCTCTTTCGTTCTCTTCAAAGAACCATGGGCCAATAATGCCGATTCTGGATATTGTACACCAGCCACACGTTCTGTATGCAGAGGCTGCTCATCAAATTCTCTCGGGTTAGTGGGGCTCCAATATCGCATGTTTTGTTTGTTCACACATCCCGAAAAATGGAAATGTGCGTCGTCACTAAAGAAAACAAAGGCGTCCCGAGGCAAGGTTTTCGAGGAAGGCATAGTTTCGCGCCACATAATCGCGTCGATTAAGTTGTTGCACCACTGCCAATTGGTATGGGTGAAAATTAAGTTGCTCATGAAGAATTCGTCTCACTGTGCGATTAGACATCCCTAAAGCAGCCGAATGTTTGTGTGCAGATCGCCTAGGGGATTCGGCAAATTTACCCTTTCGATGTTTTCCGGCGTCCTGACGGTTCTGGAAGGCCCATTATGTTTTTTCTGCACACTACCGGTATCCCCGAACGTGTCCACCCACAAACAAACGGATTTCCGATCAGGCACACGACCCGCAGGTGCGATATTGAAATGGTTACTGAAAGCAACGCTCTACTATTAATAGCCGCTCAGTTTGCGAGAGTTTCACATAAGGAAGTAACCACGGCCCACCCTGTATATATATATATATATATATATATATATATAATAAAAAATTCTATTTAATGAATGCGGGTCGCCAACTGTACGCGTATTATTCCCTCCGGCCGGCACTTCTGTGTAGGTGCGTGTTTAGACGCGGCATGCAAGACCCGGGGGCGGCTAATATCGTCTCTTGTGAAGTTTTTGTAATGAATCGTACGGTTTCCTCGTCGACGACCCCTATAAAACTTACCTATGAACAGTGACGCATTTGGGGAGACTTGGGCAAATAGCAAAGGGGCCGCTGAATTTTAGGGGTGGGAAAAATCGTATGAAAATGTTATTGGAATTGTATTGGAGTTTTTTTTTTTTTTCTACGAAACAACTTCGGTACTGTGTAGAGTGTACCGATTATACTGTTGACGAAACAAAACAAGAAATCGTTTCTAATTCCTCGGACTAATATACAAATTGTAATCGGTTTTCGTGTAGCCCAATGATGTCCCGGGTCAACGCTGTATTTCATCAGCAAACACAAATTAAAAACAGCAATAGAAAAAATTGATTAACCCACTAGTAAAATTCGTACACGGCTCGTCCACGTATTAAATTTAATAAAATATATGAAACAAAAAAAAAAAAAAAAAATGAAAAATGAAAATTGAAAACTAATTTATTTCCTATTGGCATATGTCTTCAGCAGATATTTTTGGTGTAAACCATTAATTTTAACTTCATATTTTAATTTCATCGATTTTTTTCAAATATTATTTTAAGCCTATCATTTTAGATGGTTAAAGTAATGACGCAATCATTTGGAGATTTTTTTTTTTTTAAAAATCATACATGCATATTTTTTTAAAAAATATGAGCCATTGACATAATATTGCTTACAAGTTAATTTATCCATTTCTTGTAATAATACGCAATTTAGAGTCGTCTAATTTAAAATATAACAATTCTTGCTTAGGTGACCAAAAGATTCCCTACCTATAAACACGATAAAATTCATATAGGTAGACTTAGCTGTTACAACGTCGTAAAAATTATTGCCTTAAATAACCCATGACGATCTCAGTCGGTTAAATGGCTTTATTCGTCGTACAATATTGAATTATTTGGTCTTATTATATAAAAATTACTTCCGTTCCGTGTGTGATAACGTGACTTAATAATATTCCTCGGGCGTGTTTTATTATATTTTTTTTTTTTTTTACTTTTGCTGACGATTATAAAAATCAAAAACCTAAATTAATTATCATTAGTTTCTCGAAACGGTGTAATATATCGTTAAAATTATACATTATGGGTCCGAGGCTAGAGCTTCTGGATATCCTGTGTAAGTGCCTGCCTAAAAACCATCCATGTATGTCGTCATAAATTACACCAACTATAATTTAATCCATGCTTAAGCCGTATGGACATTTCCCCCCCGAAAACTTACACTTTCAAATTACCCTAATACACTCTAATGGAAATAAAATATTTGGAATTTTCGGCGTAGTGGCGTAAAGTGTGTGTGTGTGTGAACTTGTAATTCTGAATTGTAACAATATAGTTTACAAGTTTACTAATAAAAATCGCTAAATGCTATTATTACAACGTAAACCCGAGAATTATACATCGTCAAGCGCAGTGTTTTATTATTTTATTTGCTACGTATCAAAATATTTAAGTATAACTCTAAATAAAGGCACGTATTAGTTACGGTCAGGTAATCTGGTAAAAAAAAAAAAAAAATTTAAAAAATGATTTTAAAAACAAAATTCAATTTAACACCACTTTATAGGGATGTCTTACTCCCGCAGGAATATTTTTATTGTTGCCCGCGACAATGAAATTAAATACCAAATAATCACGATTGCGTTTATGTCTCGATATAATTAAGTTCATATTTTTTTTTCCCCCGTTCTATTAAGGTAACCGGAAATCAACAAAACAATAATTTTTTTTTTGTTTTTACGCTACGAATGCACAAATAAACACGCATACCTATACAACTAATATAACTTCAGTTTTAAATTCTGAGTGAAGCAAAAAGTGTATTGGTTTTAATGTGATGTGTATTTTTTTTTAATTTTAATTTAAATTATTACATTTTTTTATTATTTCTCTCTGTGAACGACACTTTTTTTATCAGATATCCTGTTCCGATTAAAACCGATACACCATTCAAGTGTAGCACATTTTTTGAAAGAGTTTTGGATTTAGTTTGTGCTAAGAGTGGGTTATTTTTTTGATTTTCTTTGTAGTATTCCTAAAAAATGGGATAAAACGTAGGAAAATCGGGACAATTTACGGCAATCATGATTTCATTATTTTCGATTTATTATTTTTGTTGTAAATCGGTTAAGGAGCGTAATGTAGTAACTTTTTTTTTTTTTTTTTTGTAAGCATTTAAAGTTAAATTTGAAATGGAAATCGTATAAATCACGACATTTCGCGTAATGTTTTTTGAATTATTTGAATAAAACAGTTTTAGGCGAACAGAAATGCGCGAAACTCAAGGTTCGACAAAAGTTGTACATATTGGCGAAAACGTAAAAATTTGATAATTAACTTTTTTGTAAAACGGTTTAAGGTGCTAATTTTGATGAAGATCGTAATAGTTATTAAAATTAGTTTACATCCCCGATTAAAAACGAGGAAATGTGTTAATTCGGTTGAAAACGATCAAAACAAAACTACACAGTTATGATAAATCACATGGTTGTAGAAAACATAATTATTATTCCGAAAATAAGCAAATAAAAATTAGTAAAATAAAAAAATATGCCGCTTTTCGAAAGGAAAAAAATAAAACAGAAACAGATTAGCTGCATTGCTCCTTCATTGTTCCGATTATTATGATAATATAATCAAGTGTCTGAATAATATAAAAATCTAAAAATTGTACACTCCGCTGTGCATAGTGATGCTCATACCATATTAACGTAACCGGTGAATAAGGGTGGGTTTAGTTAAACTGCGGCACGAATGAACGAACAATTTTATGAATGAAATTAAAATCAGTGTTTATCGGGGGCAAATAATTTGAAATATGAGTGTACTCGGCGTACGTTTATACTTTCAAAACCACACGCAGTATAAAAAAAAAAACAAAACAAAAAAAAAAAATGTATAAAATAATAGGCGCTGTCAAAATGTATGCGAACAAATTAAAATGTTAATTATTCCCCGTGCCTAACGAAAATATTATAGTGCCATTTGAAAAATGTCTGCGGTTGATCGGGATGAAAAGTAGCGTTTTAAACTTACGTACGATATATCGGTATAAATATCGAAACACGTGAGTATAATAGGTACACTTGTTGCATATATATATATATATATATATATATATCGTAAGCTACATAACAAGTAATAAACGTTAAACAATTAAAAACTCATCAGACAAAAAAAAAAATATGTAATTCGTGCACAACGCATCGGAAATGTATTAAATAATATTATTATAGTCTTTCTCCACAAGATTTCCTAATCCTTAGTTACCTATATTGCATATAACTTCACTGTACATTGTTTATTATCACTTAATACGCCGGTCTTTCTATATGATTAAATTAATAAACTCTTACGTAAAAAAAAAAAAAAAAAAAAAACTGTTTTTAAAACCTTTTAATGTTACCGTGTAATTTTTAATATTTACACGCGTACCAACGGGTTTTATATAATACGAATACTAGTTGACGGTACGAATGGCCTTAAAAAAAAAAAAAAAATAAAGCTCATGAATATCGAACACGTATAATATATAACATTTGTTTTATTTCGTCACGCGAAATTCGCGGATTTTACATATCGAAAAATTAATTTCATTTCAACTAACACTTAGACGGTGTATTTAACTGATTACGGTCGGTCGAGTAATATTCAAAATCAAATACGTAAGGAAAGATGTATTCTGAAATTTTTCGGTATTTTCCCGTGTTTTTCCATATTTATTGTTGAAATTTTCAGAATGTATTTTAGTTTCTTAGCGTCTGAATGTATTGGTTTTACTGCGGGTGTGTGCTTTTATACCCCCGCGTCCGTTAATAACAATCTTACCAAGAATCTTGCTCCGATTTTTGAGTGTAGCGTTTTTTCTGAAAGCATTAAGGATTCATACAGGATGTTCTTTTTTTTGATATTCCATTGTAGTCTTGTTCATAATTTCAGATAACCGGCAACAAAAAACGAGAGAAAAACGGCAAAATATATGGCAACAACGATTTCATTATTTTCGATTTGGTTTTTTTTTATTGTAAATGCGATTAAAAATAATCGTAGAAACCTGAAACTTTCACAGAATATTAATGTTATTTGGTCTATCTAGACGTGGACATATTTTCGAAACGTTTTGGTGATTTTAAAGCTATGTAAAAATATTTAAACATTTCAAATTTATTTGGTTTTATTTAGAAAAAAAACTATTTTGGACCAGCGAAAACGCACGAAAAATTGAAACAAGGTAAACAATAATTAAATTCTACTTAATAGAGGGTACCTTGATAAAGGTTGAGCATTTTTGAACGAAATCGTAAAAATTACGTCATTTCGCTGTTTTCAAATTTATGCGAACTTATAGAACTTCATAAAAAAAAAAACATAACAATTTGAGACGAAAAACGTGAGCAATTGTAGTTACAGATTGAAAACAATGTTCAATTTAAATTTATCAATACGTATTTTAACCGAACTTTGCTCCGAACGTATGGATAAAAATTAAAATCTTTCCTAAATTTCCGACTTTCTGACCGTGGGCAGCGCCTCGGCCACGAAGCCAGTTTGTTCCTACCATTTTTTTTTTTGGTTTTTATATATAAACGAGATCTGTTCAAAAAGTACCAGGGTTTTATATTTAATAATTACAAAAACGAAGTTACGTATTATTTAGAGATAACTCTTTCGAAATACTCTCCTCCGGACGATACGCAGCAATCTTGTCATTTTTCAAAAGTCTTTGAGAACTGTTCCAAAGTTAAAACTATGAGTTCTGTTGTCGCTTTAATTTCCTATACATCTTGAAATCGTTGTCCTTTAAACGCAGATTTTAGTCTCGGGAATAGAAAAAAATCACATGGGGCCTGATCTGGAGAATAGGGAGAGTCCGCCGGGACCACAGCAATATTTTTATCAGCCAAAAATTCACGAATTAGCATTGTCGTGGTGAACAATCGCGGAACGCATTTGGCAGTGCGACCCTTCTTGTCTGTACAATTTTCCTGTAAAATTGCACGACAAGACTCAATTGAGATTCGCTTTTTTAACTCACAAACGGTTAATCGGCGGCCATTTCGCGTTTTTTCCGCAAAATGTCTCCACGCCATCGTTTCCGTACGACGTCGACGGTCTTCCAGAACGCGGATCGTCTCCAGTTGAAAATTGAGAAAACGTTGGTCGTCATAATTTGATCGTGGGAATATTTGACGGGGTATAATTTAATTTCTACGGTTTACCACTTGGTGTCCGGACGTTGTTCTATGTTTATCGGGAATAGTCGGGATCGACCGCGGTTTTTATATAGAAATATTTTCCGATAACTTTTTACCTGGAGTCGCGGACCGGGCCGGGCCAGCGTCCGCGGGTGTCCATTGATCGTCTTAAGAGCGGTTGCCCGTCGGAGGGCGTTGTTATACGAGGTGCGACAATAAAATAACAAGACTTTCTAAATATAACCTAAACTATTAACGTTATCTATAAAACGATTATTGAAATATGATTAAAAAACACTTATCTAAAAGTACTATGAACACTGATGGCATCGATTCATTTTCTTAAACGTTAGTAGCCTTGTTATTAGTGCGAGTTCGACTATACTGCCGAAAAATGTTAGATATAAAAATCGAACAACATGTGTTAACATTAAATTTCTTGTTAAATTAAAAAAAACTGCCGCGGAATCGTTTCGTATGTTATGTGAAGTTTATGGTGAAGAATGTTTATCAAGAGCTCGTGTTTTTGAATGGCACAAACGGTTTTGTAGTGGAAGGGAGTACGTCGAAGACGATGATTGTTCTGGACGTCCTACCACGTCTTCAACAAACGAAAACGTTGAAAAAATCGACAAAATTAATTAATCAATATTATTATAAAGAGGTATTAATTAAATTAAGAGAACGTGTCAGAAAGAAGTCTATGGAAAAATGGCTGGGTTCTTCACCAAGACAATGCTCCAGCTCACAGTGCATTTTCAATTCAACGTTTTTTAACTGAAAAAAAAATTTCTGTACTTCAACATCCCCCGTACTCGCCAGACCTTGCTCCTTGTGACTTCTTCTTATTTCTTTTCCCATTTTCAAACAGTTGGTGACGTAAAAATGAAAACGGCAGAACTTCTAAAAGGGCTGAATGAAAGCAATTGGCAACACTGTTTTCAAGAATGGCAGCGACGTATGCAACAGTGTATTGATGCTGAGGGAAGGTACTTTGAAGGTGATAATCATTAAATTATAACATTTTTAAAATAAATAACTTTTATTCAAAAAGTCTCGTTATTTTATTGTCGCACCTCGTATATACATCGTGTGTGGGGGGGGTCGGGTTTCCGGGCATTTCTTGCGCGGGAACGTTTGCCGACAGGGCATTTGAACCTGGTTGTAATTATATTATAACGACCGGATTTAACCACGTGCAATATTTAACCGTGCCGAGATAGCCGCTTCGGGTTTTGTTGGAAAATATCCACTTGTTCGCGGGCAATGCATCCGTTTAGAGTTCGAAACGTTACCGCGTGTAGATTGGCCGTAATAACATTTGTCCTGGTAATTTTTGAACGGACCTCGTATATATATATATTATTTTTTTTTTTTTTTTTTTTTATACGTTTTCTGGACATTTCCTTTAAATTCGAGTGTTTAAAGCCGCCACAGCCAGCGTACGATATTTTTCTTTGCCCGACGAGTCTCGGGCCACACCGTAAACGGACGCCGTATATTATCCTTATTCCGTCGGCCACGGGCGTGGAGCGCAGTTGTTTTCTTTTCCGGTTCGCGCCAGTTTCCCCGCCCGGCGTTTGTTGTCCTATTCCGCCCTAATTGACACGGGTCACACTTCTTTTTTTTTTTTCTTCTCTCTCCCCTCGCCACACCGCCGGCGCCGGGCCACAATATCGCGCAATATATTTTTGTTAAAAATAAGTATAAATGCGTTTTACCACCCCCCGACCACCAGACCATCGGTCGTCCCGTGGGAACGGGATATATATATATATATATATAAATATAATACGGTTTACGGCGTGCGTGGCGTAGAGAAAAGCTCTTTCGGTCATGTTTTCTCGCCCTCGTTCCCCCCGCACGATTTGTCTTGGGTCGTATTTTGTTTTTATTTTATTTTATTTTGTTATTTACCCCTTCGTCACACCTCCCCCCCCCCGGTCATCTTTTTTTTTTTCGCCCCATCTCTCGGGTCTGCTCCGCCGCTGTCCGCGCACCGAATCGACAGCGCACGCGATCGCAAACGCGCGCATCAATCTTCTTGTTCGCCGCAATTTCCACCCTATACTAAAAAAAAAAAAAAAAAACCCTCTCCGTGTGTGACGCGAAGACGCCGTAATTCGCGCCGAAATTTTTATTATATCGTCGCCCATAAATAATTGTAATATAATTTCTATCGGCCACTTTGACGTCCGGACGGTAGTCGTTTTCAATTCAAATCTACAGAACGAGTTTGGTTTTGTAAAACCGACTTCGATATCTCCCCGTAATGCGTACTGTGTATTATGTAAATGTGAAGGTTATATTTATATATATATATCGAATAGCGGTCGCAGCAATATAAAATTATATCAAGTAAAAAAAAAACGTCAATTAAATGCTGTTTCGTCTAGTCAAAAGGTAAGTGATTGCTTTAAAATATTATGATCTTATTACTGAAAATTCGCAACTGGCCGTGAAAGAGGGAACTTGAGCTAGTCATACCATCAAACATACGCACAATTTTAGATCCTAATACGTTTTAAATATGTAGGAAACGTATTGATAATGTTTTGTATTTCAATAATTCTTGTATTCACAATGTATAATATTTCAAATTATTTCCATCATAAAAACACAACCTAATAATTCGACACTGTAATGAAATTATAATTTCAAATGATTAGTTTTAAGAGTTGATAATCGAGTAATCTGATAAAATAAACAATTTATATAGACGGAAATCACTTATGGGCAAAATAGTATAAACATTGGCCAATTCTCTTAAGGGAGTGTTTTTATTTTATGATAGTGGAGCTATGTTTTAAAATGGGTTTTTTTTTTTTTTTTTTTGATTTTTATATCTGGTCACCATAACTATATAGTATCTCTGAATCTCGCTATGGGAATTAAAACAGACGATCATCCCGGTTATAAAAAAACGCCTAAATATCAGGGACTAGAACTATAATGGTTTTATCGGTTCCGGTTCTTAAAAACGAATAGTTTCAAATAGCATTACCAATTTCTTATTAGGATTTTTTTTATTTTTTTTTTTTTAATAATAAAAACTACCAACAAAATAAATATTTGGTGACAGTAATAAACTCTATTATTATTATTCGCTCTATATTATATTCAATACCGAAAAAGTGGACAAATGACGAATTCAAGAATGTTTTTAGAAGTTATATTATATGATTCTAGTGTAGTCCGTACAATTGGCCTAATAATGGTCTATTTTGATAAAAAAAAAAAAAAAAAAAAAAACACATTTGGTATCAAATCCTATATGCAACTAAATATTATTATTCGTAGGTATTCGTTGTTCGACCTGAATGTTTGTACTTTTTGTAAATAAAAATCGCTGACGGTCGTATAATATGACTATTTCGAGTTAGAAATACCATAGATATTTAATTTATAAACATATAGGAAAATTTTTTTATGAAAAATAGGCACTTGTATTTTTTTTTTTTTTTTTTTTTTTTGAATAACATATGATCATATGCATCAGGCACATTCGGTCCATTCACGAAGTCGATTTTCGACTTTTTCCATTCAACAATATGTTCCCGAATTTTGACATTTTTAATTATTTTAATTTTCAAAAAACGTTAAATTTACATGTCAAACCAACTGCGTTACGTGCTTTCAACTTGAGCATTAACGACCGTTGAGCGAATACCAGTTACATTGAAATAGACTTTTATTATTGTTAATTGTTCGCAACCTCATCAAACGGTGGCGTTACTCGCAAACGAATTAAAAAACATAATGTGTGCAACTTGCGCAAATTTACATTTATTTTATTGTGACCGCATCGGCGTGAAGTTGGCGCACAATATACGGACTGCCAACACAAAAACACTGATTTGTCATTCTCGTCAGAAAGTTTAATCATTTGTGGTTAGGTCGCCGTCGATCACGTCAAATAATCGAATTAGAAAATATTAAAAACCTCATAAATAGTAAAAAAAAAAAAAAAAATTATTTATTACCGTGAAATTTGGTGGTGATTTTTAGTGTTGATATCAAAAATGTCACTGAAAAGTGCTGTAATTGGAAGGAATACAGCAGACGCGAAACGGAAAAGAACCGAAACGCCCGAACAACACGAAGCACGACTAAAAAAATGTTCGCATCGGAGCTTATTACAGGCATGAGATGCTAAAACAGCACGAAAACCGGCGTGAAATGTAATCGATTACGAGCGGCTCAATTGATTTTGAAAGAATCGATTTTTTAATTGGGGGGGCATTCGATTATGGACGAAGACTGCGACTGCAGTGATTGGGCCGATGAGAGCACTCTTTGTTTGTACCGACACGCACTGAAATTTCAAATGGAATCACCCGGCACGTGTGAATAAATAAAGAAAATTCCCTTTTTTGTTCCCCAACAAATAAACAAAATGGATTTCATTTTTTTTTTCTTTTTCTTTTTTAGCGTAGTAGAACACGCCGGGCTTGTCCGCTAGGTTTTATATTCGAACGACACAACACGAATATCTGTACTAAAAAATATATGTAGCCGAGTGCTGACTCGTGAATGGAGTCACATTGGGGTGAAATCCACGGGCAACGCCGTCCAGGATCAGCTAATATAAGATAAAAACCAATCGATATCTGTCTGACGCTCGTACGTTTAATTATTATTATTGACTTTGAACGCAAAACGGGTACGCGTAATTTGTAGTAATATTTACAACGAACAATAAAAAAACAAAACAAATTAATGAATTATTGATTCGCGACAATTATACTTGGGCGACAAAAGATGTAATTGAATAACCCAATCGACGTTTGAATAAAAAATTAATTAACGTAGTATTTATATCAATAATAATTAAAAATAAGACAATTATTCCATTTGAAGTAAAGAAATATTACAATTTTTCCTTTTTTTTGATACTAAATACTTTAGAATACAAATATTTTTTTTTTTTTTTTTTGGAAATAAACATTACAATAATAATGGTTAAACGCGAGTTTCGGTGTCTGTGTACATTTTTTATTGGATAATCGCAAACAACTAAAAACCAAGCAATTCTCGATTTTTGTCGATTTCGAATAAAAGGGTTAACTTTAGAAAAAGTGATAAAGAAATCATTTTTTTTTTTTTTTTAAATAATCAGTTCTACAATAAAGTTTCAATACAAATTTTCGTAATATTACGATTCGAGGAAATATAAGCCGAAAAACAAAAAAAATCTCACTACTATTCATAGTACTTTGAGCTTAAATCGCGCCCTGTTAATAATGTCCAAAATCGAGCACACATTTTTCGGACCTTATTTTTCGATTTATTGAAAAAAAATTCCGGCTGACAGTCTCTAAAATTTTAACATCAAAAATAACGTCTACGCTGTTGTAAAAAGCGTTTCGCTTACTCCGCGAGACCGGTTGGAATATATTTTAATTGACATCACAATTCAAACCGAATAGATCCACGTCATAAGTGATAAAATTTCTTTTAGGATTTCGTTCTGAAAACGAACGTATTGAGCAAGAATGAAAACCATTAATGCAAGTATTTATACGCTTTTTCGTATGTTCTCGGTTATTCGCGAAAATAGCTAGTTTACGCCTTTATTGTATACACAACATTTTTTGAGAATATTTTTCGGATTTTATAGATTTTCAGAATACATTTAAACAATTCGTACCAGTCTTAAGACATTTCCACCTCGACGGTGGTCGAAAAATCACAGGATTATCGTACGGAATTTATAAATATCAGCAGGTTAGGTTAACTGAAAACTTTATAGTAACCTAAGTGTTTTAGATAAAATATTACCAAATTATTTTACTCAAATGGTCGTTATGGGTTTCCGATTAATTAACAATACGAGATGCGAGTATGGCAATATTTCTTCTGTTTTATACATTTTACAGTAAATTTCACGGAACGCAGTATAGGTATTGGGTTAAGCGATTTGGTTTTATTTTAGTAGGTATATAATAGTTTGAGATTTTTTTTTTCTTTTTTTTTATAGATCATCTTTTGGTAATTTTTATGCTGCAAACACATTCGATGAGGAACTTTTACAGGCGTATACTCCATATCATCAGTTGTTCCCCGGTACCCACCACGGAGAGGAATAATAACAATTCGAGGTTAAAATATGCACATTCCGTCGTGTCGAGTCGGGTGAATACGAGGCTGACTATTTTAGTTGTAGGGTAAAAAAAAGTATTGGTTTTAGTAAAATAAGTTTGCCGTAGGGGGGGGGGGGTATCTTATTGAGATTTTACTCGAGAATGTACTCCAATGTTCCGTCGATTGAAAATAAATTATAAAAAAATATTATATTATCGGTTGGGCGTGGTGTGTGTACACAATAAGTGTAATATTTTAGTAATACACCTAGCCCGGCAGTTTTGTGAGAAAACGTTTTTAACAGTGTTTAATCATTACAACAACTTTACCGATGATTAAACATAATATTTGAAAACAAAAGTGGTATCACAACGTCTGCAATAATTATTACTGTAAATATCGAGGTGCGGTTAAAAAATTAAACGCGCGTTTAAAGAAAAATCCAACACTCGTGTGTTTTGGTGTAGTATCGCGGATTCAACGGTTCCTCCTGACTTCAGAGAAAAAAAAAAAAAAAAATGATGAAACGCGTGTTTGAAATTTGTTTCGTCTTAGTTCTGTTTGCTGAAAACGTTCGTATAAATAAACATCGGTAAATAACAATATTTTCCCAAACAAACGTTCGGCGGGTAATGCTAGTTTATAAAACGATCTACGGATTTAGGTGATTATTGAGTTTAACAATAAACTAAAAGTATGGCCCGATTTTTAATCGTGTCATAATTTCATCTGTACAACACCATTTTTTCTAAGCGTACGACAGTCATCCAAAAAGTAACGTTAACGTCGGTCAATATAATCTAGAAAAACGCGCATATTCTACTGATATTCACAGGATATGTCGTAAATGACAAACTAACACAGAGTGACGCGCGGTATAAATCGCTTTTCTACATAATCGCCGTCGAGTTCGACACATATTCGTAGTCGGGGACCAGTATTTTTATACCTCTCCCGACAACTCCTTCAGCCACTTATCCGCCAATTGCGCGACTTCGTCGCCGCTGAAATGACTGTATTTTGGACTCTGGGGCGCAGTGGAACAAACCCAGTCACAACCGAGTGGTATTATTTAATATTTACTAATATATGATATAATATAAATAGTAGTCGTGTTTATCGATTTTTACTTAACGTCTAGATACAATAATTTCTGTTAAACTTTTAATAAATCGTTATAGAATGTTGGTTAAAACTTTTTTTTTCTTTGTCTATGTATTGAATATAAGGTAATATATTATTGGGAGTGGTAGGTAATTCGTTAACTATGCGATTAACCAACCGTGGATTTAATAATAATAGTTCGGGCAAGGGTCAGTTTGGTAATTATTTCTTGCTAAAATGTATTGTTTATTGTTTTACCCGCCAATTCGGCGCTGAACTTTTTCATCGTAATTCTGTGCCGGACACAGAAGTTGTATAATATATTATTACATCGGACACACTAATACATACTCTTAAGCGATCATATTATTTATTACAGACTGCTAATACTAGTAATGCCACTCGTATTTCACGGTTTAATTATTATTCGTGTTGCGCCTGTGGCCGCATCTCAATTTTGTTTCTCGATATTTAAAGACGGGTGCCCCATACCGAATATAACCAAACGTTATTATATTGGTACTCGTCGTTCGATACTAATTTAGTAAAAAAAAAACCAGCTGCCCCGCACGGCGTTGCCCGTAAAAAAATTGCAATTACCAGTGGCTTTAACTCCGCGACCCTCGCCCAACTTTCTCGGTCCTGTAGCGTAGTTTTTTACGCGGTTAGATTGTCGTCGCGGCGTTTTTACTAAAAATGAAAATTAATACGCAAAACGATCGTTTACCGTGCGTCACTCTCGGTTAGGTTAGGCGCGTTCACCGTACAAAATTTATATCACCGAAATGTCCAAGTCTCTAGGGTCTTGGGCGTTGGATCAGCGACCTAGTGAGTGGTATTTGGCTTGTATATCTATAGAACGACGACAAAAAAAAAAAAAAAAATATATGTTTTTTTTGGTAACTAAGCAACAATAGTTTCCCTAGTAACGGATTAATTATTAATATGTGTCCATATACAACCATTTTCCTATAAAAAAACCTTTTTTTTTCTTTCTTTTTTTTATTTATTATAATTATAAAATGTTTCAGCACACCTAGTGCTATTACAACTTTTTAATTTTTACAATTTTATTTGTTACAAATTTATTAATGACGTAATTATTAATAGTGAGAGTGATATAATAATGTGTTACATATATGAATATAATAATCACGATGAGGTCTAGTATATTAATAATGATCTTCATTTTCTGATGATGAAACTTCTGTGTCTGTTAAAAGAATGTCCCGGGGAAGTCGAGGCCGCAGACGTCTATTGAGTGTTTTTTTTCCTACATTGTAATGACGAGCACTGTCCACAAGTTTTTTAGTTTGACGTGGACATTTTTAAATTGGGTTTTAATCCATGTATTTATCAGGGGTATTTTCGTGTCATTATGGATCTGGCGATTTCTCATGAACCACGGTGCTTTGAGACATATCCTTAAGAATTTATTTTGTAAGATTTGTATTTTATTTATTTTAGTTATAGAGGCAGCGGACTATACAGGACAGGCATAAGTTATCAGTGGTCTGATTATTGCGGTGTAGAGAAGGAGAGAAGATTTCATTTGGAGAGTTGATTTGTAGTTCACTAAGGGGTAGAGAATTCTCATCCTGGCATATCCCTGAGTAAGTTTTTTGTTTATGTGGATATTCCATGTCAGTTTTTCATCGAGAAAAACTCCAAGGTATTTTACCGAGTCATCTTTTCTGTTCCATTGTATGATCTGGTTGTTTATGCTTATATTTATTGGATCGTTATATCTTTTTAATGTGAATAAAACAAAAAAAAACAAAAAAATGGCGGTCACTTATCGAGAGATAATATCTTATATCTTATATTTTAAGTGGGACCAAATCACACGCATGAACTTGAATCT
This sequence comes from Tuberolachnus salignus, assembly GCA_956483605.1. Classification (NCBI taxonomy): domain Eukaryota; kingdom Metazoa; phylum Arthropoda; class Insecta; order Hemiptera; family Aphididae; genus Tuberolachnus; species Tuberolachnus salignus. The sequence continues at coordinate 44,475,717 of OY101430.1, forward strand.
TATCAAAATCGGTTGTGTAGTTTTAGAGCGTATGCACCGCAAACCCCGTTGTACGCTTAATTTTTTTATATATACAAAAATATGTGACGATATTAAATAGTTGACGGGTGTATATGTAATGGGATATTTCTGGTTCGTTTTGCTACATTAAGAAATGTATTTTCATGTAATCGTGTTTTTTTTATTAACGGTACCTAACCCTGTAAGTAAATTATTAACATAAGGTATATAAACCTTCGGTAACGGACGACGAGGGCTAATGGGTTTCACGAATATTATAATAATTTTCGTCTTTCGAAGAAAAATTATGTTTCGCCTAGTGAAGTATATTGTGTTTTCCGTACCGTACTAATAACTTTGTGCGGGGAATCGATAAATATGCAAATTATTGCCGCAACAGTGGAGTAAATAAAAATAAAAAAAAAAAAAATCTAATAAAAACGCTCCCATTAGGGTAATGATAATGCCGCGAATAACGCAAATTATAATATGATTTTTTTTTTACATAATATCGCGGGGAATACTGCAACACGGATGACAGCGTTACGTTTTATATGCGCGGTTGACATTAATGCGTGGGTATCGTGTTTTTATTTTTTTCGTTTTTTCGTAAAGATAATAATATAAACCCAATAATTATTGTCTTATTAATGATTGTCGACCGTATGGTTACTGTTTTAAATGTATACAAATATATAATATACAGAGTGTTTCCGAAAAAAAAAATAAAAAAAAAACGAGGAGACTAGCGAATTGCGAACTCTGCGTGTGGTGCGTGCGATTGACGATATATATATGTTTTTTGAACGATTTCCCATCTTCATAACCCGTGTTTTATCAATTTGTTTTTAAGAATGCTATCTTAAATTCAAAAAAAATATAACCATTAATGTTCGATTCGACCCCCGTCGGTCATATTGAACATGTTTGGTGAAATAAAATTGATTTTTAAACACATAGTGGGTTTTGATTATTTTCAATGGAAAATCGTTATTTATTAATCTGGTTTCAGGTATGGCACAGAATAATGTGCACCGAGTGTTTCCTCGCAAAATCCTCGTACAAATCGAAATATCGCGCAAATTTTTTTTTTTTCTTATTATTTCTGGCAACACGAGCGTCAGAAACGCGTATGAAAATGGAAAAACGACGTCACACATCGATTTATGTGAGAATTTTACATGAAATCATTTGAGTACCGATTTGTTATTGCATTCAAGATAATATTCTAAAAACGTATCGAAAAACTCAGGTTTTGGAGATAAGAAATTATTAAAAAAAAAAAAAAAAAATATCGTTATTCGGCCCAACCATTTACTAATTTCCTGGATATTTTCATAAACACTCTGTATAGTAAATAAGGCGATTTTTTTTTTTTTTTAAACTTCAGACGTTGAACATTTTGAAATATTTATAATATTTTTTTTTCAAGTTTCCATATCGCTATAGGTATTACACTATAGGTAGGTACCGCATAAATATTCTCATATCTGTTTTTTCCTCTATATTTTAAAATCGAATATTGAACATTTTCTAAATACGTACCTCTACTCGTATTATAATCGAACAAATTGTTTATTAACTATAAATTATTTAAAACGCAGAATACGAAGAGTAATAAAATTTTTTTTTTTATTTTTTTTATTCCCCTCGTTCCGTTTAAATCTTTTAAACATTAAATTATTTTATCAAGACGCGTAAGCTGTTTATTCGATAAAATATTGAATGCTGGGGGAAAATAATATTATCGCCGTGCAACACATCTCGTATATTAGAATTTTGAATGTAAAGAAAATCGGCGAATAGAAAATGAAATATTGTATCTAAATATATATGGGGTTCTAAAATTTCACGAAACTAATCTTTTTGAAATATTTCATGAATGTTTCATGAGTTATTATATATTTATATATATATGAAAAAAATAAAATAAAGTAAAATTATAACAACCTACAATAGTATCTATAGCGGAAATTTACTCTGGTGAATATTACTATAGAAATGGTAAAAAAATATACATAAAAATGTATTCATTATATGTAAATTACAATAATTAATTTTAATAAATAATTCTAAACCGCCAAACATAAACGCTTAAACAATATTATTGATTATTATTAACCAATAGTGTTATATATTGCGTAATATAATCGTTTTTCGTACATAATAACTAATCAACAACGGTTTTGTTATTAGACAGTTATTTCGTATTTTCTTCAAAATCGATACAGTTATATTTATTAATTTACTCGATTTAGGAAATTATAATTATATTATAAAATATCGGTGACGTGAGGTTTACGTTTAAAAAAAAAAAAAAAAAAAAAAAAAAATCACATATTATATATCTAACGCCTAAATAATTTTCAGTTGATTAAACAACATAAAGTACAAATTACCGACGCAGTCCGTTATTCGTTTTTAGTATAGTTATAAATAACCCGCGTTCAATAATTAATTTTTTATTATTATTATTATTATTATTATTCGGATAAAATACAAACTTGAAATTATAATTTTACATAAAAGAAGAAAAAAAATCGATTCGGTTCATGAACAATATAGGTACTTGCATAGGTATACATGTATAGTCGAAACAAACAAAACATAATAACGATGAAATAATTCGATCGTTAACGATAACAATTATTGAATTAACCGCTGGTTAATTAAAATATTTCATGGATTTGAAAAACGTTAAAAACACTATAGAAGTGCACGGCATCGAGCAGCTGCACTTCTATAGAGGTCCCTGTATTCCGCGTGTATTTAATAACGCGGATACGCGTGCATTTGCTTCAGTCCTCGTAGCCGTGCGAATGCGTTTATACGTGTATATAATTCGTTATATTTGTCTTTTTGGTTTTTTTTTTTAAATCTGAACATATCCAAAACTGACTCTTCCATCCGTTCTATAAAATTCTAATTCGTAAAAACTCATTCTCCGCGTATTCCCCACCATTCTCGTGGCTGTTCTTCCTATCTTAAATCAAACTGTTTTATTGATCACACTATTTTGTTATGTAATTGCAAACATGCATTTCTATTGCAAAAATGTCGAACAATATCTTTGATTGGATTTAAAATGTAACTTGATCAGTTTTGTAACGTTTAATGATCGATAAATGTAACGTGAGTTACAAAAATATCTCGACTCGGCGCTTTGCCAATTGTCAATAGTCAACTGACTGTGGAAATAATTCTTTTAATTATCATATCTGAACAAATTCGTTATTCCGTGGAATAATTGGAAATTGTAAAATAAAATTAATTGCCTTTTTTTTTTTTTTTTTTTTTTATAAAAATATCTGCGGTTTTTACTGGTGTGTATATATGAGCTGTGATCCGAAATAATTACTAAAAAAGAAAATATTATATCCGACGTATCAATTAATAAAACAAATAATAAAACTTATCACTGATTTTATTGTAATATTTCTTGTTCGACTGTTTCGTACTGAATGAAGGCTATTTAAAATTTGCTTTCGTAGCAAATTTAACCTTATAACCTATTATACCTAATAACCTAATGTTAACCTAATAACTTTTGTGTAGTTTAACGTATTAATATTATTGGGCGACACTTGGATGTGAAGGTTTTATTAAATTTTTTTTTTTTTTATTATTATTATAAATCTTATAATTTCTAACTCAGACATTTGACTGTAACTGGTATCCAATTACACTAAAAATAATAATATTTTTTTCTAATTGTATTGCCGGTCTAGACGATTCGTTAAAACGAAATTTAAATACACGCGTAGTTCGGTTACGCGGATTCCCGAATAATTACACGTGTACGCGTATCGGTTGAACGTATCGGTGAAAACCGCGAGCTTTACTGCGCGGAATCGTGCCTGCGCCTTTGTATGTTTGATTTATTTGCAAATGTGTTTTTTTTTATTGTTGACTTCAGTCGAAATGCATAACAGTATAATTTAATAATACGAATAAAAATATATACGATTCGCACTAATAGTTTGTTAACTTTATTGCAACATAGAGACGGTATTTGTCTTACAGTATTGCTAGTGGCTTGAGAAACCGCTAATAGAAACGTATTCTGCAATCCCTGCGAACAATTCCTGCGCGCGCGTTTATGTATATAGAGGACGCGTATAGACCGTGTTTTACACAATCGCAATCACCGTTTTTTTTTTTTTTTTTTAGTTTGGTTTAGGTATCTTTAACCGCGATCGCAACGTTCACAATACTACACGGATCGAAATAAAAACTATTCATACGATATTTTTACAGCGGCGTAATTAGGCCTAGGTCATGTAACTCCTCCTCCTTTCCTCCGTCCCGTCCCCCCGGACTTTCAAAATACAAATAATCCAACAAAAAACAGGCCATTACCTGTTTTGAACACAGTACACGTACAAAATGTTTTTGTCAAGCAAATTAATCTACTTTATTTTGAAATATTATAATAAAAAACTCGATTTCTATGGTTTTAGAACCAATTCGTTCGAAACATCCTCTGGATCTATGGGTATATTTTTGTGAACCGACTAAACATCGCCAAACCATGTAATCGATTCGAAAGGACAACATTTGTTTGTTTATTTATCAGACGTGTAATGTTTGCCATAAAAAAAAATGTAGTAATTTGTGTATAACAATAGGTAAATTGCTTAAAATAACAGCGGAAATTCAAAGTAAAATAAGAAAACCCGGCAATAGCCACAGAATAAACACGGGAACTAATAACGAGTTTTGGCAGTGTTGTCGTCTTCGAAAAATAACAAAACGTACAAAAGGTTGTTGTGTACAAGATAACAGAAATCATCAAAAGTTAAAACGATTACTTAGTTTTTGTTAGAAGTACTAAAAAAAAAAAAAAAAAAAAAGGCCAAGGACCCCCCCGATTGAACACCCTGATTTCCTACCCCATAGTAACACCAGTGGATATGAAATCATTGTGCGACCACCTACTTTATGACTTTATGAAACCCATTACAAAACCGATAAACGAATATTTGAACAAAAATGTAGTTTTCAATATTTCAAGCAGTGTGAAATTTTACTTTTGAAATATTTCAAACATAAAAATGTCAATAATACATACTCATAACCCAATAATAACCGTGACGAAAAAAAAAAAAGATAGTACCTAATAGTTATGCTTTAGTCGTACCGACATTTACCAATTTTTTTTTTTTTTTACCATAATGATTTACCCGTTGAAGAATTGAATTCGACTATAAAATATATTTTTATCTTTTTTGGATTTTGTTTAACACTAGATCGCTGGGTAATAGAAAAAAAAAAAATGATTGAAACAAGTTAGACAATGTAAAACATAAATCGTACTTAACATTTATATTAGAAGAAAAAACTAAATAAAAGGAGGGAACACATTTTTGACGAAATAATTACATCCGGTATCGTGAACAGGAACTGGATGAGTTAGGGCTTTTTTTGGGGCCCGGCATTATAAACGCCCAGACAACTATCGATAAATGCTCTGAAAACACTTTAAACTCTTTAAATGAACGAAATGCATACGAACTTTGTATCGCGCGTGTGATTTCGCCGATCCGTGAAATTTTTTTTATTTCCGTTATCGTCCCGTAATTAGGTACGTTATATGTTATCGCCGTTCGTAATTGTGTCGCCGCCGTCTTGGCGAATACGGTAACAGTATTCCGCACTTAAAAAAATAGTTAAAAAAAAAAAGTATAACAACGGTTACGTAATGTTGTAACGTTATATTCGCAGGGGTATCGTGTTGTATACAAGTACACTTAGATAATTCAATACTTCCGCGGTATTACAATTATATTGGGCACGGGGACGATCAGGGTAGGTATTAGTACGGTTTGAATTGGGAATTTTCGCAATTTTCCGAGTGTGCACCGGGAAAAAAAAAAAAAATAATAATAATGTACAGATATGTTTGCGCTGTCGCGCGTACGAAATGTCGTTATACGGTTTGGCGTGTTTTAAACCGAGGGCGAACACGTTTCTCGGTAAACTTCCCCAGATGCCAAAGCGTCTGTGGGGAGTTCTCGTAGGTGGTGGGTTTTTTTTTTATGAAAAAAAAATAATAATAATAATATTATATACACACGTGTAACAAATAGATAGAGAGTCGTGTCTTCTGCCGGTAGACAGTTAGACCGGCGTGTATAGACAAACATCGCGGGCAACGACGAAAATCGAATAAAACAAAACACCTACGCGTTTCGGATATTCGTATTAGTTTTTTAAACCAACTCTGGACGAAAACGAAAAATTTTTTTTTTTTTTATGTATATTAGCGAGTATTCCCGTCAAACGTGCGTTGATTTCGACGATTTTTTTATTTGTTTGGTTTTTCGTCGGCTATAGGTTTTTTTAGCAGCGGTTTCCAATACCTGGAGGTATTTGCCCACCGAGGGGTAAAGATTAGAGTAATTTCTTATGTTTTTTTTTTCAGTACTTTTTATCTATTATTATTAACTGTGCACCAGTCACGTGTACGCAATAGTAATTGTAACAATATAATCGATGTTAATTATTAACGGCGAAAAATTGGTGGCGAGTATCGATTATTATCGGAAAGAGACTTGAAAATACTGATCCATTTTTCCAAAAATTACACGTGTGAAAGTAAATTGCCGACTATGGTAACGATGAAAACAAAAAAAAAGCAAGAATCCGATTGAACGCGGAACACGACATAAGACGTGCATTGGTCGAAACTCAACCGAATATTTGAACAAATTGTTAGAAATACGCTTGTCATAATGACTCGTTTTGTTTTCTTCGTTAGAAAAAATTCAAATAAATTAAAAATATATTTTATATGTCGTTTTCGTTTTCGGTTTTGTTTTGTTTTTTTTTTTCTAAACTAATCTTTGTTTTTTGACGATGGGAGAATGGGTATTTGCTAATATCTAACCCGATTTATAGATGACAGTCTCTATAGATTTACACTTTGGACACAATGGGTCGTGTTTTGTAAATCTCCGAAAACCTCCCGTAAACCGTAACTGGGGGGCGGGGAGGATTCGGATTTACGGTCTGTAAATACGAGCCCGGATCAGGTTGGGCTTGAACTTAATCGAAATCTACGACGATCTACGCCCGATCGTGTATCGTTTTATGACAACCTACTTATTTTCGTTTTCGTCGATGTCACCAAACCGTTTGATTTAACGGACGGGACAGTCCGACCACGGGTGTCGGGGCCGTTCATTTGAATGTTATTCGCATTTGATTACGAGTAACTAAAAAAAAAAACTACAATCGAATAAAAAAAAAAAAAAAAAATGCAACACAAAAAAAGCTCTGTAAAATTGAAAACATTACGTTTACGACTGACTTCGAAATTACAACAACTTAATCGAGCGTTGAAACATACGGTGCATATTATTGCATTCGGTGGATCGCATTGGCTGTAGTCAACGGAATTCAAAGAAAGCCGTAATAAAGTAATGTTTTCAATTATTTTTAGAGGTTTTTTGCGTTTTTGGCCGGTCGTTTTTTTTTTTTTTTTATTATTATTATTTCAGAGTAATTTTAGTTTTTGAAGTTTTTTCGTGTTTTTATTCCCTAGAACCCAACCTAACCTTACCTACATTGAATATAATTGCCGCAGCGCCTTGTTGGGAACCCATTTAATATTAAACGGGTCACCGAACACGTCACACGAATAATTCGACTGGATAAAAATGCCCTGGACGTAAGCAAATATAGCGTGAACTCGAAGAGTTTGATATATTTTTTCTTAGTTAATCCGGTGTTGGACGTCTTGTAAATTTGCGCATTTTCAATAATAGGGTTTTGCGGGCCGGACAAAAATCAGAATTCATACCGTATCCGTCAATACGGTGTGTTTGTCGCGCTAAACATTACCGTACGTAATAATTATATTTGTTCGGTCTCGATATTTGTGTACGGAATCGATTGCGAAATAACCGAATAAATGGCAATGTTCAACCGTAATAGTACAGCGGAACCTCGTCGTCGGTATTCCAAAACTCGGACGTCTCGAAAACACCGACAAGTCGAAACCGATGCGCCGTTCCTACCGAATACCTCGACAAACCGAGAGTGAAAATAACCTAAACGGATACCTCGGACGTACCGCGTCCCGAACCGTCGGCTTTTCATTTAACCGGCTAACCGGCTTGATATCTTTAATCGCTTTCTTCGCCCGATATTTTCATCCCCGTTGCGTATCGTACATTTTTTTTTTTTGTTCCAAAAAATTTTGATTCTTTTGTTCCTAACCTCGGACACAACCGCTTTGAATCTCATAATTATAAAACGAAAATTCCATTTCCGTTTATACTTCGACGTATTATCGGATGGTGTTCTGTACGTATGGCGTATTGTTCGAATTGTAAAATATTTAATTGTTAAAAACCGGACATACTTCGCACGGTGAAGTTAGGTAGGGAGGGACGTTTTTATAGGTATCGGTACCGGGTAATTTAGCTTAATATGCTGGAAGCGACGAGAAAAAAAATTGTAATAAAAAAAAAAAAAAAACGCATCTTAGCGGTGCTCAGATAAACTAGTAAGGTAACTGGATTCGATCGTGCTTTTCTTTCCACCCTTGTAGCCAAAAATTAACAAAAATAAAACGTAAATGTATAAACGTATCGACATTTGTCATCAGTTTTTTTTTTTTTTTTAAACATTTTTCGGAAAACTGAAAATGCGGATTTTCCGAGGATCGGCACGAAAAAATCCGAGCATAATTTCTAATTTCATTTCTTTTTGGTTTGTAGTTAATCGAGTGTGTTATGCAAATATATATATAAAATAGTATTTATTCAAAATGGTTCAGCCATTAGCACTTTCGTATTAATTAGATATTTTGTATTATAAAAATAAATTATATATATATATATATATATATATATATTTTTTTTATACTTTTTAATGGATTTGGTATTAAAAACAAATTAAAACGATTATATTTTAAACGAACTTTAGTTTATCAAAAAAATATAAATATTTTTTACTATATATATATATATATACGAAACTATTCATGTATTTATCGTTTAATGTTTTTTGAGATAAGAATATTATTTCGTTGTTACTTTTGAAATACATTTTAAAACTATATCGTGTATGAAAAAAAAATTAAATGAAATCTTGTCGACATTATGTTTTAAATTTAATATAATTTTTTCTACAAAATACCTACTCTGTTTTCCATCGGCTCGTTGAAATATTATTTTGATTTCGAACAGACGAATGCGTTGTTTGGTATTACAATAATGCGCTACGGTGTCGGATTTGATTTTATTAAATAAGGGTAGCGGAAAAAAAACGAATCAAGCATCGCGTTTTTAATCCTTTTCAGAATAATTAATACGGTGTGTGGGTAGTCAGTTATAAATTGTACGGAGTTCCAAAATTAAAAATCAAACCAGATATAACTCCGTTAAATGGTCCGACAGAAAAATAACAAGAATAATGACGTCTTTGAAATACTTAAGCGAAATAAATGTAATCAAAGGACAAAATACAATTGTTACTTAGATGATGATTTTCGGAATTGTAACAGATCGTACTTGCACGTATATTTTTGTCGTATAAATGTCGGTATATTGTTTATTGTAACTGAGATAAAAAAAAAAAAAAAAAAAAAACAACAAACGAATAACAATAATAATAATAGTAATAAACCTTTTTTTAAGTGCGTTTTATTATTTCGTCGTTGTTATTACTATATTTTTATAATTATCGTTACAAGCGTTTACTTTTAGCATCGCTCGACACTAAACAGTTGTCAGGAAGTTTTGCTGCTCATCATTCCGCTTTTCGGATCTCGCGGGATGAAGTTTCAAAGTTTTACTAAAAGTCGGTTCTCGCCGTATAATATTATATATTATTATAAACAAGTGCACGGGCCGGGGATCATATAGAATATTTTATATATGTATATATGTATATGCGGAAAATTTGATGTAGACAAAAGCTTCCTTTAAGCGTCTGTTTATCGAGCTCTTGGCTCTCTCTCTCTCTATATATATATATATAATGTCGTTCGCTGTTCTACGTTAAAATATTATTACAGTACCGGTATTTTAAGAGCGATTGCCTCTCGCACCCCCCCCTCGAAAATGCGATTAATTGATATATTGCTCGCGAGAAAAACTCGACCGATACGTGAAAATATGTCTAGGCGGAGGTTTAGACGAGTCCGGCGTTTAATTAATACGCATCGGGACGTCGCTATTCGGATTAACGTCGAGTACGTCCGCAGAAGAACCGTTTCGCTATATCCAATAGGAATACCGTTTTTGTAATTTTTTTTTTTTGTTAAATTTATAATATTATATTGTCACAATTACGCATTATTAATATGTAATATTCAGTCATCTCTTTGTTATAAATGCACGGGTATTCAAAAACGATTGGTCCGATTTCAAATAGCTACGAAATGGTTAATTGTGAATTTGATCTCATCAAATTATATACCGATTAACAACAGAGGGTATTCTCGAGTTTCGGGAAAATCGTTAAATCGCGATTTAAAAATTATCGGTGCACCCCGACTGCTCTGCGCATACGTCGATGGTATAATCAGTTTGAACAATCGGGCTGTTTGTGCAACGAAAAAAATCACAGGCCCGACCTCGTGTGTCCGACGAGAATGTGAATAAAAATTCGAAAGAGTTTTCGGCGCGGTCCGTGCAATTCGACCGACCGCGCGAGTCTGGACAAATGCCATAAACAACTGTTTCGTGTGTCTTTTACGAAGGCGTTAAAACTACGAAAACCATTTGGGCTGCAATTGTTGCAGGCTTCAACACCTACTGGATAGATTTCAAACGACTTTCATTTAGCATTTTTTTATGCAGGATGTACCTACGCATTTTGCTGCTCGCTAAATTTTCAGTGACGAAGCATCCTTCCTCTTAAGTGGTAAAAGATGAGAACCGTCATAATGTTGGTAAAACGCGGTACGAACAACCCTCATGCCATAATCGAACTCGAGCGTGACTTATCTAAAGATTATGTGTTCTCTTAGAAAATACATAAATCCGACTTTACTACAAATTAACAATCAAGAAATCATTTGGAACGACAATGACGACTCAGTAAAATACCTGGGCCTACACCTCGAGGAAAAACTAAGTTGGAAAATACACATTAACAAAAAATTAAACCAAGGGTACACCAGGCTGCGAATACGGTACCCTCTATTAAATCATAGCTCTACCATACAAATGAAATGCTCTATACTTTTATACACAGCGATAATAAGACCATTAATAACCTATGCATGCCCAGTGTGGGCAGCTGCCTCAAAAACAAAAATTAAAAAATTACAAACCCTCCAGAATAAATTCCTAATAATAGCCCTAAAGGCCCCTTGGTTTATGAGAAACAAACAGCTACACAACGATACGGGCCTACCACACATATCTACCTGGATAACACAACAATTTGAGAATTTCCACGAGAAACTTAACAAAGTGGACGGAGCACGTCACTACAAAATCGGCAGAAGATCCACCAACCTAAGACTCAAACCTCGACTACCTCAGGGTATCCTACTAGAACCCAATGAAAACACCTCAACCTCTGATTCTGACTCATAAGCTAATCAAAACTCAATTATATTATTATGACTGTAAATACTTTTGTAAAAATAGTTAACATTATCAATTATTGTATATTGTAATAATATTATTATAATATTGTAAAAATACTTGGTGTATTGACACAATTAAATTAAATTAATTAAAAAAAAAAAAAAATTAAATTATGTGTTCTGTGCCATATCAGATTTATGAATCCCCTTTTTTTATTCTTTTTTTTTTTTTTTATTGCATAAACAGTAAATGTCTTATTTAGAAATGCTTCAAACCTGGCTACTTCCGCGGTTAAACAACGATTCCGATTACTACGACCGTTTAAAATTTACGTAGTTTTCTCCGATAACGGGATATTGTTACGGAAGAACACTTAGAGAACTTTTTTTTAATAGGTCGCGGACCGCCTGAATTTTTAGGTAAAACTACGAAGTTTTCCCCCTTACAAACAAAAATGCACCGAAACAATTGAAAAACAAAAAAAAAAAAAAATTGTGCGTTTTTATCGCTTTACGTTTACAGTGCACTAGGACGATACGGGGTTTTTATGTTTGTAGCAAAGGTGCGAGGGAGAAAAATCACCGCGAAATAAGTAGATATAAAAAAGTACATGATTTTCGGAACGTTCGCCCGACACGACGCCACGGCATAGTCACTAGGGTTGCTACGGTATTGACGGCAGAAGACAAAGAGGAGCGGTAGCCAAGGAAAAAAAGTAAATGAAAAAACCGTGGGCCCGTGAAATAAATACAAAACGAAAGACGTATTTAGAGAACACCGCCGTCTATTTTCAGATTTATTTATTTATTTAGCACTCACATGCGCACCTCTCCCGTAATTATAAGGAGCCGAAAATAATCGAAAATAAAAGTCGAATTTTGGCTATATACGCACGGGCCAAAGTCACGATACTGCCCCCCCAATTGCGCGTACGCACGACAGAAACCTAAGGGCTAGTTCGCATGAAAGACGTTTACAATTACTATACAATTGCTATTAATGTACACATGATATAATAATATAACTATTCGATATATAATATTTACTGAATGTGATTTTTGTGCTTGACTTTCATTGACCGGATTTGAATTCCAGCGGAATGTACATTATCCTTTTTTTTTTTTTAATAAAACATTAACGAGTAAAACAAAACAAAAAATGACCGCGGACCGTCTACGACAGGCCCCCGCGGACCACCGTTTTGAGAAACACCGGTTTGGGACGACGCGCACCTCAAAACCGTTTTCTCTTTGGTCGGGTCTAACAAGCAAAATGTCTCGGCCCCGTATATTCCGTATTAAAATTAATATTATAGAACGAACGTCGTAGGGGATTGAAAAAAAAAAAAAGCAATCATTTTGCAGCAAAATAACGCCTAGAAAATACATATTTACACCTACGATAATATAATATTATTGCGAATCGACGTGAAAAACCGTTTATAACATTTGGTTCCGATCCGGTGAGATTAAAGTCGTTTTGGAAATGTTTTACCGTTTATAACTATACGGGGGCTATACATTACGTATATTATTATACGTAGAAATACGTTTTGTCTGTCGGCCAGTGGGTTTGTTTAACTTTTTTAACGAATACCGCTGGTATTAATAAAAAATATTACCCGGTATCGTATTAACCGCGGCGTTGTTTCGAATTGCGATAATAAATGCAAATACGCGTAGGTACGTCGTGCCAGTGAAATTTTTAATTAGTTTGATAACCGCCAGTTCGGCTTTTTTTTTTATAACAAGCATAAACGTATCTTTTTCGGTTCGTCACGAACATTTGTATTTCAATACGGATTACGTCAAATATGAAAAACCAAAAAAAAAAAATAAATAAATAATAATAATTGCGGAAATGGCGGAGAATTCGTCCAAGTATACGGGTAAAAGTTTGTTTTATCGATTATTCCCGTGTGTTTAGCATATTTTACAAAACAGCTGGATGAAATTAACGAAACGTTAATAGTAAATTTTAGCGTTTTTGATTGTAGGGGAGTATCCACTGTACGAGTTTAAAATAGTTTTTTAGTCGAGTTTTATTGCGATTGTATTATATTTTACGCTACCGTATAATATTTACTTCCTATTAAGTAATAATAATTTGGTCTAAAAAAAGAAAGAAAAAAAGAAACCGAATTATATTCTGTATATTTTGCTTGTAATTACGAACACGGTATAATGCAAAAATTAAATTTAAATAATGATACGTACGCGCTGCTCCGAGCGTTTTCGGTTTAAAACCAATTTTATGTTTCGATATTTTAACCGCGTCCGGAATATTGTATTACATTAATTAAATTATAAAACTGTTTATTTTGAACATGTTATTATTTTGTTTGTTGAAGTCATATTACAATATTTAATATACGCGGTTGGTAAAGTGTTTGTTTTAACACTCGGGTTGAGCGATATTTTGTTGGAAATCTTAATTTGAAAATGCTCGGAATATTCGATTCCGAAACAACAAACACTATTAAAAGGTGCACCTACCCTCCTAATACCGGAACGGAATTTTCGCTTTTCGCGAATGGAGAATCGAAAATTTAACATTATTTTTTTATTATTATTATTATGTAGACGTCGTGTTGTTGAACCTATCGCCACGGGCGTAACTAGGATTTAATAGTTATAGAGGCTAGAATCCTAGAAAACCATAGTTTAAAAAATACTACAAAAGTCCGATAACCATAAATACCGTAAATATTAATACCTATAAATATATATATATATATATAATCATTAAATATTAATTATTTTACACAATTAACCCTCAAAGGTGGTTTTTTTTGCAAGAATTTGTACTTTAAGTTATAACCAGGAGGGAATAAAAATTAAAAACATATATTGGGGGAGGGGAGCTAAAAGCGTATATCAGTGGGATAAGCCCCTTAGTTACGCAGATGTCTATCGCTATAGTCGCTAAAGGCCTAACCTTCAAAAATATTATGTACGAGGCGTATTCGAAAAGTAAAAGCCGTTCGCTTATATTTCAAAATCGACAAGTCGTAACACGTTTAAACTTGTGCATATCTGTACGTGCGCTACTCGTGCAGCTATTTCGGTAGTGTTGTTTCGATTCAGCACTCATTTTCCTATCTGTGCGTACAGTAAAAAATGTCCGCCATAATCGTTGCTCCCGCCAGCTGTGGAGTTCGCGCTGCAATATGGTTTTTGTGTGCAAATGAAGGATCTTCAGCTGCTGAAATTCATCGAGAGTTATGCCCAGTTTATGGACCTACTGTAATAAGTGAAGTTTAGGTTAAATGACAATGGTGTCGTGATTTGAAAACTGGACGAACAAACGTCCATGACGTCGAGCGGAGTGGTAGGCCCAGTGTATGCAAACCGATGCGATTGTCTCACTGGTGGACCTAAAACTGCGATCTGATCGTCGGTTGGCGATGAATTTCCCACATCTTGGACGCACTACTGTCTACACAGTTGACACGGAAAAACTTGGATACCACAAATTGTGTGCAAGGTGGGTACCAGATATGCTTACCGACCAGCGCAAAGAGCAAAGAATGTCCAGTGGGCGAGAGTTTTTGAACCGTTACCGACAAGATGGAGATGATCTGTTTTCCCGCGTTTTTCCCGGTGATGAGACGGTATATATCCTACGTCAATCCAGAAACAAATCAGCAGTCAATGCCACTCAACTTCACCAAAACCAAAAAAACGCCGTTGAAAACTGATTCAACTCGCAGAGGGTGAGCTTCTATGCAGAGGGGTTAAGGAAGCTAGTGCATCGGTACGAAAAATGCTTAGAATTGAACGGCGATTATGTGGAAAAGTGAAGTAGATTTATAGTAAACTAAATGTGCTAATAAAACCTATTTTATATGATTATAATTTTTTTTTTATGACGAAACGGCCATTACTTTTCGAATACGCCTCGTATAATAACCGATAATGTAGTCGCGAAGATTATTTGACTTCACGTTAACAATGCGAAATTGTCGGACTACTTTTAAGCGGATTGCCGAGTTATTTTTGTAAAAAAAAAAAATTGTAAAACCGTTTTATTTAAAAAAAAATAATAATAATAAAGTACCACCGCGTTAAAGGATCGCGTACAATATTAGTTACAAAATTGCAATGTATAAAGTGATTTCAACGCAACGCAAACGACGCAATACATTTCTTTAAATTCAAATGTGTGATAAAAAGTGGTGTATTATACATTAGACTGAAATATTACGACCTTGGTTTAATTTTTAGTTCAAGTGGAATAACTACAATGGCATAACTGAGAAAAAACTAGATGGGAGGGGGGAAATAATTTATTCACCGAAATCAAAATTATTATGGGGAAAGTTTTTATTTTTATTCTGTGTGTACAAAATAAGGAAATACTTAATAAAAAAAATCTTAAAAAAAAAAATAAACGATAGAATAGATTATTGTTTTAATGTTGGTTTTCTTATTTTTGTAACCCAGATATTGCGATAACGTTGACAATATTATGTCCACATAATATACAACACGAGAAACGCGAAATAAATATTAATTTTTATGAAATAATTTGAGGAAAAATATTTTTATCTTATGAATATCGATAGTGATTAATATATTGCATTCTTTCTTTATTTTTGAAGATCCGGACATTTGTAATGTCATACCTGTGGAAGGGCTGTTAAAATTATTCATTCCCTCCCCCCCAAAAAAAATTCCAGGGAGACAAGTGCACCCCTTACTCTCCACTGGACAAATCGATAAAACAATATTCTTAACGAAATGTTTGCCGACCGCATCGCATTGGGCCGCTTTTTATAACTAAAATTGTTTTATAAAACCGTTTTAATTAACCCGAAATAATGTTTTTTTACGTACGGCGACACAATAATAGGTTTTCAAATGAACGCCTAAGTAGCTAAAACGATTTATTTAAATAAGAATATAAATAATAATTTCGCATATTAAATAGGTACGAAATATTATTATTATATTATATACGTTAAACACCGTTCTATTGTGTAATTTTAATATTTTCTATTGTTTCCGTAAATATTATTATTAATGTCCCAAACTTTCCTAATCGGTTAAACCATTAAATGGGTTACAAAATAATAATAATAAAAAAAAAATTTAAACACCTATTTAGCTCACAATTGACCCGGAATAAAAAAAAAAAACAAAAAAATCTTAGGTACCTAAACGATAGTATAAATATTAAATTTTTAAGTTTTTTTCCGTATACTACCTATTAGGGTGGTCCTTATTTGTAGGTGATGAAAAAAAAAATATATATATATATTATTGTTTTAATTGCTGGAACCTATCGTTTGTTTTTTTTTTTTTATTATCACATAAAAGTTACTCGGAAGAAATTCGGTCAAAATTACTCATCCCCTTCATGTGTCCCAAGAGGGTTGTAAATGGGCCAAAGTGGGTAGTTTTGTGATTTTTTTTTTTGTTTATATTTTATTAAAAAAAATATAAGACTTATCAAAAAAATGTATTGAACGAAAATTGCAGAAAAATTATGTTCTAATATAAAATGTATTTTCACAATTTATCGTAATCATTATTGTTTTCGCAGAAAAATAATAATTATTACATATTGAAATTATTTATATATTATTATTACGTAGATTTCCGTGTAAACGGAGTTCAGCCTAAAATTATTATTATTATCAAATTTAGAAATTTCGGGAAGGGGATTACGACCAAAAGTAATTTTCATATGATAAAAAAAAAAAAAAAAAAAATGGTCGAGTCCAGCAATACGAAATTCAATGTGTAAATTGAACTAAGGGCCGCCTTACTGGCTAAATTTTAATACGCATAATACCGGGCGAAAACCACAAGTATCAATTACATAAATGAATAAAAGAAAACATTAAGTAAAGTATTTTAGTGGTATCTTAGAGAATACATTTGTTTAAGAATTTGCCTAATTTGCCGTTATACAAAATATGAATATATTTTATTTTTGGATTCTGAGAGTAGCGCGTGGAATAAAGTGGTTTTACTACGATGTGAGGTTAGGTTTTTTTTTTTTTAATTTTAATTTTTTCCTTACCGTTTCCGTTAACAACTTTTCTATCAGAATTCTCGCGCCAACGGTCGACTAATAATAAAACACCCCAGATTATTATTATTATTATTATACCACTGCAGTAGGCATAGGTATATAAATGCAATAATATCAAATCTAACGAACACGTCCAGAATGCCGTATCGTTTCGATTTTTTTTTTTTTTTTTTTTATTATGGAAATTTAATCATTTTTTTTATTTCCACTATAATGCATTTTCATATTCAATATATCCCTATGCAGAGGATGCGCAGTCCTTTTTTTTTTTTTTTTACATCACAGTTGGCTGACGAATTTCATATTGTATTTTTTTTTTTGTATATTTCCGACCGATGAACTGCGCAGCAATAAGTATTTACTAGTATAGGGGTGTGTTTTAATTTTAGTATTTTAACGGAATTTATCGGTTTTACAGTGGCCCAGGGTCTAGGGGCGCATTGGTCATATTTTATATTCTTTTAATATTTTTTTTTGTTGTTGTAACCGTTTCGCGTTTGTGGTAATACAAGATGTACGTGGATTTGTTTCATATTTCGTCGACTAAGCAAGTAGTATATTTTCAAATGTAATTATTTAAGGAAATAAACGTCGACGTGTGATTTTGGGTTTGTTTTGTTGTTAAATGCATTGAGAAATCCTAGTTGCGCCACTGCTACGATATGTGCTTTGAACAACTTTTCTACCAGAAACCAAACCCTAATCTCATCGATCTACATCAGGGGTAACAGGGATGGTTTATGGTAGCCGATGTTGTGTATTTGGTGTGCTGGGATGGTTATTTTGCATTATCCGTGTAATTTCTTAATAGTGAGACAAACGGGAATATATAACTACGGAATAACGGTATTTGTTTTATTTATTTTTTTTTTTTTTATAATTCAGTTAAGAGTAGTTGTAATGATCCGAAATTTGCACCCGACTACTTATAGTACTTATAGCACATTCTAGACGTAGCGCAATTTTCAAAATATTCTGGCGTTTTTAATAACTATTATTGGAAATTGTTGAATTTTTATATTTATTTTTATGTAAATATAAACGTAATTTTTTTTTTTTTTTTTTTTTTTTTTTATCTCCGTTTTTAAGTTAAAATTCGTAAAAACACAAAAAGTTGTAATTTTTTTGTATTTACAAATCTATAGGGATGATTTTAAATTTAAATTTACCAAAACAAGTTTAACGGACCTTCGCCCGGAATCGTGTTTTGTTTGCAATGATTTTACATAGTACATATGTAAATTAAACTTCGACCATTTACTCACCCACGCGGTGTGAAGTACTTGGGGTTTTTATAAAAAAAAATAGTTAAAAGCATATTTAAATACGTTTAAAATATTTTTCCGCTCGTGTCATACCGTGAGAAGTAATAATTAAGAAGTTTTTATTAATAAAAAAATAATGCATTTGAAAATGTATAAAATGTAACAATTATTAATATATAATTTTAGACGAATTTTAGTGTTTTCGAATGTATAATATTTAAATATAAGGTAATTTTTTACGCGCAACGTACTTGTTCCGTGTTCAATTGTTCGTACGTTTTTTTGAAGTCTGAATTGTGTTAACGGATTTAATGATAGTTAAGAATCTATATTTTTATTTATTTTTGTTGCTTTTGGTTTTTATGTATTTTTTATTTTATTGCGCGGCCCGTGAGTCTCTTCTAGGTTAGGTTAGGTCACCACAACGGTTTATATTATAGTTAAATTGCTCATAGAATATAACGGTATAAACACACTTTTCGCACCTAGATCGTGTTTTGGGTGCGATTTATCTATTGACCGCAAAAAAAACGTCATATAACCGAAATAATTTAATTAAATTCTCTATAATATATTTGTTGAGGGGTCGACGTTTTGCATGAAGAAAACATAATAGTAATTATTATATCGCCGTGAGACTAGACCGGGGTTTAAGTCATATTGTTCGCTGTAAAATATTTTTTATTCAATAATTTGATTACTATGCATTATTATTATTATTATTATTATCATTATTATTATCATTATATTATAAATCAATTCTGTGGCGTTTGAAAGTATGTGTGAAGTGTTTTGGAACTATACGATACTCTCGATTCTCACCTTGTAATTGTTTCGTTAGCTGACTTATTAGTCATCTAAATACTTAATCTTATCTAAAAAAAAAAATTTAAAAAAAGTATTAGGTACTCGCATAATGTTCTAATACTGATTTAGATTATCGGATATATATGCATTTGCAATGGCCACGGACGTGTATGCACTTAATTAATAAAATCGTAAAATATACACTTTTATCTACAAAAAAAAAAAATAAATAAATATATATATATATATAAAAAACACACATGAACATCATGACAAAATATCATGTGTGTATTTGTATCGTTTAAAATTCGAACTGATTATACATCAAAAGTCCGTTTCTATTTTTTTTTTTTTTTTTATTTTTTTTTTTAATATACGAATAGCAGATATAATACGGTTATTTTCAAAACTGGGCGAATTACCCAAATTTATTATCTAATTTTAGATAAGTTATTCAAAAAAAAAAAAAAACGTAACTAAGCTAAGTTTAAGTTATTTTGAAAATATAAACGAATTTCAGTAACTAAGTTAAGTTGAACATTTTCAGAAAAATAATAATTTAAGTTAAGTTACTTTTTTAATATTTCTCTTTACTACACTCATAAACGTATTTCGTACTGTAATATTTAGACTTTTATAGACTTACTAAACAAGACTTGTGTAGGTGCTCGTCTTATTATGTATTAATGATATTCAAGTAAATTTACGTAATTTTCGTCGAAAAATAAATGCAATAACAAATGTATACAGTTTTTTTTTTTTTTTTTTAAAAAAAAATTCGTAGATAACTTAAATTTTAATAAAATAATTAAGTTAAGTTAAAACTTTATATTAAAATAAATTATAACAGATAAGTTATCAGCCGAATTGTTTTCTTAAATTCTAATATATATATATATATTAATCATAATTAAGTACAAAGTTATCAAAATAAGTAAATTATAACTAAAATTTTAACTTTTATAACCAATTACTAAGCGCAGCTTTGGTTGTGTTTTTTTGTAAATAAAAATTACAAAAATATACCGGTATAATTGCATTTATAATCTCAATACTATGAAATGCGCAAAAATCAAAACGATAGTATATCATTCAGCAGAATACACGAGTCAAAAACACCCGAGCCATAATTATAATATATTATATTTAATACGTCTGCGGGAATCATCTGTAAAATTTATGGCGACACACCTCTCCAGAATAAATTCTGGCTACGAGTAGATAATATAAAATGTAGATTTTTAATATAATAATAAACTATACCGTCCAATCGTGCGGTAAATAACACCGGTAGTAAGACATTCTCCGACCGAGAACCTCTAATCTGTTTGTTCTATTTTACCAGTATTATAGCGGTTAGGTGGTAGGTCGGTAGGTCGGTAGGTGGGTATACCTAATAGGAAATACACGTAATAAATTTCATAGCTTTTTACAGTGTTCGTTTTGATTTTTCAATCCGATCGCTCGACCTTAAACTTAAGTGTTTTCCGTCGACTATAATTTATTTCGTTCCATCTCTATTGTGGAAATCCCTGGAAAAGGGGAATAAAACTATTATTTTGTGTTAGACTGAAAACCGCATTTCGTATCCTAAACACTCTATGTATAAAGTATAGGAGGAGTCTCTATAGTAAATCGCTTTAATCGGTCATATATTTATTTTTTTTTTTTTAACAAAAGAAATTTCCATAACCATTACCGTTTTCCTTTCGTACAGTCGTACATAAAATCAAATATAAAATATTACACAGGTCAGACAGAAGATGTACATGTTAAAGCAAAGACCTAACCAATTCGATTGAAACCTGTACATTTTTTATCTTGGATAAAATATTTATAGTAGCGGTTAACGTATTACAAACGTTTTACCCGACAATTTTGTAAAAAGACACACAGTAATTGTACGTTAAAGAAGTCGCTTTACGAATTACCCGGTGGATAATTCAACAATTTCTACATAGAAAAAAAAAAAAAAATACAAACAATAGAATTAAAAAATCTATATCCGAACTCTATTCGGAATGTTTGTTTGGCGAATACCGTCATTGTTTTCAATATTGAATAAAATACAATTTGACTATTTTTTTCAAAATAGATAACGACCAAACCGAATTAATTTAAAAACTGTATATTTTGGCGAATATAAACTATGCCTATAAAAAAAATTCATTACTGGATTCCAGAGGTGAATTTACTGGCAGGTTACTTCATTAAGGCCAATGGGCCGTACTTGTGAATTATTTTTTTTCTTCAAAATAACTATAGTTATTTAGCCTAGACACGCTATAATTACTCCAATTATATACTCTAAATGCTCTAGAACAGCGGTTCTCTAACCTGTGGTACGTTTTACCGGGTGGTAGGCTCATAGGTGGTACGCGGAGAAAATCACCCTTCATAAAAAAAAAATTGGAATAAATCGTTATTAACATTAAATATTATTCGGTTTATTTGATGGTGTGGAGGTCGTTTGTAATCGTAGCAATTACGATAACGATATTCTTTTTTTATATAATATAAATCGATAAAGCGTATTCATATTTCACAATAATGCGTTTTTACCTTAGTTTCGTGAGTTCCTTTGGGTAATTCACGAGTGTCATACGAGTGGTTTGCATCAAGTATATTTTATATTATTATATTAAGTTTTTTCGTACATTTTTGTGATATAAAATTAAATAAAATGAAAAGATTTTTAGAAAGCGGTAGCTCAAATACTAAAAAAAAACAGAAAACACAGGCGAATCGTAAATACGATTACAACAGTTACTCACAATTCGGATTCGTTGTAAAATTCGGTATCTCATTTTGTAATTCCTAATAAAATAAAATTCTATACATATAACGTAAACGTACGTATACATTATTAATAGGCAAAAAAATGGTCAGGTGGTACGTAAAAATGTTCAGATCGTGTAGGCGGTACGCGACTATAAAAATGTCGAGAACCGCTGCTCTAGAATATTTGCATTTTTTAAGATAACCGCGACCAGTGGACGATTACGACTATATAAAAATTTGATTTTTTTTTTTTTTTTTGGTAGATTCCTCCCTTCTTCCCCGGTTATACATTTCCAAATACGTCACTGATTAATTCAACGTACATTTTACCGGGCAAACATGTAAATAAATTTGCATTTTATTATAGATTTTACCATACGCTTGAGCTGGTGTGTTTACTCTACGCGCGCCGTGTATAAATTATTATAACAATATATGTTATTTGGATTTCTAATTTTTTTTTTTTTTGGTTTTTTTTTTTTTGCTGTTGTTGTTGTTGTTGATGTTGTTATTGTTGTTGTTGTTCTTCGTCTTGTTCTTCTTCCCCGATATTTTAGTAAAATAATAATTGTTTATCGTGTGTTTGTATTCCAAAACAAGACCTATTGCGATGGATACCCGATATCTACGAAGGCACGGCGGAAAAGCTAAAACGGTATATTTTATTTCGTTGACCGCCGACTCGGTTTTTCGTTTTCCGTGAAAACTTAAACGGCTGTGTGTAATATTGTTCGTAAGCCACTTGTTTTTAAATTAGATCGTACGATATGTGCTTGCGTATATTCATAGAGAATAAATTAAATATTTAAATCTTACAATAACTTTTTTAATATTCATAAAATATATACGAGCGCTGCGCACGCAGTGTACGCGCGTATTGTATAATAACACATTGTTCCGAAAAATTTGGTATAATACGTTTTCGTAAAAATCGGCGTAGGCGGTGTTTTTTTAGCTCCGATTATCATCATTATTTATATTATTTCAATAACTAAAAAAAAAAAAAAAAAAAACCAAATATAATAAGGCCGGTGTACTTACCAGTATGTTTTAGCTTCTTGAATTATCGATTTGTTTTAATTTTTTTTTTTTTTTTTTTTTTTTTTTTAATATTCGGAAGAGCGATTATATTCTTAGTATGGTTCTGTATGATATAAACAAGTGTGGTTTATTAAACTGTATGACAATGTTATAAATATCGATCTCAAAATATGAACAAGTTAACATTTAAATGTTATTTTACTTGTACAGACTTGCATGCAGTATACTTTAGTACAGCATAAAAAAAAATAAAAAAAATAAATACTTTTTAAAACATTATAATTTATGATTTAAATTACATTTACACTCGGACGAAAATGTTGAGTAAAATTAATTCTGGATTTTATCAGTCGTTAGAGAATCGTTTAATGGTCTTATTTATAATATTATATTCGAAATTTGATGTATATCCCGTATACCGTAAATGCGTATATCAATTTTTGATTTTCATGACACCCTCGATTTCAAACCAGATTCGAAAAGAGAATATTTTTCTAAAAATAATGATACGCGTAACATTTGACGTACCGTTTATGAGTAAAAACAGTTTTCGACCGAAGGGGTATCAAAGGTTTATCATCTAAAAATGGATATGAAATTTTATAACCTTCCCTACTCCTTCAGCTTAAATTGTAATCTATTCTAACTCATAAACGGTCCAATATTCAATATTAGTGGTGAGTCTTATGCGTGGCAAATTGTTTAGAAAATGTATTTATTTATTTTTTTTTTTTCAATTGATTCATTAAATCATTGATTTGTAAAAGGCGTGGGATTGGGAAGCGCAATTGCGTATTAAGGATTTTGGCACCCCGGAGTAGTTGTTTTTTTTTTTTTTTTTTGCCCCCCTTTACCGAAAATTTTAGAGAATACTCTCCAGATGATGTAACGCAAATATATTTAGATAATGTATAATGTTATTCGAAAAAGAACACTTTGATCTTAGCCGATAGGCCGACAAGCGATGATTGTGTTATTGATTTCACACTACTATAACACAATAAACGAGTAATTTGTTACATAAATCGTTTTATAGTTGCTCCGTTGTAGCAATTAATTTTACATCATAGTCAATATTTTTAACCAATTCCGCTTGAACAATCGGGACGGCGTAGTATTTTAATGTTTCTTGGGTAACTGCGGATTTTAAATATTATGTATTTGTTACGTTCAACGCAGAGAAAACCCTGTCTGCTACTGACTATTGTTTCGACTGCTTTCGTTCCGAATCCCAGTGCCCCCGGGACGGGTCCCACAAATCGCCCCGTATACGAACACGTCAAATGGGCGATATTGGGGTGGCATATTAAAATCAAAAACTAACGCACGTTTATGGTTTAATGCGCGGGGCTCGAGTTCGGAAACAGTATTAAAAATAAATCTTAAACAATCCCCAGGTATGAATGGAAAACTCCCACGGGCGATGTGGTGGACCGCTCTAAACCGAATTAGAACAGAACAGGGAAAATGTAATTTCCTTTTACATAAATGGAAAATGGTAGATACACCACTCTGCGGGTGTGCACAGGTCCAAACCATCAAACACGTTGCAGAGGTATGCCCTCTTACAAAGTATGAAGGAGGGATAGTAGGGCTTCACAAAGGAGACAGCGAGGCACAAGATTGGCTTAGTACCCCGAAAGCTCACCTTTAGAGCAAGAGATGTGTTTGCAGTCACTCTATTGTATTTATATGTTATGTTTATATTTATTTTATAGTTTATAGTCTTTTCTCTTGTTTAAAGTTCTATATATGTTTATTTAAAAGTTTTCACCAATTAATAATAATATGCCATATGAATAAAAAAAAAAAAAAAAAAAAAAAATGGAAAAGAAAGAAGGAAAAAAAAGGAGGGGACAAAAACCAACAGAAATCGAATTCACGTAAAATCGTCAGTGTTCTAGCCTGTTCGGATCGTTATGAAAATAATCGGTACATCGACTAAAACTACGGGGCCGAGATTAATTTCACCTATCAATTAGTTGGCATCATCGTTGATCGTACACATAGTGTTTAAATAATAATCGAATGGTGTGCCGTTAATGAATTGTAATTATTAAAACAACTGATTTTCGATTAAAAAAAAAAAAAATGTCGGTAGTGTTTCGCCCGTCCCCCTCCCCGCGGGTTTACTATTTATAATAAATAGGCAATAAGCATTGTTCATATTTTCGATTGAACGAATGAAATGACCGAAAAAAAAACCAAATTCGATTCCATTATTTCATTAATTACGATTATTATACAGTGGTTACGCAACAAAGCCTAAATGTCTATAATTATTATTTATCGTGCGCTCGTAACGCGTAACCGGTAAATAATTATTAATTATTGCCAAATCATTTTCGATTCGCACGTTTGCAACAGTCGGTTTAAAATATATTGCGGAAAACCCGTACGCGTTATAACGATAATCATAATTCTAATCGCAGCGGTTGATAATTTTTGATACAAATTGCGTCTTCAAAATGTGAGTTAACGTTAAGTTTTAATAGAAATTTTTCTTATCTAATACCGTCGCGTTATCACTTGTACCCGTTTAATTATTATTAATTAACAAGTGGTGGTGGCATAACGTTTACGATTTAAAATTATTGTGTTGCGTGATACCCGGGCGCGGGCGACGGAGTTCTATTAAGTTTTACCGAGATGTGATTTTGTTATTGTTATTATTTTTATTATTTTTTTTTTTTTTTTTTATTATTATTCTCGGGAAACGCTTATTCCGGTAGTAAAAATGCATCGATTTATTTTTATGTCACGCGTCCGAAGACGCGGATTTTTCCGGCCCGGCGGTACTTTATTTAATACGTTTTCCGAAATTCCGAAAGACAACAAAAGACGATACGTCAGATTTATTTTTGTTGATTTGTCGGCTAAAAATGGGACGACGAATAAAAGACGAAACATTATTTCTCTCTCTCTTTCTATCTTTCTCCCTCTCTATCTATCTTTCTCTCTATCTCTCTAACCGTCTTCCTCTTGCCTACTAAAACCATACCAGTATGCACCGAAAGCCGTTCAGAACCGTTTTTTTTCCGGTTACAATGGTTTATCTGCTCCTTTCTATGTATCCAACCAAACCTTACACTCAGACCTAAAAATGAACACCGTGATAGAAACCGCTACCAAGTCCTACTCTCGTTGCCACAACTCTCTCTTCGACCATCCTAACATCCTAGCCAAAAATCCAACCAATCCAATGCCTGGCAGCCCTCCCAAAAGATTAAAAAGAAAGTGGTGCCGCGACCTACTTCTCTAAGTTAACCCTATAACACTGATCAGGAGTGTCACCAGTGGGCGGCTTCTCCTTCGTGTCATCTGACAACAACCTAAATTGTTAGCACTTAAGCCCATTATACATTATTTGTATAGATTGTTTAAATTCAAATAAAGGAGAAAAAAAAAAAACCAATGGTTTATCGCGGGTTTCGGTATACAAATGAAAACGAATCGACATTCCCACCTAGAACAGCGGCCTACCCCGGGGAACGGAGTGCGGCCATCTTTTTAACACGACAGTCGTCCGCAGCCGCATAATAACCACCCGGAATGTGCACATTGATCGGGGGAATAAGCGTAGATTTTTAAAAGTAAACCACTAGATTACCCCCGCGGCTTCACGACGAATAATGTGAATTCAAATAATATTTCAATTAGTGGTTATTTTTTTTTTTTCTCCCCGTGTGTACAATGCGCGCGTTATGTATGAACAACGTCGGCTGTGACACACGCGACGCATCTCCGCGGAAATCCAATAAAATCCAACACGATTATCTTAACCCGTCCCCGGGGAAAGGTTGCGCGGCACATGCGTTGGACTTATGCGGCGGAAAGCCTTGCCGGGAAATTATTTTGCCGGTTCCGCGCGAGGATTTATTCTGGATCCCGTATGTGACAATCGTTTTCGCCCGTTCCGGTATTAAGCGTACACTCATAATAAGATAAAAGTGTAAACGTTAC
The DNA here is from genome assembly GCA_956483605.1 of Tuberolachnus salignus. Classification (NCBI taxonomy): domain Eukaryota; kingdom Metazoa; phylum Arthropoda; class Insecta; order Hemiptera; family Aphididae; genus Tuberolachnus; species Tuberolachnus salignus. The sequence goes on from OY101430.1 coordinate 44,503,168, forward strand.
TTTATTATTTTATTGATTCGCACCGCCCCCCCCCCCCCCAGTCGTGCGTTTCGCAGTTTCCGGACGTAAATAACGTTGCGGCGGGACTATATGAAAACCGACGACTATAATCCATAGCGATAATTATTTTCACGATTTACAGATTTTTAAAAAAAATCTCTACATATTAATATTTTTTTTTTTTTTTTTTCACTTAATTGACTTAAAATATGCACCGTGTCGTTTATCGTTACGCCGCGCGTTCGAATTTTTAACCCGCATTAAAAATACTATTTGTATATCAATGCGATTTAACTTATCCGTGTTGCGTGTACCCGTCTATACGATTATATACATTGTTTTTTTTTTTTTTCAATTCTATTTCCCTGGCCACAGCACATGCGGATTAAAAAATAAAAAAGAAAAAAACCATCCGTGACAATTCCAATTAAATCGGATTGATTATATAGTGTACATTCGCCAACGTGCGGCGGCGGACTAGTGTTTAATATTTTTCCAGTTCGACGCGAGATTATAAATACCGATTTGGAAATATTTCCAATCGTGCCGGTATACTACGACCGAGAGTGTATTCAAATGTATGCGCGTCCGGTAATTCGACAAAAAAAAAAAAAAAAAAAAAATGAAAATAATAATAATAATAATACCGTTCTGTCTCGTTCGGACGATTCCTATTGCTATATCGGAATATATGGACGGTTAATTTTTTTTTTTTTTTTTTTTGTGTTTAAACCGTTTAAATTGTTTTTGCGTTGAAATATCGTGTCGCGGGCGGTGGCGGGAGTCAATAAATCATTGTACGTATACGACTGCGGGCGGGCGGTTAGTAGTACTGCCTTTCGTCATTCGGGAGGTTATAAAAACGTACTGGAAAAGATAATGTTTTTCTTCGCGGCGAGTACCGGCGGGATTCGTCGTCGGTAGCGGCGTTACCGGCGGCGGCGGACGTGCCATTAATTTATTTGTTTAAGATGAAGGATAAGAAGGAGCCCGGGGAAAGACACATATATGGAAAACTGATGTACAAATAACTCGGTATTTTCTCATTACTTTGAGGCTCTCGGCCGGGCCCGCGTGCGTGCGTGTGTGTCTACCTAAATAACGCCCGCCCGGTTGTACGCCGTTTTTGTTTGCACACGCGTACGCGCAGGCTACGGATAAAAGCAAACTTCCATAATGCGCACGGCGGAATAAATCGCGCGCCGTCCTGTGCCCGCCCGCCGCGCAGTCCCGCTCGGCGCCCGCGCCCGCCACGACAATAAAGGGCCGACCGTAGACGGCGTTTAAAAAAAAAAAAAAAAAAACCGATGCGCTCCTTGGGTACGCTCGCCGGTACCAAGGGCCAGGTGTTGAAAATTCCAAACGGCCGCGGGTCGTAACGATACCGGAGAAATTCGCACGCCTAACCCCGCCGTCGTCCCTTATTAGAAATGCCTAGTGATTTTGTCCGGTGCGTGAACAACAAATTCCAAGATGTAGTAGTAAAATTATAGGTCGTCGGAGTTTTTCTATTGAAAACACTCGACGGTTTGAATCCAATTGTCGACAATTGCGCATAACAGTTAACGGTTTGATGGTTTTTTTTTTTTTTTGCGTTTGTCGCGACGACAATTGAGCTACCTCGTAACCGGTATGATACGATTGTGTTTACACTCCGGTCATTTATCGTATTTTTGTGCGTCTTCGACAAATTTAAAAAAAAAAAAAAAGCCGACGATAAATCGGTTTTTATTGCCGTTGATTTCCGTCGGTTTCGTTGACCACGTTATAAAAATACACGACTCGTTACGCCCTATAACAGCGTACCGCGAGCTCGGCTTACAATCGTTTTTTTTTTTTTTGATTCGCATTCAGCATATCGACAATGTAATTGTTGTTGTTTTTTTTTTTACTAAATGTCTTATTTGACAACACAAAATATTTTAAAATAAATACATTAACAAACGTTTGGATTAATACGTTTTTACTTATATATAGTAATACAATACGAGGTGTGACAATAAAATAACGAGACTTTCTAAATGTAACCTAAACTATTAACGTTATCTATAAAACGATTATTGAAATATGATTAGAAAACACTTATCTAAAAGTACTATGAACACTGATGGCATCGATTCATTTTCTTATACGTTAGTAGCCTTGTGATTAGTGCGAGTTCGACTATACTGCCGAAAAATGTTAGATATAAAAATCGAACAACATGTGTTAACATTAAATTTCTTGTTAAATTAAAAAAAACTGCCGCGGAATCGTTTCGTATGATATGTGAAGTTTATAGTGAAGAATGTTTATCAAGAGCTCGTGTTTTTGAATGGCACAAACGGTTTTGTAGTGGAAGGGAGGACGTCGAAGACGATGATCGTTCTGGACGTCCTACCACGTCTTCAACAAACGAAAACGTTGAAAAAATCGACAAAATTAATTAATCAATATTATTATAAAGAGGTATTAATTAAATTAAGAGAACGTGTCAGAAAGAAGCGACCAGATCTATGGAAAAATGGCTGGGTTCTTCACCAAGACAATGCTCCAGCTCACAGTGCATTTTCAATTCAACGTTTTTTAACTGAAAAAAAAATTTCTGTACTTCAACATCCCCCGTACTCGCCAGACCTTGCTCCTTGTGACTTCTTCTTATTTCCTTCTTATTTCTTTTCCCATTTTCAAACAGTTGATGACGTAAAAATGAAAACGGCAGAACTTCTAAAAGGGCTGAATGAAAGCAATTGGCAACACTGTTTTCAAGAATGGCAGCGACGTATGCAACAGTGTATTGATGCTGAGGGAAGGTACTTTGAAGGTGATAATCATTAAATTATAACATTTTTAAAATAAACAACTTTCATTCAAAAAGTCTCGTTATTTTATTGTCGCACCTCGTATGTTTCGTAGTTCTATTGGGCGCGCAGGGAACGAAAAATCGGGTAATCATTGGTACGCGGCGTCAGACAAACTACGCCACCCCCGTACTAAAGAAACAGTTTAAAATAATGTATTTTTTTTTTTTTTTTTTTTTACCATTACGAACGAAATAAAACGTTGTCGTATTTCCCGAATGCCCCTCGTTAGCCGATGTCTAAAGAAAACGTAATAAATAAAATCATTCTAAAATACCTCGTTACGTCCTATCCCACGTTGGTTTCAATTAGATAACCTATGTAATAACCGTGTTGAAAGTTTAGCGGAATAATATAGGTGGGGATGTAAAGTAAGTTGTTCCTTTTGAAAAACTCTACGAGGGAAAAAAAAAACTCACGGGTTTTTTTTTTTTTTTAGAATTTATCGCTTGGGTGGGTACGACGAAGTTTCGGAATTTTTCGTAAATAGCCGACTAAATTGACCGAAAGTTTTCTCTCAAAGAACTCGAAACGCGATTATTGAACGCGAATCAAAACACTTTTCCGTATTTTACATAAATTAATGTGACTAACAACCACAAACGCCACCCCCCTCCCCCTTATCACCATCCAAACATAGATATTCATTAAAAAAATTTCACCGACGATTTTTATTCCAATTTCAGCGCACGTTCCGTAATCGTGTAGATTTCTAATTTCTACGGACGCCATTCCGGGTCCCCGACAAAATTGATTTCGGCAACGGTGACGTCAGTGTACCGTTACGCCGGTAGATCATCACTTTTTCTATAATCGACCTGTCGACTCATCGATTCGTCTCTACAATAATAATAAAAAGAATACATATATATTTTATCTTTGACCGTCCGACAGCTACGGGAAATCGCGTATATTATTTTCGTAGAACGCGCGAAAAATACCGAAATTATTATAGGACCGACGATCTAAAATTCCGCGGGCGAAAACCATAATCAAATCTGTCCAGTAGATTTTCGAGCATTTTTTTTAAAAAAATTTTGACATGTCTTATATGTCTTATGGCTGGGGGTCATTCTGTTAATTTGTCCAACACCGAGAATGTTACCAATGTTAACAAGCGCAAAATCGTCATTCCGATAACCGAACCGCCGCGAAATGTCTGTATTGACGAATTTCCCGTCGCCGATAACGAATTCAATTTTCGTTTTATCCAAAACAAATTCGGTGTTTCCTGCGCTGTTCGCGATCGCCTTTGGTTCGAGAAAGATATGACGCACGTTCCCCGGAAAGCCGTAGATTTTTTGCTCGAAAAATACCCAGACTTGGATTCTCATCTAATATGAGCGCGTGCAATACTTGTTATAAAACCTTCGCGCAATTCAACTTGTATCGACACCGTATTTTATCGACACCTATCGAGAAGCTTGAAACTCGTGAGTACGTTTCGTATTTCAGTACACACCGTCCTTTATTATCCATCACTAAAAGTATTGTAAATGACGATTCTGTAGTTTAAATTACAAATTTAGAAAAATGTATACTCAATAAAAATAATTGCTGTGATTGAAAAATAAATAAATAATTCCTGTCTTTGAAACTTGTTTATTTTTTACACGTGTTAAAAAAGTTACCTACAGTTTAATCCTCGTCTCCTCGTATCTAATACCAAATTGACATCGACATTCCTTATGTCAACTATATTCAGTAGAAACAAGACATATACATGTACCGATGTATCTGTATGTAGTGTAGATACTCTTAGTTTTTTTTTTATCTAAAATTGTCCATATGCAAGCCACAGACGGTTGGTGGAGAACCGTTTTTTTTTTTTTTTTTTTTTTTATTCGTTTTCTAAATCAATATTATTGTACAGTGGCGTGAGAAATTCGGTGTGAAATTTTAATCGTAGAGATCGGAAATGTCCATTTTTACAGACTTTTTCGAAATATCGAGCCCGTAAGCTACATTTTGAAAATTGTTCAGAAACACAAAAAAAAAAAAAAAAAAAAGTTATAAAAATATAGTATTTGATGAGTTTTAATAGTATTTTTTTTTTTTTTTTTTTTTTTTTTTTTTAACTTCCTTTAGTTTGATCTGAAATAAGTTCAAGTAATACAATTTCTAATCATTTCCGCTTTTGACTCTGTCGTTTACTCGTGGCGCATATGCCGAAACGTTTAGAGTGAAACTGAGCCATTTCTATTGAGATTGTCGCTGATATATTTTTACCGTTGATAAAGCTGATTTTTCTGAATTTTTTGATATCAAAAAATCATTTCGGCCAAAACTATCGATTACGTCCGTTTGCCTATTAAGAGCTCATTGAAATTTTCGAGGTTTATTATTTTTATGATTTTATTTGGACGCAAACCGTTTGGCTTCTTCAAAATGCGCGACAATTGTGTACAAGATTCCTCATCCGACTAAACGTAAGACGCTCATTATCTGGGATAGTATTGACTTTTTTTGGGGATGTTTTTCTGACAATTTAATAAACGACAGGCTCTTAAATTATATGTACATTATCAATATTTTCGTTGCCTTTTTTTCGACGGAGAAACTACGGCTGCAATCCGAGTTGAGCACAGTCGATATTTTTCACAATCCAATTGAACACGGTTTTGTTAGGTGAAATGTTATCGTAAATACCCTTACGGTATTAATTCTTATCACTCTCATTCGTATCACATTGGAAGAACGTTTTTGTTATAATGTGGCAAAATAAGTAATGGATGGACGGGCAAAGAATAACTACGACTTAATTACATGTAAAACAGTTGCCTTTGTGACGATATTAAAATATCGAAAATACGATTAAGTTGTTTTTTTTTTTATGTTTATTGACGTTTCTAGTTCAGACGTTTTACCGAAAAACGTAAAACCCCGTCAACGCAATATTTCGTATAGAATTTGTTTTCTTCTATTTATGCGCGTTTTAAATGTGGTTTGGCTACCGTAAAAACTATCGAAAAATTTGATACGAACATACGACCCCGTATAATTTGCACGCGGTGGTAAAAAAAAAAAAAAAAAAAAAAGACGTATCAGGGAAGCCATTCCCTCCTGTATTATATTACCCATCATTATTATTTTTATTGTTACCGTTCGTATTTCCATAGTCGATACGAACGGCCGGCGATCTGTTTCGCGTGCGGTTCACTTGGGCATCTCGCGTTTCCGGGAGGGTGAAAAATTTCGCTTTGTCAAACCGCTACATTATTCGACTTACAAACAACATACGCTCGGAGTTTTATTTTTTTTTTTTTTTTGAATTTTTTTATTTTTTTTCTCTCTCTCTCTCTCTCTCTCTCTCTCTCTCTCGCCCGGTTTAATTGAATACGCGTAATGTCGCTACGAGGGGGAGGGGGAGGGGCGGAGGACATTAAATGCGTTATTATAATTTATAGGTTTTTTTCTACTCGCGACGTGTTGTATTTTATACGGGGTGGAACAATATCGTCGACTGTCGGACGATTTTTATAAACGCGTATAAAAGTATATGGAGGTACCTCCTATATTTATATATACCGCTGTGTAATATTCGCCTTATCGGTTAGTCGTCGCTGTGTTTATGCACCATTATCGTAATGACGGTAATAATAATAAAATAAAATAATAATAATAGTATAGGGGAAAAAATGCCTAGTTCTAGCAGATGTTTAGCAGGGGTGGTCGGTCGATCGTTGTTTTGCGGCAGAACTCCTGCATTTATACGCTTCGAAAAGATCCATAAAAATGCTTTCAGACAACAGTGCACGCAATATAAAACGACTTTTGACTTTTAGTAAAACCGGACTTTTATTATTGTATTATTGTTATTATTACTTTTATTTATTTATTTATTTTTTTTTTTAATTTAAAGGACACGGTAGATATGTGTTTTATACGAAATTTGTTTCAAACAACGCGTTTAAAACACGTAACTTTCCTGTTTTTTTTTTTTTCAAATTATTCTGATAGTATTTTGATAGACAAAAAAATTACAATTTTTGATTGCGAGCGAAGCATACAAATGTATTGCTTGTAGTTATGTACAATAAAAGCTGTGTTAATTTTTTTATTTTTTCAATGTACACTTTTTTAAATAGGAATAATGGTCCAATTTATTCGCTCGGTCACTCTTTAGGTTTGCACGTGAGAGAAACGACATTGTTTAAAACGTTTAAAACGGTTTGGAGTATAAAATGCAATTTTTTTTATTTTCTTGAACACGTTTAAACGATTTTTTTATTTTGAAAAATGTCATTTTTCGGAACAAGTTTTTCCAACGCCACTGAATAAATAATATCGTGTTTTTTTTTTTTTTTTTGTTGCATTTTTCACGATTTCAGTCGTCGCTCGCCATATCGAGAAAAATCTACAAAAGGTAGAGGGTGGACAACAGATGTACGTGTGAATTTTGAAACAAATTTTTTACCAGATGCGTATTTTAATAGTTCATTTTTACAAATATAACAATACCATAGAATCAGATTTCAAATAAATAAAATATCTCCAGTTCGCGAACAACGATTTTAGGTGCATATGCAATTTGTGTGTATGTATTTCATTTCAAATATTTTTTTTGCTTTTTACGATTTAAATTGGTAAAACCAGATCGCTGAGCAAAACATAACACCAAGCATGAGATAAGGAATAAATAAAGTCCTATAGTTGATAAGATAAAAAAATAAATATTGACAAAGTTGTTAGCCACGAGACGTAAAAGCTTACATCACGTTGATAAATCATGGTGATGACCTTAAAAATATTTTATACTTTTACGTTTCATGGCTCATAATACTTTGTCAATATTGATTTACTTCTTATCGACTATTGTTCACTTTTTTCATCCTGATAATTTTCAACCTTGATATTATTTTTTCACTTGGCGATCATTTTTTAATCGTAAAAAATAAATAAAATCCATAGAAATTGCGTTATTTAACCTAAAATCTCTGCTCGCGAACCGAACGATTTCCCTTTTATTTTCTTGAAATACGACCCTATGGTATTGTAACACCTGTAAAAATGAACAGTAAGGATACGCCCGTGATTGTGGATATTTGAGAGACATTTACTCGTTATGGGTGTAGGTAATTCCAAACGTATTGTCGTATCGATATGATGATGTTCATCCGATTTGTTTCATCAGTAGATTTAGATAGTTATTACTATATCGTTAGTCGTTACTATTATTATAGACATTGCAACTACAAAACACTCGTAAATATATACCGAGCGTATTATACCTAGTCAAGTACGGTGTGGGCGTAGACGAATTTTGAGAGCACACGCAGTTGACAAAAGTGTCCGCCTGTCCATTTTTTTTGTTTTCTCTATTTTTAAGGATTTGTAAGCATTAGGTTCACTTTGACGCCAATACATTAACAATCTGCACCCGGTGCAGAGTTTTACGATTTGGGAATCCATCTATACGCCATTGAACTGACGTATCGATTATACAAACTAATAACAGAAATTCTCCGACGAACGCACCGTAATACCGTAATCGTCCGATTAGCTACGCATCATTTTATTATATTCGTAAACAATTTTTTTTTAATTTGATCATTTCAGTTCAGATCAGATATTGTAATGCTCCACTGCTCCACTGTTTATCGATACATCGAAAACGCCATTTTGATTTCGATAATATTATTGTGATTGCATTGGTGACTACGTTGTCTAGACAACTGTATCATTGGTATTTGTATTTTATCATAAAAACACGGTTTCTTTTACAATTTTATTTTGAAGCTTATCTTTATGTCGTTCGTATGAAACAACACACTCGTATTATTTTATCTACCACCAAATGAAAAATCCTTTGTATACAGTTTTAAGTATAGTTAAACAAAAGTACTTTTACTTTTTTTTTTTTTTTTTTTTTTTAATGTCATTTACAAGTTATTACCAAATTACAAAAATACAACCATAAAATAATAAAATTTCGTATTCTAAGTACCCTGCAATATTGAATACGAAACCACTCTCGAACAAATATAACCGACCAAAAGATAAACTAAAATAAAATGTTAGGAATTACATTTTTAAATTATATGTATAAGAAAACGAACTTTGGCTATAAAGTTACTAAGATTGGTATCTTAGAAACTAAACGTGGAATTTTCCAAACTTAAATTGAATTTGTCAAATTGTTTAGACTTATAACATGTTATATAGGTACCCCAAAAGCTGGCCAAATCCAAAAGACGTACTATTTAATAAAAACAATTAATAAATTAAAAATTAAAAATTTGAAGCAATTATTGCATCTTTTTTTTAGATTCTGTGTGTAGTGACGAGGAATGTATTGGTTTTACTATGATGTGTGTAGTTTTTTTTTTCCTACTCGTGAACCGCTTTTCTACCAGAGATTTTGCTCCGATTTTACCATGTTTAGCATTTTTTTTTGTTTCTGAAAGCATTTTGGATCTGGTCGGTGTATTGATAAAGTCATTTGTTGATTTTATCGTATTTTTCTTATTTGTTGTCGTTGTTTTCTATTTGTTTGTAACCCGGTTAGGAGTAACCGTAGAAATCTGAAATTTCCACCGAATTAACCGAATGGTTAACCCTGAAATCGTAATAATCATGGGTATGCCGTGTACTGTATTTTCCGATTTACGCGGACAAAACTCTTATTGTTCTACAAAAAAAAAAAAAAAAATATATATGACGAATTAAAACACGTCCGATAATAATCCGTTTTGTAGTTATAAATAATTTATATTTTATGAAAACTGCGCCCGGAATCCATTATTCGTTAACATTTTGATTTGTCGTCGCGCACAGATATAAATCGAATTCCTCTGTACGTCCAATACCTTCCCCACTTCCCGCCTACAACAGTGGCCATCCGCCCCTCCCCCCTTCATACGCGGTGCAAAGTAATTAGCGATAATATTTTGTAGTTTCGATGGAAATATTGTACCGAATAATAATAACAGTAATAGAACACTAGAATTCGTTATTGTTGAGCGTAAGCGACAAAATTAAAATCCGTAACGCAATACGCGAATAATTACTATTTTAAATGCGTGTTACGCAAAAAATTTACTAATATTGTGTTCGGCGAATCAAAATCGCATAGTTTATTCGAATTAATCGAATACACAATATCGAGAGCGATTTAATAACGCCCGCATTATTCCCGCGTTACGATATCGACAATTGAAAACCGTACGTTATTCGATTATTCGGGTGCACGCGTAATGGAAACTGCAAACTGAACAATACTAATGTTTTACAAATAAATAGATATTTACGGTTCGGTGTTTTAGGTTGAATTCTACCGGATTTCCACCGTGTTTCTTGTATAGTTAAGTACGGTCAAGTTTAAACCAAGTACACGCGCCCCTAACGAAACCCCGACGGAGGGGTGCGACAGACAATTTGCCATCGTCGAACACCAATAATTTGCCGACATCGATAAACGGGCTCGAACTCAGTATTTCGTCCTTTGATAAATTGTACATATTATCCGTATATATATACTTTTTTTTTTTTTTTTTTTTTAACACGTACAGTTTTACAATAATAAACATGTTCGGGGATTTACATAAAAATAAGCGCGAGATTGACACGAAGAAATAATCGCCCGGCGGCAACACTTGGTGGCCAAAGAGGGTTACTTCAGGTCACGGTTTCAATTTCGCTTTAACCTTTCCCGGTTGGATTTGCTGGAACGGATTCAGAGTTTAGGGTCAAAGTGGTTTTGTAGGACAAGCACGGAATTTTAATTTTTAGGCATTTTTGGCGTCTTCTTGAACAGTTAACATGAATGCAAGGTGTGATTCGAAACGTACGGGGGAGCGCAATGTAATCATCCGTAGTGAGGTCGATTGGAATGTTTGGATTTTGTAAGTATTAGATTTCTTTCGCTGGTCCTCACAATTGGATTCCGGATAAACCAAATTGGCTTGAGGCGCAATTTGTATTAGTAGCAGTTTTGTATTTAGGTCAGTTTTTGACCTTGCCTTCCTATAACTGGGAAGAGTGCTCTTCGTCTGGCATTCAGCACGACACGTTTCTGCTTAATATGTATGGCCCAGGTAAGTCTTTTGTCAGGTGTGACACCCAAATATTTAACACTGGAGAAAGAAGGAATAACTTTATTGTTTAAATGGACTGGTGGTACTGTGGTTTGTTTGAGGGTGAAGGTGATGTGGGATGATTCATCATTGTTTATTTGTATTCTCCATTTGGAATACCAATCTGCAAATAGGTTTAGACGACTTTGTATATAACTTTGTCATCAGCCAAGTCGGCTACAGAAGTTTTAGAAGTGGTTGGTTGATCGGCTGAATAGTATGGGGGAAGAGATGGCGCCTTGAAGGACACCAGCTAGGATTGGGGCTAAATTTGAGATTTCAGAGCCAATATTTGTGGCGAAGAATCTGTCTTCGAGATATGACTTAAAAAATAAATAGTCCGACGGTGGAAGAATTATGTTTAGCTTGTGTAAAAGACCAGAATGCCAGACTCTATCGAAGGCTTTGAACAACATCGAGTAGGATAGCTGAGCAATACTTGGACTTCGCTTCCAAGAAGTGGGCAATTGAATCAGTCATAATATAACGGCGATAATCACGTAAAAATAAACCAGACAAAAATTTAAAAAATGAGTAATTATTAGTGTCGCTCGGTAGTTAAAACTTCCAAGTTTGGGAGTTAGGGTGTCAAACACACGCGCACAAACTTGAAAACAGATTGACCCCCTCCGGACAACGATAATAAATTATACGAAATGTGAAAATTATAATCGATTACGTTATTTGTTCGGAAAAATAATTACACCAGAAAACGTAAATACCATTTTTGTGCTAAACGTATGACATCATTTGTTTTTGTTGCTTAGGCTCTCGTCTCCGGCAGTTTTTGTCGCGTTGTTTCCGCGGAGGTCTCCGTAGTTCTTTTGACTTGCTGGGACTTGAAACAAACGACTGCGAATAAAAACGGAGTTAACGATGTACCGATATAATAAATATTGGGACGTAATGGACAACTATAAATAATTTCGCGTTTTTTTTTTTTTTTATTTTTTTTATTCACAAAGGACACACGAGCACTAACGTTAAAAACAAAAATGAAAAACAGCAAGCAATTCATCGATTTCTATCGCGTAAACATATCAGCTATCTGCACAGAATCAAGGGGCTAGGCGGATCGGGGATTTTTATTGTTCAGGGACGGGAAGGGAAAAAATGAATTAATCAAAATTGACTTGCTCAAAAATAGGAGAACGGGAGCGGTTTTTTGTTTGTTTTTATTAAGGGGCTAAGATACACAATTTATGTACACGACGGCACAATCAATCGTAAAAAAACACGTCTACAGTTAAAATCGTCCGACACTATTTGCGCCGGTTCCGCCGATTTTCGGACTGTTTTCCGGATTAACCGAGTGGATTAAGTTCCATTCGAAATCATTCTTCCATCCATTGTTACCAATGCGTTTTCGGTACGATCACATAAAAATCAAAATAATAGTCAAGTGTTTCGGGCGATTTTTCGGTGGTACCGTTTAAACCGTTTAAGGTGTCCGTTCGTGTATTCCTTGGACACGAAGACTGTTAGAAATAATGGTATCATTAAAGAAATAATATTATCTCTCACGCCTCGTTTCTCTGCCGTATAGTCGATCAGTAATTAAATTAAACTATCACGCGCATTGCGTGTACGGTGTACATATTATAATAGATTTCATACTATTAGACCATATACGGGGTACGCCCATTGCGATATCTCCTGAGATAACGAAAATAATCAAATTATGTTTGTTTTGTATATATATATATATATATATATACATATATGTCTCATAGAGATAATGACTACAAATTTTTTTTTTTGTTTTTTTGCCTAGAGGCATTTTTTTTTTGTTTAAACGAATCATTAATAAATACAAATCAGCCGGAGTATAAATACATAAAAATGTAATACACAAAATGGCGTCACGAAAATCGCACATCTCGAAAAATAAGTTTCAAACGTGCGTTTCGCCGAACCAATACGTTTAATATAAATCAACAACCGATTGCAAGTGCAGTTAACGGCCGCCTCTTTTCCGATAATATTTAATTTCATAAACAGTAATTATATTCCGAATATTGGGGGGAAACAGAAAAATGTATGCCTATCGCAAAAATGGAAGTCAAAATTTTACGATTAGTACAGTAGTTCTTAACCTTTTTTTTTTAAGCTACCGTCACCCTTTAGAAGCAAAATATTAATCAACACCCCTTAAAATAAAAAAAATGGTATATAATTGAAAATTGAATAGAAAATATAAATGTACAATGGAAATTTTCTAAACAATAAATGTATAACTGAAATTAATAATAATAAGTTATAATTATTAGTAAAGAGATGGTCGTACTTGGTGCTACAGAGCCAATTTTGTTACGTTGGGTTCAATGCTCGTAAAACGAAAGCACAGGTCTCTTATTTTAACGATGTCGAGTCGATTTCTTTTTTCTTTTTTTTTTTTTTGTAATTAGATCCGTTACCGTGCTGGATCCTCGTTCGTCGAGGTAATAGTAATGGAAAGCAATTCATAATTTGTTTACGACAGTCCGCAGTCCATGGTAGACACGACTGGCGGGTAGATCGGAGCCAAAATTCTGCGAGGTGTTCAACATCCTTATAGCTAGATTTTAATATCTCATTAGTTGAAATTACGATCAATTCTTCTTGGATCTGTAAATCTGCTGTTTCAATATTCACAATGGGATTTACGACCCGTCGAGGAGGAACTTCCGGGGACAAAATATCTTCGAAACGTTATGGCAAATCCTTATTCAAAGACTCAAAGGTGTTCACAGTAAATTTGTGTGTCGTCAAAGGAGATTTTATTACTGTTGTCGTGTGGATCCGACAGGATTTTTCTTGCTTACCGCCCCCCTCCCCCCTATCGCGTCGAAATAAGTTCACTGCCCCTCAGAACCTCTTCACCGCCCACCGGGGGGGGAGGTGATATTGCCCACGTTGAGAACCACCGGATTAGTATGTGCGTGAGTACTTTCGAGGGCTGAAATCAATTCATTTTGCCCTCTTGAACGGTATACATTGGCCGGCCAACGTAGGGAAAATCGGAATATTGGAACGAGATTTCATTTTTTCGCATTGTCCAAAATGTTTGGAAAACGTACGCCGACTTCGTAACAGAAATAAACAATGCTTTGTTGCGTTATAACACCGTACGTATAGAGGCGGTGGTAGGCGTATTCCGATATGACTCTTTTTCTTTTTCTTTTTTTTTTTCCAACCTCTCGTATGACGTACAGGTATGGCGTACCCTGTTATTATTTTAATAAGCATTTCCAAGGGAAATTACACGGTTAAAAAATAGTATAACGCGGGTCGCCGTATACATAAAATATATCAGATAACTGGCGGCACGGTTGTATTTTATTGTAAATTTCTCTGATGTAGTAGTAATAGTAGTAATAGTAGTAGTTGTAGTTTTTTTTTAAAATAATAATTGCCATTTTATTTCGAAATTGAAGTGATATTTTATTACTATAATAATAATTCATATGCGCAGCGTTTATGTAATGTATGTAATTATTATCTGTTATCTGTTACATATACAATATTCTCTATATGTATTGTAATAATATGTAATGCTGACGGTTGTTGAAAAACGAAAAAAAAAAAAAAAAACAATAAAACTGTCCCTGAGTTTAAATTATTCAACGGTTTTGCTTACGCGCGTGTGCGTTCAAAACATTATTTCGAGATTTTATTATTTATAGGCGATATTTTTTTTATCAATATTTCATATTTGTATACGGAATAACTCCCCGCGGTTGGTATTCCGACGAGTATATGTCGTCTGAGGGACTACGAGGGCGGTTATCAGGCGTGCACCCGCCGAAAATATGATCGGAATGTGACGTTTTCGATTTTAATAATACGAGGAGAGTATATCGTTCGAGTTGAATTATCTCGAAATCGATAATTTTATTGCGTACGATTTATAACACTGCAAATACAACGGCGTCGCGCTCCGCCCCGAAATAATATTTACATATTTTTCGTCGATACATCACCGAAAAAAAATTAACTTATATAATATCACAGTAATTTTAAAAGTTGATACCCGAACATCATAAAAAAAAAAAACCCGTATTGTATTAAATAATTTATAATAATTCCAAATTAATCTTGCGTTTAACACTATAATTTAATAGACAAGGACACCCTGTGCGTCTACTTGAATAATAATAATATATCGTTTAAACTATGATGTGTGTGTTGTTGGGTTTTTTTCTATTTTTTTTCCGTCTGTGACAACTTTTTTTTACCAGATTTCTTGCTCTGATTTTTAAGTGAAACTATTTAGGAACTAGGAGGTCATTGTACGATGTTTTTTTTCATAATAATTGGGAAAAAGCGATAAATATTTAGCTTTCGGTTAGGTTAGGTTAGGCTACGGTTATCGAACAAAAAGACTAAAATTAAAAAAAAAAATAAAAATGAAGAATAACTGCACGTTTATATCATACGCACTACGCGGGGCGGGGGGTACCTATTTAAACTATTTGTAATATTTGTATTTCGTATTTTAAAAACCTTTTGATATTAGAATTTCGTGCGTAGCAATTAAATATATTTTAAAAATAAATATTTTTCGTATCATATAATATTTAATGAATATATATTACGATGGCGTTTTTACTAGAATTCCAAAAGTATAGTATTCCTGACACGAACGAAAAAAAAAAAAATACGCGTAGGTTTTACACGAAACGAAATAAAATATAACAATCTTTAGAATGATTCAATCTGTTCATTTTGAATATAGTTCACTGTTATCCGCAGAGGTTATCGGTTTAACGTAGTATAATAATAGGTTACGCCTCTAAAAGGTCGACGAAATCAATAATAAAATCATATCGATAATCCTTGAAACTATAGTGTTTATTATGGAAACTAGAATACTAATTCGATTTTTGTATTTTTAAAAAAAAAAACCGTTTTCTAATTAAATACGCGGTTCATTTTAAATTTTCAACTCGTAAATGGTACATAACTGGAATAAAAAAAAAAAAAATTTTTTATATTTTCATTACGTCCGTGACGCGTTTCGATTGAACTATATATTCCGCATACCTAACCATTTCATATAAATTAAATTCGTAACCATCGTCACTGGAAGCACTCTTGTTAATTCGCGATAAAAGCGACTTTGCTGTTTCGAAAATAAATTATTTTATCGAATCAAAATTTGGAGAATATTGTCCCATTTAATGCGCACACACACAACAAACTGAATATTTGAAAACCTCGTCTGCACACTTAAATCATATTATTTGTTCGCTAAAATCATTCCTCTTTTCTGGCAAATTGTGTCGCGTTTTTATATTACCGACCGCATTTCGCCGTCCCGGGGTATTTTTTTTTTTTCTTTTTCTTTATATTTTTATTTTAATATTATATATTTTCTTTATACAAATGTTTCCTCGATTTTATATATTCTACGTACGAACTGATGTATGCGTGCGTATAGATTGTGTGCCAGTTTAGAATAAAGATATTTTTATTTTTTTTTTACTTGTATAAACATTGTTTACGTATACAAAAGTGATCAAAGACTGTCTTTTATGTCGCTTCGTTTGTGCTTATAGAACATTATGGGGGGTTTTTTTTTTTATTCACCTCTTACCTTTTTGCAATTACGATACATGGTCGTTTAACGTTTTTGGCGAAATTGTTGGGTAAACGAAACATAAATAAAGGGTTGACAAACAAAGTTAGTATTATTATATACATATATATATATATATATATATTTTATTTTATTATTTTTTTTTTTCGTCGCTTTCTTAAGTTCACAAAAGAAGCGGAATAAAAGTGTGCGGCGCGATAAAAAAAAAAAAAAAAAAAAAAACGTAAAACATATAATACGAAAATAACAGCAGTTTAGTGGACACCGTGTGCGTTTTAGATTTTTTTTATTATTATTTCTATATATTTTAAACCGACACCCCGTAGAGTACTCTTATACGTTTTTATTCCTTTCATTTCCCATCTCGGATGTTACGAGAAGAAAAAAAAAAATCTACACACAGCGTAAAATCCACTTAAATAACGTGTAAATACAACCTTTTTACCGCGGTATATTACATAACTTGAATTTGATATTGTACGTTACGGTGCGCATTGTATGTAAGTAGGTACTAGCGGTTATTTTTACTATAATGTTTTATTTTACTCGTTCTATTTACCAGCGTGTATGGATTTGTAATTTTATTTTATTTAAACGACTATACAAATACTACTAAATTTATTACCAAGATTGCGAATGTAATGCCCTATAAAATCCTAAAAAAAAAAAAAAAAATTGCTTTTACGCACTTACAAACATTCGTATGTTTTTAATGATTTTTCTATAAATGTTAAAAAAAAAAAAAAAAAAAAAAAGGCTTTAGTTAAAGGTATAGTTTTGGTATAAATGATAATGTTGGCCGAATTCTTGTGCAAACGCACGCAATCGACCATTTTTCATTTGGCATTTTTTTTTTTACTATATTAAACCATTAAAGGCAATTGACTTGAATAATAAAATAAAATAGTATAAATTAAATTCGCGCGTGTTACGACGACGAAACGCGTACTGAACGATAACGTCAGACGTCGACTTTATTGCTCTTTTATTCGATTTTCAAACAGGAGATCCGGTGATTTTAAATGTGCCACGTAAGTTTTGCCATGGACACTCTTTAAAGAAGGCACATGTCCGTTAGTACAACTCGATTATCCAATGCCATAGGGTAACCGTCTATGATAAAGACTCGGCCTTGGCCCGATCTCTTTTCGGACATTAATAATAGGGCCCCATCATTTTGGACCAAAGTTTGGCTGCCGAACCGAACGAACGCTCCATTACAATAATAAAAACCTTCTGTTTGTTCTTTCCTTTTTTTTTTTTTTTTTTTGTTTCCGATTTGTAATCGACAACAAAGAAAAAAAGGTTTTTAATGTACCGCCATGCGCGGTACTACAAACAAACACCAATGTCTTAGCGTCCAGTAACGGCGTTCCGCAATACGCCTCCATTCATATTCACGGGTTGGGCATTTCGCGTTCCCAGATACCAGACGTGAACAAGCGAAAGATGAATTCATCTGAATCCGAAAGATAAAAAGGCCGAGCTACAAAAAAAAATCCTAACTACCGACACGCCATTGTGAACACTGTCCGGTTTCCCGGGTGGAGTGCAACTACCGAAGGCATCACGCGGCCCATCGCTCGAACAGTCCAAAGACCTCCTGAAAACCCGGCACTGGCTGCAAACCAGATTTGGCATTTCTCAGTTATCGACTACCCGAGAAACTCGACTAATCTACTTAACATTTAGCACCGCGAGGAGATGAATACTATCCCCGGACAGACCCCGGGTCGACGCGACTGTCAGAGGAGATCACACTGGCCAAAGACCAAGCCGTGATCTCGCTAGATATGTAATCGACAGCAGTTGGAGGATTCGTGTGAACATTACTACCCCACTGCTGCCATCGTTTAATCAAGCGAACAAAAATCACAGTAGTTGATGGTAATGCACATGCACAAGCCTCCCACTACACCCCCTTGCATCGTCAACTTAACCTAACTGACGCTGTTGTTCATAGATCTTCGCGGCCAGATTTACGAAACCAGCCGGTCTATACACCCCGTGCCTCGTCGTCCTCTCATCAACCCGGTTCGCAGAACCAGTCGAACTAGAAAGCTGGTACGTTCTGGTCCTCTTATGGACCCGTGGACTTATTCTTGGTGTCCTGTTCGGGAAGTTCAGTGAGCTCCTCGCTGACGATTGGCCCTGACCTCGGCCTCAGCGGCCCTCTCGTCTTATTCCTTGCAACGCAGTATGTCTTCTACCATCCCATAGAAACACTGCATCCGTCTCCCGGGACGGAAGGTCCGCGGGATCACAGAACATGTCCTGGATATCGTTGGGGGCCTGGGTTCCTGTCATCTACAAACGCCTCCGCTTCGGAGCCGGGAGGCCTTCAAGTACGGCTAATCGAACAGAGTGTGTTCTGCGGTGTCTTCAAGACGCCCGTAATAGAGACACTCCGCGTTCGAGGCGTGGCACAGGTGGTGGAGGTAGTTCCGGAAGCATCCGTGCCCTGAGAGAGCCTGAGTTAGGAGGAACGTGAAATATTTGGACAAAAACAAAAACCTACTCTAACCAATCGTTTTGCCCATAAAATGGGCCGTATTTAGATATTGGGGGGCCACTTGAAATGTATTTTGCCCGAACACATTTTTAGGACATGGCGCCACTGCGATTACCCGCTTTATACATATTTATATAAAAATTATTTTAGCGTGTAAAAATCTTAAAATAATATTTAAAATTCAAATTTTGGCTCTGAAAACTCCAAAAATACCCCAAAAACCCTAAACATCTATACAAAAAAAAAAAAAATTGTGAAAATATACTTTCATTTGAAAAATTCAAAATTTAATTTAAATTTATGTAAACATTTTTAATCGAATTTCGCAAAAAATCGTTTTTCGTATGCAATGATTCGTCATAAAACAAATTACCACATTTATCCAAACCTTTCCAAAATTCCGCTTAGAACAGTGGCCATTAAACCATTAACCGTATCCTGCAAGTTTTGATATTTTTTTATAACGCTGATAAAAAGGTGACATATATGCACATTAAGAGGAAGTTATATCACCCGTATTTAAGGAGTTTTTTATAGGCAATTTTAACAACGTTTTTGCCAATGATGGTAATTTCAATTTAAAAATATTCAATTTCACTATTAAATAATTGTACGTGTGGACATTATGCCAAATAGTTTTTGTCTAATCGTGATATAAAATGTATACGAAAAACCGTACCGCGCGAGGAACTACCAAAATCGCGTGGCATATTCAGAAGAACTTTATCTGTACCGTAGCGTGCCTATTTTTTTTTTCTTTGATACAATAATTGTTATCAGTTTGAAAACTTTAGGTTATTTCGGTGTATTAATTTACTTATAAACAACTTTTATGTGCTATCAAAAAAAAAAAAAAAAAAAATAAAATAAAATAATAAAAAATAAGGGCACGCTACGGATACGGATAAAGTTCTTCATAACGCGTTGTGAAATTTTAGTAATTCTACGCGAAAATACTTAAAAAGTATTGTTGTGCCGGGCAAAACAGTTTTTACAATCAAATCGCGGGGGATATGATTTAATTATATTAAAAATATTTGGCGAAATCACGTTTATTGAATAAACGCTATTCAAAATGCTGTTTGCATAATAATTATAGTCTGTAGTATTCGCGTATACTCTATATCTGCGATCATATGTATTCGAATCCAAAACGTACTAATTGTTCTTTATGTTTTTGCGATTTTTACTTTTTTTTTTTTTTAATATATATATATATATATATTTAATTTGTATTATTACGTTCTGGGCATTTTTCAATTTTTCGTAGTAGGACACAGCCAACACTGGAACGTCATAACTATTTTAAATCGGACGAATCGTTCTGAATAACCCTCCTGTATAATAGTATTTATATCTTTGACCGTTATTCGACGCCGAACACAATTATATCTGTAAACTGCTCGGGATGTAACCATTGACGTACATCTCGAACAATATCGTCAATACAACAAAAAAAAAAAATATATATATACATATATATATATATATATATAATAATATTTTAGCAGTGCCCGTGTAAAATAAATTACCGTGAGTAATTCATAAAAACTAATCGAATCGGAAGTTCAATCGTCGTGTTTATCTAACGGATATTTATTTCCTTATTTGTACAGACTGGCCCAAACGAGTGAATACGTTTTTGTTATTATTATTTTTTTTTTTTTTTATTGTTATTTTAGGTCTAGATTTTTTGAATAATTTAACTACAATTCAAAACGATCGGCGGTTAGGACGGCGTCGTGATTACACACCACAAAAAAAAAAAAAGCATACTATTACGTTATCAATCTTAGATCCGCGATAAGCCGTGATCCCGGTCACCAGTGGTAACGTACAAGACCAAGTACCCGGTGAGACACAATTAATCCCTGCCAATACAGATCGTTTTGGATATTTGTGAATTATTGATTTCCCAATGTAATTTTTCAGAGATTAATAGGTCCGAATAAAAAACTAATTTCATTACCGAATTCGCGTATATTATATTATAAAAAGATTCGTGTATTTAATCAACAATGTTTTTTTTTTTTTTTTTTTAACAACCCCAATTGTCATAAAAATAATCTGCAGAGTGGATATACGGATTAAATATTTGTTCAATAAACACAATTTTGTATTTACATTTGCTGTTATACGAGGCCTGTTCAAAAAGTATCGGGACAAATGTTATTACGGCTAATATGCACACGATAACGTTTCAAATTGTAAATAGACGTATTCCCCGGGTATAAGTGGATATTTTTCAACAAAACCCAAAGTCGCTATCTTGGCTCGGTTTAATATTACACGGTGGTTAAATCCAGTCAGTTTTTTTTGTTCGCCGTTTTCGACATGTCCGACATTAACGAACAACGCGTGTGCATCAAGTTTTCCTTGAAACTTGGTAAAAATGATGCAACGGAAAGGACTAAAACTGTGCTCTTGGGTATGATTCATTAAGTGGTTCCCGTGACTTTCGAGTGTTTCAAGGACAGTCGGTGGTCCACTGAAGACGATCCACGTGCTGGAAAACCGTCGACGTCATACGGAAACGATGGTGTGGAGACATTTTGCAAAAAAATGCGAAATGTCCGCCGATTAACCGTTCGTGAGTTAATAAAGCGAATCTCAATTGAGTCTTGCCATGCAATTATACAGGAAAATGTACAGACGAGAAGGGTCGCGAATAAAGAAAAATTACTGTGGCTCCGCAATTCCCCATATTCACCTGATCAGGCCCCGTGTGATTTTTCTCTATTCCTGAGACTAAAATCTGCGCTTAAAGGACAACGATTTCAACATGTAGAGGAAATTAAAACGAACGCGGCAACAGAACTCATAGTTTTAACTTTGGAACAGTTCCAAAGGTTTTTTGAAAAATGGCAAGATCGCCGGGACCCGCTGCATATCGCCCGGAGGAGAGTATTTTGAAGGAGATATCTTCAAATAATATGTAACTTCATTTTTGTAATTATTAAAAACGAAATCCTGGTATTTTTTTTTGAACAGACCTCGTATACTCACTCGAAAAAAATAATTTAATATAACGTTGATTCGGTAAATGTAAAAACGTGCGATTTGTTATAAAACTGTTTGCAATACAATTATTATAAATTTAAAACGTAGGAACAAATCGTGAATATAATGAAATACACATTCGGCGATTATTATAAGTATTATAATATTTAAAATGTTATTTGTATGAACAAAATACCATTAATACCTAAAACACGAGTACGGTTTTCAATAGTTGTATCAAATAGACGAAATATTGGACAATTTCATCTACAAAACAAAAATTGCACGGGAGAAAAATTAATCATTTTTTTTTAACGTTCGTGGTTTTTCGTTTTTTTGTTTTTTTTTTTTTTATAAGGTGACTTTTTTTTCTTTTTTTTTTTTCATTATCCGTCGATTATCATGGAGGGTTTTCGGTAAACTTGAGGAGTAGGCGACAAATTGAATATCAATTTTTAGACGACAACCCTTCGTTACTACTCCGGACTAAATTTTAAAGGGGTTATAGCTCGAAAATGCACATAATCCAATATTAGTGTTATTTATGCGTGGCAATATTTGTAGAAAAATATTATTTTTTCGAAGCTGGTTCCCAAAAGGGGGGTGCTGTTTTAAAATCAAATATTATGTTTTCATGGTGTACCTACAGAACGGGGAAAACTTTCTTTTTTTTTTTTAATTGTCGTAGGTAAATATGAACAACATTGCACGGTTCTAGAGTGTTGACTGGAAAAAACCAAAATCGATTTTATCATCGTCGATAATAATCGCGCAGGATCACGATAAAAAAAAAAATAAAATAATATTGTGTAGTGCTAGGATGCGAACTGTGTAAAATTAATACGAATAATACTGATAGAGTATTATAAATATTGCGCACAGTCGATGAACAAGTTATTAGAGATTTATATTACATTCTTACACTTCTAAATTTGTTTTTTTTTTTTTTTTTTTCGTTATGTTTTCTTTCCAGTCGAAATTATTAAATTAGTTTATAATATCCACCGGAGTATAAACTCCACTCCACTTTAATATTTGTATACTTCAATACGGCTTAAACTCACCTGCGTTTTCTTAATGAAATACCCCACACTCGAGTAATCTAATTGCACGAGATGAAATTTCTATATTACATACTCCAGTATTCTGATCCTAATTACAATTTAACTAGGCTCCTATAATAATATTAGCACAAATCATATTTCGTTTCGAACAATGTCGCCTGTTAAAATCGGAACGATTTTGTTATAGTGTTTCAGTGATTATTTTCATTCAGAGATTTCTAGGGAAATTTAATTAGTTTCTTCCGTGCGTTAATATAGGTTAACTTTTTAATTGTCTTATCGGTAATATATTCAAAATTTTACCCTCGTTCCGTGCACCGTGAACGCGCAACCCCCTCGTTGCATATAGACGTTTTATTTTTCGAATGGCCAGGGGGACGCTCCATTCCGAATCAGATCCGAAAAGAGAAGATATTTTGTTCCTCTCAAAAATGATGATATGCCTATCACTCTGATATTTGATTCGCCGTTTATGATTTATTGCAGTGATTATCGTCAAAGTATGTGAACCATCCCTGTTCGTCTTGTCGAAACGAGTTTATTGAATATAGAAAAATATATATTTTTGTTTCATTCGAATATGCGTTCGGGACGGGAGGTGAAATGTCCACATACGCGTTCGTGGTGTGACGAGTAGGGGTGCAAATATAAAAACGATTTCCTATAAGATAACGACAAATGACAAAAAAAAAATAAATAAAATTTTCCTCTAAATTCTCCGAGATAATCGCACGATCGATAAATTCACCCGGTATATAAAATCTTCGATTCCGTCGCCAGAACAACAATCGTCGTTTCAATGGCATTAATTATTGCGTGCATATATACGAGGTGCGACAATAAAATAACGAGACTTTTTGAATAAAACCTAAACTATTAACGTTATCTATAAAACGATTATTGAAATATGATTAGAAAACACTTATCTAAAAGTACTATGAACACTGATGGCATCGATTCATTTTCTTATACGTTAGTAGCCTTGTGATTAGTGCGAGTTCGACTATACTGCCGAAAAATGTTAGATATAAAAATCGAACAACATGTGTTAACATTAAATTTCTTGTTAAATTAAAAAAAACTGCCGCGGAATCGTTTCGTATGTTATGTGAAGTTTATAGTGAAGAATGTTTATCAAGAGCTCGTGTTTTTGAATGGCACAAACGGTTTTGTAGTGGAAGGGAGGACGTCGAAGACGATGATCGTTCTGGACGTCCTACCACGTCTTCAACAAACGAAAACGTTGAAAAAATCGACAAAATTAATTAATCAATATTATTATAAAGAGGTATTAATTAAATTAAGAGAACGTGTCAGAAAGAAGCGACCAGATCTATGGAAAAATGGCTGGGTTCTTCACCAAGACAATGCTCCAGCTCACAGTGCATTTTCAATTCAACGTTTTTTAACTGAAAAAAAAATTTCTGTACTTCAACATCCCCCGTACTCGCCAGACCTTGCTCCTTGTGACTTCTTCTTATTTCCTTCTTATTTCTTTTCCCATTTTCAAACAGTTGATGACGTAAAAATGAAAACGGCAGAACTTCTAAAAGGGCTGAATGAAAGCAATTGGCAACACTGTTTTCAAGAATGGCAGCGACGTATGCAACAGTGTATTGATGCTGAGGGAAGGTACTTTGAAGGTGATAATCATTAAATTATAACATTTTTAAAATAAACAACTTTTATTCAAAAAGTCTCGTTATTTTATTGTCGCACCTCGTATATTGACATTTTGCACAAAGTACCCGCATTAGGAACAATGAAAAATTGATATAATGGAAATATACCGCAAAGACAAATGGCGGACAGAGTTGACTACTTAATATTATAACAATGTTTCGGTTGGTTACGAAATAAATAACAATCTATATACATTTTTTTTTTTTTTTTTCTTTAGATATACAATTATTACGATAAACATTCGTAAACCGACATTTTAATATATTTCATTTACAATGCAAGTACTTTTTATTATTTTTTTTAAACAGTTCAATCCCTTTAACCGCAATACATTTGATTTGTAAAACGGTGCAGATGCACAACAATAAAACCGTTAAAAATCATACTTACTAATATAAGTTTTGTACACTTCGACTGCATTGTAACACGTTAATATTTGGATTTTAATTTCCGACGATAAATAAATAATACATAATGGTACAAAACTCGATTTTTATGGTACCTAACCGATAAATATTATATTAATAATTCACAAATGTGTAGACTGCACATTTGGTTTTTTTTTTTTTTTCTTAAAATATTTATCCTGCACCGTATAATATCAGTACCCGGAATCGTCTGGAGCCAATATGTATATAGTTTTTACTTTTTTATTATTCCTCATCATCCGGTACATATATTTTACGATTCCCGGTATATTTCCCGAATACCATTGTTCTATACGGTTGGTATATTTCCCGAATATTGGGGCGAAAATAACCAGAAAAAAAAAGAAAAAAATCTGACGTAAATATTTCAAGTAGGATTCGAACGCGACAAACGGCGATTGCCCGTGTAAGAGCGATAAAGAGCCAGAGAACAGCCAAAACGCGACTTTCACCGATTTGGACTTTTTGCGGACGACGACGCGTAATATTATTAGTCTTGTAAAAACGTTGTGCAATATTAAAATATTTAAATTGCGCGTGTTTTATAATTAATTTTCGAAACTTTACAATTCGTGTTTATTACATCATAATAATAACGGTTTTGATTTTTCGGAATTATCACTAAACTCGCACAAAAAAAAAAAAAAAAAAACAACAAGATTCGGGCGAACTATTCGGCGGGAACCATATTTTTTGGGAAAAAAGTGAACGCGATCAAAGAGTACTATTTGCGGACGTGTAGACTTATTGAAATTGAATCCAATGTTAATCGAGGTACTTTTAAGTTTTAACGGTTAGGTTAGTTATTGAAATTTCCCACTCTGACGGACGTACAAGACTCTGATAAAAAAAAAAAAAAAAAATACTGATTTCAATCAATTTATCTTTTTTTTTCTTCAAATTAAATCGCCTTCGTTTTAGAAAACTGTACGTTATAAATTCCCGAATTTAATAGGTACTGTGTGTAAATTATGTATTGTGAAATTATCGATAAGTAGTTTATAATAATACGTCCAAAACTAAATGTACGTTTACCGTGGCTTAATTTTATGCACGCCCTCGCACCCGCGTAAAACCCTTCATATATATTATTATAACGTTATTACTTCCGTCGTTTTTAATTATTTTTTTTTTTATTATTATTATTATTTTTTTTTTAACCAAAAAAAAGTCAAACACGCATGGGCATGCGCCACCGTTCTATAATTATTATTATAACAATAACTAGACAAATTTTATTCGGAACAAAAAAAAAATCCATTGTAATTATTTTGAGTGTAATAGACGTCGTACGTTAAATCAATATCCGTTGTACGTTTAAGTATTTTCGGACGGTGCGGTACGGTTTTTTTTTTTTGGTTTTTTTTTTAACGTGACACTCGGCCGTTTGCAAACAAAACGCGTTCAATTACTTGAATTTGTAACGATCGAAAATATTCAAAACTATATCCATACGATTCTACGGGACACTTTATACGTTTGTATTATTATTTTTTGTCCCGATTGTTCGAATGTTATCACCGTTCACGCTCCGTTATGTGTACGGATAACGAACCATGTTGACACCTGTAGATTTTTGATAATGTTACAAAGATTAGTAATTAATATACTTTTAAATAATCGAAATATATACAACAAATAACTGTAAAACAGGAATGTCCACGCAATAGCAGTTTCTGTTGTTTTTATTGTAATTTCGATTGAAAACAATCGTAGATGTACAAATTTCCAATATTGAAATAAAAAAAGAGTTATAGTTTCGCTTAAATTGATTCTTTTTTTTTATTTCGACATTTCCATGTCGATTAAAACGCGAACGGGAAAATAATGTACGCGAAATAAAACAAAAAAAAAAAAAAAACCTTTTAGACGTTTAAACAGCAGTATTGATATTTTTAATATTTTAAATGTATACATCTAATTGGAAATCGTACAACATCGAATATGACTTTATCCGATATTTCAATATTAACCTATAACGTTTAAATGGTGGTGCACTTGTGAACGAATGTCTTTGAAAATATGTCGAGGACCCCGTTAAATATATATATATTATAATATATTAATATGTCAACGCAAACACAATTTATGTACTCGTACAATTTTTAAGTTGCTGTGCAACACGCATAATCGTTATTGCCTTTATACAGGGCGATTGGTTTTACAACGAACCGGTAATATTTTATCTACGATTATTCCGAGTGTCGAGGTTTCGACTTTGGTTTTCTGAATTCGTTTCGACGGTGTCGTCCACGTCATAATACACACATGAGGTTCGGTTGTGCACGCCGAAAATGTTGACGAAAACGTGTGTTGGTTTACGAAAACTACAAACAGCACGTTAATATAATAATAGATTATTATGCGTATTACGGCAGAGGGGGGGGGGGTAATTTTGAAAAATTGTCGTAAATATAAGATCGTACGGTTAACGGTCGTCGAAAATCAAACGTACCCGAAATATAATTAATATTATTATAATGACCGCCGCGAGTTTGCGGTACGAAAGAATCGCCCCCTGTACGCGGTCGGGTTTATTGTATTGTATGGACTATTATTCCGGCGCGCCCGCCTCGACGTACAAGAATCGATAACATTAGACCGCGCTGCGGTGTTATCGTATGGGATAATGTCGACGACAAAAGGCAGACGGGGAGGTGGACAAAAAAAAAAAAAAATAAAAAAAAAAGAAAACGAAAAGAAATAGGAGACGAGAATATCGGCGCGTTGAAGTATATATTAGCCGTTACGACCTCGCGCAATTTATCACTTAAAAGTAATTCGGAACGACGTCTGGCCCGGTTAAACGGTTTTAATCGTCGTGCGACATCCAGACGATTTCGGTGTTGTATAAATATCAACAAAAAAAAAAATTACTCTCGTGCCCGTATTGTATAACAAAAAAAAAAAAAAAAAAAAAAAATGAACGTGACTTATATGTCCCTTTCGATGTCCGTAACCGTCTGAAGGGTTGTACATTCAAGTGTCGGCACAACGTTACGGCGAACACATGGCTCTCGGCGGTTTGTTTCTGAAGTGTTCCGTATTTATACGTGAAATCGTCCCCCCCGTGCCATTCATTGTGCCGTACAAATACCCCTACGGGGCCGTTTCCCATTTATTACGCCGGCCGTCGATTACTTAATTTGAATGTGTTTCAGTCGCCGAGGAACACCGTTATTACCAGCGGCGTGTAACCGGAAAAATCACTATAAAATCACCTTATGGGACCAATGGACCAATACGGTATATTCGCCAAAAACAAAAACCGGTGTATTCGTATTCTGCGTATACAAAATAATCGATAACTTCGTTAAATAAAACTTAGCAAACAAACGGAACAAGTACATCGTTGTTTCAACGTTAGTTTCCCTATTTTCGGAACCCGGACAATGCGATAACGACTGACAATACGTCAGCGTGTTATAAAGCAGAAAAAACGTGAAATATATATCTATATACGAGGTCTGTTCAAAAAGGACAAATGTTATTACGGCTAATCTGCACACGATAACGTTTCAGACGTATTCCCCGGGTATAAGTGGATATTTTTCAACAAAACCCAAAGTCGCTATCTTGGCTCGGTTTAATATTACACGGTGGTTAAATCCAGTCAGTTTTTTTCGTTCGCCGTTTTCGACATGTCCGACATTAACGAAAATTGTTCGTTAACAACGGCGTGTGCATCAAGTTTTCCTTGAAACTCGGTAATAATGATGCAACTGAAACGACTAAAACTGTGCTCTTGGGGATGATTCATTAGGTGGTTCCCGTGACTTTCGAGTGTTTTAAACGTTTCAAGGACAGTCGGTGGTCCACTGAAGACGATCCACGTACTGGTAAACCGTCGACGTCATACGGAAACGACGGTGTGGCGACAATTTACGAAAAAATGCGGAATGGCTGCCGGTTAACCGTTAGTGAGTTAAAAAAGCGAATCTCACTTGAGTCTTGTAGTGGAATTTTACAGAAAATTGTACAGACGAGAAGGGTCGCGCTGCCAAATTCGTTCCGCGATTGTTCACCGCGACAATGAACCGGCACATCGAGCACTGTGAATTTTTAGCTGATAAAATAATTGCTATGGTCTCGCGGACTCTCCCTATTCTCCAGATCAGGCCCCATGTGATTTTTTTTCTATTCCCGAGACTAAAATCTGCGCTTAAAGGACAACGATTTCAACATGTAGAGGAAATTAAAGCGAACGCGGCAACAGAACTCATAGCTTTAACTTTGTAGCTGTTCCAAAGGACTTTTGAAAAATGGCAAGATCGCTGCGTATCGTCCAGAGGAGAGTATTTCGAAAGAGTTATCTTTAAATAATACGTAACTTCATTTTTGTAATTATTAAATATAAAATCTTGGTACTTTTTCAACAGACCTCGTAAACTTTTATGATATAATTTCAAAAGATTTTTATCTTATTGTAATATAAAAAGTAATTAATGTATTGCATTCTGTCCTTATTTTAGAAAATTCGGAGATTTCTAGTGTCGTTATATCGGGGGAGACAATATAATTTTGCCCCTCCTATTCTCTCATACAATTACGTCACTGGTTATTATTATTATTATTATTATTTTACGTACGAGTTTTCAAATTGCAACTCTTATTTTTAAATGCCTATAATATGTATTGTTATTCTGTAGACATTTCGATGCGCACAACACGGGCGCATCAAATTTAATATGGTAGTGGTCACAGAAATGATAATTACTAACATTTTAACATTCTGACATTTTAACGAAAATGTTAGAGTCTTAGACACAAACCCACTTTGTATTTTATTAAATAATTATACAACATACATTAGATACTAAAAAAACCATATTTATTTATAATAATAATAAACACTAATTTTATTAAATTATAAAATCTAAGATTCTTTTTTTTCATTTTTGCAAATCGTTCTATGATATTGTCAGTAGGTAAATCAAATTCCCCGTGTACACGCAACAAAGCCACTTCATATGTTTGACACAATTCGATCCGGGCCATATTTTTAATCTACATAAAGTAAAAAAATAATGTCGTAGAAACTATCAAACTACCATGCACCGATAATCAATATCCAAAGCGATTTCAATTTATTATTTTTTATTAATGTAGAGAATAGATAAATATTTTCAGTAAAAGAAAGTGATGAAAAAAACACATAACATTTTTGTAATTTTGTCTGAATAAAATATACAGCGAATACCTACACAAACAAATTGATTATTGCTGGTGGGGGGGAGATCGCCCCCAAGGCCACCCCCATCAATTTTAAATACTTTTAAACACTGAACAAAAAAAAAAAAAAAAAAAAATGGAAGTTTTTATTAAACGTGTCCAATATTATTATTGTGCGCGCTTAAAAAACGTATATTATAATAATTGTATATATTATTAAGCGATAACCTTTATAGCAATTATATTGTAATTTGATTAAAACACTAAACAAATGAATCATATTATTGTATTGTGTATGGGTAGTGCGGTTCCGCATTTACCTTTTTTTTTTTTTTTTTTTTTTTTTACTATAGTAAGATTCGAGTGAATTAATTAAAATTGTACAATAATAATAAAACGCGTAGCGTATGCACAGAATTTAAAAAAAAAAAAGTAATAAAATTGTAATGGATTTCGATTATTGTGAATAAACAAATACGAAATAGATAACGGAGCCTGTGCAGGTATTCAGATATGCTTTTCCGGATGAAAATTCTACCTATAGAATAATATTTATGCTCGCCAAAAAAAACAACGGAATATCATATTTGGTTGAAATACGTATTTTTCCATAAAATTTTTACGTGTATAAATAACGAAAATCGTCTGTAACGCGAAACGTTCGTGAAATATGTAAATTATTATAAAATAATTATGAATAATGCACTCGGTATATAGGTATGTATACAGGTTTGGTAAAATATTGATCCGTTTAACGTATAAGACATATTCAATAATACCGTAAACGAATATAATATGTAAATTGGGCCCCTGCCGTCGTGATAATTATTATAATATATGTGGATTAACTTAACAAATAAAAAAAAAAAAAAAAAAAAACGACGACGACGTTGTCGTTGGTTATTTATTTTTTTTTCTTTTCTTTTTAAAATCATTTTCTACACCGAGTTTACAATAATGTCGGCACCTACCCGTTTACACCCTTTTACAACTGTACGTCGGGAATATATTATTATTATCATAATCAATACCCACCGATTCAACAAAGAGAGAGAAGTAAGTACCGAATAGAATATAACAAGTGTCGTGCCCGTCCGTATCGAAAATCATTTTCCGGACTGCCCGCCGAGCAGTAGAGAATACGTATTGCCCGCATTCGTATATACGGACATATTTGTTCGGTTTAGAGAATATTATTCCGTTTTCAAATATTATCCGTCACACTCAGCCGGTGGACTTTTAGAGAAAACCCAACGAACGACGGTTTTGTTTTATTAAGGCCACAAACGGCGTTGACCACACGTGACCCCCGCACAACGGTCCGGTTTCGGCGATAGAAATTTCGTATTAGATATTGGAAAAACTTCCTACGGCCCGCGCAGAACGCCAATTCGTCAACATTTCAATCGCAAACTTTTACAATACGACACGTCTTTGGAAAAAAAAAAAAAAAAAAGAAAAAGAAAAAAAAAAGATGTCAATTCTGTTGTTTATTCTCCTCGGCTTTTTATCGTAATAGGCGTGGCGTAATGTAACGCTATCTTTTTTATGATTTGTTTAAAGGTTGGCAACATTGTTTTTATTGTTTTTCTCGTCTATCACCCTGCCGATTGAACACAATTGTCTGGTTTTTTTTTTTTTTTTTTTTTAATTTGAATTTGAATTTGTCGCCATGGAAAGGTACAGTACTGAGCAACATGTTTCCGGTGATGAAAACGCATTATAAACACGCGGAATGTGCCGCCGATCCCGCACGATCTCGAAAATATCTCAGAAGCGCCCGCCTCTAGCGCAGTAAAAAACTTAGCGGCTAAATTTGATGCACATGGCTCCGTTTTTCACATAAGACGAACGTAAAACATTGCGATGGTCGTAAACAGCTTCGATTCCAGTCGTCAAAAGTCTAATTGCCGTCGTACACAGGAGTTGGGCATGTCAGATCGTTCGGTTCGACAAATACTGAAAAACGATCTTCATGTGCATCACCGTGAAATTCAATTGGTCCAAGAACTGAAACCGGTAGATCCCGTGAAATTGTTGGGGACGTCCGTGACCGAGTGATCGTAAATTTCAATGGGCGGATAACTTTCAGTCGAAACACCCAAGGCGGTCATATGCAAGTTCACCAATAAATCGGAGATTCTTGCGAATGTAAATAAAAAAAAAAAATAAAATTTTGTTTATTTTTCATTGAGTTATCCCATTTTAAAAAAAGATAGTTACTCTCAAGCGTTATACTATTATTGGAAATCAAACGGAAAAAAATCATAGTCTAGGCCCGTAGACAGAACTGGAGGTGGGTTTTGGGAGTCATCGTCGCCCCCCTCGCCATTGAGTTGCCCTCGATCCCTTGGAGTCATGTTCGTCCGTACGGCCTTATGGCCCCATCTGGTCATTAAAATAATTTTCAAATTGTACAAAATTGGAGACAATCTGGTAATTCGGTACCGAACCCCTTAAACCGTGTCCACATTATATAGAGAATGGCAACGAATGCTAGCGAAGACGAATATGTCCGGAACGTTCTGGTTTTTAATCTTTGTCCACACTATTCAACGAATTCCAAACAAGTGTATTGGTTTGCGTTCGGTCATATGTGTATTATTTTTTCGATATTATTACTATACTTGCACGGGACGTATTTTTTTTGTTTTTTCTCGGTTTAAATTTGTCGTTTAGAATGGTATTGCTTTGAATGCAAATCACGCTGAATGATACGCATAATCTTTTCCCATACCAGACGTAGTCCCTTCTCTTTGTCTATCCCTTTTGAACGATGTTAACAAACTATCTATTTTTTTTTTTTTTCATTTCATTTGTGTCCAAGTTCATTGCGTTGGATACATTCATCCAAGAATCATATTTTAGTTTTGTAAGCTAGAATTTTGGATGTTGCGGGTCCTATAATATATTAGGGGGGGTGGGCGGGTGGTCTTGATAACGTTGAATAAATTCCAAACGGTTTTCATCAGTCCGATTGCACTTCTCTAATTGTTCCATTATTGAAATATTAAAAAAAAAAAAAAAGTTAAAATAACTGGAAAATAAAATCGCGTATCTATCGTGTCGTACGTCGTATCGTGTTGACAACTAAATCACGGCGAATCTCGTCCACACTTTTAATCAAATTCCCTTTGATGTACCGCTCTTCTGTCGAACGTGAACGAACGAATTCAATAGAGTTCGACGAACGTTCCGCGGGCCTGTTTACACTGCAACGAACGATGCAGAACACAATGAGGTCACATGTACCATCGCCGGGATCCGTGTGAACGCCGCCTTAAACGCAAATTTTGAGTTAATTTTGACAATTCTTCCCGCGGTATAACTTTTATTATAATTATTATTTTTTTTTTTTTTTTTTACTTACGGATTCGAATAGATTCTAATGTTTTTCTCGAGTGGTTTTTTTTTTTTTTTTTAATATATATATATATAATCCAAATCTATCCATATAATAATATTGCAACCGTAATAATTTCGACAAGACACGTGTTGACCGGCCAGCGATAATAATACGCGTATTTTACTATAAATCTCGCTTGAACACGACAACCGCGTTGTTTTTTAATTCCGCAAACACACGGATATACATTATCTAACCGTACAAGTCTAATGATATATATATATATATATATATATATATATATATATATATATATATATATATATATATATATATATATATATTACGCTCGAATCCGAGATTTCGTTTATAATCAAATATTAACAGCGGCGACAGCCGACGGTTTTATTAGGTGCATTTCCCCCCCCCCCTCCTCGCCCGTCACGAGTAATTCATTATGGTTTTTATTTATTTATTTATTTTTTTTTTTCGTAAAATAAAAAAAAACTAATACGACACAAATACACATATTAATAGTCGTAAACGAGCGCGCCTTCTATCTATGCCTGCTTGTATATTTCTACTATAACGTATCGCCCGTGTCGTAAAAATATCGTGTGTTTTATTCACCGTTTAGATTGTCCAACAAAAAAAAAAAATATTTATTTTCCTTCTTATCTATACAATTTATTATTATAGTAATACAATGTCGCGCTACAACGGCCGAGAATTTCCGACTGCAGTTGGCTATATTATACAGGGTGTACCAGAATCGAACATTTCCGAAAGTGTAATGCCTATACATAGCAACCGTAAGCCAACTAGAAGCGAGCCGAGAGCCGCGCGATAAAATTAAAAATACGTAAGAGCCAAGACCAACAATAAGAAAACAATAAAAAAAAAAAAAAATGGTTCTTAACCATCGTAATCCGTAAACATAATCCAGACTACCAAGAAGCTTACAAAAAAAAAAAAAAAATTGAACACGCAACAAATACGTAAAAAATGTAAAAATAACATCTTATATTTAATAAATAAATTCAAAAACACTACAATTGTTTTAGTTATCAATTGTAAACGTTTAAATTATTATATTACGTTTTCAAATACGTATTATTTTGTAATAATATTTTTTTTTATTTTTACAATCTGTGCCTTGGGGCACAATACGAATATATGATAAAAGAATATATAACATGATAAAGCTTGAAGGAAGAAGCCAACCCAGTGATGACCACTACCTGGTGAATGATTTAATTTAATGATTTGGATTATATTTTTATATTTTTATTCATTACTAAAGCGACCTCTCTACAACACTTATAATTATATTTAAAAAACAAAAAAAATATTTATATATATACGAGGTGCGACAATAAAATAACGAGACTTTTTGAATAAAAGTTGTTTATTTTAAAAATGTTATAATTTAATGATTATCACCTTCAAAGTACCTTCCCTCAGCATCAATCTTACACGGGCAATCGCCGTTTGTCGCGTTCGAATCCTACTTGAAATATTTACGTCAGATTTTTTTCTTTTTTTTTTCTGGTTATTTTCGCCCCAATATTCGGGAAATATACCAACCGTATAGAACAATGGTATTCGGGAAATATACCGGGAATCGTAAAATATATGTACCGGATGATGAGGAATAATAAAAAAGTAAAAACTATATACATATTGGCTCCAGACGATTCCGGGTACTGATATTATACGGTGCAGGATAAATATTTTAAGAAAAAAAAAAAAAAACCAAATGTGCAGTCTACACATTTGTGAATTATTAATATAATATTTATCGGTTAGGTACCATAAAAATCGAGTTTTGTACCATTATGTATTATTTATTTATCGTCGGAAATTAAAATCCAAATATTAACGTGTTACAATGCAGTCGAAGTGTACAAAACTTATATTAGTAAGTATGATTTTTAACGGTTTTATTGTTGTGCATCTGCACCGTTTTACAAATCAAATGTATTGCGGTTAAAGGGATTGAACTGTTTAAAAAAAATAATAAAAAGTACTTGCATTGTAAATGAAATATATTAAAATGTCGGTTTACGAATGTTTATCGTAATAATTGTATATCTAAAGAAAAAAAAAAAAAAAAATGTATATAGATTGTTATTTATTTCGTAACCAACCGAAACATTGTTATAATATTAAGTAGTCAACTCTGTCCGCCATTTGTCTTTGCGGTATATTTCCATTATATCAATTTTTCATTGTTCCTAATGCGGGTACTTTGTGCAAAATGTCAATATACAAGGTGCGACAATAAAATAACGAGACTTTTTGAATAAAAGTTGTTTATTTTAAAAATGTTATAATTTAATGATTATCACCTTCAAAGTACCTTCCCTCAGCATCAATACACTGTTGCATACGTCGCTGCCATTCTTGAAAACAGTGTTGCCAATTGCTTTCATTCAGCCCTTTTAGAAGTTCTGCCGTTTTCATTTTTACGTCATCAACTGTTTGAAAATGGGAAAAGAAATAAGAAGAAGTCACAAGGTCTGGCGAGTACGGGGGATGTTGAAGTACAGAAATTTTTTTTTCAGTTAAAAAACGTTGAATTGAAAATGCACTGTGAGCTGGAGCATTGTCTTGGTGAAGAACCCAGCCATTTTTCCATAGACTTCTTTCTGACACGTTCTCTTAATTTAATTAATACCTCTTTATAATAATATTGATTAATTAATTTTGTCGATTTTTTCA
Organism: Tuberolachnus salignus; assembly: GCA_956483605.1. Lineage (NCBI taxonomy): Eukaryota > Metazoa > Arthropoda > Insecta > Hemiptera > Aphididae > Tuberolachnus > Tuberolachnus salignus. The sequence continues at coordinate 44,539,593 of OY101430.1, forward strand.
ACGTTTTCGTTTGTTGAAGACGTGGTAGGACGTCCAGAACGATCATCGTCTTCGACGTCCTCCCTTCCACTACAAAACCGTTTGTGCCATTCAAAAACACGAGCTCTTGATAAACATTCTTCACTATAAACTTCACATAACATACGAAACGATTCCGCGGCAGTTTTTTTTAATTTAACAAGAAATTTAATGTTAACACATGTTGTTCGATTTTTATATCTAACATTTTTCGGCAGTATAGTCGAACTCGCACTAATCACAAGGCTACTAACGTATAAGAAAATGAATCGATGCCATCAGTGTTCATAGTACTTTTAGATAAGTGTTTTCTACTCATATTTCAATAATCGTTTTATAGATAACGTTAATAGTTTAGGTTTTATTCAAAAAGTCTCGTTATTTTATTGTCGCACCTCGTATATATATTGTTTTTTTTCCATATATCAGTAAAAAATATATGTTTTGCGCCGTACGGGGCAGCAGTTCGGCCGCGCCCGGTAATATACCGTAATAATACTGTCGATTTATTTGTCGAGTCGTCGGAAATCCGGATGCATTGTTACCTACGCACATTTCGATATATTTGACAATATTCGCAGTTTACAGATAGATCGATAAAAACGTACACCGAAAAAAGGTTTTTTATTATTTCACCTCTTTTACTCTTAACTACGCGTACCTATTTATCGGAAATAATTATAAAATTAATAACCTATCGCTACAGTTTATATGTATATAAACGAACACTAAATTATGCGCATAATATTCGTAATTTGTTTGAAATTTTTTTTTATAATTTTACGCGGACGCGAATCGTGATATTATTATATTTATTAAACGTTTGAAGTGCAAATTTATCGTAATATTCGTGAAAAACGCGAACCGTTTTAATACGCGCTCTGTAGTGTAAAAAATCAATACAATTTTCAATTTAAATTTATCAACAAATATTTGTTTAACCGAATATCGCTAGTTTTTCGTTCCCGATGATTTACCGTCGTGTACAGATATAAATCAAACTGTCCCTATATATCCCACCTTGCCGACATCACGCCTACAACATCCACGGTGGGGGTTTTTTTTTCCAAATCTATATTACACTAGTCGCCGAGAAGTTATATTAATAATATAAAAAAAAAATATCGTAGTAATTATAATATTAAGTTTATATATATTATTGTTCGTGTTTCAGAAATATTATTTTATTAAATAAGTACCGGTCTTTTTATTATTATTTTTTTTTTCGAGATACTCGTGGGAGACTATTTTTATTTCTCGATAAAACACTTTTCGCAACACGGATATTCGGTAGATTATTACGTCATACTAACACAAAGCGTATTGTTTTATTGTAATAATGTAAATCAATACTGGGTCCCTTCATAAAAAAAAAAAAAAAACAACAACAACAACAACAACTTTATCAGCATTTTAATAAAATGGTTTTTTTTTTTTTTTTTCCGACGGTCGTTACATTTTTAGACGACTTCGGTATAAGTCGTAATAACAGTCGTAGTCGCCACGTCATAAACAATTAATTTCATTATACGCCGCGGTCGGTTACTAAAATTATTTATTTCGATTAGACAGACGCGTTGTGTTTTCATCTCACGTTGCAGGATACGATACCGTCCCGAACAGTATACGTAATATTTCACTGTAACCACAGACCGTTTAAATATTTTTTTTTTTTTATTATTATTATTATTTATCGTTATTAAATATTATATGTTCGAGTTGGACGATATGGATTTTAACGGTTTCGAATTTCAGTGCCGAGAGTCCGGGAGTAATGTTTTTTTAGATAAATTTAAATTTCAAATTATATTAATAATTACGTAATTACAGAATACGTTACAATAGTGATGGTCCGTAAGTCTGTCGAATTTTATCATAAACATAAACTCGGATCGTTTACGTATATATAAAAAAATAAAAATAAATAATAAACGGATTGACTAGTTTTTTTTTTATTATTATTTGTACAAGCGTTATCGATTTATCCGAAAAAAATCATTTTCGAGCGTACGTAAGTACCAGTAGGAAAACATTGTACAAATATTTTAAATCTTACGTTTGATTTTGCAGATATATTACAATATTGGAATACCCGAATAAATTATAACACTACTAGTCGACCCGTCGCGATCCCGGAAGAAAATTATTTATTTTTATTATATTAAATTGAATATGACAAATTTTGATTAAAAAAAAAAATGCAAATAATGCATAAATATCTAAATAAAAATCGCAAAATATGCGAGGTTAAATTTTTGATTTTAGTTCTCCTAGTCACGAAACAAATTTTAAACTTACCGTGCCGTTTCTTAAGAACCTTATACGAAATATGCAAAGGCTATAAAATCCCAACCTTGATTATAAATACACAAATTTCTAATTCGTAAACCTCTGCACCTATTATCCTACTCACCGCATATATTTTTTTTAAGGTTTTTTTGCTTGATCCGTTGTACATATTTTTTTTTTTTTTCGTTGGCGGTTCTTGTCCAGCGACGAATCGTCCAATTTGCACGTTCATATTTGTGTAGTGCATTTGCAAATTCCTATATATATATATATATGGTCGTATATAGACGAAAAGCAATTATCGGTTATTATATTAAGTAAAATGTTATCATAATTTGCAATATACCACAAGTACGCCGATAAGAAACTGATTTTCAATTGTGTGTACCAGCCTCGTCAATCATTCGCGTAAATTGCGTCACAAAAAAAAAATATATAATAATATATGTACATGACCATTGTGTTCTGATGTATTTGATAATTTTTATTTCACGCGGAAAATTGACGTGATGCCCAAACCCGGTGCCCTATATGTGAAATCGAAAACCGCGAAAGTTTATAAGTATTGAAATTAACCGATTACAAACCCGATTTTTAACGTTTATTTCATATTCCAGAGACATTATAGACATTTTCTCCGACAATATCGGATAGACAAAACAAACAAACAAAAAAACTGTCCACTTTTCAAACATGATTCAATAATTATTTATTTACATAAAATAATACTCCCTAAGCTAAGGTTTTGCTTAGTCTCTTATATCTATTTGATAAAAAGTTATTACTAATTTTCGTAGAAAAAAAAAAAAAAATTAAAAAAAAACGATGATGATATTTAAATTTGATTAAATTACTCATTTTATTAGAACAAGGCTAAAAGTGCAATTAGAAATAATAATAACAATAATAATTTATCATTGGAGTTTAAATATTTAATTATGGAAAATAAAATCTACAATAAATTTATAAATACGGTGTTTTGTGCGTTATTTCTAGATAAAAAATATTTATCTTATCTGTATCTTATCTGGATAATTAACTCGACAAATTTTCATTTATCTATAACTGTTCAAATTTGAAATTGTCTTCTTCAAATGTATTAAGCTACACAAAAAATATATACGATTTTCGTGTATTGTGTGTGCACTTGATGACTTATGGGCGTAATGCAATGTCAATTATCCATTTGCAACCTATCAATAAACAAAAAAAAACAAATTACGACGACTTCCCGAGACAAATCAAATTCGAATTCATCGTTCGTAATCGAATGTTGTGTATAATACACAGAATTATGTACATTTTACTATATCGCGGGTTACGCACTGTGTGAAAGCCTAAACAAAATCGTTTTGGTGTTATCCGTTATCTAGAGAAAAAGTCAGACGTACCAGTCTCGGTATAAAAACGGTTATAAGTGAAGAAAGGCTAGGTAAAAAAAAAAAATTAAAAAAAAATAAATAAATAACCTAGAGGAGGGAACGGAACTCGTAATTATTACTCGCACCACTCTACATGCCACCAAATTCAACGAATCTCAGAGATAATTGTAAGTGGCTTTGAAAACAAACTATATACAACGGCTGTCTTCCTCGATATAACGCAAGTCTTCGACAAGGTATGGCACCATGGACTTGAACAAAAATTGAATTCTCTAGCTCTTCCCAAATATTTATTTAGAAATCATAATATCTTTCATATCAGATCGAACGTTCCTAGTCAGAATTGGAACACAATTTTCTCAACCACAAAAATACAAGCTGGAGTCCCTCAAGGCTCAGTTCTAGGTCCTTCCTTATTCAACATTTACTGCCATGATATACCAATTCCTTCAAACTCACAGCTGGCGATGTTTGCGGATGATACAACAATTATAACCGAAAGCAACTCCCTAGAATCTTTAATTCAAAATCTTCAAACTGCTCTAAACACAGTGACCACCTGGTTCAAAACGTGGAAACTAAACCTCAATCCAACAAAAAGTGCAGCAAAAATATTTTCTTTAAAACGATACGAAGATCCCCAAATCGTTTATATTGATAACCAACCAATACAACGGAACAAGAAAGATGATTCCGTCAAGTACCTTGTAATGTTCTTAGACGAAAAACTGACATGGAAAATTCATATAAACAAAAAACTCTCTCAAGGCTATGCAAGAACGAACACCCTTTATCCTCTAGTTAACTTCAAATCAACCCTCCAAATGAAATCGTCCGTCTTACTGTACACATCAATAATCCGGCCATTAATCACTTATGCCTGCCCAACATGGGCGGCAGTTTCCTCAACGAAAATCAAAAAAATCCAAATCCTTCAAAACAAATTTCTGAGATTATGTCTCGAAGCCCCGTGGTTCATGAGAAATAAACAAATTCATAACGACACAGGAATTCCTCTTCACCGAGACTGGATAAAAATACCATTCAAAAACTTTCACGCAAATCACAATACATCCGATGGTGCACGGTTCTACAACATTGGAAACAAAACAAAAAAATCGGCGTTTAAAACCACGTCTACCTCAAGATCTTCTTCTATCACAATCAAGCGAAGACGAAGACCAAATTTAAATTATCATTATCATTAAAAATAAATATTAACTAACATTAGCGTGTATACTTCATTATCACTATGTCACTAACTAATAATATTAATAATTCATAATTTGTCATTGTGTAAATAGAACCCGTTAATGAACTTGTAATAGCATGTAATAATGCTATGCTGAAACATTTTAAATCTAATAAATAAAAAAAAAAATTATTACTCATTCATTGGGGTACGTATATACCGTGCTGTATATTAGTGCGTTGCTGTTGCACGTACGAGTATTATACATATGTCGGAATGTCGAAATTTAGGATTTATAATCGTATAAAAAATAAATTTATATGTATGTACATACGCGTACGACTATTGGGAATTTATGCGCACGCGTCGACGATTCGCGCGTACTGCACAATACTGTTTTACTATTAAAATCCGATCGTTTTGCCACAAACTTCCTATAGGATATACCGGGTACCTGTGTACCTGTCGTGTATACCGCAGCGATTCCGCGCTAGCCAAATGAATTTTTAATCGGGCCGTTGTATTTATTCCGAAGTAAAAAAAAAAATAAAAAAATCATTTCGTTATACGGTATTTTGTTTTAAAAACGTCTCAAGAGGACGCTGGCGCCGAAACGAGAACGTAAACCAAACGCTCCGGAGACGGCGTTGATGGCCGTCGGTCGTAGCGCATTACGGCCAAAAATATTTTTTTTTTTTTTTTTTTAAATTGTAAATGTTCCCATTAAAACTATTTCGCGCTGCGAAGAACCCAAAAAAGCCTACAGTCGCGTATCTAAGAAACACAATTTTCACCAATAAAAGACGAGAACTTTGACTGTGTCGTAGCGTTATTGTTTTGTCGATAACACCGGTATATCAAAAACTATTCAAATACGGAATACGGAAAAACATTTTATTTAAAAAAAAAAATCATTACTTTTTTTTCAATGATAACATATAAACAAAACCGTTACGATACAGAAAATATTATATCTTTTATATTGTGTAAAAATTTGGTGTCACTACAAGGACCGAGTGGTTCTTACCCGCCCGATACGGTTTTTACTGACAAATTTACGTCCTCTTAGACGCGTTTTCAGAAATGCCGTGGTTATATATTTATGAGTTTTTTTTTGATTTAAGTTTAAATTGCTTATAAAAAAAATAATAAAGAAAACGGGATTCCTTATTTTTCCCATAAAAAAAAAAATCATTAAATGGTCCCTCCCCTCCCCCCCAATTGGCAAACTAGATCCAAAATCTTAATATCTCGGACCGTAGAAATCTGGAATTTAAAAATAACCGGACCGTAAAAATCCAGATTCGCAATAAGCGCAATCTATTGGTTATTTCAACTTTTACATAGGAATTAGTAATCTAATTTTTAATATAGGAATTAAAAATCTAAAGGCGTTCCTAAATGTACAAAGGATACAATTGAAAATTAAAGAAGTGGTTTCGCCTGGTTATAAAGTGGACAAAGCGATTCAGAAACGTTCACAGACAATTCAAAAGCCACCACACATAGTCTTGCTGTCGTATAAATATCAAGCTACCGAGTTGTTACACGATGCTATAAACGAGAAAATAAATTATTACAAAAAGACAAAGGATAATGAATTATACAAAGCAACGACACGAAAGTGAAAAAGATCAGAAACCCGAATTAAAAACCTTACCACTACTCAAATTAACTAGAACGAATGTTTGAATTTGTCTCATGATCGTGAATGAAAGGGAAATCTTTTAAATAACATATAAAGTTAATAGAATAAACATGTAAGTATCACAAAGGTGTAGAATCGCTCTTTTCTTGTGACAAATTTATGTTAGAGTAGACATATCCATAGATTTGCTGCTTTGTTGATTTGGAATTCAATAAATGTGGATGATTTTCATAATTTTCTATATTGGCTTTAAAACATGTTGCAGACGATCCTTTTGCCAAATCATTGAAAGTCCTGAAAAAAGGAAGAAAAATTCAGTTATACTGTAAATATAGATATATGTATTTAAAAATAAGAGAGCACTACTAAATAATTAAGTTTCGGTGAATGAAAGACAGTATTAAAATACACATTTTCAAATAAATTTCAAATTTCTACCTTCACCCTACGACACAGTCAAAGTTCTCGTCTTTTATTGGTGAAAATTGTGTTTCTTAGGTACGCGACTGTAGGCTTTTTTGGGTTCTTCGCAGCGCGAAATAGTTTTAATGGGAACATTTACAATTTAAAAAAAAAAAATCATTACTTTTTTTTTAATGATAACAAATAAACAAAACCGCTACGATACAGGAAATATTATCTTTTATATTGTGTAAAAATTCGGTGTCACTACAAGGACCGAGTGGTTCTTGCCCGCGCGATACGGTTTTTACTGACAAATTTACGGACGTGTAGTGTCCTCTTAAGGCTTTAGCGTTTTTACGTTTGTTTTGTATTGAAACTTTACAGTGGTACTCTTTCGTTTTGTCTTGTTTGAATTAAAAATTTTGATATACCGTTACAGTGTAGGTAGCCCGCTGGTTTTTTTTTTTTTTTTTCGTTTGGATTTAAATTTAGGTTTTGATAAAATTCGACAATACCTACGGGAGACGGCGGAATACCGTGCGATGAATGATTTTACTACTAGAATTTAATACTTGTCTGATGATTTTCACTGGCCCACGCTGTAAAAAAAAACGGTCTCCCGGTTTTTGCGGGTGCCTAATGGTAAGCCCTCGCGAATCGCGCGGTGTGCGAATGCAAACGTGCGGTTTCCCCGCGCAAGTCCGTACGTTAATAATTACTATAAAATAAAACCACGCACGGCCGTGTTGGAAATAAAATTTGTGAATTATTATTATTTTAATTTTGTCCGCGATAAAATTGAACCTCGTGACACCTACGACAAATATTTCAACGAAAACGGAAACCGTCGATTTTATCGTACCGTCCGGCGTACGGCGCCGAAATTCGTTCAGTTTCCATACCGTTTTGCGGGGTGTTTTTTTTTCCGAGATATTTCACTTTTTACCGTTTGATTACGTTTGCCGATATTCAATCGTTTCTTGTACCGGTTTACTAATCACAACGTCTACGGGCGCCGATTGCAATGCGTACCGCAAAGCGAATTTAACGACTTATTGTTTCGACGTTCGGCCCGCCCACGGTGAGGTACACGTATTTATACGGTGTCGTCAAATTCGACAATACTTGGTCTTATTATACTTATATATATAGATATATGTATATACATACATACAGGGTGCGGCAGAGCCGACTGACGAGTTTTGATGGGCTATAAATAACCAACAGTAAAACTTAGAGAAAAGGTTTTTTTTTTTTTTTTTTATTTAAATCAGTATTCAATTCCATTTTTAAAAATTATTTTTTGAAAATTATATTTCCAAGATGGCGGCCGTCAGCGTTAATAAACTGTTGTAGACGATCTCTGAAGCTCGCATATGATTTTCGGCACATTTCGACCGGTATGGCCTCGACTTCCACGTGGAGTGGTCTTTCACGGAGCTGCGGTGGGTTATTTGTAGCCCAGTATCGAAAATTTTGTTTGTTTACAGTTCCAAAAAGATGAAAATGGGCCTCATCGCTACAGAAAAACGTTGATGTCGGAGAAATTTGCCGAAGAATTTGCTGACAGAGATTTTTACGGTTGCCGTACTCAGTAGCATTGGACAAGCATTAATTTATAGGGATGGAATGATAAATCTTCGTGAAGAATTGATACACTGTTGTAGACGATCTCTGAAGCTCTCATACGATTTTCGGCACATTCCAACTGGTATGGCCTCCACTTCCACGGTGATTTTCTGTTTAATTTCTTCTATGGTATGTGGGCGATTTCTGAAAACCTTATCCTTAAGGTAGCCCCAGAGGAAAAAATCACACATGCTTAAATCTGGGGACCGTGCTGGCCAGCCTATGTCTCCTCTCAGAGAGTATAACCGCCCAGGGAACATTTGTCGCAAGACAACAAGTGAAATTCTAGCTGTGTGCGCTTAAGCTCTGTCTTACTGAAACCATACATCTCTCAAATCATGTGATAAATCTTCGTGAAGAATTCTCCTCAAAGAACGGTCTGAGATTCCCAAAGCTACAGCGCGTTTCCGGGCCGAGCGTCTTGGTGACTGCTCAATCGACTCTCTAACCAACTGCACATTTTCGGGGGTTCTTACCGTTCTGGGTGCTCCGTGTCCAAGTCTACTTAGGGTACTTGCAATTTCTTCCAAATGCTGTATCCACAATTCGTTAGTGTTAGCAGAAGGAACAGATTCAGCACGTGGAATGCCGCCGAAGTGTATACGAAAAGCCCTTTGTGTAGCGATCGCAGAATGATTATTTTCGTAATACGCACGCACGACGAAACCGCGACGTACACCTGTCCAGACCACTATTACGAATAAAAACGGCATTACCGTACAATTCAAAATATACCTATAAAATTAAGGCCTGCTCTTATCTTATCACAGGCTAATGACCTCATTAAACTCGTCAGTCGGCTCTGCCGCACCCTGTATAAGACTCACGGATATAAGGTTCGGTCACTTAATGGACTGAAAATCGTTTGGTACGGTCCGGACGTATACAAAAACATTATAAAATATTCGGTTATAAGACTCGAATTTCGTAAAAAAAAAAAAAAAAATTAAAAAAAATGGTAGAAAATAAACGTTTTCGGTTAAAATCGGGATATAAATTTGTTTTCAAAAAATTACATATTTTTTTGATTCGTTGACTGGTTTCGATTAGTGCTTTATAATGCGCGTGTGTACAACGAATTTTTAATCACATTTCACATTTATCGCAATAATATTTGACCACAATTCAAAACAAACCAGAATTACACATTTTTTTTTCATAAATAACACAAGTATGTACATACATTATTTTATGAGATTTATAAAATTCATAAGTATTTGTTTCCCCCGCCCCTCCCCTCACACTTTGCCTATAAGATTCATACGATAATAAGACTCACTTTGTGTTGATCCCAAAGCGAGTCTTATAAGCGGCGTCCACTGTAGCTGATTCATCCGTGTTACGCAATGATTTTTTTTTTTTTTTCTTTGGGCCGTAGGACGAATAGAACGCATTTAATAATATTAACTTAAAAAAAGATTTTAATGTAAAACGTGAACGTTTAAGGTAGCAAACACGGATTGAACGCGGACACTACTAGAGGTTTTATGAATTCTAATACTCTTTGGTACACACGTATAATGCAATTCTATAACACTTTTCGGTTTACTATAATTGTTCGTTTTTCGAATGGGTGCGTACATTTCTAAATTATTTTCCGGGTTAACCCGAGAACGTGCGACGTAAAATTGCCCGTCAGCGAAGCAGCTTGGGGTCCATCTGAATCGTCGACACCTGGTAGTTTTAATGTTTGACCGTGTGCTTTATCGATAGTCTGTCACAAAGCAAAGTATCACGGGAAATTAAAGACGGTCGAGTCCGAAAGCTTTGGTCGGGTTAGCCTAACCTTTCGCGCAGCCGGTTGAAATTTCACCTACAATAAAAACGAATTACTCGGTTGTTTATCAATTAACAAAAAACGGAATTAGGCTCAAAACTTGCTCCTCGGGGTGTACTCTATCATTTAGAAAAAAAAAAAAAAAAAAAGCAAGTCGTTTTGGAGATTGCCCGTGACCAACAAAATACCATTTGTATATCGATATAACACGAGGTGTGTTCAATAAACACCCAGACTAAAACTATTACAGAAAAAACGTTTAATGTTATCGGCAATATTGTTATACCAAAATAAACTAAAGATAACGGCCATCATTTCAATATAAAATAAAAACCGTTATCTCCGATCGGGGTCATTAACAGTGCGCGTTCAAAGTTGGTAGTTTTATATAAAATCGCGATTTCACGACGGGTAATATTACGGAACAACGCGCGTGTATTCATATTTGGTTCAACACATTGGTGCGAAAATGCTACGGAAACACGCGAATTGATTGAATTACCTTTCGGAGATGTTTCACTAAGCTGTGACTGTGTAACTACGACCGCTTCAAACGTTCCAAAAAGGTCGTCGAATACCAATTGAAGACGACCACCGTCCTGGCCGTCCGTCAACATCCAATAACAAATGGCAAACTACCATTACTTTCGGTCGAAACACAATTAGAAATTACCGACGATTAACCGTCACAGAAGTAGCCAATGCAGTATAGGCAAATATCATTTTGGTTTTAGATTTGATCGGATTTGAATTGGTTGTAAAAAATCAATAATTACCGATGATGAAACGGATATGATCTCCTCGCCGAAGTTCAATAGTAACGCAATGGATAGATCGCAAATTCACCGCGTCCAAAAAAATGTCGTCCGGTCCGGTCAAACATCAAAGCTCATCCGCTCATCGTTTTTTTTTTCTCGATTTATTTGTTTAAGTCCATTCCGAGTTCGTACCTACAGGTCAGACAGTAGTTTTTAGACGCTGTAAATGGCCAGAAGTCGTGGCTTTTGCACCATGACAATTTTACCAGCGCATTCAGCACTTTCCACACGTGAATTTTTGGCGTATAAAAATATACCAGTGGTACATTGCCCACCATATTCACACGACTTGGCTCCCTGTGATTTTCGTTTGTTTCCGAGACTAAAAACCACACTCGAATGTCGGAGATTCGAAAACGGTAACGTTTTCCATCCATTAAGCGAGTGAAGAGCCCAAAAAGGAAATTCAAAGGTGTTCCCAAAAGTGGCAAGACCGTTGAGGAGGTATAGAAGCATCGTGTAGTGGCTAAAGGACACTATTTTGAAGGTGATCCATTTAAATAGTTTGTTAGTTTGAAATATAATTTTTAATACATTTTGTCTGGGTATTTATTGGTTCCCTGTGATTTTCTTTTGTTTCCGAGACTAAAAACTACACTCGAAGGTTGGAGATTCGAAAACGGTAACTTCTTCCGTACATTAAGCGAGTGAAGAGCCAAAAAGGAAATTCAAAGGTGTTCCCAAAAGTGGCAAGACCGTTGAGAAGGTATAGAAGCATCGTGTAAGTAGCTAAAGAGCACTATTTTGAAGGTGATCCATTTAAATAGTTTGTTAGTTCGAAATATAATTTTTAATACATTTTGTCCGGGTATTTGTTGAACACACGTCGTATATATATATAGACACATTTTTTTTTTTTTTTTTTTTTAAGGCTTTGGTGTGAAAATACGTATTATATATGTAAATTGAGAGGGGGGGTATTATTATTAAGTCCGGGTGTGACTCGCGGTGAATATATTATTATTATTTTCTCGATCGTTCGCGCGTGTGTCATGTTATGTATGTACGTAATTGCCTCTAAGTATAGGTATATTTTAGATTCCGAGCGTGGCGAGGAATGTATAATAATGTTTTTTTTTTTTTTACTAAGATGATGCGTGTGGTATATTTTTTTAATTTTTTTTTTTATTTGTGTCTGTTAGAAACTTCTTTACCCAGAATTATCTTGCTTCGATCAACAAAAAGTTAAAAAAAAAAAAAAAAAAAAACAAAAAAACGATCAAGATATAATGTGACTTTTCCACGGGGATCCACGGGGGTTTAGTCGGCGCGTCGAGACGGTAATTTTCCATTTGGTTTCATTAACAATTTTGGTGGTGGTGTTGGGGGGGGAAACAAGAAATATTTACAAAAACACCGAAGCTATCGGCCTTAAATACTTATATTTATTAAACACTTCCTAGACGCAGTGCGATTTACAAAAAAAAAAAAAAAACATTAATTCGTTTTTGAGTTACATTATTTTATGTAAGCCATTAGCTACATTCAATTTACGAAATTGGTTTGCATTAGTTTTTTTGGCTTTTGAAAAACGCTCGAAAATTTGACAAAAGGTTCACAAAGGTACCGTAAAAGTGTTGCTCGTATGGCACAATAAAAATATCACGATTCCGTAGTGGTGAGTTTTTTTTTTTTTTTTTAAGTTCAAATTTCTTCATCACTTTTTAAAGCTATACGCGTTTTAATTTAATTGAAAAATCATTTTTTTTCATAAACTGTATTTGGTGTATCGATCAATGTTGTTGTACATGAGTTAAATTACGCATCGTTGGTAAAAATAATGTCAAAAATAGTATTTTCCGTACCCCGTACTATTTCTTGAAAAAAAAAAAAAAACTAATTTCAACGCGACTCCATCCGGCTGAAATGTTTCGTGTTAATATCCTTGCGAATGAAACGCACTGTATACTACGATTAAAAAAAACAGACGTTAAAAGAAACGTCGAAAGTTATTCCTACAAAATGTACTTTATTTAATATATTAAACGAAGAACCGTGCGTAATATTTCAGTAGAGGTAGATATACGTTTTTATTTTATTTTCCGTTCCAATGACGGTTTACTGCAATATAAGTAATAATAAACGTCGGAAATTATTCTGTTCGCTAATATTTTTTTTTTTTGAAAACGGTAATACAACTAATTTATTATTATTATTATTATTTTTTTTTTTTTTTCAAAGTTTGCATGTTACGACTAAATTTAGATTAGAAGTTCACATAATATATTTTAATAGTGTGTAACTACTTTGTAATTTATTATTTGAAAAAGTTACTTACTATATAATATATATATATATTATTACCTTTTAACAAGTCATTTAGCTGTATAAATATTACTGCTGCAGGTGACGCCCTAATTTCAGTACCTACCTACGTTATATACCTATACGAAAATAAATAGTAAAAACGTTAAAAAAATTGTAAAATATATATTTCAAATTATTAATAATAATAATTGTTTTCTTTCATTTACCGGGTCTTGCGCAATTTTACGAATGTATAATTTATATGTAAAAACGCTATTTTCACTATCAAAAATTCAGAAATCGCTCAAACCGACGGTAAGTATTTGTCAAACGCATGATAATTTCAGTATTGGTAACAAAAAATAATATCCGAATTTGTAAAAAAATTACATAAATAAGTTCATATTTGCATATAATGGACTTGTAACGTAACAATTATTTGCGTTTTTTTAGTCGGGCTGGGATTACAATGCACATTGGCATTGTTTTCCGAAACTTGCTGTTTTTCGACAATTTTTGATTTTATAGTTATTTTTGTCCGCCAATTTTTTTAGAACATTTAACGCTAACGAGATTTTAATGTAACAAACTATTAAGTACTCGTATTGTACTATCGGAAAATAGTTACGTCGAAACCCGGATAGTGGTGGCGTCTGTGGAAAAACTAACTGTGGGATATTTAGAATCACTAGATTATTATTTAATAATCAGGTGGGTAGATCGATAAAAATCGACGACTTATATGGAAATCATTTTTTTTTTTTTTTTTTTTTAAGTCCTGCAATACTTTTTTTTATAAAATTATTCAAAAATATTATTCGTTCCGAAAATAAAACAAACCATAGTAAAAAATCTTTTTCACGGCGTTTTTGGGCTTGTAAAGCAGTAAATTAGTCGAACAAAACATGGAAATGCAATAACTTCCGAATACTAATCATAATATAAACCACACGGCTGCGATTTCCGTTCAACTTTTTATTATTAAGTAAATACTTTAGGCTAACAGTTCATTTTTTTTTTTTTTTTTTTTTGAAAATCGCACACTATTATAACCACACCAAAAAAAAAAAAAAAAAAAAATAGCTTTTACGAAATAATATTCACATATTACAATATATAAATTTTTTTTTCCTTCGAATAAATCGCACAAACGAATATTTAATTGTATAATCATTATACAGTTGACGTTACACAACTCGGATAATACGAATTTATTGTCGAAACGCCGAATAAAATCGTCCGAAAAGTCACGTACTATAAAATAATTTAAAAGAAAGATTATTTTCGAGAGAGAGAGAAATAAAAAAGGGGAGAGGGTATTTTATATAAAATTGCGTACGACTAACCGAACCTATGCGTGCAATTCGATTTGAAATATTATTACGAGTACAACTAATAAGTAAATGTGTATTGGTGTTCGGCGTTTAATTTATAAAATTTAAATCGCATACTTATCAAAAAAAAAAAAAAACGTATGGTGATTTTTGCACTTGTGAATGGACCTACTGTATACCTAATATGGCCATATAGCGTATTATCATTATTATTATGGGTATTGACTTGTATGACAAAAAAAAAAAAAAAAATGTATAAACGGCACTTCCGTTCATTGTATGACTCAGATATGGTGAATGTGCGTTTTTTTCTTTTTTTTTTTTTTTCACATAAACGCATAGAGGTACGTATGTATTGTATAAATATTTAGCCGTCGCGCAACATTGTAAATCCATTATTCTGCCGACTACTATCATCGGGCCATCCCGTACCGCCGCCGCCACCGTCAATGGAAACGATGAATTATTATTTTCAGAAATGTTTGAAACGGAAAAATCGCGAAAAATACGATTATCGTGTTTTCGGATAACATACCGACAATTTCTCTACGGCGATTCGCATATGTTTCACCGGGCGCCCTCCTTTTTACCCGAGCGCGTTACGGCGTCGTTTGTCCCGGGCCCAAACCGCTGGATTTAATTGTTGGTTTCGATTTAGTTAATGGCCACCGGGCGGGCGCCCACGTTCAAATGTCGTTTTACAATCCATAAAAATAGGCCGGTTTTTATTCCGTTTGTCCCGGGGCCTCGAAAATTCCAAATCAGACTCTGGCATTCAACCGGCGTGCATACCCGATCCAGTAGGTCACACGTCTTGCCAATCAGTGGCGCATATTACTGGGCACGGGCATAGACTCGGGGAGACTTGAGAATTAGATATAACCGTACGGGTAGGTAACAAAAAAAAAAATATATATATATATATTTTTTATATTCGCATTCCGCAGATAATATCGCCATAATAGATTAGTTCACGAGTATAGCGGGCAAATACGACGACACTCCTATACCGATACGTTATTTTATTATTATAATAAATTATAGGTAGACCGTAAATATTTTTAACTGTAACTAACACACACTTGCCGCGATAGATTTTTTTTTTCTTTCTTTTTCTAATCGTTTAAAATGATATACCGATAGACACACATACGTACCATACATATATTTTACTACTGTATAATATTATTGCAAAACAACATTTGAAATATATCCGTACCTATTGCTAAGTACTGTTTGCTCGTGGAAAAAACTTGAATTGAATAAACGTCGTAATGATAATGAAATATCGGACGGTGTTCGTCTATAATGTTCTAAATCGTCTGTGCATTTTAATCATTGTTAACCCATGCGAACGGACGTACGCGTAAGATATGTAATATATTACATATTAAACAGATAGTTTTAATTAGAAAAAAAGTGACAAAGAAGAAGACAATAATAGTTTTAAAAAAAATAATAATATTACAGCTGTTGTATTTTCGACGGAGAACCTCTCGCGACACATTGAGGCGTATTACAAATCTTTAAACCGACATTACAGTTGAGCTCCACATACGCCGCTGAACTTGGCTATGTCAATATGAACAACAGAATAATATCGTATTATATAAATCATTTTGACTCAGTAAAATACCTTGGAGTTTTTCTCGATGAAAAACTGACATGGAATATCCACATAAACAAAAAACTTACTCAGGGATATGCCAGGATGAGAATTCTCTACCCCTTAGTGAACTACAAATCAACTCTCCAAATGAAATCTTCTCTCCTTCTCTACACCGCAATAATCAGACCACTGATAACTTATGCCTGTCCTGTATGGTCCGCTGCCTCTATAACTAAAATACATAAAATACAAATCTTACAAAATAAATTCTTAAGGATATGTCTCAAAGCACCGTGGTTCATGAGAAATCGCCCGATCTATAATGACACGAAAATACCCCTGATAAATACATGGATTAAAACCCAATTTAAAAATTTCCACGCCAAACTAAAAAACTTGGACAGTGCTCGTCATTACAATATAGGAAAAAAAACACTCAATAGACGTCTGCGGCCTCGACTTTCCCGGGACATTCTTTTAACAGACACAGAAGACTCATCATCAGAAAACGAATATCATTATTGATATACTAGACCTCATCGTGATTATTATATTCATATATGTAACACATTATTATATCACTCTCACTATTAATAATTACGTCATTAATAAATTTGTAACAAATAAAATTGTAAAAATTAAAAAGTTGTAATAGCACTAGGTGTGCTGAAACATTTTATAATTATAATAAATATAAAAAAAAAAATATAAATCATTTTTTACGACAGTGAAACGAAATCGGGACAATCTCCTCTAGTGTGGGACGTCTATAGTCGCACTATAGTTACAATTGTTCAAACTAGGTATACTAGTAGGCGATATAGTTTTCTCTTGTATAACACAGTTGGGTATGTCGCCAATCCTGGCTATATATTGATGTATTTAAAATTGAATTATTTTTAATAATATAATACATTATAGTATCGATCAAGCGCGTATCCTGGTGTGGGGGGGAGGTCCATGTGGTCCGGATGCCCTCGGAAATTTTTACATACCCGTATAGAATGATCAATAACGTATGTAACTTGAATTGAAAATTATTTATCGCTATAATTTTGACTAAAGAGAATGGAACATTTTTCTTTATAGAACCCCAAATTAGAATCCTGGCCACGTGCCCGGAATCGATCGAGTTATTAATTATTAATAGCAGTTTGTTTCACTCAGCTTTCGGTTCTCCGGTCATAATTATAGGACTTGCAGCAAACGCATATCGTACTTAAATTTGTGTACATTTATATGCAACTCGGTAATGAATACGGTTTTTAAACTTTTATGAACATTTTTCATTTTTTTTTTTTTTTTTTGTTTTTTGTTTTAGGTGGATTTCTTTTACGTTTGTGTAATGTTCATTATAGTTTTCAAAAATATTTCGTTTCAGTATTTCATTTTTTTTTTTTTTTTTCTGAAGTAGGTTTTGTTTTTGATTTTGTTAAACAAGTGTTGTACAACTATACAGGGTGTACGTACATTATATTCTTATGCATCATGTACATGACGTGTATTTAAAAAAGCAGGTGTACTGTGCCTTGCAATAAGTTTACATTGTATATATATTCACTTATAACCCGATATATATATATATATAAGTATAATAAAACACGATAATTTTATCGATTCTCTCTGTATAGCTGCGGGCAGAACACTTGAATTCATTCCGGAATTCATTATATAAGTGATTTCTACCGTGTGTATGCGTCATATTATTGTTGTCTCGTGTGCATAATTTTGCGTAGTTTTAGGTTTCTGAATAATACAAAACGTACCCATAAGAATAAATTTATAATAATAATATGCAGTCCTATTCGTATTATATCGAGTCTGTCCAACGTCGTCTGGTTGCAGCTTTCGTTTCCGCGCAGCGTTGCGACCTACACCAAACGCCCTAATGGGTGTCATTGTTCGCGATTTCCGTACAACAATCAATTGTATTATTTGACAATTTGTTTTCTATAGTCTTCGGCAACAGAAAACGTACGAGTCGTACGGCTAAAAATAACTCCAAATACCGAATTTTTCACGGTTTGAATGGACCGAAAGGTTTTTTTTTTTTTTTTTTTATCAAATTCAATTTCGCCCTTTGATTAACGATAATAAATATAATACATTTCGCCGACCCCGCCTACGGTTCCCGTACAGTGGTCTGGTGAATTTTTTTTTTTTTTTTTTAACCTATGAATAAGTAAATCGGAGCTTACGGAGCTCCGTTTTTAAAGTTTACGAATGCCCAGCAAAATATTTGCAAAATTTAACTAATCCGACCAATATCCTAGGCTACACTTATTATTCAGAAATATATTTCGCTCCGCCAAGATTATTCTCTAAATTGCCGTTACGCATACAACTACAGAAATTACTCATCATAGGTTATTGAGTATAAAACATTGGTTAACCATATACATCCGTACAGCCCATTTCAATTTTTCCCGAATAATTATAGATAAATATAACTAGATAGATAGAAAATATTATAGATGATGCAACTAAGTGGATATATTATGGAACCTCGTCTAAATCCTGAGCCATCTTACCAAATCCACCAACCTATTGAAAAAAAAAAAAAATGATTGTATAATATAATAATATATGGTAATTTAACATTTTTATAATATTGATGAATTTATAATTTATTAGTTTTTTTTTTATAAAATTGATTTTCAGAATATAAAACTATATTATAGTATCAAAAAAAAATATACACATTGTTTTAAAACCGTTATTAATGAAATTCACAGAACAAAAAAAAAAAAAAAAAAAAACTTTTATAATTCATTAAGTATATAATTATATTTGTATTAAAAAATATTAACATTAAAGTATGCTCGAAAAAAAATATTGTATTATTTTTTTTAATGTAAAAAAAATACCAATAAATCGTACGAAATTAAAAAAAAAAAAAAAAAAAAAACAAGTAAATTACGGATTATCCGTATTGTTATTATAACAATGTATAAATATGTCCGATCAATATTAGAGAACCTAAATATATATATGCCCAAATGACGAGAGCTTTTTCGGTTTTTTTTATTAATTTAGTTTTCTTCCATTTTTATATTACCGATATAATTATTATATTATTTGTGCTTATGTTTACACTATAACAAATAAACTATACAAATACCAAGTTAAAATCAATTTAACAAATACCAATCCATTTCGTATGAAATACGTTTCTAATTGTGATTTCAAGTATAGAATAGCGATAAAAAAAAAAAATTATAATAATGTGGTTTAGAAACCAGAACTGTGTAGCGTGGAGTGTTTTTTTAAATTGCAGTTTTATAAATTGCAACGCGCTTTGCTTCTTTACAATTAAAAGCCCATAAATACGTTCGTTTGCGCTACACTAATTTGTCGGATAAACACGCGGTGTGGTATGACGTCGGAAATTGATTTTCCGTAGCGTTTTCGAATATTATAAATATATTGAGTGGCGAAATTTCTCTTTTTTACATGTTGGCGGCAGTGTCATATGTATGTAAAAAAAAGGGGGAAAAAAAATGATCGTACGGTTATGCCACTGTTGGGACAAATAATTTGCCGCGTTGACGCGATATTATTGTGAAAAAAAGTGTCGCGGCGTGTCGTAAAACCACCCGAAACGGCGTTTTAAATTTAATATTTTTTTTTTTGTTTTTTGTTTTATCATTTTTTTACTCGGACTGATTTGTTTTGTTCGTCCGGAAATCCGTGAGCCTGACGAATCGTTTCGACGACGTTTACCTATATAATCGTTTGTGCAGAATTCATAATTATTATTAACCGGCTTGTAACAATAGTATTCCAATACTATAATAATTTATTATTTTGGATGTATTCCGATGGTATTTTAGAAAAATTTTAATAAAAATCATTTTAGAAGTAAATTTAAATAGCTACTTGTATTCGAACGCTATACACAACTTGGGTATGTACGAGGTGTGACAATAAAATAACGAGACTTTTCAGCCCTTTTAGAAGTTCTGCCGTTTTCATTTTTACGTCATCAACTGTTTGAAAATGGGAAAAGAAATAAGAAGAAGTCACAAGGAGCAAGGTCTGGCGAGTACGGGGGATGTTGAAGTACAGAAATTTTTTTTTCAGTTAAAAAACGTTGAATTGAAAATGCACTGTGAGCTGGAGCATTGTCTTGGTGAAGAACCCAGCCATTTTTCCATAGACTTCTTTCTGACACGTTCTCTTAATTTAATTAATACCTCTTTATAATAATATTGATTAATTAATTTTGTCGATTTTTTCAACGTTTTCGTTTGTTGAAGACGTGGTAGGACGTCCAGAACGATTATCGTCTTCGACGTCCTCCCTTCCACTACAAAACAGTTTGTGCCATTCAAAAACACGAGCTCTTGATAAACATTCTTCACCATAAACTTCACATAACATACGAAACGATTCCGCGGCAGTTTTTTTTAATTTAACAAGAAATTTAATGTTAACACATGTTGTTCGATTTTTATATCTAACATTTTTCGGCAGTATAGTCGAACTCGCACTAATAACAAGGCTACTAACGTATAAGAAAATGAATCGATGCCATCAGTGTTCATAGTACTTTTAGATAAGTGTTTTCTAATCATATTTCAATAATCGTTTTATAGATAACGTTAATAGTTTAGGTTATATTTAGAAAGTCTCGTTATTTTATTGTCACACCTCGTATTTTGAGATAGTGGAAAACTAATAACGTGCACGCCGTGCGGTACAGCCAAAAGGTAATCTATTACAATAACGATTCAATTTACAATTTTTTCGGTATATTCAACGTTTAACAATTAAAATTACCAATTTAAAAAACGAAAAATTAAGGAGCTATCATCAACTAGGCGTTTGTAAAATACATTTTTTTGGTAAATATTCGGAATAAATATCTACTATTTACGCGAAAATATTTTTATTTATTTTTCCGAGACAGTGCTGAAATCATTAATACCGTATTTGTTGCCCCTTACCCGTAGATAATTTGAAACTCGAAATATTTTAAATCCAATCTGTCATTTGTTTTTTTTTTTCAAAAATGTTACACAATCGTGTACATATATATTATATATAATAATAATAAAAAAAATATATGTATTTTAATAGCCCAACATTATCGCATTATTTGCTGTTATCTAAATTTATATATATATAATTACTAGGCCAGTGAAGTTATTGCATTTTCATCTATTTGTCAGATGCTTATATTCATTGCTAAGTGACCTTAAAATGTGTTCTGGCTTGAATATTAATTTAAATACAATTTTATTTTATTGCAATAAAATTAATTTTTAACTCGATATATTATAATTTAGAAATTATGTAAACGCAGCAATGTACAAATATATATATATATATATATATATATATATATCATGATTTTTTTTTAAAAAAAATTTTATTTTTACTTGTCCTTCAATAAACAATATTATCGACCACCGTCGATCGACAATCGGTCACGTTTAAACAATCCATGTACCGATATCGTTGTAATTTATAATCGATGTCATAAAACATTGCAATGAACAAAATGATTTTGTGACAACGAAGAAAAATAATAAATATTTGTTTGACATGCAATTCTGACCTTAAATTATTTTTGTCGATTAGCCGACGAAATGATAAAGTTGAACACATTTCGTCTGCCGAATGCGGACTGCCACTTTCCGTCTAGCGATTATTCTTTTTGGTGATCATAAATAAGGGACAGGGCCAAACGTTAAACGTTGCAGGTTTTGACCTAACCGTCCAATGTTTTAACCACGGTCAATCATTGTACGTGGCTCTGTGTCACGTGTCTCTTGCGAACGAAATGTCTCTACGTTTTGTATATGGAATTTATAAAAAAAAAAAAAAAAATTAAAAATAACGCGCATCATAATAAAACCATTACGTCGTTCCACACTTTGTTCTGAATTTTTTTTAAGAAAAAAAGACGATGTGCGGGACAGCTAGACGTTTCTGGATAACCAACAGGCTTGACCCGGACAAGGCCTGGTGATGGCAGCTAGTAAAAAAAAACGTATACAATAATAAAACACTCGAGTATTTAATCCAACTGGCCGTGTTCATAGGTATTGTAATAAATATATACAGGGTACGGCCAGTGGGTTCAGACGTATTTTAATTGAAGTTTATTAGAGACAAAGTAATGAAACAAATTGTGTTTTATTCAACGTGAAGATTACATTTAATTATTATTAACATAATCTTGACTTTTAAAAATTACATTACTCAAGTGGCCGCATTTATTTTGTATACAGTCGGCTATCCGTTTACTGCAATTCTCTGCTGCACATGCACATCGATGGCTGTAATTTTCCGGCTAATGTATTCGTTTAACTCTAGTAATGCACGTGGCCCGTTGGCGCGCACTTGAGATATCAAAAAACCCCGCAGAAAGAAATCGGGTGGCGTTAAATCTGGAGAACGCGATGGCCAGCCAGTACCACCATCGCGCGATTCGTAAACATTCTCCTAAGAGAACAAACCATTGAAATGGCTTGTGTAGCACCATCGTCTTGGAACCATAGTCCATGATGTCTTAGTCCTGACCGCTGTAATTTAGCTGGCAAGAAGTTGTTCACAATTTCCGCGACAAGCTCAACGACTGAGAATTCGCCGTGCGTTGAGGCCTTTGATCGACTGCTTGGCGTACTCGTTCAATGTTTTCCGGTGTTCTTACATTTTTTTTTTTTTTTTTTGACTTATAAGTCATTAAAACAAGTACCGGTATTTCGAAATTTACGATGCCAGTCTAATATTGAATTCCGCTGCAGGATCACCAACGGGAACATTGAATTTGCGGTGTACGGTTACAGTAGATTTAGATCCAATAAACGCCGTAACGGCAAAAGCGCGTTGATTCACAACGGCCACGCGTCTATGGTTACCGATTAAGTAAAACCTTAACGCAGGCAACTTTAAATTTGGCAACAAATCAGTTTATCTTGTCTACTTTATGGCATAACCACAGCACACTTTAAGTGGCACCATTTATATGCAATTATACCGGGTGTAACAAAATGAATGTCGGAGTTTCTAAGAGCTGTGACTAGGCGGCTGTGCGTCAGAGACTTAATGCGCTACCTGCCGGCGTGTAGAGGACGTTATCTAGTTTCATTTGGTACGTAGTAAGTTGCGCTAGTTTTTATCAAAGTAAAAATATCGCGCTATAATCGCGAGTTACGTTCGCGGAAAGTTAGAAAGCTATGGCGACCGAGCGACAAAAAGCATTTCGTGTGACTCCCGCAGTGCAACGGGCATTTCGACAGCAATATGGACTTGACCCTCGAGGTGATCCGTCGGCGGTCTCGCCAGTTTCGTGACACCGGGTGTCTGTGCAACGGTCACGGCACCGCGTACCACTCCCACTGCTGGAAACGTCGCCAGAGTTCGAGCTACTTTTGCCCGTAGTCCCTTTTAAATCTCTTTAGGCGAACGAGCAATCGGTTGTTATCACTAACGATACTTAAGTCCATATTGCTGTCGAAATGCCCGTCGCACTGCGATTGTTGAATGCGAGTGCGGACGGCCACGGTTGCCATAGTTTTCTGCAGACGTAACTCGCGATTATAACACGGTATGTTCACTTTGATAGGAGCTAGCGCAACGCACTGCCCACCAAAAGAAAACGTCCTCTACACGCCGGTAGGTGGTGGTGGCGCATCAGTCTCTGATGCACAGCCTCTTGGAAACTCGGATATTTCATTTTGTGTGTTTACAAAAGGACGCTGTTTTTGAATTGGCCGTCATTTCGATCGGTTGGTAACACTGTTGTTATGATATCTGTTATCTAGTATCACTCCGGTTTATTCTTCGCCGCTTAGTTTTTTTTTTTTTGATCGATCACCATGGAACAGCTAACCGCGGAGATCCGTGTTTTAGTTGTGAAAACATTTTACGGAAGCGGCGAAAGTCGTCGGGCGGAATCAAAATTGGCTTGCCGGCAAGGTCATTGCGACCTTACTCCCTGCGACTTCTTCTTGTGGGGGTTTGTGAAGTCTCTCAAGCGTACGAGAGGAAACATCTCACACGATCACTGATTTGACGGAAGAAATTCAGAGAGTCGTCCAGGATCTCACCAAGGAGCACTGTAGGGCAGTAATCGCCAAATTCCTTAACCGCGTGATAGTGCGCCAACAGGCCCCGGGAGGGGGGGGGGCGGTCACATGAATGAAATAATAATTCATACCTAAACCGGAGGTTCTCCTGATTCCAATGATGTCATTTTTTGATTAAATTAAAGTGTTATTTTGGCATTTTTAAAAAGAGCGTCCTTTTGTAAACATCCTTTATACATATATATATACGGCTCGCGGTAATCTCGGACCGGGCGTGTACCGGGGGACCCGTCCCGGGAAATCGGTCGGCGGGGCCATGTCGAAGAATTCGATACGAGCGGCGCGCGCCGACAAAAGTTTTATAATTAACGTTAGTTTTACGTAAAAGTTTACGTTTACGCCGGGCGGCGGCGTGCCGTTGTTCCGGGGTCGGACCGGACGGTCGCGAAATTTCGAGTGGCTACCCGCCCGGCACCCGCCGTACGACAATAATGCGGTGGGGAGGCCCTCTTAAGACTCCCGATGCCCGTACGGACCACACGCCGCGGGTTTACGGCCCCGGGCCGATAGATAAATAAATAATTTATTATTTATCGTCGACACGCGTTCGCCGGAACGACAAACGGTTTTACGATGTAAATCGATAATACGTTGCGATTGTTTAAAAATTATCGTTAAAAAAAAAAAAAAAAAAAAAAAAACTTATCATGACCGGCAGCGGACTGCGTGAGGTACATCAGGCATTCCGGTGCGCCGTCCGCCGATTTTAAAAATATGCTCGACGCACGGACACGATTATTATTAATTAACGACCGCCCGTAGCTAATGGGGTTTTTTTTGGTTTTTTTACGACCGTCATTATATATTATAACGGCCAATCGAGCAGTACGCGCCGCCGTTTTTTTAAAACGGATACGACAAAACCAACGACAATACTATAACGCCGAATGTGTCTGTTGATCACGCCGACCTGGTGATTTTGTAGTAAATACGTTTTTTTTTTTTTTTTTTTTACGCAGCGTTCTATTAAAATTCGAATTCTACGCGTACAACGGTACGACCGCAACAGTTTTGAACATTTTATTTTGCGTTTTCGACAATTTCGATTATTACGTCCCCCCCCCCCCTATGTCCGGGCGTGTCGTTTTCTTACTTTTCATTTTTAAATAAATTTAATGGTATTTCTAACGATTTACGTAAGTATTTTCTTATTTTTCTTTACAAATTCAGTACAAAGTGATTCATACGATATATTTACTCGGTAAAGACGCGCGCTAATAGTTTATTTTTGAAATTTCCTGTTTCATTGGATTTCAGTGGTTTTTTTTTGTTTTTAACGTGCATTTCATTTTTCGGAACTTTAAGCGCATTACGAGTGGCTGTTTTTAGGAATTCAAATGTGTTTTTGTGCATAAAATGCACACTCCCGCACGGTTCCGGTGGTGATTTTAACGATCCGATTGGAATTAATTCATTCTAAACATCATAAACGCGATTTACGGATTTATATTTGTCCGTGAGAAAGCTCTGTTCAAAGTGGGCGTCGCGTTTGCTCACCGTTGAGCAAAAACAACAACGTGTTGATGGTTCAATACAATGGCAAAACTACACGAATCGAAAGATCGAATTGCTTCCGCCGCGTCCACCGTATCCACCAGATTTGGCTGCCAGCGACTACTGGCTATTCGCAGATCTCGAAAAACCGCTCGCCGGTAAGAAATTTCGCTCGAATGAAGAAGTCGGTAGGTGAAACCGATGCTCATATTGAAGCAAAAGATAAGAACGGTATTGAAACGTTGGAGCGGCGTTGGAATGATTGCGTTGATGATCACGGTGGAGTGTATGTTGGTGAACAAAGTCAATTTTTAACGGAAGAATTCATCGGTTGGGCCCGGGACATTTCGGCCCGCGTGTTAACTCTCGTAAATCAACAAAAAAATAATTATGTTTGTGTACTGAAAATAGATAGAATCCGAATTTTCGCGGGGACGGCATTGAATAGCTGTAAACCTTGCCCGGACAACGCGGAACATTTTGCTTTTGCTATTTCCGCTAAATATTCCAGGGCGTTTTTTATATATATATATATTTTGTCTCGTTTTCGGTCAATTTAATAACTTTGTCGAACTACTACTATTACTATTACTATTTCTACTACTACTACTACTACTACTACTATAGTTGCCACTATACGTCTGCGACTACAGACAGCGGCGGTTATACAATTCACGTTGCGTTTATACCGCTAAAACCAACAAGACGTCGCCGGGTCCTCTGTTTTGGCGGACTCGTGGGAAAATCGGACCGGGCAAATATTAGACCGCGAACTTTACGAGTATAACGTGTAGCTATCTATAGGTGGTGGCGGGCGGGCGCATAATACGGTCTTGATTGTTTTCCAAACGATAAATGCGATTTGTATACGACGGCGTTTGTGTTGCATTAAATAATACATCTATAACGTTATTGTAGATGTTGATAAAACTGCAATTACTCAAAATCCCGACCGCGGCGAGCCCGAAAAAACAATACGCGCTGTTGTCCGGGGTCTGCGCGTTTCGGGTATTCCGTTGGCCTTATTCGATTTTAACTGCGTCTCGCTGTCGCCCAATAATACGGGCGCGTAAGACTCTCGGATGAATTTGGAATTCGAATTTAATTCGAAATCGCCGATAGTTTTTTTTTTTTTTTCATTAGATAAAACATAACAATTATTATACAGTGACACGTTAATAAATCGATATTTTTTTTTTTTTTTTTATTATGCGCATACACCGTACACATATTTAGTATAGACTTTCGTTAAACACAATCAATTGCAGACTTTCCGCTAATAATTCAATATGTTCACAACCAACAAAAGTAATTTGATTAGTTGATAAATTTAAACGCCATAAGATCAAACAGTCAGTGTAACAAATTAATTGCACGACCGAAACTGCATGTGTTTATTACAATACAATTCCCGTATACAAATATAAAAATAAAAATACAGAAAAAAAAAACACAACGTATTTGGAATAAGTAATCGGAGTATATTTTTTCCTTCAGTTATCTAGAATAGTATTCAAATATAAAAACGGTATTAAAATACTAATATTCGGAATACTTAACAAGGTGCTGTACTTAAAAATCCGTATAAAATATGTTTACCGGAAAAACTTGAGAGTTATCGCGAGTATTGAAACACCGCGGCAATACGGGATTTTATTAAAATTTCTATTATTATATATTTTTTTTTTTTTTAAGCGTAGAAAATCTGAATTTGATTCGGGTACATTGGCAAACCTCCGGGTTCCTGCAAGGTTATCTAATAATATTATATTCGTGATATCAAATATTTATTTTCAATCGTTGAAAGAGCACGGCAGCAGGATGGCGTCGCATCCGTTCGCACATAATATAATCCAACATTTGATTAGTTTTTATTTTTTATTTTTTTATTTTTTTTTTTTTTTTACCGAGGTTTTCAAGGAAATAATGCTCCCTAGTATATTATGTATTGGTGTATAACAGGCGATCCTGCCGTAGAAGGTTATTATTATAGGGACAACGGTATGTATTATCCCGGTCCCGGGATAATCCCGGCAAGAACAAACGTATAAATTGAATACAGACGATTCGGATAAGAAATTGTTTTCGGTCAAAACCGCAACAATATGTGTACATGTTGCTGTGGAATGTCCGCTGACGGTGAATGTGTCGACATACGCATCGTAAACTGGCGATTGTCGACAAATCACAGGCGAATGGTCGACATTTACACCAAGGTTTCGGCCATAACTGACGTACACGAGGTATATTATTTCTTGATATTATTCGCCAAACCTACACGGGAGGTTTCTCGTACGGTAATATAGGACCGTAGGTAATTTGAATGATTTTAGAAAAATTAAATTTAAATTACTTAAAAATATCTTACTCAAAATGTTACTATTGTTATAATGACGTTGTATTATATATTTCAGGGGTTTGAAGCCGGTTGAAAACAACACGTTAAATTACCTCTCCCCCCCCCCCCGAAAAAACCGGGCAAAAGTTGAAAATTGTGAATTTTTGGGATTGACGGGTTTTAATTTTGACAATTGGTTTGATTTCGATACGAATTTTCTAGGTTTCGACCGAGGCGATTTTTTTAATATTCGAAAAATCGAATGTGTATAATTTGGTAAACCAATAATAGAAATGACTTTCTTTTTTTCTTGTTTCAACTGAGTTGCGTATCGATACTTTAACGATCAAGTTGAATATTAAAAAACCGCCCGGACCCCGGAAACCTAGACAATCGAAATACGAAATGAAATCTGTTTTCAAAATTCAAATGTGTCCGTCGACGAGCCCCGGCATTTTGTTGGTCTAAAACATCAATAATCGTCTGTAAAAACGGCCGTACCCCGTCGCCTTAAACCAGTGGTTCCCAACCGGGGGGGAATTCCCCCTAGGGGGGAATTTCTGTACTGGTTGGGGGGGAATTTAGTGATGACGAAATAACAAGAAATATTTTATTTATAAAATTAAAAACAATAAATTAGTTTTCGGACGGTCGCCTATTGATAACAATTTTAGGAGTATTTTATAATGATTGACCTATGCAGGTAATGTAATATTAAAAGGTACAACATTATTATATAATCTAATCTAATATTTATTCGACTATTCTATTTTCGGGCTATCTGTCGGCCTCCGATAACGGATAATGGAATCCAAATATACGTAATATGACATGACTTCACGTTTACACGACAGTTGAGCCGTACTATTACTACCGGCGATACGTACGTACGTAAAATGTGTTCGAAAAAACGAAAGTACGATGAAAGTTATGTTCAATATGGATTTACATCCATCAATATTAATGGAGAAGAGAAACCTCAGTGTGTTATTTGCAATAAAGTTCTATCAAATGATTCTATGAAACCTACAAAATTAAAACAGCATTTAGAAAACGTTCATCCTCAACATAAAACTAAGGATAAAAGTTTTTTTGAACGTAATATGAATATGTTAAAAAAAATGAAACTAGGTGCGACTGGAGTTTTTCAAGAGACCAATCACAAAATTGACGACATGGTTATTATTATTATACAATAATTATTTCGTATCATTAAAACAAAAAAAGGTCTTTTTAATTCTAATTTAGGGGGGGGCATAGGATTTTTGAAAATTTACAAGGGGTGCATAGAATAAAAAAGGTTGGGAACCACTGCCTTAAACGGATAAAACGGGCGGACGGCCGACGGAATAGTATTAACGTTTAATGTTCGTCAAAAGATAAAATATATAAAAAACTTTTTACAAAAATTTGCGGGAAAAGTCGGAAAACTCGGCCGGACCAACAAATTGACACAATTTCCCAAGTTGTTTCGTATACGTTAATTGATATTACAGTTCGAGCAGTAGGTAAACTATAATAAACTAAAACTATTATATAGACAGTTTCTAAAATATATGGGCAGTATAACGTACAAGAGTCCTAAATATATTCATATATTTCGTATAAAGTTATTATTAAAAGTAAACAATTTCGCAAAATATTATCTCACTTTATTATTATTATTATTATTATTATTAGTGGGCGGAAACTCAAAACTCGAAAACTTTTAATTTTCAAACGTGGCCCGGTAATAACGATTATAGCGCCGCGCACAAACGCGGTGTGTGTAAACACCGTAATATTCAGTTTGACGGCCAAAAGTCACATCTTCGCGGACTGCGTGTTGCCCAAACACACCGAAACACACGTAGACAAATTCGGTTTTCGTATTTACAATGTACAGAATTTTGTTCGTTAAACATTTACATGTATACAGTATATACAGTCGAACTTCTTTAACTCGAAATCGTCGATACCTCGGACTTTTTCTCCGGTCCCTAAGAATTCCCCTGTTCAAACAATGCAAACAATTGCTGTTCAACTCGAATGTTTTCGTGAATAAGTCGAAGTTTCGATTTTTTCTAAAAATTATAAAAATTACGATATTTCCCTGGTGTATGTACTACATTTACTGTCGAAAATAAGATCATGCGGTGTTATCGTTACCCCCATGACGGCGTTACCGCAATGGGAAATCAGCAAGTTTTGTTTTTTCCGGCCAATACGACACCTGTGGTTCAGCCAATTGACCCAACGGATTATTAAAAATGTCAAGCACCATTTACCGGTAGCCTGTTAGTACAGAACCTGCTACAGGTATCAGATGGCGGAAAAATTGATGTTTTACAAGCAAATCGAATGTCCAAATATGTTTGGGACCATGCAACACCGCAGATAATTGCAAATTGTTTCCGAGAAACTGGCTTTTTAAGCGAAAATTTAGAAAAAACCGGGCGATGAAGAAATTACAGTACAAACGGTTACAATAAATAATTGGGACGATGTGAGGCGAGGTGTAAATAATATTCTTTTCGATGGCCATATCAATATGGACGACGACTTGAAAGTACGCGGATATTTATCGAATTCAGACGTTTTGTCATCCGTAAGGACTGTAACGAGTACTCAATCATCGGACGAAGAAGAGGAACAAGAATGCACTGAACCCCCTCTAACCCTCACAATTGCACGAGCACAGATACATTATAATGAATTGAGGCGATTTATCGAAAACAAACCTCGAGGTCAGCGATGAACTTTTTGAAACTTTACATATAATTGAACGATTCACTGCAAACGCTACGATCAAAAGCAAAACTCCAGACAAAAATAAATACTATTTTAAAATGATTTTCTGTTTCTAATTATTGTTTATAAATTTTTAAAATAATACATACACATGTAAACAGTAAATACATACATATTATAATAAACACATACTTTTACGAAAAAAAAAAAAAAAAAATGTATAAGCTTATTTTTTATTTTTGGTTTTTTGGATTACTCGAATTCTTGGATAATTCGAACGTTTTTGTCGGTCCCTACAACTTCGAGTTAACCAAGTTCGGCTGTATATGTTACAGTTGAAACCCGAAACCCGTCAAAACTAGTTTTAACTAGTCGAAACTAGTTTCCACAAACCCCTGACGTCACAACTGGTTTTGAATAGTTACAACTAGAATTAATTAATCCGGACACATAAACGTTGAAACTAGTTTTAACCAACATTGTATTTTATTTAGAACTATAGTTTTGTGTCTGAAATATTTTGACGACAACGATAGATCATCTAGGGCAAATTTGATTCCCGGAAGTAATTTGTATACCGTGAGTTTAAACTAGAGAATTTATGAATTAACTGCATTGCATTAGAATAAGTCCGTTGAGCATATAGGCGCATTTATTAATGTTCGGAACAGGATAGTCTAACATTGTTGTTTGTTTCGGCAGGTTTGTTACCTACCGTGCCATTTAGAACTACACGGGATGTGATTTTTAAAATTAGTTTCGACTGGTCATTTAAATTTTCGGTAAAAATATTCTAGTTTTATTCTAGGCAAAATCATTTAGGACAGATGGGGTGTGCGGAAACTAGTTTCGACGAGTTTCCGGGTTTAGCTGTAACATAATGTACGAGTTCTGTTCAAAAAGTACCAGGATTTTATATTTAATAATCACGAAAATGAAGTAACATATAATTTAAAGATATCCCCTTCAAAATACTCTCCTCCGGGCGATATGCAGCGGTCCCGGCGATCTTGCCATTATTCAAAAGTCCTATGAAACTGTTCCAAAGTCACAGTTACGAGTTCTGTTGCCCGCGTTCGCTTTAATTTCCTGTACATGTTGAAATCGTTGTCCTTTAAGCGCAGATTTTAGTCTCGGGAATAGAACAAAATCGCATGGGGCCTGATCTGGAGAATAGGGAGAGTCCGCGAGACCACAGCAATTTTTTTAACAGCTAAATATTCACGAATCGACAGCGCTAGATGTGCCGGTGCATTGTCGTGGTGAACAATCGCGGAACGAATTTTGCAGCGCGACCCTTCTCGTCTGTACACATTCCTGTATAATTGCATGACAAGACTCAATTGAGATTCCATTTTTTAACACACGAACAAATTGTCGCCACACCGTCGTTTCTGGACGACGTCGACGGTCTTCCAGCACGTGGACCGTCTTCAGTTGACCGCCGACCGTCCTTGAAACGTTTAGAACACTCGAAAGTCACAGAACCGCTTAATGAATCATCGCCAAAAAAGCTGGTTTAATCATTTCCGTTGCATCGTTTTTAATGTCTCAACATCGTCCACATTCGGACATGTCGAAAACGGCGAACGGAAAAAACCGTCTGGATTTAACCACGTGTAATATTAAACTGAGATTAAGATAGCGACTTCGGGTTTTATTTAGAATATCCACTTATTCGCGGGCAATACGCCTGTTTACAATTTGAAACGTTATCGTGTGCAGATTAGCCGTAATAACATTTGTCCCGGTATTTTTTCAACATACCTCGTAGTATATGTATATGTTTTAAGTTTCGTATAATATATATATATATACAGGGCGCGGCAGAGCCAACTGACGAGTTTAATGAAGTCATTAGGCTTAATAAGTGGTATATTTTGAATTGTACGGTAATGCCGTTTTTATTCGTAATCATGGTCTGGACGGGTGTACGTCGCGGTTTCGTCGCGCGTATGTATTACGAAAATAATCATTCTGCGATCGCTACACAAAGGGCTTTTCGTATACACTTCGGCGGCATTCCACGTGCTGAATCTGTTCCTTCTGCTGACACTATCGAATTGTGGATACGGCATTTGGAAGAAATTGCAAGTACCCTATGTAGACTTGGACACGGAGCACCCAGAACGGTAAGAACCCCCGAAAATGTGCAGTTGGTTAGAGAGTCGATTGAGCAGTCACCAAGACGCTCGGCCCGGAAACGCGCTGTAGCTTTGGGAATCTCAGACCGTTCTTTGAGGAGAAATCTTCACGAAGATTTATCACATGATTTGTGAGATGTATGGTTTCAGCAAGACGGAGCTAAAGCGCACACAGCTAGAATTTCACTTGCTGTCTTGCGACAAATGTTTCCTGGGCGGTTAGTCTCTCTGAGAGGAGACATAGGCTGGCCAGCACGGTCCCCAGATTCAAGCATACGGTTTTCAGACATCGCCCACATACCATAGAAGAAATTAAACAGAAAATCACCGTGGAAGTCGAGGCCATACCAGTCGGAATGTGCCGAAAATCGTATGAGAGCTTCAGAGATCGTTTACAACAGTGTATCAATGCTGACGGCCACCATCTTGGAGATATAATTATCAAAAAATAATTTTTAAAAATGGGATTGAATACTGATTTAAATAAATAAAAAAAAAACCCTTTTCTCTAAGTTTTTCTGTTCGTTTTTTATAGCCCATCAGAACTCGTCTGTCGGCTCTGCCGCATCCTGTATATATTCATATATATATATATATATATATTGTTCTCGTCGAAAATCGATAAAATACGATAATGTACGTCATAGTTCCTGCGCGCATATATAATAATTGAGTTACTACCGTAACGCAGTTACTATACTACTCCATATCGTTTGTATATTTCATTTCTAAACGCATATTATAATGTATTCATAGCGGAGGCTGAACGCATCGTACAAAATGATATATAGCGAATAGAACAGCCGACGGGATTGTAGAGCGGCTGTACAGGGTAGCGATAAGAATAATACGTAATTTCTGGTTGGGATATTTGCCGATATTAAAATATCACCGACGTGGCTATTAAATGCATATTAATTTTCCCCCTCCACACCCCTCCCCCGGTAATTCGGCACTTCTACGGACGCGTTTTTTATTTCTTCTATACGTTGAAAAAATTACCTACCAGGTCGTATATCGTTCCGATTATCCGACTTCGGGCGTGGTTTCTGGGGTTCCGGTTGCAGATTTCTCTTCCTAGTCGGAGCATTGAGGGGGTAGGGAAGTCATTTGTCGATATTCCGTGTAGTCTTCTCAATAATCGGGATTGTTTTTTTTACGAAATAACGGTTTGTGTTATTTTCGATTTCGATTTTGGGTTCCGAGCGTATGCATATTATTAGCCCTTACAAGACCCGTACGGTTTCCAATACATTCGTTTGCGCGTTATTCGAATTGTTTATAGCTGTTTGGAATTGTCGAGGCTTTTTGTAAGTATTTATTCGGTTGATATGTGATGGATGTATTGGGCCCAGCAAAAACGCTCGAAATTCGACACTAAGCCGTAGATTATATATATATATATATATATATATAAATATTATAATATAACGGATATAAATTAATAAATTCCTCTCTATATCCCATACCTTCCCAACTATACCCGTCCGCATAACAGTGGCCCGCCCGTGAGCGGTGTACCCTATTAGCGCATCTATATTTATTTTTTTTTTCCCCATCAATTTTTTTCGTACGGGTTTCAACGAAAACCGTATACAAAATCACGAACGGTCCTAAAAATAATTTAAAAATATTGAAATATTATCGATTTCGTTACCGGTATACAATTCTGCAATAATGGTAGATACGGAAAACAAAACCTTAAAAGGTATTTCCGGTTTAGAATAATAAAAAAAAAAAAAAAAAAAAAATTAACAACTGTAGTAAATAGGAAATTATTCGGAGTTATACGTGATTTACTTTTAAATAAAATACAACATTTTCGACGTAAAAAAAAAAAAAAAAAAAAATGCTTTCTTTTTTTTTAAATTTAATAAAAATAATTTATTCGTTTCCGGTTTAATTGTATAATATATTGGTGGTCGATAGCGCAAACGAATAGTAAAAAAAAAAATTACGTTTAAAAAGTTGAACAATTTTGTAGATATACGAGAAAACCCGTTACGGGTACGTTAAAAAAGCGAAACGGTTAAATTTGCCCATAGCTCGAAAAATAAAAATGTTAGACCCGGTGGTGGGGGGGGGGGTATCCATCGCACGCGTTTTTTTAAACGGGGTTTCTCCGTCGTTATCGGTATACTTTCATTTGATAAAAAAAATAAAAAAACCGTAATTTCCTCTCCGACTCCCCTATCAGCCCCCACCACCACAACCCCCACTCCCTCCGGGGACACATTAATATACGAGCAAAACAATGAGTAATCCCGCACAAACGGTTCCCAGTCGCCGTTTACAGCGAACCGGTCGGAGTCATCCGCGATGACACTAAAACTTCCTACTAATACTATCGGCGGGCCCGGGAGTTTCCGCGTCCCACGTGACGCGCTCGCAGTATAAAATTTCCTTCACCGTCCCGCGCACTCGTACATATTATAACCAGTCGATTATAGTTTACATATATTGAATTACCATTACTTTATGCGTTTCACGTTCAACTAATTTCAAGTGTGTGTATATATATATATATATATATATAGGTAGTACTTTTACACACGTATACATATACGTATGTATAGCTGTGCATATTATATTATATTATAATAGTTGGAAGTTAGAATTAAAAGTTACGACGCGTTCATCGTCCTCGTATCCACACACACACACATATATATATATATATATATATATATATATTTATAACCGTTTTGATGTATCTGCTGCGCGAACGCCGTATAAATTTAAAATACTTACTTTATTTAATAATAATAATAATAAAAAAAATCAAATCACAATGAATATGAAAAATTATTTTATTAAAAACCGGCATGCGTTTTTTAGACGGGAAGAGTGTGTGGCGCGGGGTGAAATAATATGTTAATCTTATAGCGGTCCATTTATACATTCATCGCGTCGCTTTTAATTTGTGCAGTAGTACCGTCCGCACGTCGTAATGGTAACAATAAGTTTACGATAAGTAAAAATATTGCGTTGATTAATGACTGGTATTCCGCAGAATTAACATTTATACTATTATAATTAAAACTATTCGCATTTTTTTTTTTTTATTATTTACATCTCCAGGACGTTTTGTGGACGTGTAGGAGGAAATCGCATTAGTATTCCGCTATAGTACAAGTACCGATATATAAGTAAATAATTAATTTCGTTTATGTAACGCCATGACCGACGGGAATTAAAAAAAAAAAAAAAAAAAATACTCATTGATCGCGATTTTCGAAAAATTACACGGAATGGGGGGGGGGTATCGGTTTTTTATACACGGTCAAAATCCACGTTTTAAATACATTTTCGTGTTCCGAAAACCGAAATCCGGATATCGGATTACATAATCCGGATTATTCCCACCACTACT
The DNA here is from genome assembly GCA_956483605.1 of Tuberolachnus salignus. Lineage (NCBI taxonomy): Eukaryota > Metazoa > Arthropoda > Insecta > Hemiptera > Aphididae > Tuberolachnus > Tuberolachnus salignus. The sequence continues at coordinate 44,576,119 of OY101430.1, forward strand.
AAATATCGGTAATTTGATTAAAGTCTCATGTCTACACACTTGCGCAGCACCATTTGTTTTAACCGAGCTGCGCGTATCATTATTAAAGAAAACCGCAATGGAAATCAAAAATTCCTAAATTTCACCAACTATATCGAAAACGCTACGTGTAAAATGTCCAGAGTGTTTTTTATTGGATCTAGATTTCTGGCCGGAAATTTTTTTTTCTAAACCAAAAAAATATAATTATAAAGCGTGCGAAGTTAAAGTGGAAATATTGAAATTTGTTTTCGAACTTGCATAGTATAAAACGCTTTGCTCTCCTATAAACAAAATAATGACCTACATATTATTATAATTTTCAACTGTATACGTTATTATTTTCTAATTGTATATATAAAAAAAAAAAGTGTACTAGGTTTATATTTTTTGCTTATGTTTGATTGTATTTGTACATTTTTTAAGCCTCAACCACTCTGAAAAGGGTTAACCCCTCTCCCTCCTCAACCCAAAAAAAAAAAAAAAAAAAAAAAAAAACAACATAAATAATAAGCACATAATTACGTGCCTGGTACATCATTACGCAGACACCGGGCAAGTACAAAGTCACGGCGGGTGACAAACGTCGAGCCGATGACGCGCTGCCGGACGAGAGAAGTAGCGAGAACGACAGGGGCAAACCCGCGACCATAGCCGCGCTGCGGAATAAAACTCGTACGGTAACTCGTCGTCCGATGCGGCGGAGATGATGTTGCGGCGGTGGCGCGCGGTGTGACGGTCGGTCGGCAGCGGTCGCCGCGCGTCGGTACCCGTCGGTTTTAACGGTCGTCGGTGCGCCGCGGTCCGGTTGTGCCGTCGGCACCAATACCGCGCGTCGGCCAGTCGGCGTTTAACCATCGTTCGGACCGTTCGCGTGTCGTGGTCGTTTGCTCCGTTCGCTCGCGTTTGTGTTGAACGCGGTTTTTTTCGTTAGCGATTCCTTGTGCGCGTGCGATTTCGCCTGTATATATACCCGTGTGAAATTTCCCGTCAAGAGTCCGGCACATAAAATTAAAAGAAAACAATTTTCTATTGGTTTTCGTTTGATTTGTCGTCGGTATTTCCGGTAGCCGGTAAACGCGGTCCACCACATCCCCCGCCCGCCCCGCGGAAATCCGGCCGATTCGATTCGCGCGCGCGAACCGCTAGCCGTCGTCCGCGCCGCAACGGAATTCAAGATGCGGCGCAAAGGCCGCCGGCCGCCGTCGTTGCACCGGTTCGTCGTGGCCGCCGCTATGCTGGTGCTGGCCGTCGCCGTCGCCGCCGTCGCCGGATCGGACGGACAACAAGCAGGTAAGCAGGAAATTTTTAACGTTCCCGTACCTGCATCACTGCGCGTCTTCGGCGGCGTGCGTGTGCCGCGCGCCCGCGCGTGTGTGCTGCCGCGGCGTACGTACCGCGACGCGCCGCGGCAACCGGTTTCTCTCGGTTTACCTGCCAGCTCTTTGTTACGCGGCGCGCCGAGTATTATTTCTTTCTTCAATCTCCCCCTCACCGCCACACACTCCGCCGCCACGCCGCAGGTATCCCGTCGTCGTCCGCCGTTCGTTCGTTCGTTGTTGCCCACACTCCTCTCGACCCGGCCGCGTGCAATAACAACATCAACAACAATTATTATTATTATTATTATTATTATTCCGTTGCCCGGCGATTATTATAGTCGTCGTACCTACACACGCCGCGGAATAACGCGGTACGCGGTGCGGCAGGTGTTCTTCGCCGTCGCAGCCGCCCATTCGTCGGATTAGGTAGGCCGACGACAAAGGAACTCGTCTTTTTACCTTTTTTTTTTTTTTTTTTTTTTTTTCACCCTCACCCGGCGCGCGCCGCATTCTAACCGCAAACCGTGCGCGGCGAGAAAAATACGAAAAATTACATACGAAATATCCGAGCCCCGCCGATGACCCACATGCACGCGTACATACATAAAATACATAATACATTATTATCGTTATTGTCCCGCCACCATCACCACCGCCGGAACGTTTTTCCGGGCGCGCGTTCGTCCCGACCGTATTTTTTCATTTTTTTTTTTTTTTCCACCCGTGCTTGTTTACGACCCGCAATTTGACTCTGTCTGCCCAACGGGGCGGTTTTAGTTTTAGAGTATAATTAAAAAATGGTCGAAAATATTTCCGAGTTTTTAAACGAGAAAAAAAAAAACGATTTTTTTCTAAGTCATTTAAAATATATGTATAACGATGTACACATTGAATAAAACACACCGTCTCGCACTCTGGAATATTGTCGTGTTTTAATGTCAATCATTTTTCGTTACTCTAAAACGAAAATAAAACGGTGTTTTACCCATACGAAAATATGACGGAGACGGCAAATCCTCGTCACGCGCCAGTCGCGTTTTCTACTCGTCCGCGCCGATTGAACTATCGCAATTTTGTTGCGGGTTACGCGGTTATTGTATCGCATATACGGGTACATAGGTTTTAGACGCGTTTTAGATGAAAAGAAAAAAAAAAGAAAAACTCCGGGCTATTTTTATTTTTTTTTTTTTTTTTTTTTTTTCCCCCCGTACGAGTATAAAACCGTCTTAACTTATCCGCGTTTTTCTCCCGCCGACGTTTGCCGCTCGTTATTGCGTTTTTGTTCGCGATTTCGACATGCGAGCGACCTAAACCAACTACACAAAACACACAAGTATTCATTTGCGCGTGTATAAAAATATTTTTCGCATCAAAAACTCGTCCGCGAATTACAAAATTTAACCAATTTCATGTTTTAGCGCCGCCTAGTGTGAAAATGTTGTTTGCTCTACGAGTTCCAAAGAGACGATTTCCTGATAATTTGCTAATTTCCCTCTACACTTATCCCTGCTACTCACCATTTTAAAAATCCACAGAGTGTTCACGTCCAAAACAATATGTAAATGTCGAAAATAGAAATTTAAAATATTTATATATATATAAATCTAAGACGCGAGGGAGTATAAAATGTTAAAACTAGATTTCCCAGACGTTTCGGTTGGTGAGATTTTAACTTCAAGCCAATCATCAAAATTTCGTTATAAGATCGCCAAGGGTTACCGCGATTACCAAACAAACGATTTTGTCTTTTTGAAGTGATTTACCATCTAAAATGTCTTTCAAAAAATCTGGAAAAGTTGAATTTCGTTGTAGTTTGGTTAAAAAATAATCGCAGAGACATAATATATTACAGTTCCAACGAACTCTTTCTGTAGACGCGGACGAATTTTCAAATCGTTTACACCTAAAAACTACAAATTCCTCTATGTTCAGTACTTTCCCGAATAATTTTCGCCCATACAATAGCAGCCGGGGTAGTAGTAATTTTTGTGTGTTTTTATTATTATTCGTTTCACGACGTATTTAAAAACAATTTTACCGGTGTCAATTTCGGTCCGAAACCTTTTAGAAAACATATTGCATTAATAATAATAATAATAATAATAAAAAAAAATCGTATTTATTAAAATTACTATAGTCGCGTTACTCGGCGGCGTAGAATCACAAACCGATTATAATAATTGTTGTAAGCATAGAGATCGAGTCAATCATATCAGACGTTAATACCGACGTCCAACGGCAAATCAATTCCGAATGTATCTCCGAGCCCATTGTGTGTGGTGTCCGATTAAATTTAATTCTTCAATGGCGACCGGGCATTTTATAATAATTACGGTCATAGAGCGTGTAATTGCTTATAGTTTATATTAGCAATAAAAATCGAATTAGGCCCATGGGGCGAGGGTCCCTCCTTAACACCCCGCCGTATCGGTACAATATTTTACAGTCGGCAGAAATGTCGTACACCTTAAACAAATATAATTCCAAATGTCGTCCACGACGATCCGAAAAAGTAAGTCGTCAGTTATTGCGATCGGTGGTACATATTAATACATTTGATTAATATCCGAACACGTGTTCGCGAGGGTTGATGACCGCGGTTTTTTGTTTTTAATATGTTCGAAATGAAATGAAAGCGCATAACTTTCCCATACATATGCAATTATGAAATCCCTACAAAAAAAAAATAAAAAAAAAAATGGTCCGCGGTGTGTATTTGCAGTTGTCGAAATCAATTTCGTAGTTGTACCCGTATTTGTTAGCAGTCGCGCAACATAAAAATAAGACAAAATATAACCACACAAAAGTTAGAAAAGTGTGATGAACTGACAGGATTTGATTGAGTTTAATTTTGATTTTGTATTCTTGTTTCCTGGGTTTCGATCGAGGCGATTTTTGATATTCGAAATATCGAACGTGCAACTATTCGGTACACACAAATACTGGAAATGTCTTCGTTTTGTCCTTAAAACTAAATTGCCCATCATTATATTAACGATTACAGTCGTGAATATCGAAAATCGCCTCGATCTAAAAGTAGAGAATTAAAAAAAAAAAAAAAAAACGTATTAAAATCTGTCGAAAAAATGAATAGGAGGACCCGGGGACCGTCCACGACGACTATCCACCAAGTCGTTTTTGTGATAGATTTGCGGACGAAACTTGCGTTTTTCCCCCGTTTCCGTTCGATATTATTAAATATTGTTAATATCTAAAGGTATTTGCCGGATAATAGTTGTTATCGAATCGCATGTATTTCGTCCGGATAAAAATATTATTGATAAATTCGTAATTCCCTTCTTATGATTGTTCAGACATTCCACCTCGCCGCCGTATTAAATATAACCGAACGTGCTCGCCAATAATAATTTCGAATCGTGTATTGTATTATTAGTTTTTTTTTTTTTCCTAATATTATTATCGATTAATTATTACTAATAATTGACTACTATTACGATATTATCATTTTTTTTTTTTTTTTTTTTTTATTATCGCAACCGGCAATTTAAATAATAATAATAAAATACCTACTCGACAGTTGTAAACGACATAATATTCTAACATACTTGTTTTTATCGTACGTCAAATGTGTTTTAAAAATATCGTTCCTCCGGTACCAGTGTGACCGATGATTTTAAACAAAATTATTTCGTCACGGCCGGCTGTAAGATGATTTTTTTTTTTTTCAAAACATCTACACGTCTTAGTCTTCGAAATGTAATATTTTTATGGCACTCGAATAATAATAATAATAATAATAATAAAAAACAAAAAAAAAAAAAAACCCATTTAATCCCGGGGAATATTGTCACCGTAGACGTTATAATATTTTATATTAACTACAGACAGAGTCGTGTTACGGAGTCTTTAAAAATATTATACGAGTCGGCATAACTGCGGCGTTGTCGGTTTGTGTCAACAAGTGTCTTGCGGCGATAACGAGGAATTCTTGTTGTGCCATTGCGTCACCATTGATAAAAACGAATTATTGTTATTATATACGTATGATTCATCCGTCCTATTGGTTTGTAATTATTATTGAAGTTGTATTTTCCGATTGCCATATGCCCGCGCCCGTTCGTTCACAGAAAATTGTCGTTGCGCCTCTATAGGATTACCTATAATAATATTATATCGCGTTTGATGACGAACGACAAAAAAATATTTTCAAGATAATATTATTACGGTTCATTACACGGGACAGTGGACGTTATTCGTTTTATCTTCTTTTTTTTTTTTTTTTTTTCTGTTGGAAACGTTAAACTTTCCGTAAAACAAATGACGTGTCGGCCAATAGTTACCGATTTTTTGTTGCGGTATGTATGTGACATTTAAAAAAAAAAAAAAAAACTCGATTTTTCACGAGATTCAGGACAACTTGTCACGAATTAAGTGTATTTTAGATTTATTCAACGTACCCATCTATCATTATCCGTACATATATAATATATATATAGGTTAGGTTAGGTTATTTTGTATAGTGAACAGGGCCCGGATTTTAATGGTCTAAAAACTATCGGAAAACGTTCTAAAAAACGATGGCTAAACAACGGACGTTATGCGAAATTATAAAAAGAACACCCTGGCCAACCCTTGACAACCTGTATGAACAATACAAATGGATAATACATTTCACGGAAACGAAATTTCTCGAATTACTTAAATTTGAACTATCAAGTCGTTTATAACGTGAATATAAATGTGCACATAAAAAAACTAACGAAATTACATATTAAAAAAATGGAAAACAAAATTTTCTCTTTTTAACTGTTACACGAATCATCGAATTATGTCCTTGGAACCATTGTCTCGGATTGTGTTGTTCCCGGGAACGTTATAATTTATAATGTATCGTTACCAGGTTTATTTTAATTAGTTTCTAATATTTTATACAAGGAGGTTTTATTCCTTATAGCACTGTTTACATTGCTTGCAGCATTAAACATTTGAAAAATATTTACTGTACTGAACAAAAGAAAGTTGTTGTTCGTACTAGACACAAATAATAATAAAATAAATACCTATATTCAAACTTTATTAATATAAATAAAATAACAAATACATAATCATATAATATAATCATTTTCCTTTGGGCTTTTAGTTTTGGTTTTTTTTTTTTTTTGTATATTAATAATCAATCATTAGGGGAATGTACTTTTCCTTTTCCTACTTTACGCTTGTTCCCGTTCCCGTTCTCCGGGACAAAACTAGTCTCTCGGACGGATCAATCGACGACCAACCAGAAAACAACGAAAAATGCGTCGAAATCCGGGCCCTAGTAATTATAAATATAATTGTACCTACCTACGGTAATATAATCGGCGGGTAATCGTTTGTAATAAAGGTTATATAAGGCGGTAATAAAATAGTTTACAGACGTTTTGCTGCGGGGCAATGCACAGTTTGACGGTAAAATAATTCGTATACCGTTTCCCATTTGATTGTCTAATTACATTTTAATACAGACCGTTTGATCATTATAGGTGCCTACCGCCCAAACCGCGATAGTAGACAAAATAGATGATTTATCCGTAGGCACCTCACGTATTATAACATCGCATACGATTATATTCGTGATACGCTTTGAGCTTTACCGTCGAGATAAGATAATGGCGCGGACGCAGTAGTAAATTATTACTTTTACTTACCGAAACCCGCAGTGTTCGGTAATATATATTCTATATATAGACATTTGACTAAACACGAGCACACCGTATCGACGTTTATTTTTCCCGTGCGAGAATGCATTACTATTGGCTCGCCCTTATCTCGTTTCGTCTAAAATCGCACCTGCAGACTCTTCTTAATACGGTGTTGCCAACGCATGCGGCGATAACGACAAGACGATTGTTACAACCGCAGACATGACCACGGTTTGTGTTATAATCGTATATAAATATTATACTACAGTAACCAGCGGTTGCCTTCGCGACCTCGTCCACGTAGACTTTTATAATGTCTTTTATAATGTCTTTTTTTTTTTTTTTTTTTTAATTTTAAAAATCCCGAATCGCGTGTTGCTTAATTTCTAACCGTACCCCCCCCCCTCCCACAAACTTAGTTGCTCTTTTTTCTCGTTCGCCCTCCGTCTTACTTTGAATTATAAATATGCCCTTAACGCAGTTCGACCCCACAAAAACATTGATGATGACAATACATGATTTAATGTTTTTCCGTACGGCGTAGACAAATATCTTTGACAGCCATTTTAACATTTTACGAATTTAACTTAAAAATTACGGAATTTTCATACAAACTTCTCATGCCTTATGTTAACCCTATGGGAATGGAATTTTTAAAAATCCTTCCTCAGTGGCATGCCTACTGTGAAAATTCCAAGTTTCCCAGCTGTATAGACTGTGCGTTAATTAATAAATCAGTCAATTCAGTTTCTCCTTTTAATAATAATTCCAGCGTTATAACTTTAAAGCGACGCTTTTTATTTTTATTTATCCTTGATTTCGAAAAATCCTGAAAATTGCCATTAGTGATTATTATAGTTGCCTGTCTACACGCCAAATTTGGAGTGTCTAATAATTACAGTTACGGAAATAAGGCAATTTTAAAGCGAAATTATTAGTCATCTTTAATCCTTATCCCGCGGGAGTTTTAGAAAATCGGCCCTTATTCCTTGTCTATATATACACATACATAAAAGAAACCTCTGTGCAAAATTGTAGCTTTCTAGGTCCAAAGGTTTGGGCTGGGCGTTGATGAGTCATTCGGTCAATGAGTCAGAATTTTTATTTTTATATATATAGTTAGATAATATAGGCGCTTACTAGTTAAAATCAACTGTGTGTTCCTTAGATATATTTTTTTTTGTTTTTCGTGAACAAATATATCGAAATCGTTTGTATTTGTGCTACCTAAACGATGTGTGTTTTTCAAAACGTAGGTATGACGTAAAACGCTTTTTAAGGAACATATTATATTAATACTCGTCGTAGCGGAGAAATCGATTTGAAAAAAAAAAAAATTGTATATATATATATATATATATATATATATATATATATATATAAAACTACGTCGGTAAATCGAGTTATTTTCTACCAAGGCCAACAACGGTATTTTGCGGAAATAAACCCCTAAATAAACCAAATTCAAGAACAAAGTATATTTTTAGAGATTGTTCGTTTTAGATTCTGAACGGACGGGAATCTCCTCTCCGTCGATTATTCGGTTTTTTTCGTGGTTTTCTTCTCATCTTCTCGGAAGTCGCGGGCTGTAATACATGTACGGTCTATATATAAACTCGACAGACGGATAATTTACGCGATTGGTTGATATTACTTTATTTTATTTATTTTTATTTTTTAGATAGCTTTCACTTATTCTTCTTCTGATATCCTCGTACAGCACCGCGAAACGATTGCGTGCAAACCCAATTCAAACGAGAATATGCATAACAGAAATTCCCGTTTGACGTACTCGGTTTATTCGGTACTTTTTTCATTCTTTTTAAACGTGACAATTGCCGAATTCAAAATACTCGGATAGATTGGTAGGTGTGTGGGGGGTACCTGTAGTTATTCAAATAATATAAGAGGGGCAGAGGTGCATAATTTTATTGTTGTTCTCGAAGTGAATTGGCAATACAGTCATAATATTTCATTAAGCAGCTATTTTACGTAAGTACCGGTACGTATTTAAATTTTAAATAAAGAATAATAAAAATTATAGCACACTTTTTTAGGTTAACGATATAATAATATTATTATATTTACATTGGCGAGGTAAATAAAATATTTCTTTATATTATAGCCCTGCTTTATTTATTGCCGTGTTTTTTTTTTTTTGTTTAATAAATACATATATAAGTAAATATTTTAGTGCATACTCAACACTCGTGTAAATAGCGTCCTTTTTTTTTTACAATTGTCTGCCATCGTTTCTGAAAACCTAAAAACCCTCGGAACAGTCGGGAAATTTGCATGAAATTCTGGAATTGTCAATTAGGTAAAATCAATATTTTCGTAAAAATTATACTGTCATTGGACATTTCGAACGGTACCATTATTTCGAATAGCTGATGAAATTATTTAAATATAGTCTCTCATTTTTTTCATTACACCTCCATTTCCTCCATCAATAGTTTTTTAGTTTGAGAAATTTGTTTGTATTTTTTATTTTTTTTTTGTAGTTTTAGATAATGAATAGTATAATTATAGTGTTTAATTAAACAAAACGAAAGTTATGAAAAGTTAGAAATGTTTTCTAAACAAAAAAAAACAACTAAATCTCACGTTCTATAATATCAGCTATTTATATATAAAATGTGTTATAAATTAATATGTCCGCTGGATTTAACATAAAGTAAGTATTATTTGATTCTTTTGTAAATTTGTTAGTAAATTCTGTCTAAACGAGCCCGAGGCTCGTTATTATCGTTGGTAGGCGTTTTATGTCCATAGAAATCGATCAAATCTTCGTATTTATGTCGACAATTAATAATAAATATCTAATAACGGCCCCTTTGTCGGCAGTTATCCAATCAGCGGTGAAATAGTAAAAACCACCTGTTTAAAGGGAGGGGGGAAAACCGGCCTTTTTGCTGAAAATTTGATACCGGCTTATTATTAAGTGACTCACAACTTCCGGCCACTATTGTTTAGTCATCAATATGCGATGTAAATTTATTGTTGGTGAAGTCTGTGGTGGTCAAGTACATCTTATTGAATACTCGTAGGTTTGTATGTAGGTTTATATATATATATAATATTCGGAGGGTAAATCTTATGAAATTATCCCTGAAATTATGGAAATCTCCATGGGGGGGGGGAGAATAATCACTGTGCATACATACGATTTGTTTATCTAATCGTATGAAATGTATACGCAATAAGGTTATGATTCAATTTGATTACCGACTGTTGTTGCTCGACGAACGACGAGACATTTTAAACGATTATATATTATATATATATAAAAATGCATTTGTAGGATTCCTATAAACGTTTCTAGTAGGGGTGGACCGCGATATCCGATAAACCTATGGTCGACGTCGTAGGTTTCATCGTAAATATCGAAAGAAAAAAAAAAAATTATAATTATACGATGTCATAAATTTTATGAGCATACCATTGTTCATCGATAAGGTCGATGGCATTATTGGTCTTTGTTATCGCATCATAACTTATTATAACCGCCATTACCAATAATCACGGTTTCAAAATATAATATAATATAATCGGTACGTTATTTTTTGGATTTTTTATGTCGGTAAAAAGCGTCTTTCATTCGTCTTTGATAATCGCGTAAATCTTATAGGAAATCTCATACGGAGGCACGATTTTTGGCGGAATTCGGCGATTATCCGGCGGACGGCCCGGGGTCCGTATTGACGCGAATGTATTTGACGAATTCGATAATTATTTGGAAACGGATAACAAAAAACGGATTTTTGTAAAAATCTAATTCTAATCGTCAATTGTCGTGTTATCGTACTATGTACGATTTAGTAATGTTATTTTATTACTACTATTATTATTATTATTATTTATAAGCGGGCATTCCGAAATCCGGAATTTCCGGTATGCGCCGATGGTTTATTATGTGGGCAGTAGGCGAACGCGCGCGACGACATCGGCGGCTGTGGGTCCGAATCGCCGGTAACGCCGCGGTTAGGTTTTGTTGCTATACCGAAGCCCGCGGCGGCGGCGGCGGAAGGAAAGGAAACCGTTATACGGTCTCTTTATTTATCATTATTATATTATTTTTCGCATTGTGTCACGTACTCGTTGGTCGGTTGGTTCCTCTATAATAATAATAATAATAATGTACACTGTTCGCCGGATTTCAACGAATCCCGCGGAGTTTGTCAAGGGGAAAAAAAAAAAAAGAAAATTAAATCATTATTACACGTACACGACCAACACTCGGACAATGCGTATCCGTGCAAAACGTAAAATCGTCGTTTTTCTTTAATTAATAAAAATACAAATAATAATAATAATAATCCGGATATTATTAATCGCCATTTCGCATCTCGCCGTGTTCGTCGGATGACCGCGCGCGCGTCGTTCGCCGGCTGCGAAATTAACGTCCGATTTTTTTTTTTTTTTTTTCCCGTGGAAAAAAAACCAAACAAACAAAATATACAAATAAAAGTAAAAATCACATCTACGCCGTTTGTAAATAAGACGATAAAAATATTTATATAATTAAACGACGTAGTTGTGTACGTGTTCGCTGCAACGTACTCGGACGGCCGGTATTGACTGAACGGTATTCCTAACGGATTTTTGTAATTTTACATAAAAAAAAAAAAAAATACTTACAATTTAAATGTAACGTCGTGTAGGCCATATTGATTTTCAAATTTAATTTTACGATCGAGTTAAATTTTTCAGGTTTTTTACGTGCCTTATTGGTTTTTCAATATCCAAACGTTCTCGGTTTTTCCAATAGAACTTATGATAGAAAAAAGAAAAAAAAAAATGTTAACATTAAAATATGTATACGTATAAATATATACGATTTATTGCAATAATAAAGAAGTCGCTACTAAATAAATGGTTTTATTCTCTTTGATAGTACGTTTAAAAAAAAAAAAAAAAAAATGGCTGTGGTTTTTTTTTTCTCTTACGCGTTCTTTGTTTCTACAAACAAACGCGATAAGACGACAAAATAATAATGATTTGCTTTCGTCAACAGTTCTTTACACACAAAAGATATTCGTTCAAAAAAATAAAAATAAAAAAAAATTAATAATCAAGTATTAATAGTATTATATTATATTTCTTAGACATATTTTTTATTTTTTATTTTTATTATGATTGTCGGTGCGGGAATTATACAAAACTAATTTCGGTATTTAATCTTTTTTTTTATTCCACTTACTAATAATACAAATAACCGTATGCGATATAAAAATATTGACGTAAAACAGTGTCGGGTGAAAATGTCTTTCACTGGGAGTTTTTTTAATTAAACCGCCGGCTCACGTATTTTGATTTACACAATTTTTTTTTTATTATAATTAAATTATATTATTTGGAAAAATAACCACCGCGACATACTTCGCACCGTACGGGTTGTGTGAGCGTCACTGTTGTGAACGGGAAACGGCAAACGTAAAATACACAAGATAATAACGATGAATCATTGCAAACGAAAAAAGATTCTGAGCCAAGTTCGATTAAATAATAATAATAAAAAAAAAAAAAAAAAAACAAATGCTTTTATAGAATACATCGTATGTTGTTAACGAATTTTATTATAGATTTGAATAAAGTTTCAGTCGCTACGATTATTTTTAATTGAGTTACAAAAAAAAAAAAGAAAAAACGGAATTCTGCAGAAACCGTAAATAATATTCCCGTCTTTCCGACGTTTTTTGCCGGGTTTTTCGCCATTATTCAGAGGACTACATGGAAAATAGACCAAAATTAGAAAAGTAGGTGATAGACAAAAAAAAAAAAAAAAAAACGTAATAATAAAACCAATATCTTTCTCGTTACGCTCACGATCTATACAATTTAAAAGTGGAAACATAATCTAAAATAAAAACAATTCCGTCATGCCTATTGTAATTATTAATAATAATTTTTGAAGATTGCCCTCGAACACAACTCGACGATTTTCTTTTTTCATACTGCAGTAGGTATTGATAAATAATTTATCTGCCTACGTATACCTACATACTCTAGCCATATTTTTCATCAAAAGAATTATATGAAAAATGCAAAATCGTATCGAGAATAAAAATTTAAATTGATAAATATGTAAAGTTTATTGAAAAATGTTTGTTTGAACGATACTAATCCAATACGATACCGATAAGGTTTTTTTTTTTTTTTTTACGTAAGTTCTCATGCTATTTTTTTTTGTTGAAATTCACTTGTTTCAAGTACCAACAAATAATATGTAATTCAAAACTATATGCACAGCTCAATATATTGCAAAGTATTACGTGTAATGTAATATCTTTTGTAAATGAACATAGGCCCCCTTTAATATATATATATATTTATGTTTTTTAATTCTATAAGGGATCGAATAGGAAAATGGAGAATAATTGTAATATTAATAGAGAAACAAATTTTTCTTTTCTGGTTTATTATTTTGTTCAAGTATGTCTTAGTTTGTCGATACAATTTTAATTAATACGGTTTTACCGTATACGCAATTAATTGTCTGTCCTCGCGTGTGGATTTTTTTTTTGAAAACAACATTGGTTTTGTCTTCCATCTGTCGGTCTTAAAGTCGGGTCAAACTACTTAACCTAAACTGTTTCGTGTTTGTGACGCACCTAGTATACGCATTTTTCACGTGTATAAATCTCGTTGGGGAAAAAAAAAAAAAAAATTAAAACTTTCCGGTGATACGACTTATCGACACATTAAATCCGAGAAATAGTTTAATATTTTTGGATATTTCTTGGCGTAAGGTGTGACGTATTTATACGTTAATTTTTACGTTTAAGTACCTTTTGAAAATTACAAATCGATCTATTGGATTACGGTTTCGGTTTCGTTTACCTCGGGAAAAAATGGCTTTGCCGTACGGGATTTTTGTTGGTCTTTTTACTCTCTAGAAAATCAAATTGAACAATTGAAATAGTATTACAATGAAGTCGTAGGAAAATGAAATTCTAGTCGGTCACTCTACAACGACCACGATGAACGCAGCGTAGTATACCTACGTTTATTTTGAACCACAACAACTGTGTTTGTGCTAATGATTAATCGCGTAACGGTTTTTTCGTATTTTGATATTTCATTCGGCGGGGGGGTCGGTCTTACGACTCGCCGCGGCGTAATTTTTTAACAAAGTTTAAGGGAAATCAAGCCTGTTATTATTAAATTAATCGAACGGAATTGTCGTCGGCACGGGGCCAGCAAAACCGCGTTCGGTTTGCACTGCGAATATTCGGCCGGGCTAAACGAACGAAATGCCCGTGTAAACGATATTATATTACGACGTTATAATATTGTGGCCAATATATTGTGTTTGGTCCAATCGAACGTATTCTATCGCGTTCGGCTTAAATCCGTGTGTCATCGTCAGTGTATAATAATTAAAATCAGTCGCGATCCACGTTTTACTCTGCGGTCCAAAAACAGTCCGCGTAGGTATTTAGCAGGGCTTTAAATCAGACACGGCGGCTCGCACGGGCCGGATTAATATTATTCGATATTATTATCTTCCTCGATCGTGTGTGTTCGTCTTCTTTGTCTCGCAACAACAGTACAATATAATAATCGATTCGCATAATATTGACACGAGTTATTGAATTTAATAGTGTGTATACTACACGTATATAGTTTATGCCTACTTGATATTGAGAGCAAATTTATAACGTCGTATATTACGCGTTATCGCGAAACTCTTTTTACATTATCTTTTAAATGAGTCATAAATCGTACACGATGATGTAGTTTGGAAAAAAAAAAAGGAATAATTTTAACTATCGTCCACTTATACGGGTTTTTTTCTTCTTCATTTTTTATTCGGCGCATTAAAACGCAATTAATAAACTCGTCGTTCGATTTCATTAATATTAAACCGTCCGTTAAATATGAATTTATAATCTAAATTGAACATTATTTTTTTATTATTTTTTTTTGAACGAATGTTACTACTGTGCGTAGGTATTATGTATTAATCCGTGTTGATTATCGAGCGTTTTAAAAAAAATACTCCTCCCCCCGAAAAAAAACCTATACAATTGCAGTAGATTTCCTCACAATTAATAAATCAGTCGAAAACCATCTCGGTTTAATAATTATTATTCTCCTAATGAATGGTCCACTCGTATTTTTGAGTTATTAAATTGATATCACGTGTCGGGCGTGTACCAATTGCCCTTGTTTGTGTGTGATCTTTTTTTTATTTTTCCCATTACAAACTGCCCTCGTATAAGTGTCGGTATTAGTAATTCGTTTTTATTGGTAAACGATATATATTTTGACTTTTGAAATATACTACACGGGTGCCCACGGTGAGCAAAGTAGGGAAATGTACACCCCCTCTGGAAAATAATAAAATATGTTTTAAAAAATATGCGATTGTTGTTTCGGTCTCTCAGTATATATCAGGCAGGGTTGATAATGCACACGTATAAAACGTATAATATGTTTTTGTTGTTGTAATTCGTTCATAAAACAATTAAGAATTAAAAAAAAAAAATACTTCGTGTTTCAGATGTTAAGTTAGATTTTTAGTATTTATATTTAGTAAAAATATATTAGTATAGTTATAAATTATAAAAAAAAAAAAAAAATAAAAATTCTATTTGTTAGTAATTTTCTTTTCTCGTTGTTTCGAGTGTACCCTGTCTAAATAGAAAATAATGAAATATTTTTTTATAATATTAAAATTGCATATAAATTATATTTTGCAATTGTGTTGATAATATATTTTATTTACGTGTGTTTGTGTACTTCATGCGACTAGAACAAGACACAAACTAATTACACTATAATATTAAATATTAAATACTATACATAATATATTCCTATTTTTCGCGTAAAATTTAATAATATAAAAAGTGTTATAACCAGTACAATGACTTATAAACACGTCCGCGATAAGATTATCCATAAATGCACCACAATTGTCTGTTTATAGTTTTTATTCCCCTATTTTATCGTTAGTTCAGATTATAATATGTATTTTTGTTTATTAGGGATTTCATTATTATACAGTATAAAATTATGTGTTTTATACGGTACGGTGGTTTATACGTTTTAACACTAAAAAAAATAAATAAATAAATAATTGTATGTATACCGTGCGTTTGTTGTATATTATAGTTTCGTTTTGTCCGTCACTCGAAATTTAACCCCACTGGCGCCCTCGCCAGTACATTATACACAGCAATGTGTTGTTGTCCCCCTGTCTAACTATCCGTCGAAATTTTTTCAATCGATTTATTAACGACCATATTTATTTTTGGTGTTTTGCTAGAGTCATTTTCTATTTTGAAAATATGCCGGGGGAGTAGAAGTGGATATAGTATTATAATAATAAGCGGCGGAGGCGACGTTAGAGGGAACGGTTACGGCCGTAACGAATTCCGTCTGGTACCCTGGTGTACGACGAGCGTTTAAATTACAATAATAAGAATAATAATAATAACACGTACAGGGTGATTGTATTATCGCGGACCGGCGAAGATTTGATGATTTCGGCCATTGTAATATTATTATTGCCGTCCCCTTACTACGCATATTTCTTCACCAACAACGGGGGCGCTATGGGCGATTTTTTCCTCTAAAACCCCCTAAATTATAAGCGAATTCTGCGCTGTCTTGCGTGTTTTGTTTTTGTTTTTCGGTGCCATCGCGTTACGTGCCTCTGTAAAATAAAATAACGTTGATTCGACAACAAATCGAAAAGTCTTCGTTATAACCTAATCAAACGGTTTTTTTACCGGTCGAATTTCGATAACAAAATTAAAAAAAAAAAAAAAAAAAACACATATTCATAATGATTTTTGTAATTTACCTGGACCGTTAATATTGTTGTTGTTGTCGTTGACAAACGCGTATTGTAAACGAGATAAATCACTGGACGAAAATGACGTGTTTGTCGCTCGGCGGTTCGCGATAAAACAATCGCTCTGTATAGTATTACGCGGTGTGTCGTGTCTGTATAACGAGCGAACGCGCGTGACAATGAAATCGTGAATACAACGCGTCATCGTCATAATTCCGCAGCGTCACTTTTTATTTTATTTATTTTTATTATATAACGCGGGCGAAAAAAAAATTACGACGAAACCGGTCCAAATGAATCATTTCTTCGTTTCCCGATGAAAATAAAACGTTCGGTTTCGCAATATCGATAATATCCGGATGAATCATCCGCGAACGGCGTGTGTCGGTAAGGTTTCGACCGGATACGGGGGTTTCCCGTCTGTACGAAATATTCCTCACGAAACGTTTAAAGTGCTATTGCGGTAAATCTATGAAAATAGTTTTTATACGAAGACGAACAACAAAAAAAAAAAAAAAATGTTTACGATTTTCGTATTACTATATTTTTCTCTCGATAGAATACCTACATACACGAACATGATCGCTTCTCCAAGGGTAGCAAATTAACAACACACAAATAGTTAGAATAAAATTAAATAATAATAATTATAATAATAATAATAATAATAATTAACTAGACAAAAATCGAAATTGCAACAATATTCACGATCGTTCGAAATTCAACGTGTATCATCTATTCAATGGGTTTTGCGTGTAGGGTCGCGACCCTAATGACGGCCCCCGAGAATCTGTCGCCAACCTAAAATCGTCCAACATTTAATATGCAAATAGTTTTGTATTTATTTGTAAGTACACATAATGTTAGCTATTGTTTTACCTCACCATGTGGCGATCTACCCGACGTGGTTTTTTGCATAACGAATTATTTTCGATTCCAGTCGATCTCGTCGGCAATAGTTGGCAAAGCCATTTTTGTTTTTCGACCAATTGTCGTATCCTCGTTTCCGAACAAGTGTTTTTGGAATTCAAATAGACGGATCGTAGAAATCGGGAGAAAATAAACACGCAAACCGCGTATTGTTGCAGACCATAGAAATCCGGAATCCAAATTTTAAGTGGTGAGGGAAATTGCACCCCCCTCTCCCCCCCCAAAAAAAAAATCCGGTTCTAAAAACATTATAGAATTATTATTTGCTATGCAAAAGTTGAAATAACCAAAAGATTGCGTTTATCGCTAATCTGGATTTCTACGGCCTCCCCCCCTCCATTACATCTTAGAATTCGCCGGAGCATTTTTTATCTAGTTGGCTCATTATGGGGAATGGGAGGGGACAATTATTTGATTTTCTTGGGAAAAACCACGAATACTGGTTTTTTATTATTATTATTATTATATTTTTTTTTATAAGCGTTTCAAGTATAAATAAATATCATAAATATAACCACGGCATTTTTCAAAATGCGTCTAAGAGGACGCCTATACACGTCCGTAAATTTGTTAGTAAAAACCGTTTTGCGCGGGTAAAAACCATTCGGTCTGTAATCCTGGTAGTGACACCAAATGTGTGCACAATATAGACGATAATAATACTTCCCGTGTCGTAGAGTTTTCATTTATTCGATATCATTAATAAAAAAAAAAGTTATGATTTTTACGTTTTCCGTACTTGGATTATGTTTGATATATTGATGTTATCGACAAAATAATAACGTTACGACACAGCCAAAGTTCTTGTCTTTTATTGGTAACAATTAGGTTTCTTTATATTTTTTACTGTAGCCTTCTCGGTTCTTCACCGTGCTAAATAGTTTTAATGTAAACATTTCAATTTTTAAAAAATAAAATATTTTTGGCTTTAATATGTGCTACGGCCTACTGCGATAATGGGCGTGGCCACGGTCTTCCGCGACGACAAACAGCGCTATCTCTGTTACATTCTTGTTTTGGTTGGTGTAGCGTCCTCGAAGAATTTGTCGCGGAAGTTCGCATCCGTACAAACGTATTCCGTTTTATCGTCGCGTACAGATATAATTTGAATTCCTCTACGTATTGTAATAATAATAATAATAATAATAAAAGATCAGGGGCGACGGAAGATCCTTAAAAACGCTACGTAGGGGTTGGTTGGTGGGCGATTAACTCTGTCTACTATTTGACCTATGGTAATCCGTCAGGTTTCCCGCGGAACGACGTGAATGTTTATTGTAATTATCGGGCTCAATTTTGGGGCAAACGAAATCATTTCGGGTATTTTTTTTTTTTTTTAATACACTCGGCGGGGTATGTGTACGGATTTACACAACACGTCATTGTACCTTTTACGCGCAATCTTTTACGGTAATTTCGATAATAATTACTACTGCCGACTCATTATTGCGTATAATAATGTTTTTTCTTTCTTTACCACACGTTGCGCCGTGCCGGCGGGAGCAATGCCGCTATACTATTGCATAAATACAAACGTGTATTCGATAATTTCGTTTAATACATAATATACGATAATTATAATATTACTACGATCAGTGCCGTCCGAAATTGTTGTTTTAATCTACCCGGCCCGGACGACGGACACTAAAATCGGATTACCGGGTACGCGTGAAAGACAATAATAATTAATCCACGGGGGTTGGTTATTTCTCGTTTAATTGTGCGAGTGCGACCTGTGTCCGCCCGCCGTTACCGTAAGTCCGTTGGCCCCCGGTTTATTCCGTTTCCATATAATATAAATATATATATATATATATATATATATATATATATTTGGTACGGCCGAAACGGGAGGTATTAATATTTAAATATATATATATATATATATATATATATATATATATATAGGTACGACAGTCGCGGTATATACGAGTGGCGGTGGAGTAGAGTTTGGAAATCGAATTGCCGAGATAAGAGTATTAATTTAATTGGTCGTGTTGTCGAGCTTGTTGACTTGCCGAGCAAAATAGGCGCGGCGCGGCCGACGAGCGACTAATAATGTTCGCAGTGGTGCCCGTTCGTCCCGACGACTTGTTTATCGAATTAAAATTATAATTTACAATTTAAACGTAATAATATTATACTACGGGGGGGGGGGCGTCCCCCGAAGATATATCCCCGTCGCGTTATCTCCCGAGATAACCAAGATATAATCGAATTGTGCGTGCCACTCGCCTGGGATACGGACTACCCCAGAGATACACCGTACATCAATATCGTATATCAATTCGTCCGAGAAAAATATTATTTTTTTTTTTTTTTCTATAGAGTTTATTCTTCTGAAAGTGTGTGTTGTTTACGTTTCACGTTTTTTTTTTTTTGTTTGTTTTCGTTGTCCTCGTGATTTTTTAATATTTATTTGGGTTTACGGAAATAATGATGTTTTGATATTATTACGTATAAATAGCGCAGCAACGTATACATTTTATATATTCGGTTACATTACGCGATAGATATTAGATTTAGGTTTAGGAACTTGGTGTAGTTGTTTGTTGTGAAGAGTTGAACGATACTATTTTTAACTATTTTACCAAAAAAAAACATATAAATATCATTGATGTATGAATATTTGTAGTCCTTATACCCGCGAGTCATACAGAATAGAAACAAAAAAAAAAAAAAAAACATCAGGAATTTGATTATCTTCATTATTTGAGGAGATATTCGAGTGGGTATATATCTTCGTGGGACACCCTGTGTGTTGTACGATCAAACAATCAAAAGTTATTCTCGGTGTGTTTAACTTCGATCATTATGTCCGGTTGATAAAATAATAATAATAATAAAAAAAAAATCTAATAATTTCCTCCGAGTAAAAAATATATATATTTCTAGAACCGATGGCCGTCATCGCGGTTAACATGCGGATTGCATGATTGAATTCGTCATGAAGTTTACTTGATAACGATATTTCCACTTTTTTTGAAATTAAATCCTAAACCCATTAATATTTGATTTTTTTTAGAATTTTTAAACGTGAATAATATTGAAAGAAAAAAAAAAAAGAATGAATTATGACAGATGTAGGGATAGTCGTCGATTTCAAGTAAAATTCGTGACAAATATGTTATCAGAAGTTTTTTCCCGATATTTTGGTAAAATATCAATACTTTTAGACCCCACCCCTCCTTTTCTTTCGGTCGTATCCCTTCCACACCTTAAATCGGGAAGTAGATTAGTAGTGTAAAAGTTGTTTTATTGCCAGTGTGTGTGGTCGTGTGAAAATGTTTTTCGAATTTTACAAAATTGTAGAAAATTTGGAAAACCAAAAAAAACGTGTGTGCCTCGCGTACAACCTTAATGAAGCTGATGGAATGTAAATCCCACGGCTAGAGGATTGCACCTACTGCTGCAGCGGGGGCCAAAAGAGGGGGGGGCGACGTTTAAACTTCTAAAACATTTCTGTTTCGTTGCTGCGGACGTCGGGCGACGAGACTCCTAAACAAATGCTACCACCACTAACCCCACGCGAAATCGTGCCAAACTTTCGAATATAATGTCTGGGTGTAGTGGATAATGGGTACCCATGTGGTGGTTATCTGCTTTATAATATTTTCCGCCGTTTATAATTCGAACTCGTCGTAGACGACGAAACGAACACGTCGTGTCGTGTCATGAGCATTATAATAATATGTTCAAATTTTACTGCAGGATTTTGCCACCATCCGCCAGAGTGGAAATTCCAAAATTTTGTTTAGAACAATGTGTCATATTATACGTAGTAGGATCAAAAAGTTCCCGGAATTTATTTATAGAAAAAAAACTATTTTTCTTATCAAATATCTGTTTATTGGAATTAAAAGTAGACATTATTAGCTATCTGTAGGGGGTTGTGGAATTGTAGAAATTTTTTTATCCGTTAAAAATTGCCGAACTGCAAAAGACGAGTGGCACGGTGCATTGTCATGATGCAAAAACCAACCATTCTCCCATTTTCTTTGCCTTTTTCGCCGAATTGAATCTCTTAAACGCTTTAAAACTTCAATATAAAAACTTGAGTTGACTTTTTGTCCATTAGGTACAAATTCCCAGTGAACTAACCCTTCATTGTCGAAGAACACAACCAACATGACCTTCAATTGTGATTTGACAACACGTGATTTTTTTGATTTTTTATGGACACGATTACGACTCACATGAGACTAATGTAATTTTAACGACAAAACCTACAGTTAGCTAATAATGTCTACTTTTAATTCCAATAAACAGATATTTGATAAGAAAAATAGTTTTTTTTCTATAAATAAATTCCGGGAACTTTTTGATCCTACTACGTACACATACTGCTGTGTTTTGTAATCTACCGAAAAAACCTAAACTGTGAATAAATTCGCTACAGTAGTAAACCGGCGTGTGGCGGCCGATACTGGTCGGTCGTTTTGTGTTTGGTTCCGATTTATCATCACGGGGGCAAAACTAACATTTATTAAACTGATTTTGTTAGAAATTCCCGAACGTTTGCCCACTTAATTTCTTTATCGCCTGTTTTATTGTTACCGTGTAATTCGTAATATCGTCGTATTCCGTCGACCGCCGCAAGCTTCTTTATTTTACATTATATTTGCGTAGGATTATTATTAGGCAATGGATCAAAACATTTAATAAATTGACGTTGTTCAACGTGTTCGTTTTAAAAAAAAAAAAAAAAAAACATAATTCGAATTCCCAACTATGTGGCCGTAGTATGTGCATTTCACCGTATTAACGAGAGCGTACGTAAATTTCTATTACCTATAATTTGATAATCGTTTGATGATTTGTTAGACGCGAAATGTGAAACGTTCGTCGAATTGTTATCGTAGAATGTGATAAGGATATAACGAATTGTATGACGAGAACATCTTTTTCGTACCGGTCGAAAAAACAGTAAAACCAATATTTTCACACCGGTTTGTTGTTTACTCTAGGGAATTTGCTATAATATATCCACGCCGGGAAAAAACGTCTGGGTTTTTTTTTTCCTCAAAATACTAACATTCCGGATGGTTCTGTCACCGGACAACCCCACCCCCTCTTCAAAATTATTCATGTTATGTAAATATTCTGTAATTATCCCGATTGCTTATTGTACCAAATTGTAAATGGATTCATTGGTTTTCTTCCAATAAAAAAAAAAAAAAAAAAATTCATTGGGGATTTATGGTTGTATATGAATTTCCCCGTGCACCGGGTACTCTTTATCTCTATCGAGTTGAAGAATTATATCAGTAGGCTATTAATAATAACTTTCCGAGAAAAAAGGTGTATACAGATTTATTTATTGCGTACTGTTTCGTTGGTCGTGAGTATTTTTAAATTATTCCGCATTTCGCCGTTTGTTGTACCCCGTGACGGGATTCATATTAATGGCGTCGCAATAATAATAATAATAATTATGATATTATTCTAAACGCCGAGCGGCGGTAGACCGTCGCCGCGGCAAGTTAAAAAGTGCCTTCTCCGTACAATTTATAGGTTAGGTTAGGTTTTTCTATTCGTGCCAAGACGGGGCACAATAATAGTTGGTACGTATACAGGTATCACCCCCCCTTCCATCTCAAATAGTGGCAGCATTGATAAAACACTGTTAAGCGTGACGCAATTATTGTCGTCGTAGGACAAAAAAAAAAAAAAAAAATATATATATATATATATATATGATAAAATATCATGTTGTTATAGATGACGTAGTAGAATTGTAGGAGTCACGATTTTCAATAATGTGAAATGGGCATGGCCGTGTGACGTAACCAACAACAGGCCTGCAACCGCCACGAGTCGTTGCATAAATCTTTTAAAAAATTACAAATAACACACGTTGTTAATTCCTTATATCTGTTATCGCGTACGTAATCGAAACGACAATATATTATAATAATATTTACAAATTGAAATTAAAAAAAAAAAAAAATATATATATATATATATATATGTTTGCGGTCGTTATAATACAATCCAAATTCCGTTTCGTTTCCAATCTGTATTGTTTTTTAGTGGTGAAGCTCATACGAAGGTCACGAGGTGGACAATTCCGTCGAAATAATCGAACTTTCTATTTTAGACTCTGGAATGGACTCTCGTAGGGCAATGTATTACGTTTGTCTATAATATAATATCAAGACGTGCGCTTTTTTTATTGTAATAAACATTGTTTTTCGATCATTTATTATGCGTTTGTCGACGATTTTTTTCTTTTTATTAAATTGTTTTTTTTTTTTTATTTTGTTTCAGGTTAGTTGTACAATTTCTATAATACGGTTTTATTATATCGGTTCAACAAAAAAAAAAAAAAAAAAATCAACCGTAAGCGATTGTCGACGAAAGTGCAGTATGTATGCTAATTTAAAACACGCGTAACAATATTGTACCCATTTCCCTTTGGTAAAACCTTTGGTCGAGCGTCCGGAGTTGTTAAAATGTACGGTAAAATATTCGTTGAAAAAAAAAAAAAACCATATGATTTGCGATGAAATGGAATTGTTGTTTAAGGGGGAAAAAAAAAATAAGCCAGATCATTCAGTACCCATTTTGCTTTGCGGACGCATCACCGATTACACACATTCGGTTTACCATTTCATTATAGAAAAGAGACCACACACACGCGATCGTGCGTGAAACAATTGCGAAATTCACAATTAAAATTTTTAAATTATTTATTTTCGTTCTTCAATACTAATATGTAGTGCAAACCCATAACTGTCGTTGTTATTGTATCGTCGTAAACATTCGCGCAAAAGAACATAAATATTTCGCGAACGATTTGTTAATTGTTATTAAGTATAATTATTGCGAAATAATTTATCATTACCACCTAACCGCATTATTTTGTAATAAACGCGTAACTAAGAGAAATGTTTTAGAAAAGAAATTTTTTTTTTTATATTTATATAAATTTCGTTTTGCGGCAAGTGCGCCTGCCTTACATGGACGGTTAATACATTTATCGATTTGCTTATCTAAAAACCCTCGATTTTTTTCCGGGCATATTCAAGTTACGATAATATACCGAGGAGAGAGACGCACAGTTAGAACCAGAACATTCCGACCGAATATTTGTAATCCTCCGACGAACTTTTCCTACTGGAATTTATTAATTTTTTGTTTCGGTCACACACGGGTGACATTACAATTACAATTCGTGTACCTTAAATGTATAAGTAATCGACGTCGGTAATTTCGCCTAGGCCGATCGATATTGTTGCGAACCGCGCGTAAATGTAAATAAATTTACCGGTTTTCCGAATATAGTCGTCGCGTATTTATTATTAATTACTATAAATACGTTTACCGACAATATTGCGTCCGGCCCCATTAGAGATAACGTTCGGACTACAATCCCGAGATAAAATTCGACCGTAACATACCACCCCCCCTCCCCCCCCCGGTGACAAATGTTTCCGACGAAAATAAAACCGATTTATTATATTGTATACTTGCGATATAAAACGGGGGGGGGGGGGGTGGGGAATTGTTGTGGGGTCGGTGGTTTTGGCTATTTTTCGCGTTGCGATATTTCATTCGTTTTATACGTTTATCCGTATTCCGCGTTTAATTATGTTTTTCAACGGGAGGTTCCCCCCCTAACCTCCCCTGGTTTTTTTTTATTTTTATTTTTTATTATTATTCTCTCTACTACCGTATATACAACGTATAATAACCCCCCCCCCCGCGCGAACGCTTTCGACTAAACGCATAACGTACTATTATTATGATTATTACGACTATTTTATGATTATTTCTTCTTATTTGTTTTGCGCGCAAAATCGTTTTTTGTTTTCCGAAATACGAAAAGGTCAACACGGCGCAATCGCGTGGCTCCGCCATTTTGCCGGCTACGCCGACTGCTTTATCGTCATCGGGTTTGTTGTGAGCGTGTGTGTGTGTGTGTGGGGGGGTGTGCCCATTATAAAATTAATTGAAAAACGTTTAGAATTAGTATATATATATATATATATATAAAAAATAAAAAAACCAATCGAAAGTTGATACATAGTTTTCAATTGTTTTCGACATGGTCATCGCATTGATTTTTATTATTATTATTATTATTATTATATATATATATATATTTTTTTTTATCGAAAACGCCGACGGACTGATTTGAGTATAGGCCCCCCCCCCGGGCACGGGGTGAACAAAACAAATTTTTAAAAAAAATAGTCCCTCCTTATAGGTTATTTCCATACAGAGCGTATGACCTTATTTATTCGCGTTTTTATACCGTAGATTTTACCGGCGTGCCGCGAAATGTCATGATTATTAATAAACGTTTACGTGAAATTACGATAATAGATTGAAATATTTTTAACGGTTCTTCTCTTGTCGGGCGAGATTGCCCGATCCGTGTGATCTTGAATTCCTTGTATAAATTGCGTAACAGAAATTATTTTCAATTAAAAAGACGCCAAGAAATTGCTATGACAATAGCATGAATCCGACGTACCTTTTTTACCCACTCATTCCCACTCATAAGCAAAGATACTAGAACCCATATGCAACATATGCCCAGTTGTCTTAACTACTCAACACATCATTCAAGAATGTCCGGAACATCTTATCAATACCAGAAGAAGCTCTAAACGAAGGCAAACACCTCGAAAATCCTAGCTTTCCTAACCAAAATTAAGATTATAAACAATTTTTGAAAACTTATACTAACAACCAATATGTAATTTAAACAAAAAAAAAAAAAACACTTTCTTTTTCTTTTTTCTCTCAATTTCGGTATTATGTTCACACGCTAATAAACATCAGACGCTTATTAAGTCATTTATTATAATAAATAAAAAAAAAATTTTTGTTCACTGTTTCTTATTGAATTGTGTTATTTACTTGGTGCTCGGTCCGTTGTGAAGTAAATTTATTATTATTGTGTTAGATTAGTTTGGTGATGGATAATATTCGCGTATTATCGATATATTTTTTTTATTATTAAGAAACCTAAATTAATTTGAGGAATTGTTTTGTCCAAATACAAGTGCTCATAGAGTCGATGTTAAGGAATTGCTTGGTCTGAGTACCAATTCTCGTAGAGAAGAAATATTAACGTACAATCAAAAAATATGTTTTGACAATATCACGAAAGCTACTTATGATTTTCTACCATTTTCTACATCCTATACGTGTGTGAAGGAAGCAGCATATTCTTCAATGAATGCCATCAAAACCGAAAATCGATTACAAGTGAAGAACTTGGAAGACGGCACGAGGGTGTGCTTGACAACCATTCGGCCACTGACGAAACTTATAATGAAGGGAAACCGGGCCCGACAGTCTCACTAAGACTAGACTTGTATAATGCAATCGTAATTATAATCTCTTTTTCCCAAACAATAAATTTAATATTTCTAATAAATTGATTTTATATGAATTTTCCTAATGTAAATAAACGCATAATTTTAAATGATTTACCTAGTAATTAACCGATATACCGAATTGCTTTGGTATAAATATGAAAAAAAAAAAAAAAATATTATATACATCCATAAGTCAGTGTCAAGTGTGCCACGGCTAAATATGGGCTGGGATTAGTGGGGAAAAGGTTGGGAAACGCTGCCGTAGAAGGCCACGTCGAATTCATAAATATTACGCATAGTCTTAACTTTCCTCTATCGGTTATTGAACAAACGAAATATTCCAACAAAAACACGTACCGTGTTTTGGCGTCGTTTTGGCGGATTACGTTGCATTCGGAACGTATTTCGTACTACCCATCGCAAATTTGAATAGTGAAAAACCAGTACCTATGATACGTGTGTGTCCGGTCGATGTTTTTTTTTTTTCCACTGTACGTTTTATTACTATCATTATTATGATTTCTTGTTGTCTTTTATCGTCGATAAAAATCATTTTTAATTTTAAATTCCCTCTCCCCAATCACTCGTGCCAGTTAGTCGTAACTCGTTTAAGCGAGACTTTCGCCTCTCCCGCCGATTTTTCAAACCAACCGGAAACTAATTACTCTTTTACTATATAATTATACTAATAGGCATACTACTGTATCGCCGGGTGCACCGGTCATGTCCACGGATAATATTATAAAACTATATCGTTACGATATTTGACTAGTGGGTCTGTGCAACTGCTGGTTTGTGACGGGGGGAGGTGTTGTCCTCTTCGTATAAGTGACAAAATAATGCGGACAGAGGGAGGTCTGGAAGTGATTATGCGCTATTTCCCTTCGTATCCATCCACCCCTTAAGATTATGTCGGGACTGGGGGGTCTTCCGATAAATATATATATATATATATATTAATTATATATCAAGGGGTGATGATGACGTGTGTGAATTCACCGCTGGGCGATTATAGTCTTTCCTTATCCCTGTCCTAAAAAAACTCACGTCTTTAAATACAATATCGTCTTTGCCGCGATTCCGTAAATCCTATAGAAATTATGGCCGGGGTTTTTAAGGAAACTTTTAAAGTTTGATTTCCTTCAATTGTTTATCGCAAACATAGACCCCGGGTCCACGGGTCTGTTTGCTGCCATTGCGCTTTTTCGTCAACTATTTTTTTTTTTTTTGTTTCGAGGCCCATTGCTAATATTGTTTACTTTTTCGTTTTGTTCATAGACATCTCTCATTATTGTACGGTTATCAATCGTGGTGCCCGGGTACGGGCAATTGTTTTAAATTTTTCCGTGTAACGCCCGGTAAAATGGAAAAAAAAAAATTTAAAAAATCATACAACCTGTAATCCCGAATATCGTGTTTTTTCCGGACCCCGGTAGACAACTGAGAATTCCGTATGCCCAACGGAAATCGTATAAACATAATAGATATTTTCGTATCGTTATTCTCTAGATACGTATAAAACAACGGCACGAATTTAATATTTATTTTCAAATTTGATAACGTTACGTGCCCCCCAAGTATATAAAGTTCACTAAGTATATTGTTTTAAATTCACTCCGAACACCGCGGTCTCGGCGCGGCGTGAATTTCAAAGTGCCTTATCCTAACCTCCCGTATGTGGTCGCCTAACCGTTCATATTTATTATTGTTTCTGTGTTCTCTCGCGTTTTTTATTCTATAAAATAGCATTCATAAAACTAGGTTCCAAAAAAAAAAAAAAAAAATCACACCACTATTATTTTGTTTTGTTTTATTATTATCGGATGTGTATTGGGGTGTTACCTCCCCCCTCATCTTAAATAAAACGTTAATTAATTTGATTGTTACAAGTACTAAAATTCCCTCTCGGCGGCCTCCCCTATAACGTGAATTATACTTACGAATTAATAATTACGGAAAACGACCGAATAATAAACGGTTTTTTTTATTCGATTCGGTGGCATAATGACGTGTGCGTGATATAATGTACGAATATAACTAAAATTATAATCAAATTAACTGGAGCTGGAAAAAAAAATATATATATAATACTATAATATACCTATATATTTACTATTTTTGTACCTAGTAATTAAATCTAATTAAATTGTTATATTTTTGTGTAATACATGGGTTTTTTTTTTTTTTTTTAATGTACAAACGACGAATAAAACAAAACATTCAATTTACCGAACTTTTTACCCGGATTTTTATACCCTTTACACCCCTGAACGTCCTTTTCGGACCGGCCTAACTGATATTCGGACGGTACTCGGATACATTTCGATTAGCCGGGTCTTATATCATTCATTAACTAACCGACCGCTGCTGCTGCAACAGATGCGCGGTTTATCTACCCTCCGCCGCCAAACCCTAAAATACGCATACGCATATAAAGAATTAAAAATAATGTCCGCAGCCAGGCATGTATAATAATGCCGAATGCGTGCGTTTAATATATTACTACCATTTTTTTTATTTATTTTTTCTCCTCGTCCGAGTAATATTTTCTCCGTCCGTTATAATAGTATATAATACACACCCCCCCCCACTATTATATGATACAGTAGGTCCCCCCGGCACTGATAAAACTCGAAAGTCGATTTAATTCGATTATCCGGAAAAAAAAAGAAACCCCGTTCGAAAAACAGCCGCCCAACAAAGATATCCGCGCCCCCCGTGTTAATCGAACTTTCGACCGTCACAATTAAAACAATACAATACGATTCCGCGAGTACTGTTATCGTTTCTATTATATAAAATTAAAAAAAAAAAAAAAAAAAAAAAATTGGAGACAATTAAAAACACCGTCGCCCACGTAACGTTTAACGGCGGCGTATAAATAGTCGAGTCATCTGCAGCGGGTCACGAGTGCATACTGCTTGCTGCTAGTACACTGTTCGTCATTGCTTACGGTATAATAAAACACGGTTTTCTAAGTGCATTTTTTTTCTAGTATTATTTCTTTCCAACGGTGGTATGGATGATGCATTTTATATATATATATATATAGGCAGTCACTACAGGAGGCGGCTGCATTGCCGGATAAGATTGCTCGTTTGACCCCTAATTGATGAACGGGGGGCGTTATACAAAAAGCAGTCACGAATCCCGCAAATATTGATGTTTAAAAAAAAAAAAAAAACTATTACTACACAGATCGCGTTACACTCCAATGTTAGTTTGGTTGTATTTTGATGGAAAAAAAACTTACCACTCATAGACTGACGGTTTTGCTATTCAAATCTTGTTTATCTATACCGTACAACGTCTTATTACAAATATAATACGTACATTCAAATAATATATTCGATAGAGATAAAAAAAAAAAAAAAAAATGTTAAAACTGAATAATTTGCAAGTTACATTGAGCCAACAAATTGTGTTCAGAATATTGTGGCATTAACGTTATCGACAAGTGTATATTTAAAGGGAGGCATTTCGTTATTGTTATCAGCTACCTATCAATCTGTTCAACTACAATACGTTTGTTTCATTAACCGACAATTTAATAATATCTCAACCATAGATCGCGTCATTCTCTATATGAAATGCGAATTCAGGGATACCAAAACCTCAAAATTTAACATTTACGACACACGGTCGCCTTGTATTGTTATCACAATGTATTTATTTATAATAAATCTGAAAACAGATTTGTATTCGTCGGCGTATAGATTTGTTTGTCTTTTATCGAACGTCGGAGGATTGTAAACGTTGTTGACGGACACCGTGTCGGAATATTTCCATTAAAAAAAAAAAATAATAATTATATAAAATACTACCAATCGAACAAAATCGATTTTATTTTGTTCAAACATTCCAAGAATCGAGCAGATTCCAAATTTTCGATATTATAGTATCTATTCGGCTGTGCGTGCCCCTCTGTTACTGTTTATAATCCGGAATTTTTATTCTATATACGTTTGATTGGTTTTTTTTTTTTTTCAACGTTCGATGTCGATAATATCATGACAAATTCAAACCCGTTTAATTATGGCGGAAGAAAAAATAAACCAGTTTTTTCTTTCTTTTTTGTTATGCACTTCAGAGTAGTATTATAGAGCGTTGATGACGTCATCGTGTGCCCGTGCGCGTGCGAAATTTACACGAGAATGAGGAAATCGCCCACGCGCAATAAATCGCTTGTACTTACCCATATGAAATAATATTGTCTACCTTGAAATAACCTAATAATTTATTTGTACAATGTAAGTTTATACGGTTTTTATCACACCGTTAGGATAGGTTTGTCGCGTCGTCGAATAATATTAGGCTCTTAAAATTGTATCGAGGTAAATATGTGAGTTTTTTTTTTTTTCACTTATCGAACAAACTCAACTGACTTGTATTATATTATATTTTACCACATACGTATTTTTGTTGTTGTACGCAATGTCTAAGATTGTCATTGATCATTGAAAAACCATATAAAGAAAAAAAGGTACCTACCACCTTACTTTGTGAGGTGTGTCGTGTCGGGCCTTTTGTCGATTTCTGCGGGGCTCGAATTTATTGATGTTAAACCGTGTAGGTAATAATTGAAAATATTTCAGAAGAGTTTCCAAAAAAAAAAAAAAAAAAATGTACGATAGTACAGAGAATATTTTTGATATACGACCGCGAACGATTATCACGTACGATCATATTGTTACAATAGAAAATCGCACGGTTGTTTATTTCGTCGGAACCTCAACAGGTGTCCGCGTTAGTTCCAACGCGGACACCTGTGTTTTTTTCCCAGGAGAGCGCATAATATACTGTTCAAACTTCTCGGCATTTAATATTATATCGTTGTAGACCTCGATTTAGATTTAAATTTTGTTTTTTTTTTTTTGAAATTCGTATATAATGTCATATATATATATATATATATATATATACTGACAATCATTTAATCATTTCTCTGGCGTTTTAGAGCAGGCAAAAACGTTTGTAAAGTCGTTAAAAAAAAAAAAAAAAAAAAATATGCATTTTGTATAAAATGTGCATTTGTTACTATTACAAGGCGACTAATTTTTCGTCCACTGATAACTATTGTAGGCAAGTATATATAGTTATTAGTCGCTCAACCACATCGTACGTTTGGATATTTTTTTTTTTTTTTGTCCATCTGTAGGTTTATAAATTTAATATTTATCTTTTATATTTGCTCGACCGGGTACCTATGTAGTATATATACTATTTAGGTAATATATATATATATGAACGGTTTCCATGATTTATATCGATATATATTGTACACTGCAGGAAAAACTGCCCAAGGTCTTTCGTATTTGAAAGACCGTGACCGATTTGTATATCTACGAAGAACACTGCAATGATTTTATCATGACGGTCATCAATCGTTTATATAGAATGAAACGGACGAATGATAATAAATTATATTATGTTTCGAAATATACGTTAAGGTATATTTTTTCTCGAAAATTAAATCAATAAATTATTGTAAAATTGATTGTATAAAACGTAAATAAAAAAAAAAAATTGTATTTTCTTGTAATATTCGACAATTTTCTTATTCGTTATAGTTTTATCGAACAAATTTTAATTGTTTTGTCGATCCCCGTCGACTATCTGGAAAAGTATTACGAAAATCGTATTTCACTATTTCTATTCGTCCTTAGTATGTTGATAATATCTTCCACTCGGATCCTCTTATCAAATATTGTAATTGTTTTGCGATGACTTTCAAAATATAGATAAAACTATAGCATTGAAGTAGAATTGAATAAGTGAAAGGAAACTAATGCGCAATTATTAGCAAATTAATCAGAGAATCTGTGGTAATTTTTTTTTCGATCGACATTCGACTCATATAGTCGTAATCAACAATACTTTTAATTATTTAAAAGCGTGTACGTTGATTGGGAAAATTAAATGTTACCAACAATTTAACGCCCATACATAACTATACGGTTTTTTCTTTCTTTTTTTATAGATTAAACATGTTGTTATATTAAAAAGGCCAAATTTTAAAGTGGGGAAACATTTAAGCACACACGAAGTAAATAATTATATTCATATATTATTTTTTGTGAAAATATACAAAAAAAAATAATAATAATAATTTCGGAACTTGTTAGGATGATTCAAATTTGTAGCCGACCTAGCAGTGTTTTGCTGATTTAAAGTAGGTATAATATTATCCGTGTTCTCTCAGAGATTTGTTTTTTTTTTTTTAATGATATAAAAGACAAATTAGCGTTTGGTGTTTTATGTCGGTTTTCAACAAGGTTTATAAAATCACCGGTATATAAGATATCTGAACTTATTGTCGCCTTGAAAAAAAAAAAAAAGAAAAAGTTAATATATTTTTTCTTATTATTTCGTCGGTGGCAAATTTGACGCCCTTAAAATGTTGCCGCTTCAATCACCTGCCTGCGATTTTTCTGCTTAAACCTGACGCTGTGTATGCGGATACTAAGGTTTACCTTAGTGTTGGGTATACCAAACGTGTGTAATATTATGTACACTAGCCGCCATTACCGATTCCTGGCGAGAATTTGATATCTAGCAGCAGCGTTATAGGGGGTGGAGGGCTACTCTTCTTTCTTTGTCTTGGATTTATGTTTATTATTATACGAATAATACAATGCACGTCGGATATTTCATCGTTTACGTCAAGCAGCGTTCTCGAAAGGGCGATACCTCGTTATTATGCACCTGCGTCCTGCGTTGCCGGGGTTCTTATAACAGACTACCACCTACCAATCGCCCGCGCAATAAACGGATAGATCGCGGGTAGAGGGTGCGGCGGGTTCGTGTTTCCACCCTCCTAGACGTATTCGATATCGTCGGTCCGACGGAAATAATATAGGTACCTACCCGGGAGTAACGTGTCCGAATCCTATGCATAAGTAATGAACCATAACTCCGGTCGGGGTTAAATTGATCACGGTGCATTTAATTTACAGAACTCGGAGAAAAATACAAAATATATGCACGTATTAATAATGTGTATCCTGTTCGTTCGGAGTTGTGTATACAAGTTTGCTTACGCGTGTTTAATTATTAGGTATGTTGTTGTTTTATTGTTGTTCTAGAAAATGATCACGGGCGAGTTTATTAAAATTGTTGTATTGTACGGTTTGGTCGTCGTCGTCTGATTAAAATGTACACAGACGAAATAGTGGGTGTGTGTGTGTATATATATATATATATATGTAGAAGTAGACACTGGTTGATAATTACTTTAACGCTCGTGCCTCCTCTTTGTGCGCGAATTTATAGGGTGGAATACGAGCTATTTATGTTTTACACCTGGAACCGTTCTTGGCGTATCGGTCGGATTCTAGTATTAATTAACCACGTCTGATGCCGCGGCAGAATGCGACACTCCATTATAAAGTCGTCTATTCCCGGCATCTATATATATATATATATATATATATATATATATATATATATTCATTTTCACCCGTCCCGGCCGAGATTTTAATAAACGAGGCGACCCACGTGATAAATCACTTTGGGAGGTTAATAATTTTAAATCGGGTCTTAGCGGTATATATATATATTGCGTGCGGCGGGACCGGGAATAACGAACGTGTCGGCGCACATTCGTCTTGATCGTTAATTTAATTATTCTTGCAAGTCCGCTGCCGGCCGTTGTCGTATTTCGGACGGGTAAATACCACGGAAAAATATAATTACCGTTCTTCTTATTGTTGTCATCGCTGGGTATTGGCGGTTAATCGCAATCGGAAGACTGCCGAGGTTTGGGGGGATGTACGGGGTTGTTGTGTATAGGACCGAAAAACGACGCTCGGCCTACGAGTAGGAGGAGGCTGGAGAAGAGCCTAGACGACCGGAGCAATAGTGGCTAGATGGGAATACGATGCGATAGATAATACGAGTATAACGAAATGCGGAAATGTGGAAAAACTACAAGAGTGTTTAACAACTGACCCTACCGAAAATGTATTAGTTTCCAACGAACATTAGAGAAGTACCGGCAGTCGTGTAAAGTTGTATAATTATTATACTCTTGGCGCTCCACCCGGTATACACGGTTTTTATATACACCAAGTTATAAGGTAGCTTCATAAAAAAAAAATTGATAAAAATCATTGCATTTCCCTCCAGAATGGCGATTAGAATAAAACGCGCCCGGGTAACATATTATTTAGCCGCGTACCATATCATTTCGAATCCAATACTTGCGTTATTATTTCACGTTTACTATTCGTCGCGTGCTATATAATTGTATTATACGTTATTAGTTCGAAATCGTTAACTATAACGGTCAAATATAATATTATAAACTCGTATTTATTATAAACAATACACACGCTAAAAACGTTATAATACTCGAAATATTCGATTCAAATAACAACCTAGGTAAATACACGAACAAAAAAAAAAAAAAAAAGAATAGAGGAGGGAAATGAAATAATGTGCGTGTTGTTTATTGTGTTAATTCTCGCGATGTTGACCGAGACGGTGTACCCGAATTGGTGGTTCCCGTTTGACCGAAATGGTTCCCATTCGAAATCAAAATTATTCATTTTTACTGATAGTACAGATTATTAACAAAATGTCTCTAAAGAATGTTTATAGACTTTGAAATCACATCAGCGTGTTTTGGTTTGATTTTATATTATATTTTAAACTTATGTCCGTAAGTTGATTTTTAAGCGGTGTAAAATATTAAATTCGTTTGCGTTTTTCGTAAAGTAAACGACTGCTGAGCGCGACGGAATAAACGAAAATTGCACGCTTAATTAATTAAATATACAAAAATAATGTCAATTTTCGACGTTTACATTATTTAAACAGATTTTATGAAACGAAATAAATTATAGTGTACTTACGTAAAACTATATACATATATATTTTATTATATATAAAAAAAAAAATAACCTATGAATAATTCATACCTATTTAATATAATATATTCTACGTTTTTTTTTTCTCTCCTTCAATGTTTTTGAGGGATACGATTTGAGGTTTTTTTTTCTTTTTTATGTATGCATATATACTTCTGCCCGGACATTTTTGACTACCTATACCTTACTAATAACGACGCACGCCATTAATAAGGACAGTGTACCCCACCCCACTCCCCACTAGTTTGCTTTATACAGTTTGTATATGTAAGTATAATACGTAATCGCCCGCTTTATCCTCGTAATGGAGTTTAATCTGAAGGCTATTATAGTGCCCTACCCCGATAACCGCGAAAGAGAAGAAGAGTATTAAGTGCGGGGGCGGTGGGTAAACCGCCCGATATGTCACTAAAACGGGAGGGACATTAGTAGTCGCCGGAGCCCGTGTTATAGAAAATCGTCCCGCGTCTAACCTAATAAAAAATTCGTTATTGCGTTAATCTCGCGCGTATTTCTAATATTCACCGTGTCGGTCATTTTAATGGCGCGTTTGTCGAATTTCGCCGGCAGATATCAGTTGGAATACAAACACAATAAATCGTGTTCTGTGTACACGTCACATACGAGATCCGACTGCGGTGTGTGGTGTCCGGTGTTTATGCGTATACATACCGGCAGAGGTCCAAAACCAAACGCGTATATAGGTGAATTTATTATTATGCTACCCGTTCTATTGATTGCTCAACAGCATTTACCGTCAATAAATTGTCAACCGTAACATCAACGCACTCGACTTGTCACCTCCCGTTTGTCGTACCTATAAAATGGAGCGTTCCCCTCACCGCCTTCCCCAGCAGTGAGTTTTTTAACCGTCGTACGTATTTGAAAATCGGCGGAACCCTTCTCCCCCTTTTTTTTCGTTTTTCTTTTTTAAAATATTACAATTTACAAATAATAGTTGCTACGAGTTTGGAAATAGTGAATACGTCAGGAATTTTGTGATTTTTACCCGGAATTTCTAAAATGTCCGAAAAACCGTATTGCAGCGTACCCTCGGGTATTTTTCGTAATCCCCCGGGTGTATTATTGCGCATTTCGGTCTTCTTTTTTTTTAAATATATTCTTGTGGCAGCCCTTTTTGCTATAATACAATTTATTACTAAACCACACAAAGACGACATCCTGTCCTTACAGTTATAATAATATTAATGTGTATTTAATTTTTACAGGGTGTATATATAAAAAAATAAAAATAATAAAAATAATAACGAATACACGACCAGTATACCAGGGACTATGCGGCGTGTAACTATATCCGTTTTAAAAAACAGTCGTCACAACTCTATAGACACTTTTTACGAGCCGTGTAAAATGCGGGTCGTGTCATTGAGCTATGATATACAAACCCCGCGCGTTCCCGGTCCAAAATGAACGTGTCGAAATTTATCACCGCCATACGTTCAAAAGATTGCTGCGTTCGTTCCGAAACGGATTTGTTTGTCGGATTCGTCGTCACACGAATGCCTACGATATAAGATTACGATTTTTCTATCGTTTTTATACCGATTCGATCGCCAAAAAAAATACGTTAATCGTAAAAAAAAACCGCCGCGTTGATTATCGTTAATCGTTAAGATTATGGACGTTTTGCTGAAATATAAACGTAATTGGGGCTGCGTGTAAATAAACCGGGAATATAGAAATACACGGTCTGGAATGTACAATTCAGGACCGTAGGATCCACCTCGAACGCACACATATAGGGACCCAACGAGGCGTGTCCCACAAGTAAGGTCTCCATAATTATAATAATCGAAATAAGATTTATTCAAATTATGTTTTACACGGGTATGTATGTACAGTACTTATGAGTTATTTTTCCACATAATCGCCATTTACTTACTTGGACGCATTTTCGTAAATATACATAGCGGACGCGCGCGGTCTCTAGCTAGGTTCGCACGGTTCCCGATTAATTTTACGACGGCCAACAGTTTTTCTTGTTCTCCTGCAAATTTAAACATCCTCCTCTTCACCGGTATTACGGACACATTTGTCGACCAATCGATAAACCCGCAATAACAACACGTATATTGTCGTAATAATACAATACCGTCGTAGGTAAGGCGGCGCGCCGGTGTACATTTCGGGTATTTAATATCGTAAAACGTCCGGCCAAAAACGATTAGGGTATAGACTATAAATATCGAGTTTTATATACGATCACGGTGTGTATATGTAGGTAATAAGTACTCTACGAGATTTTTTTTTTTTTTTTTTTTTATTTTCCCCGTGACATTATAATAGCGCATTCCTAAATAATAATAATAATAATAATAATATTATATAACGTCGAGTACATTATTTTTTATTAAAAAAAAAATAAACACAACCCGTACGCAATATTTATACGCGGGGTATAACGCGTATTCCTGTTCCGTTCGGCCAATAATCGCCAGTCGTTTGTTTTACATAATATTTTATGTATGTAACGGTGAACGGGGGGGTCGCGCCGCCATATATTCTATAACATGTAGTATACGAATGACGATTCATAAATGTTTTAAACAAAACGGTCTACGCCGCGTATATATATATATATATATAATAAAGCAGCCAGTAGTGGAAATATGGGATCAGATTAGAGGAGCTTTGATAAAATAAATATATATAACAAAAAAAAAAAAAAAAAAAAAACAAAACAAAACAACCGCTCGCATTATAAGCACGCCGCCCGCCGCTGGCAAAGACGGAGGCGGGCGGTCCAAAAAAAAAAAAAAAAAAAGAGAAAAAAAAATGAGAAAACACATGTTCCAGACAAATTGCGAAGGGGTCGTCGTAGTCCGGGTACGCAGTCTGTTATATATGGTAAAACGAAGAGGGATGGGGAGGACTAAGCCATTGTGCGTAGTGAAAACATTGACGGTCTACAGCCTCATACATAAATCAGCAGCATCGTACCGATAAATCGTCTCGCCTCACCCCACCCCACCCCCCCATGGCACGAATTACCCAGTCGTTATTTAGGTTAGTTTCAAAGTCTACGAGCGGCGGCGGCGGCGGCACACTACTATTGTGCATTTATATACACATACACACACACACACACATTCATACGACGCGTGTATATAATATAATATAGTACGTTTAATTTGTAGTCCGCGATGACTGATAAGGCGGAATCGAGATCGTTTTTACGCGATGTATATACCCCGTACGCCGTACGTATCCGAACCGAACCCCCTCGTATAAATATAACGCGGCGGACACACGGACGACGACGGCGACGACCGCAGTAGATACTTGTAGATAACGAGACGAGTAATTTATCGACGATCCGCGACAATTTGTAAAATGTACTCTCGAACCGCGCGCGTGTAACTATATTAATGTGTATTTAATTTGTACAGGGTGTATACATAAAGAAAAAAATAAAATAATAACGAATACACACGGACCGGTGTGTAACTATATCCGTTTAAAAAAAACAGTCGTCACAACTCTATAGACACTTTTTACGAGCCGTGTAAAATGCGGGTCGTGCCATTGTACTAGGATATACAGACCCCCCCCCCCGTGTACGTTCAAAAGATTGCGTTCGTTTCGATCAACAACCAGTAGAGAACGGCCGTGATCGCTTTTCGGGTCTATTACCCAGCCGCCGGCTGTTGTTCGTTATGGTTTTTTTTTTTTTAAATTTTTTTTTTTTTTAATTTGTATAGTGTAAATATTATCGACACGTAACCGTGTATCGCGCATATTTAAATCCCCCGGGTCGCCGTTCGGGCGGTACATTCACGGTTCACTACGGAGTTCTGTTCTCGTGCGGTATTCATTCATCCGGGGTACTTGTACACTGCCCGCCCGCTTTTTCATCGGTTCGATAAAGTTATTCGCATTATACGCGACCACGGCCCGTTCAAAAAGCGCCCGGGGGTTTTATTTTGAATAGATACTAAAATGAAGCTATACGTTATTTAAAGGTATCTCATTCGAAGTACTCTCGTCCGGACCGTACGCAGTGGTATACTCGGCGATATTGCCGTTTTTTTGAAAGTCCTTTGCTACTGTTGCCGCGTACGCTTTTCAATTTCTTCTACACCTCGAAATCGTTGTCCTTTAGACGCATATTTTAGTCTCGGGGAAAATAAATAAAAATATCACTGTCAGGGAAATTGGAAGTGTGCAGGACCATAGGTATTTTTTTTATAAGCCAAAAATTCACCAATCGACAGCGCTGTATGTACTGATCCGTGTCGTGTTGAAGAAACCCAGGTTGCACTTCGCCATTTTTCTGGGCGTTTTTTTCCGAATCCTCTGTCGCAAACGTATTAATTAATACTTCTTTAAAGAATACCCGATTGACCGTTTGTCCGTGGGGTACAAATTTACGATGAACTATAATACAGACAATATCAAAAAAGAAAAAAAAAACAACATAGACTGACTATCTTTGAAACGTTTAAACCACTCGAAAAAACGACATAATGAATTATCCCCAAAAGCAATTTGAATCATGTGTAATATTAAACTGAGATAAGATAACGACTTCGTGTTATGTTTAAAATATTCACTAATACGCGGGGAATATATTTATTTATTTATTTATGGTACTTTTTGAACAGACCTCGTATTCTACGAGAAACCCGAAATGGTCGCGCCGAAACTAGATTACTCTCTTTAAATCGGAGTATTGACGAGATCGGAACAAATAGTTTTCCGCGCGTTTACAGACAGTAAAATGTTTACATTTTATGTAAATCGCATACGTGTCACTACGCTTCTCTTTTAATTTCGTTCTAATTCGATCGGGAACGTAAGAGAGGGAGGAAGTGAGTGAGTGAGTGAGTGAGTGAGTGAGTAAGAGAACGAGGGTATGCAAATGTAAAATAATAATAATAATAAAAAAAAAACAGAAAACAATTTGCGAAAAAAATATAATAAAAATACTTGGTCAAATTAGATTATATTTTTCTCTTCCTTTGAAAACTGCGCGCCGCAGAAAAGATTGATTATCATATTAAAAACATTATTTTCTCCTATTTTTTTTTTTTTTTTTTTTATTATTATTATTTTTCTTTACCGTCCGTCCTCGCGCAGTAGTCCCTTTAATTTGTTTTATAAAAGGCCCCGTTGTATAGAGATAGTGTTGTTGTCGTTATTTATTATTGCGCACATACAAGGGTTAGACCGGAGTCGTTAAAACTTCATTAATATTGATAGTAGTATTCCGCGGCGAACGAAACGATCATGCCTTTTTTTTCTTTTTTTTTTTTCGTCGTTTGCTACACTATTGAGCTAATAATAGAGTTCCTTTGCCGATCGGAACAAAAGTGTGTGGTTGGTATCAACCAGTAGGGTTGGATGAAATAAAACAGTTTTTTTTTCTTTTTCTTCTTCTTTATAATATTAAACAAAATAACACGGTCTATATATGTTTTAAACGTTATTAAGCTACCGTACCGTTTCGTTTGAGATTTATCCTCTCTATGGCTTATAACGATTTACTTTTCTTTTATAC
The DNA here is from genome assembly GCA_956483605.1 of Tuberolachnus salignus. Taxonomy (NCBI): domain Eukaryota; kingdom Metazoa; phylum Arthropoda; class Insecta; order Hemiptera; family Aphididae; genus Tuberolachnus; species Tuberolachnus salignus. The sequence goes on from OY101430.1 coordinate 44,617,562, forward strand.
ACAAATGCTAAATAGTATTATTACTCGTCTTAGTTGTAAATTGTAATAGTAACGGCACGCGAGGCAAAATGCCAATTATAATGGTTGTAAGTTGTAACTGACTAACAGACGGCCATTAAAATTATTTAATATTTCAGAAATTGGTTACAAAAATTACAATACACCGTAGTTTAGTATTATCGCAAATTAAATTAGTCTTATTTTCAAACAATACGTAATGTTCAATGAAGACGTGAAATATTTACTTAATTCATAATTTGTCGAACATCCGTTACGAAAAACTTTGTTAAAAACAAAATGTATGTTATGTTGTCAACACATAATAGTTTATTAATTTCAAATAAATACGGAAGAAAAAATATGCGGAGATGCTCCCGAGACCAAAACACACAATATCGATGTTTTCCATTCCTTGTATTTCCTTATTATTTATTAGAGCTTGACGTCTTCCCCGTGACCACTACTCCGCCGTTATCTTGATCAGTGGCGTCGATCTCTATTAACAGGTGTCATCAATACTAGTAGTTGTGTCTAGTATAGGATATGATAAAACTATGAAAATCAAAATAATATAATATGATTCGAACAATGTGAATAGGTATATTGTGCAGTTTTCGTTGTGGGGGAGGGTTGATGGTGCTAATTGTATGTTTTGCCACACTTGTAAAAATTGTCACTAGTCTTCGTCGTCTTCTCTTGCCCTTTTCTTGTCTGGTGGTTTCCATATTGTGATCCCACGTGTATTCGTCGCGATCCCCCTCCCCCTCGTCTCCGAACATGCTGGCTCGGTTTATCCTTCGTCTTGTGAGAACTCCAGCTATATGGAGCTCATTAAACATTGCCCTCGGATCTGAGTTCATCTTTTGTCCGAACGTATTGTCCTCCTCGTTTCTTTTTGGATCATATATATTTTACGCAAGACCTTCCTCTCACATATTATTAATGCCTTTTCATCTCCAACTTTGTTGGTGTCTACGTTCCACACGAGTACTTAAAATAATCTAATGTTTGTTCTTTCGGACAGTATTTTCACTTCATTCATGTATCCCACTGTCTTACCCAAAATCGACTTTTCGATTCTGCCAAATATTATACGAGCCCAAATTCTCTCCAAGGTACTATTACTGTGGTTTTTTTTAAAATAAATTTGATCAATGCCTATTAATTAATTGTGTATATCAAACACTTAAACAATTGTTTAATATTTATGAAAAAAATTAATCAAGAATTAATGTGCTTATAAATAACGAAAATCGTTTGTATTTTTTTTTCAGGTGAGTTATTATGAATATTCGATATGGATTTTTTGAAACGAATAAAAATACTTAAGCGGTTGCGGCGTCAAAAGCGTATGTACTCTATTATAACAAAACTATATAAATTAAACCTCCTTTTGAAAACTGCAAACGATATATATAGTAAGTAGGCAGTGTTTTTTATACGCCTTTAGTGAAATGTTAATGTAATAGCTTTAATTTACTACAGTCACAGCAACATAATTAGAATGTTTCTCATCAAATATAATACAAACTCGTTATTTTTTTTTTCTCACCGGGTTTTTAAAATTTGTTTCACGATTAAACTTTAATTTAGCCACTCTCTCGCCGGCAAATAAATTACCCGAAGTTCCAGTTTACGGTATGTCGAATATATGTATTTTTATTATTACTAGAACCAGTAGATAGAACCACCCCTTTAAACTCCGCTATCTACTAGTGTATGTAATTTAAAAAAAAAAAAAAAAATTGTAATTTGCAGTTATATAATCGAGGTCCGCAGAGCTATTACCTATTTTACGCCCTCATTATATTTCGAAACGCTGCAGGACGATATACGCTATATAAATTAGAAAATACTACGAGTATTATGTTGTTGGAATTAACAAAGTTTTCTCTACAAAATCTAACATTTCAAAAAAAAAAAAAAAAATAAGTTATAACTACTAAATAGAATTTCCACCGCGGCAAGGAGATTAGCCTATAACCTCACCGAATTTTAGGTTAAGCAAACCGAAAAGTTTACGTAAGTTGTGTGAAAATCATACAATTATTTTGTATCCGTTAGAACTACGCTGTGCTTCGTTTAAATGACTTTATATATTTGATTTTAAATAAAACGATTCATTACAATAATTACATATTTATATAAATAATAATCAATATATTTTTGTGTTTGGGAAACATATCATTATGTTTATTTCGATGGTGCGTGTTTCAACCGGGCACCGAACTATATTTCAAACCACACATTTGGGACGTTTTAACAATTATAATTACGTATAATGATAATACTACGACTAATTTTAATCAAAACACACGATTGTCAGCTATCTTGGATACGGATACGAACATTTGTTTTTTCCGATACCGAGTCGGTATTGTGTAAATATCGATTAATTTTTTTTAAAAGAAATTGTAATATCATATTGTATCGACATTTGATAAGTGTGCAAGGGGCAGAAATCAATTACTTCGTAACGATATACCGGTAGATATTCAAATATATTAAAGTTAAAGGTATAGGTACTTACCCTGTAGCTATCCATACACAAGTATGGTGCAAGTACGAAAATCATTTTTTTTTTAAATTTTTTTTTTTACGGTCCACGTGACAGTTTAGTGATAGGTGGCAGTGTGCTCTTACTACGATTTCCGCGTTGACAAAGATACTATATATTTCTTTCTTTTTTTTCCTCCAAATTTCTCATCGAAAAACCATATTGGAACTATATAACTCCGTAATATATTTTATCTGAAATCGTCGTGTATTATGAATTAACGTCGCGTATCTAAACAAAATTATATTTTTATTAGTTTTTTTTTTTTTTTTTTTGTTATTTAATACTGTTTGGCGATATTGTAAGGTTTGACATTTTGTAAATTATTTTCTTGGTTTGCAATTTTTTTTTTACTGTTGTAAATCAACAATAAATATTTTGGGCGTTTTCTCCTTTTTACATTGAGAAATGTAAACTATTTAGTTTGTTATTATTTTATTTTTTTTTTTCTCTCTCTCTCAATGTATAACTATAATGTTTCGTTTGTTTTATACGAAGATATAAGAATCGTTTTAGAAATGTAATTTAAAACCTATCGTTGTATAATTTTGACCCCCCCCCTCCACCGCCACCTATGCCTGTGGCCATTTTCGAGAATATACGCTCGTAACATTATGTTGTTTTTTTATGTATATATATTTAGAGAACCGTCTGTTTAAATCAAATTATAAACCGTGTTACAGTAACTTTACCGTTTTAATATTTCATTTACTTGTTATACAACTTTAAATATCAATTCTATATTTTTATTATTATGTTTTTCCGGCTTTTCGTAAATTTGTGTATAGGGTATTTTTGCAGTGATTTATATCTATAGAAAGAAAAGGAAAAAAAAACGCAGTATGCTAATAATTATGAACGACAGAACTGAAATGAAACCCTCGCAAAAGGTTCAATATTTTACTCTTAACTCGAAGCCCTATACATAATTGGATAAACCGATTTAGTTTTTTTTCTACTTCATTTTAATTTGTATAATCGATAAAGTGTTTTGGGGAGCGTTAATTTCAAACGCGTCGTCGATATTTAATTATTTGTGTATTGGTTTTACTATGATCGGTGTGTTGTTGAACATTATCTAGGTAAATAATTGTATTATCTAAACTAATTTTTATCTAGATGAAATGTAGTACTTTTCAAAAAAAAAAAAAAAAAAATCGTGTTGAAAAATAGAATGTGAAAGTAGAAAACTTATAGTTAGTTAATGCGAGTCGTTTTCGGTCGTGCGATAGCGAATTAAAGCGATTGCCGATTAAAATGTTATTTTTAAATATTTCATTAATTTTATATATATAATAATATCAAAAACCGGTAAATTATTAAAATTAAACTTTGTATGTTTATTTTTTTTAATCCAGATATTTAGTGTTGTATCTTATCTTTATCTAGATATTTTGATTATTCAATATCCTTTTATTTGTACGCGATCCAATATAATTTTACATAGTTAATTAATTCCACTTTTATATTGTACCATTAGTATGTGTTGTTTTATGCGTGATGTCATAAAATTTGAATTGTTAAAATATTTCCGTTAGTGCCGGAAACTTATAAATACACTAAAAATAACCCCGGAAAATGCCCATAAAATTACAAAAACGAAATAAAAAAAATACACGTTCAAAAAGGGACAAATCGCGTATGGTCGGAGAATTGAATGGTGGGGAGTTTCACGAGAGTGTGCGTTCACATTGTAACGCGGTTTTTTTGTACGAAGAAATTCGTTTATGATAAGCTAAAAAAGAAAAAAAATAATAATTCCCTACAAATTCACAAGCCCAGCAGAGCTGTTATCAGTTTAATTTATAACCGTAACGACCAACGATAATAACTACTATACGTACATATTATTATGCATAAAACACGCGGGTTTTTCATTTGTTTAAAGAGTTTTTTTTTTTCTACTCGAGGGTTAATAGACTCGGTATTATAATTATATATGTTTTTTTTTTTTGAATTTTTATTCGTCAAACGCCCTGCAAATTCATCAATAACCATTATGCACCTGCACAATATGTATATAGAATTATCGCGACGGTGTGTCGACCTGCCATCGCTGTTGTACAGCAGTTATTATAGTACGGTTAGCTATAATAATAATCGTAGTCGTCGATCGAGTCGTCTATACGGAAATTTCGTGTGTTCTCTGGACATCGACCCCGCGTCGTTTACAAACGAAATTTATTTGATATACCATTAAGTCCCGATATGTTCAGTAGTGATTATTTAACAGGTTCTGTATGTCTTATGTCTATGGGTTGCAATCACGAATAAATACGCGGTCGTAGTTATCGCGTGCCGTTATCGCATATTTTTTTTACTCCTAGTCGATTACTAAAGCCCCGTTCGCGCAACCACATTAAAACCAACGGCTATGACATTAAATTTGTCACCGTCCGAATAACGTAGAGAGAGGCGTTTGGACGTCACGAAGTCACGCCGCTGCCATATAATTGTCACGGATCGAAAATTGTCGACACATTAACCAAATTGCATATCGATGCCCACGCTTTACGTTAGTAGGCAACTGATGTCGATCAGTGGCACGAATCTTAATACCGTAGACGTAATAATATTATACATTGGCAACACTGCAGGCACAGTCCGCACGCGCGTTATTAGTTGAAACGAGATAAGATTTAAATGGGAATTTCTTATGGGAGGGAGGGAACGAAGTATAGTGTATATAGACAATTTATACTGTACACCAAAACCCGCTCGCCACGGTTGCAGCTGCGGTGTACTCGAAGGGAACGCCAAGGACGATCGTGTCCACCCACGGATTGTTCGTACGGTAAGGTTTAATAGTGTATTTTATTTTTCCACCCTTAACCACATACACCGACCTTAAAATAAACATACGACCGCTAATTTTAGAGTTAGATTGACTTTAACATTTTTGCATACATACAAATCGGTTACAGACGGTTTTTAAATGCCGCCCTTTTGTAAATTACTGTCCAGAGACGCCCCCGCGGTCTGCTGCAGTACCGTTTCGGTACATAAGGATTTTCGTGTATACTCAGCAACCCACGGTCGCCCGCGGAAATTCGTGCAGAAGAGGGATGGGGGTGTGGGAGGCAGCGAGTTTGTCTTGTGTTTGCAATGCGTTATAACAGATCCCCCTACCTCCCCCCCCGTGTCCAGTACGAGTACTAAAAATTGTCCATTTTCGTCATACTGGTTATATTAATAATTGATAATAGTCGATAATTATTATTATTATTATTATTATTATCGTATTGTCTCGCTCGCGTCACCCGCCCAGGAAACGCACGGTTTGTTGACGGAAGCGCCGCGGTCGGGGTTTTCGGGGCAGACTCGGCGGATCCGGCGAAAAATTTATTAAATTATAAAATTCAATTTTTGAATACAAAAAAAAAAAAAAAAAAAACCAAACCAGCACACAAACAAACAATGCGTACGGCGTACTTCGACTTGCCGAGCGAAAGTCCCGCGCGTCTCGAGTGCGCCGCCATTGTTATTTGTTTGTACGACGACGACGACGGCCGTCCGCGTGTGTGAAAGGTCGTCGCGTGACAAAGCCACTCGGTACGGGGCACTCGCCTATATAATATAACACGTAGAGCGCCGCGAACGGATTGTTCTCCAACCGGTTGACAACGAGGGCAAGGCCTACACGTCGTTATATTATTATTATTATTATAACGGACGTATTTTCAGTGCCGGTCGTTTATTTGCGGGGGCCCGGTAATTTTCCAGAAAATAATCGGCCAGAACCTTGGAAATCCGGAATGTAAATAAATATTAACGGGGAAAGCCATTCATTACCCCCCCCCCCACCCGGAAACCATAGATGTACCAGCAACAAGTCTTACAGAATTGCCGTTTTCGGGAAATTGGTAGGAATCCGGAACGCGCAATGTATAACCGCGGCGTGTAGTTTTCCAGAGCGTAATTGGACAGAACCTCGGGATATCCGGAAAATAAATTTACAGACGATAATATTAACGGAAAGTATAGACGGTGCCAGCAAATAGTCTTACACAATGTCGTTTTCGGGAAATTTGTAGGAATCCGGAACGTATAGGCTAACTACCGCAGCCCGTCGTAGTTTTACAGAGCGTAATTTTCCAAAAAGTCATTACCCCGGAAACCATAGATGTACCAGCAACAAGTCTTACAGAATGTCGTTTTCGGGAAATTGGTAGGAATCCGGAACGCGCAATGTATAACCGCAACGTGTAGTTTTACAGAGCGTAATTTTCCAGAAAATAATTAGACAAAACCTCGGGATATCCGGAACATAAATTTACAGACGATAATATTAACGCAAAGGTTAGGTTAGGTTAGGAAGATTTAGGAATCCGGTACGTATAGGCTAACTACCGCAGCCCGTCGTAGTTTTACAGAGCGTAATTTTCCAGAAAATAATTGGACAGAACATCGGGATATCCGGAAAATAAATTTTCAGAACGATAATATTATAATATTTCCGAGATTTTTACTTTCTCCGGAATTTTTACATTCTGGCCATTTTTTAATTTTGCGGATTCGTACTTTCCGTCAAACAACTTTTTAGCCGTTTTTTTCTTCTTCTGTAAAACTTCTTTCTGCGATTATACATTTCGGTCTCTCTGTTTTTACTTTCTAAAAAAAAAAAAATATATATATATATATTTTCTAGAACATTATAATGCGTCCGTATATTTTTTTATTGTAATTATTATCTTTTTTTTTCTTTCTCTCTCACTCTCTCTCTCTCCCTCTTTTTTCCCCCTTTTCCACACTAATACAAACATCGACACGTACGCGCGCGCCTGTATACTTACCGGAAACCCGTTCCTATTTATTATAGGTACGTATAAATATATTTATATTGTATATCCACACGTTATTTTATAATCCCTTGGTCTCGATGTTAAGTCACACGCGTATAAGTAATTCCGGACAGTATATGTATAAGTGTATATATATATATATGGTTATATGAGTGGTGGGCGGGGGGAGGATTTTTTTTTTGTTGTAGGCGAGACGACGATTTTTTCCTTTTTTTTTTTTTTTTTTTCTTCGTTTTCTTTCTTTCGTTCTTACCTATCTTAAACGCACGCGACATAGTATTATACGTGCCGGGGTATAAGCGGGATTTGATTTCGGAAATAACGCCGCGCATTTCATTCGCGGTCACGTTATAATAATATACCGGCGCACCGCGGGGTTTTTTTTTTTTTCCGTATAGGTATGCTTTTTTTAACCTTACCGCGCCAGAGTAGCCCGTAGCCGAAACCAGCACAGAATCGTACGCAATATCCGGAAATCGCATACATTGCGTACCGGAATTTTTTTTTTTTTTTTTATTAAAATTCAATAGGAAAATATTACTCGCGAGTACACATAATAAGAGCTGGAGAACCTGTTGCCGCGTGTGGCCAGAGTCGTTTATTTATTTTTTTTTTCTTTCTAACATAACCTAACATTACATTAATTGTATTTATCAATGATTCCGGAGGATAAATGTATCGGTTTTCACAAAATCTATTGGTTTTTCGTCGTCGTCGTCGTCGTCGTTGTATTTATATTATTTAAACGTTTTTCTATCCCGGCGTTGTAAATTTGTAATCTACGGAACAATAATAATAGTAAAAAAAAAACCGTTTGAACTATTAACATATGACGGGATAAACTTCAATAGAAACCGCCGACTACAAATATAATCGGATACGCGCGGACCGAAGAGAGTTTGTGTACTCGTTGCAAGTATTTCGTCACCGTTTTTTTTTTTTTTTTTTTTCCTTTCAGAAAATGTCCGTTTGTGTTCAGTTAGTATTCGGTTTAACTATATTTATACTATAAACCGCTTTGCTTCGAACGATTTGAGATTAGAGAATATCATATCCGCGGGCTGTAAAACAAATAATAATAGAATAGTGTAACCCGTGTCATTGTAGGTTGTATATTATATTTGTAACGAAACGCTCAAAGATTATATTATATTATGTCGTATACACGTGCTCGGAAACAAAAATCATATTTCGTTTTATAATTTTTTTTTTTATTAATCCCAGTACAAGCGCCTCGTATAACTTGGGGGGGGGATCTCGGTTCTTAGTGGTTTTTTTTTGTTTTTTTTTACGGATAGTACACTGTTGCCCGGTCCCCCGAGTTAATATTAAATTATAAAATAATAATAATATTGTTTCCATTCGATTTTTCCCGTTTTAAATTCGCATTTCGTTTGACCGTGTACAGCAGCGATTGGCCAACCTTTTCAAACAAGATCGACATCAAGGACATGTTAGAAGGAAAATTTGTTTGATGAGCAAATAAAAAAAAAATGTCATCATAATCTATATTTTATAAACCCTATCCGTCGGGGCGGATAATATTGTTTATTGTAAAAATTGTAAATAATGGCACCTAAGATTTCACTTTTTTTTTTTTTTTTTTTTCAAAAGTCCGTAAATAATTAGTCAATAGCATTTTTTAATGTTTCTTTTGAAAAATTCACCATCGGAAAGTGGTTTTTTTCTTCTTCTTCGCTAACAAGTATTCTACTTTGAACGAAGCAATAGTTACATTTTGGTCCAATTTATTTCGATTTGAAAAACAGACGACTGCTCTTGGATCAGTTTTCATTTCATTGTTTTTCGCTTATTTTGTTGTAAATTGGAATTTTTTTTTTTTATTTTGAAACTTTAAATCGAAATCTTGGGTGTTTACTGTTCGATAATTCTATTTTTAGTATCCACGTGTGTAAATTGAATGAGTATCTCGGCATAATAAACATACACTCTTGCCATTATTGTCAACAAAAAAAAAATAAGTCCCAACCCAGGAATGGAAATTCCTGATTAAAACGATAAGTTTAACATATTTGATATGCATTAATTTTATTATTGTAAAAAATTAGTAAATTCGGAACGTAAAAAACGAAAATATACGGGACATGCAATGTTACACGTTGCACGTGATTAATTAACTGACCGCATAAAAAAACTATTCCGACTATCACGATTGACCGATAATAGTAAATTCCTATAATACAATACAGCAATTCTCATTATCCGATTTTTTTTTTTTTTTACGCGATCGACCGATAATGGTAAAATTAATTTTTGGTTACGATCGGATATATTACCCTCGAAAGATCGATCGGTCGATCGCGATCCACCAGGGTGGGTGGGTGGGGGATGTACATTGCGGCGGCACATCTCGCGACTGATTTACGATTTTTTTTTTTTTCGCACCTTATCCGCGTAGTGTTTCGCGTGTTTAAAAACGTATACTACGGGTTTATAACTATTTTCTCGCCAAATTACTACTAATAATAATACGCCGTACACGGAACGGTATAGGATGTGTATAAAAAATCGCCGAATCGATATAATCCGAGGCTAGAGATTTTTTTTTTTTTACCTTTATGTTAATTAACGTGTATTATTTCTTTGTCCCCACCCCCCCATCCCCGCTGGGAACGTTTGCGGAATAAAAATTCTCGCTCAGCCGTTGCGCAAAAGAATCGTGTAAAAATGCACGGGGGCAACAATAACGTTAAAAACATTATTTCGGTATTTTTTTTTTGAAATCGTTCCCGGGATAAAAATAATTTCTCGGTTTCGAACGAGTTTATTATCCGCAAATGTGAAATTATGCAATACAGTATTTGGAGTAATAATTTTCAACGGTCGTTTTAACAGCGCGGAATTCGCGTTAATCCATAAAAAAAAAAAAAAAAAATTCCCCTCGCGAGCCCCTTAAAAACCGTATTTAAATTTCGTATATTATTATAGGCGAAACATTATATTATTTACCCGTGTGTGTTGTACGCGACGTTTGTTTTATAATTTTAGATTCCGTGCAGAACAAACTAGGGGAGCCATTAGGTTTACAACGTTATTTGTATGTATTTTTTTTTTTTTTTTTGTTTTTCGTTCTTTTTTTTTTTTTTTTTTATCTCGAAAAACACTTCGGGGACCGGGCGTAATACATAATATTCTAAACGCGATCGAAAATTTTGTATCCGGCGAAACTTTTTTTTTTCTTTCTTCCTCCTCCTCCACGGTTATCTATAATATAGAAAATTGAACGGTACTTCGGAGAAGTCATATTGTTTTTTTTTTTTTTTCTCGAATATTTCCCGTGTACAACAAGTACGCACGTTTACCGTGGCCGTGCGCAGTTATTCGTTGTGTCGCCCGAAAGTCATAAAAAAAAAAAAAAAAAAAACCCCACTAAAATATCGAGTATTGAGTTGCGTGGGGGGGGGGTACTCGTTAAAATTGCAGTTTTTTTTTTGTGGAACACCGGGGACTACTATATAATTATAAAACGACGAGAAATACCGTCGCACGTGTACACAGTAGTATATTAACACGTATAACGTACAACAGTCGGTCGGGGCCACCGCCACCTCTGGCTGTGGCAGACATTCGCCCGGCCCGTGGCGGGAACAATTCGGAACAATGCCCCGGCGCCGCTGCAGCAAATGCCGCCGACACTGCGGGGGAGGTGGCGTTTGTTTGTCTACCGTAATATACTCGCTCGCTTCTGTTACAATATTATATAATATCTAATTTATGGTAGTCCTGAATATCCGATATACCGGAATTTACGTGGCGGAGTACGTATATATCCATTATTGTTATCCTATTATAATAAATATATATATATATGTATGTATAAAGCAGTCTTTGATTCTGCTGTTAATTGGGTTGCGGCAGCGACCACTGTTGTTGCCATGTGAAAACGGGTTAGGAAAAACGATAAAAAAAAAAAAAAAAAAACAAAAAAATGTCCCAAATGGTACGTGGTGCATACATATTACAAGGCCCCCTCGGGGATTAACACTATCGTGGGCACGGTGTGTTTATTGCCTATGCAGTGGCCCCGCGGTATATTTCAACGGTTAAGAAATCCGTCTGTTCCGAATCTAAATCCGTATAACTTTTTATTGTATGATAACAATTTTAACGAATCTTAAAAACAATTAAAATTTTATCTTTTCGACGACACTGACAAAAACATATATTTTATGGTTTTTTTTTTTATTTTTTTAAAGGTGAACGAACAACCCATTGGTCAACATACGAGTGTAGTGTTATTATTTTTGCCTGTAAATTCGAATAAACACAATATTTTACTCGTTCTGCTAACGTGTACAGATTGTATATTAACTCATAATAATAATAATTTTTTAAAAAAAATCGTAGTCACTTGTTTTATTATTGTAGGCCCCCTAGGGGCTATGCCTATGCGCTATATACGGTTCTGCGTGCATATGTATATGTTAAATTTAAGACCCGCCAAAAAAAAAAAAAAAAAAAACAGATTATAACCGGTGAAAACTACTATCCAACCATCCCTTTTCGTGTCACAATATTGGTTTCGACTAGTTACGACTAGAATTACCCAGTACTCTCAATTGGTTGGAACCAGTGGATTCAACCTACTCTTTTGTTTAGTCAGAACTATTGTCGTGTTTTCGAAACGCGTCAATGATGAAAACTCAAAGGTAAATCTAAGGAAAATTTGATTTCCAGATGTAATCTCTATACCGTTAGTTTAAACCAGGGTGATGCCGAGATAAGTACTACTCATTAGGATAATAACTATAGAAATCTATTGATGTATCGGATGTAGCCTTCTATTATCTACACCAATATGATATTATTATGGTAATTTTTTTATTATTTTTTTCTACTGAAAGTTATTATTTATCTCGGATAGATCTGTATCTATTATTATCTAAATACTGGAAATATTGGTTATCCTTCTCAATACTGGATTAATACTATAACGCGGTATTGACTTGGTTTTTTCTTAATACATTGTGACGAAACGTACTAATAAATTGTTATTCAAATATTATATTTTATTTTCTTCCTACACTCGCGATGCTTTTATATGGATTAATTTTACACTTACATTCAATTTGAGTTTGCTAAATGAAATTCGAGTTTTCGTCGTATACACTGATATAAATATATAACGAACAGGTTGAGAATTGTTCATACTAATAATAAATAAATAATAAAAAAAAAAAAAAACTTTTGTTCGTAAATCCAAAAAAAAACACTGCCGTTAGCTTACTTTCAACGTCATTTATTTCATAGTCAATCGATTTGTTGTTTCGATTCAAACACTGGCATAAAATACAGATTTTTTTTTTTTTTATAATTTCAATACACACACAAAACCTACAATCGTCGTTTAAATGCATTTCGAATTCGAATTGTGCGCGTCTACAAGAATTTTCTACTATATATTAAAATCATTTTTTTTTCTTTATTGTGAAACGAATGCATTTAATATATATTGTCTTTGCTCATTAAATCCACATCTTATCGTTCCTGTCGTTATTTGTTGATACGTATTTTATTTTTAAGCGATATAATTTAGCGTTATGTTCGACCGGAGCATGTAATTCAATAATATATTATTCCTAGTTCGGTATATAAAATTATAGCGAACTTCATCGAATTTGAATACATTTTACCCTTACACGTGGCTTAGAATTATATGCGCGGGTACCTATGCATTAAATTATATTTAACCGCAGCATTAAATATATATATTTCTTCATGTATTAGCATATCATTACTATATACTAGTTCGGTTTAAAGTTTTGAAATTTATTTACGGGTTTTTTTTTTTTTTTTTTTTTTTTTTTTTTATCTATGTTAAACGGCGGTATGTGTATATGAAATCCGAGTAGAGTAGATAAAACTATAGTATAGTATCTATATACGCATTTATAAAATTATAATTGTTGTTTCGTTATTACTAATAATTACGTTTTTCAAAACCGGTGAATGGTTGGTTTTTCGCATTCGATTTCGGTAAAAGTGTCTGTTAAATTTTTTTAGCCGTTTACATCCTGGCCGTCCGTGTTCGAACGTTTTCTTCGATATATGTATAAATATATTGGTTTTGTGAATCCGAGCGGATTTTCGTTGTCTTTTAAACGATTTCTGTTTTATTTGAAACCGTTTTTTATTATTATTTTTTTTTTTTTTTTTTTTTTGTAAAACCGGTAATCCAATAAACCGGCGGGCGGGTACCCAAACATCGGCGCGATGCGGACCGGTGGGGGTTGACTTATTCTTGAAGTTTCGGATGTTTTTGTCAGGGGAGGGTATAATGGATATATTTTCGGATAGTTTTGCGGACTATCAACGGCAGCGTTATACGTACAACTACTGTGTGTATATATATACAATATAGGTTCGCAAGCAACGGTATAGTTTTGTGTTCCGTACCGTTTAGACCTAGGGAATTAATAAATCACTGCCAAGGAATATGCGGGGTCTTTTCTAAGTCAGCACGGTCTGCGAAACGAGCCCTCTTTCTCTTTAGAGAGAACCGCCGCCGCCGCCGCCGCCGCCGCCGTCGTCGTGACAGAATTGATAACGCGCAATTAATTCGGCAATTGCCCCGGGGATTCGATGCATTTATATATATATATATATATATATATTCTCGTACAGTTTTGCACGGACAAGATAATAATGTATACGAAGCTTAAGCAAAAACAAAATGTAATTTTCATGCTAACAAAAAAAAATCCTTCTGAATGGTATTTAACGATTTAGCGATTATTATTCAAACAGTGCGCCTAATGCGTTTTTAAAGTTTCCTTTTTACAAAACAAAAAAACAAAAAAAAAAAAAAACATACAAATATATACCATTTTTTTTTTTTTTTTTTTTATAAATTTATATTGTTCTTACGGTAGCAAGGCTTTTGTTGTGTACACTTTATTTATAAAGAAAAACACACAACCGCTTTTTATTATTTATTTATTTTTTTTTTTTTCCGTATTTGATACAATAATTCTAGAACCTTGTTCTCTGCGCGGTTTTGCAGGTACTTACTATAGGTACCTACCGGATAAACGTGTCTGCTATAACGACAACTATCGCGTTTGAATGTATTAAAAAAAAAAAAAAAAAAAGTAATAAAATATTAATTTATAATCAATTACGCACGTACAAAATGCTAAACGACGCCGGCCGGGTGGTGTTCGAATTTCGTTTCTCACGGCGGGCGTGTGTTCTACCGAATAGTTTTTAACGCGCGTTTAACGAACCGATTGTATTTTTATAGTAATTTTTATCTATCAGTTTCAGCGAGTTGCTCTCGCAGTAAATAATAATAATAATAATAATTCATCGATGAATTAATTGAAATTAAATATTTTTGTCCCCGACAAAGTATACATAGTTTGTTTTTCTCTCTCTCTCTCTCTCTCTCTCTCTCTCTCTCTCTCTCTCTCTCTCTCTCTCTCTCTCTCTCTCTCTCTCTCTCTCTGGAAAATATTAGGCGAATAATAATAATATGACGACGACGACGACGATATAAAGTGCGTATAATACGTATTATATGTATGCGCGAAATACATAAAAACATGTCGACCCGAACACGATTATACACTCAAAAACGAGAATCGTCATAACGATATTTCATACGGAGACCGCGACGGGGACCGCTCGGTGTTATTTATTTATTTATTTATTATTATTATTTTTTTTTTTTTTTTGAACCCTCGCACACACGTTATAATATATAATAATATGACGGCGACTAGGGATGATGGGTGGGTGGGGGAGGGCAAGTGAGATAAATCGCCACTTTTCCCTTTTTTCTCCGTCACCGACGATATTAATTCGACATTAAAACCGTCCGCGATTAAGCGATCATCAGTCATCCTTCTCGCCGTACCAACCCCCCGGGGGGGCGGTCGGGTGGGCACCGCCGCCGCCGCCGCCGTCGGCCGGCTGACAGATTCAATAACAGCGGCGATGCGTTTAACTGCCGCCGCCGCCGCCGCCGCCGGTGGTACTCGCCCGATTAATTATATTTTTGTCGCGCAACATTGTCCCGCGGATAATTGCCGCTCGAGGGTCGACCGGAGGTTCGGTGTATAACCCGCGCGAATAGCGGTTTTTTTTTTTTTTTTTTTTTTTTTTTTTTTGTAAATTTATATATGTATATATATCCGCGGTGTTATTTCGACAATATTACGTTATACCTAACGCGACGGCATACGTCCAGCTTTGGGCGGGACAGTCCCGCTTTCGAACTCTGTGTCCCCCGCTGTCCCCGAAGAACCCGAAAATGTCCCGCTTTGCAAAAATAAAGGGGATCATGGCATTTTATTTCACTAAAAAAAAAAAAAAAAGAACAACCAAAAACATTATGTCGGTAAGTGTAGTAACACTGGGGATATAGCCACTGAAAAGCGTTGGGCGGAAGTATTTACGCACTTCCGTGCTAAAGATTTCTCACACGTGAATTTTCGTACAATTGTCGAGTACATTTGTATGTCTGCCATCAGGAGTAACGCTCCTCCAGTCGATAGAGGTGTTTTCTTCTCATATGAATTAAATTAAAGTAAAACATCTAAATTGGGAGTTCCTGTATTAAAAGCCATTCCGATAACCAACAGTAACATAAACGAGTCGTGTCAACAGTTTCATTCATTTATAAAAACCAAACCGGTTATTTTAAAGCAGATTCGCGGATCTGATGAATATAAAAAAAAAAGCAGTCGAATAATTTAATCAACTATAACATTTGTCTGTTGTCGTTTTTATATAAAAAATTAATGTTTTTTTTTTTTTTCTACTAAAAACACAACTGTGTTTTACTATATTTCTAGTTTTGCCATTTTACCCAAATATTATTATGGTATTCCTATTAAAATTTATTGGTGTCCCGCCTTGAGTATAAACAAATATTGTCACGTTAGTTGTACCGGACGTTCCTCGACCTTTTTTTTTTTTCACTCCGTTTTACATCCGACGAGTAACCCGCGTACGGATTTCGAAACGTTTTCGCGTACCGCGCCGGCGACAAACATTTTTTTTTTCTTCTTCTTTTTTCCCCCCCACACTTAAAATAATCAAAAACGATTAAAAAAAAAAAACTCTCGCAAAACAATGTACGCCGTCGTGTCGTGTATCGCCCGTAAAAAATATTAAACGTATATTAGGGCGTTATATAAGGACACGGACGATATATCTCTCACTTGGACGCGATAGATACTTTTATAAAATTATCATTTTCTTTGTCGCGCGCGCCGAACGTCAAAAGTCGGTAGGAATAAAACCTAACAATATTATTACAATGTACGTGCACGACGTAAACAAACTAATTTTTTTTTTTTTTTTTTTCGCCGTGAGTGGTAAGGTTGTACCACACTTTCATACTTGTGCTCGACGAGAAAAGTTTTACCGCGCACGGAACCCGAACCCCGAACGACGGGAGTGTCGAACATAATAATATATACCGAATTATCAAAAGAAATACAGGGTGTTTTTACACTGTCCGTTATTATGACGTTATCGCGTCGAAATTCGGTTCGTATTATTTTGTTGGCGTTGTAATAAAAATACCCAAATAATAAACCCCGGACCCCTCTAATAATTATAGTGTAGGGGTTTTTTTTTTTTTTTTTATCGTGGACGCTGTTGTAAGTCAGTAACCGTGGTGCTCCACAGTTTGGTTGTTACCAGTGATGATCGCGTACATTTTTCGTTGTTGTTTTTCCTAGTGAGTGACCGTAGGTCACAATGCAAATATTATTCCTGACCCGAGACAGAGTTAATAATAAATTCGTAGTCTGAAAAAATCCGTAAATTGCCGTTTAGTTCGGCGGTTCCCGACCTTTTTTCTCCTACGCCCCCTTGTAGATTTTCAAAACTTTTACGCCCCCCCCTCCGCTATAAATTGAAAAAAAAAATTCATGAGTTAATACACGTTAATGACCTATTGTTTTTTTTTCTTTATTGATAATAACAATTATAAAATATTAATAAATCGATGATAGACACACGTATTTTCACAGACTGTTTGCGCTTTCCCGGTAACGTGTTCACACGGTTCCCCTCAAGTTGAGAAACGCCGCCGGTTTTGGTAGAAATTCGCGTATTCGGTATTAGGTATTCGTTTAACGCGAACGCACTCGTCGTGGTGTGTACGGTTTTTTAAAACAACGACGATTAATATACCCAATTTTTTGTATTTATTCATTTACGTTTCGACTCGTCCCGTCCGTATCCAGTGGCGCGAATCCACCGGGCATTGTGCGGCATATGGTTCCGCGCGAACGACAATAATTTCCATTGCCACTACGGCGGCGATAGATACTTTGAATTTCGTATCGAGAGGTCGTAATAATATTCTCTGCTGGACGCGACGACGGACACCGCAATTAATCACCTCTGCTAACATCGAGATACCGCCCCTTTTTTCTCTTTTTTTTTTTTTTTTTTGCCCTCCCCGTCCATATACTTTTATATACTATTATTATTATATGTTTGTCCGGACCCCCTACTCACCGGGCAGCAGCCATCAATCATTCCCCGGTGTTGTGTGCGTTCGACCGGTCGTCGACAACACGAAAATATTATGTCCCGCTGACGTCTGTGTGAGAAACGTATTATTATTATTATTATTATTATTATTATTATTATATACGAATCCGGCGCACGACGTCGATTAGAGCAGAGCGCGATTCAAAAGACACGTGACCGGCCAATAGGGAGTTTCGGGGGCGAGGGTTGAAAACGCAGGGAGATTATAATAATACCGTCGAGTTTGATTGGCACGTATACACCGCTATGTCCTCGGGCAGGGGAGGAGATTTACGAATAAAATTAGAAAATTAGACGAAATGTCTTTTATTCGAACCGTGTTTGGGCCACGTGTTTCAATACGTGCGCTGATTTTGACGTTTGGATTTACAAGTCGTGGTCGCGTTGTTACGATCGCACAATACCACGACTAATCCAAAAAGAATAAGGTCTCTCTCTCTCTCTCTCTCGATCGGTTTCAAATAGAAAGCATCGTTTATTTTCACGGGTCGTTTGAAGGCTTATAAACATTCGGCTACTTTTCCACGTGATCGTCGCCTTTGCGATAAACGCGTTTCCGTAAACTGTTTTGTGTGTACGCCTGTGTCGTCGCATCGGTTCGCCGCCAAACCGCCTTTCGATACTCTCAACTTTCCCGACAAAATCCTCTTAACGGCGGACGCGAAATCGTCGGGATTCCCAAGACCGAGCTGTGACCGTCCAGCGATCTCCGAGCGTGATTCGCCCAAATCGTACGGTTGCGACGTCTCCGTTCTTCGTCGCGAGTATCCGTACGGCCGGCCGTGAACTCTCTACCTACCATCACTCACTCGTGGACGTTTTTAACGGCCATACACTTCTGCCGATTGTTGGTGAATTTCAATAGCCACGCGAATTTTGCACTTTGCGGTAACAGTTGTTCGGGAGCTCGGTCTTAAACGGTTGCCCAGCCAACACCGGACATCGTAGACGACCTATGTAGATGATAAGCATGTTAGTTTTAACCTTAAACATCTCTGTTCGACTACAGCACTTCGGAGACCTTTACTTTTGGATTAACCGTCGTATTTTCACCACCGGTATTCGAATTATATTGAATATTTCGAATTCGGGCTGACCTGCCCGAGATAAGACAATGTGTCACTGCGTACATTATTATTATCATCGTAGATAATAAAGAAAAATAATAATAGGACAGAAAAGACGAGATAAAATAATAATGAGATAAAAACTGTATACAAATATGACGCTTTGATTATATAATAACATTATGTCGTTCGTTATTATAATAAGAATGTCCGTTAAAAAACGAACCTTTTTTTTTTTTTTTTTTTTAAAGGGAGACGGTTTTTTTCCTTGGCGATTATAATAATAATATTATTTCGAGCAGCATTCTAGATTCTGATAGTTACAAAAATGTATTTCTTTTTTTTTCCCTCCTTTCAGTTAGTAAAAATTCTCTGAATTTTTGAAGTCCTACCTTAAACGATCCGGATTTCTGATAGTAGTAATTTTTATTTGAAACATTTGCGACATTTCTAGCCGGTGGTATTTCCCTAAAGACACTATGTTCTCGATTCTAAACGGTTTTTCTATAAAATTAAATACAACTGACAACAATTGTCGGATACATCGGTTTTATTTGCATTGATTGCCGCCGGGTTACCTTGGGTAACGAGAGAAAACACGACTTGTGTACACTGCTCCACTCGGAATCGTTTTTCGTTTGCGATGATTTATCGTGTAAATCGGATAACTTTATGTTTCCTATACCATCCCAACTACTCGTCTAACAAACGGTGGCCTAATCACGGTGCGAAGTATATGTCTTACCTTTTTTTTTTTTTTTTTTACTTTTAAGATTATATAATTTTTATCGTGAAAACTTTTACTATAAACAGTGTAAATAATACCTTTTGCAGTAACCGAGATTAACGAGTCTTCGCCGTGATTGACCACGCGGCTATATAGCGAGCACCACCACCCCCTTATATAACCTAACCTAACCTAACCACCCCCGATCAAATATAATTATAAAAACTCTTTTGACGTAAGTCACTGTCTTATCGTTTCGTTATTTTTCGGACATCAGCGTTATAATTAACTTAATGGACTTTGCGTGTTCTTTTTTTTTGGGGGGGGGAGGGTTGTGGCCGGGTATGCGGGCGAGGGACGTTATGTCTTTCTTATTTTTTGATCTTTCCGTGATATCGGCTAAAATATCTGTCGCTATATATAATATAACATTATACGCCGGCGGCGGTCCCAGTAGACCGCGATAAGAAATTGTGATACGAGCGTTATAATATTGCGTGTCGGCGCGTAAATGGTTTTCCACTATTACTCTCGCCGGGTGCCGCCGCTACGTAATGTTTGAAATAAAAGCTTAAAACATATTATGTCAAGAATGAACGATTATCGCGAATATAAAACCACGCCGTCAGTCAGACTGAACCTAATATTCGTATATATATATATATATATATATACTTAACAATAGTTAAAACCCCGCTAATCGGAATATTATAATTTTCACCGGGTCTGATATTTCAGCACCCGTTCTTTTGTAATTTATTGTCGTTGATGGGTTTTTTTTTTTTTTTTTTTTTTTCCCCCATTTATTTAAACAATACACGGTTCACCCGAAACCGTCAAGAGTGCCACATCGAGGGTAATTCGCGATGTACAAATACTCGTATTCCAAACTCGCCGAGGACTTCCTGGATATTCTATCGATATCCTGTTGATTTCCCAAATATGTCCAACGTTCTTTGTGTATCTAAACCGATTTCCCCTCTAGCGAATTACCGGAAGCACAGACGCTTATCGATTGTAATGAAACCGTCGTTTATGATTCGTCGTGTTTGTTCTTTGAGTACATTCGAGTTTGATTCCGATGCCCTGCTGTCTATTGTTGACGCCTCGGGGCAATCATATTTGACGCCTCTATTCAACGTGGTTGGGGAAATTAGATTATATTACTAGAAAATGTATGTACATTTAAACTAACACCGAAACGATTCTGAGCACAGAGTAATGTTAGTAGTATAGGTCGTGTTTTTTCCCCTTGTAGCTAAAAGCCGGCTAGAAATCAACAATAACAAAACCCGTGTATCGGCATTTTTTTGTTAGTTTTTTAATTCTGTTGAGAATTTTTTTTCTTTTTGAAATAAAATACCATTAGGCGGTTAATCCGCATTTTATATTGTACGGTATGAACAACCAGTGAATAATTTTACTAACCGAAAGAGTGTTTTTGATATTTAAAATAGTATAGAATATATCGTATACAATAATATTAATATCAGTTACGTCAACTATCATAAAATATAATTCATATTAATATAAATATAAATCCATTTTATTTATTCGTCATGCAATTAAAATAGGTTATGAAAAGAAAAAAAAATCGGATACCCATCTAAAAAATTGGCGCCCTAGGACAGTTGGCTAACTTAACAACTCTGCTCTAGCACGGTCAATCTTATAATTTTTAAAAATCAAATAACAGAAAGTCAGATGTTTCGTCAGCCGTTAGGGACTCTATAAAAAAAAAAAATTAATTAATAGAGAAATAAATATAAATTATATACGAACAAACGATCGCAAATATTGACCGCGCATAATAATCGTAATCTCACCCATCGCGGTAAACCTAGTGTTTTTTTTTTTTTTTTTATTGTTATCGGTAAGTAAATTTTGTCATCGTCCCCGTTTATTAACGATTTTAATGCGCTCGAAAATCACGTATATTGTTGTCGGCCACTAAATAATCGTATTGGATTATCGTGGTTATTTTTTTTTTCTGTAGTCAGAATCACGAATTTACGTAACCGCTCATAAACTCGAATCTCTTTCGACCACCGTCTCCCAATCACCGTGTCGTCAAAGTCGTTGCACTTGTTGGCAGTGCCAAGGGTATCCAAACATCAACAAACAAACGATGTTTTGTTGTTGCTCGCGTGTACTACCGATGTGTTTACAATAATAATACCGGAGGCCACGGAGTAGAGGGTATTGGTACACCTGCGACGCCGAGGCTTTCTGTATATATATAAGAATAAAATAAATGTCATCGACTGTACGGCGGCGGCGGCGGCGGCGACAATACTCCTCCGGGGCGTAACCGGTTTGGTTATAGGTACCGCCGCCACCGTCGCCGTCGTCGCCACGGAGTCCGTTGAACTCTCTCTCTACGCGTAGAGCCGCCGGGCATACTATACTATTATAGATAGGAGGCGGGTGCGTCGGCCGCGTTGTTGTGACCGGCCACGCGAGCGGTTCAAGGACAACCGCGATATTGTTGTGTTCGGTGCGCTCGTCGTAGTGTACGGTAGCCGTCTGAAAAGAACAACAACAACAATAAAACAAAAATAAAAATAACAAAAATCTCACCGTCGTCGTCGGAGGAGGAGGAATCGATAGACGCACAGACGGAACAACCGCGAGCGGGGTTCACGCCTTTAAACCGCGTCGCGCAATGTCAGGGTTTTTTTCGAGATGTGGGGGGGAAAGGCGTCGAAACGCCTTCAGTGCCCGGCCGGTTTTTTTTTTTTTTTATATTTTCAATTTTAATCAACGCTAGGAAAGCCATGCGTTTTATCGTGATGCCTAAATATACTACGGAAACGACAACGTTTTCTAAACGATCATATTCCATATGGTATGCCAATAATCGTTTCCTAAATTGTGAACGTTATACGATTTAAAACAAAAAAAACAAAAAACCGCTGCACCATTTATAATTCAATTGGGAAAAGCTCTCGTAATTTGCTGTCAAGAACGAGATTTCTTGCGGGTAAAAAAGTTGTTTAGGGACAGAAAACAAAAACAAACAAAAAACACACCGTATTAATTGCTCAGGACCTGAAATCTACAAACGTTTTTTTTTTTTTTGCGGCTTACGTATGTACGAATTTCGACGAATGCGAATGGGTAAAAATACGCGATTTTTCAACGATTTACCGCGCGGGATTTAAACGACCCCGTTTTATTAATAATATTATTATGATTGCAACACGTTAAAAGTGCCCTTCCTCCCCCTATATCTCTCCATCTCTCGCTCGACGTCACATATTGTAATTAAAAGTTATAGCGCCCGTGTACGTTTTTTATTCTCCCGGGCCTACTATATATGCTGCCGCTGCCGTGAGCTCCTAACGAGAGAAAATGCAAAATTTCGCCACGCAATATTTGAGAATTGAATAAATTAGTGGCCGCACAGCACAGGGGGGCCTGTGGCCTGCCCGTCTCATTTACATTTAAAACTGTCAGCGAATCGTGCGGGCTCTATATTATAATAACCTTTTCTATAGGATCGTCATCGCCGTGACGATTTAACAGACATAATTGGGCATATTATAAATTGTCCCGCGATATTCCGGTAGGGGTCGAGAGGGGTCGAAACGTTTTCGTACGCCATAAACAAAACTCGAGGAAAATCGCAACCCGGAATACCGAAATATCGTGTAGTGATGCATATATATTTATATTTTAAAATGTTTGGTTAAAACCGAAATTCATTTATTGCTGCGCACAGTGCCGGAAAAGATCCGTAGGAAGACCGATGACGAGGTGGGAAGTTGTAGTCGAGAATATAATAGTCTTGAGGAATGATTTGATCGGCAGGCGTGGATAAGAAGAGGAGGAAGAAGAAGAAGAAGACGACAATGTTTTCTCTAATAGTTTACTGGTTTTTTTTTTTTTTTTTTTTGTATATATACAAATTCAATTATTTCCATCTTAAGTAAATAAACAAGAAAACGAGATATTCATAGTTTGATAATATTATTGTAATACATATATATATTTTTTAGAAAATTATACAATCTATACAATTAATGCAGTATAATAAGCATAAGGGATGTTTTAAGTATGGTATGGTGTAATGGCTCGAGTGACGTGAGGGAAGAACCATCCAGCGAAGACACTTCGACGTGAAATTACCGAATACTTAAAGTATTATTATGCGGTTAGTTTATTAAGATCTCTGGGCCATTGTCGTTTCAATCTACTGGTGGTGGGTGGGGGGGAGGTTTCCCCAGGAATGGAGATGGAAAGAAGATTTTTAACAAGGGTATGATTTTGCAGTCGATTTCTGAATTTGGAGTAGTGGTAGTGACTTTTAGGAATATTTGTTATCAGTGTGGTGAAGGGTGTGGTTTGAGATCTATTGTAATGTATAATCATATATTTGTATTATTCCGCGTCGCGTAGAATTAACGTGTCGTAAAAATGGTTTTTTTTTTTTTTTTTTTTCTTAAATCAAAATAGTAGTTCTACGCGTTTCGATTGTGCCCGTTGTAGTATTATAACGTGATTTCGACGGGTCGGAAAATAATATAATATATATATATATACTCTCCGGGAGTATATAAAAATATATAAGTAGTGTAAAAGTTTTTCGCGGACTTTTGGGAACCCATCCAACGGACTCGGCAGCCAAAAACGGAGTTTCGGAGTTTCGGCACCGTGTAATTATTACGTACACAGCAATCCGTTAACGGTGTTTTTTAATCACCGGCCAAATGCGGCCGGTTACACTTTGCACGGGCGCAAACAATTGAGAATATTTAGAAAACGAAACGGACGTGCAGAAATAATACCCCCGTACGGTCGGTGTACGTACACGTAACATTATCGCATTTGTAAGTATTACATAGGTATGGGTAATCGAATTTCTCGACGCCAGATTTTCGCGTACCGCCGCCCCATACACGCTCACGATAGCCGATACAGAGAAGAGGAGACCGCCGCCCGCCGACGATGAATAAAATATAAGGGGATTTCGAAAATAAAATAAACCGCCGAGAGAGGTGGTTGTTCGGTTCCTCGGTAAATATATACCACCAGTATATACGCGGCGGGGCTATTCTCAAAAAAAAAAAAAAAAAAAAAAAAAAAAAAAAAAAAAAAAAAAAAAAAAAAAAAGGAAAATTGCCGAGTAGTAGTCGGCTCATATACGAAATATACAATATGATGCGAGCGTTCTATATTATACGTAGTAAAAAAAAAAACCCCCGGCAAATATATTAATAAAATACCGGCACCCAGAAAACCATTAATCGCATTATTTAATTAGACGCGACGACGTAAGCGATCTTATGTTAATGCGTGTTGTGTTGTCGGAATATAATTTGCCCGGATTGGACAAAGAAAGAAAAATAATAATAATAATAGTAAATCAAAACGTTTTAATTTCCATATTATTAGTCCGATAGATTATTGTGTTTCAGATGAATTTCCGCATAAACTATCGTTGATATTTTAATCGTTTTACCGACACCCGGGCAAGAACGTATGCCAATTCACCATAGGACTCGGCGAACGAAATGAAATTATAAAAAAAAAAAAAACTCGTTAAAATCGAACGTTCGGCCGTTAGCCACGATGATAATACGTGCGATATTCTCGTCGATAACGAAAATCGCCGTGACGATAACGCGCCGTTTAATGCGGAAATAAATTTTTGTATTTTTTTTTTTTTTTTTTATTACAAGTCGACCTACTAAAAACAAAATTATTTTTTATTTTTTGTACGACGCCCGGCGGAATCGAACGCCTCGACGCCACCATATATATCCCCTGGTCTGTCGACGACGACCTTACACGCAATATAAACAAACCGATTCGCAAATCGAATTATAATAATATTATTATTGTTATCCGCATTATTCCGTATAGACAGATATGTAAAACGACTGGATAGCCGACCGTATTGGTTTATAGAGTCCCTTAAGGACTACGAAGTCGTATGCAAATCGTACATATTATTGATTATTATTGACCCGTGGAAATATATTTCGTTTACGTTGTGAATTATGCGGTGACGGCATATATATAAAAACCGATTATTTGCGATTAATTTCAAAATATTGTTCCGTATTATAATCGCGTAAAAATCAACGGGTTCGATCGATAAAATGTGATGCTGCTGCTGCTGCTGCTGCTGCCCCTCTACGGTACGGCACAGAGCTCCGGATTTGTGTTCGGGTTGTCTTTTTTTTTTTTTATATATATTCCAGAAATATCTGCGAGGTATTATTCATTGTAATAAATATTAGATAAATGTCACGGTGAATGTTGAATGATGATAGCGGAAACGAGACGTTAAACGAAAAACGGTTTGGGTCGTGGTTAAAAAATGATAATAGACGGTTTTTTTTTTTTTTGTTTTATCAATCTCGTCATCACTTCGACGGTAGTCGTTAGCCGTATTTTTTTATATTAACATTTTAACATTTTTTTTTTAAAATTTTTTTTTTTTTTTACGGCAACTATTAATTAGGTTAGGTTATATACTATTACACTCATTGCTATTAAAAAAAAAAAAAAAAAGGAAACAATTTTACGTCTATTGTGTTGGCTAAAAAAAAAAAAAATTCAAAAAATACGACAAGTCCATTAAACTTAATTGTGCGATCGCGATTATGAATAAATTAGTAGGCTATTTCGAGCTTTTCGAGAAGTGGATCGCCAGAGAGAGAAACTGACATTTTTAAAGTGTATAATAATAAAGCGGCGGGGGCGGGGGGGGGAGAAAGGAAGAGAAAAAAAAACCCAGAATACCGTAAACTGCTCTTAATTCGCTAGCACACAATGGCCCGGACTTCCTTCCGGATTTATATCTACCACCTATATCGCCCCGACCTCCGGTTTATATATCTAAATTCGCGTTGAAACCACTCGGTGTAGCCGTGTAGGTCCCGATATAAGGATATTAATTAGTTTTCGAGTTTGCCAACAAAAGGCACCTAACACGGGCCAGGTGGTGTACAGGGTGCGGCAGAGCCGACTGACGGGTTTAATCAAGTCGTTAGCCTGTGATAAGATAAGATGCGGGCCTTAATAAGTGGTGTATTTTTGGATTTGTACGGGTAATGCCGTTTTTATTCGTAATCGTGGTCTGGACAGGTGTACGTCCGCGGTAAGAACCCCCGGAAACACGCTGTAGCTTTGGGAATCTCAGACCGTTCTTTGAGGAGAATTCTTCACGAAAATTTATTATTCCATACCTATAAATTAATGCTTGTCCCCCAAGAGTTAAATGCTACTGACTACGGCAACCGTAAAAATCTCTGTCAGCAAATTCTTCTGCAAATTCCTCCGATATCAACTTTTTTTCGGTAGCGATGATGCCCATTTTCATCTTTTTGGAACTGTAAACAAACAAAATTTTCGATACTGGGCTACAAATAACCCGCGGCAGCTCCATGAAAGACCACTCCACGTGGAAGTCGAGGCCATACCGGTCGAAATGTGCCGAAAATCATATGAGAGCTTCAGAGATCGTCTACAACAGTGTATAAATGCTGACGGCCACCATCTCGGAGATATAATTTTCAAAAAATAATTTTTAAAAATGGGATTGAATACTGATTTAAATAATAAAAAAAAAAAAAACATTTTCTCTAAGTTTTACTGTTCGTTATTTATAGCCCATCAAAACTCGTCAGTCGGCTCTGCCGCACCCTGTATTATGATATTCTATCAAATATTTTTTATTTTTTTTTTTTTCAAAAACCCTCTCGTAACTAATTTCTCTTTCATCTCGATAATTATTATAGTTTTTTTTTTCTCGCGCTCTCTGTTTGTTCAAAACTAGCTCTCAAAAAGCCGTCGACACGACCTTCCTTCCGTCCGTATCATCACACTATTATATATTCTTCCCGGTCGATTTATTTCCCATTTTCTCTCGGTCCTCGGGTCTCGCCCTCGATGTCATCGAGTTATCGGTTGGTCTCCGTTCCATATTGTAGCTGGTCCGGTTACGTCTCGTTCATTTTTCCAGCGCGTCGCATGCCCAAACCGTCGCTCCTCGGCACGATAATTCTGTACGCACGATAATTTTTTTTATTTCTTTTTATTGTAAATTCCGCTCTGCAAAATAAACAGTTAAAAAAAAAAAAACGATACTTAAACATAAACTAAGGCGATCGTCGAACGAATTTTGCTTAAAAAATAGTTTTTTTTGAACGCAATTATGATTATAAATTAATTATGTAGATATAAGGCGGCTCGTTATTTTTGAGAGATTTCGAGAGAAAAAAAAAATAATTATAATGTAGATATATTATGTATAGAGTCGGGCGAGTTTTGGTTTTGTTGACGTCGAGCATACATTTGTTCGAGTCCAAACCGTATT
Organism: Tuberolachnus salignus; assembly: GCA_956483605.1. NCBI lineage: Eukaryota > Metazoa > Arthropoda > Insecta > Hemiptera > Aphididae > Tuberolachnus > Tuberolachnus salignus. Next base: position 44,645,580 of record OY101430.1, read on the forward strand.
TATTTATAATTTGACTTGTTTTAATTAGTATTCTTTTGGGGGTTTTTTTTTTTTAATTTATGCTTTATCGTACCGTTATTTTGAATTATACTCTTGTATTTTTACCGTGATGCATTACGACGATTTTTTTAATTTTTTTTTTTTTTTTTATATTAATGTAAAAAATGTAAAATAAATGTATTATCGTATATGGTATACTAAACATTTTTTACTTATTTGCCGGCGTCCGGAATTCGCGCGGGGTGGTGAGGCCTTTATTTTTTCATTTTCGGGCGGAATTTTTGGACGCGCCCATACCTACCCGAAACCCCTACGCCGCCGACTTTTCGATCTATAAAACCGCACCCATTAATGTTTTATTATCGATCGATAGCAATATGTAAATTCCGTAACATAAATTTTTTTCGGAGGACACCGTAAAGCCTCTAAAGCGGTCGTTCTCAAAGTGAGCGATAGCGCCCCCCCCTCCCTGTGGACGTTGATTGTCTTCAAGGGGGGGGGGAGGGCGGTATAAGACCCCGAAGAAATTTTGGGGGCAAGACTGTATGTCGGAAGCAAAAAAATAAAAACGGCAATACAGCCGCGGATTATATTAAATACGGATTTATCGAAAATCCAATAAATCCATCAGCGCCAATGCGCCTTGTTTGTCAAAAGACATTTTCAAATCGACCGATGAAGCGTTCTAGAGAGCTACACGACAATTTGAATAAAATGCGCTCGGATAAGAAAGACAAAGAAGTGCGGCGTATTATCGAGACAAGACAATGACGTTTTAATTATATTTCTATTGCTCTCATTTAAAAAAAAAAAAAAAAAAATATGAGTTTGAACTCGGATATCGGCGGATATGGCATGTTTAAATATATTCGCAATAACTACTGGGGTTTTTTTCTTTCTTTCTTTTAAGATACACTACAGATGTTAAGCTTAAACAATTATTATTGTTATTATTATTTTTTTTATTTAATATTATTTTGTCGGCGGGCGTACCGCAAAAGTTTCGCTTTCGTTTCGAATCGTCCCGAATATATTATAATAGTAAAAAAACGCGTAGACTCCTCCGGATGACGGTTGTCGTCGGCGCATAATACAATCGAAATCGCTACACGCCATAATGGAAATATTAAAAACGTTGCTTTGCCCGTCGGCTGTGTGGTACGTATTTTATCGTATAGAAACGCACGCGTTCTCTCGGTTTTTTTTTTTTTTTTTTTATAGATTCGAATGTATCGACCGATAACCGTATATTATTCGTTCCACCGCCCCCCCCCCCCCCACCGTAATTTTCCGTCAATTTACTCGGTTTATTTTCATATTTTTTTTTTTTTTTTTTACGCCGATTGTTCGATCCGTACTCTACTTTTCCAGTCATACTTTGTCGAAACGTTTTCAATTAAAAATGGTCACGAATTATGCATAGCGCACCAACCCCTCCCCCCATGTTCAATTTTCGTCAATTAAATCCCAACGAAAATTATATCAGTTGGTACAAACGATTGAAAAAAAAAAAAAAAAATAATAATAATCGATAAAATCGGTTTTATGGTGTTCTCTAGGGAAATATCTCGATGACTAATACGATTTATTCGATTTAGTCGTTCGCCTATTGCGGGTTTAGTAATACACACGACAAAAACTCATTGCGTACGTACCGTTAATGACTAATCGTTTTGTTTTCGAGTCGTACCGGATTTCTCTTTTATCCGACACGAACAATAAATGTCGATTTGTTGTTGTTCGTCGATCGGATAAATGAGAAATTCTATTGGTTATATATTGGTCGAAATTACCAGCAGTATAGTACTAGCCGAAAATCGAAAACAAGATTAATGCAAACAAGTCTTGAAAAAAAAAAAACATAACATTTCTTTCGATTTTTGATTTTCAAAAATTCTAATTGTACGTGATGTCGTCAACTCGCGGTTTTGTAACTTATTTTTTTTTTTTTCGATGTTTAGATTTTGTTCTATTGTAATTTATAGCGTTTATGTATTTGGTCTTTCTAATTGATTTGTTAATTTTATACTGAAATTTATTTTTTAACTTTCTTCATTAATGAATTTCCTTTTTTTTTTTTTATTTAAATTTTTTTCCCCGGCTATCTATTCGTTATACATTCAAACTAGTGCATTTCGGGATTTCTTTTTTGGAATTGTACGTACATTTTAAATGGTTTTTTTTTTATTGCGTTAAATATGCCTCGCGCAGGCTATCATCTTATCGTTTTAGTAATTTATTACATCGTGATGTGTAGGCCGGTTAGTGACAATCCTCGTGAAAATCGGTTTTAAATTTTTATCCTTCCCGTATGTATCAAATAGCAATATTATTATTTCAACGCATTTGCACAGCTGAAGTATCCGATGAAAATGCGCAACACGAAAACTTTTTTTTCTTTTTTTTAAATTTATTCAATACGAACGAGTTGCGCAGCAATATTATATATATATTTATTCGGGATTTTTTTTTTATATTTCTGTATTTTTATAATAAATAAAATACAACTTACAGTAGGAAAATTCCATATCGAAATTATTATTATTTTCTATAGAATATCTAAGGCGATAACATATTCGTATAATAACAGTATTTTCATCACAATACGTTAGCCTTATTTTCAGCCGATTCTCGTAAAAAAAAAAAAAAAAAAACTATCATAATAATATATTAATTTTAGCCGTATTTTATTATTTTTTTTCTGCATAAACTATATTTTTTATGAAATCGCGTATGGCGCGTTAACGTCCGTGAATAGAGAGCATTGTTGTACCTACACGTGTGGTAAAAAAAAAAAAAAAAAATATATATATATATGTATATATAATGATAATAAAATAAATCATTTTCAAGGTGGGTACTTATTTATTTTTAAAATGCGGATTGTGAAGAATACATTAGTTAGTTGGAGGCCGAGGATAAAAAAAAAAAAATTCTACTAAAACTAAATAAAAAGTTACTTTTCTATTTATCTGCGGTGCTGTACACATAAAAATATTTAAAAAAAAAAAATAAATAAATAAATGGTTCACTTGACGTTTAAAGTGAATAAAGTAGGCGATGGTTAATATATATATATATATATACATACACGTAGCTGTTGAATTGACACACGAAATTCGTGACTAAAAACTCTAAAAAGCGATTTGCCCAAGTGAACTTAGGAATGACGTGCGTGTTAAAGACGGATTGATAATATTTTAACACAAAAGTGTAACGGTAATATAATCATTTTTTTTTTTTTTTTTTTTTTTCCTATCGACATTCTTTAAACCCGTTAACCCGTAATTGTAATGCTCGCGATAATGTACGAGTATAATAATAATTATATATATATATATATATATATATATATATATATATATATATATATATATATATATATATATATATATATGGTATTTCTAATTGCATACGTTTTCGTCACTAAAACGGAATGTGCCTTCTGATGATAACAAAAAACTACTACGTGCTGTGTGTGTGATAACCGTTTATTATTATAACGGACGGCCCTGTGCCCGTTTGGAATTTTCATAAATCGCGCATTTGGTTGTACACTTCCCGTTGAAAATAATTCCCGCCGCACCTGTTGTACCCTTCTTGGGGCAGTTCGGTATTTGTTGTTTTTATTACGACGGCGAGTGATAACGATTTCGTCATTCGCGTTTATCACCGTGGTGTTTCGCGTACGACGAGTTTACTATACGCTTACCAGTACACGACGTTGTAAACGCGAACTGCGATTGCGATTTTTATTCCGCAGTTGTTCGCGGTTGTCGAATTGATCAAACGATGACGGCGTGTCCGACCGATCTTGAAACCCGTTGATACAATGTTTATAATTGTTCGGTAAATTAAATTCACCTATACCTATATTTTGGACGGGTTAACGATTTAACTAAATAAAACATCCACGCTCTCCGGTATGCATTGCGTGTTCCGTTCAATATTATTATTATTATTATCTATGGGAACACAGAAAAAACCCCGCCGTGTCAATTGTGCAGGTTTTCGGTCAATTTCTGAGTTTTTCACACGGTTTTTTTCTTCTTTTCTCCGCTGCTCGGAGAGTCAAATAAAAAACAAAAAACATAACCATCATTTTTCAAGGTTCCTGCGACGCAAAACCTAAAATATACATAATATTATCGTATTTTCACTCTCACGCGCAGAATATATTGTTTTAATGATTTCCTCAAATATGCAATCCGCGAATTATTGTAACCCTGACGGATATCGTGTTTCGTGCGGTTCGGAATTTCAAAGGCCGTGCTGGTTCCCGAAATTTCACGAAACTTATTTTTTTTTTTTTTTCAAAATTTAACACTGTAAATACTAATAAATAATTAGGTGACTAATAATAAAGAAATGCATAATTGTGCATTCGTTATACGCAAATTAAACTTTTAATTAAACACAATGCTTCAAAAACCAATGTTCAAATACATTATCGAATGTTATTAATAATAGTATTGATTGCATAGTTCTCGTTTATTCGTTGTGTATATAAAAAAAATTATCAAGATACATGTGGCTATTATATGTAGTTATTTCATATTTTCATTAAATCGATACGGTTTTATCACTTGGATCGAGAATTTATGATTATATTATTTAATGCCTTACGGTTATTTCGGTTTTACGGTTAAAATACCGCAAATATAGTCTCGATTCAATTGCCAGCCGCGATCAAACGACATAATGTCCGAATTAACGATCGATATTTATATATTTATAACGATACGATATAAAAACAGCCAATCTCAACTGGGCGACCGCCTAGCCTATTCGACTTTGTTGTCGAACGCATAACAAAACCAATAAACGAATATTAAACACGTTATTTGCGCGAAAGTATATTTTTTTTTTTTTTTTCGATATTTCATCCGTAAAAATCGCAAGCGAAGGAAATATTTCGTGCCCGTAACCCTCCTCAAGCCCGCGCGTATTCAATTACGTCACGACGGCGAGTCGTTTCGGGGGCGCGCGAGATTATTCCCATTTCCTTCTTACCCTATTTGGTATAAATCTTTTCTATATCCTGTTCCCGCGTATTGTTTTCTATACGGCCGTGTGTATGCGCACCTCCTCTCTGTGTTGCGTTATTATTATTATACCTTGTGACAAAAAAAAAAAAAAGGGGGAAAAAAAAGGAGGCCAACGCGGGATTTATACGTCTCACCCGCCGGCGCACAAAACCGTATTTAACCCTTATTATTATTACTAGTATATGTACTTACGTTCTACGGTAACATTAGTGTTTGAATTTCCGTACTAGTTGATCTTTCCAAAAATAAATAAATAAATAAATAAATAAATCGTAAAAACCACATTACGAAACGTAACTACTAGATTTTACTTTGAATTAATATTATATATATATAAAATGTCGAACGTTGAAAGTTCGGTTAATCCCGCGTGCCACGTATACTCGTATATTTATATATATATATATTATAATAATAAATCCGTAGGAGGAAAAAAAATCCCGCGTTTTTTTTTTTTATTTTTATCGCGGCTAATTCGTACGGACGTCAATTGTATTATATTATTATAGCGTTAAAGCCTCCGTTTGTATATACTGGGTGGTACGCCGGGGCGAATTGCGTGCGTATTTCGTTTTCGACGTGTTCTCGTCCGTCCTGCCCCTCCTATATAGAATATAATATCGGACAAGACTCGCGACGCGGTGTGTAGTGATCGCTTTTCGCCCGTCACTCGGCCTACCGAGAGGGTAGGGATCCACGACTTTAAGTCGGAATTTCGTTACCGACCGGGATTTTCTATACGATATTATCCGAAGCCGAGACAGACGTCCATTCCATCCTCCGAACACCACTTCGCCGTCGCCTAAGAACCGTGTCCCGCGGGGCCAAGCCGAAGAAAAGCAAACGGAACAAAAAAAAAAAAAACAATGATGCGAAATGGCCGGCCGTGTTCGTCGTGGTTCGATCGACGTGTTGTTATCGACGTTTAGAGTTCATTCGGCGTAGTTATTCGGTTCATCGTGGAACATTTGTAAAAACCAAAGATTTCGTATGATATTTCTATAAAAAAAAAAAAAAAAATCCGTATAATTCTAACGACACGGCGGGCGGGGGCGACCGATTTGTTGAAAACTCTCGGAATCTAACGGCGAAAATTTCGTTACGATCCGGGTCGAACTATACAAATGGGAACGGCAAATCGATGTGTTCCCGAATTGCGCAGATTTTCCGTTGAAAAGTTTTTCGGTTGAAAAACACACGACTTGCGCGCGCGGCGGTCTTTTTGAACACGGAAGTAATTTCGATAATTATACCGCGTTTGTCATCAATAATACGATATTTGGATAATCGTATTCTCTATACTATAAAATTCTTTTAGTGAGAAAAATGACAAATCTCACTCTCCAATAACTGTTTAAAATTGGGGGTGTGGTTAGTGCATAATCTATCGTCATAATCATTTCGAGATGTTTGTTGGTTAACCGGGATCTGAACTTGTTTTCGATATAATTCATTTTTGAGAAAGATGATTCACATACATACGTGGAGCCAAACATCGTACACATTTTCAGTATTAATAATTTTAACGTTGGTGGGCATTTCTTTTCGGGCACATATTTTAACCAAAATTCATCGTAACCTAACCTTTCGGTTTTTGCATAATTTTCGTAATCGACGGACTGACTAGGTAGACGTAAAATCAACTAGCAGTCCGCCAATGACCCAATAAAAGTTTAGATAAGATATGCTTTGCGACCAATTTATCAACGGTTGTCGGTAAAACCAATAAAATTTAACAAAAATAATAATTTACAACAATAACACGTAGAATGTTGTCGTAATATGTGTTTTTATTTTTCGTACGCGGGCCGGATAAAATTTGTTCGCGGGCCGCCATTCGGTGACCCATGCTCTATAGCAGTGGTCTTCAACCTTTTTGGACTCGCGACCCACTTTTTTAGGACTACATTTTTCGCGACCCACGTAAGCTTTGTAAAAAAGCTAAAATTGCTTAATGCTTCGCAGTACTATTATTAAAACTTAATCGAAAATGAATAAAATTCATATGAAAATATAAAATAAAATGAAACATGATACAACAATTTTAATGTGAACTTTGTCCTTGAGTGTTTTCACATAATAAATTCTACCTTGGCTCGATTTGACTAAGCGCTATCCGCGTAAATCATCTTCAGTTTCAAGTCTATTCCTTTTTGACTGTTTTCAAATTTGCCATAGTAGAAAACGCCTTTTCGCATAAATAGGCCGTTGGAAATATTAATAAAATTTAGATGGCTTTAGTTGCTAATTCTGCGTAATTTCCCGTGCATAAGTGTGCCCAAAATATTTCTAATGAAGTTTCACAAAACATTTGTTTCAATTTGTTATCACACGATAGCTCAATTAATTGAATTTCAATGTCAATAGACATATTTACTCTCATTATGTCTACTGCGAATGGTTGTTCAATCCACTCATAATTTACTCGAATATCCTCAGGAAAATATTGGTTAAATAATTTTTCTAAGTTTGTCAAATGTTCGTTTACTAATTCAGAAATGTCTTCAAAATTGATTGAAGAATATTCTTCTAAAAACTTCTAAAAACTTCTTCTAAATTTTATAAATTTAATTTTTATTTTAATAAGAAGACTTATCGCGACCCAATTTTAAAACTTACGCGACCCACCGGTTGAAGACCACTGCTCTATAGTATATAATAGTATTATTCGTGTTATAGGAAACGCCCGAGTTAAATTTACGATTATTGCAAAATATTATTATTGTTGTTGTTGGTCCGTATGAAAAATATCTCGCGGTGAACATATTTTTAACAGCGGAATAAAATTATATTACGATCGTTTTACAGAGACCGCCGCGTCTCCAACGAGCGTTAGATAAAAACACTTTGGGGGGGGGGGCGTGTACTTTTTATTTATTTTTTTTTTTTTTTTTAATAATTTTTTTCCCTCCCTCCCGTTTATTTTTCCGTAACGTACACGATATATGTCTATGTATGCGTTTATCAAACAAACGCGCAGTCAAAAAAAAAAAAAATTGAAACACGGTGTATAAACACACGTTACCTGCATGTGTGTATATATATTTAGTTATATAGTAGGTACGTTTGCTTTTACGGCTAGCAAACCGATCTCTTGTATTTTAATACTTATATACTAATATAGTTTTTCAAACGATTCATAAAATAAAAAAAAACAACAACATAAATACAACATATGAATGTTTATACTTCGAAATTATTATCCGGTAGAATCGCAAACACCCATCATATATATATATATATGAGTATTGATTATATTATATTCAAATATTATTTTTTGCTATTTTTACCAGACATTTCGAAATAAATTTATTTAAATACGCCTGCGTATTATATTTACAATATTTTCTAGAAATATATTACCTAGTGAATGTATCTACAAACGTTACGGTCACTTGTGTAACCCGGTCAACGTTATAAGTCACAAGTTGAATACGAATAAATATAAACTATAATCCAATGGGATTGTATTAAATTGATAAAACGGTAAAGGTTGTGTCCTTTACTGTAGAATATGCAATATTTTTATTATAAACCGTAGTTGTGATTTCCTTTTAGGCGCCAGACACGGACAACCGTTAACATTTGAACTTTGAAAATAAACAAAAAATAAATACGATTTCCCGTCCCCGAGCTATTTAGCCCGTGAGAAATTACACTTTGTAATGAAACCATTAAAAAAATATCAATAACACGCGGCACGGCGTCGTCTTGAGTACATTTTCTCCGTCGTCGGATCTTGACATCCGTGAATAATAATAATAAAAATACACCGTAAACAACACAATCAAAAACGTATTTTGCGTGCTCTTAAATCACTGTTTAAAAACGATTATTATAATACGACCTATAGTCCGATATATAATATACGTATAAATGACGACATTTTAAAATTTGGTTTACGAAATACCTTAAATTAAAATTAAAAAAATAAAAATCAAATCGTGTTTACTTCACCTAGTAGTAGTAAAAAAACTACTTTAAACAATCGGCGTCTCTATTTAAAACAATTTCCCACGGTTTCCGTCAAACCCGGAATGGGCCCGTCGGTTCGAAATATATATTTTGAAAAAAAAAAAAAAAAATATTCCAACGCTCGATATATTTATCGAGTATATATTATTGTAATATCCGTTTTGAAACGACGAAATAAAATAGCGAAAACCCTAATGACTAATGCAAATCAAATTTCGATGCGTGTGTGCCTACTCGTGAGCTTATATATGTAAACATTTAATTTCAAAATTGATTTACAAACTTGATTTTATATTATAATATGTATATTGCAAATATATATATATATAATTCAATCAACAATTAAAACGAGCAAATATTTGCCAAATGATTGTCCAAATATACAAATATTACGATATTAACACGGTTGATTTCGACACAAATATTCTTCACGTGTGTTCTGTATAAATTGATTAATTGCTACGTGCATATATTATACGGTATTATATAATATTTTCAAGTTTCAACAGTTTTTGGATAAATATCCACGCAATAATAATTCGCAAACATATATTAGAATATTGCATTACACTAATACCGTAGTGAAATAGTTAAAATTGTTGCGAGGGGTGGGAAGGTGAGAAAAAAATATTAAAAAAAAAGAATAGAGTATTTGCTGTAGGTGAGACGTTTTAAAGGTACGGATAATTAAATTTTATCCGTACGCAACGATAAATCATTGTTAACGAAAAAACTATTCGGAGCGTGTAGTTCGTTTAAAAAAAAAAAAAAAAAAAAACCCCTTTTGATAAATTAAAATTGAAATTTGTATTAATTGGTAATTGCGAAAATAATTTACTGCGTTGGCAAATAATTGTGTGCAATTTTCCGTGCGTTTTTCAATAATGCAAAGCAAATATTATCCACATAAAACCGAATAAAAATTAATGACACTCGAAAATTTATACTCGCTTCATAATATGACTCGGAAAAAAAAAAACACACGCCAAAATGTTTCGATTAATCAACCAAATCATGTTTTGATTTGGTGAACAATTTCAACAAGTCTCTCTGCGATTATTTCCCACTGAATTAGCAAAAAGAAATATTATTTCGTAAATATTCCCGTATTACACCAATCGTTATGGTAAAAATACAGGGAATATCGAAACAATTACCAACTTCTCCGATGACCAACTGGACACGAATTGTCCATAAGAAACCACCCATGAAGTCGACAGAGCATTATTATTCCCGATAGAAAAATTGTTGTCCGCGCAGAAAAACGCGACAATTTATCGAGTGTTTTTTTTTTTTTTGTTGTTGTTGTTTTTTCCACTCTCGTTATTTTCACAAAACCGCTAGTTTGATAATCGGTCATACGTGATGGATATTGTTATTGGGCACGTCGTTGCCGTCTCAGAGTTCACATTTTTGTCGTCGTCAAAATCCGTTCAGAAAAATCATATACCGGCCGACTGTTGCCATTGCCAGCGGTCGTGGGAACGTTTTACGCGTTAAACTATTTCGCCGTCATATGTGTAGGTAAAAAACTAACGGAGACAAAAGAAAATAATAATAAATACGTTTTTTTTTTTTCCGACCCCCCCCCTCCATTTTTTTTTCTTTCTTTCTTTCCCTTGTCGTATTTTTATTTGTAATTTTACGGTCTGCGGGACACACACGTTATTATTATATCGTATATATTATATGTGCATTTCATTAAAAGAGTTTATCGCCTTCCCTTTTCTACTGCCGGAGTGAGACAGATTGTTTACGCTGTTGAATGAAAACTGTGGTAAAAAATAACAGTGGCGCGTCAGATATTTGTCGGTCCCCTCCATTATTCTGTATATATATATAAATACACTTAGGTATAGAGTAGATGATGTTACCTTATCGTGACTTGTACTATACCTACTCGAGTAAAATAATATTATAAATAAATCGATTCCCCATTCCCCTGTCCCGAAATCTAAAGAAAGAGAGAGAAATGTTTAATTTAAAAGATTTAAAAAAAAAGAGAGAGAGAGAGAGAGAGTGAAAAAAGAAAAAAGAATCTGCGACCTCGACTGTATCAGTAGTAGTATATCTACTGTACGCGGCCCCGGTATTTAGAAACGATCGGTTCGGCGTTATTATAATTTGACAAATAAAAATGCGAATTAATAATTCGGAACCTCTCGATTACACAGTAATTACACGAGCAAGTTTTCGTATATACGTTTACATTCGTGTTTAAAAATGTCGGTAATTCGGTTCAAACTCGCGTAAACGTTAAAAAAAAAAAAAGTATTATTGTCTCGTTTGATGTCTCGACCAATTTGTATTCCTGTCGAAAAATCTACTTTTAATTTACACCGGAGACGACCGGCGGCTCGGTTTATTATTATACGCAAATTTCATTTTTGATCTCCGCGGGTTCACTCGTATTGAATATTTATTATAATAAGAGCACAACACCCACCACCACCTCGTGTGTGTGTGTTCCTTCCTGTTGCGCCGTCGTCGTTTGCGTCCCGCGGCCAATTTAATTAGACTTAATTTTCCATTATTTATATAACGGTTTTGCGTGTTCGTCCGATATGTTTTATATACCTACTTATATTCTCGCGTGTCAATAATATAATAATAGTAATAAAATAAAAAAAAAAAAAAATAAAAAAAAAATTGGAAATACTATATTTTATATTATTTATATCGGGCGTGTCCTCCCCGTGTTATTGTCGCGAATAGAGAAATAAATGGGGTGTGCTTAATAATAAATATTAACCGCGTTTCGCTGTTGGTGGTTCGCTTTATCGTCGTATTTCGTCTACGGAATCGACACGTATTGTCCTTTTCGAGGGGTCGGAACCCAGATGTCACACGGGTAGGCCGCTCGCTGTTGTTGGTGCAAAGTATTGTCGTTTTTATTATTTTCTTCGAGACACGAATGGAAAAAAACGACAAATAGTTCAAAATTAAACCGCGTTGAACCGTCCACCAGCGTACGGAAATTTAAATTTAAGGTTTCGAAATGATCGACATTTTTTTTTATTATTACTAAAACCTGTAGGGAACCTAGGGAAAATATATTTCAAATAAACTACCGCCGCGGCGGAAAATCCTAAAGGTCGCCTTTTTTTTGTTTTTTTTTTTTTTTTGTATACTAACCGAAAATAAAAATAAAAATAACGGTCGAAGAGGACACGCTTGTGGATTTTTGTCTCGGGGGGTTTTTTTTTTTTTATTTTTTTTTGCCGTTGTTTTGTTTTGTTTTTTTTATTAGCATGTCCCGGACGGTGGTCGGCGACCCGCAGGATTTTCAAATTTCGTGTATGCGAATTAATTTTGTTGAATTCCCGTACGGACCCCGGCGCGCACACGATGGCGGTGCCCGCAGCTTATCGGGCCCAATCTCGTATCGTATAAAGCAGTTTATTTAAGGATACCTTTCTATATCTCCATATATTATTAGCACACATCACTATAATATATATATAATTAAACGCAAGCGGGTTCACAAATAATAATACGTTTACATTATCCGTGGGAAAGGACCGAGAGATGGATAACTAGCGGTAATTGTGGGCAAATATCATCGATGTTTTTGTTAAATACATCGGTGTTCTAAAATTTTGTATTATTAATATTTTTATTTTTATTTTTAAATTATTTGTATAACCAATACGTTATACATTTATATGTTTATTCTGTTCGAGCCGGAAACGGGCAGGTGATTTGTTTGCGCAGTTCCTATCGTCTAGTCCCCTAGTGAACGTTTATTATCTTAAACGGGATCGACTTTGGGAATAAACAATGAAATCGGTTAACGTCTAAACATTTAAACAAACTCTTCTATTTTTACCATCCTTAGATGATACACTACGGTAATGTGTTCGGTATACGACATATTTTTAAGAATTACTTGCATTTAAATATAATACAATTTAATATAGCTATGGCCTTTTAAATTAAATTGACTTTTTTTATTTGGTAGTTTAGTACTCGACTATTTTTTTTTTTCCAAAAATAAAAAGGTTTGAAAACTCGACTCCCCCCCCCCCTCACACCAGATTAATAAAATTGGGCGATTGCCTGTCATCATCGGATGACTTTTTTTTTTTCTGCTTGTTGATGCTATGTCTATGTTAAAACATCGACGTTCAAAAAAATTTGCCTATCTCTAACTAGCGGTAGATAGATACTGTATAAATAACGATACGATATAGGGGGAGGGGGCGAAACTCTCGTTTATCGACTACTCGAAAACTGCGATCATGGAATAACGGCAAAAACGTCATTATTCGTACGATCGTATTTCGACAGTTTAAATACGTATGACGATAACACGTTTTCTTGTTATCAGTGGCAGTTTTTCGGCGCGGTCCACTGGGTTCAGTCCAATCCCGCCGACCGCGGTGAAAACAATGTAAACGCAGTGAATTTCGCCTACCGTTATCATTATTTTGTACTGTGACCATAGACAATGGATGGATAATATAAAAAATATTAAATAAAAATCCGCAGAAAAATTATCGCGATTTTGTATTTCTGCATGCGTGTAGTATACCCACTATTTTATCCCTTCCCTCTCCTTCCCCCTCGTCCAATAACAGTCAGAATTTTAACGCTTGACCCGCAGCTGTTGTTAAACAGCATCCCTAGAAAAAAAAAAAGCTGATCTCCCGAATTATAATTATTAACTATTTTTTTTTTTTTATCTGTTTCAGGTATGTGATTCTATACTGCAGCAATGTTGGTTATTTTGTAAAAAAAATACTATCGCCAATGTCGTCTCCGATGAGTATATTTAATCTTAACGTTATATTTTAGTCAATAGTTTGTTGAAATACTTTAAAAATAAGCTCTTGATATGTCAATAATTTAAAACAAGTTTAAAGTTTCATAACTGAATATAATACTATAGATTCGTCGGCACTGGAAAACGTCCGTTCCCGTTAGACTTGGAGGGGAAAAAACTACTAAACGATGACATTGTTTTTTTTTTTTTTTTTTTCCATGATATTATTGTTGCTTTTTGTTCTGCGGCCGATTTGTTCAACAGATTTGTATTCACTATTCACTAAAATAATTGAAATTTACAATATAATCGTGATAAAAAGCTCCGAGTACTATTTTTGAATACATAATAATACCGCTTTTTAACGTGATTTCGACTCGTGAACACGCTAAGGGAGTTTTGAGATGCCACAACAAAGGGATAATAATACGATTATATTATATTGATATCGATTGGTGGGGGGGAGTGAGGGGGGAATAACGAAATCGGAGTTTTCGGTTTCGCATACGGGAAACGTACGATTCGTAGTCGAGTTTTATAACCCGTTTCATAAATAATTTTTATATTACAATATTGTTCGTGCATCCGATTGCGTGTATAAAAACATCAAGTATTTAAACTGCTTGCTATATTGCCGCGCGCTTGTTCATTATTTCGCACTCCCGTGCGATTTTAATTAATTTTCGCCAAAATACCGTGGAATTCGTACTCGTATGAATAGTAAAATAGGTAATGCGATACAAGCGACTTTATATATTTAAAAATAAAATAAAATAATAATAATAATTATATTAACGTTTTGACGGTATGCACGTGTTTATACCAAGACACAATATATATATTGTATAACTGTGCGGCGTATAATATAATAATATTTATAAAGTTTTAATAGGAAAGAAACCGTTTTATTATTTTTTTGTGTCATTTTGCTAGTAAAAAAAATTTTTTTTTTTTTAAAAACACTACTCCGCTATTCTACGAATAATGAATTACCGATTATTCCCCCCCCCCACACCCGCGGTGTATCGACGATAATATTTCGCAGATTCCGTTGTATTTATTAAAATTTGATAAAATAACCAAACTAACGCCCCTTGTTAAAAGTCCAAATAGTTTAAAAACGTACCAACTAGCCGGTTAGTTTTAACGTATATAATATTTACTTGACCCGCAATCGATTTGTTGTTTTTTTTTTTTTAAGTATTGCCGTACATTATTTGTCCCATATAATATGTACGAACGACAAACTATCAAAAGTTATTTTAAAATTATGGAAACAATATAAGTTTTGGAACTCGATAACAATAATATTACGGACGAATCGTTTAAAACTATAAAACTATTATAATCCACAAAACTTTGGCGCCGAAATTACCCGTATAAAGATCAATAAGGATCATTAATTATAAAATATATTACGAAAACGTACGACAGAATCAATATCATCATATGTTTTTTTTTTAGATTCGGATCGTAGCGAGGAACGTTATCAATTCTCTGTGACTTTTTTTCCCTACTGCTTGCATTCAATTTTTCTATCAAAAATTCGTGTACCCACGGGCGTAGTTTCTGGTAGAAAATTTTGTCTAGTCGGTGTATTGGTGAGATCATTTCCCCGGTATACACTATACTATACTATGATATTATCTTAAGAAGTAAAGTTTTATATGTAAGTTTGATGAAGGAGGTAATCTCTGGAATCGCCGAACCTATCCTGAAAATTAGTTTACTAAAATAAAGCTAAGCTACACTGTTTTCGCTAGTGAAATAGGCTAATACAAATTAGTTTGGGAGGTCTACACAGAATTTTTTTTTTTGTCGATTTTTGGCTACACTGATGAATAAAACAGTTATTATTAGTCGATTTGGTTGGAAACAGAGAGATAAGTTTTTATTTTTTATTTTTTAATACTGCGCTATGCACGGGCAAGACAAGTTTTTTTTTGTTTCCTGCGGATAAAAATGTTGTAAATTATTTCTAACACCTTTTTTAAGTTCGAATTTGTGATGAGATTCGCTATAAAACAAGAACAATCGTAATTTATTTTGTAGATACATATAGTAATTATTATAATTCCGCCAAAACTTTGGGCGAGCGCGGGAATGATTTTACGAGTTTTTACAATAATTAATTTTATTTATTTTCTCGGAAAATGTGTCCTGGATAAAATAAAAAAAAATATAAAGAATATACATTTTTTAAAATTTTTTTTCTTAACCGTAATTAAACTCGTAGGTACTACCGAGAATTCCAGCCTGTAATTTCGATAACGAAGCATATAGTAATTATACACAATAATTCAAATATCAATTCGCCGAAGTTATCAATAAAATACTTCTTGCGATGAGACGATAATTATAACGCACGAATGAAGTTTATATATTGTGTAGTTTTTTTTTTTTTTTTTTCCAATTTGATAATACGAGTAGTATACGTGTACCGCGTACATGTTATATATTTTATGTATTGTGCATTTTCGAATAGATGTCGGTATGCTTTTGATAACAGTGCCGCAGTGGTTCTCAACAGGTGTGCCGCCGTGTACTGGCCGGCACGTAGGCGTGGTGCTTGTGACAGCTGTGACGGCAGGGTAGTATTTTTTATTATTAAAAAAAAAAAAAAAAAACTAAAATAGAAAATCCGTTATTGATAAAAAAAAAAAAAAAAAACGATTAACGATAACGTGTAAAATGTCATCAACGATATTATTTTTATTAGTTGTCGGTGTTTACACTTATAAAAATAAAAATAAAAAACACGTAAATTCAACACAATAGCGATGTTAATATTTTACTTTTAATTTTTAAATATATATATATTTGTTTTTAATTTATACTGTAACGGAAAATGTACCGCAAACACAAAAAAGATTACGGACGCCACTGCAACTTTGAGGGTAAAAACGAACAACAACAACAAAAAAAAAAAAAACTGTAAAAGAATATTTTTTTTCTTTTGATCATTTCGTATATTCGCTATTGTCAGTACGACAAATCTGATATATATATATATATAAAAAAAAAAACTAATGCATGTTTACTCGTAATAATACACATTATCAAAGATCTAATAGTAACTGATATATTCGCGTACGTGCAATCTCTCCATATATACCTTAGATAATACGCGAGTTATATTTATATAAACTGAAGGAAAAAAACGTAATACGAATATTCGACATAATATAGACGAGTCGAAAATATTTAATATATTGAGACAATTTTTTTTTATTTTTTTTTTTTATTTCCGTAAAGCATAAAATAGTATTTCATTATACGCGCAAAGACCGTTCTCCTATACCCTTAAGGGATCAAAGAAATATTTTTCAGATACCGAACTGTATTGGCTTATTATTACTACGATGTGTAGTAATACAAGTCTAGTAAAAAAAAGTCTTTTTTTTTTTTCTTTTTTTTTGTTCCGTCCGTGGGCGACTTTTTGCGCAAGAATGTTTGAAGAATATTATTGGCCCGGCGAAATACTCGAAAATTCGACACGGTTTTTTATTTATTTTTTTTTTTTTTTATATTTATCATAAGTCGTACTCGGTGGTAAAAATCGTCGTCTGTCGTATTATTTTGCTACACATACTATATTATATTGTAACAATAGCCGTGACATGTCGTAGCTGAAGTAGCCGTATTGCCATATACACACACAAATATATATATATATATATATATATATATATATAGGCAAACTATAGGACAAAAGAGATCAATCGAAATCTATATAGCATATATCTAATTATGTCTAATGAGATTTTTTTTTTTTATTCTCCCTTCCCAAAAAAAAAAAAAAAAATAATAATAATAAAAAAAAACCACGCGACATGCTGCTGCGGCCTGTGAGTGGTTGTCATTCGCATTGTATTCAATAATAAACGTCATCGGCTGATCGTCGCAAAACGGCGGTACTAGTTATATACAGGGTGTATTATAATTTATATGACGGTAGCTAATAAATATCAAATGATTTGAAATTTTCAGTTGAACGGTCGTGTATCGTTTCGGAGAAGAAAGAAAAAAAAAAAAAAAAGGGAAAAAAACTGTCTGTTGTAAAGTACTACGAATCGAATTGAAAATTCGTTACCGCCGGTAATTTCTATGATTTCTTATTTGCGTCAAATTTCAAAAATTCGTAACAATTTTACAATATATCTTCAAAAATAAAATACTCAACAGAACCCGAAACCTAATAAGACCTTCGGGAAGGCCGAATATTCGGTGCGAATACGTACCTAGTCAAAATATATGTATTTTTTTTTTTTTTTTTTTTTTTTAAATACGCTTTAGGTAATTGGATGATTTTGTGCTACACCGCGTAGCACAGGGGATAATCGTGGGGGCCGAACAAACCCGAAAAACGATGGTATTTAAACGGCGCTTCGTAAATATCGCGGCGGTAACCGCACGTACCTACGACTGCGGTTTTTGGAGGAAATACAAATAAAATAAAAGTATAACTTTTGATTTCGACCGTATTATTATACACCGGACCGAAATTATATAACTTTTGTGGCGATTAAATTGTAAAAGCAATTTCCAACATAGGTTTTTTTCTTCTTCTTCTTAAAAGAACGTTTTGTAGAGGAGGAAAAATATTATTTTACCGCCCGTATAATATTTTATCGTCTGACGTTACACATTATCGTACGAATTGTACCCTTAGGCTCTGCGGGCACGCTGTGTAAAATTTACAGTGTGGTGGTGACGGTCGTGTTCGTAAACCGTACACGTACTAGACGCGCAGGAACAGAGGACTCGGTAGCCGGAATCGGTATAATTGTGGTGCACGGCCAGCCACACGGGGTCGAGAAATCAAATCCGATTGCGCGCGCGGCCCGGCTAAGAAGAGTTCTATTATCGGCCGTACTATTATTTTCACCGAGTTTATTATATATATATATATATATATATTGTTACAGACAAAACGAGCATAATATGTATTATGCCGTCGTCGAATTCCCTTCTCGTCGCCGAGACGTCCGGTACGCATATTATTTCACGCCGTATAATATATGTAATCCCCCCCTGACCGCGTTTCCGGTATCCGTTTCGGCGCCTATAAACCAGGAACTTCCTACAAGTGCTAATTTGCGGGGAACGCCGAGCCCCGAGACGTCCCGCAGTGGTCCGGGATTCCCCCTTTACCGAAATTATTTAATAATTAAAGAAGACGAGTGTGTGTGTGTATATATACGTATTATACATTTTGATTCTCATCCTTCCCTCCTCCCGATATATGCCTGTGCTCTGTTCAGAATATATATATATATATATATAATAAAAGCGAGTATATTACACCCTATACCGGCGGCGGTTCTCTCAACCGGGCTGACCTGGACCGAGTAGTGTATAGGGGCGACGCGAAATCCTCGGGGAAAATAATTGAAACATGAGCGGTCTTTTTTTTTTTTCCGAATAAAACCCTATTGGCGGAGGTTTAATTGCCGCCGCCGCCGCCGCCGTTTTGAACAACGCGTAATAATTGTAAACGGCATATTGTCCTATTTATATTTTCGACCCGATAAATACACGTGTCCGTTTGACGCGCGACGACGACTCGTTTTTTCCACAAACATCCCTCGAATTCGCCGACTTTGTCAATTATCACCAGGGTTGACATTTCTCATCAATTGTTCAGATTTTATACAATTATTATTATTATTATTATTTCAATTTTATATCAATGTTAGGTTCAACACTAAAGCGTAAATTATTTAATATTTTGATGTTGGGTGGACGTAGTGTGTTGCTTTCTCGTGGATAAGGGCGACGTGAATCCAAAAAAGGTTGAGAGCCACTGCTACCGCCCAATACGAAGGGTTATGTGATAGAGTCAAATGGTTTTTTCTTTTTCTTCGATAATTTCGGTCGCCGTTATTACAACGGTGATTTGAGAGACAATATTGTCGTCGACGATAAAAGTTGTTTCGCCCGTCGGTCAATTGTCGAAAATCGCCAACAATTGCAATCGGAGTCCAATTGTGACTTTATCTCCGTCTTGCCATTCTTCCTTCCCCCGTGCCGTTTTATACAAAATTAAGTAATTTTAAAAAAAAAAAAAAAAATTCCGCGTACACTCTGTATATATATATATATACGTTTACGTTCGTGTATACAATTTCGTTTAGAAAATAATCCCGTTTACCTATAAATATCTCGTATATTATGTACACACAATCCGCGAATTTTCGGCGGTGTCATCCGCATAACTACCGGAACTTCTCGGTGTATATATTATGCTAATATCGAGCCGAATTTCGTCACGGAATCTATTGCGCGTTGTTATTTGCTCACCCAGCCTCCGACGCCGTTCCATATCCATTCCATTATAGAAACCCGGACGAGTTCGCCTATTTTTTTTTTTTTTTTTGTATAGTTACCAAAGTTTACTACTCAACGTTAAGTTACCGTTTTTAAAATTAAAACAAATTACAAGTTTATACGGAAAATAATAAACTCAAATCGGGTTAAAAGTAACTTTTTTTTTTTTTTTTTTAATTTACCCTTTTAACTACACCCGTTTTCGTTATGCATTCGAGTAAAATTAAACGTGATTTTTGTCGATATATATAAATGCCGAAAACATAATAGGTACGCGGGTTTTTTTCAAAAAATATCATTTGAATTTGAACAAAATAGTGAAAAGTTTTTGATAAAATGACTTTACCATATTAAATAATTACTGCCCGGGAGTACTATAGCCGAGGGGGGAGGGGGGCACCGGGGCACATATTCTATTGAAAACTATTTCGTTTGAAGGGATTTAAAAAAAAAAAAAAAAAAACCCCGTGGTTGGTACGCTTTTACGTCAGCGTACGACTGTTCTTCCACCACATAACCGAATAAACAAATACATTTTGTTATACACTCTTGTAAATAAAAAAAAAAAAAAACCGGGATAATTTTCAATTATTTCGATCGAGTCCTTTGATCAATTCTGCGGATAATTTTAAGATAGAAAAAAAAAAAAAAAATTGTATAGTGTTCTTCTATAAACGGTATTATAATATTGTGTTACAGTTCTACTCCCCATTAGATTGTTTCCGGTAGTGTAGGTTATTTTAAACGGTTTTTTTTTTTTTCTTTCTTTCTTGGAAATCATTAAACGGTCGCGTAAAACTTTCGAGTATCCCGTCGAATAGTTTTTTTTTCTTTTTCTTTTTTACTTTTTTTTTTACTTTTAATATTTTAGTACTTAACCACTCAGGATACCGGAATACTTGTAACAACAACTACAACGTACGGTATACAAGGGTGTTTTCTAAAAGTTCATCTCGTTTTATTTTGTTTATCGGTATATTCCGTTGTGTTGCACTTATACACGGGCCGAGGTCGAAATGTTTACCGATCGTATAAAACGACTGGACGGGTTTTTTTTTTTTTTTTTTTTTTTTTCTATTCATATCGATCCGTTTTGAACGTGTCCGTTGTTAAGTCGTACGCGGTGTGTTCTGTTAATTTGAATTTATCGGATTTTTACCGTGCTGCGTGCCCCCGAGCTGTAAGTCGTTATTAATTTAAACGGACAACGACGACAATTGTACATTTTTTTTTTTTTTTTTTTTTTTGTTCCCTTGCGCTTCGATATTGCGACACGCTTCCACTGTGAAAACTCAAATCCTTCAACTCTCGACGACCCGGTAACACGATTCATTCCGATGTGTTTGAGAATTTGCAGTACCACTGCACGTTTTCCTCTTCCGATTTCACATTTTACATAACCGTCGACCCTTGACAAAACAAAAAACAAAAAAATTTAAAAAAAAAAAAAAGCAAGCTACCCTACGGCGTAGAACGCGACCTATCGTATTTATCATCTCCTCTGTAATTTGCCCGGAGCCGTCTTGTTTTATTAATTCTTCTCGGAATTTCTCAGTTCGCGATAATGTGCCGCGGTGCGAAATTTCGAGCGTGTTGGCCGGGTAACTAACGGCCGAAGCATTTCATCAAACGCTCTTTTCTCTTCTCGTCGTTTTCCTTTGCGTTTTTCACGCCCGTATATGCCTAAAAAAAAAAAATTGCCCCCAGAGTCCACCGCCTTGTGGTGGTGTTATCCGTCGTTCTATAACGAAAACGATATTTTCGGTTTTTTCGACGTCGTCTAAAAAAAAAAAGCTCCTCCTCTCACCGGTGCTTATTTGTAATGTACCGCTCGCTCGCGTTATTTTACTTGTAGTTTTTAAATATTTTTTTTTTTTTTTTTATTACTATTTGCAATATGGGTGTTTCCCTCCCTCCCCCTTGCCCGAGAATTTAACGCAATACGTGTTAATCCCCGCGTCGTAGTTTACCGGACAAATCACACCGTCCAAATATTATTTGCACGCCTCTCGTCGCCGTTCGAGTATTTATCGTACTGAATAATAATAATAATAATAATAATAATTCGACGTTTTCGCGTGTTGGCGTCTCGAAAATATCGACACACGCGATTGAGAAATTATACACCACCCCGTAGTCATTCAAAGGAATGTCGACATGTTATATTGTCTATATAAGTATCCGAGTACGTAATTATGTACTATTATTATACGCGCCCCCGTGTGCGTACCTACGTTGGTTTTTTTTTTTTTTTAACGTGTTCGACAGCCGCGATTTTTCATAGAGGTCGACGGCGACGGGCGAAAATAAAATATTTACGTGGGAGAGGTAGTTTTTTTTTTACTTTTACAAGGGTTAAAGATATGACAGCCGGCCCGAAGTTCTCGGTAAATAAATACGTTTTTAGATTTTTGACCCTGGGAAAAAAAAAAAAAAAATATGACAAATAATTGTTGCCGAGAAATGGTGCAGCACGCATACCTGTCTCGGAAGTGCATAAAAATTGTGCATCAGACACGCATATCTGGGTTTATATTATATTCTTTATTTTTTTTTTTTTTTTTTTTTTTTCTACTCGGATTGAAACAAGAATCAGACAAATACAAAAGAGCTATTTCGCATATTATATATTCTTATCGGAGCTAGGCAAGTACATATTTTTTTTTTTTTTTTTTTTGTACTATGGTCTACCCGAAAATTGGTCTTTGAACGTTGAAATAAAAATCAACTATTGACATTAATCGACTTGGGTTTTAAACATTTGAAAACAACTTCTAAATTAGTTTTTTATTATTTTTTTTTATGTTTGATCAGTCATTAAAATATAGGCATTTTCATAACGAGCATGTATTCTATGAAATCCGAATATTACCGGTGGAACAGATTTAAATGTCTCATAGGCCATCATCGACGAATTCAATTTGATTCGCTTCGAAAATACTCTCAATCCCAGTTGTTTTTTTTTTTTTCCCCTGTATCTTTCGTTACTTTCCGACGTTCTTATTTTATTATTTTGTTAAAATTCAAAATATCACGGTTTTAATTTGGTCTATTCTGCGGGTGGGAGGTGCACCGTCGTCATGATATACGTATTATTATTTCCACTCGGCACAAATTCCCATTCGACACGGACCTTATACGGGTGCTGGACGCGTTCCACAACGGTCATCGACAATCGTAAAAAAAAAAAAAAAAAAAAAAAAACTATATATCTATCTACTCGTGTGTACAACGTATATTATTGTCGTACGATTATAATTGTTTATTTCATACACGTCTTCGTCTCCGGACAGTATAATAGTATAATATATACATATTACTACTGTCGTCCCGATGTTTAATAATATATCGAAGAGTTTTGTCTCTCCGCCGTTTTCGCCGTGTTGTATATCGTCCATTGTACACGCACACAAGAGTATTTGTGTATTATTTATTATGTATTTTTTTTTTTTTTTTTTTTTTTGTTTGCAAAGACTCGTTCTATAATATATTTTATTATTATATTAATTCTCGCGCGGCCCATTCGATTCGGTTCAACGCCGCGTACCGTCGTAGTTCTGGCCCGTCGCCGCCGCCGCCGCCGCCGCCGCTCGGGTGTTCGGGAAATAATATTATTATCCGTATTGCACTGTAATAAAAAAATTATATTTTATATATATAAAAAAAAAAAAAACTATTTTTCTTCTTCTTTTTATTTCTCTAATTATCGTGTGTATATTAATAAATGAGCAAACCCCCCCCCCACCGTTAAATTGCGTTTAGACCGCAAAATGTATTGTGCGCGGGTAGAGCCGACGATATACGTGATTTTTATTATTTTTTTTTCTCTCTATTTCTTTCGTTACTTTCTGACGTTTTTATTTGTTAAAATTCAATATATCGCGATTTGAATTCGGTCTATTTTACTTGTGGTATTATTTCGTTTAAATTATGTTACGACAAATGGCGTGTATCGAAATAAATCTAATCGCACTACATTTACTCTCAAGAAGGGCGTATGTCCAACTGTTACACTAAACAACATCCCAATTCCCACGTCGGACACAGTTAAATACCTGGCACTCAATCTGGCTAACATGGAAAAATCATTATGAACCAAAAGACTGACTCCCGATGCCCGTATGCGCATGCTCTAATGTTGGGAAATAATAATACTAATTTTGAATGTGAAACTTTCGATTTACAATACCCTCCTGACACCTATTCGGACTTATGGCCTACTACAGCTCTGGGGTTCAGCAAAAAAATCCGAGTGTTCCAGAACCTAGCTTTTCGTCGAGTCTCCAATGCACCGCCGTACGTGTCAAACCTAACATTTCATAACGATTTCCACATGAAAAACCATCAATGAAGAAGCACAATTCTTTTATGTGCGCTTCCGTATCCCACTTATCCAAAATCCACTTATTAAAAACCTCTCCTCTCTAACTCTCCCAGGAAATCCTAGGCGCGGGCTAAAAAGGAAATGGTGTCGTGACCTCATACAAGTTCCAATTTAAAATATATATATATATATATATATATATATATATATATATAGAATTCCAATCAGTAACAATCAAAAAAAGAAATGTAACTAATATAAATAATTCATGTTAAGTGTTGCCAGTGGGCGGCTTCTTATTCATTTTTTCACGTTCTGTCTTCACTTAGCACATAAGCTTATTGTGCATTATTTGTATAGGTTGTTTATTTCTAATTAATAATAATAAAAAAAAATTTATGTTTATATTTTGAATATATATATATATATATTTTTTTGTCCCGGAATCTCGTGGAAATCGGTTCAAACAAACGAATCGTCGCAAGCCCCCCCGGTATTTTTAAGCGCATATTGGCAAATTCCGACGGCGTGTTTATAACGTCTATTTCGACGGCAACGACGTATTACTTACGCGGATTGATTTAAAAAATTATTAGTTCGTAGACGGAATAAAATAATAGTAATAATACGAGGTAATTATTATTATTTTTCTGGTATATGTATGGGTTCGAAACGAATTCGGAAATAAAACGCACGCTTCGCGATTTGTACGATTTATATAAGGCGGTGGACGAGATAATATTTTCGGAAACTCTTCCGCTAGACAGTGGAATTTTCCGATAGGAAATTCGAAATTTTCGCCGGTCGCCCGTCGTTTACATCGGAGGAATCGACGGGTTAATTAAGTACAGTCGTTTTTTTTTTACTTTTTTTTCGCGTTTAATATAACGGGACAGAGCACACAACATGTCTGCCGACGAGAATATTATTATTTTATTCTATTGACGTCGTGTATTTTTTGTTTGTTTGGTTTTTTTTTTTTTTTTTTTGTCTTTTCTTATTTTTCTGGACAAAATATACTCGTATAAAGTATATACTATTATTGTTGCGTATAACGTTCGCGGCCAAATAATACATATAAAAAATAATATATCTATAACGGTAACTCCCGGATGAAATTGAATCGCTCCCCCGGTCCCGCGTATATTATAAACGTAACTATCTTATCCCGTCATCGTAACCGTAGTGTAATATAATAATGTATAAAAACCGATGTTTTTGCAATGGCAATCGACCAACTTTGTTGTCGTTCATATTATTATTTCCGCCGCCGCCGCCCGCCTTCTCGCCGGGCAAACGCATCGGGCCCGTAATGAAACGTCTCCGGTTATCGTCGGTTACGATTTAATATTGTATAGACGTATATACCGGGGACGGTGCAGAAACGAGTTACGTATAATTACGTTTACTTTTGTAACTCGCGGCGAGATCGAATCAGTTGCATCTCCGCAATTAACTCGTTACAATTTGTTTTATGGCGCGCGTGTGTAGTACAGCGACAACAAAAATGATACGCGCCGGCGATTGACGGTTATTTATTATTGTTATTGATTTATCGTCCGTTATTCCGTCGAATAATTGGAAACCGTATTCGACAACCAAAAGAATTCTTTTGAACACTGACAACCGATTATTATTATTCTTCCTCTAAATGTACAATAACCCGCACGGAACTTGTAACTCGTATCCAACAGTTACGCCTATCCGTGTACCGTAACTCGCCCGTCGCTTGCCCATTACAATATTATTATAGAAGTACATCGGGTGGGGGGGAGTGGACGTGTATCGATAAGTTACGTAACTCTCGGTTACTTTTGCGAATCGTTTACGGGGTTACATCCCCGCAATTAACACGTTACGATTTGATTTGTAACGTGTTCTATAAAAAGAAGAAAAAAAAAATACGCTTTATTTATTAATTCCCACTAGCAAAATTACTATATTATTTTGGTGTTCAATTATCGTCTCTAAACAAATCCGTTATTCCGTCGAATAATTGGAAATTACGATAAAAAAAAAAAAAAAAGGAATTACTTTAAATATTCTACCTCGGGTTAGTTTTAAACAATTATTCGTTTTGACTTTTGTATAATTAAATGCATTTCGTTGACAGACTTGATTAATTTTTTTTTTTTTTTTTTCGCCAAATGTCTAATAATTCGCATGCAACTTGATTGTGTGTATCTTGTAACTCGTATTGTCCGGTTACACTGTCGTGTACTGTAACTCGCCCGTCCCCGGATACCGCCCGAAATTATTTCCATTTATGAATTTCATTAAGTTAATTGAAATAACGGTTATTGTTGTTGTTGTTGTTGTTGTTGTTGCTGTTATTATTATTGTTATTATAGCAGCCGTCTTAGGTATATCGCGAATCTTTTTAAACAATCAAATAAATCGATACGTACGTACGCGCGCGCCTCTCATCTGTTTACATATTATACAATTCTAAAGTATACATCATAAATAAAGTACTCAAAAGTATTCCAAAGTATTCATCATCGCACGATGGAACGTAAATATTTCCCTAAAAAATATATATATATATTTTAAATTATCTACTTTTACGAAAACTGTAGCTGGTTTATATTATATTACACGGAGCAATTCGGTAATTCGGTCTGAAATTATTTTGCTCGCAATATCCGCCAAATTAAGTATATATATATATGTATATCGTTTAATATTTTTTTATTATTATTATTTTATCGTACGCGAAATTCATCCGATAAACCATATAATATTTATATATATATATATATATATATATATATGTAAGTATTTTTTTTATATTTTTTCCTATCTAAGTAATCACGTATACTTAAAACATAGCTCGACTTTCCGCCGTGACGGTATATTATTTTATTATTATTATTATTATTTTTTTTTTTTTTTGGAAAACTCGGTAGACGGAGACGACGGGACAAGGGAAATACGAGATACGAGTTCGACACGATATAATAATAGATTTTGTTTTCGTTGTTTATACAATTTTTTTATTTTTTTTTTCGTACTTTCCCACTTCGCCCCGGTTCTGCGTGCTTTTTATTGCGGACAAGCCGGTCACGTTTGTCGTTTCAAAAAAAAAAAAAAAACCCCTACGCCGTGAATATCGATGAGTTAGACTCGTATGTGTGTGTGTGTGTGTGTGTATATATATATATATATATATATATAGCTGGTAAAAATGCCCGAGCATTTTTCTATTTGTTGTATTATTTTATTTATTTTTTTATTGAGACTTGCAGCTTTCGGCCGACGGACCTCCTAACCACTAGCGCTCCGAAACGACCTCGGTGTGTATTGCGATTTCGCTGTTGCGGTCTTGTAAGCCGGCGATATTCGACGGAATCGACCGGGGGGGGGAGAAAAAAATAAATATAAAATTACAATAATTATAATTTTTAATAACGTTTGTAAGTCTGCGCGTATTTTTTTTTTATCGGCCAAACCGTAACGTAGGCGGCGGGGACTATAAAACGATATTCGGTTTTCACGAGTGCTGCTCGCAGACGCCCCCCCGGAGCTTCCCTCCAAAAAACATAGACGCGATTTTTTTTTTTTTTTTTTTTATATACCGATAATTCGACCGGCGCGTAAAATTAAAAAAAAAATAAAATAAAATAATAAAGCCTACCACAAAATATTACAATCGGAAATTGATTATTTTGATCGGGCGCTCGTATTTTAGGATTTTCTACGAGCATATTTTATGTATATTTATGAGCGTCGGAAATATATTCAGGCGAGTCATACAGACAAAACAAAATATTGACATTCGAATCGACAATAAATGAAATTAATAATAAAAATAGAAAAACACACGAACAAGTGAAATAAGAATAAGTCCACGGAAATTAAGCGAGTACCTAAACGCCTGGGTGAGTGTTACTGATTTTTCATTAGCCTATTACTCGATTTTGCGACGTACCCGGACCGCGTGCGTCATATATAAATATTCTTTATCTAGATTTTATTTTTGTTTCGTTTTTTTCCAATACGCTGTTAAAATTCCATATATTTTATTCTATTTTATTAATTTTTTTATCTATATTTTATATAATAATATAATCTATAAATATTATGTATATGTACTATGATTTATGGTGTTTAACGCGTTGTTTATTATTAATGTCCGACGTTCAATAAATAAATAAATTACGATTATTGTTGACTTTGTGAATTCGTAATCTAATAGGTAGGTAATAGCATAAAAAAAAAAAAAATTTTATTTTACTATTTCACAGGTTCTAACGTTTTACAAAAGGCATTAAAAAAAACTGGGGAAAATGATCCGATTTTCATCTAGTTAAACGCCCGTTAGTGTTATCTGTTATCTTATCTAGATAATTTTCTAAGTTATCTGCGCAAAAAACACAGAGGGAAATAAAACGGAAATATATCAGACACGGTCGTATAATATATGAAAACATCCGATGTGGTGCCTACTCCTGTATATATACCCGCGCGATTATAAAAAAAAAAAATACAACCCGACGTAAGAAATGCGAGGGGCGAAAAAAAAAAAAGTGATTACTTATACTAAACAAGGCGTTAAACTATTTTATCTGTAAAATCTTTGTTTGTTTGTATTTTTTTTTTTCTCCACAGACCCCGACGGAAAAAAAAAAACAAACGAATCGTTTGTGTAAATCGTATTTTTTAATTAAACTTGCCGACACTATATAATATTATACACACCCACACACGCACGCACGCATTTAAAAACGTAATACGGGCAGTTTCGTACGAATTGCTTATCGTTTAGGTTGGGAAAAGAAAAAAAAAAACGAAATAATAATAAATTAACGATTAGTCTCAGCACAAAGACGCGCGTAAAAATCCAACGCACGCTGCTCGGAAATGCGCGTAAGTATAGTATAATATTATACGTATATAAAACAATTTTAAAAAAAAAAAAAACGCCCGATAGCGTAACACAAGACGCCTATTTTCCGTGTGCGCACATGTCGAGTGTTTTTTTTTTTCCCCCTTCATATTTTTTTCATCTCCGACGATTAAATTAACTTCGACACCGACGTATAAAACCTATTTAACCCGTCCGCGTCTTCGCCCCCCCCGTGCGTATATTATTCTCCTGTGTGCCCTTCGGCCCTCCGCCCGGTATCCGTGCGCACGATTATCATCGTCTGGTAACACTATAGCCTATGTCTTTTTTTTTCTCTCTTTTTATGCTTACACGACACATCATGACCATCCGGTTTATACATATAGTATATTATTATTGTTATTATTATATCGACACACAGGTTTAATACTATATACGATTTTTTACTCGTCGTCGTCGTGTGCGACTGCCGTGACACGAGTGAGAAAAAAATAAAATAAAACTGGACACATTTCACACCGTCGCGGGCGGTGGACAGTGCGAGTTTCGTACGGGTCGGAAACAAAAAAAAAAAAAAACGATCAAAAGGCGATTCTGTACCGAGTTAATAATTTCGATCGGTTTTGTCATAACGGCTATTATATGGTGGTAACACGCGACCGGGCGACGGCGAAACGGGTAAAAAATTTCAATTTAACAAAACTGATCGAAATGCCGACTATGCCGTTTATACGCGATCGTTATAGTTTGGTTTTACCGCGAATATTGTAGAACCGGTGTACACATATATCGGGTCTCTACTACGATCGATAGCAAATCCTGCGATGTCGGGTAATTATTCCCGGTTTACACCGCACGTTATTACGGAAAGCACAAGGAATTTCAAGATTTCGCCTATCGGATACACCGACCGTGTATAGTATTATACGAAATGTTACCAGAAAACCCGTATGGAATTTCTAATCAAAAACGACATAATTTTTCTATTTTTTTCAAACCAGAAATTCTTTAATGATACGTATATAAATACGGTGTAATACGGTATAATCGTATTTTTCAGGTGATTCTAAATATTTCGGTCCCGTGACCTCGATACCACCTCGGATACGAAAAGTATTATTATTTTTATCTACCAAAAATATACAGCCAATTAATGTTTATTCGAAAATATGATATTTAAATTACCGTGACTTTAAAAGCGATCAAGCGCCGCCTCGGCTACTGTTTTATCGGAGAAAAAACTATAAGTTAAGTCACTGTATAGACATAGAATAAAACGCGTTTAAAATTCTGTTGAAAAATCGATAATACGCATATTATATTTTTCTTGTGTCGATTGATTTTTGATAAACGCATTGTATTAAGTCAAAGTTGTTGGGAAAAAGTAATTTCTCCATTGATAACGAGTATAATATCAGTATTGTACTGCCTATCATAATCGAATCCAGAAGGTCGCGCGGCCGGAAGTAGCTGAAGTTAGTGTCTCCTGAAAAAAAAAAAGAAAAAAAAAAAAATCACACTTCAAGTATATGACGCAAAACTAAAACTAAAACTTACCTCTACGGGTAAGATTTATCATATACGGCGTATTATTGTTATATATAATAATAATATGTAATACGCGTCGATCCGTTTGTCGTCGTCTCCCACAGTAGCTCATAATAATATTATGATTCTACTCGAAAAGACGATTTCTTCTTTGATATTTCGGTTGAATAGAAACCGTGGGGCCAAAATGATTGCTCCGGCAGAATAAAGGGAGAAAATTCAGAATGGTTTTTGGCTTTTGTTGCAACGGACATCATCGGTATTATTAAAATAATTATAATTATATATATAAAAAAAAAAATAAAATAAGAACCGCGACCATCATATAGTGTCGTTTTTTTTTTTTTTTTCCTCTTGGCTACAACGGAGTGGGAAACACGGTCAGCTTCTGGCGACACCGGCAGAGTATATATTCGAGAAATGTCACGTTCACTAAGGTGTACGTTTTCGATTTAAGTGTCGGTTACGCGGATAGGTGATATGTACGTTTTTTTTTTTTTTTTTTTACATTTTCGATCCATACGATTTTATTTTTTTAACCCGAACGAATCAGATCCTTTTCGCCCGGTGGCGTAAAGGAGAGAGGATTAAGAAAACTTCACCAACGGGTAAGAGGGGGGGGGCGGACGGTAGTCGTTTCTAAAAAAAAAAAAAAATTCTCCTCGTACGCCCCAGATAATTTGGCAGTTCTTATTATTTGTTACGACAATCATACCATTTTCGTTTTTTTGATTGATTTTGTTTCAATCGATTTATCATCAAACTTAAATAACGGAAAAACATAATTATTTGTGTTTGTACATCGGCTTTTTACCGTTTGTTTTTTTTTTTTTTTTTTTTTAATGCGATATATATATATATATGAGTATATCATAATATCATAATTTAAAAATGCTTATAATTCGCTTACATAAAATTAACTCGGCATACAAACACAGGTGGTATTGATGGGTAAAACCTTAAAGGTTGTTCGTATAAGTGGATTTATGTGTTGATATTAAAAACGAACAGCGTGAAATCGATCTGGTAAAGCTGAACGCAAATTCTCAATGGCGTGTACGCTTTTAAGACGGGGCCACGCGCGATACTTTTAATTAAATCTAACGTTGAATTATTTACTTTTTACGGTATCTGCGATTAAAAAATATATAAATAATATAAAAAAAACAGCGATAGGGGATCGAACTCCTCTCGTGTCCCCCTAAATTATAAATCTCTTGATTTCGCCTAATACAGGTTATAATGTTGTGTTTATTTTTCACCTGTATTGCCAATGGGTTACGATTATTTGCGAATACCGTCCGGGACAACAGGGCCGCCGTTTTATTATTGAATGCCGGATACTTCATGCCGAAATGATCCCGCTATAACCTGCTATAATTAATTAACTTTATGGAACCGCCGAGAATTATGAAAAATTAAAAAAAAATAAAAAATAATGGACCTTTAAATTATGTAGACTGTGTTTTTTTACCGAAATTAATTGGTTTCCGACAGGCAAACTTATCGACGAGGCATTGATACGGGCGAGCGGCGGCGGGAACTATTAAAGTTTTGACTCCCTGGGGCACGGAGTGTCTAAAGTGTTGACATTAATGTTTTCTCTCCGGATCGCGGCAAATTAAAAAAAAATATATATATATATATATATACGTTTGCACGAAAAATAAAGAAAAAAAAAAATTCGATTTAATAGGTTATAACGAGCGGGTTATTATTTATTATATATATATTTTTTTTTTTTCATAATTTTCGGGAAGTTTTGTTGCGGACCGGATCACGGAATACAAATAAAATACGATATAACAAAAATAGACTCTCCGTTACGTCAAACACATTCGATTGTGCATAATTATCGTTAATACTTTTTGAGAAAAATTTTTTTATATATTTATATAAAATTGCTTTTTCGCGTACGGAAATCGGTTTTTTTTTTTCATACTTCGGAATTCGTGTTTAAATCATGTCCGTCGTAATTCACTCTCGTGTTCGCGGTATTTTTTTTTTTTTTTTAAAGTAACAGATATAATACAATTCGCTACACTGTGTTAATTTAATATTATTTCTCGTCTATTCCGATTATATATTCCGATGATATCTGTTGGAATAAACAAATTGTTGTCTAGATAGAAAAAAAAAAAAAAAAAATACGTATATATTTACCTACCCTTTGAGTGCTACTCAGTGCTACTGGTACGTTTGCTATTATTTACCAAGGTTTTTCATTTGTTTTATTTTTTAGCAGTTGTATTTTTACTACAAGTATATCTTGTTATAAACACAAACGTTGTATACTTTTTCCATTAAAATTTAATTTCGAAAAAACGATATTATTATTAAAACTTCTATAATAGTTCCATAAACACCCGCATCAATATTCATAAAACTGACCGGCAAAAGAATTTAAATTGCAATTTTTTTTTATTTTTTATATATATATATATTTAAATATGCCACGAGTACCGTACTCGAGTTTTCGTCTCTCTTCCTCTCTCTCTCTCTCTCTCTCTCTTTCTCTCTCATCGGCAGCTGTATCTGATAGAAAAATTAAAAACAAATATTACCTACTGTTAATAATATTATAATAATTATTTTTTTTTTTTTTTTTGTCGATTATTTCAATTATATTTGTTTATTTAGAAAACCGCTCTCGTAAATTACGCGCAAACCGAATAAATAATTTATTTTTAAATTACATTTTTAGATTACCATTAATTTCCAATTATATTTTGTCCACCCGCAGCAGCAGGATAATGGTGTTTGTACATTGATTTATTATAAAATATACCGCACTAGAATAATTACAATCGCAGAGTAAATTTTACGTTTTAACTACAAAATATACAGGTCGATTAATGTACATATATACTCTTGTATACAATTTCGTAATATCACAAAACAAACCTACTACGGAATAATATTGTAAGCATTAAACGAAAACGGTTCGTTTATATTTCATATTTTAATTAAGTAGGTAAACCACACGCCTCGCCATACGCAACGCCCCATTTATTCCTTTTGATTTTTTTTTTTCCACTGTAATTTATTGAGAAATTAGACGCGGATAACAAATTTTAGGTTTTTTTCTGGTTTTTTTTTTTTTTTTAAATACGCTATTATAGCTAAGGGAGGAGATCTTTGCGCGACGACAAATGTGCGCGATCATTTTATCGCTATCGATTTAAACTCCCAAAAACCTGGGGGGAGCGGGGAGAGCACTGTGGCTTATCCCTTTGGATAAAAAAAAAAAAAAAAAAACCCCCCCCGGAACGTATAAGAAAAAATTCCCCGGAGAATAAGAGAAGACATATCACGTCGTTCTGCGTACGCCGCGAGACGAGTTTGGAATTCTGTGCGAAAATAGTTACCATTTCGCATTTCTAGTTAACCCTCTGAATAATTTAGGAGGAGGGAAAGACCAAAAGTTTAGAATAGCTGCGTCTTTCTTTTTCTTCCATAACTCTACGCGCGCGCGCGTGTCGTCGTCGTCGTCGTCGTCGTCGTCTATGTTTGCGCTTTCTTAATTAAAAACCCCATGTCGTTCGTATATACACCGCGATTTAATAGTCCCCGTTTCCGATTTCAACGATTCTTATTTGTTTTTTTTTTTTTTTTTTTTTTTTTTTTTTTTTTTTTTTTTTTTTTTTTAATGGCCGTACCAGCCGGGGACGGAGTGATTCGAATGTAACATTCCATCGGTATTCAGTAGTTTTAGTATAGTGTGTTACGTTATTATGTATACGTGTTTTTTTTATTATTATTATTACACATTCGCGTTGAACGAAAATACATCGGTAACACCGTGCAAGGTCGTTGTAAATGCATTTTTAATTGAAACGATGGACAACTGATAAAAAAAAAAAAAAAAAAACAGTCCATAGGCTAAAAATGGACGCGCGTTACGTTAGGTTAGGTTAAAACCGCATAAAACCCGCCGATCGTTGTGCTTCACTCGGTATACGAACTTATTGTTTGTCAAAACCTTAGACTGCGCCGAGGGAGTCATGAGGATATGCGTGTAAACATAAAAAAAAAAAAAAATAAATAAAAAAAAATACCTGAAAAAACCGCGTCGTGTATATACGACCGGGGGTGGAGGTACGTTTTCAATATCGGGTTAGGTTGTACGGCTAACCGGCCCCGCAGTGCACTACGATCCGTTACAAGACACGTTTTTTTAACGACGAAAATAAATATCCAAACTACAAAAACAAAAAAAATTTTACTTGCGTTCCCAATATGTTGCCGACGGCCGTGTAGGGCCCATATAGTTTCGCGTGCGTTTACCGGTCGCGCCGAGCTATATATTATCGGTACGCGAGAACGAACGGCGACTTTTGAACCGCTCCGTATGCAATACATATTGTACACGCTTAATAAGTTTAAAACGCATCCGGTCCGAGCCGTGACGGAATACTGTCGTCTGCTCCGGTTTATAATGAATTATTATTTTTGTGTCGGCCATCGAAAAACTAGGGAAACGCTTCGCGAAAACGACGCTGTGCCCCTCGTCCCGCGTATGTTATTCACAAAACTATTTGAAATTCTCGCGTCGGCTTTGGTCTCGTGCGATTACGCCTTAAAAACGAATAAATCGAATAATAGTGCAAAATTGTGGTTATGTCGTTAATTCCGGAGTGCTGTTAAAAATCAAATCTACGTATACAATAAAAATTATTCATACTTTTATTGTGTGATTTTTTTTTTTTAGTCATTGTAGAATAGTTTAATGATCTAAGTTACAATATTTGTACTTTATTCCGTACAAACAATAAATACATATCAATTTTTGATTTTATTACTACCCTTACTTGCTCTTTAAGTCTAAATTTTAAACTGTTTCAATAACTCATAAACGGTATGTCATATGCCTGTAACTCGTTTCGAATAGGGATTGGGCAGTAGTAATCAGTTACACGTATCAAAATTACGTGAGTCGGTTATACTTTTGCCACTTGTTATCAGTTACAACTCAATTACAATTTCAAGTCGCTTGTAACAAAGGACACACGTAACCTCCTACGTTACAAAAATCGTCAGTGTCCAATTACTATTTTAATTAAAAATTGATATAAACGAGTAGAGAACCCAAACGAAATATTATTTTCAAATTGTAATAAAAACTGAGCAATAAATGCCAAATGACTTATCACTTGCTAGTTGTGCTATCAATTATCGTTTAACTAGCGTTTATTCGGTTTTTTTTCTTTTTAATCTTTATCAATTATTAAATATTTTAGACATAATAAAAGTCGTCCATCATCAGCTCCGGTGGAGCGATTATTATCGATTTCGAAAAACCGCAATTTGGAGAAATCTTGGAAATGTTAGGGATATCGTGATTTTTGTTCGAATTTCTAAAATTAAAAATTAAATTTTATCGGCGTACCCTTGTGTATTTTGTATTATCCCTGCCACGGACGACGCGTAGGTTTGTTTATCGCGAATTTCGGGTAACTATTTTGTTTAGGTTTACTTTTCATATTTTTTTTTTTTTTTTTTTTTTTTTTTTTCTACTGTCTATGTATGGAAATGTTATAGAAAAATAAAAAATTGTCTACAAAACACGGGGAGAAATCGGTGAATTTTTATAAATTCAAACCCGCGGCAACCTTGGTGGATCCAATAAATACACTACTAGCCTGTATAATAAAACGATTAGTTCGTGATTGTGTTACGACTGTCCGTTGTGTGGTATTATAAACCGTCGTGCCCGAAGCGGACGGTCAACAATTAATTTGCCCATTACATCGCCGGCCGGCCGGGGTTGTGGGATACGTCACCATCACTTTGCCGGTACTGTACGTATTATTATTATTATTATTATTATTTATATGGTTTTTTTTTTTTTTTTTTTTTTTTTTTTTTTTTTTTAATATCGTGTCGATTTTTACGTTCGGAATTTCGCAAAGATTTCCGGCGACGGACGACTACGCCCGAGAACCGATAGGAGTAAAACCGCACTGGAAATATAATAATTGCGCCTCCCCGGCGACCGCCACGTGTATTAATATAATAACCGCGGTGGTACGTTACCATAATATTATCGTGCTCGACGTCATATTTTCAACGACAATTATTATATAAATATTATTAAAAAAAAAAAAATACACCTACCCTCGCTGGTCGCGTCCCTCCGCCGTGGTACCCACTCGAAATCTGTAGAGTCTTATGCCGGTCATATATCGTAACAAATAATAAAATGCATGCGGTACGAGAAATAATATATACGTACGTGCATCGTCGTTGTGTGTGCATCGGGCAACGCGAATAGTACTCGGTTTTTTTTTTTTTTTTTATATATATATATAAAAAAATGTTTCTCTCTCTCTCTCTGGCTCTCTCCTCTCTTCGGTAAACCCATTTATACCGAAAACGATTCGTCTCTATGTATTATTATTATTATTATTATTTTATGACCGAACAATATTTTTATTATTATTATTATTATCATCATTATCGTGTGTGTGTGTGTGTCTGTATATAGGTACTCGCGCGTTGTTGTTCTTCAAGTAGCTGCTGCGTTACTATATATTATTATATAATGCATTATATATTATCGTCGTCGCCGTGTTTAGAAAATAATAATAATAATAATAATATACTCCCGGGCTCTGTGTGTATAAATTTCCGTTTTTTTTTTTTTTTTTTGTAATTTTTAATATACGAGAAGAAAATATTACCGGGCGCGCGTTACTATACAGTCGAAACCCGAAATCCGTTGAAACCAGAAGAACATTTAACAATTGGGAAAGCGATAAAATTGAATAATAAACAGCACGGCAACGATTAAATTCCCTAACCGCGTATTGTCAACGTTGCCGGTGGAACGTTTTTTTTTTTTTTTTTTTTTCTTCTCTCTCGTTCCGGAAGTATATTTTTCGCCCCGTATTTTCCCGGTTTGGTAAAAAAAAAAACACGCGTCTTCGAATCGGCGCCACTACGATTCCGTCGTATATGCTATGTTTGTTTAAGGATGATGACTATGTTTTTTTTTAGCAAAAACGTTGGCGTGTGTTGTAACGACCGTGTTTTTTAATTCGTCTTCTCGCCGTCTTCGGTGGTTTATCTGCTTATGCAGATTCACCTACCCTTTGGTAAAACGGAATTGTTTTAAACCCGTCGGACGTTAACCATAATAACGGTTTCGCGCGTATCAAATTGTGAATAATACACGGTATTCTCGTCCGTACGATGACACATGAAGCCCGACATATATTAGTGTTACGGATTAAAAAAATGTTGATGTTCGACGCCGGTAGTGTGTCGGCAGTGCCCCTGCCGCCCCTCTGTGTTATCGACTCGAGTTTTTATCGGCTAATTAGATATGCCCGATCGTACGTATGGAAAATTGATAACACGAAATTCGTTTTCAATTGTGATTTTGCGAGTGGCCTCGTTGATCCATTCATCGGATTATTTTTTCGCGAATTATTCCAACGTTTTACCAATGTCATCGTGCGAACGACGCTTAAATTAATATATTACCCGTCCGACGTGGCTTTTTATTATTATTATTATTATTTCGTTAAAAAATCAATTCGTCTCTGTCTTTCACGCCGTTTGATTTTATTTTTTTTTCACTTAATGTTATACACCGGTCTTGCCTCAATAACGAAACGCATTTTTCGTATCGTGCTGCCGGGAGGAGCCGTTCGATGGTATTTTCGATCGACGTAAAATGAAAATCGTTACGGAAATTTGAAATCGATCACCACCAACGAGATATTAAAAACTCTTCCGCGATTGGTGATTTGCTGCAGGTGTCCATATGCGGCGGCGTCCTATGTGTCTGTCTAAACCTATCTCCATCTTTCCGTTAAAACAATAGACAGTTAGTCACTTCTGGCTGTAATACTCGTGTTTCTCCTATATTACCCGTTAAAACCCGAAATCCTTTAAAATTAAAATTAACCAAAACTCTCGACGTTGGAACTAGTTTGAACGTTCCCCCCCCCCCCAGTTAGAACTAGTCGTGTCTGAAATATATAAATGAAAGCTAAAACTATCTAGTGAAAAGTATGAATTGCCTATACATATTGAGACAACTATAGGAATTTATCGATATTTGAAACAGGATAATGTAAGGTTTACGCAAGATCCGATTTTTAAAATCAGTTTCGACTGGCTCGTTTAAACCTGTGGTCGATTCTAGTTTCGACTAATCAAAATCAGTTTTGTCGAAAAGAGTTTGCGAAAACTACTTTTGACTAGTTAAAATTGGTTTTAACGGATTTTGGGTTTTTTAACTGTAACATATATATATATATATATATATATCAACAATAATCGCTATGTTATTATAATTGTAGAGTCGTGAAAAAATATCGATTTATAATACGGTCACTTAATATTATAACGACGTTTTTTATACACAGGTCGTTAAAATATTATAATAATTATCAAATCGCGTATAATTCTCCTCGTATTTGTATTATGTTAATTGCACGAATGATAATTCGTCGTTAAAGATATCACAAATCGATTTCGACTCGGTCCGGTCGTAAGACGAAATAACATTATAACCTTTCGTTTAATATATAATCGTCAACTGTTCGAGCGTTGGTTTTTTCAGTATGTTACGTTAAGTATTTTTTTTTTTTTTTTTTTATATATATAACATTTGAAATAAATAAAAAAAAATGGTTTCTGTGTATACATTCGCAGATAACAATGTCGTTCTATTCTTTGTGCGCCGCATACTTTAAAAATAAAAAATAATAATAAAAACGTTATAATTAATAAACAAGTAATAATATGATAATATTCCCGTTTCCAACGAACGAATTTTATTATATTATTTTTTTTTTTTTAATCTCTGATCGTACCCCGAGGAATGTATTGGTTTTGCTATGCCGACGTCTCGTTTTGTTATCTGTATGTTTATAACGATTTTTCTACCACAGGGACCTTTGATCGATTTTGTTTCTGGTAGCGATTTCGTCTCTAGTCTGGCGCATCAAGGGGAGGATGTAATTTTTTTTTGTCATTTTCCTTATAGTTTTCTTAACATGGAGAAGAAACGTGGGAAAAACGAAAATATTTACGCATTTTGGTTTTTTGTTCTAATCCAAGGAAAAATAATCGTTGGTTGAGGTCCGAAACTTTCACCGAACACTTATATATTATAGGCATTTTTTAGGCGCTGTACTGCTTTCAAGACATATTTTTTTTTTTTTTTTTTATGTAGATTTAACAAAGCATGTTTAAAATCGTTGGTGATTGTTCTTTACTTTGCTGCAATAATAATAATTCGTCATTACGTATAGATTTAAAATAAAATGATTGCCCGCCTACAACAGCGGGGCCCGCCCGTGGTGCGGTGAACGTGGGATTTTTTTTTTTTTTTTTTGATTTTTAACAAACACACGGTACCGACACGAACCCGTATATTTATTATTTGACGGTAGTTCATTAGGAATTTAATTGAAACGAGTATGTGGTGTGGCGGCCTATAAGTATGATTTAATACTTTTGACGGTTTTATGTATATATCGGATCCTTGAATCGCCTTTAATTTGTATGATTAAAATATTGTACGAATATTTAATTAAACGCAAACCGTAGGTATTATTTGCCGAATTGTGTACCGTTGTGTGTGTTTTGCGCGTATTTTCTGTTCCGAGCGGGGCGAAAGAGATCTTATGCAAGTAAACCCCCACCCCCCCGCGTGTTTTCGGTTAGCGGAAAGGTGCCCGGACAAAGGCCGCACGGCCGATAAAAATCGAATTTCACAATTGAGAAAACGAGAAACGAAAATACCGCGGCGTGTTGTAAATACGAATTTGCGTGGGACAATAAAACACGGTCGTCGCGCCCGGTATACAAAATGCACGCACGTCTAAACAAAAAGTCACATTAGATACGATTATCTCTACTTATACAGTCAAACATGATTTTAACGCGTATTATTCGTGTAACGCGGTCGTGTTGTTGTCACTCACCTCCGGTTCGTCTTTGGCGCGCGGCAAATTCTGTTTCGTTATCGGTGTAGAGGCCGTCCCCGTCGGTTTTGCGTTTATTATTATTATTATTATTATTATTATTATTATTATTATAATCGCACGCGAAACGTCTTCAAATCGCCACGGCGGGCGCATGAGATTTTTCGGGGGTTACGCCCGACGACGATGATTTTCTTCCGGGGCGGGCACCCCGGTCGCGAGTCGTCGGGGGGAACGTTCGATTCCCTGTCTGTCCGAGGAAAATCGTACTTGAAACGATACGATTTACACGCGATTCGGACGAGAATTTTTTTTTGATTCTCTCGGCCGACACACACACACACATATATATATATATATATATATATCTACAAACACGTAGCAATCGTTGTTGTTTTTTCAACTGTTCGACAAACCGCGATTTCCAATACATATGTACTACAGACAGTATTTGTGTGTGTGTATAAATATTTTACATTTTAAATCATTTCACCGCACGTCGAAATTGATTATAACAAAGTGGAAAATATACGGACTGTGTCCATATTTGAATAGCAGAGCTACGACGTATGTGTACATATAGGCATACACGAACGCCGGTTGTCAATCGCTATCAAAATGTAAGTAAAACGTTCGTCATGTTTACAATATTTTATAACTTTTTTGTGCGTCTGTTGGTTTTTTTTTTTTTTTTTTTTCGATAATTTTATCCCGCCGCGTAACTCGCTATACAATTATTGACAACGTCGTTATTATTATTATTATTATTATTTTTTTTTTTTTTTTTTAGTCGACATACCGCTTGCGGTGTTAGTTATTAGTATCATATGTTTTTATACATTTTTTTTTTTTTTTTTTATTATTATTATTATACGAAACCGATATTATTATTGTCGTCGTGGAATGTCATAAGCGATGGAGTATACCGCGGTTTTCACCGTTATTGTGGTAAGCTTTATTGATATACATAATTGTAATTTTCCTATCCCATAAATTATACACGCACGTATTAGGCACAATTTTTTTTAATATATATATATATAATAAAAAATAAAATAAAATAATTTACCGGCGAATAATAATGTTTTTGCGTTCACTCTTTGAATATTTCATATCTCCCTCTCTCTCTCTCTCTCTCTCTCGATTTCTTTTTCGCCCTATCGTTCCGGCTCAAAAGTTCTTTAAAAGCTTAACCCGTCTTAACGACTTTCTTCGCATCTGTCTCCAGTTCGATATGCACCGGTCGCGATTTCTCCATATTTTTTTTTCCCCCGAGGTCTTTTTTTAATTCCGTCCTACCGACGACACCGCCCCTAACTAACGTCTTCCGTTAACGGAACGCGTACGCTGGCATATCCGAAACGGTCCTTGCCTTTTGAATTTTTTGTCAAAATTATAATATTTAACGTCTCGAACTAAGTAATATTTCAACGAAATTTCATCAGAAAACGTTAAAAACTCTTCTTGTACGCGTTTCCCCCCTTTCCGCCTACAACCCACGACCAATATCCGCGATTTTTTTCTATTCATTTTTTTAAAACTGTTTTTTTATTTTTGTTTTTCAGTAATATAATAATAAATTACAACTTACGTTCGATTTTATTAGATTAAAAAAAAAAAAAAAAAAAAAAAAAAAAAAAAAAAAAAAAAAAAACGTATCTCGTTTAAATTGGAATTCAATTCAATTTTTATTTTTATTTTTTTATTTGACGATTTATCGACGCTTTAAATTTAAAATGACAGCTACCTTCAGTGGACATTCGCCCGAATCGAGGTTTTTTTTTTTTTTTTTTTTTATAATTGCTACATCGGTATAGTTCTATATAATTATTATACGGTGCGAAAATATACGATTTTTGACATTTTTAAATCGCATTTATTACTGTAATTCAAAAGAGGACGAGGGGGGGGGGAGAGAAATGCGGCACACTCTCTTTGTACATATCATTATTATTATTATTATTATAGTTTTGAAGAATTTTTCGGAATAAAAATCGGGGCGGGTGCTTTTGGAATGATTAGGTACGGAGGTAGTTTTCGATTAAAAAGTCGACGAGAGGTACCTTAAGTATAGCCCAAAAAAATTCATATTATAATTTGTATATATTATAGGAATAGATAAGTAGCGGCCCTTCCTTCAGTATATTCTCGAAAAAAAAAAACAAAAAATCTAGATTATTGTTTCCGCACGATTATTCTCGACGAATTATTTTTTGCTCTTCCTGACACGCCGTGAAATATCAAAAAAAAACACGTCGACGGTCCGACCCGAATTCGTAATATTGTTCGTTAATATTTTACTCGGATAATATAACTTCTTATTTACTCGTTCCTTATTTCTTTTTTTTTCTTTTTAATAAAAGTTTCCGTTTTTACAGTCTCGTGTTTTACCGGGACGAATAAATAACCAAGTACCTATACATATAACTGTGTTTTTTTGATTATTGAAATATATATATATATAAATATATAACACTCTCATTGTGCAGTGTGTATCCCGCGCCCAATCTCTCGCCTCGTTTTTATGAGTTTCGTTTCTATTATTTTATTTGCCGTACAATAAACTTTCCGGAGACTTAAATTGCACGTCTCCGTGAACAATATTTACGATGACAATTATTAACGGATACACACGGCCGAGTTCGGCAATACGTTCGCCGCCAATACGGTGCGGTTTATAAACTTTTAAACGCGTCGTCGTCGTAACCTTATGGAAATTTAAATATCGCGCCGTAAAATAATACCGTAAAATTACATTTTCGAGTCCGTCGATAGTCTAGTCGAAATCTCTTTTGCACTCGGCGGGTCTATACGGTCCGATTTCTATTACCGTTCGGTGTACCTATATCGTCATACAATGTAATCTAATCTGGTTCCCGTCCTCCTTTCTCGCCTCGCGATTTCCCCGTAGACATTCTAACTTTTCGACTCGTCGATTTATAAAGTAACTTTTTTCTTCTTCTTTTTTTTTTTTTTTTCTTTTATGAGGTTGGGGGGATGTAATATCTACTACGGTGCGTTTTTTTTTCTGGCGGATTTTTCGTGTTTAGGCGGCAATACTGTGGGGGACGACCGTTCTGGCGGCGACGGAGACAGTGGTGACCAGCAATCCGGTTGCGGTCGACGTCAGCAGTATGATGCCAATCGACGCGGCGAAAAACAACGGCGGCGACGACGACGACGACAGCGGTGGCGGCAGCAGCGACGACGACGATGGAGACGACCCCTTCGTAATGGAAATGTTGGCGGTGGCCAAGGCGATGACCGCGGCCGACCCCGTGATGGCCGGACGACTAGTGAAGGCCCTGCGGACCATGGACAACACCGAGAGGGGCGTGGCCGACCTGTCCGACCAGACGTTTTACGCGTACCTGAAACTGTACCCGGCGTGGCAGTCGTACGCGGAGGACGCCGACCCTGTGGCCCGGGCCCGCAAGTTCAGCGAGTATTCGGCGCTGCTGGACGCGTACAACAACACCCAGAAGACCCTGATCGACGCCATGGGAATGCTGAAGGGCATGCAGATAGTCCTGTTGCCGTCCAACGTGCTCCCGGATCCAGACAGGCGGATCTTACCGGAGGTCAACATAGCCAACGTGCTCGAGGCCCTCAATAAATGATAATTTCGCCGTCTTCTACATTTTATTGTTAATATACGTCGTACTCGTGTCGCACACGACGATTTTTGTTTGTTAAAAAATATATATTTTCATCACAACGATTCGCTACTCTCTCCACACCACTCGCCCGGCCATATGTACTCGTCGTTTAATATTATAGCCCGTCGATCGGTTTGAAACAAATCGGTTCTGTAATTCCGTCGAAACTACGGGCGGTGTTACACACCAGTAGTTTACACGTATCAAAGTTACATGACTCGTAACAAAAGATACACGTAACCTAATATATATATATATATATATATATATATATAATGATAATAATCGTCTCGAATTGACATTTTGGAAATTTACAGTTATTATCTTAATTGAAAATTTGTAAGAAATACTGACCGAGAGTATTTCAATTTGTGATAAGAAACGGAACAATTAGCGAGTATGGTTATTTTTTTTTTGTCTAATGCCAGTCGAGCGATTATTTTCGTTTGCTGGATTTATCCACGCGTCAAATAGATTCGATTTATCCAATACCAATTCACTGCGAGCGCGTACAAAATTTCCCGTGTAAAACAATGTAAATATCAAAAGATCAAA
This sequence comes from Tuberolachnus salignus, assembly GCA_956483605.1. Taxonomy (NCBI): domain Eukaryota; kingdom Metazoa; phylum Arthropoda; class Insecta; order Hemiptera; family Aphididae; genus Tuberolachnus; species Tuberolachnus salignus. The sequence continues at coordinate 44,690,577 of OY101430.1, forward strand.
TTAAAACTTTTTTTTTTTTTTTTTGTCAATATTACTATTCCCTAGTTTGTCTGTCGCACCCTTTCTGCCCATCGAATACTTTGTGAGTGCTACGAGTGCTGCGTGTGTAAGTCGACACCGGGCACAGATTTTTACCCGGAGAATACTCGTAATAAATAATACTAATTATTCCCCTACTATACGGGGTGGGGTGATGGTGGAAACAGTGTTTTTCCGGCCATTATTGTTATGTTTTTTATTTTTTTTTTTTATCCAATAATATTGCGTTACGCGTATTGAACTCTCGCGCGCGCCCCGTGTCCGGAATATAGAAGGGAAGCGTGTGAACCGCTGGCGGAAACTCGCTCGACGGGCAGATATTATATTATAATAACGGGACAGACGGTGTCTCTGTCTGTTCCACGCGTATTTATAAGCGCGCAGAAGATTTATTCAAAAGTGACTTCCTCCCGTCGCCGTCGTGTTTTTTCCACCTAGCGAACATCGTATTATAATTACCCGTGTGCACACAGGTGCTGTACGTTAATAATTACTACGACGATACCGGTGAAAACGGTGGATAACCATGTGAACGCGCGTCTGACAAATTCTTATCAATCGTCGCATCGTCGTATTTGAACTAAACACGAACGTCAGGGGCGCCGCGTCGCGCCGGTTAGAATATCGTCTCCAACCTTGGAAGGAAGGAAAACAAAAAACGCATGGAGGAAACCCGCGCGCGAGGTCCACACCGGCACCGTTTGCATTTCATAATATCTATATATAATTTTCGAATTGTCACATGTTTACGGCGGTCGGTGAATATTACCGGTGAAAAGTAATGACATAGACGGTTTTGATAATATTACCCGCCGTTATATGTATATTACAAAAAAAAAAAGTATAAAAAAAAATCCACTGTTTCGTATTGTAAATAATTACTAACGTTGATGTTTTTACGAATATTATTGTTAATATACGATATATTAAATAAATTCGTATATAAGCGTATAGTTTTTTTTTGATATATTCGTCAACGACAATTTTTTTTTATTATTATTATTATTTATTCGATATAAGCACTGCCGTATGTGTACGCCTGTCGTGCATATTTGATATTATTTTAAATCAAAAACCTTTTTTTTTTTTTTTTTTTTTTATGCGTATCCACGTAGAAAAAGAACTGTCCGATTGAAATATTGTGACGGCCCGTACCTATTTTTTTTTTTTTTTTTCATATCAAATCGTCTGTCAGACTTGAACACACGCGCGCACTTTACTTGTAAATATTGGTTTGCGGTATTTTTTTCCCCTATTCCCCGTCGCGCATACCTACAAGTTATATTTTATTGGTCGTAAGTATATTACAATAATGTATTATTATTTTTGCGAATAAGTAAAAAAAAAAAAAATACCCGGACAATTATCGCGTTTTACATACGTAAATTATAATATTAAACTCGTATTATATTATATAGAGCGTAAAAAATATTTGTTGAAATGAGTCCGTAACAGTATTTATAATAATATACGCGAATTCTGAAATGTAAACGCCAATATTATTTTAAAAAAAAAAAAAAAAACGACACACCTAGAAAAAAATTACATTTCGACAATAAACTCGTTTTTAGTATTTACAATATTTTATTACTTTATACAACTCGATCGATTTATTTGGTTTAATTTTATTTCGTTATTACTTTATTATTCACTGAGATAAGACACTTTTCGATAATATTGTATATGAGTAAAATTATATATTATCGAGATTAACATTTCTCCGTCATCTAGCGGTTAAAAATTAAAATAAATCTAATACAATACAATCTAGAAAATCTGAGTCGTTTGCCACGTGTCTGGTGTTCAATATTATTTCAAATCCGACGAAACACACGAGCTCGTGCTGTCGTAATTTTGACTAACGCCGAGCACGACGTCTCCGTTCGCCATTTTTTTTTCTTTTTTTTTTCTATTCGACCAAATTACATTTATACCGTCAGACGCATTTTCGTATTATTTTTTTTTTTTTTTTTTTTTTTTTTTTTTTTTATGGTCGGGCACTGGATATATGCGATATATCACGTGAAACGGCAAAATATAATATTGTTTCGAAAATATGGCAAATGTGCAGAAAAAAAAAAGACATTACCGCACGAGTATTTTGACGATCAGTGGAATTTTCGTCCTAAATAACAAATCGAATATTACAATAAAATAATTGATTTTACGCTTAACGTGGCTTATATATATATTTTTTTTTTTTTTTCGTCCATCCCTGCCCGATTATATTCGAGCGACGGTGCTTTTCGGTTTTGTAAATTTATCGTCGTTTGTCGTACGCGCGGCGTAAATTTACAAACGGTCTTCTCTCTTTGAGACATTAATACGGAATGAATTTACTGTTAAAAAAAACTGGGGTGTGGGTTTCGATTTAAATACGAAATTTGCCCGGGACAGGTGAAAACGCGGCGAGTTTCCTGCGTCCGCCGCCGCCGCCGTAGTTCCACACACTCGAATCGCGCCGGTGACGACGACAATATCCTTGACAATTACATTTCGCGCCGGACACACGCCAACGGAATACTAAAATCGCCACTAACCCATCATGCCGTTGTATAGCGCAACTTTTTTGTAATAATATATTATATTATGTTTGTAAAAATGTAATCGACAATTTTCGCCACGTTTACCCGACCGGTGCGGCGGCGGTGCGATGCCAACGGAAAACCCATACGACGGGGATTATCGGACGTTCGTCGAACATTTTTTTTTTTTTTTTCCTCCGGTTCGTTATATTAGGACTTGCGCGTATGATTTGAAAATTTAACCTAACCTATTGTTCAAAATCGATCCGGAGAAACCAAATGTGTCTTACCGAGACACAACCCACAGACGCAGAAGAAGACAAGTCAAATTTATCGAGATAAAATTCAATGACAATTGCTCCGAAATCATCCGGTCACAGATATAGTTAACGACGAATATTTAATATATCTCGGACAATTGAGAACACTGGGGATGGATGGAAACGCGCGAACGGTTTAAATAATTCTACAAATGCAACGGTGTAATAAATCCCTACTGAATTAGTAGTAGTAGTAATTCCGGGTAGTAAAACAAGACGCTAAACGTATAAATTTCCGTTATTTAGACAAACTTCGTATAGATTGTACGGTATAATCGCACTGATAAGGACACCACGACGACACAATAGCATATACGTATATATATATATATGTATATTAAACGTTATCAAGATATCAGCATTCCGTTACCACTGGTAATAACCCGACAAATTCAAGTATAATCTGTTACACTCCACACAATCGATCGTTTTTGAATATTTGTGAATATATTGATTTTTCAGTAAAATCCATCCATTAAAAATTAAATAGTCGGCTGATTGTGATTTCGTTGACAACCCTTATTTTGCTGTTTCGCGCGACCCCGGTGTATATTTGTATGCAGGCGCCGCGTTTTTTTACGCGGTCGTAGTGCGTTTTTAACGAGGTTAAGCAAGGTGTTACACCTGAAGGTACTAAAACAACAATTATTATCACCTTTATAAACCGTAATTTCCGCCTAAACGCGTATGTAAAAACCGTATAAAACGGGATTTCAATGCAATAGAATTTTAATTTATCTCCTCCTCCTCCCCCGCATACTTTTTTACGCGATACCGATTGTTGTGTAGTAATGCTGCGGCTACACACACACACACCTTAAGCGACGGAAAATGATGTAAGCGAGTAGATGAAATATAAGGATCACTGAAAAAATCTTTTGAAAACTCTATAGGAACCAAAAGCGTCGATTCACATTTTTTAATGGTTTAATTGGCAAAATAATTTCACCGAGATTTCCTTATAGTTTTCGGATGTATTGTGGTTTTTTTGGTTTTTTTTATATATAATTTTATTTTTTTTTTTTAAACCGGTCGAAATCTGTCGTGAAACCGGCGCGGCGTGGTATAATTCGACGGTCTTCGGGAAAAACTCTAAAATAATTTAATTTTTTCCAGTCTTCTTCGTCGCAACCAAGAGAATAAGATAACATTTGTAACGAATAATTCACTAATATTTTGCATAAATTTTGAATTATTTTTTAATAGAATAATCAATTACAAATCGCACAACAAATTAATTAGGCTTGACCCACTCTGCGAAATATATTTAAATTTAATTTTGCGAATTGTTCTATTTTTCACATAACGACCGATAAAATCGGTTGTACGGATTCGGTCGTTTTACCGTATCGTTTTCGTACATTTTTTTTTTTTTTTTTTGTTACTCGGCGTATTTTTCCCGGCCGAAATTATTCTTTGTTGGCGTTTATCGACGTTTAAAAAAATCGTATAAAAAAAATTATCTAAACAAATATATATATACATTAAAACAATGAACGATTATTATTATTTTTACGATATCCGTCGTGAAATCGGTGTGACAATATACGTCTACGTTTATATTTGTAGAGAGAGAGAAAAAGAGAGTAATAATTGTGTTGCAGTCGTTGTATTCGGTAACTGGTAGCCCCGCGTTTTTTGTTCGACCGAAACAAAAAAGCAATTATTGTTATTATTATTATTATTATTAGCCGTGAAGAGGTAAAACAAGAGGAGGAGGACTCGGTCGGTGAATTTATTACTGCCGCGAACAGTCGGTCGGTCGGTCGACGACACGTGTACATATTATATTATAATAATATTTCAAAAAAAAAAAAAAAAAAAAAACCGATAACGACGCCCCATATTTAAATTAGTGATAAAAGCGCCAGAAAAGTTCAATATTATAACGAAACAAAAATATTGTTATGTGACTGAGACGAAAACGTTGAATGTTTTACAATTTACTAAAGTAAAACAATTTTATTATTAAAAAAAAAAATATATATATATATATATTGTAGAAAGAGATCGGGTCCTCTAAAATCAATCGTCTCCAGAACTGTGTTCCTCTGGCCACACCTTCCAAATAATCTGGACTCGCGCCTGATTTAATGCAGGGCGAGGAGAATTTGGAATTTCTTCGGCAATCTACATTCTTTATTTATTTATTTATTTATTTTTTTTTGAAAATCGTGAACATTTAATTTCCAATGTAAGTCAAAAAGTAGAACGCTGCGAATCGTGAAATGTATTAATGTAATTGTTTTGAAGAAAAAAAAAAAAAAAAAAAAAATTCCCAAACTTCTCGCTAAAGACGAAAAGAAACTAATATAACGAGTACACACAAAGTAAAAATAAAAGAACACGATTTGATTTTTTTTATATATATATATATATTTTAATTTGAAACGTATATAACTTGATTTAGTTTTAGTAAATAAAAAAAATAACACACTATATTGTTATTGTGGACATATTTACATCTTTTTTTTCTTCTGCCTAATTATCCAATCTTTCGATTTGGTTGTCTGTGGTGCACCTCTCCGCGCTTATCCGTCAAAATCCGTTGTTGCTCTTCCGATTTCCCCTTCAACAATAACTTTCGATTACTTCACTTAACTCCTGCGCGTATATATTTTTATAAACAGGCGATTGGACGAGGAAAGTATATTTGGTTGGAAGCGAGTAGCCCGTTAGCAGTCTTCTACACTCGTGTTTCGCGTAAACCTGCAGACTTTAGGGGGGCAGTGTACACCCCAGCCACCCCCCCAGTGATCGTCGATGAGTGTCTGTCTGTACACCGATTCCCGTCAGTGATTTATAACCTCCGGCAGTGACGGATTGGCCCGTTGGGAAATCGGGAACGATCCGCGATGGGCCGTGGGCGGGCTATAAAATGATTACAAATATTACCCAACACTGCATATTCTTTTAAATGTTTTAGTGTTTTACGATAATATTAGAGAATTTAATATTATGTTCGGGGGGGGGTTTTTTTTTTTTTTTTTTTTTTAATAATAATAATTCGAATATATATTGTTGTATTAAATTAATTCACTATCCGGGCGTAAATTATTAACAATTTCAAAATTGTATCCACTAAAAGATGCTTTGTTTGTCGATGTTAAAAAGCAAACATTGATAATATATGTTTGTTTTTGTTATTCCGTGCAAAAAAATAATGTAATATTTATATGTACGCGGGTACACAAATATTTGCGGACGGGTACCTTACATAAAAATGTTTTAACTTTGCCAATAACCGCTGAATAACCTATCTGTAGGGTATTTTGTTGGCATTCACATTGACTAGGGCGTATAGAATTTTAGTAGCCACCGCCGAAACTGTGCACCGGTGGTCGCGATTTGTTCTTGTGGTCCGTGGGGGCCCCGGATTGATTCGTGAACACATCCGCGGAAGAAACAAAAGTTCCGCCAATCGGCGCCGGGTTTGCCATACCATCCGAAAGAACGCGGCCGTACAATATTTTATACGATGCCGTGTTATATAATGAACGATTATTAAAATAGGTGATTATTATATGACACGGCAGACGACGGACATGCTGCTGCAGTCCGGCTGTAATTTTGTGGTTAGATGGTGCCCCTGCCGGGGTCGGTTTTGTTGCGATTCTCGTAGACGCGGCGTGACGATTTTTTAGATGGTGGTGGCTCTAAAAACAAAAACGAATACTAATAATAAAATGCCGAGCGTAGTTTTTTAACCGGCCCGGGTTAAAATAACGTTTAAAATAATATCACATCCTTATGGCGGATTTTCATCCTGTCTGTCCGCCGTTCTCGTGCGTTTTTAATCATTCGAGATTGGGTGGTCCCGAGATTAAACTGATCGTGTACGAATGGCCAATCGGCCGGCCCGAGACGGTTTTCCGTAACTTACGTCAGGCGTTCTATTATGAGTTACGGAACAAATCGGTAACGAGTTACCGAAAACATCACCTAGTTGCGCGGTAACTGATACTATCCGAGGCGAAATATTTATTGGAAAAAAATACCAACGATTTTAATTGGCGTATGCGGTGGTGTTTTTATTTTTTTTTATTTGTATTATTATTATTATTATTATTTTGTTCGCACTTTATATTCCATGTAAACTAACCGATTCCGCGGGGGGGGGAGGGAGCTATTTAAAATATATTATATTTATGTATATTTAAATATTTTATATCGATTATAATCGTATACGAGAGTGTTATATTGACAAATCCGTTTTGATTTGTGTGTTTGATTATATAGTGCCGTCCAGCAATCTGTGGAGTGCAAGACTGAGACATCAGAGACATTTGACGTTGGACAAGTCGCCGCACGCCGAACCCTACATATCCGACGACTACAACATGAATCCGGTAAGAGTTTCGCATTATAATTATTTTTTATTATTTTTTTTGCACAATCCTTCTTTCCCTGATTGCACGCGATAGATAGAACTGCAGTGACGGAACCAGATAATATTTTTGTAATTCCGAATCACTCGCACTTGAATTTTGGGCAATTTTAATTTGTTGATGAAAGTCCTCCCAAAACGTAAAGACGTTTATAATAAAAAATAGGTTTATTATAATACATTTCCGGTCGGAATTATTCGTTTTTATAATATTATTTTAATAATTTTTTTTTTTTTTTTTTCGTAAAGAAATTGAGCTTTTTTTTGCACAATCCTTCTTTCCCTGATTCCATGCGATAGATAGAACTGCAGTAACGGAACCAGGTGATATTTTTGTAATTCCGAATCACTCGCACTTGAATTTTGGACAATTTTAATTTGTTCCGTTGCCGTTCGGGCATTTGACTAAAGTGTGTTTTTTCTCGGGTCCGATGAAAGTCCTCCCAAAACGTCTTTATAGGTTTATGATAACGCCTGCATTTCCGGTCGGGTAATGTCGCGTTACTATATAAGTCCGCCGCGATCTCGAACTCGCAATTTTCGGTGCACAAGAACTGCGTGGGCTGCCCAGCGGGGGTCCGGCTACCGCCCATATGAATATTGCTCGCCGCGTTATTGGTTTAAGTTTAAAATTTATTCGACCGGAACGACGAATATTTTCCGTCGATTTGCTAACAAAAGTTATTAATTCATTTCGGGTGTATTATATAAATATTTTTTTATACTTAGGCGTGCGGTGTACTCGCGTGGGATTAGCCGCGTCGCCCGCCCGTCATATAATATTTTATCGTATTTGCACGGCTCGTCGTTCCGTAAAAACATCTTTTGTACAAACCATATACCGGCGGCGCCTGTTTTCTAATATTATAAATAACGTCGTTTAAACGTGTAATGTCCGGCCGTCCCGCATTGTGTTTTGTAGCTGTAACGCGGAAATCTTGAACCTTAAGTCTTTCGGGGGCGCCTCTGGATATCGTCTTAATGAAATGAAAACGTCGGCTATTCATTTGTACAACCTTCCCGCGCGTTTCCTCGGCTATGCCGATTTATAATTGTGATTCGATGTGAGATTTGCATTGGATTTTTTTTTTTTTCCTTCTTCACTTTTTCGTTCTCTTTTACTTGTTAACGGTTTTAACAAGCCTTTTCGACAACGGTAAACGCGCAGCTAGCGTGTCGCGCGACGTCAGTACGAAACTTGGCAGCACGCATGCTTATCGGACGCGTTTATTTGCTCCCTTGTCCCGAAACCGCAAACGTGATGATACTATATTTTTCACGCGAAATTAACAGCATTTTTCCTATTTCCGATGTACTTCTCGCTTGGATTACTTCCAAGTAGATAGTGGTGCTTATATGTATATGCGTTAAGTTCGATTAAAAATACATCGTGCGATTCCGGCAAAGCGTAAAAATATTTCCGTCTATCGAAAACTCTGTGAAATGTGTTGACACGTTTTTTCGACTTTATTATTACGTTAAAACGGATTAAAACGTCGCCAGATCGTCGTGACGAGGCGGTGAAATGAGAGTAGGTTTTTTTTTTTTTTTTTTTTAAATGTCTGACATATTGTTTTCTACAACACGCGACTTCCTTGTTATATTTATATTGCGATTTTAACAGCGCGTTTTAGTGTGACGACAACGACGTTGTTGATGAAATTCAACCGGTCCGAAAAGAAAATCGCCGAAGAACTTGCGGTTAGATTTTAATCGTATACATAGGGCAAAAACCGCATATGAAGAGCGAACTTTGAGGTAAACGACTTCCCCTGTAATCCGATAACAATAGTCGCTGTATAATATATTCGTTTAGGCTTGGGAAAAACGACACTTAAAAACAATATATACTCGTGTATATATATATAAAACACTCGTAATATATAATTTACTCGTGTGGGCAGGTACATCAAGTACGAGAAATTTGTATATCAATGTATTTGTCTATTACAGTGGTTCCCAGACTGTGCACCGCGGTGCCCTAGGGGAACCACGAGCCTATACCAGGGGCACCACGGCCTATACTAAAAAAATATATATATTTACAATAACCTAACCTAAGCAAAGAATGTATTGGTTGTATTATGGGTGTGCGCATTGTTATTCTGTCTGTAAATAACTTTTCGACCAAAAACTCTTGGTCCAAACGCCAATAACGTCAGAGCTGTCGTATCCGGCGAACATTTTGTCTAGTTGGCATTTAGGAGGTCAATTTTCGATTTACAATTTGACTTTAAAATTGAAGAAAACCCGTATCATAAGAAAACGCTGCAAATAAGTAACGGTATTTGTTGATTTCGACTCAGTATTTCTATTTTATTTTTTTTCAGCACTTTCTAAATGTGGTGCAATTTAAAAAAAAAAAAAAAAAAAAAAAAAAAAAATGTGACCTTAGTTTCTTCATAAGTTGAACTAAAATGATACAGAAAAAATTAAGTGTTGTGCCGTTATTTTTTCTTATAAGCTTTTTTTTAGATTAAATTTCCTCGTGGTTTTCGCAGAAGGGCACCGCCGTTTAAGAAGATCGGGAACCAATTGATTATATCTAAACGAAAATGTTTTTTAATTGTTAAGGAATCCGGATCCCGGATTTATTTGAATAGTACATAGTCAACCCAGTGCCCGTAATCGACAATAATAGTTCAATGCTGCTGTGATATTGCAACGTGCATACATGATATTAACTCTGTTTTCGTATCGTTTTCCTATTAATAAATTTATGGTTATTTCGTAGTTTCATTTTTTCCTAAACGTCTCGAATATTATATTAATATTATTAACTATTGTTGACTACGTACAATCTTGAATCAACTCGGGACTCGACTAGTGCGTAAATAAACCCCGGGGACCCCAACTCGGAACACACTTTTACGATTAGTAAAAAAAAAAATGTTCCGATTTTTCCACGCCGTATATAAAAACATGCGGATTTTCCGTCCGGCGGTACTCGACACGAAACATTTTTCTAAATTCTCAACGGAAACAAAAAAAACTAACACACCGGTATTATCGTTGCCAGTTTACCGAGCGCCGCTCTGAATCGTTTTTTGATCGCAACTATTTGACAGTTCGATTTGCCGTATATATAAGTATATTTTTATCGATTCCCCGACTACCCACCTACGACATAATGGCCTATACGTAGGGCTGTTCGATTTTTTTTTTCCATTATAGATTGTTTGTTTTTATGGACAACTAATCGAGAACAACGATTAATTGTTGCTTGCGATTGAATCGTTGTTTCGGTAAACGCATTTCAAATGCGGGGCGATTGTATACCGTCGCCTAATCACCTCCATATATTAGTGTCATTGATAACAAACGATTTTAAATAGGGGCCGCCAGTGTCTCGGCAAAGACACAAATCTCTATATTTTATTATAATATCATGCCAACGAGCAATTATTTCGCATTTTTCTTTCTTTTTTTTTTGAGATTTTCCCGGACCACGAGGTTATTTTATATACGTTTCGGTTTAAACCCGAAATCCGACCAAAACTAATTTTCACAAACCCCTTTCGTCACAACAGGTTTTGTGACTAGTTACGACTAGAATTAATCGGGACCACCACCAAACGCTGGGACTAGTTTTGACACCAACTCTGTTTTTATTTAGAACTATAGTTTTGCCTGAAATGTATTGACGGTGACTAGAATTATCTAGGGAAAAGTATGCATTGGTTACGAATATTAGAATAAGTCCGTTATTTAGACATTTATTAACGTTCGGAACAGGATTATCTAATAGTGTTGTTGTTTGTTTCGGAACAGGATAAAAAACTATCGTGTCGTTTAGAATTTACACGGGATAACAGTATTTTAAAAGAAATTTCGATCAACTCGCCGTCATTTGAATTAACGGTCAATTCTAGTTTTTAACCGTTCGAGACGAAATGGGTTTTATAGAAACAAGCTATGACTAGTTGAAACTAGTTTTGACGAATTTCGGGTTTTTAAACCGTTAAATATTGGAAAAGCCGCCCCGCCGCCCCCTGTTATGGTCGGAAAAATTATATAATATTTTTTTTTTTTTTTTTTTTACGACGCGGCAATGCTGCGCCCGGTTTTTGGAGTGTTCCGGCGCGCGACCGCTCGTGTACCCCCGTCGCGGGCATATATTTTCTTTTTTTATATATTTCTATTCCTTTTCCCCGTGTACTCCCGATAGACGTTCGCGTACATTAAATACGGTATATAATATACGATATATATAATATTTGTATACGTGCTGCCGTCGTAGGCGTGCCTCACGAAAAAAAAAAAAATATAATATTACGATACGAAGACGATAATATAATGCGATACAGCGTGTATATACGCGTGTGCGCGCGTGTGTGCGGCGGCGTGTCCGTACGAGTTTAACAGAAGTTTTTTAACATCTTCTCATTCAATTTACTGCACTGTCGGTGGTACCCGTCTCCCACTCGTATATAGATAATAATATATAGTTTCACGCCGCGTTTATATTACTATTATGTATTATAATGGGATTCCCGCGGATATCCGACGGACGGATAGCGAAAGAAAATAAAAAAAAAAAAATAAAGAGAGTACCCCGCCGACTGTTTTGTGCCTAAATAAATACGCATAGTCGTACTTGAACATCGACCTAAACGTATTACGTATTTATAACGCGGTTATGGAATTGCATATACACGTAGAAATGAATAAAAAAAAAAAAAAGCACCACCAGTCCGTTGAGAGTGTTGTTCGTACACCGTGTTTTAGCGAGTAAGGCAACATATTTCGTTTTTTTTTTTTTTTTTTTTTTTTACCCTATTGAGTACGGGGGACTCGTGAATGATAATGTGAACCGTGTGTCTAACGTTTTTTTTTTTTTTTTTTTATATATATATATAAAGCCGGCATAATTTAATCAACATAAAACGAAATAAAAACTCGAACTTTTCAAACTGCTATAAATAGCTTAACGATTGTCAGAATGTTTCGAAAATTGTTCACGTCTAGAAAGTGATAATATAAATATTCAGTGGAAATTCCTAGTCTACGGTTATTTTTATAACTAAATTACAACAACGAAAAACGAAATCGAAGAAAATAATAGAAAATCGTTATTGCACAAAAAATATTCCCGGTTTTTTCTAAGGGAAATTAAATGAATGACCTTCCCGATGCGCCAACTAGATCCAAATTGCAATAAAAAAAACACTATTTACGGTTTTTGATTGAAACAGGAATTCTGGTAGAAAAGTTGTTCACAGACAGAAAACAGGGCGGATCATAGTAAATTCGCTTTGCCTCAGAATCTCAAATATAATGGAATTTAACGATATGACGGAAAACGAAATTTTTGCCGAATACTTCACCTACACCTCTTTTCTAGACGTGGTAAAATGTTCAAAACCTTCTGGTAATTATTCACTATTTGTGGCCATTTAATAATTTTCTAAGTATTTTTTTTAAAATTTTGTTTTGTTTTATGTGAATAAAACCGTTTTGGCCCGTTGAAAATTGCACACAAAATTATCGTAATACAATAATTTTTATCATTTTTTTTTTTTTTTTTTTGCAAAGTTTAAATTTTGACGGAAATCGTATAAATCGTTTGTGTTTTGCTCCCGTGAAAATACAAAAACCACCGACAGTTATTGTAGTTAAAATCGAATACAATTTTCAATTTGAATTTATCTAAACACTCATAGAAACCGTTTCACGATTCGGTTTTCACTCGGAATCGTTTTTCGTCTAGCGGCGACGCGCGTATAGCGGATATAATTTATCCGATTTCCTTTTATATATATATATCCTGCCTTTGCCCGGTTTTCCTGATTTTTTTTTATGATTATTATTATTAATTATTTTTTCTTTCGCACACCCGCCGTCTCGCGTTCCCGTAGATTTAGTGGGCATCTCACGACCGCATTTTAATTACGAAAATTACCCGGAGGATTGCGTGTAGGGCCGGCCGCCCCGCCCCCTGTTATTATTATTATTATTATTATATAATACGTCGGTGTATAATAGTAAAAGGTTATAATGCCGGTTGCGTTTGTAATAATATGTAGAAATGTGTAATGCACGAGTAGTAGTGTACGAGCTCCGAATCGAAATAATAGTAATAATATACATATATATGCACGGCCGAAATTGCTCGCTTGCTGCCCTCGCCAGAGCCCGATTCCCCCGGCGGCCGGGAGCTTTAAATTCATCCGACACCGCGATCGGCGGGAAACCCGATCGGGTTTTGATACGGTATATTTTACGATAATCGGCGTCGAGACGTGTCCCGGACACGATATTCTTTTGTCTCTTATCTATTCATCTAGCTGTCCACTGCGATATCTATCTGAAATTCATCCGAGATTCAATACAAAAACCAATAGTCTTCTAGATTAAAAGAAATATACCCAAATCGCGCGTTTTGCCTGCCCACCGTGTATTTACTGTTTTACATTTAGTTTTGAACAGAATTATTTATTTTAACCGTTTTTACATTTTTATTACCCTGCAACGATAATCGAAAAAATAAAATATATATCTTTTTTTTTTTTTAATCTAGATAATTTCAACCTATCCGTGTAAACAAATTACTACGGGCATTTGATTTTCCTATAAAAATTGTATTCTCTACAAATGTGTGCTAGATGCTTAATATAAAAAAAACCGTGCTCGTATTAAATCAACCGTTGATTTATCAAGACGATTATTCATAATCTGTGGGTGAACCTAAGAAGACACAGTCCCGATTTATAAACTAAGGGGCCGCCGATACCACCCCTGTTGCCACTATTGGCGAGGAGAGGCGACTGAATGTCGTCGGCGTTACGAACCACGAGGGTTCGAGATTCGTACCAAAACGTTTCTTTTTTACATTATCGTACCCGAGCAAGACCGAACCTCCTACCTTATAAAAAAAAAAAAAAAAAAATAGTTTTTGTGCGAATGTTGCCGTTCGGCGGAACGTTTTCGCCACGTGGCCGTTGCCGCTTGTCCAGCTCCGGAAAACGTTCCGGCGGTCGCTGTTCGTCTCAAAATTACGATTTTCATCGGTATTTCGTTAGATTCGATTATTGGCAATTTTCGGCTCGATTTTCCAACAGTTCGCAACATCGCTACCCGGGGGAGACCATCGCGGGAAACGAAAGCCGTGGTTTTTTTTTTTTTTTTACGATTTTCATCAAAATTTACATTTTAAAAAATCGTACGTTGTACGGTTAATCCGATACATTCGCCCGGAATCGAATAGCCCGGCGACTCGTCTTGCTTATTTTTTTACTCGTCAACCCAATTTTATTTAATGGTTATAATAATTTTATCGATAATTGTCAATTGTCCCGGCCGTTTTTTCTCGATATTGTTTTTATTTATACGACGACGGTGTTAACGGGAATCGGACGGACGCGCTGTATACAGGGTGATTATATCTACAAAAAAAAAAAAAAAAAAAAAAAATGTTTAATATAAAATTATTTGAAAAAGTCGAGAATGCCTATAGGCAACAAATCGACGTGCGGTTTGTCTGTTTTAAAGCGTACGGAATTAAATGCCGTAAAGAAATCGTTGCCCGACGAAATAATAAATGCTATTTTTAGGAGAAAAACCGAAACCGAAATCCGAATATACCCCGGTCGGTTAACAAATAATAAAAAAAAAAAAATCACCCTGTACGTACTAATGTATTAATATTATTCATACATGCAATTGTTGTGTAACTGCCACGGTTCGTTACCGTTGGCGGCCGCGTAGTTCAAGGATTACTCGTTTAATCTTCTTTTGGTCCGTCAAAACGCGTCGCCCTGTATATATATATATATATACACACTCCGTTGTATTATTATACAATACGACGAGCCGAATATTTTTTTTTTTTTTTTTTTATTCAAACAGAAAATATTCCGTGAATAGTATTATTATTATTATTATTATTACTATCATTACTACCGTCGTGTCGTAGTTATTGTGTCGAATATTCGTCTTTACGTATTGATTGATATACAGCAGTAGTAGTAATACCGCGGTGAATTATAATAGAAACGGACGACGACGACGACGACGTTCATTCCGTATATATATATATATATATTTAGGCATAGCGGTTACGCAACAATTTTCGACTATATCCAATTTCATAAAAAGAATGAAATAAAAATTCAACGACAAGAATATTATCGTTATTATACAGCCATCCGTCTGTAGAGATTTGTTATAACAGAGATCCGCGTCGCGGTGTGCCGTATGAAATGTCAATTATTATTATTGTCGTCAAGCCCGTCGTCTGTCCGTTTTTGATACGACGAAAAAAAATTTAAAAAATTTAAAAAAAAAAAAACATTAATAACGTTTAAAATTTAATTCAATAAAAGATATTACCGGTCGCCCGTACGGCTGGGGGAGACGTCGGGACGGTATGGGATATGCAAACGGGAATTGTAATTTTTTTTTTTTTTTTTGTCTGTACGCAATGAAAAACGATTCTCAACGAATTTCGGTTAAGCACGTTTTTTATTTTTAATAACGTGATTTTCACGATTTCCGGCAAAATTTGCACTTTAAACGTTTATAACAAACGTACATATGTTCGATATTTGTTGTACGGGATACGGCAAACAGACAGTGCAGTTTTTAAAGGCTATTAAAAAACGAAGCAACTTACAGAAACGAGATTTATTTTATTTTATTCGGTGCCGTTTTATCCATCGAGTTTTGAGAATGACATCAAAAAGGTGATGATGGCCTCCAACAGCGCTATACATTGATAAAAGCGATTTTTGAATTTATCAGTCGCATTTTTGCACATCTCGACGGGTCCTAACCTTAGGTTATTTCCTCCCGAATTAGATCTTTGAGCTCTTCCAAGGTGGTGAGGCCGATTTTTAAAAACATTTTCCTTCGGGTAGCCTCGCGGGGAACATCTGTCGCAGTTTCGTCATTGAAACTCGAACAGTATGGGCCGTAACTCCATCCTGTTGAAACCAGATGTGTCTCCCAAATTTGCTTTCTCACTTAGTTCTTCCAATGGAGGTTCTAGAAAATTTTCCAACATGGAAAGATATCGTAGAGCGTTGACAGTCACGGTTTATCCGTTCTTTTCAAAACAAATAAGGCCCAATCATACCAATTTTGGAAATCGTACACCATATGGGGTGTCACTTTTGAAAAATGAAAAAGTGTCTCTTGAATTTGCCTTGGGTTATTTTCAGTCCAGTATCTCCACTGAGATGAAAGTGGCCCGCCTCGTCACTACTGAAAAAAGTCGACCTCACATGGATCCGGTTCAACATTTCATGGGAGCAATTAAAACTTCAAAAATCGCTTTCATCAATGTATCGTTACTAGGGGGCCATCATCATCTTTCCGATATCATTTCAAAAATGCATTGTCTGTTTCGCCACATCATGTGCATATGACCAAAAGAAAAACTTAAGATGATACTTAAAGTGCCGAATTCCCGAATATTTTTGTAAAGCCGTTCAAATCGAATCTATACTATAGTGTTGGGTCCCGGGCGAGTTTAGAAAAATAAAACTGCTAAATAACAGATTTATTAATAGGAAAAATGTGCTAAAACAAAAATAGCAACACGATTTATTCGTTTCTCGGTGAATTTTCCACAGCGCAAAAAAAAAAAAAAACTTAACTATTTAAATAAACTCTGGGCCCAACTAATGTACTATCAAAATAAATCCGAGGCCTAACTCGGATGCGCCGTTTAAAACGGTTATATATATAACTCGACAAAAACCAAAAAAAAACGCCAGAATGTTTTTGAACATTTTACTACGTATTATATAATTGTCTGAAATTTCAATCGGTGTGTGTGTGTGAGTAATTTATATATTTTTTGTACCTACGCGACCTAACCGAACGTTTTTTTGTTTTTTTATATATATATATATATTTATATACTCCAGTTGAAATAGTTTATATTAAATCAAAGACGGTTGTACATAATTAATTTCGTCTGTTGTTGTCGTATTAATTCGAATACGGAGACCGGTCAGCCATTAAAATTCCATTTAAGATTAATAATCCTTTTCTTTTTTTTTTTTTTTTAGCTCTTCGGAATCGTACTGTACCGCGCGTTTAAAAAGCACTCGGTAATGTGTATAAAACAAAAACAAAAAAATCATTAAAAATCGTTTAAAATCACAGTCGCGACGGAGTCGGTCGGCGGACGGTCGCTTTAATAATAATATTCTTCCCGCCAACTTTTCCGCGGCCCGCCCGCGCGCGCCGGATGACTAATTGTTTTAAGAGACGTTATTTTTTTTTTTTTTTTTTTTTTTTTTTTTTTTTTTTTTTTTTTTACCCGCACTCCTCTTCACACCTCGGAACGAGTGAGCGGGACACACTATTATTTATTGTTATTATTTTTAATCTTTTTCGCCGTGTATACTGCAACTTTTTCCGGTAGTATTATTATTATTATTATTATTTTTTTTATTTATATATATATATTACGATTTTCGTACCGATCGGCCGCGTTTCGCGAATCCCGCCGATAAAACTGGCGGTAGTTTTTCCGCACTGGCGCGTCCGCGATAGAAAATACCCAACGGGTTTTCGACCAGGAGAAGACACTCTCTCCGTGCTACAATCGAAAACTTTTCTTGTAGCGTTTGCGATACCGTATTTGACGAGCGGAAAAGGCCATTTGTATTATTGTTTTTATTTCGTTGTACTTTTCTTCCTAATACCGGGGGGGGGGGTACCAGAAAACCTGGTAAAACGCGTTCAAATGTTGACGAAATTCGTAAAAATCACGATAAAACGTTAACTATTTTGTATTTAAAATATCAAATGTTCGGTTTTTACTTGAACTTTTAAAAAAAAAAAATAACGTTCGACCAAACACTCGGGAATCGTATACTTTGTTTCCAACGGTTCATCGTCGTTTAAAATGTTAACCCTGTAAGGGACGAAGTCGCGGTTGCCACAAGTCCGGAATACCAGGAAATATCAGGGGGTTTTGTGTTTTTTTTTTTTGTTTTTACTGAAATATTTAAAATTAAATTTCTAATAATTGTATTGCGTACGCCCGCGCGTATTTTAAGTTATTCCTTTATTTATTAATGTGTATTTTTCCTAAACTCTAATTTTTTAGAAATTTCAATACAATTTGTTGGTTTGTTTTGTTTATCCCGGGCCGTTTTCATGGAAAACGTTTAAAAAAAAACCGTCCGGAACTCGGAAAAACTCGTGGCGAAAAAGCCTTGAAAATACCAACAAAAAAAAACGTCTGTAATACCTATAATATATCTGCACATTGGTTTTTACTATTATTATTGATCGATTTAAATCGAAAACGCTGTCGAGAGATATTCCCTGGGTCCCGGTTCCCGCGTTCGCGTGTTCCTCGCCCTGTATATTATTATTAATTATACATAATCCTTTGGCTCCTGCAGTCGCCGGATATCGAATATCACGCCGGCCAAGAGGTCGTATAATATTATAAGCTCCGTCCGCGCGGTGTAATTCGATACCCGTCGTCGGCCGTCTCTGTAAAAGCGCGTTCCGCCCGTGGATCGGGCCGCGTGTACGCCGGATAATATTATATTATACATTATGCCGGTGCTCGAAATTACCGTACGCGGACCTCCCCTCACGATTACCGACATCGATAAACGTTGTTATTTATTCCGTTTTTTTTTTTTTTGTTTTGTACGCTCGCAGGTCCAGGGCAGAGGGTCCGGACAGAAAACCGGATTGATGGTGCAGGACAACCACAAGCCGGTGTTCACGGACTGTTTGAATTACCAGCCCAGCGTAAAGGAAGAACAGCCGACCAATACATACGTGTTCACCGTGAGTACATTATTTTCTACTGTTATTATTATTATTATTATTTTTTTTTTTTTTACGATAAGTAGCGATAGAAAAAAAAAAAAACGTATCCCCGCCGCCTTTCGACTGGCGAATCGTCGTGCAGACGTGATCCTCGGCAATCCACTAACTTACTAACTAACTATAACACCGGCCGACGAGTTGGTGACACTTTTTTTTTTTGTCAATTTTATTTGGTATATACAATCTGTTTCTTTGGGAACACTAAAAATATTTGCTAATAGAAAAGGTACACGATTATTTGATGAGAGGAGCCGCCCCCCAGTGGTAACACCGCCCTTACTTGAGATTAAATAGTGAGGCGGTCACGACACCATTTCCTTTTGAGCCTTCTAGGGGATTCCCAGGAATTGTGAGAGTGGCAAGGTTTAAAATGAGGGGGTTGGTATGAGAAGGAAGTTTTGAATGGAATCGTTTGTAAAAATTAGCTGCTACTTCGTGGACTGTTTTGATTTTTTGATCGGTATGTAAAGTTAGGTTTGAGATGTACGGTGGAGAATTTGTGATTTTACGAAGGAAATTATTCTGGAAGGTTTGAATTTTATTTGTGTTGGATTTTTTGGCATTGCCCCAGAGCTGAAGACCATAGGTCCACATCGGCTTAAATAAAGATTTATAGATTAATAGTTTAGTATTTAATGGAGTGTGTTGTTGTTGGAAACTAGAGTTTTAAGGATGCGAAGTCGAGCATTTAAGTAAGGCGAGTCTTTTAATTTTAACGTGGTATGACCATGTGAGTCGACGGTCAATTGTTAGACCTAAGTATTTTGCCGTTTGAGAGGAGGAGGTTTGAATGTTGTATGAAGTGATTTGGATTGGTTAACTTTGATACGCCATTTTTTATACCAAACAGCCAGTTTGTGACACTAAAAATGAAAACCTGCGGATCGTGTCCGGTTGTTTTCTTCTTTTTTTTTTTTTTTTCTGTGTAAATTGTAAAAGTTGGCGACTTTTTTGTGAGAGCGCACACTGCAGCGAATACAGATGCACGTACTTGAGGATTGGTACATATTACTTGCTCGTCGATTGTCATATTATGACGCGATTTGGCTTTAAACGCAGACCACGGATTATGATGATGATGCCTGACGCGGAGGGCGGTCTTGGAGATATTTTTTGTCTAGACTCCGTGTATTATGTTATGATAATGTTTTGTCGTAAATACTGGTAAACATCGAATTGGCATCGCCCGGTGTACCGGCATTATTAACGGCGATAAACAATATAATCGAGCTGCAATAGTATTGTTTGGCTCGTTTGCACTGCGGATATTATTATCGTATTCTCGTTATGGAGACCCAATAACGATGGCACCGTACCAAACGATAATTACGTTGTTGTCGTGTGTCCTTTGCCGCAGGTGGCGACGATCGGCTATGAGCAAGGGGATTTTCCCTTTGACGGGAATATCTTCTTTGATATCACAGGCAAAATTCTCCTGTAAAGGACGATCGATTTCGGAGGGAACCTACCGTACTCCGTGATACCAATCGGGAGAATAGGCACAGAAATCAAATTTAAAAAAAAAAAAATATTTTCCTCCGGATCACTTTTGTTACGAAACGTATGTTTATTTTGTTTATGCCTAAAATTTATGTCACGATTACACGATACACGGGAGACGACGACTGCTGACTGACTACCCCGCATACGCGTATTTATCTGCAAGCGAAATCGAATATTTTCAAATCGATCAATTTCGTCGTTTACTAAAATGCCGTTAAAAATTGTGTATACGACGCGCGACCACCGTTTAATAATTCCCAACGGTTGGTATACGCGACACCGCCACAACGGTCATTCGATATATTACGACATTTTTTTTTTTTTTTGTCCCCCGTAAATTATTTTCAAACTTATCTCGTCAATTCGTATCTATACGTCCGTGTCTATTGTATGACTCTTCAATACGCCATAATTCCGTCGTTGGTACTTAAATACGTATACTACTCGCGCGCGCATCCTCGGTAATTTCTTTCGAGCCCGCTTTAGTCTCGTTTTGTAATTAAATACGTATTACAACTAAATGATATATATATATATATATATATAATAGAATACGATTTATGCCGTTCTTCTTTATTACATTTCCCGCGTAATTACTACTCTGCCTCCGCAATACCACTCGGTCAATAAAAACATTTACAACTCGAAATGGGTGGGGGGGGGGAAAAGAACCACTTTGCGTTCGCAATTTTATAGCGCGCAGTTAAGTTTAAAAATTAGTTTAAACGTTTTTTGATTTGTATATTATTTTTTTTTTTTTTTTTTCTATACGTTTTGAAAAAAAAAGTTTCCGAGAACCGCCGACTACGGGGATATAGGTATCGATCAAAGAATAAACCCGGCTATTAATATTTATTATTCGTTTTAATTAGACTTTTTTTTTTTTCTTTTTTTACTAGGTCATTAAAAAATCCACTCTAATTATTTAAACTTTATGAAATATTAAATATTTAATTGTAGCGGGAAAGTCTGAGGTGTCAATTAATTTTGTTATACCCGTCAGACGTCCGTCATCTGTTTCTCCCCGCCATTTTTTTTTTTTTTTTGTTACGAGGATCAACGTTTAAATATACACGAATCGTATAACAATAACCGTACAATTTTGTTCGTAATTTAAACGAAGAACATTTTTAAAAAAAAACAACCACGAGCCAGTTTGAGGGGTCCGTCATTAGTGTCGAATATTTTTTTCTTGTATTATAAATAATATCCATTGTTAGACGATTAATAATCGAATACTATAATAGTGCAATGTTATACCGTACTACTTCCAAAACAAAAAACTTTGCCGTGTAAAAATTACTGTAGTTTTGATTAAAACGTATCATTGCTCCAAATTTAAACATCTGCATTATATAAATATATGCAAATTAAATACTATAGTATAGTTACGAACGTGGGAGTAAATTTGGCCCAGATTTTTGATAAAAAAAATATTAGTAATATATTCAAATTGTTATAAACATATATTAGCCTACTCGTATAGAATTCCAAAAATAAAAGAGCATGTCCATTGCAGCTTGAATTTTTTTTTTTTTACTTCAATATTTTGGAAAATATGTCAAAAAAATAAAAAGCACAAACGCGAACGAATAAACCGCAGTGGAACAATTTTACACCCAATTGACGGTGTACGAATTTTCATCCCACTATTCCCGGGAGAAATGGGAGAGTTTATAGAGTTGTTCAAATCTATAAAAAAAAACACGACTCTGGTTCCCGTGTTTGAGCTCATATTATGTTTGAAAATATATATATATACTATACACAATACGATTTTCAACGAAACGAAAATTGATCAACAATATAGTCGTGTACACGGCAAATATTTATTCATATTTTCGTTGGAAATTCGATCATTATTTATTATGGCGCGTCGATTTTTTTTTTTTTATTTTTTTTTTTCCGCCGCCGCCTCCGTTCGCCGGACGTGACTATAATACGTACATTATAATAGTAAACCGCATTTTCCCGGAGTGTAATAATGATAATAATGTATTATAAACGAGATTCCTCCTAGTGGAAATTACGTTTTCGCGGGCCACTCTCCGACGACGACGAAATATTATCTACAAAACGTTATTCTAGTGTTATATAATATCGGAGAGGAACGCCCGGCGAATTTCGGTTTCGAAACCGCACGGTCTACCTCCGAATTTGACCCTTCCGAAACACCGGCACCGCAAGTGTATAACAATATCTACCCGCCATATTTCGACACCGTCACCTTTCGGCGTCCTCCGGCGGAAACTGCTGCGATCAGGACCGCGTACTTTGGGAACTGTTGCCGACAAACAGCGCGGTGAAAATGCGTAAAAATTTGTGATTTGATACCGCTTTAGCCGCGCCGCCCGTAGTATTGTCGCGTGGTTTTTTTCTTTTTTTTTCCCCGCACGGCATATATCGTTTTGCCGCTTTTTGAATTTCCGGTAACAGTCGAGCCGTAGAAAAAGTAAAACAAGCTGCGACCCGATGGAAATTTGATCGTTTATCTATACAAAGACGGCCAATATCCGTGTGCGTTTTCCAAAACTACTACTTTTCGGCGGGATTAGAGCGTTTAACGAACAATGGACCTTCTTCCAATTAAGACCTTACGCATTACCGGCGTGTCGATAGGGTGATTTCTAGACAAATCGCAGCAGCCTCGATATCGTTCCGATTTCGTATTGGTCGCCGTTCTCGACGCCCGGGCCAATCGCGTCGTTAACGAGAAACCGTACACGAATTCACGAGTTTATCCCGTCGAACACGCGATAATCGGGAAAATCTATTTTGCCGTAACCCTTGTTAATATGTATTGCCGATGAAACAGTATAATAATTATGACTTTTTTTTGGGGTTTTTTTTTTTTTTATATACGCAGGTGAAAGCGTACGACAGGGACCCGGCGGACAACGGTGGGACTATCACGTACACGTTCGTCAGCGCTCCCGGCGAACGTTCAAAGTTCTCCATCGACGCCCAAACCGGAGTGATCACCACCCGATACGTGAGTATAATATTTAAAAAAAAAAAAAGTCTAGTGTTTACATTTTTTTTTTTTTTCGTACTCTCGACAGATGTTCGACAGGGACGAACCCACTCGCGAAAAACAAGTGTACCTGACGGTCAGGGCCACGGACAACGGCAAACCTCACCTGGACGACGTGTGCACCATCAAAGTGACCATCCAAGACGAGAACGACAATTCGCCGGTTTTCGACAAAGTGGTAAGGAATTGGTTTTTTTTTTTTTTTTTACACCAATTGTTTAACTATCGGTATAATTAACTAACTAACCACTCCCCGGTCCGTAAATTAATTACACGAATTTTCTAACGTATCGAATTAGGTCTACCGAGGATTCAACTACAAGGTACAATTGATATTTGCATGCTGCGCCATCATTATAAATATAATTTTTATCATTTCGTCGTTTCACTTTCTCGAATCGCATTGTTATTGTATTATTTTTAATTTTTTTTTTTTTTTTGTCTTTGTTTGCATGCCATTGTTTTGTTTAATCGTTTATATAGATAATGAGTCAACTTACTTACTTATACTTTCTTAGCAAAACAATTGATTTATTTTTTATTGAAAACAGGTACATATTATATACATATATATATTGACGTTGTCCAATCATGTTTCGAATTGAAATATACTTTTTAAAATTAAATTATTGCACGCCGCTCGTTCAAACGTCGTAATATTGACGACGACGAACGGGTTATTTGTAACGAGTGAGCTTAATAACGAAAATCGTATATCGTATTTTTTTTTATTTTTTAGTTTTTTTGTTTTGTAAAATTGCGTATACGATTTGCCGCTTTTAAACGTTCAGTGCTTGTATTACCTATTTAAATTTGTTGGTTTTTTTTTTTAAGAATTACGTTGAATCTGTACCCCAAGACTTGTCTCCCGAAAGCGAAGTGATGAGAATATCGGCCACCGATATCGACGACGGCATAAACAGCGCCATACAATACGACCTGTCGCCCAGAGTGACGGTGGACTCGAACTATTTCCGCATCGATCAGAGCACCGGCGTCATATACTTAAGTCGCGCGATCGACGTAAGTATATTTGTACCTAAAAGAAATTATATACGTGTCACACTGGTCCAACACGATGTGATTTCGTTTTTCGTTTGCCATTTCCAGAAAGATCCCAGCTACAAGTTCAAGATGCGGGCCACCGCCACCGATCAAGGTATAGTCCCCAAGTCGGCCACAATGGATCTGGAAATCATGGTGGTCGAATCGCACAAGAAAGCGCCCACTTTTATATCCGTTCAGCCCGAAGGGACCATTTATCTGCCCGAGAACCTCACGGATTTCAGTTACAACATAGCCACCATCATCGCAGCGTATGTTCGACTATTAACTTTCGGGGGCGGGGACCCATTTATCTCTCCCCTTCTCCAGTTGCACCTAAGAATAATACAAATTTCGATTTTTAATCGACGGTCGTGTATATTATTATGTTACCGTTTTAGATCGAACACGGACGAAAAATCTCTGTTTTTCGAATTGGTGCCCGGCCGGACAGAACAGTCGAACAAACTGAACACGTTCAGACTGGAATCCGAGGGCAACACGGCCCACATCAGACTTTCTAGGCACATGGACTACGAATCGATATCCGAGTACATTCTCAACATCCGAATACAGGTGAGACGATTATGTTTATTTGTGTGTGTGTGAATTATATTCATAGAAAATTCTATTCATCGGCGACGACCGCATACGTATACATATATCCGTATATGTTTACAACGAAATATTTTAATGCGGATTAGAGGTTTACATGTTGTATACGTCGGAATATGCGGAAATGCTTTAAAAAGTATTAAAAAATAAGGGGAATACAAACTCTGGTCTAATGCTCGTCTAAAGTAGGAGTAATACCGACAGTAATCATCGTATATATACTTTGCGAAAACTCGTACGTAGAGGAGCACAGCGGTAGCGCGAATTTTTTGTAGTCTTTGAGGCGAATTGTATGTATTCACTGTTGAATTCGTATCGTTCTTGTTACTGTTGTCGGATTAGATATTACAAAACTAAAAAATAAACGCGCTTATTATTAATTATATTATTCGTGTTGCGGTCTAGCGAATAATACATGTACCCGTCCGCCCGTTTCAGACGTGTAACTGCCGCCACTGTATATACGAGTGAATGTGAAAAAAAAAAAAAAAGGTTAAAAAATTATGTCGAACAACTATATCGAAAATACCTACCGGCGGTGGGAGTATCATTTCGAAAATTAAATTTCTCGTCGACGATGGAGCGGTTTTTTTTACTATGTTTTACTTCCCCGAAAAAAGGTTTTCGAGAAAAATCGAAACTCGTAAAAGAAAATTGAATATTCCATTCCGTTAATTAATCTTATTTCCGCGGAGAATTCCCACTGTGCGTCCGTCCGGGAGCCAAACGACGACTTATAAACGGCACTCTAAAAGGTTTTTTTTTTTTTTTTCTCTCTCTCTCCGTCGGTTCTAGAACAAACACAACCTGGCGGCAGAACACCAGTTGAACATCCAACTGGAAGACGTCAACGACAACATGCCCGTGTTCACCGAGGTGGTGTCCGGGTCCGTGCTCGAAAACGAACCCCCCGGCACCGCCGTGATGCAAGTCCGGGCCATCGATGCGGACTCCACCGTGGCCAACAACCGGGTCACTTACGAACTGGCCGACAACCGCGAGTTTTTCGCCATCGACCCGTACACCGGTAACATCACCACCCTGGTGACATTCGACCGGGAGAAACAAGACGTCTACAACGTCAAGGTGTTCGCCACGGACAACGCGCCCTCGGCCCTCTACACCACCGGACAGCACAACAAGGGTGAGTTAACAAGAGGCGTTTCTTGACATACCGCGCGTCCGGGTCATATAGACAGCGGTGGTGGGCCACACTAACCTAACCTTCCCGATATTATAATGTGTCGTTTGAAAACCCTATTTTTCGAACACTTTTTTCATATTCCGATGTCATTATTGACGTATTTTCTCGTCAAATATCGGTTTATGCCGCCGATACTCGCCATTAGGTTAAGTTGTTAGGTTTCCTCTCGTCCGTTAAATCAGATTTTTTTTCGATTCGACGTTCCTAGTTAATTAATGGGCAAACGAAATACTACTGGACGTTACAATATATATATATATATATATATATTTGCTAGCCGTTTTAAGCTCGTGAAAATGGCACGTAAACGATTTTTCAATGTCACGAATTGTCAATGCTATTAACGAGCCAAACGAGACTATGGTTACCTGCCGTCAGACTTCTCGACACCCCCGTAGGGAAACTCCGCATTCGATCACCGTATATACGTAGACGGATTTAAACGATATTAATGTCGATGGCACCGTCCGTTGTTTTTCCGTGTTGTCTGTGAAGGAGAAAATAATATATATATATATAAATAAATGAAAGCGTTTTTTTTTTTTTTTTTTTTTTAATCGTCCAAACGTAAATAAATTAAGTAAAAATAAAAACGAATTTTAATAATTAAAAAAAAAAAAAGCCCATTAATAACCCCTAACTATTATATAGGCGGGCCGGTGGTAATAATGTAATATTAAATTCATTTATTATGTGCGCTGTTCGAGATCCGTCGTATTTTTGTTGTTTTTTTTTTTTTTTTCACCTGATGTACGTCCGACTTTCGATAAACCCATTACCGTGCGTATTGGACACTGACGTGACGGTAGTAAACGAATATATATTTTATTTTTTTTTTACTACATTGCTTAACCCTCCGCAATAACCTATGCGACCGTCATAATGAATTATTCATTATATTTCCCCGCGTAGGCGAACAAGTGTTCCGTATCGAAATCGCCGACAAAAACGACCATCCGCCCCATTTCACCCAAGCCGTGTACGAAGCGGAGGAAATACCCGAAGACGCGAACCTCAACGCTTTGGTCACCGAAGTCAAAGCTCTGGACGACGACACGGCCTCTCCTGTCACGTACAGCATCACCAAGGGCAACGACTTTTCCGCCTTTCTGATCGAAAGCACTACCGGTAAAATCAAAGTCAACAGCCAATTGGATTACGAAAACATAACCAACGTGAGTGTCAATAAATAATGGTTTATAATCTAATATAATCTAACGTGTCTTTTTTTTTTCTTTTTTTTTTAATTTGCACAGTACGTTTTGAGGGTGAGGGCGTTCGACGGAGCTTACGAAGATTATTGCACGGTCGAAATAAAAATTTCAAACGTCAACGACAACCCGCCGGTATTCAAACCGTACGAGGGCAACATTACGATCACGGAAGAAGAACTCGTGCCCGGCTGTATCACCAGGGTGAGATTTGATTTTTTTTTTTTTTTTTTCGTATACTGTGTTTATTAGTATAAACTTATTTTTAATGCAAGAACAAAATTAATCATAATTTTGAAATTATTTATATTTTTTTTTTGATTGAATCTATTTGGATCTCCTTACTAAACTTTTTTGTTGTAATACACGTGGTGTTTTGTTGTAGTTGGAAGCATACGATCCGGATATTCAAGACCGGAACGCCGATCAGCGCATCGTGTATTCCGTGGTAAAGGAAGATCAAAGGAAGTTAATGACCATCGACAAAAACGGATGTTTGTCTCTCATCAAACCTCTCGATCGCGATCCACCCAACGGTTACGCCACGTGGCAAGTGATCATTCAAGCGAGCGATGAAGGCGGTGAACCCAAAAGTTTACAAAAAACTACCGAAGTCATTATTATCCTCAGAGATATTAACGACAACGCACCGTATTTGGATATGGTAGGTTATTTAATTGCGTTGTGTAAATCAACCCGATTTGTTTTATTGTGTTCTCTCGTCGTGACAATTTATCGGTTGTAATTTTTTTTTTTTTGTTATTTTGTTCTTTTCGTGTTCCGCTTTATAAATGCATTACTCAGCAATAAAATATCTTTTATCTGAATATATAACCTATATGTTACAAACGAGTATTGATAGGATTGGTAGCTAATCTTGTGAAAAGTAACTGGTTGTTTTTTTTTTTTTTTTTTTTTTTATTAATACGTGATTAATTTTATACTAGCCTCAACAAGTGGTTTGGCGTGAAAATCAGCCGCCCGGAACGATAACGCGTTTGAACGCCAAGGATAACGACGGGCCGGAGAACCGTGGTCCGTTTGATTTTTCAATCTCTCCCGATGCCTCTTACGAGATTCAAACTAAATTTAGCGTTTCTGGTTCGTGAAATTATATTTTGTATTTATTTATTTAATTTTTTTTCAAAATTTTAAGTTCGATCTAACGCGTTTTTGTTGTTTAGGTTCCGAACTGCTGGCCTTGACTACGTTCGATCGAGAAGAGAAAAAGTTTTATAACATACCCATTACGATATCCGACAGCGGTATACCCAGGATGACAGGAACGAGTACTCTTAAAGTAGTGATTGGTGACGAGAACGACAACCCTATGAAGGAGGGCAAGAGCACTATATTCGTGTACACGTACAAAGGCGAATCGCCCGACATGGAAATCGGCCGTGTGTACGTGGACGATTTGGACGATTGGGACTTGCCGGACAAAAAGTTCAAATGGCTGCGCGGGCCCCACGAGCGCTTTGACCTCAAGTCGGAAACAGGCATGATCACCATGCTCCAGAACACCAAGGAAAAAACGTATGTTTTAGAGTTTAACGTCACAGAATCTGGATCGAAAATCCCCAGGCATTCGGTGGATGCCACCGTTGTTGTCACCGTAAAGGAAATACCAGAAGAAGCGGTCGACAAATCGGGATCGGTCCGTTTAGCGGGAATTTCTGCCGAAGAATTTATTACGCCCGGTCCAGTATGTATTATACTTTAATAAACCGTTGGGCTGAAAAATGATGTACGATTATTATAATGGTTGTTTTTTGTTTCCTTTTAATTTCCAGGATAATATTAGTAAAGCCACTGTGCTGAAACAGCGGTTAGCTTCGATATTAAACGCAAGCGTAGAAAACGTTGATGTGTTTACCGTTTTGCATTCGCCTCACAATCCCAATAATTCCCAATTGGACGTACGGTTTTCGGCGCACGGTTCGCCGTATTACCAGCCGGAGAAAATCAACGCCGCCATCGATAAACATCAAGCCGAGGTAAGACAGAAGAGGATAGAAATAATAAAAATTGGCGGTTACTTAAATAAAAATTACAATGTTATGCGATCCCGTTGTGTTGTTTTACAGTTGGAAAAAGAATTGGGCGTTGTTTTTCTAATGGTCAACATCGACGAGTGTCTCGTGGAAAAACTTTACTGCGATACGTCGTGCACCAATTTCCTGAACAAGAGCAACGAACCGGCAGCCGTATACACGAACACCACGTCTTTTGTGGGCATAAGAGCCGTGATCGATCCGTTCTGTCA
This sequence comes from Tuberolachnus salignus, assembly GCA_956483605.1. Classification (NCBI taxonomy): domain Eukaryota; kingdom Metazoa; phylum Arthropoda; class Insecta; order Hemiptera; family Aphididae; genus Tuberolachnus; species Tuberolachnus salignus. The sequence goes on from OY101430.1 coordinate 44,720,533, forward strand.
GTGCGAGCAGAGAGCAGCGACTAAAATCACATGCCATAACGGCGGCACTCCGTACCCAGACGGGTAAGTTGCACTATTACACTCGTGTTTTTTTTCCCCCTTTTTTTTTATATATATATATAAATTAAATAAATTACAATCTATAGTACCGGTTGCAATTGTCCAAACGGATTCGAGGGGCCGCGATGCGAAATCCTCAGCATCGGTTTTTACGGCGAAGGCTACGCTCTGTACCCGCCCCTACAATCGTGCATGGAGTCTCACATGTCTTTGAACGTGCGCACGTCCGTCAGCCACGGTCTTCTGTTCTACGCCGGACCCAGCAGTATTAAACCGTCTCCTTTATCCGTACAAGGTCAGTAGCTGCCACTTAGAACATCGAAATCGGTGGTGCGTGTGGCTTTTGCTCTAACGCGTGTTTGTTGGTGTTTTTCTTATACAGATTTCATGTCTTTGGAACTCAAAAACGGTTTCCCGGTATTACTGGTGGATTACGGTTCGGGCACGCTGAAAATCGAACAGAAACAAATAAAAATATCCGACGGAGAACCGCATCATATCGAAATCATATGGACCAAAACTGTAATTGCACACCGTGCACCATGCACAACACGAACTTGTGTTCATAACGTGTTTTATTTGATTTCAGAGCATCGAAATGAAAGTAGACAGTTGCAACCTACCTTCGTGCCTTAGTCTTAGCCCCCCGATCGGGCCCAACGAGTTCCTAAACGTAAACGGACCGTTACAAGTGGGCGGGTCGTTTGTTGATTTGAAAACAATAGCGGCCACTCGAAATTGGACCCACAAGCCTTCCAGCAACGGATTCAACGGTTGTATACAGAATTTAACGTTCAACGGTCATCTATACAACTTGGGCACACCGAGTTTATCGCACAACGTTGACCTGTCATGTTCGCACGGTACAGCGGTCGCCGTGTCGTTTGGTATAGACGCCAGCTTCTTGATTGCCATTTTCGTGTGTCTAGCCGTTCTTTTGAGTAAGAAAATAATAATTTTATTATCACAGTGTTGACTGACAATGTTGTCTAACCGGTGTTTTGTTTTCCCATTGTAGTATTATTGCTCGCTGTTGTGGTGCACAGAAGAAAGTCTGACGATTTGTACAAAGATACGGACGACATTAGAGAAAACATAATCAACTACGAAGATGAAGGCGGCGGCGAAGGAGACATGACCGGTTATGATTTGAATGTCTTGCGTCTTATGTATGATGGCTCGGAACCCGCACAAGGATATGATGGAAATCTATTACCAAAACGAGGTTTGTCTTTGCAGTATAAAATTGAAACTTTTTTCAAAACGTATTCTGACTTTTACAACTAGTCAACACTTTCAAATTATTTGATTGTAGACTTAATGTACGATATAACCAAATATTTGGTACACTTCAAAATAATAATATGCAAAATTAACGAACAATCTCTTATGCTATTTGGTTACTTATATAACTCCTTATTTAAATTTATTTATTGATTAAAGTTAATCTAAACTTATTCGGTCACTGTTTTTAGTTATAATTTTGGCATCCAACAGTTTCATTTCAAATACTTAAATGTATTGTATGTTTAATACAAAATTCTGTTAATATTTTAGGAATTAGGGAGTGTATATCATCTATTGAAATTATGATTTTATTTTTACAGCACCGGACGAAGTACCCGACATATGTGGCTTCCTCGGCGATAAACTGAACTCTGTAGACAACGACCCAGATTTAGGCCCATATGATGATGTACGTAACTACATGTATGAAGGTGAAGGAAATTCCGTTGGATCACTATCATCATTAGCTTCCGGTTTGTTTTTATCTATTTTAATTGCCATTATTTATTACTATTATTTTATTATTAACATTTGTATACAGGTACCGATGACGGTGACTTAAACTTTGACTACCTTTCTAACTTTGGACCGCGATTCCGTAAACTGGCTGATATGTACGGTGAAGATCCGAGCGACGAAGAAAGTGAAACGTATCGCAACACTCATCCTGAGTCGTGGTGCTAACAGCCGTTTCAAAGTTGCTTTCAATAATCAATTACCTGTGCATAATAAAAATTATGTTACTCGTAAGATTATCGCGACCACATACCTAGGTAGAAATACCGACTATATTATAAAACAATAATATTAAAAGGAATCATTTGTACAGAGAGTTGATGGTGCTCTAATGACAATTATTATTGAATAACAATATAATATTCACTATAAATATGTTTATTTTCATTTAATTATTATTTATATATTGTTTTGTATAATATTGAAGTAACGAAGTCAAATTTTTCTATGTAAAATTCAAAAAATTGATTCGTGATCTCAACAACAGACTGCTTTAGTCTAATTATATATTTCCTCTCTGCCTTTTTATTTTTATTTATTTTTTTTTTTTTTTTTTTTTTTGTATCAAAATCACGACTTGGTAGGCATAGGCATTAAACTTTGTATTAATATTGATTTCTGACTTCAGAGACAATTTTTTCCATTATTTCCCAATCATAACTCATTGTAGTTCATTTTTTTTTTTTTTTTTTTTTTTTTTTTTTTTTATGTATATATACGGGATTTTAAGAAATTCTCAAATTTCCAATTACATATTTTCTGAAAAGTGACTAGCATTTATCAGAAAAATAATACTATATACCCAAAAAAATTCTTTACGCGGCGTTGTTATGTGGCGAATGATATTTATTTTTTTAAGTATTTTAATGTTTTAATAATATTTGTATACTGCCATTGGATCATTTTGAACTAACAACTTTTTACATGCAATATACTCATTTGTAAATAATATTATATATTATGATAATTTAATCAGGGTTAATTATGATGCACGGATCTGCATACAGAATTCATTTGACTAGAAATTATAGAATTATAATGTTTAAAGTAAATCAAAATATTTATACTTCCCTTCCATATTTTAATCGTTGTATTTATATATATTTTTTTTTTTTTTTTTTTTTGTACTTTTTGCTTGAACACAACATAATCTTATATTTTGTTACGAACTACTAAAAGTATAATACACAATGTAGAAAATACCCAAGTGTTAATTACATAGAACACATTTTTTTTTTTTTATATATATAGATCATTATTTTTTACATTTAATGTTTTGTTAATACTTTTTTTTTTTTCATCCTCTACAAAATTATAATATTAGTATTTTATATTTTTAATATTCAAATTTAATTTTATAAATGTATTTTTATTATGTTTTAATCTTTGACTTCAAAAAGTATCTAAAACACATACACTACATTCAAACTTAATTATTTTTATCCCTATGAACTATATTATTTTATTAGGTTTACGTATTATTATTTTGTTGCCATTTGTGATATGTATTTTTTATTAGTTCATTTGTGTTTAAAAGAAAAAAAAACAAAAAAAAAAATTCTGTGTTATGGATGGACAAACATTATATTTATATATACATAGAAAACAAATGAAACAAAAGAAATAAAAGATTCCATTTGATAAAATAATGTTGTCGATGCACATGTCTGTGCAGATAAACGACTGAAGACGTAGATAATAATAATTTTAGAATTTTTTTTTTTTTTTTAATAATTTTACATCATTTGTAAGCTACGCATATTGTATTTGTTAATTTCTATCAAATTAAGGTGTAAACATTTAAGGTAAACATATTAATTTCTCGTAAATTTAATCACTTTTTTTTTTTGTACCTATTGTCATGTATTATTTATTTACCTATATACATTTATAAAATAAATTGATCAAGGACTTTATTATTATGTATAATTAATTGTCATATCTGCTGATATTATTTACCTATAACTCCTGATTGTGATTTTATTGAAATGTTTATGTTTTTTTGATATGTTTCGCATATTTCTGAATGACACAAATTCTTCTTTACCGTGATGTATGAAACTATTGAAATTTATAGTTTGGTCTACTGAAAATTGTATATAGATTATGTGAATTTTTTAAAAACTAAAACTAAACAACCATTGAATATTCGATTGTATAGTCATTATTCATTAGGCACTCGAGTGTAATACTGTATCTAATTAAATTAAATAAATAATACAATAAATAGATAGATAGATAGATTTTTTTGTATTATGTAATTAATAAATAAAAATTTATACACTAAGTTTGAAATATTTTAATATGTATTGCAATTTTTTAAAAATTAATTTTTATTTTTAAATGTTTCAACAAATATTAGTGGAGGATCTCTGTGTGAACACTACTACCCCACAACAATTTTTGCTCATTAAGCATTCATCCGGTTTTTTGCTCAGCTATGTGCTTTCAAGAAAAAACCTCTGTTCAAAACTGATTGAACTACCTATCTGTTAAGACCTTTTAAACGTAAATATTTTCAAATTGGTTTTAACAATTTTTAAAAAGGTACTAGCAGGACCCTTCAGTAAATGTATTCAATAGTGACAGTAAGCAAATTGTTATAGTTTTAAATTCAAAAATAAACTATATTCATTTTTCTTTTCTACATCAAAATAAGAAATACAGTGGATTCCGCTTAATGTGGACACGTTGGAACCAAACCCATTTGCCCGCATTAAGCGGTTGGCCATATAAACTGAAATTAGTTTTAAAAAACAAAAATGTTTAATATCGAAAAATTTTTATTTTGCTTACGTGAGCAATAAAATTGAAAAAAATAAATAAAAAATGTTAAATTAATACATAAATGAAAATGCAAAATAATAATGAACAATATTGCACACTCAATAAAATACTGTTTGGTGTGGATCTGGTCGACAAAATTGTCAAGCTTATATGATCGTTGTCGATTTAGGGGAAAAAATAAGGTACACGTGTGACTTTTATCGCATTATTTTGTCATTGCTCTTGATAATACTCCTATACATTGAACTAAATTCACAATAAAATCACATTAAAAGTTTAAAAGTTAATGGTTTTTATTACTTTTGATAAACACAATCTCGTAGATACGACGAAACCCAATTGTATTGGTTGTATATTGTATGTGCTGTACATATTAGTCATATTCTAACTCAATGATAAAATAAATATTGCCAAACGATTTTTTTGAACATTATTAGCAGGGCTCGGAAGTCGTTGCATTTGCGTGTTGTTTTGCGGGCTATTAGATTTATTGCTAAGTCGGCTAGAAATTAATTTCGCAACACCACGAGAAAAACATCAAACGCGCTTATAGCGCATATTTAGTGATTATTGTCATTTTTAAAGCATATTTGTACATTTTATCGGTTATTTTTTTTGTTTTTTTTTTTTAGAGCATATTTGATGGTTTGTGATACTACAATTTCAAAATTTGAAGAAAAAAAACATATATATTTTGAGTGTGTTCACTTGGTATTGTTATATCGTGTTTTTTTAAATCCCGTTCCTATTGAATAATATTTACCTGTATCACTAACGTGTAAATATCTACGTATGTACAGGTACAATACGTGTGCACAATAGAAATGATAGATTGTCGATTATATTATACTATAAGGACTTAAAAACTACACAATTGTATTTGTAAAAAATTTAAACAAGTGCGTATTTATACATTTGAAGTGCGTTGTTTCAGGTTCCGGGGCCCTGCGTATTAGTATAGATTGGAATCGGGACCAGACGCGGACGCCCATATTGACCGGCGCCCACAATTGGGGCGGAATCCGCTGTATTTCCAAAAAAAAAATATATAAAATAAAAAATAAATTCCATACGATCTCAGGTACCTTATCTCTGAGGTAAACCAACGGATTTCTCGCGTCGCCTCAGTGTCTAAAATCGCATACACAAGGATCAGAAGTTATCAGAAGGTATTCGAATTATTATACGGTCGCAAAACGTTTCGTTTTCGACTGTTGGCCCGCGACCGAATACGTCACGGACCGAAATGCGCCCGGCATAAAAAAAAAAAAAAAAAAAAAAAAAAAACCAATCAATCGGACGAGAGTTTTCTGCATATTACCCGGCGCCGACGAATCCACAAAAAGTATCGAGAGAAAATTAATTATTGTGTTGTTCGCGACCAATGGACGTCTGTAGCTATGGACTATGCGGTTCGACCCGTGCTCGTAAATATAAAACCACGGCGAAAAATTCGTTTCTCGATTCCAAATCCGTGATTTTGGTATCAAATTCGGAACGATAACAATACGGTCTAATAGTGTGTTTGGTCGAGCACTCGACTATTTTATTTTAAAAATAATAATAATACTAATATTAAATGTAACTAACGACTTGGTTTGAAAATGTCTTCGAACCCAATAGCATTACCGGCAAGAGGAATACCGCGGTTTGAATTTAAAAAAAAATATATATTTATATAGATCGTCGTTGTAATACTTACGATATTCATATATATTGTTACCTTTCCCGATCGTTGACCGTCCGCGATTATTATTTGTTTTGTACTTATTCGACTCGAATCGATTTCAAAATACCAAATACCTACGAGATAAAAATCATTAAAAGTGTTTAAAAGGAAAAACTGATACGTCCGTATCAACGCACAGCCCAAACCGCTGGTTGTGGAAACTTGAAATTTCGCACGGGGGTCATTTATATAATTTAGGCAAACACACTGAGTAAAGATTTTTCAAAATTCAATTTCTAAAGCAAAAATCAGCGACCAGCGCCCACATAGAAGAGCATATATTTTTTGTATCTTTATTAACTGCCTTGGGCGTTTTTCGAACGGTCGTTTAAATTTAAAAAAAAAATCTGCCTAAGGCAGTTGATAAAAATAAAAAAACAAAAACTTAATGTTGTATCGAGCATCTCAACATCGAAAAATCATTAATAAATTAGTAGATGCTACTCAAATTCACAGATCCGTGAAATTTTAAATTGTATTTTGTGGGGTTAGTTTTATCATTTTGACATTTTATTATTATTAAAATTCTGATTCATTAAATGAAATTAAATACAGACAATTCGGTATGACTTTACATTTTTGTACGAAATAAAACAAGGTACCTTCGAGTTGTAACCCGCCGAAAAATTGTATTTTTATTTTTTGGCCCTTGACACCGACGTGTGACGTTCTCTTGAAAATCGATAATACGTCTACGTACTGTATAAAAATATGCAACCGTCAACCTCATCACACATTTTTATTTTTATTTTATATTTTTTTCAACGTATTCGAATTTTCTAGTTTGTTTTTTTTTTTTTTTTTTTTTTATACTATTATATATGTAAAAATAAAATCATTTTTTTTTTCTTCGTCTACCGCTTTTCCATCGGGTTAAAAATCAATTTACCCAATTACAGGCAGATCATACCGGGACACCATGAACCGAATAAATAACAAGACGGGATTGAACGATTATTTAAAGGAAAATAGGCTATTTATTATTATTATTATTATTTTACGCAATTCAATTCATTCGTGGACGCGCGTCCGTTTATTATTATTAAAATATTGTCGGGGTGGTTTTTTTTTTTATCTCTTTATCGATACGATTTGCCACTGTACCGCTACACCGAAAGTCCGATCAAATTTAACGTACAGACCCTACAGCGTACGAGGTGCGACAATAAAATAACGAGACTTTTTGAATAAAACCTAAACTATTAACGTTATCTATAAAACGATTATTGAAATATGATTAGAAAACACAGAAAATAAACAAGTTTCAAAGACAGCAATTATTTTTATTGAGTATACATTTTTCTAAATTTTTAAATGGAAGACACTAATCGTTCAGATATAGGATCGACAGGCGGTATATCAGACGGAAATGGAGGATAACAAAAACCGTTAATCGTAGCAAAACGGGGAACTTTGTTACTGAGCAGAGTTTTATAACAAGTATTGCACTTGCTCATATTATGAGAATCGAAGTCTGGGTATTTTTCGAGCAAAAAATCTACGGCTTTCCGGGGAACGTGCGTCATATCTTTCTCGAACCAAAGGCGATCGCGAACAGCGCAGGAAACACCGAATTTGTTTTGGATAAAACGAAAATTAAATTCGTTATCGACGACGGGAAATTCGTCAATACAGACATTTCGCGGCGGTTCGGTTATCGGAATGACGGATTTTGAGGTTGTTCTTTAAACGAGCGTCGCGGTAACATACTCGGTGTCGGACAAATTAACAGAATGACCCCCAGCCATAAGACATACGAGGTGCGACAATAAAATAACGAGACTTTCTAAATATAACCTAAACTATTAACGTTATCTATAAAACGATTATTGAAATATGATTAGAAAACACTTATCTAAAAGTACTATGAACATTGATGGCATCGATTCATTTTCTTATACGTCAGTAGCCTCGTTATATTAGTGCGAGTTCGACTATACTGCCGAAAAATGTTAGATATAAAAATCGAACAACATGTGTTAACATTAAATTTCTTGTTAAATTAAAAAAAACTGCCGCGGAATCGTTTCGTTTTATGTGAAGTTTATGGTGAAGAATGTTTATCAAAAGCTCGTGTTTTTGAATGGCACAAACGGTTTTGTAGTGGAAGGGAGGACGTCGAAGACGATGATCGTTCTGGACGTCCTACCACGTCTTCAACAAACGAAAACGTTGAAAAAATCGACAAAATTAATTAATCAATATTATTATAAAGAGGTATTAATTAAATTAAGAGAACGTGTCAGAAATAAGCGACCAGATCTATGGAAAAATGGCTGGGTTCTTCACCAAGACAATGCTCCAGCTCACAGTGCATTTTCAATTCAACGTTTTTTAACTGAAAAAAAAATGTCTGTACTTCAACATCCCCCGTACTCGCCAGACCTTGCTCCTTGTGACTTCTTCTTATTTCCTTCTTATTTCTTTTCCCATTTTCAAACAGTTGATGACGTAAAAATGAAAACGGCAGAACTTCTAAAAGGGCCGAATGAAAGCAATTGGCAACACTGTTTTCAAGAATGGCAGCGACGTATGCAACAGTGTATAGATGCTGAGGGAAGGTACTTTGAAGGTGATAATCATTAAATTATAACATTTTTAAAATAAACAATTTTTATTCAAAAAATCTCGTTATTTTATTGTCGCACCCCGTATATCATTATATTCGTTTGTACATTTTATTCTTGAACGTTCGGGACTCCGGATACCCACGGATATTAATTAATACTCCCGTGACCGGACCCGATTCGGATTAATATGCTCGTGTGGGCAGCCGACAACTTTGGCCAGATTCGTATTTATTATCGAAAAACTATATAGCTGACTAGAGTGACGTAATACCGTACAGCGGCTACCGAGTCCTCATCGCGATCGACTGTACCAAATAAAAAAAACCTTAAATAACATAAATCCCTCGTGGTTAAATAAGCTAAATGGGACGGGTAAGGAAAATACGACTAATACCATTAGTTTACCGAGGTCCGGCCAAAACGGTCTATTGGTTTTAACGGTTGATCGTTGCTTTCGGTGTACACCGGGCCCGCGTACAGGACGAATGGGGTGTTAACATTATGTATGACCGTACAGCTACAGTTTAAATTTAAATATTTGTACCGTTTGCCAGTTTGTCCAATTGGTCATTACGCGCTGTCTTAAATTTCAGAAAACGACAAACGTTTATGTTATAGCAATTTTCAAAATCGAATCTTGTCGGACGACGAACACAACAATTGGGTTTATAACTACAATCGTTCGCCAATTATGAAGTCCGGTCTGTTTTTCAGACGTAACCCAATTGCATTATTATCCGCTGTGCAAAACTGGCTTCGTCCAAGTTTTCCAATCCAATTAAATTCAAGTAGCGATGACTTTAAAAATGCGTTGATTTTTTACAAAAGCTTTTTACCGACTCGGTGGCACTTTTGGATCGGAATTGAAGGCGCGGATGGAAAAACGGAAATCGGTACCCGATAAAGAACCATTCCATCTATCTGCAATCGATACTGTAGGCGTTATGTCGATGGTCCTTTTTCCGAACATTTGGTGTTTCCGTGTCCGTAACGTGCAACACTCCCAATTTTCGTCGACTTCGTCAGCGAAACGTTCGTTTTCAATTTTAAGGCGATTGAAAAACCTATTTGAGGAATAGCTGCAGTGAAGATCGTCTAACAGGCCCGCCGAAATATACCAATTAATATTGCAGAAATAATCAATACATTTTCCGGAATACCGCGCAAGGGGGGCCGGCTTTGCTTTATGATGTTTAGTTGTATCTAACCATTTTTTTTTTTTGTTTTTTCATTTTATTTATAGCTTGTATACGTTATTATATTATATGGTATTATTATGAAAATAATAATATAATTGTGTGGTTTTAGTTGGTGTATTAAAAATATTTTACCCCTCCGGATCGTGAATACGTGCCTATCCGTATACACGGTTACAGTAAAAACCCGGTCTCCGTCAAACTAGTTCGGCGTTTCCCGAGAGGAGAGGCGCAAGCAGTCATCACGCGGTCGGATTTATATTTATTTAATTTTTTTTATTTTTCAATGCGGGGGGAAAAAAATGAAAAACGAACAACCCACCGGTTAACGGTTATCGATGAGATTACGAGTATTCAAGTATACGGATGTGCGTAGTCGGTGCAATCGAGTGCAATCGGTGCGATAAAATAATAAACCGGGGAAAAAGCTATTGGATTAGTTATTAGACTCGATTCCGTTTCGTTTTGCTGTTGCACGGTGCAGTGTCGGAGTACGTAATGTCGTCGCGGGTGTACGTACGTCAAAGTAATATTATTACATTCGAAATTATATTTAAAATAGATCTCCCCCCCCCCCCACAAAAAACAAAAAAAAATAATAATAAAAATGAATATTGATGATTATGTCAAGTTTGGTATTACGTTTATTGAAAACGATTGTTTACGAAAGCCTCATTTGTCACGTTGTGTTGAGTAACGATGCCCTCCGACCAAGTCGACTAGAACGACATTTAACCACAGCTCATCCGACGCTAAAAGAAAAACCTAAACGGTTTTATGTTGCTAAAAAAAAAAAAAAAATCCGTTAAGTATAATGAAACTCGACAGTACTGGAGAATTTCAACAGAACAATGAAAAAAAATTGTTGAAGCTCCATACCACATCGCGTTCATGGTGGCTCGGCAAAAGAAACCCCCATACCTTAGGTGAAAAATTAATTAAGACTTAAAACTGTTAAAATAATACTTGGTGATGAAAGTAAAAGGAAAATAGCTCGAATATCTCTATCGGATATTACAAAAAAACGACGCATAGACGAAAGATATAAAAAAAAATAGAATCAGTTAATTCATAAATTACAAAATTCCGTATTTTTTTTTTGGTAATTCAGTGTGATGAAACAACTGGCGTGGCCCATTGTCGCCAGTTGCTAGTTTATTGCCGTTTTATAAATGAACAGCCCAAGTCACAGAAGAACTTCTATTTTCCCAGGCTTTAAATTCCACGTCAAAAGGCAGTGATGTCTGTCTGTCGTTAACATATTTTTCGATCAGAATGGTCACTCTGGGGAAAATGTTGTAGGTGTGTGTACGGACGGTACCCCTGCGATGCTAGGGGTCACGATCGGGTTTTGTAAAGCTTGCAAAAGAGAACAATTACCATCGATTTATTTATGTGAATCTGGGTTCTTCAGTTTGGCCGTTATAAAAACCAAACGCAGGAATCGCCTGGGAGTTGAATTGGACTCGAGGTGATCGCTATCGAACATCAAGCCGAACATAAAAAAAATATCCAAAGAAAAGTGCTGTCGGTCTTCACATTAATTAATAGGTTCATATACGAGGTGCGACAATAAAATAACGAGACTTTTTGAATAAGTTGTTTATTTTAAAAATGTTATAATTTAATGATTATCACCTTCAAAGTACCTTCCCTCAGCATCAATATACTGTTGCATACGTCGCTGCCATTCTTGAAAACAGTGTTGCCAATTGCTTTCATTCAGCCCTTTTAGAAGTTCTGCCGTTTTCATTTTTACGTCATCAACTGTTTGAAAATGGGAAAAGAAATAAGAAGTCACAAGGAGCAAGGTCTGGCGAGTACGGGGGATGTTGAAGTACAGACATTTTTTTTTCAGTTAAAAAACGTTGAATTGAAAATGCACTGTGAGCTGGAGCATTGTCTTGGTGAAGAACCCAGCCATTTTTCCATAGATCTGGTCGCTTATTTCTGACACGTTCTCTTAATTTAATTAATACCTCTTTATAATAATATTGATTAATTAATTTTGTCGATTTTTTCAACGTTTTGGTTTGTTGAAGACGTGGTAGGACGTCCAGAACGATCATCGTCTTCGACGTCCTCCGTTCCACTACAAAACCGTTTGTGCCATTCAAAAACACGAGCTCTTGATAAACATTCTTCACCATAAACTCCACATAACATACGAAACGATTCCGCGGCAGTTTTTTTTAATTTAACAAGAAATTTAATGTTAACACATGTTGTTCGATTTTTATATCTAACATTTTTCGGCAGTATAGTCGAACTCGCACTAATAACAAGGCTACTAACGTATAAGAAAATGAATCGATGCCATCAGTGTTCATAGTACTTTTAGATAAGTGTTTTCTAATCATATTTCAATAATCGTTTTATAGATAACGTTAATAGTTTAGGTTATATTTAGAAAGTCTCGTTATTTTATTGTCGCACTTCGTATATATATATATATATTCAATTATTTACTATTAATTATATTTTTTATAACTATTATCTTCAATAAAAAAAAAAAGAGGTCATTCCGAATGATGTATAGAAAAAAGGTTATCATTTTTTTTTTCAATTTATATATATGTGGGGAGGGGGTACGAGATTTTTGAAAATCTCCAAAGGGGGGGGGGCGTAGAATAGAACCTAACGGAACTAGTTGAAATTCTTCTATTTTAATAATTCAAGGCGATGGGGGGCATCGGGCGCCCCTTCCATTTACGGCATTGGGTGGGGTTGTCCACAGTAAAACTATTCTGCACACCCTGCGTGCGTGCAAGAGAAACGTGTTGCGGATTTTTGTGCTTGTAGTGTTCGACCGGCAAATTTGTTCGGATAAAAAACGTCACGGATACTTCACAGAAACAATGACGGTGTGCGCTAAAATATCACGTTCATGAATGTTTAATGCGTTTTCAACATTCACGCATGCGTGAAGACTAGTGGTGTGAACTAGGCGATCGCACAAATATTATTTTTATTTTTATTTTTATTTTTTTTTAATATTTTTGAATATGTATTAATTATTGTATATATTTTTTTTTTTTTTTTTTTCATATAGATTCTGAGCGTAGCGAACAATGTATTGGTTTTGTAAACAACTTTTCTACCAGAATATTGGATCTAGTTGGGCCCTTGGTGGCCTATAACGATATGGACGCCCTCTCCAGCACATAAATTAAATTATAATAAAAATATTGATTATAAGAGCTAATAAAAAAAAAAATACAAATTTTATATAAATTATCGTGTACATTTGTTTTTTTTTTTATTTTTGTATTTTAAATCGAATTACTTTCTACGTAAATATTATATATATAAAAAAAAAAAAATGTTCAGAGTTTGTTATAAATGTAATAATAAAGGCCCTCCTGTGTCCCCCACCCCCACCCACCGCCAACTTGAGCATACCCCGGCCTAACGACGCCGCTGCATTGAGAAGGCAATTTTTTTTTTTTATTTTACTCGTAGTTGTTTGAAACCGGCGATTCCAAAACCCGGATGACGCGCCCCCACGGGATAGGGTGTGAACAAATTACCGGGGACGTGAAAGTGGTCATCACCGATACAAATTTGTTTTAATTCTTTACATAAAAAAACGAAAAATGTACTGTATAAATTATCAAACAACAAATAACGGCCGATTACCGCGTATCTCTAAACACTTGTTTAGACTCCTCTTGATTAGGGGCGTAAGATTTTTGATAATCTACATGGTGGGAGTGGGCGGATAAAAAAGGCCGAGAAACACTGCTTTAAATAATGACAAAAAATCGGGAATATTTACGCAATACCGCAATATCCGTTATTTACGATGATTTTATTCAGATAAAAATAATCGTAGGGATTTGATATTATCACTGAACACTTATATTGGCCTCGTTAAAAAGCGTAATGGAATCAATTTTCGCTTTAACCTTTTGCCGACAAACGAGACTTTCAAGTCCTCTACGTTAATATTTATCTGCGACCATTAGGACTTATTTGTTACACAATTATAAACCGATAATATTCAGAGGAGTTTTCTTCTGTACAATCAAAATATGACGTAAGTTTTACCATTTTTGTTTCAAATATATAGTTTTACCAGAAAAATTAATGTTGGCCTTTTTAAAAATGGCTACACCACAAATCGCTACGGATAAACATTGGGTTTTTATTATCGTTATTTTCAAAATAACCTAACGAATCGGAATATACCTTTTTTTTTTTTTTTTCGACGACTATCGAAACACACTCAAAAGTCACTTTCCCTATGTGGTCTCTATTACGACAGCTTCGTTGTTCGTTTTCACATCACAGTCACGCGCTTATACGTTTGGCTGTTAGTGCTGTATTATATTTCATTTTTTTTTCTTATTAGTAAATATTGTTACTAAATAAAAAGTACAAATTAAGATGGTCATTGTTGTTTATTAATTAACTCTATATTTAAATTACTAATATCTCATAGCATGTTGGACAATGCGTACATCCGTAAGTCCACCTCGTAAGTGACCAATGGGACTTATTTATCCCGGTCCTCTAAAATATCGAAAATTACCACTAATTTTAAATTTAAAAACCGAATGGTACAAAAAAAAAAAATTGTTTATCACTATTAATGACGTTTGTGCGTAGGGTTAAATCGTTTGTATCAATCACGGCGGTTTCGAAACGCGATTAACCGATCTCCGTTTATGATTTTGCAGAAACGTTTTTCGTTAGCGAAAACGATTTATCCGTTGCGCACGGATATAAATTAAATTTTCCTCGGCTTTCCACCTACAGCAGTGGCCCACCCATGAGCCCAGTATCTCAATGATACACAAACATTAATAATATACGAACAAAGCGATAATGCGGCGTGTTTCACGCTTGATATTTTGTATTTTTGTATTGTACATATACGAATATTTGAAGAGAAAAAAATGATTCTCAGAGCTCTGGGGGGTGATGGAGCCCTTGTGCCCAGGACAATCCGGGAATCGAAAAAAAAAAAAAAACAAAAAAAACAATATATCACTCGTGTATAGTTTATTTTTAAACTATTTGTGAAAAACTATTGAAAATCTGGTACAATTTTTCAAATTTAAATTACCACCGGCGAGAAAACCTTCATATGTTCGTTATGTAGATACGATGTGAACGACTTGAAGTATTTCCCTAACCAAAAGCAGTTTTTTTTAAATAAAATTGTAATAAAAATTCGAATCTTATAGTAATACATACTGCTTCGTTCGTTACACAAAAGAATGAAAAAGACGATCTCGATTCTACAATATTGCACGTCAAACCGTTTTGGGATTTTTTTTTTTTTTTTTTTTCGTTTCAAAAATAATCATTAATTTCTCTTCGATGAAACCTCACATGGACTATATAATAATATATGTGTGGTACGTACGCATATTATTATTGCCGGATTCGTCATAGTGATTCTAATTGAATATATATATATATACATATATATACGCGGTAAAGACTTTTTAAGTTTTCTTTGCGATCTATTCGTTTATTGTTATTGTATACCAATTTATTTATGTTAGTACCATTGAGGGTGACCTCTTTTTTTTTTTTCTTTTTTTTTTTTTGACACTAATGAAACAGCTATACGCAGCAATAATATTTTAACGTCGAGACCGTGCGTCTTATTATCGAATACTATGATATTTGAAAGTTAAACACCACCGTGAGCAACAGAAATCCCATCGCTAAAGTCGGATATCCCTGCCGTCTATTTTTTATTGTATACAATTTAATAATACAACACTATAGTATAATATTATTTCTACTCGCAAAGAAATTTGAACGGGTTAGAGGTGTGGTAAGAAAGTTGAAATTCCCGAAAGAAACTGACGCGCAACACCACAATTGCCACTGGACAATTTCGTTCGGTTAGCTTCGTTCGGGGGGGTGTCTGTAGGAAAATCGTATAATAATATTGTATTTTTTTTTTTTTTCGTTGGGCGAAAATACAAAAAAAAATACCCGAATACGGTGTCTGGACCACCGCCTTCGGTTAGGTTAGGTAAAAAACGAGTTGATTAATTCAAATATCGGAAAGCAAAAAAGAAAAACGTATTTACCGAACGGACTGTATATCGTATGGTAGGGTACACGATCGCGGGAGGTGGCTATAATTTAGCCGACAAATATTTTAACAAAAGTACAGCAGTTGGGCAGTAGACTGAAAATAGTGTGCGATAATGAAAATTTTGATAACGACTATGGACGGTACAAAACCAACCGTTTAAAATCATTTAAAATCCGATGTGGGTTTCTTTGCAATTTTCATTAAGATCTGCGCGTTTCGTAAATCGAAAACCGCCGGGGTCGCATTGAGTACGTAATTTTTTTACACCGAGTCAAATCCAAAACATTCAACGTTTAACTGTATTTGTGCGTACGTTTCAACACGTTTTGTGTATAATAAAGCGGCGCCGTTTCTTTTTCGACATGTATACGACGTGCGACAACAAAATAACGAGACTTTTTGAATAAAAGTTGTTTATTTTAAAAATGTTATAATTTAATGATTATCACCTTCAAAGTACCTTCCCACAGCATCAATACACTTTTGCATACGTCGCTGCCATTCTTGAAAACAGTGTTGCCAATTGCTTTCATTCAGCCCTTTTAGAAGTTCTGCCGTTTTCATATTTACGTCATCAACTGTTTGAAAATGGGAAAAGAAATAAGAAGTCACAAGGAGCAAGGTCTGGCGAGTACGGGGGATGTTGAAGTACAGACATTTTTTTTTCAGTTAAAAAACGTTGAATTGAAAATGCACTGTGAGCTGGAGCATTGTATTGGTGAAGAACCCAGCCATTTTTCCATAGACTTCTTTCTGACACGTTCTCTTAATTTAATTAATACCTCTTTATAATAATATTGATTAATTAATTTTGTCGATTTTTTCAACGTTTTCGTTTGTTGAAGACGTGGTAGGACGTCCAGAACGATCATCGTCTTCGACGTCCTCCCTTCCACTACAAAACCGTTTGTGCCATTCAAAAACACGAGCTTTTGATAAACATTCTTCACCATAAACTTCACATAAAACGAAACGATTCCGCGGCAGTTTTTTTTAATTTAACAAGAAATTTAATGTTAACACATGTTGTTCGATTTTTATATCTAACATTTTTCGGCAGTATAGTCGAACTCGCACTAATAACAAGGCTACTAACGGATAAGAAAATGAATCGATGCCATCAGTGTTCATAGTACTTTTAGATAAGTGTTTTCTAATCATATTTCAATAATCGTTTTATAGATAACGTTAATAGTTTAGGTTATATTTAGAAAGTCTCGTTATTTTATTGTCGCACCTCGTATGTCTTATGGCTGGGGGTCATTCTGTTAATTTGTCCGACACCGAGTATGTTACCGCGACGCTTGTTTAAAGAACAAGCTCAAAATCCGTCATTCCGATAACCGAACCGCCGCGAAATGTCTGTATTGACGAATTTCCCGTCGCCGATAACGAATTCAATTTTCGTTTTATCCAAAACAAATTCGGTGTTTCCTGCACTGTTCGCGATCGCCTTTGGTTCCAGAAAGATATGACGCACGTTCCCCGGAAAGCCGTAGATTTTTTGCTCGAAAAATACCCAGACTTCGATTCTCATAATATGAGCAAGTGCAATACTTGTTATAAAACTCTGCTCAGTAACAAAGTTCCCCGTTTTGCTACGATTAACGGTTTTTGTTATCCTCCATTTCCGTCTGATTTACCGCCTGTCGATCCTATCTCTGAACGATTAGTGTCTTCCATTTAAACATTTAGAAAAATGTATACTCAATAAAAATAATTGCTGTCTTTGAAACTTGTTTATTTTTTACACGTGTTAAAAAAGTTACCTACAATTTAATCCTCGTCTCCTCGTATCTAATGCTACCATATTGACATCGACATTCTTATGTCAACTATATTCAGTAGAAACAAGACATATACATGTACCGATGTATCTGTGTGCAGTGTAGATACTCTTAGTTTTTTTTTTTTTTTTTCAATACGATCATCAGGATTGCGATGGTGCGCAATCGTGCTGACGACGATGTCGAATTCGACGTACGGCGACACACGGCCGGTCGGTAAACTTATTCGCGGGGTCGAAATACCGACCGACCGACCGACCGAAATGTGTGTGGTTCGGCTATACCACGCGCTCCTGCCCGGGCCGCCGGGGGGGGGGGGCCCGCAAAGATACCGTTCGATTTTCGCTAACGTCGTGTATGGTTAATACCACGTATACCGTGGCCCCGCGGGTTAGGTTATGGTTCCGAGACGAAATATTAATTAACCGTTCCGTTTGATACGATATCCGGGCGATCAAACGCGAAATCCGTATAGATCGGTACCTGCTCGCCCGTAATAAATTCATATATATATATATATATATATATATATATATATCCGTTTGATTTCCGTATAATATCCAATGTCGAACAATATTTGGTTTACGCCCGCGAACGCGAACCGCCGTATTATAATGATATAGTCGAATAATTATACGGACGTCTGCGGTTCCGCCGACGCGAAAACGCAACCGTTTAACCCGGACGTTATTTTATTTGGGGTTTTTTTTTTTTTTTTTTACCGCCGAAATTCGGTTTCCATCGTCCCCGCAATATTTAACGCGTTTGCGCCGCCCCCGCGTTCAATTTAAACTTTACGCAAAGTTGCATCCGTCTCGGCCAAATCAAACACACGTATGGGCTTATAATTATTATTCGCCGTTGTCCGCAAGACGCGAGCAAACATTAATTTGTATTTTACCCCGGGGTTTCCGATCGTGTTCGTGTGCGGCGGGTTGCACGCCAACGGATTTCGGCGCTTCGGCGAGACGGCCGATGCGAACCGAATTGATCGAATGCACGTTCAAAGTTAGTCACTCGAGTTTTCGATTGGACTCGGACGGAAATCACAAGTCAACCGGAAGTCTCCGGAACACGTCGACTCGAATTGGCGACCTAAATAAATTAATAATTTTTACCTTTTGTAAAAGCTCGGCGCGCGACACGACCAAATATATATATATACGTACGCACTTGGAATCCAACGAAATAATTACATTTTTTTTTTTTTTTAAATTTAATTTACGCCCAGGGGTTTATAATAGGAAAACGAATTAAAACTTAACGTTATGTAACCGAGTTACTAGTAACTTTTTAAACTCGGACTTTTTTTTTTTTTTTTTTTACTCGTTAATGGCCCCGCGTTGACAATGTAAGGTATTATTATACGCAGCTATCCCGTCGACGAAATACACCTAGATAAAAAAACGTACACGTTTTTAGTGCGACCATATCGTTGGCGAATTCATTTTCCGAGTTAACCCCGGGTAATGGGACGTCTACAGAACGCATTTCACGGACAATTTCGTTTTCGATTATAAACGTACAATTCTACAGCCTGTGCAAAAATATATACATATTTCTATAGGTATTCGCCGTACGTACAAACCTAGTCGCACCGAATTCGGTTTCGCGTTCATATTGCTCCATAAAAATAAAATCTGATATCGGTAGCAACTATCATTATTTTTATTTTTTTATTTACCAAATAGACCGCCACGCCCGTCATTTTATATTAGCTTCAACAGTTATAAAAAAAAAAAAAAAAAAGCGTCTTGCAATAATATTTAACTCTAGTAATTTCTCGTGTATTATATAACACAAACAAACTGTAAATAGTAATTGTAATTGTAATAATATCGCTTACATCTGACAAATAATGTATATTTGCCTGATGGTGCTGGGAAATCGGAACAATAAATCGTTGAACATATTATCCTAAAATGTATCTTCTTCTTCTTCTTCTCCGGTTTTTAAAGGCCATTGTGAGGCTCATAACCGCAACACGAATTTGCTTCCACCTGTCTCTATCCTGAGCTACTACTTCCATATCTTGTATTCCAATTTCTTCCAAAGGCTTTTTTACTTTGTCTATCCATATTTGTTTTGGTCTGCCTAGTGGTCTTTTCCCAGGGGGTTTCCATTTTAATACCGCTATCATTTGGCTATTTGACCTTCATACGTGGCCGGCACATCCGATTCATCTATATTGTAGTACTGCTACTGTGTTCGGTTCTTTATCATAAAACGTATAGCGAACAAAGAAAAAAAAAAGTCGTGAATACTGCTCACTGTTGTACGTAGGAGGTTAACAATATAGGATACGTATATACTGGTAGAGGAGAATAAATTTTATATCTGTGAGCGACGGATAAATAGGATTCTGAGCGAATCTCGGCTAAACAACACGTTTCGAAATGCCGTGATTTTTACCTAACGCAGATTATAAAACAGAATTATTACATTACCCTGAAATTTTTATTCTCGTCGATTTATAGTGGACTCTATTGTCCGGTTAGGTAGGTATAGAAAATTATTCGACGACTCGTTAATAATTATTACTTACTACGTCCAAACGTCATTGCGTTTGGGTTCGATTTAACGAAATCAAAATAAATAGTTAAAAGACGAATAATTTTACTATACGGAAAAAAAAAAAAAAAATAAAAAATAGTTTTATACGAAATGATTTTTCAAATATACACGTACCTAAATGACAAAAAATGAACGATACGCCATTATCAATTTTGCTCGTTGTCGTCGTTCACACAGAAAACATATAACTACGGAATAGCCGTACAAAAGTATAACGACACCGCAAGTGTTCGGAATAAACACGACGCCATTATAAGACGAGTATAATAATTACGTATATTAATGTATAGAATTCGATAAAGAATAGTATAATGTGATTTTTATGTTTTGTTACTGATGACGCACCGAGGATACTATAAACGTGAACAGTATTCACTAAGCCCAGTGAACCGTCTTAGTTTATTCGGTACACCAGAGAAACCGTTCCTGATATGTCGGGACGGCGTCAGAACGTAGGTAGGATCGGTCCGGTAGAAAAGTCAAACAGATAGAAAAACAAAAAAAAAAAAAAAAAAACGAAAAAAATACACCTCCGCATCGTATTATTGGTATTATATAGTAAAACTGACGGCATTTACTCGTAGCTCAGGAATTGAAAAAAATAACACCCGACAAGAACAATATACGGCGCTAGAAGACAATATTATTAATAATATATTGACGATAATACGACGACGACGTGTTCGAGAAACGTTTTCTTGACGTTAAACATCGTCGATAATATTATATTTATAAATATCGCACCTACACGGATATTATTATTATTAATATTATTATTACATTCTATCCGCGTGTGTATGACAGTTTTTTTTTTTTTTTTTTTTACAGACCCGTGCACCTGGTATCATTTTTTTTAGTTTAAACATCAGCTATCGTATTATAATAAAAGTAGTAATATATAATATACGGCGTACGTTACCCGGGCGGTGGTTGTTCTCCAACACGCGTAGGTTTAGTCGAGTTTTATTAGTATTTATTGCGCGTACCATACTGCCGAAAAATATTATTTTTATCTTATATTTATATATATATATATATATATATAAAAAATGCTAAAACGAGAATCATTGATGCCAATGATCTCGGGAACAACCCCCGTCGGATCGTCGGGATTTTTTTTTTTTTTTTTTTCGTTTTAACGAAAGAGCACACCGCCAGAGATGGTTCTCGGCGTAGTTTCATTTCAATCGAGTAATTTATTTTCATAAATTAATTGTCAAAAAAAAAAAACCATCGACACGGGCAACGCCGGGCGAGATATCCAGATATCATATAAATATATATATATCATTTATAATATACATATTGTACAATATGTACAGGGTGTTTCGTATAATAATTAATTGTACAGTCCCGAGCCGATGATATTATAATAAATTGAATGTCTCCGATGTATTACTATTAAACGTCAATTGTTAGAAATTCACCGTGGTTTTTTTAGAGGCGAGCTCACAGCTGGCCGTCGTGCCGTGTAAAACGCTATCTTATCGTTTGGATTGCCGCACTGCGGTTGAGAAAATACCGACGAAAAACATGACCGACTACCGCGAACGGTTGAAGACCGTCACCACTGGTATCGTGGGCCGTCTTACGGTACCACGACACCCGTTATCATTACGAGCATTTTTTTTTTTTTTTTTACTATCACACACCGCACATTGACAATAATCGGTTTACGAGGAAAATCCGTCGTACGTAATCGTCATGGTCGGCGGAAATCCGAATCGTCGACCGAATTTCTCGCGCCATTCCTCTGTTGAAATGCAGGGGGTGGGCGAAAAATCATCACCCCCCCCGCCCCCCGTGGTTGTTCTCCAACACGCGTAGGTTTAGTCGAGTTTTATTAGTATTTATTGCGCGTACCTATGAATACTGTCGAAAAGTATAATTTATAAAATAAAATGCGAAAATGAAATCATTCCTCCGGGGTGAGCGATCCGAAATTCTCAACTTATGGACGTTCGAGTTGTCGGGGTTCCCATCGGCCAGACGGCGGATCGTATTGAAAATCGTATCTAATCGATACGTCGTAGATGCATCGGCGTCCTCGTAGAGGATAAATGTAAGGGCGATGGGGTGATGGGGGAGGAAATAAGAAAAAAAAAAAAGAAAAAAAAAGGAGAAGCCGCACGGTATACAGAGAGCGCGCGCGCGCGCATAGTCGTCGGTCGGTTTCCGCGACGTGGGCGGGCGACGACCGAGCGGTCCGGTCGCATATAAAAGCCGGACGCTCCTCGGTTGCCGGCCATTATTTCCGTCTCGACTTCCGGCTGTCGCAAGCTCGACTAAGTTATACATTTAAAATCGTCTTTCGGTATCCCGCGGCTTACATTACAACATTATCGCCCGTCAGCGTATTTTTGTCCGTGTACGCGTTTTCTGTTGTTCAATTTTTTATACCCCACGGGCGTATAATATTTTCACGTGTTTCGTGCCCAATTTCTAGACGCCCGAAAACATGCGTACCCTGTTGCTCTTGGCCGTGTTCCTGTTGTGCGCCTGCATCGCCGCCGGCCAGGTGAACTTCACGCCCACATGGGGCCAGGGCAAGAGGAACGCGCCATCGGCCGCTTCCGTCCAGGCCGCGGACGAGTGCAAATCCATGGACACGCTCATCTACATCTACAAACTGGTCCAGGTGATAATTGCGACGGAAAATAATAAAACAAAAAAATGTACTAAAATACATTTGACGTTCAATATAAAAATGAATTTCATTCGTTATTTTTTCGTACGGCTGCCGAGAATGTTGCCGTAATTCTCAAACAATCCACAGGTTGTACACGTTGTAAACGCAAGTTGTTAATATGAGGTGACGTTCGGTGTTGAGACTCGACTAGTGATTATTCATCTAGATAATATTTTTTATCTTACCTAGATGCAAATTTTTATATCTATCTAAAGGTCGTCTAAGATAAAATATTCTTAACAAAAAAAAATAAAAAAAAAATTAATAGTAAATGTTTTATAAACGTGTTCCACAATAGAAAATATTAAATTTCTAAAAAACGTACTCCTATGTTTTACTTATAGTTAAAAATTTGAAGTTACTAGCTATACAGTATATGGCGATTTACACCCTTTGCATTATAATCGTTTACATTTCTATCTCTTTACAATAATGTCTACAATAGACAATTAAAAAATATCTTACTTATATCTTAAATTCCACTTATATATATATATATATTATCTTATTTGAGATAATTTAAAAATTCGTTATCTTTATTTGTATCCAGATAAATTTTACTTGTCTACGTCTCAACACCGGTCGCATTGCCATTGTTTTTAAGGGGTTGCGTATAGGCAACTTTGAAAAAAATAATAACTCATCGATTTCAAAATGTTCAAATTTACTTTTAGGATATAACTATAAAATGGGATTGACATAAAAACTGTCTCGGGTTCTTATTATTATCATTAGTAATTGTTGTTTAGTTGTTTATTTGTTTAATAACATTTTATAAATTAATATTTAACCAAATGCATATGTGATTCCCTAGATAAATTTGTATTCTTTAATTTTTATTATCATAGGCATTGTTATCATATGTTGTGCGATCCATTATAGAGGGGAAAAAAAATATTATTACGAAGTAAAAATGTAAAATTATCACCCGAAATTCGATTTAAGTTTGTGCCGTTCATCCGTTCTTTTACTTTTTATATTTAACTTATTATATCGAAGAAAATTCCTAGGTTTTTTTTTTTTTTTTAGGATTATTTCGTTCCTTCACTGCACGGGTAATTTTACCGTCTTTAAAATAAAAATAAAATATTAAGTCATATTAATACTGCGCCGAAAAATATTATTATTATTATTATTATTTTTTTTTTCGGAATCGTGGTGGATCTGCAGTGTGTTGCTCGTCCGTCTTCGTGCCACTTTTTAAAATTACCGGAAAACATTTTTTTTTTTACTTTTTTTTTTTTTGTGTGTATGTGTGTTGGAAACGTGGTAGAGCTGTAGTGTATTGCTCGTCCGTCTTCATGCCACTTTTTAAAATTACTTGCACGATAAACCGCGACGTAGAGCGTCATGCTACAGGTGTCTGTATAAAAATATAATATTTCACACGTGTTTTACCATTAAATATAATCATCATATTGTGTCTGTGCTGTCAACTAGCGAATCGACTTAGAAATTCTATACGTTATACAATACAATATAATATAACCTATTCGATTTCCACCCAGCAATAAAATCTTCTCTATAAATGCGTGTAAATGTTTAGATAGGTATAACAGTTGGTAATAATATCATTTTACTGTCACGTTTCTAGATACCATAGGCAACATATATATTGTGACGTTATGTGAATTATGTTACGTAGTATCGTTGATAATGAAGACGTGTAGGGACAGCCGCTGTTCACTGTTTCGAGGATACGTCGGTCGTGCAAATGGACGTAGAACGAGGCGATAGGATCGTTATGTTTAGATATCCTATATCGGTATCTAGAACTGTCAATAATTATATCGAAGCTGAGCTTTCAATAGTTTAGTTTTTTATTATTATTATTATTTTGGGTTCATGTCGTCCATCGATATGGAAATTAATCGAAGCAATTCAATAGGAACAAAGTCTGAAGTGACTCGAAATGTAAAATAAATCTGTACGCAGTGCACGTACGGCCGAACCGTCCAGAAAACGCGCAAAAGGAATCGAATTTAAATTTAATTTTTTTTTAAATTATTAAACAAATTATATTTTTTGATAACATATAAAAATTGAATGAATACTGCTATACATTCGGCGGTACCTAATTAAATTCATTGTAATAAATATCACGGAGTTGAACCTTCTCCAGTCTTTTTATAATTTCCAGTTATCCACAAAATATGACATCTTATGATAGGCGTAGGGCCCTCGAAAATATCCTCGGCAACACAATATATTTTTTATGTCCTACCCTCCCACCACCTACCATCGGTCAACATTAATTTTTTTTATAATTTTAAATTTAAGCCCCCTACCCCCGCCCGAACCGTTTTTTTTTTTTTGCAGAATCCACGCTACGCCACCGTTATACTTGTACTGCGTTTCGTTTCGTTAATATACTATTATAATAACGTGTCCGTCGTGTTAATTTTTTTTTATTTATTTATTTGTTTTTTTTTTTTTTATTTTTCCCCGGCAGAATGAAGCGCAGCGGATCGCTATGTGCGAACGTATGTCCACGTCTTGAACGGTGCCGCCGTTAGCTGCAGGACACGATAAAAACTACTAAACTATCGCCAACCACTTACCACCAACAATCGGATTATCGTTACAGAGACGGGGACTCATGAGTTCAATACGCTCCGCCTGCAGTGTTTCACACATTTCAAATTATATTATTACTACTAGTCGTTTATTTAGTGGCGTACAATTTATTAACCGTAATTTATCGATTTGACCGTTGCCGGTCTACTGTAAAACCATAATATACCCGTAACACGCGCCTATATCTACGCTATACGTATGTATTTTATTATAATCCGCGTTCGATCCGTTTTAGACGAGATATACCTATGTAATGTATAGTTTAGTTGTTCCGTATTGAAAAAAAAAAAAAAAAAATATTAATAATAATAAAACGCATTGCTTTATCTACATATGAAAACCACCGTGTCGATACATATTGTTTTACCCTATAGAATTATTATTATTATATATTACTACACTATTCCTAAATTGCATACATACGTATGTATATATACGTATGTACCGTATGTAGCCCGATCACGGGGTAAAACAGTAAGTTTTACTTACTTATAAAACGCTGAAAATCATAACTGTATTCGGGCATTTACATCCTAAGGTGGACAAATCGAAATAGTAAACGGACGACGAATAAAAATTAAGCGGTAGAAAAAATAAAATGAAATTATTACTATATACTATTAAAGCGAATTAAAAGATACATTACTGATAGCAGTAATTGTATTTAAATCAATATTTATTATGTACCAGCTACTGACTGTTGTTGCATAGTGTACTCGATTGGCGGCACTTGCAAATTTTCAGTCGTACATTTATTACGATAACGCATCCTAATCGTTTAATTTGTATTTGTCGTGCATCCAATACGCTTTTACCGACACGATTTGTACGTCGGAGGACGTAACCTAACCTAATGAAAGCCCAACGAATAAAATTACGATTTTCAGCATTTACAGAGTACAAACAGTAACTGTGTACTATTAACTAGTAAAAACTAGCTTTACCGAGTACGTTTATATATGTATATACAATTATAACGTCCTCCTGTACGCCGTTATATATTTCTTCTTCGGCATGTCGGCCGATTAAGATCCATTGCTGCCATCCCGAGTCCTCTGCGTCTCTGCCTGCCGTACGCCGCGTCCCAACTTGTGTTTTCTTCTAATATATTTCCTATATCTTGGGCAACAGCGTCCGTCCAGCGGGTCTTAGGTCTTCCTATTGGTCGGCTTTTTTGTCAATTTTGTTAACCAGAACTTCTTTTATTAATCGACCAATCCGCTCTCCGAACATGTCCGAACCATTCTAGAGAAAGTCATTTATATATGTGTAGATTGCGAACTCGGGTCGCAAAACACCGTATTGATGCCGATGACGATTTTTTTTTTTTTTTTTTTTTTTAATTTTATAATACGGCTCGTCTAGAAACGCTGTAAGACTACGGGCTATAGTATGACACCGCTGACGATCGTAACGAACAACGGCAACAGGTAATATAATGATAACAATGAAATATTATCGAAAGTCCAAGTCACAGTGTAAATAAAAATAGGCGTTTGCAGTGTACGTGTACGTGCACACGGGATAGTAAAATTACGAACATAAAATTAAATAGTTATTGATTTTTGGGATATTCGAAGGGGCGTGCCTTTTTGGCCCCTCACCCTCGGATTGCTTGATCTAAATAGCTTAAATGGACACAGATTTGCTCACACCGTTTTCCCGAAGTCGTTTATTAAATCAAAGAAAATATGCGTATTTTTTTCACCGGAGTCTATTACAGCTTTACTGAACAGTAAGTAAAAAAACGATCGCGGGATTGCGTACCAATCAAAATGGCATTACACAATTAATAACTGTAACGTAAAATCGATATGTGTAGCACATTTTTAAACGTCGTGTCTGACGGTAATCCGTCCGGTCCTCCGGAACTGTTGATTCCGAAATCGATTTATCTGCACCGGGTACCACATATGTGCACGGAAATCCGTCTTAAATCCGTCTGAACCGCAAACAAAAATGTTTGAATAAATATAACGATTCCCCGTGTCATGCCGTCAAAATCAAATGGAATTGAAAATGGCCTCACAATACGTATACTAATAATAAGCCAAATTTGATGCTTAATTTTACTACCGCAATCGTCTAACCGCATTTTGTGCATAGGCTGTATTACGAGGAAAGTACTGGAATTTAAAGTTCCACATTTTTAAACAAAACCTATCTTATTTCTTACGATCAATTTAACCCTTGCAGTCGTGTTTTTGAAATTCTCCACCTAAAACCATGGAATTTGACTTGCTTCATATTTGGATTTTTTTTTTTTTTAATGTTTAGTGAAAATCAAAATTTGATATCTTTAACCGTTTAGGGCGCACAAATGGACGAAAAACTTATCCGCACACGCGACATGAGAGTACCGTTCCGCGTGATTGATAGAAAAATCGTTTTACTTAATAATTTATACAATTGTTTTAATGCCCATATAATTTTTTTGTAATTTTAAATGGATGCTAAATATGCACTATGTAGTACAAGGCATATCGTTTGGATATCTTTATATATTATATGCCAATAAAACAGAAAAGTTTGTACAAATTCTGCGACTAAATGCAACTTGGAAATGTTGTGGTCTATGAGTATAGTGCATTATAGTTTTATTTTCATTCCATGCATAATTCATTTGCGGGAATTTGCAGGTAGGTGCTGGAAAAATGTAAAATGCCTTGCCTTCGTAGCTGATACGAGTCGCGAAAGAGAAGTGTTATTTTATAACTCGTCACGAATAAAAATATAATATATATATATTAAATAATATAATAATAAAATAATATGATTTTTTTTTTTTAAACTATTACACGCCCCCTGCCCTCAACCTCTCTGAATTACCTCAAAAAGACTGGTGAAAATACGACCATGAACTGAACAAATATCTATTTGCTTCGCCTGTTACGAAGGTGACTTATAATATGAAATTTGTGTTCCGTTCGTAAACGACCACCTGCAACACCGGTGGTGTATTCAACGAGGGGAGTATGTTACTGTAATACGACGACACCCTACAAATTTTAAATTTGTATAAGTATAATTATGTACACTCTGCCCCATTTCTCCGGAAAATAAATCCTAGTTGGGTCACTGGGAAAAATAGAGGGAAAATCAGAAAAGGGTAGAACAAAAACTACGTTTATAAATCAGATCATAGGAAGAACCAATTACAAAGAACTCAAAGTAGCTGTGCTGAATAGCGACGAGGGAAGGTCCATCGAAGTTATTGAACCAATCTAAGGATTGACAAAAAAATAAAAATGTATAATGATTTCGTTCCGAAACTAAATTTGAGTGTCGAAATCAGTAAAATTATGCAAACGTAATTGTCTATCTTTGATTTAAGGCGATTGGATACTAATTGGATTTTTGGGTAAAAACTATCTGTCTTTCTGTAATCAGCCCGATTGAAGCGATAAGAATTCTGAAGAACTATTTTAATTCAGCGTGAAGTCCATGTGATACCGATCAGGCGACTTTTTAAAATTTTGTTTATCGTTTACACAAGATTACGAATTTATTTTACAAAAGTTGTTTGGTCGTTATTATCCTGTTGAATGCCACGGGGGTTTTTTTTTTATACAATGCCTCAAACGTTATGAGTAAAAAAAATTGTGTACACCTAAACGTGCCATTTGGTTTTTGAGTAGAAAATTTTGTACTTGCACTGTGTTTGACTTTTACGCCACGTATACAGAAATGTGTACACATTCGCCTTATATAGAATAGGGAAATTAATTATGTGGCCTCCTGGAACCGTTTTTCTCAGTTAACGAAAATATATCACAATTTTTTAAAACACTATAATATATTTAATTATAATAAAGAAAAAAAACACACACACACATTATTGCGAAAACAAACAGCTCATAAACATCAGTGTGGCCTCGCGGACAAACACGATATGTACACAAAAATGTACTCACGGCAATCCACAGGTTATATAGACTATATGCTGAATTCAAATATTTTTTTCTGAATTCTTATCGCATCACTACTTCGATTGGACGGACTAATGGCAGAAATATAGGTAGTTTTTGTTGCATAAATTGCGTGATTTATAAACAGCAGCAATAATAATTGATTTGTGCGTGCGCGTGCTAGAAATCTTACTCGGGTAGGCGTATGATAACTAGTGATGTGACATAAATGTGGATTATCCGAAAACCCAATAAATCCGGATTTTCAGATTTTGAAATCCAACGTTTGTTGTAAATAAGGGTTTCAGATTCTAAAATCCAGATTTTTATCTGAAACCAAATTTCGGTTTTTATAATTGTAATTTTAAATTCTTGAATTCATTTCTCATAAAACTATTATTATTATTATTATTATTATCTTATTGTTAATAGCATTAAATGTGTAAGATATTAAATACGTTTTTACAATTAAAAAATAATCACAAATAGAAATGTATTTTAAAAAAATCAGTATGACAAAAAATATCATACATATTACACTCTAATATATATATATATAATAGATTACTAGCTGATCCGGCAAAAACGTTGTTTTACTCATAAAAATTGTATATGTTAACACGCCTTGAAATAAAAATAAAATTATTTTAATACGTTTATAATGTAAAACAAATTACCTAAGGATTTGATTTTAAGATTTAAAAACAGAAATCTGGACGGTCAAACCCGAATTTCGGATTTTGAAATTGAAAATAGAAAAATATCGAATTTCGTAATCCAAAAGTCCGGATTTTTCCCCATCACTAACGGTAACAGACACAAACTAATAACCATTTACTTCCCGCACAAAGGCACCGCGTAACTCATACAAAACAAGAAATTGCCCACGGACGACTCCTACGAAACGGTCGGTATCTAAATCGCCTTAAGTAAACCGTCCCACACGGTAACTATATCAATCGAACGTACTGCTCAGTGGAAATGTTAAAAGTTTACGTACAGTGGCGGATCCCGAGTTAGGGAACTGTGAGCCAGCTATTTTAGAGAGACCATTTTTTTTTTTTTTTTTTGGGGGGGGGGGTGGTTAAACATTTAGGAACATTCACTTTGAAACAGTTATTTGTAATATTATTATTGAAAACACCGGATAAATTTCCTATTGGTATTATACAATTAGACAATTGATTCCAGAGGCCGGTTTCGCCAGCACATAGTAATTTTGGGTGACCTGTCCCACGCCTCCCCTAGAACCCCTACGTATTGCCGTATTATATTTTAAAATTGAACTCTTGGCCGTTGCGTATTTCCAACACTTCGTTATTGCCGGAAACAATAATATTATGCAAAATCGCATTGGGTCCACCAACAGGCGGGTAGGTTGGGAACGGTTTTAAAACAACGTATTGCACCCAACGTGGGAATTAGCCCGTTGGCCACGGTCGGCGAGAATATATTAAGAATATATTACGAACCCCTCGCCGAAGACATTCCGTTTTCGATTTTCGTACAAATCGGATAAATCGGCCGGCGGACATGACCAATAACCGTGTATTTCAAATACAGCGTGTCGGACGTGTCAATATAATATTATTACAGCACACCCCCCCCCCGATGTATCATCGTCTACCGGAGTACATCGACAACATGGTCGCAGGTCGCCAACACTTATCCCGTAATACCGGGACGCCGACCCGCGGATCCGTGAGCTTACAGCCGGCACATACCGTACCTCGGCGGGAATTCACCGTCGACCCGCCGGGGATAAATACTACTTACAGGTTGTTCGGCCGGAATCCCGGTGGTCCGCTCACGCGCGAAAACCTTGTCCGTCCAAGAGTCAGCGTCTGTGTTATTTAAACCTTACCCCGAGAAGACGCTGGCCAGTGGTCACGGGACGCGGGGTATAATGCGGACGCGGCACGGGATTACTTACAGAGGCTCCCGACAACCGATCCCACTGTGGCAAACATAATATTACGTTAAGCCGATTTGTCGACTCTTTTCTTTTTTTTTCGGTTGACAATAACCGAAATTCGTGTCGCGTCTCGAGTACGTTCCACCGACGCAATTAACTTGTACCATTCAACGAGAACAAATTGTTTTCTGTACGTATATCCCGTACACGGCGTAGACAACAGGCCAACGTGTTCGGATTTTTTTTCGAAATCAAAATCGGACTACCGGGAGCGCGTTCGTTTTGTGTCTGTTCACGGACGTTTCCCGCCAAGAATCCATTCCGATTTCGCTCTTAATCAGAGTGAAAATCCGACAACAATCTTACCGGCCGTGATCGTCTAGTGGTTAGGACCTTGCGTTGTGGCCGCAATAACCCAGGTTCGAATCCTGGTCACGGCACAGACAATTTTTATAGGATTTTTTTTCCCGACGTTTTTCCTGACGTCGTACACTACCGAGTCCGATTAACAGTCACCTGACCGGAACCGTTTTCGCCGGCAATTTCACTCACACGTGCGGCACAGACACGCTATATTTAATACACTGTCGTCCGCGTTATAAATGGTTTTTTTTTTTTTTTTTTTTTTTTAGTTTAGTTTACCTATTCTATACCGCGATTATAATCGAATAGAAACCAAAGAAAAATATAAAAAAAAATGCGTATTATTATTTTGCATAAACGGTTACAGCAATTTCCGTCAACCAATACGAGAAGTAACCTAACCTCACCTCAGGGCCCCCACAAATGGGGGGGAGGGTCAGTGAGTACTAGTGTCCGGGAGCCCGGACAAATAATACGAGGCCTGTTCAAAAAGTTCCCGAGTTTTTCAATTTTTTTATTTATAGTGCTTACCTACAAGCTATTGAGACTTATCACCCTCGAAGTATTCTCCCTCTTGGTTTGTACACTTTTGCCAACGACGTTTCCATTGTTGAAAGCAATCCTGGAAAGCAGTTTCTGGAATTGCTTGTAGCTCCTACGTTAGCGAATTTTCTTTTATTTCGTCTATCGTAGAAAATCTTTGTCCTTTTAACGGAGATTTTAGTTTTGGAAATAAAAATAAGTCTGCTGGTCCCAAGTCAGGAGAATATGGTGGATGAGGAAGCACGGTCGTGTGATTTTTCACGCAAAAATCTCGAATTAATAGGAAAATGTGTGCCGGAGCATTGTCGTGATGGAGAAACCATATGTTTTTCTTCCACACTTTAGGCCTTTTCCTCCGCACTTTTTCTCCAAGACGTTTTAATACTTCTAGATAGTAACATCGGTTAACAGTTTGTCCTGCAGGTGGAAATTCGTGATGTATAACTCCCAGGTTGTCAAAAAAAAAAAATACGGTTAGCAGGACTTTGACGTTTGATCTGACCTGACGAGCTTTTTTTGGTCTTGGTCGAAATTTACCAACCCACTGTGATGATTGGACTTTTGTCTCAATATCATAGCCATAGACCCACGTCTCATCACCCGTTATAATTTGCTCCATGAACATACTCGTATCATCATTTGCTCGATCTAACAATTCTTGACAGATGGTTACGTGGTTGTCTTTCTGATCTTGCGACATCAACCGTGGTACAAATTTTGCTGCGACGCGGTGCATTCCGAGTTTTTCTACCGGGATTTCATGACATGAACCAACCGATATGTTACGATCTTCCGCAATTTCTCGAACAGTTAAACGTCTATTAGACCGCACAATTTCATTGACTCTTGTCACATGAGCATCGTCTGTCGGTGTCGGCGGACGTCCTGAACGTGGGTCGTCATCCACTGGTTCCCGACCGTCTTTAAAACGTTTAATCCAGTCGTAACACTGAGTATGTCCTAAACACCATAAGCATTTTGCAATATTTTATGAGTCTCAGTAAAAGATTTACAAAGTTTAACACAAATTGTAATATTAATACGTTGTTCGTGAATGGTATTCATCTTAAAAATCGCACAATACACACGACTCGTCTACTTTGAACGCGCACAGTTAACGGTTAAATAGCAATAAACATTTGAGATTTAATTGAAATGATAGCTGCTTATCTCTATTTTATTTTAATCTAATAACATTTACGATACTATAAATTTTATATCTTTAGGAATTATAGTTCGGTAAATTTTTGAACAGACCTCGTATAATATAAATACATTTTTTTTTTCATTATTTATTAATGTTATTATTATTTAACACATATACGAATACGTGTAGTACTATTATTATATTTATATTAACGTAAAATTTAAAGTTATTATTGTAAATTTGTTCTAAATAGGTACAATGGGGCCCGCATTTATTTACAGTTCAATGGTCAAAAAAATCATGCAGGGAGCCTGCCTAACATATACGAGTCTCTATAGTTAGACCAAATTTGCTGCATGCATTGTTTTTACCGAGAATTTTTTCCCATGAAACAAAAGTCAAATTATTCTCCATCCCTTAATTTCCTCCACAGTTCATCTTTCGGTAGTTTACGTGGTTCAAAATGTGCTTTTGTTTCGTTTTTGGATTGGCCAAAATGAAAAATAACGGTCGCTCTAATACCGATAGTTGATATGTATACACATTAAATCATGATGAATAAACTTTTATGAAATAATTTGTGGAAAAATATATTTTTATCTTATGATTATAAAAATAATGAATGCATATTGCATTATTTCTTTATTTTAGAACGTGCAGAGATGTGTATTGTTCCCGTACCTGGGGGTGGGGGGCAAAGTAATATCTTTGCCCCTGTAAAAATTTCAAAAAGACAAGTGCCCCCTCCCTTGCTCCACACAATTACGCCACCGAGTGTAATACAATTTTGAGAATATTATTATAGGTCAATAAGATCATTGAATTTTTTTTTTTTCGTGTCAGGCATCATATATTTAAAATTAAAATAAACATGTAATTTATAAAACAAAACTAAATAAATAATATCAAATAAGTAAAATATGAATAATAATAACAACACTCTAATGGTAACAAGTATTGCATATGTACATTGCATACTAATTATATTTTTTCTTTTGTCCAGTATATGGCTGTATTTACCGCCTTCTTGTTGCTTATCATAAGATCCTCTTGTGTACATGGGCTTGGCCCTCGTGGGCAGACAAGTAGGTGTGACGTTGTCTGCTCTTGTCCACATATGCAAGTTATGTCTTGATCTCCATATCCTCATTTTCTCATATTTTCTTTTGTTCGTCCTACACCAACACGCAGTCTGTTCAGTGTCTTCCACACCGGCCAGTCTAAGTAGTTACCAGAAGGTAATTCTTCTGATGATTCCATCAATCTTTTACCGTTGATGTCTGTTATCAGTTTTTTCCACTCATCTAGCCTGCTTAGTAAGGGTGTTTCCGTTAGCTCTTCAGTTACCTTTAGGAAAGACTTTCTTGATTTCAGACGGAAAGTGGGGTCATTTTGGCCGTACATAGAGTGCCTCGTGTCTCTTTTTTGTTAACCGCGTTCAATTTTAGAGGATATCAGACGTCGAACAGGTGGTGGTGGGATACCTGCCAGTAAATAAACTTTGTCCATTGGTGTGTTTCTTAGGCATCCTGTGATTAATCGACATGTTGTATTTAAGACGATATCTACCTTCTTCGCGTGAGTAGAGCTACATAACCTAACCTAGATCATTGAATAGTTCATAAGATCATTCTATAATGTCTAAAAAAAAAAACAGAACTAAAATCAATTTTACTCAAAGTCTGCGCAGGTACAGGTATTAATGGCTCGCGATAGAGGGACCACCTGTTAATAAAACTAAATTCGTTGAAACTAACGTGACGCACGTAATATATCGTTTAATTCAAATAATTAATAATCGTGAATTCAGTAAAATAATACGCTATATATAATTAAACGTACATATATACATTAAAAACTTATCGAGTCTGTGGGTTGATGTAGCGGCGAGTTTACGTAGGACGCAATACAAAACGATCAAAGCGTCTGCTGAAGTAAACATACCGATATTTAGATTTGGGTACACTAGGTAATCATAATCGTTATTGTATACATAGTGCGTACGTATAACTTTACTCGTTAACTCCGGTTATCCCTTTGTAAACGATTAAAAAACAATTATAAAAACCATCGTTGGTATCCCTTTGTAAACGGTTAAAAAATAATCATAAAAACCATCGTTGGTATCAACGCGGTTGATTAAGTTCTACCTATACATACGAGTGGGGCAGACAGAAATATGCATAATTTTATTGGTTGGTCAAAAAAATAGCTAGTTTATACAAAAATGTTCTCATGACCTATATGAGTGTATATTTGTGCATTTTGTATATTTGTGAATATTTTGGCGTTTTAGGACTTTTAGGGCATAGTTTAGGATTTCAGCGCATGTATCAGCGATTTGGTACAGGATTTCGTAAATTATTACATTTTCAACTCAATGAATGAAACAAATAAGTTTTTACGGGTTATTCAATTTATTAATAAATCGATAAAGTTAAATTATCGTATAACAATATCACATTATAATATTTATATATTATCGTACCTATTGAACGACTTTGATTTTATTTGAGTAATCACTTCAGTCGTGGCTTATACTCGTGCGGTACGTTAAATTGATCGATTTTAATATTTTAATATTTTTATATTTTTTTAAATGCCGCAAGTAAAAACTTGCACTAATCGTATTAAATGTTACATATCTGAATATGGTGAAAATATATTTTCATGGTTTTCATATTATTGAGAACATTGCACAAATATTATACGGTAACGTAACCACATTAGTTGGTATCCCAGAAGATTTGACAGCCCACAATTTGTTGTACTAAAAATACGTACCTTTTACATCTGTCGATTTTGAACGTTTTTTTTGTCGTTACAAAAATCTACGTTACGAGCACTTCACTATTTCAGACCCAAAGGAAACTTTCATCGAAAAACTGTCGATGAAATATAATGTTTTTTTTTAATGCGCGTTTTATTATAGGAAAAAAAAAAATATGTGTCTCATAATACCGTAACACCGATAAAATTATATATTGACACGCGTATAACTGAGAAAAAAAAAAAAAAAAACTTTGCGCACGTCGTTCTGAAGATATTTCCAACGTGTTAAACCGTTTTTAGTGGATAACGGACAATCTTTTTTGTTTGAAAACATATTATGTAAATCAGTCATGGTTCAATGCAATAACATCGGGTAAAAGTTAAAATTTTAATCATTGAAATTTATTTTTTGTTATCATTATAAAAAACATCGAACATTTTTGTTTGGTTTTCAGATAAAAATAAATTTAAATATATATATATGGCACGAATTCTTTTTTATAAACAATTAACAGCATACTATAGAAAATATAAATCACCTTTTATTATAATACATTTGTCTTTTACTATATTATAGTTTATAATAAATTTTCAATTTTTAATTGGTTTTTTTTTTTTTTCTTTAGAGCATATTTTGGTAATTTTTAAGGCATAACTGCATACGTATTTACTAGGTTTTTACGGTATATTTCTGTCTGCTCTACTTATGAGCTATGACGTATGGACGTACGTGAAGATTTTAGTGACGTAAACCTGTTTGATTTTGCAAAGGTAACGTGAAAATCCGCGGCCTGGGTTCTTGTGTGATCCCGGATTTTTATCGAGCATTCAAAATTATTATATTAACACTATGTTTTACAGTAAATTAGTATTTTTTTTTTTTTTTATTTTTTTTTCGTGTGCGTAGATGCTAACTTAACCTATCCTAACGATCCCAGACGGGATTGTTTGTATATCCTTAAAAATGAAAATTTGTTACGCACTGCCGATTTAATTTGATTAAGAACAGGGAATAGCGACGAAAGGCGTTGGTAGCTTTACTGTAATTTTGAAGCGGCCACTATCGTGAAGCCTTTAATCTATAAAGTAACCCCGAGGTGATTAACTGACGGTTGTCATGGTATGAGCTCGTCAAAATGTATGGATACATTACTCGTAGTGTACGAAAACGATGCGGGCTAAATATAATTCCTTTGAAGCGTTGATTCGTATTTTCCAGTTTTAAAAGTCATTATTGGTGGTCTTTTAGATTGATTGATACACTTCGGCGGGATTCATTATTGATTGTTGTGTCGTCCGCGAAATTGAAAATATTTGTCATTATAATGACCGCGGAACATCAGACACATAAATATTAAACGAGATGGGAGCCTGAGGCACGCCTGCAGATTTGGACTGGGAGGTCAGAGGTCGTTAATTTTGACAGATTAATTCTCTATTCGATAAAAAAAGGATGGAAACGTCCACGGGCAATAAAACATTTTTAAAATCGACTGATAATGCGTATTTTGGAATCCTCCTCCATCCTAATAATAGATCCTAGTGTATTCGGCTGAAATATTTCGTATTTTACCGTTTGAACGAAATACACTGTATTTGAACTAACACATTACAATATATTACGCTGTAATCGTTAAAAATAGTATTTAATTAAATTTTAAAAAAATCTGTGTAACGATTTCTCCTATTTTTTTTTTTTCAATTTATTTAAATGTCTATTTCAGTAAAACAGTATGTTTGTTATGTTTTTTTTGTTTTTTAAAAAACACCAAAACATTTGGTAGGGTCCATTTTTCAATTTTTTTTTTTTTACACGTGTACAAAATAACGATCTTTGTACGGTTTAAAATACGAGTACATCTGGTATGTAACTGATTGCAACACCTAAGCACGTCTATGAATAATAGGCCTGGTGACAAATTGACAAATCTCATGTTAGCCTCACACGCCACGCACTTCGCGCGTTATACACGTCGCTAAACACGTGTGCAGCTCGAATAATGTGAATAGTTTCTATTCACAAAGAAAATGAAAATCTAGCATTTAAATTACATACGGTGTAAACCTGAATAGTCTATAATTATTATTATTATCGTTAGTAGTATTTAGTCAACAAGTCGGGCGACATTCGAGAGATTATATAAATGCGAGGTCCGTGGTCGTGTTATATTTTGCCAGATGCCAACGAGTCCGTGTGACCAATTGGTTAACTTACAGTAATTTTCTCTCCTCTTTCTCTCGACTCCGCCAGAGTAACACGTACGCGCGTGTGTCAGATAATTGTAAGCTTAATCGGCCGGTTATTCGTCGCAGTCTCGCGTATAATATAATATTTTTTGGCCCGTGTCGTCGTTCCTATAAAAACGTCAGAATCGTTCGTACAGACGGGCTGGAAAAATCGCGGGGCGGTTCAAGAAAACCGCGGTTCTACGATGAAACGGTCACGGCGGGAAAGAACCCAGTCCAATTATCATTGGCGTACCGTGTTCGAAATATATTATAGACTACGTGCAGTATGACAAACCAAATATATAACGTATGTCTTGTATGTTTTCAGCAATTGAAAAATACAATTTTTATCAAAAGAGTCCGAGAGGGGGGACTCCTGCTTACGCGACACCAAGTCGCCTAATCCGATCCTCCGGACCAGGCGCTCCCCTTTACCCGTCTAACACTTCAGAATGCATCGGGGTATGGAGAGCATCGTCATCCACTCCATTTTGCTCATTTGGGAACCCGCAATGAGAACACCCGGGAGACGGGGCTCGCCCTATACGATGAAAGAATCGGTTTAGGAGCCCGTGTCCCGTAGCGGTACGTCGTAGAACAATTCTGTCTGATTACCTAGCGCCCCAGCGTGCGCGGAAGTGTGCACCCTACAAAGTTTTTGAGCACGAAGCCCAAATACTTCAGGTTCCCCACCGAGCCGGATCTTCGGCGACATCTTCCGGACACGGTTACTGAACACTATGGCTGACGTCTTTTGGACAGCCAGTCGAAGCCCCAGATCCTCGATGCCCTTAAAGACGCTCGCCAGGACGGCGTTCGTCCGATTTTGCGTTCCTTCCACCGAGTCTCTTTTCGCCACGATTAAAGTATCGTCCGCGTAGCCGATAGTTACCTCTGGGCAAAGGGTGTCGGAGGACGACGTTGTACGCGATGTTCCAGAGAAGACGGGTCGTCGCGCACGATCAAAATTCATTCACCCAGACCCGACCATCCGGCGGATGTGGGACGGGAACCTCATGCGTTCTAGCGCGACCGAGATCACATCCCATCCGACCGTGTTAAACACCTTTTTGATATCTATTTATGGTAGGTGACGCCAACCACTTTGTAGTGGAGGGTCTCCAGTGCGTCATCGATAGACCACCCACTTCGGAAACCGAATTGCCGCTCGGACAATCCGATCCCTGATACTGTCATGCGCTCTTCCATCCGGTGGGTCTATAGAAACTCCAGGATTTTTCCAACGTCGTCGAGCAGGCACAGCGGCCAGTACAATGACGGTAGTCCCACTGGTTTGCCCGGCCTGGGGATGAGCGCGAGTCGCGGCCGTCTTCCACCGCCCGGGGAGCGTACCGTTTCTGAGGCAGCAGTTGAACCAGCATGGCTGGTCTTGTGTCGTGGATGACGCCCCAAACGCGGTTTAGAACACCGTCCGGGCCAGTGATCGCCTAAAGCGGTCTACCTCCGCCAGAAGAAAAATCCGGACCGGCTGGTGCGCCGTGACTTACTTCGTCGGCCACTCCGTCTTCGCCGGCCGGATGTAAGGGCCGGCCGGGGAATAGTGTCGCCACGACTTCCCTCAAGAGTTGAGGTTCCATCCTTGACGACGCAGAGGGGCTCTGGAGTTTCCTCGTGACCCGCTTATACGGTTTCCCGCGGGGATCCAATAAGGTCTATTCTATGTGCAATTTTTGCTGTTTGAAAACTTAACCTTCACTTGGCGTGATGGTTAGCGACAACTGAAAACGTAAAATAACAAATGTGGCAAATAGAGTAACAAAAATCAATAGCTTGCTCACTCGTAATCGTTCGTTTAGAGCAGTGTTTCCCAACCACGTCCGTGGGCCAGTCATAGGTAGTCCGCGGTCCCGTAGATCTTTTCTTCGATTTCTATTACAAATTAATTATTATTTTTTTTTAAATAGCGAAAAAAATTACGACTTATTGAGGAACCGTATAATATTATACGGTTATCTTATCGTTGTTGCTGCTGTAGACCGATAAGTATTTTCCACTTTTACAAGTGTGTAGGTATCAGTCACAAAAATCACACTAAGTAAATTATTTAGTATAATAAAGTATAATTATTACTATTCGTGGAGTTATAGTAATAAAATGTAAAGTAAAATAATAAAAATTAACATTTTTCGATAAATTTCGTGTATTCTTGTTGACGAGCAAACAAAAGGTATTCCTAGTTTTCGTAAATTTGAGATGGTCCGCGACCTATAAAATATTGTCGAAGTGGTCCGCGGTGGTGAAAAGGTTGGGGAAACACTGGTTTAGAGCAACGGTCGGGGTATTGTAACCGAACAATATAGACAAAAAAGTAAATTCTGAACTCTGGTAAATTTATCTTTAAATCCCCCGGTCCATGCGGTCATGATAGTGACACTATCACGGTTGCGAAATTCGCGAAGTCAGTGAATTATCATTGTTTGGGGGAGGGGGGTATGTTAATTTTTTTTTTTTTTTTAAAAATATCGTATATTCAGTAATCTAGTGGTAAAAAAAAATCATATATATATATATATATATAAAAAAACCATAACACGGCCAATAATATGGCCGAAAGACGAAAACGTTTCCCGCGGACGATCGTTTTCACTTTTTAGCGCGTCACACTCGAGCCGACCGCAAAAACAGAATTATTTTAACGGCGTCTTTACTGTACAGTCCGACGATTATCTATTCGGTATTTATTATTATTTTTCTTATTTTTCCGATTACTTAATACTATAATAAACAATATTATATAATATATAAATGCATACGGCAGTTGACCCCGTTCAACAGTGTTACTGTTATTAAATTGTCAAATCGTTCGCGACTGGCAAGTCACTGGCGCGTAACGTTCGGCCGACGCCCGCGTTCGATTCGTTAAACATAATTATTCAAAAAAAAAAATAAAAAATAATAATAATAAAACGCTTCCTGATAATTTCACGCAATTTTAATTTCTTTTATTATACGATTCATCAAACTGTGCCTCCACCGTTACTTTATTTACTTTTATGTAATTTACGAGGCAATAAATCGCAGTACGATTCGTAGAGGTCTGTTTCTTTTTTTCGATTTTTTTTTTTTTTACCGGGTGGTGGAATAAATCTCGAAATATTTTAATAATACAAGACCCGCTATTGCGCTTTCTCGGTCCACGCGACTTCGCCTGCACAATAATAATTTATTTTCGTCGTACGGTAGGCGAAAACGGAACGGCAATATCATATATAAGGGCGAAATCTAGCGGTACCGTGTAACAACGCGCCAAGTTGTGCTTTTCTCCGGAGAATGTCGCAATGTAATTCGTATCGCTGGGAAATTCGTCGAAAATAATGTGCGCATTTTCCGATTGGTCCGGAAAAAAAAAAAGAAAAAAATTCAAGCGACTTACCGTGTGGCAGCTTTGGTACTTTGTCTAAAAAAAAAAACCCTACTTGTCCCAACTCGACGCTTTTATTTTATTTCCGCTCGTTCCGGCCCATATGAAATTCCTCCGCCATCTCCGGACTAAACGCTAAAATTGTCCGTTTTCAAACATAGAAAATAAATAAAAATGTATTTACTATTATTTTTCTATTTTTCCCTGTCCGCGGTTACGTTCTAACGCCGACACGTGTGTTGGCTATGAACGACAGAACGCCCGCGGGGAAGATCTGCGATAAAACATTATAATATTATGTCAGGTGACGTAACTATAGGACTTTATTTGAATGGGCGATATGAATCATAAAAATCATAACTGCCTAATTTCACTCAATTTTATTCGCGGTTTAAAAATACGCAGCCCGGTCTGGTGTCAACGGGCACGTTTCGTTTAACGCTTATTTTTTTCGATATTACGTTTACGCTGGTCGCACTATAAACCAATGTCAGTTTCTTAATAAATGTTTCTGTGATATAAAATGTTTGCTTTTGAAATATATCCGTACAACTTACAAAACCAGTTAAATACACTAACGTATACGTACACCGATTAATTTCAATTGCTTGCGGGTTACATTTAAATTTGAATTGTACCCACAGTCATAACACGCATTGGTTATGTCGACGGGACAGCTGAATTTGTCACTATTTTTTTAATTTTTTTTTCCAGGTGTGTTTTTACTGACTCCGAACCCAGTGGGTTTATGGGGATTCATCGCTTCAAACCCGGGTTTAGTGTTTCGGATTAACACATTTCAAATTATATTTTGCATAATATGCCGAATAAAATTGTCGGTTTCGCACGATACGCGTAACGATACGTTCGGTGCACTGCTACCACCGTCGTCTGGGTAAAATTAATAACACACGGACAAAGCGACGTATTTCACACTTGACGTATTATATGTTCGCATTGTACGTTACACAAAGAAAGAGAGAAAAAGGAGATCCCCCCAGAGCTCTGACGGGTGATGCATCGCCCGTATCGCCACTTCTCGAGTACGCCACCTGTACGCGTGTGCGTGGATACGAGTGACGGGTACGTATTAAATCGTTACCGGCCGTGTCGTGGCAATACGGTTTTCTGTTGCGAAGAGAAAGAAAATTGAAAAATATTTCGCCGTCTCGGACCGGAGGACCCGGTAGCGCGGAATATACAATAAATATTGTTTTTAAATACCTTATTACCGGACGTCCGGTAAACCGTAATAAATATATATATATATATATATTTTTTAAAACTATTACTATAATTGTCTCGGAATTGGAAAGTCAGTGTTTTCCGCGTTATCCAATAGGTATAGGAGGTACCGTGCTGTATATAAGCGGGTCCTGCGTCCCGGTACGGATCATTTTCATTTTGCCGGTCGTTTTGGTTTTCCGCCGCGCAGCAGTCTGTCACGAACGAGCAAACGACGCGAAACACCCGACGCCGAACACCGCGCCGCCATGAACGCCAAGGTAAAACCATTTGATTACATTTTCTATTATTATTATTATTACTAAATTTCCTAACTCCGCCGTACGCCCGAAATAAAAAATAAATGTATTTTTATTTTTATTCCAACGACGACGAATTCAGATTCTGTTTACCGCCGTCGTCTGTGCCGTCGAAATCACCGCGTTCGGGCATATGGGCAACCGGTACGTTCAGAGGGGTCTGGTCCAAGAGTTGGCCGGACAAGACGGATTCGACGTGCAGCCGCAACAGGTGTTCAGGTATCCCGCGGCGTATGTGCAAGCCGCGGCGTACGCGCCGACCAACAACGTCCAGGGGTACAATAACAATCTAGGATGGAACGCCGCCGCCGCCGGTTACCACGGAGGGCATAACATTTACAACCCGTACCAGAAACTCGGTTACGGTTACCACGGTCCGGCGGGCTACGCCGGACAACACACCGTCGTGGGATTCGCGGACGGCGGAGGAGGCGGTGGCGGTGGCGGAGGCGGAGGCGGAGGCGGAGGAGTCGGAGGAGGCGGAGGAGGCGGAGGAGGCGGCGGCGGCGGCCATCAGTTGTTGTTCGGTTTGCCGCAGCAGCCGGTTCATTTCGTCGGCAACAAGAGGATTAGAATGTAATACAATAGATTATACGCAAATTTTGTTTTTGGTAAAAAAATTAAAATATTTTATTAAGATACCTCGTTGTACACGTGGACACATAATATAATTCTATGCGTGTATAATGGTACGCTGTCTAT
Organism: Tuberolachnus salignus; assembly: GCA_956483605.1. NCBI lineage: Eukaryota > Metazoa > Arthropoda > Insecta > Hemiptera > Aphididae > Tuberolachnus > Tuberolachnus salignus. The sequence continues at coordinate 44,764,874 of OY101430.1, forward strand.
AATGGGATAAGTTATAAAACCGACAAATAAAAATAAATTATAAAACATAGGATTACAACGGTCGTTTGCGAAAAGTATTTAATGTCACGACGGTGATTGTTGTAAATTTTTTGATTTCGTATCCCGGGAACGTTAAATGCAAAAATACTCGGCAGTTTGAAATATATTACCCCTCCTCCACCTCCCACCCACCGCCCCCTATCCAACATTTAAATAATATATTTTTTTTTACCGAGGCGTTTATTTGGGTAGGAATTGAAATCACACGGGGCGTGATCAATAATGTCTATAATTTATATCCACGTTAAAAATAAACGAAACGCGAATATACTCACGTTAAATAAAAATGAAGAACAAAAAAAGAAACCACCCAATCGCGTGATTTAAATGATTACACTTTTAATGTGCCTATGGGTTTTTTTTTTTTTTTTTTTTTTTTCAATGGGGTCGAAAGCTCGACAATTTATTCGATGAACGGTTAAGAGCTCTTTCCGGCGAGTGGTAGCATTTCTTACGGATCCAACCGGTCAAACTGTTAAGGGAATTGCAATTGAATCGAATGAAAGAATCCAAAAGAAAAACGTTCGGAACAGTCCCGTGGTCGAACGCGATTGTTGCATCACGCCCCGCTGAAAAACCGTTTGTACCGTTCAAATCTCTTAGACCGGCCAATTGTTTCATCGTCTTCAAATGTTTTTTTCTAATCATTTCGATAGTTCCCGAGTTTAACGTGAAATTTAATGCGGCCAAAGTGCTTTACTCGACGTGACCAAACGGGCGGACGCGTTAAAAGTATAAAACTCCGCAGGACTGTATTTCGTTACTAAAACAAAATATTAATTCGCGGCTTATTGAATCGCGTAGTTGGGTGTTAACTCCATTTTTATTTACTGTGGGCATTTGCCCGGTACGTTTATGTTTAACGTAGATAATAAATTTAGTCCCAGTATTTTTTTTTTTTTTTTTTTTTTTTATCACGCGTACTGTAATCGGCGTCAACCTATACAGTTGGGGTTCCCGGAAGTAATACACTTTAATCATGTAATTGGGTCCCGGTCAAAGGTCTGTAAAAACGAAAAGGAAAATGTCTTGTGTATTAACCGCAGAGACTCGGGACCGAACAGGTTAGGTTTAGCCGAATCAATTTTTTGACCCGACTCGCGGGCCCAACTCGAACGGCATCCATTGGCGTCACTAAATCCGTTTCCTCTGCCTCATAGACTCGATTCTTTGGTATTTGGTCCTTGCGTACTGTACACGCCGCTTTCCTGGGCTCTATTCGTTTTCCTAGAGAACCGAACGACTCTTTTGCGATTTAAACCCGCACTGCCGATTGCGTCCCGATCGTTCAGATCGCAAACCTTCACTACGAATCCGTTTTCGCTCGGCAACCGGACGTTTATCGTGCCCGCGGATTGTTCGACAAACAGTACGGGCGCGTCGTCCGCCAAACGGTCCTCGTTGTTCCTACTGGGCCCGCTAAACGCCTCGGCGGGAATCTGACGGCCGTCCGACACGGAATTCCGGAACCCGTGCAAATATAAATCCCTGCATTTTTTCCTGAACGCCTTGTGATGGTATATCAGTATTAACGGCACCAACACGTCGAACAGGACGGGCAATTTCGACAAGTAACCGTCCAACAGGTCCTCCGGCACCTCGTTTTCCGCCCAAGGATTGTCCCGGGGATTCCCGTACAGGTAAACGCACGACGACACAAAACCGGGTGTGACGAGTACCGTGTACGACGCGAAAATCAATTTGGACGGGGCCGGGTCGGTCCGGTGTTTTGTCACCTTCGTCGCCGGCACCGCGGACGGCACGCCGGCAGGTTTCACGAGCGACACGAGCACGAAATAAAACGATATCGACCACGGTATCATAAGACTGAGGACGATCAACAGAGACGGGTAAAACCATCCGGTCGTGTTCGCAGTGAACCCGCATCGACCTCTGCAACAAAATAATACAAAAAATAAAAAAACAACCAATTACATTTTTAACGTAAGTATATAACTGTACTATAATATAGTCGGTTTTAGTTCATTCGGAATCGAGTTAATTTGTGTCTTTCGATTTTAGTTAAAATCTTTTAAACCGATCATTTTTTGTTTTTTTTTTTATCGAACCTCTGTTCAGCGTTTCAACTAATTATACCTATACCTTTCTAACTTCCTAGCTTACAAGTATGTGTCTTGTCCGGCTTGATTTTTTTATTTTTTTCATAAGTAAACGAATAAACCAAAATAAAATGAACGTTTAATATTAAAATTGTATATGTTATCGAAATAATAAGCGCGCTATAGCGCAGATAAATTTCTGCTGTGTGAACTGTGGAGTAATTTGGTAAGTTATAACAATAATGTAGTGATTGGTGCGAAAGTTACCAAAACGATAATCACTATAACCATTGTGGTAACGTGTGTATGACGAATAAGAGTACACAATCGAATAAATACGATTTCGTGTTCCATGTCTTTATGATGTGTACACGTCACTGACCCACGCTACGTCACCGGGCCCCGATGTGTTTTGGAGCAACAGGTGGGTTTCCGGTATACCTGACCCGGTAACTGGTTCATCGATCATATTTTCCAAACAATTTTCCGAAAATCGAGGGTGGAAAATATCCGTTTTTCATGCACCGATTGATGCTGAAATAAATTACGTCTGTAATCACTAGAGCTACCGCGATTGAATGTCATGGTTCTGTATAAATTATGCCGAAATCAATTTTCGAATTTTACGATTTTGTGATATGGTAATTGTGGAAAAAAGAAAAAGAGACTGATAAAAGGCGCTGTTTCCAGACGCACGTGTCGTAATCCGGTAACCGGTATCAACAATTTTTCCGAATAAACCGAGAATTTCGATAACGGTTTCAAGACCTGCGACAATTGTATAGTTTTTACAGAATATTCCGTAAACCGATAAAAAAAAAAAACTCACAAGGGGCACAAGCGGCTTCCTTCCGCCAAGCCCACGAAAACGTTTTTTACACGCTTAGGCGTGTCTATATATCTGCAGACGTAAGTCGTATCTATATATTATCCCGGGGTTTCCGGCCGATTTTTCCTGACCGGGCCGGCTCTATTGGATTTCAATCGGGACTCTGTGTCTGTGGAAATGTAAAAATCGATTTTTTTTATTAGCCTATTGTTAATAGGTTCGGATTGGGCCGAGTTCAATGCCGGACTAACGCAATTCGGATGAGATCCCTATATAAAAAAAAAAAAAAAACATTCGGGACATTTCGAATTTAGGTCGCGCTGCCTCAGAACACTCGTAAAAATGTATTCGGTATGTACGAATTGGTTCCCGTTACGAAGGGTATATCAGGTTAAAAAAAAAAAACACCAAAATTTCGATTTTCCTTCCCGTTTTTTACGCGGCCGTCGGGTCGGTCTACGAATTTACAATATTTGCGACTAACCTGACCACCACGATAAGTCGGATCGAACGTTATTTTTATGTTTTTTTTTTCTACGGTTTATATAAATCGATTCAGTTGAAAATTATGCGCCGCGTTCAACGGCACTGCACTACGTGATATTATTAAAAAACCGAACATGTTGTCGTAACGCGTGTATTTGCGGGAAACTCTATTTTTATTTTGTTTATTATCTCGTCGTGGTTGCTCCGGTTTTATATTTCAATAGAGATCGTGCGGTCAAGGTTTTCAATTTGTACAAAGACGGTACGGTTTAGACTCTATTCGTATATATTTCAATGCTTTAGTAGCTAGGAGGTATGTATGTACGTTAAAATACCATTGACTTGGTTACTATAGAAGACATCTGACGAGTAAAAGGAAGGAAAATAAAAACATTTATCATGTTTTCTTATTCCATACAAAATTATATATAAAATATATTATTTATGAATGTAATTTTCATGGATAAAACGAGAAATATATTGTTTTTCTTCCCGGATACCCCTCCTTTTCACTTATCTCGTATTGTCTGACTAATTTTCGCTCGAGGTTCCCGTCCACTAGTTAATTGGTCTAGAAACCATCACAACTAAACATTTATCAATTTTGAGATATTTACTGCATTCGGGTATATATAATTTAAGACGAGAGCTACGTAGCGATGCAAGAACACCATATTAAATAATTTTTTTTCAAATTAACCACCAAAGAGAATACTATGTCGTAGTGTTGAATTTTACAATATTTTTAGCCAACATCCCCAAACCAATACATAGTCATATTTTTTATTCATGTTTTATGATATGATATTACGTTTTTAAATTGGGCCTGCACTGAAATAACAAAAATCAATTTTCTTTGTCAATCGTTTATCTATTAACGTTATACCGAAGCGAGCGATCTCAACACAGAATAATTATGTATAGTGACGAATCAGTTTTGTCGCGGACAATTTTCATTTTTAACGCCATATCATGTTTTTCACAAAAACTATGCACCGGGCATGGTAATAACCAGTGTTTCTTTATGGTTGATTCGCACGAGTTTTGTCAAAATTACATCTCCGAACGCTAATGGAAAACCCGAAATACCATCAATTTATTTATTTGTTTTATTTAATTTTCCGATTTATAATAGGAGAAACATATCCGAGCAAAACAAAAGGCTTACGTCGTAACACGAAGGTTTATCGGAATTCCGTTTAACGTATTTAACCGTATATATTCCCGAGTAGTATTCGAGTTTCGTAATCGACCAAAGCCAATTGCGCAATAGCGGTACGCCTTGTAACGCGGGTGTCGTCTACGCACCTGGACGGGAAGTACCGGGTGGAAAACAGTAACGTGGGCGCCAGTATGACGTACGTGTACGCGGAAGGCGCGGCCCACATGGCGGCAGCGGCGGGCAGGGCGAGCTCGGCGCAGTCGGGCCCGCGGACGAACGCGTTGGCGGCCGCGAGCCCGGCGAACGTGACGAGCTCGACGACCGACAGGGCCACCGTGGCGGTGGCCACGCCGCGGCACATGGCCGGCCCGCCGCCTCCGCCGACGCCACCGGCCAACAGCTCGTCGGTGGTGACGAAGTGGCCGACCCCGGCGTCCATGGCGCACTGCAGGCACAGCGCGGACACCAGCACGGCGTACGGCGACCGGAGCCGGTCGGTGGTCACGATGCCCGTCAGCACCATCACGTTGGACGCGATGGCCACGGACGACAGGGCCAGGTACGCGGCCGCGAACGGCACGGACGACGGGCGCCACGGTGAACCGCCGCCGGCCGCCTTGGCCGCCTCGTCGTCGTCGTCGTCCGGCAGTATGGACAGCGTCCCGTTCGGATGGGCGTACACCGTTTTCACGTCCATGTGACCGTTACCGCCGCCGCCTGTGAACACAATCGATACGTTTTAGGCGGTGCCGTTTATTGATTTATGTACGACAATAGGGAGGGAAAAATGTAAATGTTTAGAGGCTTAACCCTATAATGTATGATTTTTATTAAGTACCTTTTTCGACCCGTTTAGAACACGCGGTAATTGATCGCCGTAAATGTACGGGAAGATATTTTTTTAAAATCCGTCTACGGGTGGGACTTGTGCGGGGTTCAGAGCCTATTTTCATTTTTTTTTTTTTTTTTTTTTTTTTTACCGGTGTTAAAACCACCCCGCTATCGCCAAATCCCGCCGGGATATACTTGATCGTAAAATCAAATATACTAGTGAAGATCTCTTACGTTAAACGACAATACCGATTTACGGCCAATTATTGAAATTCCTCAAAACGGCGATTCGAGAATTGACCGTCTTGTTCCTGTCCGTTTGCCGATTTTTCGGCCGATATTAAATCGTGTGGCCCCCAATTAAAAAAAATAACCCCCTCGATTCGCCCCTAACAAGGTGCCCCGGGCGTCCCTGTCGCGTATACGTCGATAGTTAACAAATTAACAACACCCAAGTCTCAACAATAACAGCATGCAATTTAAGAAAAGGATGAAAAAAAAAAAAATGCTTTTTCGGAATAAACTCCGTTTATCGCGTTGCTCTAGGCAAATATCCTCACGTGTCGAGATATTTGCATAATGTTCTAAACGAAATTGGACAACAACTTGAATAATAATCATATCTCGCGACAGTATAAGTACACCACCCACTTTAGTATACCGAAATTAACATATACCATAATATTCACGTAATCAGTAAACGACCCACGGTCGTTCCGATATCATCTAAAAAATTGTCTTCTCCGCGGATACCGCCGACAACAAAATTTGAAAAACACGTAAAATATTCGTTCGTTTCATTACGGTTGCTATAGCGTCCCGCATTTTAATTCGCCCGGAAATCTCTTACAACCACACCGCACGTTAACCATAACACGACGGGCAAATATATTTTTCCGCTCACGATTTTTAGTCGCTACGCAAGGTTGAAACTAAATTCCCTGACCGGTAAATTTAGTCCAATAAAAGAGATTGTCTTTTGACCCGGCTTAAGTTTGAACTGTTTCGAATTCAGCAAGAGTCCGCCGGCAATGAAAACTGTTTACTCGTATGTTTCGTTAATAGTTTACTATCGTGATAGTTGCTAAATTCGCAACCGCGATGGTAACTATAATTAACTATCGTGACATAACTATCGCACTATCTTGGACGCGTGACAATTGATAGTTACTATCGCGAGACTGCGACAGCGTTAGTGACTATCGCCGTGTAAACACACACATATATATATATATATTGTCGTTCTATTTTACTGTCGTGCCAGACTTTCACAGACGTTACTATCGACATTCACTGCTCAAGTATAGAGCAATAAGTACGTAACGTTACGCTAAACAATATTAATATTAATTTATTGTAATTTTAATACAAACAAATTGGCCTCAATTAGTCAATAAAAAAAAAAAAAAATTGTATGCAGTTAATATAAACCGGATACGCCTAATTATTCTCAATTGATCGTTTGATTGGTTTAATTTTGTAACTATCATAAGACGTTGTAAAACCCCTGAATATCGATCGACGGCTAATGAGAATATAATCATCTCAAAGCATACCAATTCCAAAATGTCAAAATAAATTGAATTTTAAGGCAACTTTTTTTTTTTTTGGGGGGGGGGGGTGCGGAGGAGGAAAATAGATGATGGAATCGAATGGCGCGATCAAATCGCATCAAAACGCACTATTTCACATGTTAAATTGAGTTTAAAAATCGGTAATTGTGACAATTGTGCAATACTTCTAAATACTACGACCAAAAAAAAATTAAAAAAAAACCGAACTATTCTATTTCCATATCACTTCAAAATGCACTATGTTCTATATTAAAAAACATCGCAAACGAAATTAAAGCAAACACACAATTTACCATGTCCAGTTGTTTTCAAATACACAAAATCTTTTTTTTTTTTTTTTGTATATTTCTAATAATTAATTAAGTTATACAAATTAACCGTGCAAATCGATATTGAATGAATCATAATTTTTTACTTGTTTCTACTTTGAATGTTTTGATAATTTTATGAATTTGCGCGAGACAGAATAGAAAATCGCGATTCCTGTAAAAATATGTAAAATGAAAAATAGTACGTTTCGAAATGTCACTGCCATTATTGAAATCGGTCGTGATAATATAGAAATGCTCTTATAGTTCAAATACATTCTTTATCCGTTTAATTCAATCGTGCGGTTTGTATATTATGCGGACACTTCATTTTACAACTAATTCAATTTATAACAAAGGACGTCGCTTTTAAAACCCAAACGAAAAAAAAAAAAAAAAAAACATAAAAAAACCGTTAAATAATTTACGTACATTATGATTTATAAACGGTCGTAAATATACTTTTAGGTCATGTTAATTTTAAGTCTTTTATTCTTTTTTTTTCTTTTCTTTTTTTTTTTTTTTTCGTTTTTTGGCCTTCGTCCAATATATATATATATATATTGCACACTTAAACATAAGTTTCAACCCTTTTTTACCCTCGATATTTTTAATAATAGGTTTTGAGGACGGTCGGCGCTATCTCTCCGTTCCAGAAATTAATTTGCGTACGCCTATACGTTATAAATATGCCCAAAATCTATTGACCAAATTAAAATCACTTGACCTACTTGTAGTTGAATTTAACGACCGGCAACGTGTTGCGAATTTAACGATATCCTAACTCTACGTAATAAATAAAAAATATTACCGTCGTCGGGAAAATGACCAAACGTCAAAATTCCCCGGCATACGTACGTGCGGAAAACGGAAATTTCAAAAATAAATACACGTTTCGCCATTGGTCGTTATATTTTATATTTTTGCTACACAACCGATAAACCAATACATCAAATCAGACGGACGACGTGATATTATCAAAAAACGGAAATGTTATCGTAACGCGTGTATTTGCGGGAAACTCTTTTTTTTTTTTCTTTTTTTTTTCTCGTCGTGGTTGCTCCGGTCTTATATTTCAATAGAGATCGTGCGGTCAGGTTTTCAATAGGTACAAAGACGGTACGGTTTAGACTCTATTCGTATATATTTCAATGCTCTAGTAGCTAGGTTGGTATGTACGCATGTACCCCTGTACGTTAAAATACCATTGGCATGGTAACTATAGAAGACATCTGACGAGCAAAAGAAAGAAAAAATGAAAAATAAATTTATCATGTTTTTTATTCCATAAAAAATGATATATAAAATATATTAAATTATATTATTTATGAATACAATTTTCATGGATAAAACGAGAAATATTTTCCACTTATCTCGTATTGTCTGACTAATTTTCGCTCGAGATTCCCGTCCACTATTTAATTGGTCTAGATACCACCACAACTAAACATTTATCAATTTTGAGATATTTACCGCATTCGGGTGTATATAATTTAAAACGAGGGCTACGTAGCAACGCAAGAACACCATATTAAATAATTTTTTTTTCAAATTAACCACCAAAGAGAATACTATGTCGTAGTGTTGAATTTTACAATATTTTTAGCCAACATCCCCAAACCAATACATAGCCATATTTTTTGTTCGTGTTTTATGATATGATATTACGTTTTTAAATTGGGCCTGCACTGAAATAGCAAAAGTCAACATTCACTGCGTTAAATAAAAAATAATAACTATCATTTTCGTGTTGAACGCAAAACAGCAACATTTTATAGACGATCGACTACATATCGCTACGCAATTATATATAAGTAGCAAAATTATGATTTTTTTTTTTCTCTAGATTTCCCAACGTATTCTGGTTTTAACAAAAGTTATTTTATTGATTGGTGGTGACCCTTACACGAATGTAGAACAACTGCTATGATAACAACCGTCGTGATGTAATCGCAATCGATTGAATTTATAACGAATATTAATTGTCATCATAATTCGTGAATTTGTAATTCACAATGTAATTGAACGTGTAATAATATTATAAACTTACGTAAATTGATGTATTGAAACAAAATACGCTTGTAAAACATTTTTAAGTATTTAATTTCAACGGGGTACGAAGATAAAAGAATAACCATTATTTAAAACTAAATAAAACATTATATCGGATCATTTTAGAACCGCACATCTTCAACGTTTCAAGGCCGTAGCTGAAAAAAACGTTTTGATTGGCGGGTCCTACATAATTTTGCTTCGATCGGTTTAATCGAATTTTTTTTTTTTGTTGACATTCTGCTAAAATGTTTCCATTTTGAACAAATTTTGGACTGGACCCTTCTAAGTTCGACTGCATAATAAAGATCAAAACATTTTATTAGTGTTCCATGCGCTGGCGGCGTTTCTGTGCAAAATCGCTGTTTTCAAATTGGCTATTTTTATGCAGAATCGTAGGGTACAGTTAAAATACTTTTGATGATTTTCGTTTTCGTTTCTTGTAACAACCGAATAAAATAAATATTCATAATATTTTTTTTTTTTTTTTTTTTAAAACCGCACGTTAGCACAAGTCCTGGTTTTACATCGATTTCGCCCATAAGGTCATACTCGCTGCGTATACAATTTTTCGAGTTTTGAAGTGTCTGGCGCGATACATTATACGTTTTCACGTTCGAATATTTGCTAACCCGGTAGACTGGCAAATACGATATTTATTTTCAAAATAGGTATTCCTGTTATACATACGCAATAAATCGTACGCGGTCTTGTATTTACCATTCGTCCGTGTACATATATTGGAATTTATTTAGAACGTGCGGGTAGCTTATTGCGCCAACAGACCAAACTATACATATTTGTATTTCTAACTTTACGGTACACGTCAGACAAATACTGCACGTGTGCGCAGAACAACGGCACAGTCAACACTTGGAGTTAGAATTATAATAATGGACATACTGGGTTGTGTTTTCTTTTCCCACCCCACATCACCGAGTACCGACTTAAGATTACACCGAATACACGGCTGGTACGTAACGCCGATTGCATTACACTTGTTTGTCTTAAAGATTTTTCCGACCTTATTCCGTCGTTTCATCCGAATAATAATACTTTTTTTTTTTGTTCCTGTTGTTCTTTTTTTACCGGGGCGGCGGTGGGGGCTGTGGGGCTTAACCGGGCGAGGTTAGAGAGCGTATTTTCTTAATCAACGTAAACGACAAGTTGTTGTTTATTTTTCTTTTTACTTTTTTCCTAACGATTACTCGTCTAATGAAAATAATAATAATAATAATAATAATAATAATAAAATGTCGACTGTACGTTATACTGTACATACGAGTACGATATTATTAACGTCTAAACAGCTAAACACGAATAAGACTATTCCGTTTTGGCTGCAATTCCGGATGCGAAGGCAGAGACGACAAATAAAAAAAAAAAAAAAAAAAACGCGTTTTATCCTCCATGATATTTTTCAAATGTAACACGCCAACAAGGGACACTATGCGACGGAGGAATTCTTTCACATTCGTTTGGACAGCAGTATTCTTTAATGGATTTGTCCGTATATTATACCACGTTTTGTATACCACGCGGTCATTGTTTGGTACATAATAATATTTACCTGCGACTATTTTTCCGTATGCGACCACCTGCATAAAAGCGGTCCCTTATTTTTTTTTTTTTTTTTTTTTTTAATATAATATATAATCCGGCGGAGTTTTTGTATCCATTGAATATTATAATAATGCCACCGAGACGTAATCATTTTTTTTTTTTCTTCTCAAAACATTTTTATATACCCGCCCCAAACGTTTTTGTATCGTCGATGTCGGTGCAATATGGTCGTCATAAGCGAATACGATATGCGATCGAAAAATAATAAGACAGATTATTTTCATTATACTTTTTACTTTCCATTTTTTTTTTTTCGCGACGATTTTATTTTATTTTGTACGTCTACGGTATACCCTTCGAATAGTGATCCGACAACGGCGTAGGCGGTTTTTTTCCCCCAGTTGTCGTATTAGCTCCGGAATGCTTCGGCTCTCACTCTCTCTCAAATTTACGCGCTTTGGACGTTACCAACAGTACGACCGTTATGCAGTTTCACGTTCGAGTGGGTTTCGATCTTGGAAAATAAAAAAACAAAAAAAAAAAAAATCACACGGACCGATTAGGTGAATAGGGGCAAATTATTACACGCGGCGTTGTTACCGGACCGCTTTGTCTGATACTTTTACGTCGTATTTTGTGTGTGTTTTTTTATTGTTTATTATGAATACTATAAACGAACGAGGACGCGATTGTGAATATTATTCATTTTGTTTGCGTTTTTGCGTTTTCCGGTTTATCGTGCGTTATTAATATCTTAATTCACCGTGGCTTTATACGTACACCAAAGAGAGCGACCTTTTTACCCGTTTTTTTTAATACCCTCGCGGTCAGCGGACCGTCGTATTTTATACTCCGGCCTCTCGTCGCCGGCCGTATATAACATTTAAATAATTATTACCAAAGAGAAAAAAATAAAACAATTTTTCCATAATATAATATACTTACAATTTTATTTATATTCCTCCGTTACTACAGGGTGCGGCAGAGCCGACTGACGAGTTTAATGAGGTCATTAGCATGTGATAAGATAAGAGCAGGCCTTAATAAGTGGTATATTTTGAATTGTACGGTAATGCCGTTTTGATTCGTAATCGTGTTCTGGACAGATCTGTAACATGATTTGGGAGATGTATGGTTTCAGCAAGACGTGAGCTACAGCGCACACAGCTAGAATTTCACTTGCTTTCTTGCGACAAATGTTCCCTGTTCTGAGAGGAGACATAGGCTGGCCAGCACGGTCCCCGGATTTAAGCATGTGTGATTTTTTCCTCTGGGGCTACCTTAAGGATACGGTTTTCAGACATCGCCCACATACCATAGAAGAAATTAAACAGAAAATCACCGTGGAAGTCGAGGCCATACCAGTCGAAATGTACTGAAAATCATATGAGACCTTCAGAGATCGTCTACAACAGTGTGTCAATTGCTGACGGCCGCCATCTTGGAGATATAATTTTCAAAAAATAATTTTTAAAAATGGGATTGAATACTGATTTAAATAATAAAAAAAACCTTTTCTCTAAGTTTTACTGTTCGTTATTTATAGCCCATCAAAACTGGTCAGTCGGCTCTGCCGCACCCTGTATATATTATGTAGTATGTAGAACGCGGATTTTGTGTATGTAAATACATAATTTTATTGAATGCAGATTTCTTAATTCTGATTAATAATAAACACGTTTCATAACACTCTGAATGAAATGAGACTATTTTTTTTTTTTGTACATATATCTCGATGTAAATACATTTTTTTATTTAAAAATATTTTACCAATTTGTACATATTTCGTATTTTCGTACGTAGGTACCTTTACAATTTAAAGACATATTGACAATAACCGTTATTGTGTTGGAAATTTCGTTCTATCGGCTTGTATTAATAGACGACGTTCGGCGTTTATTACATTTTTATTTTGTACGTATATTACACCGATTATAATCATGCCGAATTTTGCCGTCAACAAAAAAAGCAAGAGTTGCTCAGCAATGCCTTTTAAAATTCCCTAACGAAACTTTTAAGAGTGGTGGACACGTGTTATCTTTTAATTAAAAAAAAAATAAAAAATTTATATCTACAATAGGTATCTGTTTTTTTTTTTAATTTTTATATATATATATAATCGATAATTAAAATTTAATGAAAAACAAAAAATGTTTTTATTAAATATTTCATAAAATATTTTATTAAATATTTAATATATATTTTGGCGAATACAAGAACAAAAATATTCACATATTTTGACTTTTTTATTACATAAAAATCCGCGCCCTAATGGTATATAAAAGAACGTTCACGGAAATAACGTTTTATACAAATATTATATTAAACAACGTTTAATACCTCCACTATGGGGCTAGTAAATATTGTAACATTGATAAAACGCATTTCCGTTGTATTTTATTAATATTATTATATTTTTTTTTTTTTTTTTACGTAAAAACCCGTATACCGTTTATACCAGAAGAAAAAAAAAAATAAAAATGAAGCGTTCTTTTTAAATAAGTTTTCACTTTAAATATTGACGATCGTTTCAAACGTGTTTCATCAATATAATTAATATCGTACTTTACATTATAATAACTACGATAAAATGTATTCCGAACTATTGTTTTTAGATTCTGAACGAAACGAGAAATATATTGGTTTTACTATGTGTATTTTTTTTTTTATTTTTGTCTGTGGCAGTATTTTTCGACTGGAAATCTTTATAGGGAATTTTTTGTAGAAATATGTGCAAAAGAAAAAAATAATAATAATATTAAATCTATATAATTTCTAATAAATAGAAATCAATTACGTTGATAATATTGTAGTTGGGTTGTTATTAATTTATAATTATAAACCAACGTAAATTTAAAAAAAAAAAAAAAAAAAAAAATTGTTACTCGTCTTCACTTCCCAATCGTTAAGCGGCATACGTATAGTATTTTTTCAAAACTGTTGGAGTTTAAAATAATAATAATAATAGTGTGCGAATTGTATATATTTTTATTTTATTTCTACATTTTTGTCCGACGGCGTCTCTCGTCTTATATTGAATATAATCTATTATATATGGCGAGGGCAAATCTCAAGTGTTGCAGCACGTCCCTCGGTCCCGAAACTAATCATGTATTTCGCATGCCGTCGGGGAATCACGAACAATTTTACCGCGGCGAGCGCAAGGAACGTATAGAAATCTCAAAATTATTATTTTATATAGAATTATTATTCGCGGGTTTTGCACCTGTACACACCGTGTACGTAAATAATATACGAGCAGTCATCGCCGAGAAATATTACCAATACCGGTGAAATATGTTCTGAACGCCAGTCAGGTATTGCATGTCACAGCGTGCGTTCGCTATAGGGGTGATTTAAATCAAAAAAAAAAAAATAATAATAATAATAATAAATAAATCATCCAACGGTCGGTTTGTTAATCGTAGGTTAACATTGGTAGCCAAAATGGCAAATACATTTTCACCGTACAACTATTATATGATATTGTCGTAATGGCATACTGTTACGAAACAAATATATTTTTTAAAAAAAAAAACCCCCCCGTACATTTAATTCTGCCAATACTGAAAATATGTTATATATTTTTTTTTTTTTTTTTAGAGCCATTTAAAACGTTTCATCAGACAGATCGATTTGGTTTAATCGCACGTTAAGATTTTCACCACGCGTTTTTTTGTTTTATCTTTTTTTTTTTTTTGGTCTCGGGGAGGATTTATCACGGAAATGCTCGCCTTCTCGCGTGTGCACGCCGCCGGTTAAACGTTATTCGTCAAACATTATTTTTTTGTAATTAAAATAAAAAAAAAAAAAAAAAAAAAAAAAACGTAATAAGAGATGATCAAAAGAGCAAAAGTACACGGGGGAAACTTAAATAAAACTAAAATATTTATGACGACGTGCAAAGGGAATCGCCCTCCGTCTATAAAGTCACGGTTGTTACGAATAACAATAAATTGTGTTCAAAGGCTGTGTGCTTTTTTTTCGTTTCGTATTTATTCGTATCCGATTGGAGGTCCATAGATATGAAATAATGTCGATAATGTGTGTACGTTGCCGGCGTTACGACAATGCGGAAAAAATGCGCAAAAAAATAAAAAATACCATACATATGCAGTTATCACATTGACCGGGTAGTAGGTACAGATTACGAACAATGACCATAGGAAATTAGATAATGTAATAAATAATTGTACGATTAAAATAAATATTTTTAAAAAATAATAATAAAACTGGAAATTCGGTTTTATTATCTAATCGACAAAAACACTCAACCGGAGTAAATGTTTACGTTTTATCGGACTACCGAAAAATCGTGCGGAGATACCATTCAGGTATTAAAATTCGACACCGTATAAGATATTTTTTTTTTTTTTGGACGTTAAGTCAAAGTCGGGTTAACTATATCGAATCCCCTTAAAGAAATAGTTTGTAAAAAATATTACAAATAAAGAGGAATAAACGAAAATTACGGAAGACGTTTTAGTGTGGGGATATTTCGGAAATTACGAGACGATGAAAATATCAAAGACCCCGAGAAAGAGAAAACCCCATGCATAGAATTCCGTTGAATTAAGCGAATTATTATACCGTTTTCCGACTATTGGCCACACCGAACATTATATATCTAGCTACAATAAATAATAGATAATAATTGAATTATATTATTGTAAATTCAATGTCGAATAAATAATATTATGTGTAGGCATTCTATAAAACAACTGCGTCGTTTTTTTATAGGATAAACGTTTAAAACCAATTGTTATTATGCTTGATGCCAATGTATTATACTTGTATTATTCACATTGCCGGCAATAAATATTATGTAAATTAGCCGTCGACGAAAAGTTAAACGCCCCTTTTGGTTTAACCCCCCAACGCTTGTGGGCCCTGTCGCGGTATTTTATTCTTTCTTCTCGTTAATCTCTATAAAAAGAGGACTTTCTTGCCCGTGACAATCATCAAATCAAATAATAACAGTAATTTTTTTTTTTTTTTCATCCGTGTCGCAAAGGTGTAAACCTACCCGGACATTCGATTTTCGGCAACATTCGTGTTCCTATCGACACCATAAGAGATATATACCACATACAATTTCAAGTCTATAGGTCCAGCGGTTCTGTCTGGTCGTTGAGCGAGTTAATGTATCGGACATCTTCCTTTATATATATATATATATATATATATATGTAATTACCCACTGTTTAAAAACCGCGACAGTTCGGTTAAAACACACGCTACATATATAATTTATAATCAATAGCGTACAACGTTCGGGGATAATGGATTTATCTATCAGTAAAAGAACTTTGTTCGCCGTTTTTGACATGTCCGAAATTAACGAACAACGTGTGTGCATCGAGTTTTGCTTGAAACTTGGCAAAAATGCAACGGAGACGTACGCAACGATTAAAACGGCTTCTGGGGATAATTCCGTGACTTTCGAGTGGTTTAAACGTTTCAAGAATGGTCGACGGTCAACTGAAGATGATCCACGTTCTGGAAGTCCGTCGACACCTAGCAACGATGATATTGTGGCAAAAATTATCGAAAAAGTGCGAAATAACCGCAGATTAACCGTTCGTGAGTTAGCAAATGAAGCAGAAATCTCGATTGGATCTTGTCATGAAATTTTAACCGAAAATTTACAGATGAAAAGGGTAGCTGCCAAATTCGTTCCGCGATTGTTAACTTTGGAGGAAAAGAAAAATCGTTTAACGATTTGTCGAGACCAAGAAAATCGTTCTGCTGATGTTAATATCATAAAAAAAAAAAAAAAAACACTACCACAGGTGACGAGACGTGGGTTTATGGATATGAGACTAAAATCTGCGTTCGAAGGACTACGATTTCAAGAAGTAGAGGAAATCAAAGCGAATACGGCAGCAGAACTTAAAGGTATAATTTTCCAACGGAATTTTTCAAAAGATTGCTGGGACCATTTGCATATCGTCCGGAGGAGAGTATTTCGAAGGATATATCTTTAAATAATAATAATAATAATAATAATAATTTTCATTTTTCGTAATTTTTAAAAAATAATATCCTGGTACTTTTTGAACAAACCTCGTATAAATATACAACGATGTGCGTATACACACGGTGGCGGCTATTTGGTTCATATACTCGTGTATATGTATACATCGGAATAGGTAATGAAAAACGTATGAATTCCGTGCAGAGTTTGCGTAGGCGCTTTTTTTGTACGCGCAAAAGGACCGCGTCGGCAAAGACACGGTGTCGGAAAATAGGACGGCGTGTAAACGAGTCGCGGGACGCTAATTGCACGCGGAACCGTCCCCCTTTGGTGGTTATCCTTTGAAATAATAATATACACGGGAGAGATAAATACGCAATTTATATTCGCCGGCAATCATTTATTTATAACGAAACCGTCCCGTAAAAACTTCACGTGACCAACGCTCGCGGTTTACCGGAATATTGTACGTAATATATTATATTGCATTATAATAATCGGTGTGTTGTGACGTAGGTATGTCGAATCTATCGAGACAAAGTTATACGAGCGATAATTGCTGCGAAAACCGTCTGGCTACATCTGGATACGAATATTTAAATTATCTCAGGATAAGATAATAAAGGGAATTCGTACGGCTAGATATAATTATGGTAATTGTCTATTGTGGTGTCATTGTCAAGGACATTACTAGCAGGGAGGTAAAACAATGTAAACGGTTAAAATAATTCTGTATAGGCGATTTTATCTAAGATAATAATTATCTAAAAAGAGAATTATTATTATTATTTTTTTTTTTTTTTTTTAACTCGGACAAACTTCACATGAATATCAAAATTATTATTTAGATAGATTATTTCGATTAAGATGAGTCTCAACACTGATTATAACGCCGGTGTTTAAAAATAATGAAATAAAAACCCTAGTAACAGAAACTCACATTGCTCTTCCTCTCCACCAAGCCATAGATTAACGTAATCTGTGTACAATCTAAGCATTGCTAATGGGCGACTTCTTACTCCCGTATGTCCTGCTGCTTACCCTCTTCATATACGCTTATTGTGCTTTAAGTATAAATTGTGTAATTCTTATAAAAAAAAATAAAAAAAGTAAAAGAAACGAGATAACGCTATAAGCTGAACGCGAATGTGCGGCGTGACCGATATAGAATATAAGATTAGGAACGGATATAATATATGAGATAGTCCGGGACGTATATACAGACGACGGGCCTATATCTACAAGAAGACAGACGACGGAGCCACGAGGACCAGGTAAATTAGGCTAAAGAAAAAGTGACCGGAGGTTAACTGCAGTGGACATATATATATATGTGGTATACGAGGTCTGTTCAAAAAGTACCAGGACAAATGTTTTTACGGCTAATCTACACGCGAAAACGTTTCAAATTGTAAATAGATGTATTCCCCGCGAATAAATATTTTAAACAAAACCCGAAATCCCCATCTAATCTCAGTTTAATATTACACGTGGTTAAATCCAGTAAGTTTTTTTCGTTCGCCGTTTTCGGCATGTCCGAAATTAACGAACAACGCGTGTGCATCAAGTATTCCTTGAAACTTAGTAAAAATTATGCAACGGAAACGTACGGAAATTATTCAAAACCGCTTTTGGGGATGATTCATTAAGTGACTTTCGAGTGTTTTAAACGTTTCAAGGACAGTTGGCGGTTAACTGAAGACGATCCGCGTTCCGGAAGTCCGTGGGCGTCATCCAAAAATGATGGCGTGGCGAAATTTTGTGAAAAAAATGCGAAATGGCCGCCGATTAACCGTTCGTGAGTTAACAAAGCGAATTTTAACTGAGTCTTGTCGTGGAATTTTATAGGAAAATGTACAGATGAGAATGGTCGCGCTACCAAATTCGTTCCGCGATTGTTCACCGCGACAATGCACCGGCACATTTAGCGCTGTCGATTCGTGGCATTTTTAGCCGATAAATAAATTGCTGTGGTCCCGCGGACTCTCCCTGTTCTCCTGATCAGGCCCCATTTTTTTTCATTTCCCAAGACTAAAATCTACGCTTATAGGACAACGACGGTTTCGAGATGTAGAGGAATGTTGAAGCGAACCGCCGGAACAGAACTCATAGCTTTAACTTTGTAGCCGTTCCAAAAGACTTTTGAAAAATGGCAAGATCGCCGGGATCACTGCCATATCGTCCGGAGGAGTGTATTTCGAAGGAGATATCTTTAAATAATAAATAATGTAACTTCATTTTTTTTTTGTAATTATTTGAATTAAACAATCTATACAAATAATGTATAATGAGCTTAAGTGCTAACAATTCAGGTTGCTATCAGATGGCATGAAGGAGAAGCCACCCACTGGTGACACTCCTGATCAGTGTCATAGGGTTAAATTAGAGAAGTAGGTCGCGGCACCACTTTCTTTTTAATCTTTTGGGAGGGTTGCCAGGCATTGGATTGGTTAGATTTTTGGCTAGGATGTTAGGATGGTCGAAGAAAGAGTTGTGGTAACGAGAGTAAGACTTGGTAGCGGTTTCTATCACGGTGTTCATTTTTAGGTCTGAGTGTAAGGTTTGGTTGGATACATAGAAAGGAGCCTTTGTTATTAAACGGAACAATTTATTTTGAGTTATTTGAATTTTGTTTATATGTGACTTTTTTTGCAGAGCCCCATATTTGGATGCCAAGTGTGAAGTGTAAGTTTTGATTTTGCGTTAAAGAAAAATTTAAGGGAACGAAGACGAGAGTTTAGTTTAATTTTGATGTTATGAGTATGATGGGCCCAGTTTAGTTTCTTGTCAAAATATATACCTAGGTATTTTGTGCTTGGTGAGGTTGGAATTATGATGTTGTTAAAAGAAAATGGAGGGCAAATTTGATGTTTAAGGGTAAAGGTGATGTGGCAGGATTTGGTTTCGTTTATTTTGACTTTCCAATTTTGACACCAGGATTCCAAACGAGAGAGATGAGATTGAAGTCGAATAGAGGCAATGATTGGGTTTTCGCGGGTTGAAAGGATAGCTTTATTTTTGTAATTATTAAATATAAAATCCTGGTACTTTTTGAACGGGCTCCGTATACGTGTATGGTATACGTACGACGAGGGCGCGCGGGGACAAGACGAAAATGAAGAATTGATAGGGTTGGACACGCGGCGGAGGCCGGAGGGGGGGGGCGTATATAAGACTTGCGCGGCGAAGAAGACGGAGAAGTAAACGTGTCGATTGTGCGTGCACGGGCAAGTTGAGGTTCGAGTGCGTAAACCGATAGTCTTAGGCACTAAGACTTAATAATATATTTACGTCCGTGATGGCATCGATAACCTGTCCGCAGCAGGGTATATTTATCAAAGTGCAGCATTGAATCTGCTCAAAGTATCGTGAACGATTTATACGCGTATCCGCGCCGCCGCCGGGTAAAATAACAAAATCGCAAATTTATGCGGGGTAATAAATATAGAGGTACGTTTATCCGAACCGATAATATATGTACGTACATAAAAAAAAAAAAAAAAAAAAAAAAAAACCGATCAAATATACAATGTGTTTCACCCGAATGGTAACAGGAAATATTCCAGCCGGATGCACTTCGATTGGGGTTTATTTATTTATTTATTTACTTTTATTTTTTCATTTAGAAAACGAATGAGCGTACAAAAATGTACGCTTTTCGAGCCTATTTTTTCAAAATTCAAACCATTGGGGTGCACGCATTGAATAATAAAACTGAAATCCCCTTCAATAGAAACTAACTGTTTTTACGCCAGTTCCGATTAGTCTTATATTTTTTTTCAAACAATTACGATTGGTAGAGTTTTTTCAATTTCAAAAATTTCCCGAGATACCGCCTATTCAAATATATAATTTTTATTCGATTTTTCATAACGTTTGTTACTCATATTGTTATTAGACGTATGAGTAATAGTCGTATAATTTTACTTATAATTCAACATTTTAAATTCTGAGCATAATGAGGAACGTATTGGTTTTACTATTGATTTTAGAATATTCGAATATTTTAAATGTTTTATTCTATGATATGTTTTTTTTTTTTCCGTCTGTGAACAACTTTATTGTCGGAAATCTTGCTCCAGATATTCCAATGTAGCGCCTTTTTTGAAAGAATTTTGGATCTTGTTGAAGCACTGCGTAGGTCATTTATTGATTTCCGTTGGAGTTTTCCAAATAATTTGAAAAAAAAAACCGGTGAAAAACGTAGAAAAAAACAGCAATAATTGTTTCTTTACTTTTCGATTTTGTTTTTTGTTGCGATTGGGTGTAAAAATAATCGGAAATTTAACACTAGCCTTTTCTGGGCATGGACAAATTTTTTAAAATATTCCGGCGATTTTTAACATATTTATAGGCATTTGGTTTTATGTGGATAAAATTGTTTTGCGGTGCAGAAATGCTAGGAAATTTGGCACAAGGTTCATCATTAATGATGATAAAAATAAAAAATTAAGCGTAATTAAATAACTATTATTTTTATCGTTTAAAGTTTAAATTTTCATGTAAATTGTATAAATGTATATATTTTCCAATGTATGGAAATAAAACTTTTTTAGCTCCACAATAATACAGAACAATTTGATACGAGAACACACGAACAATTGTAATTTATTACAAGTTAAGTTACGAATTAATTCAATTTTCAGTATTAATATATCTAAACCGAAGATCACTCCGAATCGTTTTTCGTTATAGCAATGGATCGTTGCGTACAGATAAAAATTAAATTATTTTTGATATCCTATCTTACCAACTTTATTCCCATAAAACAGCAATCGATTATTTTCACTAGTCACGCGTTTTACATATTTTGAAAAATCATTTTTTTTTTTTTTATATATATATATATATATCCCACCTCGTAAAGGTGGGACGGGTGTGTCTCAGGCAGTTGTCGACATAGAAAAGAACTATACAAATCAGATTCGTCGAAGAAAAAAATTAGGCCCATTCGATTCTGGTGTTAAAAATAGGCGTTTCCATACGAGAAAATGTAAATTTTAACCAAAGCCCATCCAGCTGAATTATTTCGCGTTACCATTCGACAGGCATGTTAAAGTAATTTGAGTAAAAGTATTTAAATACAAATATTCGAAAACTTATTATAAACACATTTAACGACAATTACTTGGTATTGTATTTTAAATATTTCTCAAATGTATTTGTATTTGAAATGGAATGTCAATTTCTCTAATACTAACGCAATGTTATTATGTAGTTTTAAAAAAAAAAAAAAAGGTACATTTAACAGCGTGCGGTCTTTGTTTCCCGATAGAAAATTAAAAATAAAGACCTCGGATATTATTAATATTCATTCTGGTATCTTCTGTTCGTTCAAAAACATACCATCCCCAATCATTAATTTTACTCTGTAATCGACAACAACAAAAAAATAGCCAAGAGTTAATATTTTATTAAAAAAAAAAAAATTTTTAAAAAAAAGGGATATTATTACATCCTTTTTTTTAACCCGGGGGAGGGGGGAGGGTTTATAATTTAATTATACAATTCGTAAGCCACTGAATATATTTTCCGAGAAGAAATAAAAAATTGACAACTTAATTAATTTGTACAAACGGATACTACGTATATACGTACAACTGCATTTCCATACCCAGTTTGCAGGCCGACCCGACAAACAATACCGGAGAAAAAAAAAAAATATATATCTCGCCCACGTACATATTTCTATGGACATTAATAATTCAAAGTTACGATTCTTGTTAAACAGTTTTTAATATCGAATTTAAAAAAAATTAAAAAAATACTTCTATAATAAGATGAAATATCGTATTTCGTAACGGTTATTTTCATTTTATACGGACATTTCGTTTGTTCGAAAACAATGTTTTTGAATGAATAATATCAATCTGTAGTTAATTGTTAGAATTGTTTTATAACAGCGTGTTGTTAACACGGTTAGAAAACAATGAAAAACAACCGCACAAATTTCTAAAAATTATATATTTTCGTCTAAAAATTTATATTAATTTTTTTTATTATTATTCGTAACCGTCGTTGAGCATTATCTGGATACATAATTAATAATTTATTATCTTATCTAGATAATTGTATTATTGATTTATATAATAAACTATCATAGATAAATAATTATATTATCTAGACCAGTGGTTCTCAACGTGGGAGATATCGCCCCACTCCCCGCCGAGTGGTGAAGAGGTTCTAAGGGGCAGTGAACTCGATTTTAACGTTAGGGGGGGGGCGGTAAACAAGTCAAATCCTGTCGGATCTACATAAGAACAGTAAAAACTCCTTTGACGACACACAAGTTTACTGCGAATAACTTGAGTCTTTGAGTAAGGATTTTTCAAAACGATTTGAAGATATTTTGTAACTGGAAGTTCCTCCTCAACGGGTCGTAAATGCGTTTGTGAATATTAAAACAGCAGATTTACAGATTCAAGAAGAATTGATCGAACTTTCAACTAATGAGATATTAAAAGCTAGTTATAAGGATGGTGAGCCACACAGAATGTTGTAACAGTCGTAAACAAATTATTAATAGCGAGTATTCAGCACAGACACGGATCTAATTACAAAAAAAGGAAATCACATATTAGCCTAACCTAACCTAACCACATTATACACTTTTCAAGCATACCATTTTTTTTTTTTTGTTTTTTTAGGGGGTGTTGACAAATATTTTGCTTCTAAAGGGGGGGGGCGGTAGCTTAAAAATTGTTGAGAACCATTGATCTAGACAAATGCTGTAGATAAGTACCTAGCAGTATTATTTTTTTTCTCGAAAAATTGAATGTGATAATAGATAAACTTAGTTTTACCTCGTCTTGTGGCAGATATACACGATTATGTTAGTCGTATTCGGTCACGCGATAGCGAAATCAAGCGGTTGACGATTAAAATGTTATTTCGCAACATTTCGTTAATTTTATCGACGTCGATTTTGTATTAAAAGATATACATAGGTAAATTATTACAATTAAAATTGTTATCTTTTTTTTTTTTTTTCTATTATTTTTTATCTAGATAAATAGTGTTTTATTTTTGTTTTATCTAATATCTAGATCAACCTTTTCCCTCACGGCACATTAATCCGAACCCACATTTAGTCGTGCGCACTCGACGCTGACTCACAAATGTATATATTTTTTTTATTTTTTTTATTTTTTTTATTTTTTTTAATATTTAGACTTTTATCATATTTATACCGAATTAGTTGTATATCAGTAAATTACTAGTAAATAATTTTAAATAATGCGTTTATACAGGTTAGGAAAGTATCATATTTTCATTTATTACAAATATTGAATTTGTTGATTTGGAAAAATATTGAACAAAAATAATTTTTATTACGCTATTAATCACGAGTTCAAGATAATACGAATCGGGTAATCGTCGATAAGGGAAACGTTAAGAACATTTTAAGCTATTGTCGAAATTGTACGTAAACGTTTATTAATAATCGTGACATTTCGCGGCACACTTGGTTGGGAAACGCTGACCAAGATATTTCGATTTTTAACTATCTTTTAGTTATATCTATAGATAAAATGTATTAAATCTTATTTTATCTTTATATGGATATATGTCTGCGTAGTTATCTTCGCGTAACTGTATTTTTCGCAATTTAATTATTTTTATATTGAGACCGTATGAAAAACGCTCAGATTCCAGCGTGTTGCTCGGAGCAAATAGAATTATTCGCCAATCTAAAAAAAAAAAAACTTTATTTTTAAACCAATATCCGCTCAGAATTTAAAATTGATTTATAATGTTGGTACCGATCCCAAGTGTATGGTCTAAACTTTTCAATCTATACAATCACAGCAGTGCGCGCGATCTATAATAATGCACAAAAAAAAAAAAATCGACCCTGACATACACTCAATGGTACAATTATAATAATAACGCACGTATAGGTTATGCAATATTTGCATTCAACCCGTACCATATCGATTAGGAATAAAAAAAAAAAAAATGTTAATTTTGGTTGCTTATGTATATGTAATATTTATATTGTAAAATTGATCTCAAATTTGTGTAAGCATAATCGTTACATTTGAAATATAATATATCGTGCAGTTAATTTTTTAAAAGACATGTGCCACGAAGTTTTCGAGTTTTTTTCAGTTTGTAATTTGGTTTTATGTGGATAAAATATTGTTTTACAGAGCAGAAATGCTTAACAATTTTGACGCGAGGTTCGTGATTAGTTGTACTTAATGGTAACAAAGGAAAAAAGTCGCAATAACTATTTCTTTTATCGTTTAAGTTTCGCATTCTGATGAAAATTGAGTAAATTTTGCTATTTCCCTAATTACGCGAATAAAACTTTTATGGCTCCATAATAAATACATATGAATTTGATACGAAAACACGTATAGTTTATTACACGTAACGTAACACATTGATTAATAGCTGAACTACTGAAATTGCATAGGATATTCGGAAGAACTTTATCCGTGCCGTAGTGTGCCTGGTTTTTTTTTTTTTTTTTTTAATTGTATTTTTTGGATAATATAAATACAATAAAAAGTTATCGGTTATTTCGGTGTTTCGATGTACTAACAAAAAAAAAACTATTAGGAGGACGTAGGTGCTATCCAAAAGAAGAAGAAAATAAAGGACACGATACGATTTTTTTTAATAATGCGCTGTGAAATGTCTATAACTTTACTCTGCTCGTAAACGGTTTTTATTTTTCGTTGGTTCTAAAATCATATTTAAACGAACGTTCCTTTGCGTCAGCTCGGGTACAGAAATCTCCAACATATCTCCGATCCTAGCTGGTGTACCACAAGGTGCAGTTCTATCTCCCACACTACATAACTTATACACCGCAGATCAACCGATACATCCTGATACATCAGTCGCCGAATACGCAGACGATAAAGTTATTTATTCCACTCACTCTGACCCCTCAACTGTCTCGACATCACTACATAAATCATCTCGATCTACTTTCTCCTTGGTACTTCCAATGGCACACAAAAATAAACGAATCGAAATCAGTCAATACCACTTTTACCCTCAAAATGCAACAACCCCCTCCAATATCACTAAATAATAATAATAATCCCTAATTCGGACACGGTTAAATATTTAGGATTATACCTTGACAAAAAAACTCAACTGGGCCAAACACATTCACATGACCAAACTAAAACTAAATCGAAGACTCTCTATTCTCCGCAGTACTTTGGGCAAAACCTCAAACCTTAACCTAAAATCAAAAATTAACTTGTACAAACTATTAATAAAACCCATTTGGACCTACGGAATTCAGCTATGGGGAGCTGCTAAAAAAACAAACATAGACAAAATTCAAGTAGCCCAATCAAAAACTCTTCGTCTCATAACTAACGCCCCTCCGTACGTCTCTAATGAAACTCTACACTCAGACCCGAACATACCGCATGTCAATGAAGTCGCAAAAAATCACTACTTTAAATTCCATAAAAGACTACAACAAAATCACTCCAATCCCCTCATTAAAGATCATTCATCACACTCGCTTCCGGGTAATGCGGTAAGGAGACTCCAGCGCAAGTGGCCCAGAGACTGGTTAGCGTAATACACAGGTCTATATACGTTAATCAACGAAACAAATTCTCGCCGAAGTGCTGTTGCCGGACAGTTTCTTCAATTCAAGATTTCATGTAAAATTATAATAGGGTTACATATAAATATTCGTTTGTATTATTGTTATAATTCTCAAATATCTCTTAAGCTTATTGTACCATGAGTACAGATTGTTTAATATTTCAAAAAAAAAAAAAAATAAAAAATTGTTCGTTGGATCGAATTATCGCCGATGTCCCACCGCCGCAGTTTCGGCCGACGAATATTTTAACAACTACCGCCGGTGTACGGTGTCCGGCGTAAAAACCAGAGAGAGAGAGAGAGAGAGAGAGCAACAAAAAAAGTGGATGATGAGGTACGGCCAGAGTTGATGTGGACCCGCTCGTGGTAATAAATAATAATATCGTTGTTAACACGATCACTCACCTCGCCCGGCCGCGAACCGTCCCCGGTTGTACGGCCGCCGTCGGCCGTCGCTCGTGTCCCGTGCGTTTGAATCGGATTTGTTCGGTACGATTGTCGGCCGGCAAACGCGGCCGGCGTACCTCAGACCGCGGAACGTACTTACGGGGACGGCCCGGCGGTAAACTTGTTCCCGGGCTTTTGTTTGAGCCGCGTGTTGCCAATAGATACCGTATATTATTACGCGGACGACCGTAAATATATTACCCCCCCCTGCCTCCCCCCCCGGGGCGTTGGAGCGGAACGGGGACTCGGTACAGTTTGTTGTACACCGTGTTTAACCTCCGCCACAATCGATAGTATAATGACCGCCGCCCCCAAGCATAAGCGCCGACCGTATTTTCGTATATTCCGCAGACGAATAAATATCGAGTCGGACCGCGTATAGTGTTTTCCGGTTAGCGGGTGTCATCGTCGCGTACCCACATTACACCCATTACAATTGATCTGGGCCGACGTTTTCTGAACGTTTTAACGTAAAATATTTCATAAACGAGCAGAGGGAAAAAAAACATCATCCGATCGTGTGTGACTGCCCGTCGGAAAAAAAATAGATGAATATTAAATTTCAACAACAACAAAAAATACAATTTAATTCAGGGCATAGGTATATTAAATTTGTATGAGTTTACTTAAATGTAAGTAATTCTTAAAAAAAAAAATATATCGAATACATTACCATAGTCACTAAAGACACTCTAAAGCAAGATTGACTTTGAATAAACAAAGAAATCGGTTAACGTCCTAAGCATTACAAACAAACATCTATTTTTACAATCCTCAAATGATACACTATGGCAGTGATGGGCAAAGTACGACCCGCGGGCCAACTCCGGCCCGCCGAGGGTCCATCGACATGGATAGTATATGGCCCGTATAGTATAAAAAAATTCCCGAAATATTCTGAAAATTATCGAAGAAAATAGTTTTAAATATATAAATGGATTGCCTCGGACTATGCGCGGTCTTACCCTCATAGCGTGGTGTAGGTAGATAGTACTATAGTAGGTACTACGATAATAGGTATATAATTTCTATTTTTGTTCATGTTAATATTATATTTCCCGGATCTCGGTTTGGTGCGTCCTTATCTTAGT
The DNA here is from genome assembly GCA_956483605.1 of Tuberolachnus salignus. Lineage (NCBI taxonomy): Eukaryota > Metazoa > Arthropoda > Insecta > Hemiptera > Aphididae > Tuberolachnus > Tuberolachnus salignus. The sequence goes on from OY101430.1 coordinate 44,792,899, forward strand.
TTTCGTATAATAATATGTATGATGTACTGATATATATATACGAGGTGCGACAATAAAATAACGAGATTTTTTGAATAAAACCTAAACTATTAACGTTATCTATAAAACGATTATTGAAATATGATTAGAAAACACTTATCTAAAAGTACTATGAACACTGATGAACATCGATTCATTTTCTTATACGTTAGTAGCCTTGTTATTAGTGCGAGTTCGACTATACTGCCGAAAAATGTTAGATATAAAAATCGAACAACATGTGTTAACATTAAATTTCTTGTTAAATTAAAAAAAACTGCCGCGGAATCGTTTCGTATGTTATGTGGAGTTTATGGTGAAGAATGTTTATCAAGTGTTCGTGTTTTTGAATGGCACAAACGGTTTTGTAGTGGAAGGGAGGACGTCGAAGACGATGATCGTTCTGGACGTCCTACCACGTCTTCAACAAACGAAAACGTTGAAAAAATCGACAAAATTAATTAATCAATATTATTATAAAGAGGTATTAATTAAATTAAGAGAACGTGTCAGAAAGAAGTCTATGGAAAAATGGCTGGGTTCTTCACCAAGACAATGCTCCAACTCACAGTGCATTTTCAATTCAACGTTTTTTAACTGAAAAAAAAATTTCTGTACTTCAACATCCCCCGTACTCGCCAGACCTTGCTCCTTGTGACTTCTTCTTATTTCCTTCTTATTTCTTTTCCCATTTTCAAACAGTTGATGACGTAAAAATGAAAACGGCAGAACTTCTAAAAGGGCTGAATGAAAGCAATTGGCAACACTGTTTTCAAGAATGGCAGCGACGTATGCAACAGTGTATTGATGCTGAGGGAAGGTCTTTGAAGGTGATAATCATTAAATTATAACATTTTTAAAATAAACAACTTTTATTCAAAAAGTCTCGTTATTTTATTGTCGCACCTCGTATATATATATATATATTTTTTTTTTTTTGATAATAATATCATTTTTTTATTTTAAAATATATATATTTACAATCTATACACTGAGTATAATATGTAAGTGTGGTAGCTTTTAATTTGACGTTTATATTAAGAATAGGAATGTTCCCAGCAGTGCCACCTGACATGAGTTGAGAAGTTTTTAGTTAATTAAATTTTTTTTTTTTTTTTTTTATTTAAATTTAGAGTAGGTCTCTAGGCCATTGCCTTTTTAACCTTCTAAGGATAAGTGAAGCAGAGGATAAATTTTTTATTAATGGGTTGGAATGAACGTGAAGTTTTGAATGAAATTTTTTGTAATGGGATTTGGCCAAGTCGTTGAGGGTTGGTAAGTTCAGATCTTTATGGAGGTTTTTGTTTGATACATACCAAGGGGCAGAGGTTATTAAACGTAGGCAAATGGATTGAAAAGATTGCAAGGTTTTGGTGTTTGACGGTTTTGCCGTCCCCCTTAGTTGGATTCCGTAGAGCCAAGCCGGGCGAATTATTGATTTGTATATCGAAAGTTTGTTATTTAAGGAAAGTTTCGATCTTAAGAGGGGTCTGAGGAGATGTAGTTTAGAGTTAACTGATTTGCGTTTTTGTTTAAGATTCGAGCACCAGTTAAGGCGTTTATCGAAAGTTAACCCTAGATACTTGACTTCGTTTGATGAGGGAATTATTTGGTTGTTAAACGTGATAGGTGGGCATGTAGTTTTGCGCATTGTGAAAGTTACATGTGTGGACTTGTTTTCATTAATTTTGATTTTCCACCGATTTGTCCATAAGTAAATCATGTTTAGGTGACTTTGGATCATCCGACAGGCAGTTGGAAGAACATGGTGAGTCGCTGAGATTAGAATATCGTTAGGTATCGTTAGTTATATATATATATATATATATATATATATATATATATATATATATATATATATATATATATATATATATATATATGTATATATATATAAGTAAATTGATATAATTGTATTGTGTAATGCTAACAGTCTTAGCACTGTCGTCATATCTAACCATTATTCCTTGTGTTATAGTACGTATTGTACGTATTCCGATATTATGGAAAATCAAAAACAATTCCATATATCTCACATGCCTATTATATGATTTAATAAAGCTTATACACAAAATGCATTTTTTCTATAATTCTGGCCCTCCTCTAGAATTTCTTAAACTTTGTGGTCCCCCATTAAAAGAGTTTGCCCATCACTGCTTTAGACAATAAACATTCATTAGAGACAGACGACAAGAAACGCGATAAGAACTGCGCAAGCAAATCACCTGTTCATTTCCAGCTCGAACAGAATAAATAATATATTAATTTATACTAATTAGTAAAAAAAAAAAAAAAATACTAATACGAATATTTTAAAACATCGATAGTTTTTACGCACCGCTAATATTAAAAACGACGGGCGGAGGAAACGAGACAAGAGAACACACGGTGAGAATAAAAAAAAATAAGAAAACGGAAACTCAGCGGAACAAGATTTCGAGGCGGACTCGGGAAACGATAGAAGACGACTTTAAAAGTCTAAGGGTTGAAATATCGAATAAGTGTGAAACTAATCGTCTGCCAACTCTTCAGAGTTTCAAATTCTGGATTCGCCGAAGTTCGAGATCCAGATTTTTATCTGAATACAAATTTTGGTTTTTAATATTGGGATTATTATATATGATTTTTTTTTTTTGTTTTATTTATTCAAGATACGAGTTTTTGTTATTATTTTATTTCGTGATACTAGATTTTTTCACCCGTGATAAATCTTAAATATATCGTAAATTATTTATAGCATAGTATTGTTTTGTGTAACTATAATAAAAAAAAACACGAATAAAAATTAAATTCAATAGGCACATCGTCAATAAATATATTACGGTACAATAAAAATAGTTAAAATAGTTAATAATATAACATAATTTGTTACGAATAATATTAATGTTAAATAAAATAATAGTAAGTTATTTATTGTTTTGACAAGTTTTCATAAACATATTATGTTTTATCACTTTTCTTTTTTTTTTTTACTTTTTTTTCATCAATGTTATCGTATGATAATAATAAATTATCGGACGTAATCATATTTTGTGTTGTGTCTTGTTGTTGTTGTTGTTAGATTAGGTTAGGTTTGTTGAGTTTTCTCGAATATGTGACCAAAAGAAAAAAAAAATTTTGGAAAGCCACTAGGGTGATAATAGTTTTTTAGTATTCCGAACTCTGTAGGTAAATTTAACGTAAATACTGCAGATAAATACGTCTGAACGTATGGGCCGATGTTGACCGACGATTACCGAAACCAGACGAATTGAAAAAATATCGCGAAACGAGTAAATGTTAGAAAGAAATCCCAGTGAAATTATGGATATTTTCGATGCACGTGACGCGAAGTTTTTACTTGAACGTAAACTTTTTTAATAACAATTTTGGCCACTCTACCGGTATCTACAACAGCAGTTGACCGTTAATTTTCGACATTGAAACGCTTAAAAACACTGTTTCGTAATAAAACAGGAAATGAGCGTTTAACGGGACTTGACACTTACGTCGGTTCGTTTGGGAAATAACTATATCTACAGACGAAGTATTGGATACAATGGCTAAAAAAAAAAAAAAAAAAACCGGAAGATTTATATTATAGATAAGATTAGATTAGATTAGAATTATATTGCAATTGTAATATAAAAAAACTATACTATATTGTTATTTGTTAGATAATTTCGTATAAAAGGTTACAGTAACGTGTGAAAATTGTATTCGAAATTATTTAATGAAACATTTTTTTTTTTAAACCCCTCCACCCAAAAAAAAAAAAATATATATATTATCGCGACTGACTCTAATCATAGTAACTATCAATAATATCTTGCAAACACGATAGTGTCTATTTGCTTTCGAGATAGTTGCTTTCGCCCTGTTCGCGATAGTAACGATAGTGCGGAACTGCGAACCCGGATTTATCGTTAAAAACGCCGCCTAACCCGACCCGTAAGAACCGCCGTTGATATTTATTATTTTTTTGATAATTCGAACAGAATTCTGCGATATTATATAGTTTTTATTAATTTATTTATTTATCGATTACGACGATGAGTGTGATATTTCACAATTTCATCCGAAAATCCACGTAATTTGTTTGTAAGTAAAACAACGATTTTTCCATTTTTCGTTTCATCCGCGATCAGAATGATCCTCCTTGATATTAGATCGAGACAGAACTATTCGTATAGTTAAGTTTGTCAAAAAAAAAATAAAAAAATCATCTAATTGAATATTATTTCCTTTGAATAAAATCTCAATACTATAAAAAAATAAAAATAAAAATGTGAACGAATTCTTGATTTTTGTGCGATTTGCGATTATTTTTAAGTAAATGAACCATATAGAAACATATAGTGCGAACCTTTGTACACCATAAATTTAATTTAATTTCAACAGTCTACAGAAAAATAAATAAATCAATCCAACGAAACGTACTCGGCGTTTTCCCACCAGTGTGCCGCCAAGGCCTCTGTTTTACGTTTAGGTAAAAATTCCGATAATAGGTTAAAATATTTTTTTTTACGATTCGCCCTTATCGCCGATTAACCGACTCGTATTGTCTTGAACTCTTGACGAGTAGCGTAATACAAATTATTTTCGTTCAATATTTCTTATTAAATCGTGTTATTTACTTGGTGCTGTGAAGTAAATATTATTATTACTGTTAGATTGTTTTTGCGATGGAGAGGATATCCGCGCATTATCGATATCCACGGGAACGACTTATGGTCAGCAAGATTTCAAGGTAAGCTATGAACGTCACGTTGCAATTTTCTACATCCTGTCATTGTGGAGCGGCATTCTCTACATTGCCGAAAATCGATCATAACTAAAGAACCAGGATGACGGGCACAGGGGCGTGCTTGTCAACCATCCGACCACCGAGGAAACTTATAACGAAGCGAAACCAGGCCCTCCCTCATAATTTCCCACTAGGACGAGATTTTTATAATGTAATCGTAAACATCATCCGTTTTTCCAAATCAATAAATTCAATATTTGTTATAAACTAAAATATGATATCAAATGGATTTTCCTGACCCAAACACATTATTTACAATTGTTTACTAGCGATTTGCTGATATACAACTACTACTATATCTACTAATACTACAACTACATCGGTATACATATGATAAAAGCCTAATATAAAAAAAATAAAATAATATATACGATACACATTTAAGTCGGTGTTAAGTGTGCCACGGTTGAATATGGGTTGGGATGAGTGTGTCGCGAGGGAAAAAGGTTGGGAAACGCCAATTGATTTTTTTTTATTATTATTATTATTATTATGAATAATTATATTCTATATAGCCGCTCGTGTAAAACATTTTTTTAATACTCTTCGGAATTAAATATCTGCCGTCTAACCTGACTGCTATTAACAAAATACAAATTTTTTTTTTATCTTTTTATCACTGTTAGCCGACCGAATTAAATTTATTTTCTATTATATATTGAGTCCCTCAAAATCAAATCCTAATCAATATTAGATACTGATCATAGACGTATCTAGAATTTACTTACAGATGTGACCGGCACAAATCGCATGGTAGATAGTCTACGGCCTAGTAGGCAGCCCCCGTAAAAAAAAAACCTAAAATATTTATTTTTTTTTAAAAATTGTTGCCCATACATGCCCGCACGTGTTTTATGCCTCTCTCTCTCTCTCTCTCTCTCAAAAAAAAAAATCCCTTAAATGCATATTGATTCCTGGACTCGTTAAAAAAAAAAAAAAAAAAAATGGTTTATACATTTTAAGTTGTCAACAAACCGTGTCACGTAGGCCATGGCTAAATAAATGTTTAACCTTCGATAGCTTTGATGTTCTGTTTGGATAACAGATTAATATTTTTTCAACTGAAATCAACCCAATCAAATGTTATCGACGGTTCCCGATTGGTGGTCCACGTGTTGATGTTAGGGAGGCCCACGCTTCTGGAGCAAGATGAAATAATTGATCTGATGAATAACGAAACGATGAAAATTATATTTTCAACGATAAAAAAACTAATTGATTTTTGGTTAACTGTTCAAAACGATCAAAAGTCACTGGCCGAGAAATCTTTAAGATATTTGATCCCATTTCGCACAACGTATAGATGCGTACAAGCATTTTCTACCTACTGTTACATGAAAAACAAATATCGTAATAGACATAATGTTGACGATGATTTAAATGTGAAAATATCAAGCGTGCAACCGATCCTGAACAAGATTATGAACAAAATATAAGTGTTCCGCTCGTCTTATAAAATCAATGCAATAACTAATTTATGTAGCTTATAATTAAATTGCAATAGTGTTGTATGTAAAGTAACGAGTTAAATCAAATAAATCAATTTGTATTGTATTTTTTTTGAGAAAATCCGTGTTTTGATATTAAAAACGAAAAAAACATGTAAAATTTAAAAAAAAAAAAATCGTAAAAACATTTATTTTTCATTTTCATATTATAATTTGTATTTACAAAAAGGGGGTCCTCGGACCGATTTAAGTTTTAGCTAGGGTTCCGTGGCTTCATAATATTTGGGAATCACTGATCTGTAATCAGTAATCATTATTACACAAAAAGTAGCGTACACCAGTGGTCGCTGTCTTTAACCTTTTGTGATATATATATATACAATAAATAAAATATGTTGTGTAGAAGAAAAAAAAAAAACAAAGGAGTAGGCTGTGTGTAAATACGACCGGTTTCGATTTGGGAGAAAAAAAAAATCTTCATCGGGTAATAGCGCAACAAAGGAGAACCTTTTTTTTTTTTTATTTGGATTTTTTACGTTGTTATTGTTATTATTTATTATTTATTGTATTCGTATTGCGTGCATGATAATAATTTTTTTTAAAAAAAATAAGGTTAGGTTTTCCTTTGTTGCGCTATTACCCGATGACGTTTTGTTTTTATATAAATTCATATATATTTTGTTTGTTTTTTTTTTTTTTTAATGTATTTATTTATTGGTTTGTTAAAATATAATACTACATTATCAAACGGCAATCGTACCTGCTGCACCGATTGCTCTAATAACCAACACTCGTTTTATTGTTATGCCCACCCTTGACGATAGGACCGCACCTGTTGAAAAGTATTGGCGCCACCGGCTGACGGCGAAACGTTTTTTATTTTTTTTTTGTCTATTAAGTACAGTGTCGGGCATTATCTGGATAAATAATTAACTATCGTTTTATCCTATTCGGACAATTATCGAAATCGGTCGTCTTGTCTACATCCAAGATAAATAATCGAATTATCGAAACTATTTTATCGGGATACATTTTTTTTCTACGTACTATATACGTGCGTTTTACTACGTGTGCTTTTTTTTTTTTTTTTTTTTTTTTTATTTGTTTTATTTCCATCTGTACAACAACTTTTCTACCAGACATTTCGAACCGAAGTTTATTATGCGCAGCATTTTATTGGGTGCGCCGAGGCGGTGTTTTGTCGATTTCCATTGTATTTTTTCATTAATAATCGAGAAAAATGTATTTTTTAAAATATAAATATTTATAGTCGACGGAAAAAATATACGCAAGTAAATTATAAAAATTAAAAATTTTTATCCAGATGGTTTATAAACAGTGTTTTATCGTTATCTAGATCAATTTTATTCAATTATCTTTTATAGTTGTCTAGATCAATTTTTAGTTATCTTTGCCTAATTTTCCATGTTTTCTCCGATATGATTAAATAATATGTGTACAAATATTCGTTAGTATCGTTATTTTTTTAATTGAACCACCCCTTAAAACAATAGTACAGAAAATACAGTACGATCAAATTGGCGTTAAATATTGTTTAGATAATTATCATACAGTGTCACCGGATTACTTATTATCAAATAATCAATAATATTTTTCGAATTTCGAACACTTAATATTTACGAAAATAGAGATTCATACAAATTCCCGCCTGACTGTTCCAGGTCTTCCGGGTTTCCGGAAGCCGTGGCCACCACAACCATGCCAAACGCGATTTATTTAGTTAATTATTTCCATTAGCCATTAGGAGCGTTTGCAGTCTTCTCTACAGCAGTGGTTCCCAATATTTTTAGACGGCGGTGTTTTTTTTTTTTTTTAGATAGAATTCAGCCGCGGTGCCCTCCTGTGTAAACCCCGAAGAAGTTTGAACTTTAATCGCTTACAAGAAAAATCACCAAACATAACATCGGTAACATTTTTTTTTTTTTTTTTTTTTTGGTCTGTTTTTGTTACCATTAGGCACAACTTACGGTGGGCCTTGGGTCAAATTGTTATTGTGCATTTTTATGGGGCCAAAATTATTTGTACTCACATCAAACTAGAAAATGTCGAATATCTATAAACAACCTAAAACCATCCAGAAAGCGCTAATATAATTTATATTAAGTAAACATTTCACGATTATCCATTAGTGAATTAAAACAAAACTACCGAATCGAAATTAATAGAAAGAAAAGTGTAGTTGGAAATAATCAAAAATCGACTTGCCGTTCAACAAATGGAAAAAATTGTTTGCCAGAGCCTACCGCTCTCTGACGATGTTGATGGTCGGAACGAAATTCAACCCGGTCGAAACGTTAACACAGGACAGGAATAAAAACACGCGCACACCATAGTAAAAACATTAAGTCATGTTTCCGCGGCGCCTCTGGAATGGGCACTCGGCGTCCCTAGGGCACAGCGGGGCACGGTTTGGGTACCACTGCAGTATCGAAATTTGGCGGTGATTTATCGCTGGTTTGAACCGGCACCGTTTTGAAAATTTAGACGGTGCTCTGGAGCGCCGGGACACACGGAACGAGACGGAGAAAGAACAAGAGAGAGAGAGAGAGAAAACGAGAGAGAAAGAACAAGAGAGAGCGCGCTCGTCGTCCCGGCCGCTGTCGCGTTTTACTTCGGGCCGCGGACCACCACCAGATGGCCTCGCCGATACTCGTCCGGCCGTAAATCGATGGAAAGAATACGCGCGCGGACGCCAAAATCCCTCCCGCCGCCGCGCACGCGATAATAAAATATAAACTCGCGCGCAGTCGGTCCTCGGCCGTCGACCGTGGGTGCGGCGGGCGGTGGGCCGGAATGGAGGGGAGGGGATAACGTACAGGGTGACGCGTTTGTCGCGAACCACCGGCCCAAAGATGATCCGCACAAGGACGTTTCCAAAATATACGGTCGTTTCCGTCTCGTTTACGGTCACGTTTTTCGCCGGTCGCCGGTTATTTACCGAACCGAACCGCTTCAGTTATATTATTTTATTTCAAAACGCCGACGGATTAACAAGGTGGGACCGCGTCCGAAAAGAAACCGATTACCTAGGCCGAGGAATGTGGCGGTATACTGGCGAAAATTCGCTACGATTTTAAACAGGGCCGGAATATTAGAAATATCAGCGAAAATCATCGTACCCAAGTATGATTTATTTTAGACGTCCTGTTATATTTAAATGAAGGTAGAGGAGGTAAACTGGGTTCTCCCCACCATGAATATCCGCTTAGGAACCCTCTCGGCTTTTGATTTTAAATTGTTAAAAAAATAAAAAAATTTAGATAGATATAAAATAAAATGAACAATGTCTAGAAAAACGATTTTATTCGATCGAAAATTGATACGACTGGTGTTTACGGTAACATATCACGGGTACATATGCGATGCTCGGGTTGTTAATACTTTACAAAAATCGTTGCGGATAATCACCGCGTCGGTTATACGGTGGAGATATAACAACGTCACCCTGTAGTGAATTATTGTTAACGCGGTGCAGGAGGATGGGCGGCGGCGGCGGCGGCAGTCGCCTCCTGTCCAGTCGTCGGCCGGCGGGCGGGTGGAAGAGCAGTAGAACGTCGCGGCGGTGGCGGTGGCGGTGGCGGTGGCGGCGGCGACGGTGGCGGTGGTGGTGGTGGTACTCTATCGGGCCCGTAGTAATAGTAGTAATACTCGTCATCGTCGTCGTCGTCGTCGTCGTCGCCGTCGCCGTCGCCGTCGTTACCGCCGACCAACAGTCGCCGTCCCACACGTAGCCGGACGTTGTTGTGTACCGTCGTCGTGCCGCCGTTGTTCCGTACCGTCGTCGTCCGGGTGCGCGTTATTTGAAAATATCAAAAAATCCGTTTTATTTCTATTATCTCAACAGTAATTGTTTAATTACGGATCCGTCGTGTCCGGGCCCATAATAATAATAATATCCTCTGTCGTGTCGCCGCACGTACCCACGCCCGCGGGCAACGTTGAAATTATTTTTAATATTACTTACCACCCGTATATTAGTAGCGACTTCTTACTTTTGGCAATAAAACTCCTCGCGCGCGCGTCCGGACGCGCATTCCCCGTGAAAGTAAACCGGATTTCCGTGGCCCGCGTCCGTACAGCCGCGGTCCCGTGCCGGCCGTCAGACGACGAAGACCACAACAACAACAACAACGACAATATCATTATTATCAATAATAACAATTACAACGATTGCTGCGGTCCGTCAGTGAGCACCACGGTCTGTTTCGTGACGGATGGATTGACACGCGACATCTAATACGGAATCGCGGGCGACATGGACAGGTATTTATATATAATGTTTATATAAATAACGCGATAAGCGATTGGAATGATAATACGTGTATATATATATATGTATATTTTTATAAGATTAAGTGCGTAATTGTCGCTTCGGTTTACGGGAACGGAGTCGCCGGCCGACAGGTGCCCCGGTTTATACACGTATATTGTTATTATAAATACGGTGCCCGGTCAGTATTTCAAACCGTCCCGCCGCACATTGTCCCGGGCGTTTATTACTCCGGCACGCCCGTCGCGGGACGACAGCAACAATAACCGGTACTATAAACGAATCGGTTTTACGATCGTAAAAACGCCTAGTCTTTTTCACGCGGCGAACGTGCCCTGTACCCGGCGGGAGGGGGAGAGCTCCACCATCCCCTGATGTGAAACACCAATATACCGTGTCTCGGAGATTTTCGTACGCGGGGTCCATCGTCCCCCTTTATAGGATTACGTAATGTTTCCGTGTCCGATGTGACCAGATGTCTTAAATTGAAAAAAAATAAAAAGAATAGTACAATTGAAAAAAATGTAATAACTAGTACATTAGCTGTCTACGTAATACCACATAACACACGAGCGGTTTTTCGTATAGAGATAAAAATCGTAATGTGTTTTTTTTTTTTTTTGTTACCCGATTTATTCTCTCTAGTAATAAAATACAACGAGTCCTAAAAACCAACTCGGAATCTTAACAATTTGTCGATAATCCCACCCGGTCAACTGTTTGGTTGTAAACACAGTTTAGGTTAACATAACACCGCAGTATAGACGATACAATTGTCCGGTGATATAATTAATGATACGCTGCGGAGAGACGTGTGGACGCATTCAATATCAATGAATAGTAATAATAATAATAAAAAAAAAGCCACCCGGGACAAACGAGGACGTCCGTAAAAAGAGGAGAAATCCTCGTAAAAGTGGACTAAAAAGTATATGGTCCGCATCAATTGTCCTTTGTCTATTATCAATAGACGAAAACCCATAAACTGCGAACGCCCGCAATTGGCGACTACACGAAATTCAAAAAAAAAAAAGAACCATATTACAGAACGAACGGTACGAGAATTATACGGACGGCAGGAATATATCGAATGGAACGTAGTAGCTAAAAAATCTTTTTTTATACCTATGCTTTCTACGGGTACTATGTGTAAGACGTTATTACAAATAAAACGCGACCGTACTCAGCATTAGCGTTCACGTTTACGTTGGACACGGCGGTACAATTTATTTATTTATTCGTATGGCTTATTATTAAGCGATGGCACTGCGTCTATTATAACAAAACACGGACATAGCGTAATATTAATATAAATAGTAATGGTTATAGACTACAGAAACACAATCTATATTGTGTTATAATATTGTGTTACAATACCGTAGGGTAAAACAGTTAATATGTTGAGTGCATATGAATTGGTGGTATTCGTAGATTCCCGTATCCGTTCGACTGCGTTAGGAGTTGCGCGCGTACCAAGTCCTCGAGCGTCCCGTTGAATTTGCCACTTGAGCACTCCGGTTACGACGTGCGGGATAGTCTGGCCGCAGTCACAATCTGGGATGCGTGAAGTCAGACCCCATTTGAGCATCGGGTATCCGCATTTCCCGTGTTCGATTAACGGTGGCCCCGTTCTTTGCGGGTCGTGCACAGTCTTCGCGCAACACGTTTATAGGGTATTGAAATTCGAAATTTCAAATTATGTTGCGGTTCCGTGGATCTTAGGCGCCCGTGTGTTCGCCGAAGAGATGATTTATGCCCCGTAGGTGTGAATAGAGATAATAGTGACGGGTGAGAATTGCATTTTCGGGAGAGATTCTTCGCCGGCGACGATATTGCCGCTAAGCACCGGGGACCCAATGGACAGGAGTCGATTAAATTGTTCCCGAAATCGTGCACAGCACGCCGTGCGGGTTTATTTGCTGCGAATCGACCAGCGCGTCACGCTGTCCGCGCACGGGCCGCGGCCACAATACTCCGGCGGACAGTAAAAAACAAGTGCCAACGGTACAGGTGTCCTTAGGCGTAGTGAACAAGGTTCGAGCCTACTGGCTTCCCCGATTTATATAACTATAACTCAGCCTCGAGTTGTGCTACAGATGTGTTTCGTGTGTACGCGAGTGACCGGCGTCGGTATATATATATATAAACACGCGCGCGCGGGTCCGGTTATGATTTTTCGTAACCGCGCCGCCGCCGCCGCCGCCGGTCGTCGTGAAAGTAGCGCGCACGAGTCCGTACCACGTACACGGTATACGGTATTATTATTATTATTATTATTATTATTATGTATACGTTGTTATTATAAATATTCCGCCTCGTCGTCGGACCGCGTGTATTATACGGCGAGCCGGTCGGGAAGAATTAAAAACGTTTTCGAATGTGAACGGCGTCCGAGAGACGCCCGTGCCCGGACCGTAAATTCGACGGAGGTTTTAATACCGTCCGTTACGGTTTTGCGTACGCGAAACGTCGTAAAGCGGAGATGATCGGTTTTCTCAAATCTCAATTGACATTTCGCGACGGCTGTTTTTCGGGGGGTGGGGGGGGGCGGAGACCGAAACCATTTGAATTCGTATGAACAATATCGTTCGCCACTTAGACCCGTTTCACTCTATTACCTCACCCCCCCCCCCGCCCTCATTTTTGTGTTTCAATGTCGATTTACGAGTCAAGCAACCGGTCGACGGTTGTTTATAGTTTTAACGTTAATTTTACATTGGCCGGTAACCGGTGTAGTTCCGTGGGCGTAGCATTACACACACACACACACACACACACACATAATGCAATTCTTAACGAAAAATTACAAAAACGAATGACGATTCATAGCCTAGATCGTGTTTTATCGAGGAGTGTTTGATTTATTAAAATTGACATTCCCTAACGTTTGGGGTTCCGTGTTGATTTCGTTCATAGTGCTCGTATGTGTGTCTGTTCCGGGGACAGTTTAATGTTTAAGAAACGTTACAAACGCGATGGTAAAACGCAATTGTACTCACTGTATTACGATTCATTTTTTTTTTTTTTTTTATCGATAAATTTCTGCTCCGCATTTCACTTCGGTGCCCGGAACATTGTCAACGATCGTATTCTATACGAATATGAAAACTATACGACGGCCCGTGCCCCGCACGCACGCCATTATTAATTCGGGTTCGGGCGTACGGATTAAAGTTTAAAAGTGCAATAAATTTGCGCAAGTGTAACAAAAACGATTGTCCTTTATACTGAATCGTATAATGAAAAAATTATAGATTTTACTCGTCGGACAATAGTCAATATAAATATAATATCGGATACCCGACGACAGGGCGATGGGGGTCCTAAAAAATCCGGATTTACAATTGATGACGGATTCTCATAATTCGGCAAATCCGGATTTTTCGCATCAATAATGATTACTCGATTACGGTACCCCTAAATTATAGGGGTAATCATTAGAATAGATCGTATTTTCCGGACTGTATATCGCCGCGGATCGGATCAGCCCGGAAACTAAACACCAAACTAACTCGTGAAATAGTTAAATTAAATTCCATCTATATAATTAACCTATTTGATTATGAATTATAATTTGTTGATATATACCTCACGGAACCGTCAAAATTTAGTTATTTATTGAGCATCGGAAACTATTGCATTACGCAATACATCATTATTAATAATTGGTAGTTAATTTTATGATTAAGCCCATAAATTACAATAAAACAATTGTATTAATAAATATGATGTAAATAATTACGTGTTAGAAAATTGAATGCACTCAGTGATATCGATAATCATTAAACTAATATCTCAGGAAATCGATTGAAAATTTCATTTTTTTTTTTTTTTTTTTTTTATATCAATAACGGTTAAATATGGAAAATACAAAACACATTTGTATATTGCTCGGTTATATTACTTCGACAATTACACAAATGCACGCAAACACTCCCCTTAGAGGTGTCCCTATGCCCACGAGCTTCGAAACTACTCCCGAAGTAATGCCATTACGGCGGTTCCGGGAGGCCGACGTATTGCCGGTTCAAAAAAAAAAAAATAAAAAAAGCTTCGAAACTACATTTTAGGAAAATATTCATGCGAGAGTCGACAACGCGTTATGATGATAAAATAAAAAAAAAAAAAAAAAAAAAAACACCTGTCGTAAACACGAACAACGCGTCGCCCCCCCCCCCCCGGTGTTGTGGAAATCGCATACGCCTCTAAAATAAATAAAAAAAAAAATAAATAAAAATAATAATAATAATAATAAACGGTGCCCGTATACTTCGATAACGATCGACCTATACGTGCCTCCTTATATAATATATACGACTACGGGTAATGTACGGAATTGAAATGGTACACGTTTAAACTCGACGATAAATTGTACGGAGACGGGCGAAGACGACGCGACTTGTTCGGTTCGCCGGACGAGGATTCGCAGCGTGACGGTTTTTTTTTTTTTTAATTATTCCAAGTACAATGTACAAACACGGTATTTTTCCTTCTAAAATATCGGTAATTTTACATTACGTATTTCAATATTTCACTGAACGAAAATGATTCGAGTACGAGTACAAGAACTTTTGTCGCGTGTTTAAAAAAATACTTGATACTAAGATATAATATCGTGTACGAATACATAGGATTAAATTATCGGAAATTGATCGTTTAGTTGGTTGTATTATAAAATAAGTATGGGATTTGAAAAAAAAAAAAAAAAATATTTGACGTACAATACAAAGTAATTTTTTGTAGAAATAATTCAAATACATATTTGAATACATTTTAAACTGTAGG
The DNA here is from genome assembly GCA_956483605.1 of Tuberolachnus salignus. Classification (NCBI taxonomy): domain Eukaryota; kingdom Metazoa; phylum Arthropoda; class Insecta; order Hemiptera; family Aphididae; genus Tuberolachnus; species Tuberolachnus salignus. Next base: position 44,808,227 of record OY101430.1, read on the forward strand.
GTATCAATATAGTTTTATACCGTTCTTTAATGGTCTAAAAAAAAAAAAAAAAAAATGGTACACTTGCCTCCCCCAAAATACGAGCCGGTTTATATTGCTTTATAGTGGAGCTGCGGATTTGATGTTTTTTTAAAAAAAAAAAAAACTTTGAATAGCCGTAAAAATATGTACTGAAAGTTCCAAAAAAATAACAGCAATAATCCGAATCGAAAACAGACTAACGGGCACGGGTATTCGATATATTTCACATTAAATAAATGAGTAAATTATTGAATTCAAAAAATATACATTGATATACTTCCTTTTATATTCCTGGTTGCATTATTTTCTAGTGTTGGTCTCCACATCACTCCACCCATAGTGTTTTTATGTCAAAATAAAATTTTTAAAACCTACGAAAGCTATAAAACAATGGATGCATTTTGTAAAAACCGCACACAGTTTGGCGTTAGCCAACCAGCAGATGTGTGTATTTACATTTACGAGTAACAAATATGTTTTTTACGGTAAACCCGACGTCGAGTGGCACTCGCTTTACGATATTTCTAGAATTTTCTACGTTCCGAATGTCGCGATCGAGTGATCCGACGGGAATTCCGATTATTACGACGATCTCTCGCGGGGTTTTATTTTTTTTTTTTTTTTATATTTCATCATTAAGGCGAACGCGTGTTGGCGATTTGTACGGCCAATTCGTATTCCGGACCATATTGTTTGTTCCCCGCTCGTAACCGGACTTCATTTATATATAGTCGCAAATCCTCATGGTCTCATATTGTATTTGGTTTACGTGTGCCTCTATATTATTTTCTAGACAGCGTTTCGTTATTGTTGCGCGTCCGTACGAACTTTCTACCTCGGTCTATTACGTCGTCGTCTGCCGGCCTGCCGAAATATCGCTACACGGATTGCCCCGTAGCGATATCGTCAAATTAATAACGACGTGTTGTGATATCGAAAAGAAGAAGAAAAAAAAAAAAAAACCATTTTAAGCGGCGGATCTACGCGGAACCGCTCCAAAACAAATATATTACCCGAGCACGCCTCGCGGCCGGTGCGATTGTTTGTTTGCTCCATTGACCCCGAGAGGATCGACGACGGTGCAGGCAGGCACATCACACCGGTGGCCATTATTTTTTTTTTTTTTTTTTTTTTAATTCGATTCGAATTTTTGACAATTTGCCACGAACTGAAAAAAAAAAAAAAAATCCCCGAGGTTAATGCACCCCGCCGACCCGGTGCCGCGGTAAAATGCCAACTATAATAATAATACGGTCCGCGTTCGAACCAAGTATATACTTGATTTCTTTTGAATAATTTATCGCGCAGTGGTACAGCGTGCGCGTGCCGTCAAACGCCGACTTTGGCCAGCAGAAATATATAAAAAAAAAAAAAAAACTTCACCGCTAAATATTATTTGTGTTTGTTCAATCCCGGACGTAGACGCGTCCAAAATCAATAATCGCGTTTTGATTTCGCCCGACTTCGACGGCGTTTACGGGTTCAAATACGCGCGAGGTTTACTTTTTGCCCGAGTACGAAACGTTTTTTTTTTTTTTTTTTTTTTTTTTTTTTTTTTTTTTTTTTTTTTACCCGGTAAAAGTCTCAGTCTGCGACAGCGCCGAGCATTTCGTGACGAATTTATCGGCTTATCGGATTTGTGTTATATTTTTATGAACGTGCCGAATCAAAATTGATCGCGGTTTGTATGTCGAGAGAATATTTTACCAAACAAATTTAAACGCGTAGAAAATCACCGAATAAATGAAATTCGTACAGAGTTGTGTTAGGTGTTAAAAACGACAATGGTATATAAAAAAAAAATAAAAAATAATCGTAACTCGGTATTATTATTAGGAGTGGAAAAAAGATGATTGTTATAACGTAGTAACAGTTCAATTGATTAATTATTATAGAAATCGGTGTTTTCAATGTAAATTAGTTGTGTATTTTTTTTTTTCGATTCTTCAACTTTTCATTCTATAGGAATTTTTTAATTCGTCCAGTTTTTTCGTTGTGGAGCCTCGGTATAATTACCCAGTAAAATTTACCGATAAAGTAGACTTATGTAAATTTTACATAAGATTTAATAACTTTTGATATATTTCACATTTAACTTAGCAACACTATCAATGTAATCAAAGTAATCTATAGAAAAATAGCGTACGGTTCTGTGATTTTATCTATAAGCGTGGTTTACACGGTTGATAATTTCAATTTTTAGTGATTTTAACTGATCGTAATCACACTGGTCTACACCGTTACACATATGCACACGCCCAAGACCTGACCAATCGGGGGGGATTCCATTACGAAATGTTTTCAAAAAGACAATTCTAAACAAATTGCAAAAAAATTAAAAAATCATCACGTGCGCGTATCGTTGCCAGTTGAATATTATTATATTATTGCGTTAACCAATCGGTTAGGATAACTGGATTTTTTTTTTTTTTTTAAAACAAATTTCATTACTTTCTCACGTGTTTACCATAAAACTCGACTATATTTAGATACGGTAATTTTAGTTTAAACAATAATACAGCTTGTTTAAGACTAGGTTTTATTTTGATTTCTATGCAAAGTTATATTGAAATTAAATATCGCGTTTTAATTAAAATGCGATCTATGGGTATTGCACAGAGTACCAAACACCTAATAGTGCCAAAGGAAGATTTTTCCAATAGAAATCGTTTGATCGGTTTCAAACACAACTATTACTATGCCTACGAACAATGTGTGCTTAAAAGCGAATAAACAAGTAGGGGATAAAAAAACCAGATTTCATTGATATTTTTATTTTCACTTTCAATCACTATCAATACATTCTGTTGAGCGTGATATATTATTTTTATTATTATTTTTTTTTTTTTTTTTACATACGTTATAGTTTAAAAGTATTTCTATGGCAGTGTCGGGGGGGTATACGCCGGCTATCTCGCATTAAATTCAATGTCATCGTGACGGCAATGCACATCATACATTGTTGTTTGTAATATTATTAAATAACGATCTTTATAACAATCGATACCCTATAGGGTTAGGCACCCGCGGATCGTCGGTTATTGTCTGATATTACGATATTTTATACATAAACAACGACGTGCGCCTACAGGTATAATAGGAAATCGTTAGGATACTATCGTTTTTATTATTATTATTATTATTTTTTTTTTCTAAGTTCTAACCGACAAATTAATCTTTCGCGTACGATCTTACGTTCATAATTTATTATTACAAAAAAAAAAAAAAAAAAAAAAAAAAAAAAAAAAAAAAAAAAAAAAAAAAAAAAAAAAAACGACACGCTCCGCACCGTGGGCCCTGGCCGCGCTATTGTGGGCCGGAGGCACGCCGGACGATTTGGTTTACACGCCGAAATCAATATCGATATTCTTTTTTTGTTTTTTTTTTTTTTTTTTTTTTTTTTTTTTTTAATATTATTATTACAATGACGATTGCAATCGAGAAATCATTCTGAACGGAGCTCGTTTAGAATCGTTTAGGGTACTATACGAGCAGCGGTCCCGATTGTTACGCGAGTAATTTAAATACACGTCCAAAACCATTGGCTCTAGTAAATAGTATTTTAGTCGTGTTCGCTTTCCTGATGGCCAACGTGACCCCGGAAATCAACATGCATAAAACAAATGCACTCATCGTCATGTATTGTTGTTGGTTTTTTTTTTAGAAATTTTTTTAGAAAAACCTCCGAGACTCTGGACAAACGTTTCGAACAAAGTATCGGCCGGGCGAGAAATCCTCGTTTTTTTAAAGTACGGGTGTAAACAATTCGGAGCGTTTCGCTCTCGCCAGAAAAGTGATTTCCGAGAGCCAAAATAAATTCAATTTGCTTATGCATATGTTGGTCGAGTTTCGTAACTAAGTTTATATTCATTTTAATGTCGATATGCCGTATAATGTATTCAAGTATGTTCGAAATTGCATTTAATATGACTAAACGCAGCAGCAGTTACCTAGATTTAAAAAATAAAATAAAAATACCGCGTAGACGCACTTAAAAGGGTTCGGTATAGTATTTCAGGGCAGTATAAATTATAAAAGTCACTAAAAAAACGCGTGATTCCCGGTGAAAATCTACGATTTAAATAAAATATGTATATTATCGTTAAAAAGAAGAAAATATATTTACCGTGGAAATAATATTATGTCGAACGTACCTAACGGAATGCCGTTTTCGTCTCGACGATAAAATCGCACATTATTATTTTGTTAAATAAATGACACGCGGTATTCTATAAGAAGGAATCATTTTAATATTTCCGGCCGTAAATTAAAAATTGTTCCGCCGGACGGAGTGAAATCGAATTTGTTCGTGTCGTGGTAAATAATTGCCGAAGAATTATTATCGCGGTTAATTAATTTGCGCAATAAAACCTACGCGACGTGCGTTTTTCGGGTTTGTTGTACTTTTTTTTCGAATAAATTTTACGTGCGCTATCTTGGCGTGTACGTTAAAGAAAAAAAAAAGAAAAAAAAAGTGTACACCGGTGACGGGGATTGCGTTAAATGTGTAACATTGAAATATTTAATTTTAATTCCGATAGACGCGCAAAGCGGCGTGCGGGGGCGCTGCCGCGGCGACGGAATTGTTTGTCGCGTGCGTAATAAAACGCGTACCGTTTCAATTATTTTCCCCTTGGGTTGTTCGTCCGCGCAATACGTACGTTAGACATTATTGTGGTATTTTTTTATTATTATTATTATTACATTCGTACAAATGCAATACGATAATTACCGCGGTTTTGTTGTTTCCGCCCATATGCGAATTTATAAAACGATTTTGTAAACTGTTTGATACGCAAACGCCCGCGTCTTACACGAGCATTCCGTGGATATTGTCGGACAACTTTGTCGCGGGTCCCGTAGAAAAGGTTTACAAATTGCAAATTAAAAAAAAAAAAAAAAAACACCAACAAAAACTACGATTATGCAAAGTTTACATTTCTTTTTTTTTTTTTTTTATGGCGTACGTATTTCCCGAGGGATTAAAAAAAAAAGAATTAAACAAACATTTTCCCGTACATTTAGTTGTTTGTTTTGTTCGCGTTCGCGATATCGTCGCAAAAGCGACACCGCGGGGGGGAATCGCGCGAAGCTCCTTTAAATTATCAATTTAAATCAAAAAGAGATATTTTCTATATATTTTTTTTTTTTTTTATAGTTTACCGCCGTATATAATTTCCCAATGAAATACATTACGGACAATAGTTTACCGATTAGTTCCGTATATTATAATTGGGCAGCTCTCGCACTCAAAGGTTGGACGTGTGAGTTTTTCTCTCGGTTTGGAGGACCGTAAGTTCTCCCTAACCTCTAACCTATAACCGAAGTCGACCGAATTTCCCTGGGTATCATTTTTTTTTTTTTTTTTTTCATCGAATTTTATAATTAAATTACGTTTCCGAGGAAGAACTTCCCGCCCGCACAACATCAGCGATGTGCGTATAATAACGTATGTAAAAACCCAATCACAATGGTTTTTTTTTTCTTTTTTTAATAACACAACAAGTCGTAATGGTAAAAATAATCAGTTTGTTGTCGGCTACGCAATGTTTTTCCTACCGATAACCTGTACAGCAGTATCCAGACGGCAGCGTTTAGGCGGATACGGAAAACCCGATACCGCGGCGCACTTACGAGATTTCCATTCGTATGGAACGACTACACAATTGTGTACGCGTAGTTTTCGTATTATCTCGTTCGTTTTTTGGGACGAAATTATTATTCACCGGTTTTCGATCGATTTCCACACCGGTTCCCCGTAGTAGGCCTACGGGTAATGCACGGCAAATCCGTGTTCGTTTTACCGTTCGTCGTGAATAATATTTCACGGCACGTTCCAATAAATAAATATTATTTATAGGACGTTTTGCGATTCTATTTATTATATTATATACGTGTATTTTATAATATTATCGTTTTCGGGTTATGTTTTTCCGTCACATTTCCATGTTGTATACATATATATATATATTTATATTTACGTCGCCATCGTGTCAAAATAATCCCCCGGAAACTTTCTTCGGATAGAATAACATGAATAATAATATTGTCATCTTGGATTCAGTGCGTTCCCGGGGTGCATGCAACACGTTTAACATTTTATATTTTTGTACACGAAAAACAATCGAACAAAACGTGTCGTTGTCACATTAAAAACGACAATTGTGTTAACACTATTTGAACTCCAATGGTCCTAATAATAATAAAAACAATAAAAAAAAAAAAATAAAAATAACATACATCATATATAAATCCTATATAATAAAAACAACACTATCCGATTGTTCAATAGAGTCCCATACGAGGTAATATGAAATACGGCAGTCATATATGACCCCCAAGAGGGCAAATTGTATTGATTTACCCGGGAAATATTGTTTTCATGCTGCGGCGGGTTATGCGATTATATAGACTTGACAGAAACAATTTAAAATTTTGTCCGTATAATCGCGTGTATTTATCACATAATTCGTAGCATGAACGATAATGGCCGCCGCCCGGTTTCCAATTCATTCGTAGAATTGGTTAAATAATAGTCGAAGGACATAAGCGAATAAGGGGATGGCAGTCCAATTTTTCGGTTTTTTGCTAACAGCACTGTTCGATGGCTCTTTGAAAAGACCGGTTAAATATCATTGTAGTCCATGCGGCTGTAGAGAAGTTTTTCAGAAAATAATTGGCCAGAAAGTATAACGAACAGAAAATAATATTAACAGAAAGTCATTTCCCAGGAAGTAGATATCTAGAAAATAATTGTATAGAATGTAGTTTTCCGGTAAAAAGGAATCCGTAAAATATAATAGTCGGAACGTAAAAGTTCCAGAAATTATTTTAACAGGTAGTATAATGACAAAATATAAAATAACCAGAAAGTTATTACTTTCTAAAAGCTACTACTTTTTGTGATTATTTTACTTTCTGTTGAAATATTATCTGGAATTTTTACATTCTGGCCAATTTATTATCTGTATTCATACTCTCTGATCGATTTTTACCTATTCGGAACTGCTCTCTGTGATTATACTTTCTGGTTATTTTATTTTCTATATTTTTAGTGTCTGTTTAAATATCTTCTGGAATTTTTACATTATGGTTATTTTAATTTCTGGAAGTTTATTTTCTGGATTCCTACTTTCTGGTTATCATCATTCTGACCGTTTATTTTCTGGAACATTATACGTGTACCCCTTCTTCCGGCCCGCCATCCCAGTTGTTTTATTTTCGTCTATCTATGGTAAATATTTCTAGCGAAGTGATAAAATAAATTTGAGAAGCGACTCGCGGCTGCTCAATAAACGTATTGCTTCTGAGAAATAGAAAACGACCAATAAATAAACTATCTCCTCGTTGTTATTACGAATAATTGTTATATTGTATACACGCAGACGGTAGACGATAATAATAATAATAATAATATTCTGTGTAATATGGCTTTGCTTCATATTGGTTGTACACGTTCCCAACGAAAGACATTCGGTACTATTAAAAATCGATTATTCCAATTTGGAATCGATTTGAATAACGTACACGGTTTGTATTTTGTTTTTTTTTTCATTTTTATTAAATATCAATTTAATAGAAATAGGTCGGTCGTAGTCGAATATTGGAGTGCAGTGCATGAGGGGCGTGACGTCATGATTGTCTCGCTCCCCTTGGATTTTTTTTTTTAATATAAATTATGTTACTTGAATTATGAATGCATTAGAAAATGTATTAGCCCATGGATGAGCTAAGAATTTGACACGGTAGGGTGTATAGAGAGGAATTTAATTTATATCATGTACGCAACCATAAATCATTGTTACCTAACGAAAAACGATTCTGGGCGATGTTTGATTTAAAATGATTTTGTAAATTAAAATTGAAATTTGTAGCTACAAAATATATTACAACTGTGTCTATGTTTTTTTTTTTTGGTCTAAGAGTTTTGAGCAATTTTGTGGAGCCAATAATATTTTAACAACAATTCGTGGTTTTTACAATACCCGTCAAAATCGAAACTTTTTAACATTTAAAAAAAAAATAATAATAATGGCCATAAGAAAAAATAATAATGGCAGTTATAAGAATAACTTATAACCTCGTGTCAAATTTTCGAGCAGTTTTGAAAAGCCTAAACACCACTTTATCCATCAAATAAAACTAAAAACAATAGCTAACTAAAACACAAAAAAAAAACAGAATGTATTGTAAATATAAACACGCCAAGAAAGGGCTAATATAAGAATTCAGTAAAAATCGATTATTTTCGGTCTCAACGATTATTTTTGACCGAATTACAACATAAAAAGCAAAATCGAATATAACAGAAACAGTAATTGCGTACCTTCGTTTTCCCGTTTTTTTTTTTTTTTTTTTTTTCAATTTATAAGAAAACCACTTATAATATCGAAATATCACCGTCTCAAATGCTTGTCGACCAGACAACATTTTCTACCCAGATACCACTCCTGAAGTTCGATGATCGAAGCAATATTCCCGGTAAAAAAAAAATCTGTAACAGACAGATAAAAAGCTTTTTAAAATTGCGTTAACGGGAATTTCTGTCGTCGGAATATTGTACCCGCTACTGTCAGAATATTATAATAACATAATATTCGTTCGGTGTTCGGAGTGGATATCATTTTGTTGGAACATCGTGACGTTATAAAGTGGCGCCCGAATGTTATATTATTATTGATGATCGTGTATATAATAAAAATAGGGCGCAGAAGCCAATAATATTATGAGTTTTGACGTGCTTACTTATGATACATATATATATATATATATATATATATATATATATATATATACGAATCAAAAGCGTATTTTAAACATTGTCTGCCAGCAGTCGAACGAGTACGCGATTACGCGATAATGTTATTATTATTTTTGTGAATGTTTTTAAAAAAAAAAAAAAACCATTTGTTTATATTTTATCGGACGGAGAGCTCGATATGTATTGCTGCGAATGATATTGCGACGATTTATTACTTCTCAATATTATATAATACACAATAATATCGTTCGTTTAGAAGAAAAAAAATAGTATTGTAAGAAGTATATATATATATATTTTTTTTTTTGTCAAATAAAATTCACTGCAATTTCGTAAAGAATTTTATTCGGGATATAAGATTAGAACAGGCCGACGGATGCATGCAAATAATAATAATAACAGCGGTGCGCGTGTCAAGGTGAACGTGGGATTTCTTTCGAGAAAACGTAATACCCACTTATAATAATATCATTATTATGTATTCGCGTGCATGTACGCTGTATTCGCTGAGAAAGAAAAATAATCGAGAACATAAAAGTGAATAACTTTGGCCCATAGAAAAAAGAAAAGAAAGAATAAAAAAAAAAAAAAAAAAAAAAAAAAAAAAAAAAAAAAAAAAGTGTTGTATTTCTGTGCACGCGGCCGTGGTATAGGCACGTAATATTGCTGCAGAACACGATTCCTATAATTGGATTGGTTGCAGTAATCTAGATGTTTGTAGGTAACCCGATATTTAGATTATTATACAGAACTTAAAGACTGCGAGTCAAAATAATACGTCAAGACCCTTAACGTCGTATCATATTATCAACATTGTACTGTGGTTTATGGATAATGATGTTCGTGTTGCACCGGTGCCTACGCGCGCCAGTGTCTGTCTGGTTTTATTTTTTTTTCTTCTAATCAATGTAGGCGTCCGACGTTTTGAACTATATAATTGGTCGGTGAATTTCGTGTTCAAACAACAGCGCCAATAAATCGCTAAACCGAACAAAAAGTAATTCATTTGTGTAGGTTAGCGTTGCGTGGCTCGGTAAAGTCACAATCCATTTTTCACGCGTAATGATGGAAGAAGAGAACCCGGGAGGAAAGCTGCTGGAAGACGACCCCGTTCGAGATGAGAAGATCCGTTTGGGAGAGACGTGGAATCTTTAAATGGAAGGTCCCAGCAGAATGGCCTTAAGATCAGCTGACGGGAAAAAAAAACTAGACGAGATTGGGCTGGCGCCGGGATGCTGGTATACCAGTTGCCGGTAATCCCGAGAAAAAGAGACATTGAATTTAATATTATTCGTGGCGAAAACGAATCGAAAAATTCAAACGGAATGATTATGCTCAGTTGGCTATACTGGGATAGGGTCTAATAATAATTTCGTACATTTCTTCTTCTAATTTCGAGACTTTGGAGTATGACGATCTCTAGCTAGCTCTGCGTTTTCCCTCCTTCTTCCACACATTTTCTCCACTATAGTTTCACCTTCGATATTTGCCCAAAGGTTATCCGGTTACACGTTTTATACTTAAATCACGATTTCGGATGGGATAATTGTGCACGGGCGTTTTGGCACTCGCTCCGGTCCGCAAATCGAAAATGTCCCGTCGATTCGTTATGATAAAACCCATCGGGGGAATTTCTTAAGCATTTTTACGGTATTACGGACATTTTTTTCGTATGGAGCAATTATTTATTTTATGAGCATTTTTTTTTTTTTTTCTAAACGTTAGGTATGTCTAAAAAATGTTCCGGTGGCGAAACGATCCGGTTCGTCATAAATTAAATACGATATTGTTATTATAATGATGCTCATGGGACGTTCTGTACCAACGCCCATATAATATAATTCATTATACCTGACAAAATTATACCCACGCACAAATGTCTACAAATGGTTTTATTAATATTGTTAATAACCATTGCGTAGGCGGACGATGTTTGATGAAATTAAACGCTAAATGTAGTGTTGGTGTTGGTACAACACACCGATAAAATATTGACGGACGAAATAATAATATTAAATTGAATATATAGGACATAGGTATTGTATTTTTCGAATAACGAATATGACTTTACGTCATGATAATATTCAGTAACAATAATTTAATATAAATAAACACGCGATGTGATCAGTAGACTATTCGAACAGTGGCTATCATTTTTTTACTATATATTACATTTGCCTCGTTTCGACATGTTTTGATTATAGGCGTTTTTAAGTCGGTCTATAATAATTAGGGCTCGGAATTTGATGGTTCTAAAAATATTTAAATCAAATGTATACAATTACATATCATTTTTAACTATGATCTACAAAAAAAAAATGACTGTAAAACGTTTATTTCCCCGTAAAGTTTATTCAAATAAATTAGTAAATATTTAAATTTAAAAAAAATTATACTTCATAAATTTATAATATTTTTAGTAGAATTTAGATTTAGGAAATAAAAGAATGTTGTATATTTGAAGCCAAATAATTTTCAATTAAATGCACGCGTTTTACACGCTGAATTTTCCAAAATATATTCAAATATATTCCCTAGGAAAGTATACAAATGTATTAAATGACCAAATAATATCAAAAATTGGCCGTATGGTACGAAATCTCAAAAAATACACCAAAATATAAAATAAAATTTCTACTACATTAGCTTCTAGATTCAAAGAAACACATTTCTATGAATATGAGCAATGGTATCAGAGTAAAAAAAAAAAAAAATTGCAAATGTATCAAGTTCCGGACCCTAATAATCACCTAATCTTTCGGTTGGCAATTCGGAAACTTTGGCAAGTAAAAAATACTGAAACGACGACACCACTGTTCATATTCGAATGTTTGAATGATCGGTTTATATTATAGTTTATTGTATTCTAAACGTTTTCGCGAGTTATTTTATTTAAAATCATATAATAATGGCGTTTTAATGCGCATTGTAATTTTCCGCGACAACAACGAACGAAACCGTTCGCCGAAATAGTTGCAGAAATTAAATTACAAAAAAAAAAAAAAAATAAAAAAATAAAACTGATTTCGCCACAATAATAAAACAATAACAATAATAATGGAAAACGCGTGCGGGTTTTATTTCATAAATAAAATCACGTTCGACAGCTACGAGACTTTCTTGCGCGACTCGGTTAGTTGACCCACCCCAGTACCTAAACTTGCTATAAAACGACCGTGTAATATTTCTAACAGGTCTGTTGGAAAAACGTGATAAACGTATTATCATTATTATTATTCATGTTATTTTTATTGTTTTCGATTAAAATGGTTTTAGGCGGAGAACTGTAGTTTAGTAGTACTAAGATAATAAAATATATCCTATTATAAAATTAGAAACACTATCGTAACGTTTCGGAACGACTTTCTAAAAAAGGCTATGTATAATGTATATATAGGATATTCGTCCGTAAACACCATAAAACCTTGTAGGATTTAAAATAACCCACGTTCGAGATGAAAACGCTATAAAAACGTATTTAGTATTACATTCAGACGACTGTAATATAATAATATTATATTGGTGGTGTGCAGTCGAAATCCAACCGGATATTAAAATATTGCGGTCGGAGTGGACCGAGTAGGAAACGAATCGTCGTCGTACATATATATATATATATTGTGCAGTGTACTCGGAATAGAGTCGACAAATATTGTTTTTAGAATATTTCATTTCCTCTGTGTCCAAGTTAAATACACGATGTTATATGCAATCGGTCAATTTACGAAAATCAACAATTTTAATTTCGCGTTTAGTCGGTGGACTTTTTGGACGTTTGTTTGAAACATTGCGGAGTGAAAGTATTTTTGAGAATTTAACTAATTTGTCCAAATACCCGTCTTGCACTTGAAAAATACATCTCGGATTCTGTGAACGAGTTTTCGACCGGAATACTCGCTCAAATCTAAATCATTGTCGGAGCTATCTCGCAGTAGCGTTTTAACGAAACTAATTGTGCGCCGGGGAGGTAACTATTCAAATTACCGGCAAACTGAGTGTAATTCGAAATGTTCGATTCGATAATGGCTGGGCCTAACGCGGTATACACAAAAGCCGAGATTCGTCTGTCCCGTCGGCGATTATGAAAATAATTAATATAAATATAACCGTACATATACGGTATTAAATAATACGATTTTAAACATATTAATCGTAATACTATTTCGACAAACGCGCTCGGTTAATCCGGTTACTGCGTACAGGCAGGCGGTACATACCTATATTTAGGTACTCGGCAACGTTTGACCGACTGACACTGACCGGGATGACCGGTACGCCGGAACGAAATTTTGCCTCGGCGACGTACAAAGAGTGGTGCGCCGTGTGTGCAGAACACAATGGCCCGTGACCGATACGTTTCGTCTCGATGTCCCCGGGCGATTCGGATCGCCGACCGCCGGGCACACCAGCGCGCGCCAAGAATGCCGCGGAAACGGTTTTGTACACATCCAGTACAGGTATACGCGGACGTTCGCACCGCCGCCGGCCGGCCGGCCTCGCTGGTAGTATAACGAACCAGTTGGACTGTAGCGGCTGTAGTGCACTATAGTCGCGGGGAGGACCCCCCGAGTTGTTAGTTCAGTTGGTCGCCACACAACGATGATAACTAATCGTTAATTACGCTATTTTAAAAATATAGAAAAATAGAATTTCCAAAAAAACCGATTTACTAATAGGGAAATCGTGCACAGACCGCGGATAGCGACACATTATAATATATTCGTTGTTTCTTTCATCATTTCTCGGCGCAGACCTTTCCGCAGTACAGACAATAATTATTAACTATTATTGTCGATTGCAGCACTGGTAGACTACACGTACTATTCAAATTAACTCGGGGTACTGCCTGCGAAAACCCAGGATCCGACCTATAGTGTAGACTTTTTAAATCCCAATTAAACACTAATATTAGTAAACAGTGATGGGAGTTACGATGTATGCATAAAGTTACGTCGTAACTACCGAGTTACTACTTTTGTAACTCGTATCGATTAATTAGTAGCTACAACACACTTTCAACTCAATAATAGGTAAAAATCTTTTTTTTGAAATTGGCAGGTTTTTAATCACAACCCTCCAATCGGTGTTTGGTAGCGCCCGAAAAATTCGGATTTTAAACGGTTACTGTTTTTCGAGTCTAAAACTCAATTTTGTTTTTGAATATTACGAAAATATATTTAATTTATCATAAAACGATTATTTATTTGTAATTATTTTATTACATATAGTATATGAAGATATATAATAATAATAATAATAATAATATCAAAAATCAGCGATTCCAAATCTGAATACGCAAAACGGTACTATAATACCATAATGTTTTGATGTTATTTACGAACAACACAATAATTGTACGTATTATTAACGTAAATGGATTTTATTACAAATTCTATAAAACCTAGTTGAATATTTTGGATTTTTATTATTATTTAAGTATGTTGTTATTATCAAAAGGAATAGTGATCGGACTTGTGCCGAGGTCACCGGGCTTATTATTACTATTATTATTATTGTTATTATTATACCAAGGTCCGTCCAAATACTTAATAAATTAATTTGTTCCATATATGAATATTATAAATCGGTGGCGGCCAGCGGTAGAAACTTACGAAAAACCTTTTGTATGAAGTTTTCGAGCAAAAAACATCATCTATCCATACGAATCGCACGCAAAAATGTATAAGAATCTTCGTGATTTTTACGAATTTAAATGAACTCGTTTATATAGAAAATAAATAATAAAAAAAATATTACCTAAACGAATTCTATTTCATTCAGCAGGTATCTAATAAATTTGATATTTTTGAACCAAGTTTAAGCCCGGCGATGTTTCACACGTCCCACGGGTGACTTAAAAAAAAAAAAAAAATTACATTCGTCGTATACATTTTATTTCCGTGCGTTTCCGAGGCGATGATGTAAGTCGACTCTCTCGCGTACGCGGTGTGCGGTATTTGGCCGTACCTACTACTCGTTTTATCCGTTTTTTTTTTTTACGACAGGAGGAATTATTTTTCCCCGAGAGAAAGTCGACCCACAACGCAACAACAATAACGCTATCATTATCAGAGTACTACATTAATATATATATATATATATATAAATAGCATCGCCGGCTGATTAAATAGATAAACCGTATGGAAATAGTGTTTGTGGCGGTGGGCGGTTAGGGTCCGTTTACCCGTGAAACCCCGGTGTAAATATAATTATTAATCAATAACATTAGTATATGCCACAACGGTATTCGACAAACAGTGTTGAACATTATGTAAATAATCATTTCGTGAATAAGTGATTTATCTAGATCAATTTTGTAGGCGATTAAAAGCAACATAATTTTTTTGAAAAATAGAATGTTCGAGTGGAAATTCCTAGTTTCACATCTGCTTGTGGTAGGGGTGTACTCGAATATGCGGGTTGTTTCCGGTTATGCAATAGCAAATTCAAGCGGTTGACAATTAAAATGTTATTTTTAAACATTTCATTAATTCAATCAAAGTGAAAAAAATACATGGTAAATCACTAAAATTAAAATTGTCTTTTTTTTTTTTTTTTTATCCAGATAAATAATAATATTTGTATCGTTTATCTTTGTCTAGACAATTTGATTTTTAACTATATTTTATCTATATCTAGATAAGTTGTATTAAATCATTTTTATCTTTAATGTGATGTAACCTGAGTCAATATTAATATAATAAAAAGCGTCCCTTCACTATAGGTGCCGCGAAACACATATAGGTATAATATTGTTATCATTAGGTACGGTTCACACAGAACGTGTAAACGAGTTCAAAAATTCAAGTTTTTTCCTTCTTGTGGCAATTTCGCCTCCAAAACATCATAGTGTATACGACACTGTCTCGTCTATCCCTGTCTTGAACGTCCACGTCTCTGCGGTTTTCCTTAGGTCCTCGACGAGAACGTCGGTCCGTAAGTTTCTGGGTCTACCGCGAGATCTCTCCCCCCTCCCCCTTGAGGCTTCCGTTCCAATGCTGCAAAATTCCTAGATGGACAATATTATTGTTGGAATACCAATAAAAACCTAGAATGTATTATAAACTTGGACCGCACAGATGTAAAATCCAGATTTGTACATTGCGGGTTTTCAGCCGCTCCCAATATTATTATACAAATATACGGACTGCCCCTTATGTTTCCCATATACAGTACCGACATTGTAAAAAAGAGATTTTTCTAACAACGTTGTTGTTAAACTCTCTCTCTCTCTCTATTAATGAGCATATAATATGATGATGGTCTTACGTTGTACGCGTATATGTCTTAAACGTTTCTTGGTCGACCTATGACGGTTTCGTATTACATTATACTAGCTGAATAACCCGGTTTCGCTCGGGTGAAAAGAGTTTTTTATGAATTATAATTTATGTTTATATTGATGTACAATATTTTTTGTTGTTATTGTAAGCTATTAATCACGTATGATCCCCCCCCATCCCTCTCTTTGATAAAAATGAGGAATATGACGACGCTATGGCATCCGGAGGGGTATTTGCAACAACTCTATAATAAAAAATCGCGAAATTATTTTAAATGACTCGCCGGAAAATTGAAAAGTATTACACGTTTGGTTCTTTTATATAAATATATCCTAAATATTAAACAACAGGTTTTGCATTTTCTCAAGTGGCGCCACGATTGCAAATAATGGGATATTCCGGGGAGTATTTGGAACAACGATGTTAAAACAAAACAAAAATCGTTAGAAAGTGTCAATAGTGTCGTCAAAAACGTGGTAAATCTAAATACATTGAATCACCCTTTCTCCCCCATGACTAAAAGTTGAAAAATGGGCGCGACATGGAGACACTCGGGGGGTGTATTTGGAACAACTCTGTGACAAAAAAAAAAAATTGTAAAAAAGTTTAATAATGTCGGTCAGAAACGTGGACCATAAAAAAGGCCCGTTCTTTTATTATTTATACGTAAGGTTTATAGTCGATTGTTACCTATAGAACGATATGGAAATTTATATGGAAAAGACCGAGAACGCGAAACGCTAAAAGCTCTAAATACGCGAAAACGCGTTCGATCGTTCGTTCACACTATAAAAACCGGCAAACAACAACAAAAAAAAAATGTTTAAAAAAAAACCGCCCGCGCTGACGGGCAATCGTACAAACACATTAATCGGACGATTTCGGACCGGGCCGGTCTGCGTTCGGCCATTACCGTTTTCGGCCGTATGTGCGCGCACAATTATTATATTATTACCGTTGGCCGGGGAAAAAATATTTAGTAAAAAAAAAAAAAAAAAAAAAAAACTAAAAAACGCGGCGCGAATTATACGGTCCGGATACCGTACGACGTTACACGGCCCGCCGAAATCGATTTTGTGTTTCGTTCGGAGTGCCGGCCCAGCGTGTAGTCGTTTGGCGGCGCCCGGCGTTGTCGTGGGAGAGAACGTTTGGCGCGCCGCACGCGCCTCCGCCGCCGCGGCCGCCGCCGGGCGGATCGATCGTTATTATTACATACGCCGCGCGTTCTAAGTGCAAATTAAAACGCCGAAATCGCGTTACGCGACGACGGACGGATAACGGACGATACGGATATTATTACCGACATAATATTCAGTGTGTTTACCGTAAGTATACACTCGGTGACCGGTAATCGGCTGTGTCGGTTATAAATGGAGGGGAGATAGGAGACAAATGGATCGCCCTCCCCCCCCCCACAGCACCACCAACAAAATTGACCCCTTCAAGTTTTGTAATTCGCGATTATACCTATTATTATCTTAGTACCGTCGATATTGATTATAAATTATAATATCAGTTTTGATCAAACATCGTTGATTGTTATTGTTTAAAACGCAAGAGCGAAATTTTTATTTAATTTCAAGCACGCGGTTGTAACACGTTTTTAAAGAGTACAAAAATCAGCTTATACCCTCTCACAGTAATTTTCAAACTGTGCGTCACGTTTTCCCGATCGACTTTGGTTTTTTTTTTTTTTCGCAACCCTTTGTTAAATGCAAAAAAATCCTGATCGAGCCCGAATTATTGTATAAACTGTCTAGAGGCCGCTTTTAAAAAATAATAGTAATAAATTTAACAGGTATGAATACGTATAAATGTCTTCAAACCCACATATTTCTGATGGCTTGAATTTACAATAAAAAGTTGTACAAATGTGTTACGACAACGGCATTTATACGGTTATTGGTTTTGTTTTTCTATTACCCATTTGCCGCCGATCGGCGGTAACCGTCTTTAATTTTCCATTTGTATTTCGCGTAAATATTAAATAATAGAAAATTAATATACTCGACTCGACGCGATTCCTGTAAACGAAATACTACTCTCCGACACTATGTGGCGGCGGTTATTTTGAAAAATCGCGATTTTATAACGTCGACGTTCCAGCACGCGGCGGCGGCGGCGGCGGCGGTCGCGTTACGTTTCGGATACGGTATCCCCGCGACAACGGAGGACGACTCCTCGGGTGTGTGTGTGTGTGCCGGTTAATTAAATTTATAGCGTCCGTAAACGGTATTTCGTATATATTAATGGATTTCGAACAACTAAATCCGGACCTATTTGTACGACCGGGGTCCCCTACCCGGCCGGGCCGAGACGGGCCGTAAACCACCGATTTCTTTTTGTGTAAACGACCGCCGACCGTAACCAAGCCACACGTGTCTCGGTTATATTTTATACGTACGTACATATTATACGAGCATGTTGTAGGCCGCGGCACTCGGTGTGTAACGATTCGGGCGGAAACTGACTGACTGACTGACTGACTGGCACTGACGTAGCGGCGTCATTTCGGTTTTTCCCGTGAGCTCGTGAGCGGCGCGTTTTATACGTCCGTCTGGATAAAAAAAAAAAAAAAAAAAAAATCTTATCTATATTTTCGTTGCGCGTTTAGATCAATAAAACCGCCGTCAGCGGTTTATCTACGGATAAAATATGCAACTTTTTTTTTTTTCCTGTTCAAATTTATTAATTTAATTCAATCAATAATCAATACTATAAATATGATCAATAAATAGTTTATGACTATTTCGTTAGATATAAATCAATAAATTATAATTCACAATCGAAATGGGTTAGACGCATAATTATATTTTACTATTTCACGGGTTTTACATTTCGTAAATGTCCACGGAAATCTAAAAACTAAATAATTATCTGTTTTTTTTTTATCTAGATTATCGATTTTTATTGTTATCTATTATCCTATCTAGATAGTTTTAAAGTTATCTGTGCACAACACTGCTTAAATAAGAAATAAAGATATATTTTAGCCTAAGAAAATCGATTATCGTCAGTGATTGCTCTTAATTCCAACTCGTTACTGGAAACGGTTAAACATAAAACAAATATTAAATATGCATTAAAAATCGTAAAATATACATTTTTCCTTTAATCATTAAAATAATTATATATTACTATTACTTACAGCTATAAAACTGTTTAATTTTTTGCCGAACCCAATAAATTAAATAAATTATCTCTGTTCGTAAGCATTATAAAAAAATTAGTTAGGTACCTACATTTGATATATTTTATGAACATTAAAAAAATCCTTTGAATAATATAATAGTAAAGGTATTTTTTTTTTTTTTCAATCCTTTTAATATCCAATTAAAATATTTTCGTTTGGGTAAAATTAATAATTAAAACGGTATAGGTAAAGTATATTGGTTTTTTTTATTATTATTATTATTTTTTTTTTTTTAATTCGTTCGATGTTTGAACTCCCGCCACTCCAATCCACGTAAAACGAACGAGGAAAAAACGGAAAACGAAAATAATAAAATTAAATTCGTTGCAAACCAGAGGAAACGTTGTCGGTGTCTGGTTTTCCGTTTCGCGTGCCAAACAACTTCCGAATCATTCAACTATTAGACCTACGCACAAACGATAACGATGAAATAACGTTTTTTTTTCTCGAGATTTAAATTATTTATTTAGTTTTTTTTTTTTTTTAAGAATATTATTCCAACCAAAAGTCGCCCGGCACATTTTACAGTGTGATCCTGTTAACGCAGAACACTCGTTATAACGGAAAACATGAGCTTTTATCGTGACATTTTTTTTTTCTCTTTGCCAACCAACCGCCAATCATTAGGTATGGCAAGTTTACGGAATTATTCATAAAGACTTTCATTTGAAAAAAATAAAAATAAAAAATAAAGATAAACGTAAAATTAAATTACAGTTTCGGTAAAATGTCTGCGTTAAAGCAATTACCCTGTATAATACAGACACATGCTGCGTAGTCGTTAAAATATTATTATACCGAACGACATTTTCTTTAATGTCACAATTCACTTATAAACGTATACGTATATTACTAATGTCGTTGTTCGATGGAACAACCGTTGTTAAGTTTTGTTTTTACCGACAATATTATTTAATATATTACTTGGCATTTTTTAATCAATATTGTCTTTATTTTCATACACGTGGTAGTGTGTTTGCTGAGAAAAAAAAATAACGAGATTGTCATTAACCGGTAACGAAGCTTGTGTAGAATCGATTCCGACGAGACCCTATCCCCAACAACTGCTCGACGTTTTTAGTTTACACAACATGATTTGTTTTCCCTTGTTAAATTACATTCTAAACGTTATGATATACGCGAATATACATAGAGCAATAATTAGTACAGGTTACAATGATAATGTTACTATGGAATATTAATTTTGGTTTTGATTATGAACTGACTCCGTCCTGGCCGTACGCCCGGCCGGGAAAAGAAAACCATAGGACAAAACAGTATGTATAATCATATATACTATTATTATATCGATAAAAAAATTACAGAAAACAATAAGAAAATAATACAAATTGTCACGCTTCAACAAGAGTGACCACCGTGAAATGTCTAAACGTTATACTATGCGTTATTCTTAATACTTAATAGTTATTACCAGGGATCGGGACGTGTAGTATTTGCATACTTTTGTTGTTTATTATAAAATATAGCTGTGTACGAAATAAATTCATTTCTGGTTACATTGATATCAAATCTAAAATTTAAATGTGCATATGTTTGCATAGTTTGTCGATTTTGCTGTAAAGTGCTTAATTATCAGTTTTTGTGCTTTTTTTTTTTTGCATATTTTGATAAATTCTTCACATTTTAAACAAACACTATACAAGCTTTAATGGATTAGTGAAATTAAACGAAGCACTTATTCGAGAAAAAAAATATTAATGCAATTATATGTTTTTATCTACAACTTGTAGCTCGTTATAATTGTCGTGAAGCTATAAATTGCCAAGGAAGGTACTTATTTCAAGAAATAATACAGATTTCTTTAAAATTAAAAATAACATTTTTGTTTTCTTGTATTTTTTTTAATTTTTAATATAATAATTACATCTACTTGAATAATAATTATTAATTGATATTTTAAATGCATATTTTTTTTTTAGGTTTTTATGCTTATTTTACGGTTTTTTAATGTATATTAATACGCTTATTATCATATTTTAAAGATTTATAAGTCCCGAACCCTGTTTATTACTAAAGCTGATGACTTCTAGGTTTTTCATATTTGTTTAGACAGGCCACAGAACAATGAGGGTAATATACAAATATGATTCAAAACACAAGGAGATTATATTTAACATTTTATTTTGCATATAAATGCATTTTTGACCATATAGACAAGCCAATAACATATAGGTATATATTACATTATTTTTAAACATTTTTTTTTTCCATATAAATATTATAATTTAAGTACCATATATTATATATTATAATATATTATCTTAGAGCACATTTGTTGGTTTTTAAGTGCATAAGTGCGTATATATTTTGAGGTTTTTAAGTACTAGAAGTCCTCAGCCCTGCTTATTAACGATCGACTCGAAAAATCGTTTATTTTTTATTTTATTTTTTTACTACGAGTTCTAACACTCGTAGTAGAATGAAAAACAAATTACATTCTTACTGACTAAGAATTTCCGTTTACAGTTAAAAATAAAAATTATGTTTTACATTTCCATGGAAAAAAAAACCATGTATACATTGTTTTCATAATATTATGTATTAGGAACACGTTCGCAAAGCGGACGTGTGTTTAATCGCTTTTTTCCGTAAGAATCGATCTCCGACTAATTGACTTTACCGAAAAAACACAAAACTACATTTGCATTTCTGTGACCGCAATAACTTTATATCTAATATTAAAATATCACGTGGGTAGCGTTAAACCTAACTTGACTTAAACTAACCCACCCGTCCGCCGACATTCGTAATTTAAGAAAAAACAAATCTTAAAAAATCACCAAAAATTTTGATTTCGGTATAAATTATAATTAATAAATAATTAAATTTGAAAATGAAATTAGTATTTTAGATTCTGAGAGTAGCGATGTATCTTTTAGTTTAGTATTAGTGTTAGTATTAGTTTACTAAGATGTGATTTTTTTCTGTTTGTTAACAACAACTTTTCTACCAGAAATATTACTCCAATCATCGGAACCCGGTAGAAAATGTTGTATAGTTGGTGAATTTAGGCGGTCATTTTTCTGATATTCCTTGTAGTTTTCTTCATAATTAGGAAAAATAAGGGAAATAACGTCGGAAAAACGAGAGTATTTATGAAACAACGGTTTCTGTTATTTTTATATTTGGTTTTTTTGCTGTAATTAATTTTAAAATAATCGTAAATACCTGATATTTTCACTGAGTACTTATATTAACCATTTCTAACCGCGGTGCAGTTTTCAAAACATTCTGACGGTTTTTTTTTTTTTTAGTTATTTATACTTGTATTATATATTTTTAAAAGATAAATGTAGTTATTTTTTTAAGTGCAATTTTTGATGAAAACAGTAAAAATCACGGTTCTCTGCATTTCGCTTATGTTTGTGTGGATAATATCTGTTTGGCTATTAAAAAATCGCCGACAATCCTAGACGAAAAACAACCGAAATTGTAATTTATTTTGTAGTTACAAATTAATATAATTTTCACTTAAACTTTATCAACACAAATGTTTTGTTTAACCAAACTTCGCTCAGAATCGATTTTCGTTTGCAACGATTTATCGTCGCGTACAGATTATAAACTAAATAACCCTATATATATATATATATATATATGTATTTACCTACCCAACTAGCCACTTACAACAGTGGCCTACCCACGGGGCGATGTGTGTCCGTTTATTTTTCTTTATATTTTTTTTTTATAACTTGCGAATTTTCGTATTTTTTCTCTCGTCGACAATAATATTATACGGTTGTAATTGATTTTTGATGCCAGTTCACGTTCACGGCCGGTCTTGCCGAGACCTTGCCACGGCCCGTCCGATCGTATACTCAATCGTACAAAATACAATGCGACGGTCCGGAACCGCTGTTTTCGGTCCAGAATGACGGTGATCGTATTAAACAGACTGTTGTGTACTGTGTAGTGTGTACACATTCGGAATCCAGCAAATCGCGTCTCGTTTACTCGTGCTGATGCGCGAAATCGTTTGTTCTTTAACAATCGACGCCGCCATATACAGGGTGTTTTTTTTGTTTTTTTTTTTTTTTTTTTTTTTTATAGCCCATGCTGTGGCGCCGAACTGCCGTACGGTGAGAAAAAAAAAAATATTACAAGAACCTATCAAACACCCACCCCCCACCCCCATCGATGTATACCTAAGAATCTATGAGGTGTCCCACCCCTTTCCTCCTCCTCCTCCTCCTTCCCCCTTTACGAATTATAATTTCAATACTATAATTAATAAACTATAATTTATTGTAACGGACGTAAGTCGTAAACGTACAAGTATGAATACCGGTAAATCGTATGTTTTACCGACCGTTGCCAGTCTAAAAAACTCCGGTAAAAGGAGTTGCCCATAGAGTAATACGGCCCCTCCGGTGAGGTTGCCCGACTAAAATGTTATTGCTTATAAAATGCCAGGCTCATTATGTTTTCACCAGTTTATTTGCATGCGCGACTGTTATACAGTAGTTTTTTTTAGTAAGTTATAGGGTAGGCAATATAGATATAATATATATATAAGAAATAAGATATTAGGTTGTTATAACACACACTTCTGTCCCAAGACATCCCATCGAAATATTGAACTTCTAATATTTGAGTTCTAAGACCACTCACGGCCTTAAAAAAATGTGGCTGTTCGTGGTTTTTTTTTTTTCAATAACGACATTTTAGGAGAGAAAAAAAACGTCAATAATATCTCGAGAATATGAAAAAAAATATGGTTTTCAACCGACATATCGGTTAATTTCAATATCGGCTAACGGTTTTCTATTTCCAATACCGGGTAGGATATCGGAAAAAAATCATATCGGCTCACCACCACTAATTATTATCTATATAAAGATTTCGGTTAAATTTGATGGCAATGAAGCACTTTATATTTTAGGCACTGTTCCATTTTTCAAGCCGCTTATTTAATACATAATTAATTTAACTCAGTTGTTATTTTTTTATAACTTTCTCCGCATGTCAACCGGGCTTGTTCGATAGTGGTACTAACCATTACCAGAGAGAAATGAATACCAGTAAAAAAAAAATAAAAAAAAAATACGACAGAACAGTATATTGCGCGTGCGCCCGGACCCCTCGTCTTGTCCGATTTTTTTCCCCCGTATAATAAATAAAATAAAATATTATAATTATTAATAATAACGGATTGGCTGGTCGTCGTGTTGGGACTAGGACGTCCCGCTGCTCGAAGTGTACCAACAGCAAAATTATTATTTTAATAATAACAAAATATATGGTCTCGTCCTCATTCTCTGCCTATTGATATAGAGTTGGTGCACCTACTGTTTTCGTGCGGACTCGATAATATTTTGTATTATGTTTTCGTTTATATGCGTCTCAGTCGGGGTCATTCGAATAGATTTTATGCCAATAATAATATAATAATACACGGAAATAATATGCTAGGTGTATATTGTATTCAAGCGATCGATGAGCATATGTATACTCTACACAGTTACCAAATCGCTACACCTCGGCACTAATAAGAGATGTTAACGTGCAATTTTATTTTAATTTTTTTTAACCCCAAAATTCGCTTTAATCTTAACACCAGACTTTACGTAAAACACTGCACTTGTTTTGCGTACGGCGTAATAGAAAATTTTCGTATCCATAATTTTCGACAAACCCACACCAAACAATATCAGTTTTGCAAAGAACGAATATTTTTTTTCACCCCTCTCGAAATCGCCTGGCACCGGTGAACATGACATTGAAAAAACTAGTAAAGTTAATTGAGCGCCTCTCCATATAGCACCGACACTCATGTGTCATTCTTTCGGATAGTTGTCGAGCGGTTTTTTTTTTTTTTTTTTGTTATCTTCGTCGAGCGTTTTTTTCCCCCCTCGTCATTAAAGAAACGTGACATTATTACAAAAAAAATAATAACAAAATAATAATAATAATAAAACCCCTTCGGCTGCGCGTACGTTCGAGTTTTACCACTATCGAGTGTATTAATTATACGATATACACTTTGATGTATCCTGCGGTGTTTCAGTTTTCTATTGTATATTCTGCAACATTTTATATAATATATTTGTAACATATAGAGGTATCGTGGAAAAAAAGACTTGAAAAAAAAAACAGCAATTTACCATAAAAAGAGCAGTTTCTTTTTCTCTGCCAGTAGTAATATAATTGTTACGTCAATTTAAATATATTTTGAATTGAGGTATTTTTTGTTTTTTTCTTTTTGATCAAACAAATTGAATTAATTATTTTATTTCGATCGTCGTAAAGACAATCAGTTTTTTTATTCTTCTTAGTTTACGTCAAGACTGTTTTTGTATAATTCATGACCAGAGTTTTTACATATATATATATATATATATAATACGATGTTCAAGGCTATTTAGATAGTTTTTTAATAACAATAATAAATTGAAATCATATCAAATCTTGCATTATAATAATATTTGAACCTTCAACAGTATAATATTGTAAATTGTTTAATTTACATTATTACAACATTGACGTAACACGATGGTAACCTAGTATCTTACAGAAAACAATTCAATCAATTCACCTACTAATTATAAACGCCCATAATATAAAACCATAAAATTTCGAAAATACGTTAATATGTTGAAAAGGCACAGAGATACCCGTGGTGACATGTGATGTGATAATGAGACCGGAATCAGCGAACCTAATGACAGCAGTTGAGTAGAGACCAACTATGAAAAAAGCTATAGAACGTCCGATAGATACATAATGGATAGATGAGGTGAAACAAGATCTAGAAAAATAAGTGGTAGTGCATTGGCAAGAACGAACACAATCGCGAGAAGTGAAAGATTAAGTCAGTGGCGGCAAAAACTCTTGAAAAGTTATTATGTTTTGATTTTCCTTGTAGGTTTTTTTATAATAATGTGGACAGATCTGGAACATAACCATGTTTAATCGAACTTCGCTCAGAACCGTTTTTCGTTTGCAATAATTTATTGTTGCATACAGTCGTACAGATATAAATTAAATTAACCTATATATCTAACCTTCCCAAATGTCCTACCTAAAACAATTATCCACATATGGTGTGAAGTAGGTTGGCTTTTTTTAAAGTGTAATCGGTTTGTTTTTTACGAATAGATAAATTTAAAAATAAACCGTTACCAACGAGATTAAATCAACATGGCACATATTGTTTTTTCCAGATCTCGATACTTTTTTTATTTGTTTCTTTTTAAAAAAAAAAAAAAAAATTAAATATTATACACGCACAAGACAATAATAATTAAGTAATTAAATCAAATATAATATAAAATATTCCTTAAAATTCTTATTAATATTAGTTAGAGGTAAATAATTTCGTCGTTTATAAAATAATTAAAATACCAGATCACAATTATTATAAGTGTTGTTTAACA
Source organism: Tuberolachnus salignus (assembly GCA_956483605.1). Taxonomy (NCBI): domain Eukaryota; kingdom Metazoa; phylum Arthropoda; class Insecta; order Hemiptera; family Aphididae; genus Tuberolachnus; species Tuberolachnus salignus. The sequence continues at coordinate 44,834,882 of OY101430.1, forward strand.
TAAAAAAGAACAATATTTATTTTTAAAAAAATGTAATATTCTAAATGATAAACAAAATTACTTTTGAGTAAACTATATAATAGTCTAGTTCTAAGCTTTGGACTTCAATATTTGAGGACACTCATATAGTTCGAAGTTCTAATTAAAAATTATACGGTTTTGTTTCTTTTCACTCTAAAATGTAACCCAAAGTTCGATTATAATTGTTGTTTTTAAATGTGAAACATTCTATCGTATTTTCGTTATTATATAATATTTTTTGCGGTGTCAGTTAAGTCTGATAAACAACATAAATTGTTGAAATTTACGTAAACGTACCGCACTCGTTTATCATTATCCGTCGGAAATTCGTCGCATTTGCGGTGAACCGATTTTCATAAACAGTTATAACAACAATATAACGACGTGTTTATTTAGCCGAAACACAATAATAGTCGAACCATAAGCAATTATTTGTAAAAAAAAAAAAAAAACAGTACCTACATTACAATAATAGTATCACAGCCGAGTGTTTCAAAACAAGACGTTTGTCTTTGGTACTTAAATAGTACGCTGATTCGAGTTAAATATTCAAAGTGACATTAGTGTTGGAAGTACTTTTCCCAGGCAACTATTATTACCGATACTTAAAAATCTTTTCTCGTTTTGCCGTATAGTTGAAAATCTCTTTGCTATACATAATAATAGAACCGGCTCGGGGTCAAAGTTTGTTGATTTTTTCTTTTCTACATTTTTCCATCGACAGCATAATATTATTATCACGTCCACGATGACTCATTCGCACAATAAATTTAATACGTATATATACTGTGACGACAAAAGATTTCCATGCGTTTAGCGCAGTCATCTTATAGAGATTAATGTACGTTAGAAAACAAAAACCGATAAAAAAAAAAAAAACTTCTTTCGTTCAGTGTCTAAGGGCCGTTCTCACCAACGTAAACGTTGATTTTTAAACGGACCTTATAAGATAACCGTGGTCGGTTATCAGCCGTAAATTCGGTTTAAAATTCATATAAACCCCTTCGTTTAGTTTTTGATGGGAATGGCTCTAAGTCGCAAAATATACATTATCGTCGTCTTAATGCACCAGAAGATCTATTTTGAAAAGAGCTGAGAACCGTGTCAAAACAAAAAATAATAATAATGTCTACATATACAAACTTAAGACGATTTATTTGTATTATTATTCTCGAAAACGTCGTATCGACGGTGTATGTTAGGAGTCAATTTATTATTATCCGATTTTGTCGAATTTCCGAAATGAATGTAACTACATGACTGATGATCACACAATAATTTCAATAATATGATTGTTCTCAGCAATAGTATCAATAGAACAATTTCCGTGGTTAGCTTTAGTTCTTAATAGTCAAGATCATACAGCTTTATGAATACAAAACCCGTCACCTATCCTTGTTCTTTCTATTCGGTTTCCGACTCCACTGGTTATAAGGGCATTATGTCCGTATCACCTCACCTTAACATTGGTCTCCCTAAATGCCTTTTCCCTAAAGAGTCTTCCTCGATCACATGCTCAACTAAAGGTCCCTGTTTATGTTTGGCATGACCCGCTCACATCAGTCTTTTATAGCGATCTATCCAACTAGTTTGGATTTTAATTTAAAGTTCATCATTGTGTAATCTCCTCCATTGATGTAGACATCAAAAATAAGGCCATATATTTTTTGAGAACTTTACTTTTAAAAACCACTAATCTTATTAGTTCTTCGACTTTTCTCAGCGGTCACGTCTCAGACCATACGAAACGAATGGTCGTAATAGTAAGCCACGCACATCCTTACTTTAAGTTCTTTGAAGAAAATCCTTGTTTCAAAAAATGTTTCTAGTCCATAATATCCTTTATTCGGTAGTTTCATTGTCGACGATATCTTTATTTTCATATCATTCTCCTGCGTTTTAATCCGTCACAAATATTTGAATTTGAGTTACTCAAAAGGGAATCGGAAGAATTATTCAACTATTTGTGCTTTTTCTGGTAACCATTTGCGACATATTTTGTTGCCCGTTTACGCGCCTCCTCGTCTGTGTAAATCGGCGTTTTCCGTTTAGGCAAAAAACATCCGGTTTACAACAAATTCGCCGTAAACTACTGTGTATTTAGGATATTATTATACCATTGTGTACCAACCCAAATAAATATCCTCCCATTCGAAACGGACATTCGCACACAACAATAAAAACATTTGTAACCATCATTATCATTATACGATGATCCAATGTCCATGTCTAATTTAACCTATAAAGAATAATAATAGGCAGCGGGCGTTTTTTTTTTTTTCGAATCATTTGTTCTGTGAAAAAAATAACGATAATAATAATCAATCGTTTAACGTTGGATTGCTGCACTCGGTGTGTTCAAACTGATATAAAACTACGTGTATGACGACTGTACAAAGGTATTTTTTTTTAGATATATTTTGTCTTGGTTTTGTTTTAACACGGTCCACTTTCTTCGGCCATATCAAGTGGCTATGCGTGTGGAATGCTTTTTACAGAGCATGTTCGGAAAAACGTCGTTTTTAGTGGTACGGGTTTTCGAAGCATGATAATGTGATAATAATAACATAATAATACAATCGACAAGTGTCAACGACACATGTACAAGTGTACATTATACAAGTGGGGCGTGTGATGTGCGCAGTGAATTATATAGGTTAGCGACGACAACGGCGACGTTTTACTTCCTCTCACGACAACCGTACGACTTATCCAATTTTCGTCTTCGCTGTCGTTTTTGTCGACTTCATAAATAATCGTGATTGTACTTTTCTTTTTCTTTTTCTTTTTTTTTTTACTATATTTCATTAGCCCACCCGAACGTTCGTCCGTTCGTTTTGCCGTCTTTCCATCGCTCACCCCCCCCCCCCACCGGGAGACTGTTGAAGCATTCTGTAATTTAAACGGCACGACACTTAGTTATACACAATAATATATTTTGGTACGATATCGAATATCGATTGGAAATCGACCGCCTATTATTGTTTTATATACGATAAAACAATAACGCGAGTAATTATACTATTATTATTGCTACAACATCATTACGAATTCGTACGGCACCGGGACCACGGCGGGTTTTCGTCCGGAAACGACGAGTCGCCGCGACCGTTTTCCACGTTACCACAGTAATAATAATCCCGACCACGCGAGAACAGCAATAGAGAATCGTTTACTTTTAGCCCGTTAAATTTTTTAATACGAATATAAATAATAGTTCTGCGTTTTTTTTTAACGGATACAGATGATTAATTGCCACAGCGCTATTATTCTTTAACTCCGAGGTCGGCGGGTAAACATACCTATATTATTATTGTATATAATATATAGTCTGTCTTTCCGACAAAACCAGTTTTCCCTCTTCTATCTGCGAGTACTCCGCATTTTAGATTCCGAGCGTACGTAACGAGAATGTACGTATATTGGCTTTACTGCGATGTGTGCTTTTTTTTTTCTTTTCTTTTCTTTTTTTCTGTCTATAAACAACTCGTCTACCGGGAATAACTACGTTCCGATACGTAATCTTCAAGGGTGGTTTCTGGTAGAGAATTTTCTCTAGTTGACGGTGCAGTCGGAGGGGATCGGTTTTTTATTTTCCTTAATGCGGTTTTCTTATTAATTAGGGGGGGAAACTGGAATATTTACGAAATAACGGTTTGTGTAATTTTCGATATTTTTTTTTTTTTTTTTTTTGTAATTCGGTTTAAAATAATCGTAGACACCTGCAATTTTCACCGAATACTTGCATTACTCTGTTTAAAGCCGTTCGAAATAGAATAGGTTTTTTTTAGTTTTTATTTGGTTTTTTTTTTTTTTTTACGTGAATAACATTTTTGAAAATACACGAAAATTCGACACAAAAAAGTTGACCGGGATAATGTAGGTAATTTTTTTTTTTTTCAAAATACTTTAAAGTGCACATTTTGACGGAAATCGTAACAGCGACGGTGTACAAGTGTTTTTTTTTTTTCTCATCGTCTATACCAGCGATTCTTAACCTGTGGTTCGCAGCCCTCCACCCCCCCCCCCCCGCCGGGATTCATGTCAGGGCAAAGAAGTATTCAGAAATTCGACACCCGAGTACTAATGTTTTTCCGCCCACCCCCCCATAAAACTAATACACAAACTATTATACTTTTTTTAAATTGTATAAGGTCATAATTATTTATTAACAAAAGATTGGCCATGTAAAATAGTGCCACCCCTAAATAACTGCCATCCACCCCTAAATACGTCTCTGTGTCAGGGGTCCGCGATTTATCGTCTACACACACAATATACTCCCTGTTCCAGATACAAGTAGAACTTTTAAATAAGGCTCTGCAAGTATTGGTATCATTTTCTTCTACTACATATCTCTGCGAAAAAGCTTTTTCAGCTCTAGTGTATATTGAGCATAAGTATAGAAAACTGATGGCAAAATATAGATTCCGATTTGCGATTAAAACTATATCGAGGCTGAAATATCGAAACTCGTAGCAGAAATCCGACATCAACATCGCATTAATTAATCTATTTTTTTTTTTTCAATCGTATTATTAAAGATATTTTTGTATAGTTTATAATAAAAAAAAAAAAAAAATTAACTTTTGTTTCAATTGAATTGCATTGTGTGAGGAAATCTAGTGATTAAAGTAATATTTGTTCGCTCATAAACTCCGGAGATTATTGTTACACGGGTCCGCGTACCACAAAAGGTTAAGCCGCTGGAACCGCTGGTCAATGCCGTTTTCGTTACCTATTTGCTAATATGTTATACCGTTCGTTTGCGTGTCCGACGCACGAGAATATTAATGAAATACGAGAAACTCGAAGAAACGTCTATAGAACGTGTACGTTTATATTCGGGTGATTAAATTATTGTTGTCGAATTTCGTTCTCGCGGCCAGATAACTATACGACACTAATATTGTAACTCCTAACGTTGCGTACCATCGCCATAAAGGGAATGCCCGACAACGGGAAATGTTCCCCTCAACGGACGTTGAAATTATACGAGAAACCGCGGGAAATGTCCCTGCACAATAATATGCGATACGTCGGTAATAATATACGTTATTATAATTTGATCTCTTCTATTACACGTATCTGCGAATATATGTGTCCGGTACGTCATCGTCGCGGCCCAAGTAAATTTATGCCACACACTCCTACGGCCCGGAAAACCGTGGGCGGATGTTTAATGTTTCATTCGTGTAGTTTTTCTTCTAATTCAACACGATTTCGACGTGCGAAGAATCGTATCGATCGAATTGGAAAACGTCCGGCGCGAGTTTCCGGTTAAATTGTACGACCGGGTCGACGGATTTTCGCCGGTGTGGAGGAGGGGTCACTTTTTGTTATTACCGGTAAATTTTTTTTGTTTTTACGTATACAATAACCGACGACAAATCGCTACCGGCACAACGGTAAACAACGGTTTTGGACGAAATCGACGAGAATATTATTATAATTTCAATTTCCATATTACCGGGGTCGATTTTTCTGAATTCTCTCGGTTACGCACGAGGTAAAACTACTGGTAACGGTTGTCTCGGTTACTGCACTCTGCTCAAAATAAATCGTTTATCGTTCGCAATGTTATATACGATCGTTGATTTCGTTATGTAAACTGTGTATGCGTTGCGAAGTGAAGAGACTAGATAAATATTTATCTGTTTATTATTCAGTCACTACTAATGCGAAGTGTATATCAATTGAAATGTACAAATGTACGTTATTGAACTATTGTAACCGACTAAATCGTGCATTGTTTCCGGTTACCCATTCTGATTGCACTCGATTTACCGACTATAATTTTAGCGAAATCGGGACGGACGTTTCTGCGATAACAACCGCGGCGCACCGTCACCGAGGACTCCTGTTCCAAAACATCGATCCCCAAAGACGGTATTGTAATTGCGCGATATTCGCAAAGCCAATATAAATAGAGAAATGTTCGCGAGATTTCGACGCTATCACACCGCGTCACGGCGGGGTCGTAACAGTTTGAGCGAACTCATCATTTTGGCCGGACTGCGGGACCCCTATAAAGTCACCCATTATTATTACAATTATAATTTTGAAACGTATTAAATACATAGTAGACGATGAGACGACCCCACACTCCCCGCGGACGCGGGCCTCTAATTCTGTGTGATGCGCGCGGTTGTTGTTCCGATGATCGCGGCGCGACGGAAATGATTCAGCTATTTTTACATACGAATGGCTACGGGCGAAAATTATTAGAATACGCTCCGCAGCCGCTGAAAAAAAAAAAAAAAAAACCACGGTTTTTAAAATTCAGCATTACCCCTCTCCACACACTTTATCGTGTTTTGACCGAACCTAACGTCGACCGTCGTGTGCGTGTGTAATTAACCCGTCCCGACCCGAAAAGCCGTTTCCGCTAATTGTATAGGTATTCGAAAAACGTATGTTCGACATTGCGCACGGCAAACTATTAATAATAATTATTTCCGGAACAATTGTATAATTTGGAAATAGTTTTAATATTTTCCAGCAACGGTCTATAATACGAGTTATTATTTTTTATGTTCCAGGATTTCGTGGAAAAGCACAATAGCTTCGTACGCCGGTTGGTTTACTAATTCGTTGCGTCGTCGGAGGTCCGTACTTTTCGCTCTTTTCCTGAGCATACTCCTGCTGGTGCTCTGTGTCCAGTACAATGCGTCCAGCGACATAGGAGACGGCATCCAGAGCATCCAGAACAGCGTTGTCATGTCCGAATTCGAGCCGGACGAACAACAGCCGCCAAACAAACAGCTGCAACCGGCGGTCGCGCCGGTACCCGTACCGGGCACGGTGAGGAAGATGAAAAAAGACAACGACGTAATCTTCATCGAGAAAATGCAAACTCGGAAGAGCCGTCGAGTTCAGCTGAACGCCGAGCCCCTCCAACCACAGCAGCCGTACGTGCCACCTCATCGGCTCGTGCACATCGACTTCAAGGGAGCGCCGCCCAAGTTAGGTTACCTTCAGAAACTTTTCTCGTTGATCAAGAGATTCGGCGGCACAGGACTTCTGCTTGAATGGGAAGACATGTTCCCCTGGTCCGGGCCGCTGTCCCCGATGGCCGCGGGAAACGCGTATTCCCGGGCGGAAATCAAAGAAATTCTGAAAATGGCTGCGGCTAACAATCTAGAAGTAATTCCGTTGATACAAACCTTCGGTCATGTGGAGTTTGCGCTGAAACTTCCAGATTTCGCGCACCTCAGAGAAGTCCAGGAATCGCCGCAAGCGCTCTGCCCGTCATACAACGCCTCTAACAAATTCATCGAACAAATGATCGACCAAGTAAATATTCCGCCCACCGTTGCCTTTTATTTAGTATATAATGCTCAATATCTTTATGCCGTATTTCTATAGATCCTCGACCTTCATATTAACGTCAACTATTTTCACATTGGCTGCGACGAAGTGTTCCACATGGGAGAATGTTTCAGGTGCAGGGCCAAGCCCCGAGAAGACTTGTTCTTGTCACACGTCAAGAATGTGGCCACGTACGTACGCACCAGGTCCCCGAATACCATTCCTATTATTTGGGACGATATGCTGAGGCATTTGCCTGTGGCCACAATGCAGTTGTACGACATCGGAAAATTAGTAGAGCCGATGGTAAACCATAATAATTGTTATTATTCATTTGCAACATTTTACGATGTTCTGAACGTTCTATGTCTGTGTAGAAAATAATAAATACATTTTTTTTTTTTTTCTATTTTACCTTAATGCGATTTATTTTGCAGGTTTGGGTGTATGCCGAGGACGTGTACAGATTTGTTATGCAAAGCGTTTGGGAAAAATATCAAATCATTTTTTCGCACGCCTGGACAGCTAGTGCCTTTAAGGGAGCGTTCGGAGAAACTCTGTACGTCCCGAACGTTAAACGACATTTGGAAAACAATTTGAACTGGTTACAGTTGATGTCCAACGAAAACAGCCGATTCGCAGGAGGTTTCAAAGGAATCGCCGTTACCGGTTGGCAGAGGTATAACAGATATTTTTATTTCGTATTTTATTATTATTTACATCGTTTTTTTTCGATTGTTTTGTTGTCGGTCATAGGTACGATCACTTCGCCGTTTTATGCGAGATCCTCCCGTCGTCCATACCGTCGATGGTTGTAAATCTCCTGGCGACTACCAACGGTTACATGAATCAGACACTGCAATCGAATTTGAACGACGGCCTGAACTGTGGCGTTTTCGGTCACACCAACGAATACGACGGTGATTTTCTGAATTTGAACAACGATCCATATCTCTGGGACCAGTTCTCGAGGTGCACCTTTCCGGGCAATCAATTTTTCAGGTATACCACCTAATTTCAATATACTTGAATAATTATTTCTGAATTCGACAAAATCCAATAACTTTATTTAATGTTCCAGGTTGCTGTACAGATTACAAACTATCGAAGCAGACTATAATGATTTCATTCTAGCGACCAAGAAGAATCGTGGTTGGATGACCGGTTACAACGTAGAACACGAATTTTCGTCCCCGCTTCGTGTCGATGAACTAATGAACGACCACGCTCGGATTTATCGATCGCTTTTATCGATGATCAGGCCTATTCAGGAATCGTTGGCCGGAATATTCGATAAGTACACCATATCCGAATGGATAGAGCAGAGGGTATATCCAATGATCAGAGAACTGGAAAAAATACAAAAAGAGGCGCACGACTTGAAGGCCAAAAAGACGTGGCCTAAAAGACCGCTTCCGATGTTAAGAGAAATGATTAAAATCGGAGTGGTCGATCGTGAACTTTTCACTCAGTCGTCCGGTGACGAAACGTAATAATTTAATAATTATAGTATGTTAAATATACAACGCGACTGTGTTTATTATGAACTAGATGTGTGTGGCAAATAACTAAAAAATGTAAATATACATATTGCAAGTTTGGACGAGACCTCAAAACATAGTATAAGTTGATAAAGTTTCAGGGTTTACGCGTGAACTACATTTCAAAGGGTATTATCGTAAAATAAGTGATTCTTCGTTAAATGTTTGATTAAGTTTGTTCCATTATTGAATGTTAAAATAAACGCTCGGGCTTTCTAACGGACATGCGCAATTTAGTAAAACAATACATAATTTTAAGCATGCCCTTGTAAATACTAGGTATAATGACGACAAAAATTTATTAAGTTTTGTTTTATTCTATTAAATTACTTTAATGACACTGGAACTACTTACACAAATTATTCGTGTCATGCATCAGTTCATAATAACTAATTTGACTATTAAGTTTGTAAACAAATTTAATTACAATTTTTTATTCGATTTAACTCGTTGAATTTTTTAATTGTTCAAAATTAAAACTTATTTTATGTTACCTTATTAAATATTTAATATTAATTATTTATTTTTTACACTTTTTCGATTTAAAACAAATTCACCTATTAAGTATTAAACTGTATATTTGTTTTTGCTATTCGTTGCAAATGTTGTTTTTAAATGTTTTTCTGGTTGTATTTTAAATATAAATTATTGATTATTTTAAATATTCTTATTGCAATGTGTTGTGTGAGTATAAAAGTAATCTAAACATGTTTTTTTTTTTTTTTTAAAGTTTTGTGTACTAAAGTTATAGGCTGTGTTTTATTTTATTTGTTGTATGACTTTAATGGGTTGTGTGTTGTACATAACTAAGTGTTTTGATCTAAGATTACTAGCTGATCCGTACTTAGTAAAAATTAAGTAAAATAAAGCTCTTTAAATATAGGGAAATTATTATCAATTTCCAGGGTTAAAACCAAATCAGCATGAACTCAACTGATCTGTAATAATCTTGGACTCAGGATAGTTTATTATAATTTGACACACCCATTTGGTCTTAGTTTATACTCGAAGACTTGTATTCAATTCAATATTTCTGTCAATTTACATAAAAAAAAAATGTTAAATTATATTCGTCCGTTGTAAAATATTTATCGGTATTGAAATTATATATATTTATTTCAAATAGTTGATAACTGTAATATAATTATATTTAAATAAACAATTATTCCAATATATAAAAAACATAGATAATTTAAAATTATAAAATTGATGTGTAATTATGTTGTGTACAAAATTATTTTTGTAATTTATAAGCTCGATTATGATTTACGGAAAATTAATACCTAAATATAACCAGATAGGTACATACTCTTGTTTTGGTTTTTGGAAAGACAAAAACTTATTAGCCCCTTTTTTCTACTTTTTTGGCTTTTATAACTCTTTTTTTTTTTAAACTTAATTTTAAAACTAAAGAGTTTTCGCCACCAACATTATTTTCTACCAATTCACCCGATCCTGGACAATATTTTTCTAATCGTGCACTTCTGAATTTTCCAATTATTTTTTAACCATGATCTTCCCTGTGTCTCTCTCGGGGTCTTATTCCTCTTGGTTTCCAGTTCATAAAGTTCATTACCGCATAAACCGTGCCCGAGCCATAGACTCAAATAGTGTTTGAAATTTGGTGAGGGGTTGAAGCTCAGATTCATACCCGGACTTTTATGTGGCTTTTCCAGTATTACTAAACCCCTAAAAACAGCTCACGTTACGTCCAAATGCATTATTATATAAAATGGTATGTATACAAAACTTGATGTACTTTTAATATTGGTCTTACAGGTCTTGATCCTAAAGTTCCAAGATCCAACATTTCTGGTCAATTTCTAGATCATCAAGTTCATCCAGTTTAACTAAATCATTACGTTCTGTTTTATTAATAGTATTTTTGATAGATTTATTTTTCATATTTAAAATACTAAATTCTTTAGAATCGTTCATTGCTTAATGTTTATACTTGAAAGTGAAATTATATGAATGGCTTCAGTTAGGTTATGGTTTCTAATTAATGAATTAACTAATAATTTCATATAAAAATTTAGAAAATAATTATACAAATGTCTAAGGGTTAAGTCGAAGTCCAAAAACATAACACAGCACCAATTTTATCAGAATTAAACTGCGCAGAGTTTTTGATATTACATTTTTGGTCAAAATATTTATATTCTCTTTGGAATTAATCTTTGAAAATTTTTTCATAATAATACTTAATATTCCAATTTGGTGTAAAATCTTCATTTTTTTGGGGGAGGTTAAGCTAACCTACAACAGTTAGGGTAGCCTTGCCCCTCCAGCTCTTCGCTATTTGCACCTATGGCCCGAGTCATTGTTACCTTTTAATCCTTTACGAAGCTTATGACTGGGGCCCATTGGCCTCTTTCGGTTAGGATAATGGAGAATTTTCATATTTGTAACACACACAGCAGGCTTGTAAACATTAACAACTATTTCGAATATTGATGTTATCGACGTTAGTTAGTTTTTTTTTACATTATATAAACGTGACAAACAAATTATTTAATTATTAGTCTGTTTAAATTGTACTTATTATATTTGTAAAATTATTATTTACTGTTTTACTACAATTGATTTTTAAATACACATTCCCAATATTAAACGAATTGTTTTGTTTTTTTGTATTCTTACGGTAGGAATACCAGTTAATGATGATGGTTGAAAAAAAAAACAAAACAATATACACAAATTAAAATAAAAAGAATACATAATTATTTTGTCTATCCCTAATGAATTAGGCAACATATACCATATGAGAACGCACTGGTGACAAACTTTTTCCCAGACATAATTCACTAATGATGGTGGTAGGTACCCTACCCTTCACTATTTCACAAATAATAACACTATTAACGCTTAGCTCAGGAGGGTCCCCGGTCCTATTTTCAGGGAGGGGCTACTTGAAAATACATTACAATTATTTTTTTTCATTTCGATTTTTAAATAGAAGGCTGAGACATGGATATACTTTGCCTAGTGCTGTACACGGGAAGTTGGGAAGGTATGTGTATTCAATTAATTCGAAAATTTGTACGCGAAATGACGTGATTTTAACGATTTCCGTTAAAATATGACCTTATCAAACGCTTATAAAAAAAAAAACTTCTACATAACGCTCAATTGTTTTTTTAATGTCAAGCATTTCTCGTGGGCCAAACTAATTATATCCACATAAAATCCAACCAAAAACTAAAAATACACGGAAACTTTAAATGCCTATAATTAGTTTGAAAATGGCCAGAATGTTTTGAATTTGTCCACGGTTAGAAAATCCTAATACTAATATTCTGTGTAAACGTCAAGTCTTTACGGTTGATTTTAACCGAATTACGGCAATAATAAAATTATTATTGCCGTAAATTGTCCCGTTTTCTTACGTTTTTTCCTCGGTTCTTCTCAACTATTGAGAAATCCGCAATGGAAATCATCTTCCCAACGTACTAAAATGCTTTCAGGAAAGATGCCACACTTGAAAGTCGGAGCAGGATGTCGGTAGAACTCTGTGTTAGAATCGTAAGTACCGTATTATCATCACGGTCATATTAAAGTGATAATATAAAAATAAGAAGCGAGTGCCAGGGTTCAACTCCTCGTGACTTCAGTTGACAAGGTTACGATATCGTTGCACGTTAGACTAAAATCGAATGTGCGGGAAGAGCGTTCCGGTTCCACAAAAACCGACAGCCGCGCAAATCGTGCCCGCAGACGACAACGGGCCGATTATACTTGGTAAATATGTGTCAGCCTGATGTCGCACTACATCAATCGTCGTCTGTCCAAAACGACAATCCCATTGCGGATGACACAGGCGAAAATTGTACGTATTTTACCATTACTACTACAAATACGGCGTGAACGGTGTGAAATATGTAATACAAACTATTTACCATTAATATTATATATATTTTTTTTTTTTCGATTATATAAATAAACCTTTTTGTATATTTATGGCCATTAGCCAGTCGAATTTATTTCATTGTGCGACCACCTTATTCTAGGTGAAATTTGTACCGTGGGGCGCGCTTTATTTGTGGAAATATGCAACTGATAAACAAATACTAACATACATACTATAAGTAATCTTTGTGAAATATCGTGTACCTAAATTAATAATGGTATTCCGTATTTCCGTATTAGTAAAAGTATTTATATATACTCGTACTCAAATACGTACTCTAGAACCAGAACTAAAGTTTTGTAAATTACCAACTAATTCGATGAGATTTCAAAACTTCTTTTTGACATTTCCGACTGACAGATTTGATCACCAATTGCCAATTTTTTTTTTTTTTTCGGTCATTGATATCCAACTTTATATACGTCATTTAGTTACATAAAATACAAAGGTGCAATATTGGTTGTACAGTAACACACTATACGATATTTCGCAATTTTGATGTTTAAAATACGATCTTATTTAAACGTTAATATCTATTATTAGCAACAAAATGTGTAATTATTATAATATAAAAATGTGATAATTATTATTCCCGCGCACGTCGATCGAATATCGTCACATGTTCTCGATTTAACCGATCTAACGATTTTATCTAGGGAACGGATTTATATGTAAATGCATATTTTTATTACAATAAGATATTTAAAATTTGAAATGAAATGTTCACGATTTAAATCATTCTTATTTAAATGACGCAAGTTTTATTTTACATATTTTAGTATATTTACATATTTTAGTATATTTACATTTTTTTTTTTTTTTACATATTTTGGTATATTTACATTTCTTTTACATATTTCATTAATTTATAAATATTTTTATATTTTTTATCTTGCTAATGCTTTCCGACCCTCTTTCCATGTAGTGCAATGTCATTACAATGTCAACCTAACCTTATATTAAATACAAAATTGGATTAGCAATAGGTCTTTAGTTAGTGTTTGACTGTAATCTACACAAATTCTAACATATCATTTTTACCTTAATTGATATAATATTTGCGACATTAATGCATGAAAAATGCCAAAAATTAGCAAAACCGTTACATCCAAAGTTTCTCAACACATAAATGAATTTCCGAACGGGACATTTAAAAGTGACGATTAATTTTCACTTTGTGTTGCGTGTAAAAATCCGGTATCGACAGATTAACGGTTTTTAAATATACAACTTATTGCAACATGAAAACATAAAGAAAGCATACAGCGTAAAGAAAAATTTAAACAGAACTTTTTCTCGTCAACACCTACATCTAGTAATAGTAAGTGCATTTTTTATACTAGCCTTTGTCGTGCACTAATTGGTTCGGTTATTCCATTATTTAAATTACAAAATCCTGGTTTAAAAATGTTTTTGGAAAAATATACGGATCACAGTATTCCAGATCGAAGCACTTTACGAAAAAAATTATACCCGAGACATTTATCAAGAAATACTTTCTTCGATTCGAGATGTGATTCAAGATGAGCCCATTTGGGTGTCCATCGACAAAACGACAGACGTAATGGGGAGATACTTTGGAAATGTAATTATAGGGAAATTATGCGATGAGCCTACTAATCTAATACTACTTGACTGTGAAAAACTAAAACAGGGCGTAAAACACGAAAATGTTCTTTTGTATGTTAGTGACGCAGTTCCTTGTATGGTGAAGGCAGAGGAAGCATTAAATATATTTTATCCAAAATCGTACACGTTTAGCGCATGGCTTTCATCGTGTGGCAAAGACAATCGAGACAGAATACCCTATTGTCGATTCTCTTATAGCTACTGTAAAATAATTATTTTTGAAAGCTCCGAGTCATATCACACTTTTTAAACAAATGTTTTTCCCACGTATTTTGATGTTTTTAGCACATATTTTATAAACTATACTTCCATATTTATGTACATATTTTTGTACTTTTTTACATATAAAACCGTTCCCTAATTATATCGATAGAGCTCGCCAACAGCCCTCCTAGCTCTGGACAATGCTCATTATATGTTCGTGAATTTCCCGACTTCTGTAACTATATAAATAAATAACACGAACCGATTGATCATAGATCATAGGGTAATACTCCATGTCATAGATCGACAATAACGATCGATGATAAATCGCCAATAGGCCCGGCCGTTACACCGTTGACCGTCCAGTGACCGCCAACCGTTGCGGCCGGTTTGTCGACGTTCGTGGATTACGGATTAATGAATGATTTATTATTATTTATCTATAATATAGATCATAACAATTAGGTGCCTACCTATAACTTTGCCGCCTACTAAATATGTTTAGGTCAACAAGTTCCGAGCCCTATTTATTATCTATTATTTCATGGCGGTTTATTGATATATTATTTTTTTTTTTCACCTTGTGCACTCGGCAATAGTATAGATACTGCTGTGGTTATAACTGCTATAAACAGGGCTGTGAATTAAATGTACTTTACCATCTTTTTTTTTATACAGCTAAATTAGCTGCAAATTTGTAATATTAAAATTACTATTGCAACAATATTAAAACCAAATTGAAATTACATTTTTAGTTTTTTTGCATATTTTAAAAATTTGATGAAGATATTTAAATACACATTTTATTTGTTTTTTAATTGATGATTAAACTCACAGCCCTTGTTATTAACTACGATTTCCCCCCTCCCAAATTCCAGAAATATGCAATACATGCTCATACGATCTGTTATTCAGCCGAGCACTTAAGATATACGCACTATTCATATAAAACCTACTAGAATCACTTATTTGTAGGTTTGGTACTTATTTTTCATTTTGGCGAACGTGTTTTTGAAGAAATCGCACGGTTACACAATAACCAATAAAATAATAAATATGCGTTTTAAATAACAAATAACTACTTGTGTTATTGACACGGGGCTATTTCACAACTTGTACGTTTATTTGATTATTTTTGAGTTGACAAATTAACAGGGGTGTTTTTTTCTTCAAATATGTCGTTTGAATTGCCTATACGCAAACCCTTAAACACAGCGGACGTTCTAGTCATTTTTATTCCGTTCAATTTTCACCAACCAGCAATAAAACGCATCGTTTGGAGTTGAGATCGACTATATCGACTATATACCGTCTGGCGTTATGTTTTATAGGTCACACATTGCCAAAAGGACAAATATTGCAAACAACACCTCATTATTGTGCTGGATATCCGCGAAATTTCGTCTCAAGGTCAAGTCCAATACGTGTAGTATTGCCTAAGCGGTTAAAATTCGCCATTGTCGTCACTATTTTTCTATATTGGTACTTAACGATTTTCCATGTATATATTGTATTTTATTCGACTATGAAGAAAAAAAAAAATCAAATCATAGGCAGGTATTATTTAAAGTGTCGTACTAACCGCCTACGCGTACTAACAAAATACAATCAAATTATATTTTATTTTTCTACACTATGTCGTAATTCGTCGAAAACGTCCATAAATAAATCGCATGGAAACAAACACAGCAGGTACCTATTGTACGTGTTTATTTCGAGGCATCTGTTTTTAGTTTTCGTTTTGAGCTCAAACTATTTATTTATAATAGCGTACCGTGGTCGATATCTTCTTGTCCATGACGCGTAAATATTTTATATTTTTTTTTTCCCGAGAAAATGCATTTCGATTATAGTAATAAAACGAAACTCCCGGACATTATCGCCGTATACCTTAAAATAACGATGCAGATTATCCGCCCGACAGTTTTGTATAATATTTTAAAACATTATTCTACATTGTGCGAACCATTGGTTTTTCTAAATATTTGTTGACAACAAATGACAATAACCAGATTTGGACAAAATCTATTTAAAGCATTTAAAGATTTGAAATTTCGAATCTAGGCCGGCCTGGTGGACAGATGCCGTGGGGTTAACAAAACATCTCGAAGATGGATTTTGAAATCAAAACTATCATACGATGGGAGCTCATCCTTGAATTTTGGATTTTTTTTTTTATTGTTTTATTTCTCGGTTCCCTTGGTAATACGCAGGTATTATTATTTCAATCAATAAAACGAGCATACGCGGTTATATGCAATTATTTATCGTCGAAATAAAATTTAAAAAAATTTGAGTATAATATATGGCGACTCGGTAGTGCAATACGAAAATACATGACCCAATTATCTGGTTTGGAATAACGTAAATGTAGCAAACAACAGTAATCGATGGGATAGAAATTCAGGTGATATCAGTGGTGTATATAAAAAATATTTTCGGAAAGGGGGAGGGGCAGCATGGACAGTGGGTTTAAAAAAAAATATAAAAAAAATAGCAACTAGTAACCACTGTGTTCTTAATAATTCATAGTAGGTTACATGGGATTTTCGTGTTAATCAACGTGTTTTAACATTGACAAATTTTCAAATTTATTTTATTTAATTGGCAATAACTGGAAATCGGTTACTAACGGTAAACCTAGTAAATTGGTTTTACTACTGGCGATATTGTCGTACTAAAAATGTCACAGTCGAGAAAGAAATTTCGGAGAGGACGCTACGGCACACTGTGACTCCCCACCATATAAGCCACTGGCCGACATAGGTTGAATTTTTTCGCACATAACCGAAAAAACACAGTGAAAGTATACACGCACTAGCCAAAATTCTATCCCGTCATCGTTTTTGCATTGCGTTTAACGAAATGGCGACTGACAAAGTGAATGCAATATTACATGATAATATTTTAGCGATGGTATACGCGCGAAAACGCGTTTAACGCCGTGGAATTTTCTACCGAGAGACGAGTGAAAATACAAAATCGTGTTGCCCGGTTGAAATAGAAACGGTTATGAGAATATTTTTCGTTTTGAACGAGTGAAATCGTTATTATAATGTCGTATACGCGATTCGCGGAGCTATTAGCATATTTATATCCATTCCGCACATAAAATAAAACCCGTCACTCGTAATGCCACACACAATACACCCAGTGGCGTCATTTGAGGGGGGTATGGTGGATCTATCGAAAACCGAAATGACGCCACTGCCACATAGTTTTATTATAAGGAGTAAACTGGAGAGAGAGAGAGAGAGAGAGGAACGTTTAGAATTAATTCAGTGGCGCAACCAGGAACTTTTTCAAGGGAGGCTCTCCCTCCCTTGAAATATAGACGGAAACCATACATTAAATATAGACAATTCAACTGAAAAAAAACAACAAATCTGGTACATACGAGGTCTGTTCAAAAAGTACCAGGATTTAATTTTTAATAATTACAAAAATGAAGTTACATATTATTATCTCCTTCAAAATACTCTTCCGGCGATCTTGCCATTTTTCAAAAGTCCTTTGGAACTGTTCCAAAGTTAAAGCTATGAGTTCTGATGCCGCGTTCGCCTTAATTTCCTCTACAACTTGAAATCGTTGTCCTTTAAGCGTAGATTTTAGTCTTGGGAATAGAAAAAAAATCACATAGGGCCTGATCTATTAGCCAAAAATGCACGAATCGACAGCGCTAAATGTACTGATGCATTGTCGCGGTGAACAATCGCGGAACGAATTTGGCAGCGCGACCCTTCTCATCTGTACATTTCCCTGTAAAATTCCACGACAATTCACAATTGATATTCTCTTTGTTAACTCACGAACGGTTAATCGGCGGTCATTTCGCATTTTTTCACAAATTGTCGCCACACCATCGTTTCTGAATGACGTCGATGGTCTTCCAGAACGTGGATCATCTTCATTTGACCGCCGACTGCCATTGAAACGTTTAAAACACTCGAAAGTCACTTTATAAATCATCCCCAAAAGCGGTTTGAATAATTTCCGTACGTTTCCGTTGCATCATTTTTACTAAGTTTCAAGGAAAACTTGATGCACACGCGTTATTCGTTAATTTCGGACATGTCGAAAACGGCTGGATCTAACCACGTGTAATATTAAACTGAGATAAGATAGTATCTTGGGGTTTTTTTTTAAAAATACCCACTTATTCGCGGGGAATACAATTCTATTTACAATTTGAAACGTTATCGTGTGTAGATTGGCAGTAATAACATTTGTCCTGGTACTTTTTGAACAGTCCTCGTGCGTACTATAAATTTAATATATTTTAAAGGGGATCCGGACCCGGGGACTCCTCTGGTTGTGCCACTAAATTAATTATACATATATATCTGTAATCGTGACGGTAGATCACCGTGATTATGATGCGTTATGTTATAAACGTTTAAACGAAGATAGATGATTTGCTAAGATATTCTACGACCGTGATGCAGACGGTGCATGGTTTTTGTTGAAATGATTACTATACATACAAGTATAAAATACACGGTAATCGTTATCAGTGGTGCAACGAGGATTTTTTCGAGGAGGGTGTCCGCCTTCCCTAGTTACGGTGGGAATTTCGTAACTATTTCTGAATACGTTTTGGTGTTTGGCACTGTTCGACATTCGATAAACTTATAAACGCATACCATATACTCGTATAGATACAAATCTCATATAATTTATGTAAGTGTCAAATGTCGAGGCATAATTAATTTCGTATACGAGCTTAAGAAAATATATTGAATGTATATAGTTCGGGTGGCGTCCAGACACCAAGATAAAACCCTTCTCGGTTGCGCCACTGATCGTTAGATACCTACCCCGACTGTTCTGATCAACACTCGTATTAATTTTGTTCACCATACCGCCGACTTACCCGCCTGCCTGTCCGCGAACGATGGGACGACTGCCCCGCCTGTTAATAGTGGTCGACACCACTGAACTATAGCACGGTATATTAAATATAGGAAGTAAATAGGTGCAGGCTGACTGAATAATATCGGTAGTGCCGTCTCGTGTAATAAACCGCAACTACACGGCAGTTATCCGTAAACGCAGACTAAAGAAACACCGGGTAGCTGCGACACGCGGCCGTTATTGTTTTATTATGTTTTGTTACGAGTAAGATTAGATTACGGACAGTTGGAACAGCAATTTGTTGAGATCCCGTAATCTATCGGCCCCCGAATCATATCCATAGCCGTCCACCCTGGATATCTCATATCCGACCGACCTGGATCACGTTTCCATTGTTGTAAATGGTTTTGCAGGCCGCCCCTAAAAATTAACGTCCGGAAATCGCCACCGACCACAGACGGCTGTGTTTCCGTATTTCGGGCGATCCGTTATTAAAACTAAACTTATACGCGTAGTTACGAATTGCGAGCACGAACTGATATTTTATAATTTTTTTTTGGCTAAACGAAAAACTAAAAATACCCTCGGTGTCCGTGAGTAGGAGTGTTACCATACGACCATTGCCATGTTTTTTTATAACGTTTTCGATTCGACGGTTTATTATCTTGCACCAGAACCGCACGAGTGATAATGCAATGTAATAAATTTATTGTTTAATTTTAGATTCTGAGCCAAACGAATGTTGTATTGGTTTTACTATAATGTGTGTATTGTTTTCCCGTCCAATTAATTTTTCTACCGGAAATTTTGCTCCGATTCATGTGTAGGTAGCATCTTTTATGAATAATATTGAAAACATTCGAGTGATTTTTTTTTGTTTATTTTATTTCGGTTTTCTGTGGATAAAATTGTGTCGGCCGAAAAGCACAAATGCTTGACAATTTGAGTCCAACTTGGTACTTCAATTCATTTGAAGTTGTAATATAAGTTGATTGCATTATCGAACAATTGTAATTTATTTTGTAGCATTTATTGAAACAATTTTAGATTTCATTTAATCAAAAAATGTTTTTTTTACCGACAACAGTAGCCCACCCACCAATGGAGCGAAGTATGTCAGTCTTTTTTTTTCAAACAGTGTTTAAATCGAAGAATATATTATCTACGACTCCCTGGACAATGAAACACGGGTATTAGGAAAAAATTGTACAAATCTGAAACCGTCAGTGCACCCTATTGTACCATAGGGTGCAATAAATCAAATGTGAAACACTACACCAGTTCAATGGTGCACTCTGTACAAGTGCATCAAATCGGAAACGCAATCAAACTTTAGAAATCGGTAGAGCTTGACGTCTATACAACATATCATTCAAATAATAATTTATATAAAACAAAAAAAAAATGTATAAATATTAGAATTTTCGATTTCAGTTACAGGTGTTTATCGACAAATTACTGTTTTCGCACACCTCTCCACGGTCGAACGCCCTCGTATTGCGTTTTTCCGTGTTGCATTTTTTCGCCACGAAAAACTTATATAAAGTAACCATTGCGGAACCTCGGAGAAAAAAAACCCACAAGGACGTTTATGACGCGTCGTATGGAGTTCAAATCGTGAAGGTCATCGCCATGACCGTATACTTGCATATTATTATTATTATTATTGTTATTATTATGGTGGCGAATGGGTTACCATTTTTTACGGTGACCAATGTTTCTGACCTTAAGGTTTTTTTTAACATTTTTTTTTGCCTATGAAAAATCGCGCGTCACAGCCCCCCTATAAATCGGCGATCGCTATACACCTTCCCACCCGACGAACTTCTTTGAGGCACGTTCTACACGTTCGGTACTGTAATGGCTTATACAAGTCGTTTAGATTATCATTTACGATTAGGCGAACCATAAAAAATATCAACTGCGAATGACTCGCGGGTAAGGTTAGGTTAGAGCGGTAACGGGGTTAAGGCAACCCCGATAATAGATACGCGGATAATGGAATTTTATCAAGTCGGACGTTTAATCGCCATGCCGTTAATAATGTTCGCCGCATGATCAAAACGAAACTCGAAACGGCCGATTGATTTTCATTTCCATTCGACCAAGACGACGACGTCAACGAAATCGTCGAGTTATTATTATTATTATTTACGAAAATACGCTTGTTGTTTTTTTTTTGAATTTAAATTTAAATTTGTTGGACTGGTTTCGTGATAGTGCGGCGGTATCATCGCGGGATCGGTTACGTAACCACACGCCGGTAACCTGGCGGGCCGACGACGGCTGTTTACGCTGTTATCACTGTTATCAGTAGCGTGCAGCTGCTTGCTGTCCACCACCGCCGACAGTCGTGTGCGTCGTTGTTATTACTATTATTATTATTATTATTATTATTATTATTATTGTTTCATTCGTAACAACGATCGCACTCGGTTACTGCGTACGTGCAGGTTGTCCGTGCTGTTCTACGCTCCTCAGTTGCTGTCCGTGTGTGTGTCGCGTGCGTGTGTTTCGGTACGTGCGCGCGCGGTTCCCGTGAGTGTGTGTGTCTGTGTGCTGGCGCGCGTATTTCCGCGAATCAATGGTTTTGGACGACGAGTCCGCCGCGCACCCGAGAACCGAAGATTTTACTCAGCCGCAGCCGCAGTCTAGTCGTCCAGCAATCGGTCAGGTACACCCGCGGTACGTATTCTCCCGGCTGAGCTTTTCCCCCGGCTGGGGGGGGGGCGGTTTTTTTTGTTTTTTGTTTCTGTTCGGGCCGCGACCTAAATGCCGCCACCGGTTCGAAGAAAACTAACAAACGCGCCTCCCCCTCCTCACCCCCCCCGCAAACCGCCGGCTATAACGTACAATTTCCCAAGTCGCCCAAATTGTTTATTATTGTTAAGAGGTAAACGCCTAATGACCGTTTTTCGTATTGTTGTGTTTGCAAATAGGTATTACAATAATATGACCGTGTGATGGGACGTAACCGAAAGAAGCGGACTAACTACAACGTTGTGGGCGCCGATGTACCGATGTCGAAGCGCAGTGACTATGTCGACCTGTGTCGTAACATCATTCGCGACATGGACCTGTACGGAGTGTGTGTATTGGACAATTTCCTTGGTTACGATCGCGGCATGACTGTTCTCAACGAGGTGATGAATCTTTACAGTATGGGTGTGTTTAAAGACGGCGAATTGGTCCGAAATAAAGCCACCAACAACCTGAAAACCATACGGGGTGATCAGATCATCTGGGTGGACGGTCGGGAGGACTGTTGCAAACACATCGGCCAGCTTATTACCGATGTCGACGCCGTGGTCATGGGATCAAATCAGATGAACGACAATGGAAAGTTGGGAAATTACACCATTAACGGTAGGACCAAAGTAAGTTGTTGTACGGGTTGTACCCGTTTAACTCGGCCACGATTCCCAGTCCAAATCCATAGAATACATTTTATTGTTTACAAGTGTGTACAATCTAAATGATAACATAATTTTGGAATATTAACTGCCATAAACTCAATTTCCATAAATACAAAACATTCTTCATTGGTTTTAAATTTAATCTTTTGTTAAACCAATAGCTTTGTGTTAACAACCATGAAATGAAATCGTAAAATACACATTTTACACTGATCATTATCTTTTGATTATTTATAGAAAAGTATACAAAATAATTTATAAAAAACGTATCGTAAGTGGTTGTTTTAAAAACTTATACATTTTAATAAGTCTGCTGTTTAAGTAGACATGTTAAAATGCATTAAAATATTAGTTACAACAAAAAAAACCTATGTAACATTATACGGTGAAATAAATATACCATTATTGAACGTTGGTAATAAAGTTTCATAAGTTTTTTTTTATCTAATCAATTAATATTATGTATGATTCATGAACAATTATCAACATTTATGTATATTAAAATATAATACAGTTAGTTATTTTAATACCTATTATAAAATACAGTACAATATAATACAGTTTACTTTTTGGATAAGTTCATATTAAATAATTGTATTTATATTAATTTTTCATTAACTGAATAAATACATGATAATATAACGTTCTAAAGTAGTATAATTGTTTTAATGTTACATAATTTAAATTAATCAAAGGAATTTTCAATATTAATAATTGATTAAATAATTTAATTAAGCAAGATTTAATTAACCTAACCAAGATTTCTGTTTTTTTTTTTTTTTTTTTTATATAATACATATATCCTGCTACAAATAATTGTTTGAAATACACCTCTAGGGAAAATGTTTGTTGACCTCTAAACCATACGGTACTGTTACAAGGTCTGAATCAAACAAACAAAGGCATAATCAATTGAATTCCAACTAAAGGGAATTCAGGTAAAATATAATTTAAAAAATTGTATGCGTCTTACAATGTTTTTAGGTTCTTTTTTTATTAAAAACTGTATTGTTCTCTTGTACAAATACAATGACTATTGGATCTAAAAGAATAAATTGTTATAAATTCATTGTATAAACCTTAGCTAAACTCATATGATGCAATTATTAGTTAGTAATTCAAATTGGGGTGGGCCAGTACATAAACCAATCCTTGATATTGGTTTTTTTTTTTTTTTTTTAAATTGGGATTTCAATCGATAAATCGCTTAATTTCAATATCAGCTCGTGGATTTTTGAATTTAAATATTGGATATCAATTAAAAGTGGTATCAAACCACCTCTAATTATAAGATACCACTTGCATGGGATACAATTAAGATAAGATCAGAAAATCCTGTTGCAATCATACTATTATAATTATGTATGTAACTCAAATTTCTATTTCAATAAATTGTAACTTGTTTTTTTTTTCAGGCTATGGTCGCTTGTTATCCAGGGCACGGATCTCATTATGTCAAGCATGTAGATAATCCAAACAAAGATGGCCGATGCATTACAGCTATATATTATTTAAATAAAGACTGGGATATTAAAGTAAGTGCACTCAAGTAAAATATTGGTAAACATCCAAGATTTATATTTAGTTGGTTTAAGATATTTTTTTGTTTTGTAAAGGTCAGTTATATCTGTATGTTTTTTTAATTGATAGTTACATTTTATTTATGTTATATGTGAAATAAAATGATTCTAAATTTAATGTAAACACAGAATATCACACTTGCCGTTGCAATTTCAAAATTAAACAATCATTTTACTAGCATACATTCACAATAATTATTAAACTGTCTAATATTGGTAATGTTTTACAATCTCTGATCGAAGAATAATGAATTAATCAAAATAATAAATATTATAGGAAAACGGTGGTTTATTAAGAATATTTCCTGAAGGTTGGAGCGATCAAGTAGCAGACATTGAACCATTGTTTGATCGGATATTATTTTTTTGGTCCGACCGAAGAAATCCTCACGAAGTTCAACCGGCATTTAAAACTAGGTAATATTTTAATTTTTATCAAAATTTAAATTTAATTAATACAATTGTGTCTTTTTGTATTCATTCAATCTAGGTACGCAATCACTCTTTGGTATTTCGATAGCAATGAGAAAGAAGAAGCGGGCAAAAAATGTCACATTGCAAGTCAGTCTAATATCTGTTGTTACAAAAATGTTTGTTATTTATAAATCAGCCATAGTATTTTGTTGTCATTATAATATATTTTTTATTTTTCCAGGCGACTTAAACAGTATGCTCCATAGTACTGAAAATATCAGTAAAATCTCATCTGCTGATAATTTGGGCTTTTAAAACTATCGATCTTGTTTTAGAGAACTCGAGTTTACTCTCTCACTCACTCTCTCTCTCTCTCTCTCTAACTGGTCTATTATACTAATGTTGACTCAGTAATGGAAATCATTTTTTTTTTTTTTTTTTTTTTTTTAAATCTGATTTAGTGAACTGACCCCCAGGTGTAATTGATTCCTTGTTATTATTGAATTAGTTATTTTTTGATTCTCAACAAGTGGCTCAAACCATATTTTAAACAGACGGTAGATATTTATTAATATACATATATAATATATGTATAAATTATAATGTATTTTTTAAATAAAAAAATTATGTGAAATATTTGTATATTTATAAATAATACACAAAAACCTGTGTTTGAATATAATAACAATTTTTGTAAATTTGTTTTTTTATATTAATTAACTATGAAGTTTAGAGAGCAACACAATAATTTATTGTTATAATTAGTTCAAATATTTTGTTACCATTATGTTGTAAAATTCAAATGCTCACGCAAATTTGAATTAAGTGTAGTACATAATATTTTAACTTCTTGTTTGTTGATGAATTGTTTATGACTATTATAAATAAGTATAATTATTATATTATTACATACAATTGGAGGGGAAGAGAATACTGAAAAATATTTTTTGCCATGCTACTAATTTTTAGTATTACGTTTGTGTATAAAAATATTTATTAGTATATACCTAATTGATTAATTATTGTGATATAGTCTGATGTAAACGGTAAAAAAGTCCAAGAAAACTATTTAAAAATAATTATTATTTATTATATATATATATTGTTAATAATTATGCATTTGCCATTAATGACTTATCTCTTTGGATAATGTTTTGCATTATATAACCGATGCAAATAATTGGTTTTGTGTTAGACATTTTTCATTAAGTCCTGAAAATTTATTTTTTAAATGAAATTTGGGAAAAATATAAAACAAAATAGTATGGATGACCGTCTAATAGGTGTTACAAAATATATCACATTGTTTACGAAAAATAATTTTATAAATATAAAAAATAATTGTACAGTAGCAATAATAGTAAATTATACATAGTAATATTTATTTTAATGTTTTACAAAATATAATATTAACTGAATAATTTTATAATAAAATTATGATAATGGTAAACGCATAATTAACAACAGTATATATATATATTTATATAATATAGAAATGAGTCATATTCTTTTAAATAATTTTTTTCTTCATATTGTCTATTTTATAAAAACATTATTCTTCTCATTAATGATAAACAAAAAACAACATATTATTTCTGTTTTATTTTTTTATGAAACATAAAAAAAAAAAAAAACAACAAACAACTTAACTATGTTCCAGTCTTTTATTTATTACATTTAAAATTATTGTTTTTTTGTTAGAAAATAACTTAAAACTTACATTAAAGTTTTATTAAAATTTTGAGCTAACACACAAATTACAAACACATGTTATTCTGTTGTACATTTTGTCTTTTTTTTTTTTGTGTGTATTTATAAATAAAGGTTTTTGTATTTACAATTGTATAAAATGTTTTTGCTCAAGATTAACACTAGAGTTTACAATGTTACATTGGTTCATTTCAGCCCAGTTCATTTGGTTTGAGTATATCCAAGGCTCAGTGCCGTATTTGATCAAAACGCACCAGAGTATCAGTCCGATCACTGATAGTGCGAGTAAGCAACTGCGTTTGGGCTCTTGAAATTGAAACATTTCCGGAAAGTCTGGAAATCCCATATGGTTGCAAAACTGATGAGCCACTATCGGTGCTATTATGTTGCCGGTGGTGATAAACAACAGTGCTGAATACGCTCCAAATATTGTTGTATACATAAACTGAAACACTAGCACAATGGATGTTTTCAAATAATTAAGTTATTTGAATACATTTTTATTGGTATCGATTTTATTATTTTGCACCTTGAATTGTTGATAAATGCTTACACTATAAAATCAAAATATTATAATTAGGGGTGGGCTAATACTTAGATATAGATTTTTTTTTCAAAACCGATATTTCAGGGAGAAATGTCTATGTTTCTGGTGTATGAAAATAGCGTTAAAAAAAAATTGAGTTTTCAAACAATAGGTCGGTTAATTTTAATATCAATTCATGGTTTTCAATTTCAAATATTAGATACCGGTTTTAAATTGGTAGCATCTATTGGTATCGGTGGCCACCCATAATTATAATATGTAAATGAACTGATAAATAAATTTTCCTTTATAAAGGGAAAATGTAGTACCTGTTATTATAAACGCCTCTAGACACGGTGTACCGGCTCGCATTCTTTCTAGCAATTGGTTGAAATGCGCTAAATAGGAAACTCATTTTAAAGAATAACCTATCAACATATTTTGATTAATATAAAATTATCGATCACCTGCTCCAAAAAACACAGGGCAAATAAACACGGTGGTAAACGGATGGTAGCATTGAAGTAAGAGCGGTATAATACACGCTCTAAATGTAAATTCTTCTGATATTGGCGCTACCACACAATTTCTAATCCATATCAAGTCAATCATGTTTGATTTTATAAATTCAATGTCTATGGGAGAACAATGAATTCAATTGATTACTTATGTTTTATCAAACAAATTAAGGCATTTACTATTAATACTTACTAATAGTGTGTTTGAATTGAGGGAATTTACTACACAACAAACAAATTGGACCCAAAAACAAAATGCACGTTAAGAACAGTGATGCTGATGCAGATATAAATATCCCATCCAATTTCAAACCCAACCAATACCAAATATGCACCTAAATATATTAATTTAAAAAGGGTTTCAGTGACACTTGTATTAAGGTTATGCATATTTAACAGGTATAATTTTAACCATTAAACATTAATGATAACTTGAAGGAGAAATTCTTACTTTAGTCTTGTCGTAGACAAAGTACCAGGTGTACAGCGGTGAAAATATTAACATAAATGAAACGCTAAGAAATCTTTTCTTTATAGTCGACGGGTGATCTCTAAATGGTAAAGAGAAGAAAAAAAAAAAAAATTCAAATACATATTGTGTTCATAGGAACTACGTATATTTATACATCTGTAAGGAGATATGATTAGATACCTTGAAAGTTGAGAATCCCATACGTACAAACTGGACACGTATATCACAGCCAAGACGAGACTTTCCAGAACACATTTTGCATAAGAACATTGTGAATTTAATTCATTTATGATCATGGTAGGAACGTAAATTATAATTTTTTCATTATTATTCTATAACGAATAATAATTTCTACTGTTGGCTGTCAAAAAAAAAAATGAACATCAATTTGATAAGAATAATATATAATTATGAAATAAATATAATTTATATTTAAAAAAAAAAAAAGTATATATATATATATATATTTTACATTTATTTACGAATATTTGAACAATTTTTGTTTTTCTAAGACACTCAGATATTATTTTCCATTATTGTAATCTATTTATTATGACAAATGAGGTATGCATGTGTATCTAGGTATTTTTTTTATAGGAGCGGGACTGTGAGTAGCGATGGATTTTTTTGGCTGGTGGGGGGGAGATGGTGATCATGATGATAAATTACCCACCAACCTACAGAGTATTTGGTTTTTTTTTTTTTTATTTATTTTATACAATAATCGATTGTTTCTCTTTCTCGCATTTTATCACAACTATTCAGGGTCGGTTACCTACCGATATAATAATTTCGAACTATAAATATTTTTGTTGCAGTCTTGAATTCAAACAAATCAAATGTAATATTAATATTTACTAATAAATTATCAAAGAGTAGTTAATAGTTGACAAGCTAATGGGGATCAAAGTATTCGGCGTTCAAAACCGAATACAACAATATTTGTAAAACTATTGGGATTACGGAATTATTCCGTGTCTTTCAGCAATTGTATTATAACACGTTCGAATATTATGTTCTAATATTAATGAAAATGTTAAAATTAAAAAAAAAAAAAATTAAATTATTCGACCGTTATAGAATCCATCCGATTGTGAAAATGGATATTTACCTTAATTTTACTCGAATACGTGTACTTGTAGCATTTTAATAATTCGGTATCGATTTTAGTTTGTTATCTTGTACGGGCAGGCACACACGCGCATAAATAAATTTAAAAATAATTTAGACGGTGTTTGGCGTTTCGAACCCATCGATTTCTCGTCGTACAGTTTCTACTTTGTATCGCCGAAAGACGAACAAAAAAAAAAAAAAAAAAAAAAAAAAAAAAAGGGACATTCTCGAATTAATTTAAATGGATCCTTCGCGACCGCGAGACGAGATGACCTCGTCCTAAATCACGGAATATTATTATTAATATTATTGTTATTAATTTAACTACTATACACTACGGTCTAGAACCTTGGTACTAGATTGTTGTTTTTGCAGTAAAAAAGAAAAGCAAAAACCGATAGTCGGTTATCAGCCGTTATCAGGTTTTTTTTTGTTATTTTCGCTGATAATAAGCCAGAGAAATATTTCCGACGGGCGGGGGGGAATGCGTATAGGCAGGTGTATTATAAAATCTGCGAACGTGACCGGGGAAAACAAAAACCGCGTAGGTATCGGGCCCCGCACGTAGATAATTCGTGCGTTGTGCCGTGAAAACGTCAAACGTCCGCGAGTAAAAGTAAAACGTTTTGTGCGCGCAATACCTGTGCGTTAGAGGCCGCGGCGGGTGAAATTATTGCGGCCGTCGGCGGCGGGACGGGACAAAACGCGCAATCGGAACGCGGGCGGGCGGCGACGGCGATACGTTTCGGTCGTTTCACTCGGCCGTCCGCCGCGGTTCCCCCTTCGCGCCGCCGCGGCACCGTACGCCCGTCTGCTCCGGTGCCGCGGCGGCGGCGGCGGCGGCGGCGAATGCCGTCTATTGTCCGGGACGTCACGTGACCGGTTTCCAGACGCGGCATTGGTTCGAGGGCGCCCCCTACCCTACCTACCATCACCGCGTCTTGCCGTTGCGCCCCGTAACGCCCGCAGACAACGGCAACGCGCGGCGGCCAAGACGACGGCGACGGTCTCGGTTCCGTGCGCGCGTACGCGTTCCTATTATTATATATATTTTTTTTTTTTTTTTGGTCGTATGGTTTTTTTTTTTTTCATTAATGGACCGTCGTGGTCGGTCGGCCACGGTCGGCCACGGTCGGCGCCCGTCACCCCTCCGTATCAACCGTACGGTAGTAGAAATAATAGTAAAGTGGTGTAGTAGCGACCGGCTGCTTTGACGATGACTCGCCGCCGGTAAACGGGTTGCGGTGGGGTTGCGGTTGGTGGTGGGAGAGGGGAGGGCGGCGAGTAATAGTACCCCCGTGTGTTCGTATGCGTGCGGGACCGTGAGAGCCAGAATGCGTTTGCGTGCGTGCGTGCGCGGAACCGAGAGAGGAACGTACGGCAAAAAAAAAAAAAAAAAAAAAATATAAAATATAAAATATATTATAAAAAAATGTCCGTGCGACGTCGCCGTCGTTCATGACCAGCAGCTCCGGAGCAGCTGCCTCCTTTCTTTTGTCTCGTCGACGCCGCCGCCGACCGACCACGAGAGTTTTGCCCGTGTGTGTGTGTGTGTGTATGTGTGCGCGCGCCCGTGAGCTACAATACAACTCGCTCGCGAGTTTTTGTACTCGTCGCGTTTGTGCGTGAGCGTGCGCGCGTGTGTGTGTTGCGCGTGAGTTTGATGCCGCCGTTCGCATTCGTGGCCGTGCGCGTTGTCTGGCCAGTGTGTT
Source organism: Tuberolachnus salignus (assembly GCA_956483605.1). NCBI lineage: Eukaryota > Metazoa > Arthropoda > Insecta > Hemiptera > Aphididae > Tuberolachnus > Tuberolachnus salignus. The sequence continues at coordinate 44,865,813 of OY101430.1, forward strand.
ACCGTGTGTGAACGCCGTCGTAGCGTTCGCCAAAAACTCTCGTACAAATATACGTACGCTCATACACGCAAACATATACATATATTTATATTTTTTTTTATATTCATTTGTATATATGTATGTATATTATGTACATACAATAATTATTTATTATATAATGTAAATTATGTATATAATGTTTTTAAAATATTTATAATTTAACGCGTACGATTAATAATAATCATTAAGTAATACAATATTAAAATTCATTAATTTCAAACGAAATATATATATATATATATATAAAATATATATTAATATAATATTACCGGTGCGTCGGTGCTCTACGGGCCCGTATACTTTATTATATTATCGACATCTCGCCGTCACCATACCGCTCGTTCGATAATGTATGCGTTTTGTAAATAATAATAAATAATATTATTATTTATTATCGGGCGTACAGTAGTAGGAGTAGTAGTAGTAGTAGTAGTAGTGGTATTAGAAGTAATAATACTTGTCGTAGTAGTATTTGTGCGTGCGTGTGCGTTAACGAGTATCAGTAGTAGTCGTCGTCGCCGCCGTCGTCGTCCGTCGTCCGTGGTCGTTGCCACCCGTGCGCGCGCGTGTGTGTGTGTTTGTGTGTGCGCGCGTGTGTGTGTGTGTGTGTGTGTGTGCGTGCGTGCGTGCGTCTGTGCGTGTGTGCGTTATTATTGTGTGTACGTGTGCTGCGCGATCGCGGTGTCCGTATGCGTCCCAGGCAGAACGATAATAAATAAATATTACAATAATTAAAACAACACAGACACCGCCGCCCGAAATTATCGCCAGACAAGACAGCCGCTGACGCCACGGCCCAACACACCTAGGGGTTAACAGATCGATCGCCGGTGGTTGATATTTTTTTGCATTTACCGCCGCGTTCGTCGCAAGCCGTCCGCGAAACGGCGTTCGTTTCATGTCAATCGCTCTCGTTTCGCGTCCGTTTCGCCGTGGCCGTCAGGACGCGGTTTAAAAATTGTACGAAAAACTCCCACGAAGAGAATGCCGAGCGCGTCGTTCAGCACCACCCGGTCGTATACGCGGAGGACCCGGAGAAAAGGCTCCAACCGGCTGCCCGTACCGTCCAGGACGTCCAATTCCGGTGAGTACCCGTTACGGTTATTTATCAATAGCGCATATACCCGATTGGTGTTACGTTGCGCGGCGGGTCCTGTCGGCCGACGGGACCGTCGCGTTTAAGCGGAGACCGGGCCGGCCCGCTTTCAAGGCGAAACGCCTGTCGGCCGCCGGATCGATCGGGACACCGCGCTCTGCGGGTTTTTCCGGTTCGAATATTTCGGGGAGGTCGCCCGGTACCCGATTTTCGATCCTCTATAGTACCGCCCCCGCCCCCCCCACCCATCATCGGGTTGTTCGTGTAGGCCCGGGCGGCCCTGATCCTGGCCGCCGTCGTCGTGCGCGTCGCCTTTGTGTCGGTCGAGGATCAGTAGGTACGCTTTGTCGTCATCATTCCTTTGTTTCGACGTATTATCTATTTGTGTTTCCCGTCCGCGCTATATTATTTTCGACATCTTCGAATATTCTACACTTTGTTTCGTCCATACCCGCCGGCCTTGTAGACAAATCGTATTACTTTCATGCCTCGTAATGCGTTTGGTTGAATATAATTGCATTTTTTATGCAATTGGTTAAAATCACTTTTCCCCCCCCCACCCCACCGTGATCACTTACCCTTCGTGCATATTATAACTTTTAATAATTTTTGAACCGTCAAAAAACACCTTCTTTAGTAATAATAAAAACATTTTCTTTGTGCGACCAGCAACAAATTCCTGCTCAAATACCAATTGAAAATTAATCGAAGGCCTTATAGAGCTGATTTAATTTTCGTTAAGAGTTGGTTATCGCTCAAGTAATCTTAATGTTTTATAAAAATTTACTTGGTTAATTACACCTGGTAAGCACTTCAACGCATTGCATTCCTTGTTTGATTTATTTGTCTGAATATATATATATATAAAAAAAATACAAACTTGAATTTCAATAAAACCAGAAACCGCAGTACAGGTAAATCATGATGACAAGTTTAGAATTACCATCTACTCGTTTGTTTTAGGCTTGTAAAACTATTAATTGGGCAACTTACTTATAAAAAAAAATAATAATCTGAAAAAACCTACCCAAACTGTTTGAATTTCTGAATACTCTGTTGGCGATTTAATCTACTATCGATTGTTATAAAATTAAAATTAAATAAATTGTTGTACAATTACTGTGGGATTTAACATAATATAAAATTGAATATATCTTTTCAAGGAGGTTTATCGCAAAGAAATAGAAATCACCGCCAAACCAATAAATTACTTTTCCATGGGCCAGGGCCTTGAAAACACTAATTTAATTCAATGCATTGAAGCGTTGAATTAAATACTTGTATTTATTCAGAAGTAAGTAGGTAGGCGGGCGGTGCTCATACATTTATTCAAAACAAATGTTTGGATTTGAAACATTTCCCCAAATTGTTTCCAATATATCTAACCCAACCTTAGATACCTAACCTAAACTAAAATTAATCTTTTTCAAACTTGCCACAGTTTCATGAAGAAATTGTTGTTGTTGGTTTCTTTTTTTCTGAAATATTTTACTTTAACATTGGGTAATAATAATGAAACAAAGATAAATTAGGTATGTAGGTGCCCACCCACTTACTTAAATATTATTTACTTAGATGATACTTATTAGAATTGAAATCTGATTTCTTTTTTAAAAGTATTGATTGTTATAATTTTGTTTGTATAACACCACGATCAATACGCTGATGATTCAGGCGTCAATAGCCGGTAATTCTCAATTTAAAACACATATTTTATAATATATCCTCGAGACCCTTGTAACCGTATTTATAACGCTCGTTATCTCGTATGACTGACTGTCGAAACTCGATTGGTATGTAGGTATCTGAAAGTGGTTCAATAGCTCAATTTTCTTCTGCCCTAATCCTATAGTAGGCAAGAATTGGTACTCGAGCGATGGGTACTCACCTTTGATTAGGTATAACTGAACGATGAATCTGGCCCACGAGCGCCCACCATTCCTGGGTATCTGTTGTGTAGTTAACTAATTCAAAACAGTATATTTTTTTTTTTGTAATAAATATTATTTTATCGGTAAATGTTTCACTTCAAAATCTATCGTATTGTATAATTATGATATTTTTTTTTTTCTTTTACAGGTGGAGTCGTAGAAGCCGGTGTGACGTGCGAACCGTTAGTGGCGGCCAGCGGTAGTTATGCGACCCCGGGTGGAGCCAGCACTAGCACCAGCTTCCAGCACGTGCCGCCGTATGATTTGCGTGGCCGAAAATCACCACTGCATCTGCACGACGCCAGCACGGCCGGATTCAACGCTACGGCACCAGTTCATCCGACTGCTACACGCCCCACGTCGCCAACAGCTTCGGCTACCGCGTCGGTATTGCAGTCGGCCGCCACGCCACCCCTGTCTCAGCCCGCCCGCAAGCGGCTCAGACGAAACACATCGTGTACAATTACTAGTTCGGACAGTAAGTCTAACTACATTATTCGCGTGTGGTCTGAACGCTTAACAACTCCATCAAATGAATTCTGTTGATTTTTATATTCTGAGGCAAATTCTTGTATAGTTATTAAAATGCTGTGCTGTTTGTTTTTGATTTTTTATTTGTATTTAAACATTCTTTCCGAGCTACACCCAAATGATACAGTTTTATAGACGAATACAACACATGGGTAGATATTATTATTTTGTTGTAACAATGGTAATTTAGATTTTTAAATTATTCACTTTATTTACCGATAATTGGTAAACACTATACAAAACCGTACAAGTAATTATTAGGTATTTAAATTTGTATTCTTAACTATACCTAATTTTTTGTTTTTCTTTTTTTTCTTTTCAAATACAGTATAATATAATGTTTATTGCATTCAAATTTATGATCATAAAATCTATACCAAATCGATTGAAGCGATTCAAGTAGATGCACGACACTGAAATTAGTTGCAACGGTCTTAATTAATATTGTTTTAATTTAAAATTTAATTTGTGTTACTATAAATTCAATTTCATAATCGCATAATAGTATATTTAGTAGAGTGGTTTTTAAAATATTATGTTGGGTAGCTGTCGTCAAATATACTAATGTTGTTATGTGTTTGTTACACCGTCATTATTTTCACATTAACTAGGCATTAACTGTTTATGTAATTGATATTTTAATTTTAGAAATTTAAATAGAACTTATATAACTATTTACACAGGCTCGGTTGTCATTAGTTTCCTATTAAAATGTTTTCAATTTTTCAATGTTAATTTTTTTTGGTTTTTAAATATGGAAAACATCCATGGTAGTTATTTGTGTGATTGATAAATAATTATTGACTGAGTGGTTATTATTTAATTTTATCTGAACTGTGAGGTCGATGTGTGGTTTTTCGAGTGATTATATTACTATGTCCATAATACAATTTTATTTCATGTTGTTTTATTGTTTTTCTTTTTTTTTTTTCCATACAGATAGGTACCAAAAATATATGGCATTACTTTCAAAAATTTCGCTCTATCGATATTTTTACATTGAATCGGTTATTATGTTTTTTATAATAGGATTAATTGAAAAAAAAAAAAAATGATGTGCTTTACGAAGGAGGGCATCACAGGACACAGTAGCCAACAAACAAATATAACTATCCGTTATATTTATTTAGATCGGTCTCAGAATTGGATCCATTCCAAATTGAGTATTTTAATTATGTGTTCCTATATAAAATAAATTAACTCTAGATATTTCCACGTTTGAAACCCACTTGAATTTCCCATTTTTATACATAGTATTATTATTATAGACGAAACACTTTTATTTATAAGTGTAAAAATACGCTTATTTTTTAATTACAATAAGTATTATAAAAACCAAGAAGAATAGTAAAATATTATTATTGTTATTCTGTTCTACTCTATTAGCTTACTGACATTTTAGTCATTTTTTTTTTTTATATTAATTTTCTTCTTTTGTTTTTAATTCTCAGATTGGTTGCAGCTTTTCTCCGGTTGGTGGTTTCCGTCGTCCGATTTTCTTTTCAATTGTTAATACGTATCGTATCATTGATGGACATTGTCTCTGTTATTTGTTTTACATATTCCGTCCTGGGTCACTTCTATAATTCATTTCGACAATCATTCATAATCGTATCACTTCCGATCGTACGGATCCATCCATTTCGTCTTGTTATCGATATTTTCCATGGTTCCATTTCTTCTCTCCCCGATATTTTATTTAGCACTTGGTTGTTTGTTATTTTCCCCGTCGTCCGGCTCGTTCTACTGTAGCACTACGTTTCGCGAACGCCTCTAATATCATTTGTTGTTACCCAATTGGCTATTTTCACTTCCCCATAACAGTACGCTCCAAACATTTTTTTTTTTCTCTTTTCCCATTGTAAATCGATATAATAAAATAATTTTAAACGTTTCGATTTCAATTCCAGATTCAAATTCAGCCGCTCATTATTTACAATGCGAATTGCCGGACGAAGTAATGTTGACCATATTCAGTTACTTGTACGAACAAGATCTGTGCAGAATAGCTCAAGTGTGTAAACGGTTTCAAGCGATAGCCAACGATAACAATCTGTGGAAACGGTTGTATCAGAGCGTGTTCGAATACGACACGCCGCTGTTTCATACGGAAACCTGCCGGTTCGATTTCGTGCCGTTCGAAGACAGCGAACACCACAACCCGTGGAAAGAGAGTTTCAGGCAATTGAAAAAACGATGCATACACGTGCGCCCGCATTACAGCGGCACCGCCAAAGACCCGGTCAGGCAGATGCCGCATTTCGATACGATCCAAGCGGCCCTGGACCATACCGACGAACATCTGAACGGCGGCGCGAAGATATTCTTACACTCGGGCACGTACCGGGGCGAATTCCTGGTCATCGATTCGGACGTGACGCTGATCGGGTCCTCGGCCGGCATGGTGGCCGACTCGGTCGTGCTCGAACGCGAAACCGAGTCGACCGTAATGTTCGTGGAGGGCGCCAAAAACGCGTATTTGGGGCACGTCACGTTGAAATTCACCCCCAACGTCACGTCCACCGTGCCGCACCACAAGCATTTTTGTCTGGAGGTAGGCGAAAACTGTTCGCCCACCATCGACCACTGCATCATCAGGAGCTCATCGGTCGTGGGCGCCGCCGTGTGCGTTAGCGGAGCCGGCGCCAATCCCAGGATACACCATTGCGACGTCAGCGATTGCGAGAACGTCGGCATCTACGTCACCGATCACGCGCAAGGGACGTTCGAGGACAACGAAATCTGTCGAAACGCGTTGGCCGGCGTTTGGGTGAAAAACCACGCCAACCCGGTGATGCGCCGCAACCACATACACCACGGCAGGGACGTGGGCATATTCACGTTCGACAACGGATTGGTAAATATTATTGATTTTATTTTTAAAAACGCCGAGACACGTACTCCGGCCAATGGGCGGGCTCACTGTTGTTGTCGACGGCAAGTACACGGGAATTTAATTTACATCTGTTGCGATTAATCATTGCTAGCGAAAAACGATTCTGAGCAATGTCGATTCTAGTCAAAATTTACACTCGACCCTTATAAACGGGGGCCGGGGTTAAGAAATTTTGCGCTCCCCGGGGCATATATTCTATACCCATAGGGTTGATGGAGTGACGGTTCAAACCTTCCTAAAATTCAAGGCATTTTTTTTGTTTAGAAATTGTTCTGTTACCCCCCATATAGTTTTGTACCGAAATTAATTTTATGTTTATTGTATATTTCCCATCTACGTGGTAGAAGACGAAACCTTATTTTTTTTTTATGAAGTTTCAAATAAAAAAAAAAAGCTCATACTGCGACCCTCGCCCCGTTTGCAATCTAGGGTTTTCAACCAGCGGCGTCCATGTAAACTTTATAAACAAATTATGATTGAACAATGTCACCACTAGGATCGCGGCGGTCACACGCCAGTTTTCGTGTCCCCGAATATAATAGTTTTTATTTCTCTAAATATTTTTAAACAAATATGCGGCAGATACCACTCCTTTAATCCCTGCCCTGCTATTAAAACAGATTTATTATATTACTCTCAAATTATTCTTTATTACCATTGAGTATGCAATTGGTTCACATTATTCGGAAAATAGTATGCGAAAGGCTGTAATTTTTACTGTTTTTTTAAAAAAAAAAAATTATTTTTATCAAAATTTTCATTATAAGCGCTTATAATATATACAAATTATTATAATGCGCACAACTTTGTTTCTTTTTCATCATTAAATACAACTTACGACGAACATCGTGAAAAATGTTCAAGTATTTGGTCGGATAAACCAATTTTGTATCCAAATTAAACCAAACAAAGACTAAAAAATCACGAAATCATAAAATGCCTATAAATTCAAAAAATGTTCAAAAATGGCCATGAATATGTTGAAAAGTTGAAAAGAAATCAGAATTTGAATTAGATAGGGTTAATATTAATACTGTGTGGAAATGTCAGGTCTTTGCGATTATTTTCAACCGAGTTATAACAAAAAGATAAGAAACGAAAATAATGAAAGCATAATAATTGCCCGTACATTTTCCCAATTGTTTAAGAAAACTATAACGAAAATGCATAACAAAATCTCACTAATTCAACAAATAGATTCAAAATGATTTTAGAAAAGATTCTGCGTAGGATGTCTGGTAGAAAAACCGTCCACGGACGGGGGGGTGGGAAAAAAAAATCACATCGTAGTTAAAACGTTCGGTCAATATTTAAAAACAAAAATTATTTTAGAAATTTAATAACGTAAAATGAAAAATAGAATGAACGCCATCTCGACCGTTTTTCTGATAGCCGCGACGCTAGCGCTGCGGGTGGTTCTCTTCTTCAACAAACATCGATAATGCATATCGTAATCGATAGTGACTTATATTGGTATCTATTGTAATGATGAATTATCGCGATATTATTAGTTTTAGTGAAAAATAACTTACCTTAATATTTCGCATGATCAAGATTAAGATGAATCATCATGAATACTCGGAAATCCGAAAAGTTTAGAAAAGTTAAAAGTCGCAGACGACATACAGATCGCAGAGGTCTGCATAAAATTAATGTCGTAATATCTTACGTAATAGACATTTTTATTTTTATTTTTTTAAAAAAATCACGGGACGCTGTTGTTCGGCATTTAGTTCACGGAATTCGATACTAGCGCGGCCCAATCTCCACTTTTGAGTTAAACTGGGTATAATAGAAATCCAGCTATGAATTCACACGGTCCGATTATTAATCGATAAAAAATAACAAAAATTGTTAGATTTTTTTTGTTTCAAAACGGTCATTATTATTATCATTTTGAAAATTTTGCAAGCGTGTTTTTTTTTTTGTTTTTTCGTACAGGGTTTTTTCGAAGCCAACGATATCCACAACAATCGGATCGCCGGTTTCGAGGTAAAAGCCGGCGCGAACCCGTCGGTCGTACAATGCGAAATCCATCACGGCCAGACGGGCGGCATTTACGTCCACGAAAACGGTCTCGGCCAGTTCATCGACAATCGGATCCATAGTAATAATTTCGCCGGCGTCTGGATCACGTCCAACAGCAATCCGACGATACGGCGCAACGACATCTACAACGGACACCAGGGTGGCGTGTACATATTCGGCGAAGGCCGCGGGCTTATCGAACACAATAACATTTACGGTGAGTGTAAATGAGAAAATGATCAATTAATAAAACGATCAATCAATGGGTTTTTTTTTTTTTTATCATATTCGATTTCAAACGTTTCGTTGATATTAATAATATGTTTGAACAGGCAACGCGCTGGCCGGTATTCAAATTCGAACCAACAGCGATCCCATAGTCAGGCACAACAAAATCCATCACGGTCAACACGGTGGAATATACGTACACGAAAAAGGTGCCGGGCTCGTCGAAGAAAACGAGGTGTACGCCAACACGTTAGCCGGCGTTTGGATCACTACCGGCAGTACCCCGGTGTTACGACGCAACCGAATACATTCCGGCAAACAGGTGGGCGTGTATTTCTACGACAACGGGCACGGGAAGCTCGAGGACAACGATATATTTAATCATTTATATTCTGGCGTGCAGATTAGGTGAGTTGTGGACAATGTAAAATTAATTTCCCGTTTGCGAGTAAATTTATTAACATCTGAACGGTATTATTAAAACTTCTATCGTTTATTAACGCTGTGCGATACTCTCTAATAATTATTCTAATAAATGATATAGCAATGATACAATCAATTAATTTTGTTTTAATTTTTTTTTTCAAGAACCGGTAGCAATCCAATCATTAAAGGCAATAAAATATGGGGAGGTCAAAATGGCGGCGTCTTGGTGTACAATGGCGGATTAGGAGTATTGGAACAAAATGAAATATTCGATAATGCGATGGCGGGAGTTTGGATCAAGACCGATTCAAACCCGACACTTAAACGTAATAAGATCTACGACGGCAGAGACGGCGGAATTTGTATATTCAACGGCGGAAAAGGTATGCCGTTTGTTATGTTATATTGAAGTAAACAATTTTGCGTTTGTTGAAACTGTTTACTTTATTACATCAATATGTTTATGATTATTTTTTTTTTATTATTATATACAAGTATATTCTGTTTTGGTTATTTTTGAACATCAAAAATAGTATATAAATCAAAGTCAATTGGCCTGGTTAAAATTTAGACATTATTACTTATCAGCTTGTTAACTACACAGTTTTTATTGTATTTTGAAGATATTATTAGTTCTTTATTTATTTATAATTTTTTAAGTGGTTTAATGAGTTTTTGTATATTTTTAGGAAATCTAGAAGAAAATGAAATATTTAGAAACGCCCAAGCCGGTGTATTAATATCAACACAAAGTCATCCTACGCTGAGGCGCAACAGGATATTTGACGGCTTGGCGGCCGGTGTCGAAATCACCAATAACGCAACGGCGACCTTAGATAGTAATCAAATATTTAATAACCGTTTCGGCGGTCTCTGTTTAGCCAGCGGTGTACAACCTATTGTTAGATGTGAGTTTATTATAAATTAGCTAATTATTTTTTTACTTTTGAGTGTAATGCTAATAATAATAGTACCATTTTTCTTTAGCCAATAAAATTTATAGTAACCAAGATGCTGTCGAAAAGGCGGTGTGCAACGGTCAATGTTTATATAAAATATCCTCATATACGTCATTCCCGATGCACGATTTTTACCGTTGTCAGACGTGCAACACGACTGATAGAAACGCAATCTGTGTAAATTGTATAAAAACTTGCCATGCCGGACATGACGTCGAATTCATCAGGCATGACAGGTATGTTGAACAGTATTATTATTTTATTTTTAAAACTTATTTATTTATTTTTTTTTAGACATTTTAAAATAATTATTTCACCGATATTTAGGTAGGGCTGTAAGAATCATAATATTGTACGCCGTTTACAAAGATAAATGTAATAAAAATATAAATAATAAAAATGCTTTAAATAACAACAATATTTTAGATTCACTTTTTTAAAATCATTCTAATTTTTTTTTAGAAAACTAAACTATACTCTGTGTCACAAAAACATCTTTCGGTTTTGTGCATGTAGAATGCGACATTAGGCTGTTGGTTGTACCCCTTTTATGCGGTCAAATGTCGCTAATGGATGCACAGAGCTGACTTGTTCTGTTGTAGAACAGAGTATAACATTTGTCTTTTTAGATAGAAATTGTTTATTTGAAGTCCAGTTGTATTGACCTTTTTGATGAAAACATTTAAGTTTTCAAAAATTAAACATTAATATACACATATAAACTGTCAATATTTCATATGATTTTATATATTTTTTTATCAGATTCTTTTGTGATTGCGGTGCTGGTACGTTAAACAACCAATGTCAGTTACAAGGTGAACCAACGCAGGATACGGACACGCTGTACGACTCAGCGGCTCCTATCGAATCACACACGTTAATGGTGAATTAAAATAATATATAATTAATAATAATATTAATACAATAAAACCCTAGTGTTTTATTTTAGGATTTTTTATGATAATTTTTTAGTCGACTGTAGAATAATATTTTACCAGTCGACTAATAACCCTGTTTTCTACGGTTTAGCGTGTATATTACCTCGAGTATAATAGTAATAATTAATAGTTATAGATTAATTCTTCATTCCTTTCGTGTTGTTCTACTTAAAAAAAAAAAAAAAAAACATTTTAAAATTTGTATGACCTCATCCAATACATCACTGTGATTTATTACAAATTTTTAAAATAATACTAATAATAGTCTAATGATTGACCAATACATATTTTTTATGATCGTTGATTTTTCGATTCTTATAATATTCATTTTAATTGGTTTATGTGAATATTATTATAAATACCTACCATTAGGTTTAAAACTAAAATATTACGGTATTAAACAAAACCAAGTCTGTTGATAAAACTAACAAAAATAGGATTTAATTTATATGTGTAATTTTGATCATCTTATTTTATTATTATTATTATTATTTTTTTTTTTTTAGTATTTTGTGTAAAATAATATTATTGTGTTTAATTTATTAATAATTGTAATTAACTATGATTAGAATGCGTACTTTTTATAAATTGTGCAATATATTTATTATAATAATTTTTTTTTATATATATAAATAAATTATCAAATCTTTTTTTCACTAGACAAATTATCGTGTATTTTTTTTTTTTTTCTAGTTAAGAACATGTTTTTGTGTAAAAATTATTTCCACTTAAGCTTAAATTAATTAATTTTAATTGGGAATAGAATGAGCGCTCTATGTCGTTTGTGCGTATAATATTTCTAGCTACGGTTGCAACTCGACATCAAAATTAATTTTGTAAATAGAGTTAAATTAATCGAAAACACTTGTATTTGTTAATTTTTGTTTGTTTTTTTTTCTTAGAATTAAAAAAAAAAAAATTTCATTTCACAGTATTTTTTTCTATAATATAATATAATATAATAATTAAACCAACAGCACTCAATGGGAAAAAAGAAAGAAAAAACGTTACCAATATTTTCTCATAAATACATATACCATTTGTTTTCTGTGTTTTCATTGCTCAAAAATAAAAATACATTTATAATAATTAGAAATTATAGAAGCACTACTTACAACTTACGTACAATAATTATTCACAAGCTCGTGTGCAATTTTTTGTTTTTTTTTTTTTTTTTTTTTATTCGTGTTTAGTCTTATATTCGAGTTTGTTTGAAACGTTTTATTGTAACTCATTTATAATAATCGATGATGTGGATTTTGTAAATAATTTTGTTTTTTCTTTTTTTTTTTTTACGCTGTGTTGTGCCATAAAAAAAAATAATGATTTTATACAGGAAAATACTCCAAATAACTCGAAACAAGTTTTTCATTTGCTGTTTTATTTTTTAAAAATTATTTTCGTAATTATATTTTATTATAGTTTTTTTTTTTCTATTTACACTTTCAAACATATTTAAGGTTGTGATTTAATTTTTCAATTTAAAGTATTATTATAACGATATTAATAAAAACTAGTTTGAAACAGATAAAATAATATTTTTCGTGTGTCCGCTAAACAGGTTCCGTATATTAACATTCTGTTTTTGTTGTCCGCTTTGACAAAAACACCCCGTTTGTGAGATTGGATATTGTTTTAGCGCCTAATTTTAATTTTCCATCTCAATTTGATTGACTTCCATAATACTGATCTGTGAGTCAATTGACTTTTACAATTACAAAACTGTATTTTCATAATGTGGTGTGTTTTTTGTTTTTGTGATATAAAATAATCTGAACATTTTTAAAAAAAATAAACGATTTATACTTATTTAGGTTCAATAATCTCTTTCAGGATCACTCATTCACACTGTTTTATATTATTAATATTATTTGTATACTTACCATACACATTTTCGTGTGAATAAATATTCTATTAAAATATTTTGTTCTCGCTGGAGAATTTTCAGTGAACATTTGCTATGAAATCGTTTTCGCGTTTTCTTCATACATTTACATCTTAAAATTTTAAATAATTTTATCATATTGGCTATGTGAGATCAGAGACCTCATATATTATGCATGGCCACTGACACGAATGACAAAGAAAACCTTGGTTTACGTATAAATCGGAAATGTAGAAATCTGGCCGTCGAATTCTAGACGTACATAATATCTGGACAACACATTTACATTTAAGGGGCATGAGTTGGTAATCCGTTTTACAGGAATTTTTTCTTAATGAATTACAATTGATAAAAAAACCAAGTTCATATGGCACAAAAATGTATGTGCTTATAGAAATATTAACAATATTGAAGTCTAAGGAACGATACCTGCAAAATGAATTGCCTACTCACGCCCCTTAAACAGATATGTACGTCTACAGTCCAGTAAATCCAGGTTTATACGCACTCCCCTTAGAAGATAAAAGATACTAAGTAGGATATATGGTCCAATATATATTATAATAGATCCCGAATATGGGAGATGGGAAATAAGGTCAAACTCCCGCATTAATTAGCCGTACAAAATGGAAACCGTGGTCGGTAAGACTGAAAGGGTTTGGGTATGTATGATAGACAAGTGGACGATAGACTCCTGAAGAGGGCCACGAGCGAAGAGTTGGAGGAAACCGAGAGGAAAATCACTCTGGTGATGGGAGAATAAGTGTCCGAGAATTTGCAATGGAGCTTGCTTAACACAGTCCCGAGAGTCGAACCGAAGTATAGCATATGATCGAGATAGACGGAAAAGCGTAGTTTTAGCAGATACATTTCTAAACGGCTTGTAAAGCTTTATGGATCAAAATTATATCGCCTAACCATAACCCTAACCTATACTAACCATTGTATTATTTGTTTAATCACACTAAACTCTTCGTTTAGTAGCGAATATTATTGTAAAACGTTTGCGAAAACATCCTTCTTGAGGTCCAGGCACAGAATTTTAACAGCAAACCGAAACCCGTCATTGTTTGGAAAGCAAATTGTTCAATAGGTCGATATAAAACAGCGGTCTTATTTTAACAAAAAAAAAAAAAAAAAAAAAAAAATAAACAAACTCTGTGAATTATTATTAATAAACCAAAGGCGTTTATTTTAAAATTGTATTAATTTATTTAAATTTATTAATATCTAATGTTTTATAATAATAACAGTAGTAAACTCCAATTAATATTATCTAAATTTATTATTTAATAATTTTTTTTTAACTTACTTTTTAAACTCTAATGAACACTTTTCAAAACACTTAATCGTATATAATAATTTTATTAATTAACATAGTATATATATATATATATATATATATATATATATATATATATATAATAATATTAATAATAATTTACGCGTATAAATAAATTTAAAAAAAAAAAAAAATGTTTAATTCAACAACGATACTCATATAATAATAATAATTATGATTACGATTCGACTAATTGTAATGATTGCCTCAATGTATGTGTCGTTTATTGAGTCAAAAAAAAAAAAATAATAATAATAATAATAATAATAAAATACCTATACAAACTGGACTAGGTTGCATTTTAGGCTTGTACATACGATTTCTACGGAGCGCATCAACGAAATAAGCCGACAAAAGAATACAAATAAAACTTAATGTTCAAAAAAATCACGAATTTAATTGTGTTGTTTGTGGCGATAGAGGCGGTGGGGGGGATAGGTCGAGTTAGGTTAGTAGTATTGATTTAAGTTCTTTTTTTTTTGTTTTTTTTTTCTCGATTAATGCATTTAAATAATCTTGGCATGGCTAGGAACGCGCAACCAATATTGTTGGTGGTAAGAAACACAAATAGAAAACGAGAGTTTTCGATATGACGTCTTCATATTAGAAAACGTCCGTGGTGTGTATATCATACAAGAAAACCGCAGCCGCGCTGGTTTTGTGAATTTTTCTCACAAACCGATCAACTCGTAATACTATGAGGAACAATAATAGTAATAATAGTAATAATAATAATAATAATAATAATAATCGTTTATGCCCTTTTCGAATTTTCAAACGCCTATACTATAAAATACAGGCAATCGATCAATATAATAATAATAATAATATTAAAATAGCCCCGCGAGATTCGTCGGTGATAATTTTGCAGACGTGCGTTTTACAATAGTGTATAAGGTAACAAAATACGTTTGCGGACGAATGCATTATAATAATTTGCCTTAATAATTTTATTTATTTTTTTTCCCCACTAAAATATGCGTATACAAAACGATAAACTAGGTATATATATATATATATATATATATATATATATATATATATATATATATATATATATATATATATATATAAGTAGAGCGTTTCCCGACTATATAAAATTATCGCGGCACTATATTGCGTATAATATAATATATACGACGATGATTCCCTGCGCGCGTCCCTCGATTCCGTGCGGTGGGGTATAGGAGGTAAATGTATACTATGTCCGACGGAAAATATCCAATGTTATAATATTTTTTTTTACCGTACTACTAAAGTATACGTGCGCGTGTTAAAATACGATAAAATGTCGATAAACTTCACTATCAAGTCACGTTGTTGTATCCATCCGTGCAGTTCGGCAGCAGCGGTTCTTTGTTCAACGGCATCAATACGTCTTCGACCGGTTTCATTCCGTCTTCTTTCCAGTCGTCTCTCACCTAGAAAAAAAAAAAAGTACTTTAATATACATTATTATAACGCGAGTGTTTTTTTTTTTTTTGTTATAGGTATTTCAACCTTTTCAACTTTGGCAAACACTCTCAGTAAATTGTTGCCGGCCAGCTTTTTTATTTGATCCTCGGTCCACGAATGGTTGGTCATCAGCGACGTTAATAGCTGAGGATACCGCGACACGTCTTCCAATCCTCGCGTAGTGCTGCAAACCGTTATCATTTCGTTTTAATTATTTTTAGTAATTATTTAACGGTTTTATGTTCCGTGTCTATAAACGCGGACGTTTTCAACCGCAAATCGGTATCTGATAGCAAATATAGTCTCTTTTTGGCGGTCGGCTCGTTGGAAAGGTCGTTTTTTGATTTTACTTGTACTCGTACGCGTATTAAATTTGCATTAAACATACAAGATACAAGAGCGCGTCGTAAAATGTTCATATGACAATATAAAAATAACGAAAATCTAGCTGAATTCGCGGTTTTTTTTTTTATATATATATATATAATAGCTCAATGATGCGCATGTGACCCTCTTGTTTCCACGATAGAAAAAAAACAAAAAATGGTTGGGCTAGTGTGAAGTTTAAATTTTTCGTGAAAAATGCTTGTAATAATATTGTGTTATGAGAATAAAATGCGTTCTTTACATCTCTTGGCGGGTAAAGGTACAGAAAATATATTTTTATAAACTGTGAGGGGGGGGGTTAATCGCTTCTGGTCCCGCATTGCTTCGTATCGAGTTCTAAATTTATAGTACAGACAGTACAGTAATTGCCTCATGATAATTTAAATTTAGATTTTACAGTTATTTATTAGGTAGTCAAAATGGCATGTACATTTTCACCTTGAAATTCCGAAATAGTGGTTGTTGTTAAGTGCAAAATAATAAACGTATTATGTTATTAAAAATTTAAATGTACCAGGAGATCGGCCATAATTGTATAAAATATATAAAGAAACGTGTGTTGACTGTATTTCATTTCTGTCAATACTGAACAAATGCGATACCTATTTTTATAGACCCACCATGACCAGTTTTAATATTGGGGTTTTTTTTTAGTCCTGGAGGGATTTCTCTTCTATGTAAGCCACTGAAGACTATTGAGTTGTACTCACTGATTGATCCCGTCGTAACCGGCACCTAGCCCCACGTGATCCTCTCCGGCAATGTTTTTAATATGGTTAATGTGAGCTGAATAAAAAAAAAAAAAACAACAATTTTTTTTATTAGAAATATTACATAAACAAAAATCGGTTGATATTCTGTTATAATATTTTAGTATACGTACCAATGACTTGTTCCATAGTCGATGTAGAATTACAGCTTATAAAATAAGAATAGAAGCTCACCATGACTATACCGTCGTTTGAGGCCTGCAACAGACATTTTTATTTTTTATTTTTTTAATAACAGCGTGCAGGCGTGTCATTTTAATACACCAATTTGACTGTACTATAATACTCAGTTTAGTGCTCGACTTGGATAAAAACACATAGTAGGGGTAGGTTAGGTCCCAAACCCTCCCCTAACTTCGAACATGTTATTGCAAACCAGCAAACAATCCATAATACGATTCCTCAACAGAATATTACCATTTTAAAATGTACCCAGTATTGTAGGAATTGAAGGTTAGAGATGTTTTGGCAGAAATTTAGGTATTACGTCTTAATTGTATTAATAATTTACTATACAATAAACATGCAATTTAATATTTTTGAAACTGTTAAACAAATCTAAGAACATACGCTATCATCTGATGCGTTCCACTCGAAACAATAAGAAGCGAGGGTACGCTAAAATTTGTGAAAAACTTATACTTGGGGTACTTAGTCGTCCTCCAAGCGAACAATGCTTAGGAACCCTAAGCTGGGGTAGTTGAAGTCTGTAGTAAGTTGACATGATTATAAAAACAAAATAAAAATACATTATTGTTGCGTACAGGGGTGTAATTTGCGTTTTTCCCCCGGTCATGGTGTGCGGTTGCACCTTTTACTTTTAAAATAGTCCCAATTGGTCTGCCAAAATAATATTAGGCTACCATTATTTATATAATTACAATTAAATTGTACTTTTTATATAGAATAATATCGGCTGGTAGTTTTATGGCTAGCAATTTGAAAAGTGCATATAGTTGATTTGAATAAGAACTGCAATTATGATTTTAAAATGAAAGGAGAGAATATAACCTATGTATAAAAATGGATAGTCATCCTGTCAGACTGTCTGTTTGTATAAGATTAATAAACTCAAAAACTGCTGGTGCGGTTTTTGCAAAATGTTCGGCGTTGTCCGGAGATGGTTTATAGCTATTGAAATCCATCCCCTAAAATTCGGTTATTAGGTATTTTTTGTAAAAAAAATCGAATTATTTTTATTCATTTATTTTGTACCTTGGTAACACGGATAAAAAAAAAAAAAACTGTTATTAATTATCGCAGTGAAACCTATGTGCTGTACGTGTGTCTATGGTAATAAGTAAAACCGTCAGCTTTTTTTGGTTTACGGGCCAGACAACAAAACAAAAAAATGTCGTATATCATAAGGCATTGCAACGAACGGAATATCTATGTCATAGCAAAAAAAAAAAAAAAAATATATATTTGTTTGACACGAAATTCTGACTTCATTCAATTGTGACTTAAATTATTTTTGTTGATTAGCGGTTGAAATGACAAAGTAGAACACTTTTAGCCTGCCGATGACGGCCTACCCATTTTCCTACCTATTTTTTTTTTTTTTAAATAGTGACACAGCAGGACAATAATACACAATGATCTAAGAACAGAAATATCTAGCATTAGCAAAGCATTGCCGGGTCAGCTAATCTCTTTAGAAAGAGTATTTTCTTGTCCGTGACAAACCCAATCTAATAATAATAACAACCGTTTTTTTTGTTCATCCGTGTCGTCAATGTAACCAAGAAATTGAATTTCACGGTAAAATACACGTACGAACACCCCTTTATAGGATAGAAGGGGGGGGGAAATGACAAAGTAGAACACTTTTAGTCCAATAATTAGATATCCGAAAATTCTTTCTTATCACAATCCTTCATCACAAGATATATAACACCAAATTTTCAATTATCTAGGTCCAGCGGATTGATCTGGGCATATATATTACTTTCCACCTAATTTTTTTTTTATTTTTTTTTTTTTTTTAAATAGTGACACGCATATAACGATCTAGCATTGCCGGGTCGACTAATAATATATTTATATGTTAAAACTGTTAAAACGAGCTCGTCTAAAAGTCCGCGCACATGGTATATAACTAAAACGACACAACCGCATGTGTTGTAACGTACTCACCACTAGTTTGAGCACGTGATCAGGAACGTTTCTCAGCGATGTGCACAACGCGTACGCGCACGAATGCGAGAAAATCACGGGCGCCAATGTGTGGTTGAGAGCGTCTTCCATGGTTTTGACGGACGTGTGACTGAGGTCGACCATCATTCCGAGTCGGTTCAATTCTCTGAGAACCAGCTGTAAAGCGGTAGAAAATAATATATCACATAAGCCAAAATGGGAAATTCGTTTTTTTTTTTGTTCTTGCACAGATTATAATAATAATTAACGAATCGGTAAATTACACAAATATTGTTAACAACTGTGTCTGGGAATATTTCGTTAATTTAGTGTTACTGCCAACGGAATATTTGAACTCGAATTCGGGCGGATTTGCCGCGACCATACACACGTATCATTGGTTGTCCTTGGTTCCCAACCTTTTTAGTTGTGCGGACCACCGATTTCGTAAAAGAAATCTCGGAGGCCCACTTATATACGTAAGCACACACACACTCACACACATATTTATATATATATATAAATATATAATAAACGAACTACATGAGATAAAATTACATTCAAACGTTCGATAGCGTTAATTGTATACTAAGGCTGGGCGCACACCTAAAGAGGAAAACTGCTCCGAGCACCTCGGATCTGGTCGGAGCTGTTTGGACACCATTAGAACACGTGTAAAGTAATTGACGCGCGCACACTAATCAGTCAATATCAACACACGACAAAACAAAACATGTTCGGTCTCGATCGGTCCGGTTCTATTTTTGTTCCGAGCAAAATACAAAAACCAAAGTCACTTGTTTATTTTACGACTAGTAAAACATTACCGAACACGTTATTTTAATACAAAAATTCTATTATATTCATTTAAAATAGCATGCGATCCAGAGAAATTAATAAATGTAGTATTTTTAAGAAAATCTATTTATGATTATTGTGATAAAGATCATAGATTCAAGATAGATTATGGAATGAAATGGTGCTGAACTCATGCGAGTGAAATTTTTGAATTTAAACTCGTCTTCACGTAATTCGGCCAAAAAATTTGAAATCGTATTATTTTCTAACCGTTCTTCGTTTATTTCATACATCCAAATTTTGCGTTTTTTTTTTTTACTGCTTTCGTTATTTAATTAAAGTTGCCACATAAGCGGCACAATGACGTCGTCTCCGTCAGAACTCATCTTGACGACTGGTGTTTAATAACGAAAATTAATCCAGAATTATTGTGTCTTGTTCTGTTCTGTTTTTGTCAGTGCGAATGGAATTTGTTCCGAGCTGTTTGGAACAAAATGTTCCGCGCAGCTCGGAGCAGTTTTGCTCTTTAGGTGTGCGCCCAGCCTAATTGGACACTGTACACTGTAGAGTGTAGATAATATCGATAAATATTATTAGGTGTATAATAAAAATATGTGATAATATTATTTTAAATATATAATATTTATTATTGTACGGTTCACGGTCCGGTACCACGCTGTTCGCGAAAAATTGTAGTTTTTCCCCGAGGGCCCCGTCCCATGGGTTGGGAATCGCTGGTCTATAGTATATAGTAGAAACTAGGGGTTACTAGGGAAACTAGGGATAGTTGGTCACTGGGCGTCTGAAAGACGATTGGATCTGCGCCGGTTGGAGGACGGGACATGTGGTTGTACGTAACACCGCCAACGAATTTTATTGTATTTCGCCAGTCGTATGTTTGGAAAAAATTGATAAAGTGTAGGCATTAAATACCGTCATAAGCCACACGGTTGTCGATTGTTTGAACTGTTTGAAGTGTGAAATGGTTTAAGATTTTTCGAGTTTTTTTTTTTTTTGCCAATTATTGTCAATTGTTAAGCATTCCCGATAAAAAAAAAAAAAAAAAAAACTCCTGTGGCGAGCGTAGTCTAAAAACTATGGCGGCGCAGTACTGCGATTCTGGTGTACTCGACACGACATCGTAGTAATTCATCTAAATAAATGGTGCACTGACAGTGTCTCAATACTTACGTGAAATTAATACAGATACAAACACAAATATACTAGAAAATCGTTATAAAAAATGTTATATGTTCAGATCAAAATAAATAAATAAATAAATAAATAAAAACAGAAATATTATATTGGAAAGTTTTTATAGATATTTAAAAACTGCGTATTTTAGTAAAAATTCTTTGCCTGCCCGGGAAAATAATAATTACTATATATATTTACGTTGTTTCGAAACAACAATCCTAGCATTCCGACTAAAATGTTCAACAAGCCGGTCCAGATTTTTTATTTATCGCGCATCCGTATTAATATAGAAAAAAAAAAACACGACTGTTTTTGTACAGTCGGATTGTGGTTATATTTAATTTAGTCGTGAACGTTCGTACATATTTTATTGTTAGCTTCAAACAAAAATATTGTACACGATTTAAAAATTAAAATAAATTAAAAAAAAAGAAACTAAAACCCCGGTGTCATAATTTGTTATTGACCATAACGTACTTACCAAACCGAACGGAGATAAACCTTGATGTTCGTTTTCCGGAGAATCCAGACCGGAGCAACAGCCAGCCCTTTTTAAGTAACAGAAAAATATAAAAATTAATAATGTTATATTTCTAGACGGTTACGTAAGGTTAAGAAGACCGAGTGGTCATCGGCCGTTTTTTTATTTTTTTTTTATAATTATATGAAGTGCGTTTTTATTAATTCAAAACATCAAGCAGGTATCTGGCAGCGTTTTTATTATTATTATTATTTTTATTATTATTATTATTATTATTATTATTTTTTTAAATGGCACGGGAAAACGTACAAAAATAACGATATACCGATTTGAACACAATCTCCGGTAAGTGCGCACAGACGTTTTGAAATTTTTAACATAACGACTGACATCTCAAGCCGGATTTTTAAACTGCGTGCCGGGAGCTCACATTTGAGTTTTTTTTCTTTATTTTTTGTTGAACACTGCGGGTTCGCCTACATAATAGTTACACCGATGAGAAAAAAAAAAAAACGAGCTCCGCTCGAAATCCGTTTTTGTTTGCATTGATTTATTGTTTGTCTAAACCGTGTTTAAGTTACCCAGCCTAAACTAATCCCTTTATCGTATATCGAATTCACTCGCCTACACGACGGCGTACGGCATTTTGTTTTTCATAATAACATGTTAGACGAAAATGTATTGAAAGTGTCATTGAAAATAATGTCCGAAACGTACGAATTATTCTATTATTGTAAAATAACCGCCCGGAAACATGATTGTCATTATTAGGTTTACACATTACACAATTTTCTATATGTTTTAAAATGAATACGACCGCAAACTTCTATCATTTCGTATATACGGTATCGGCGACGTGAATAATTAATACCATTAGTTCCGGTTTCTATAGAGAGTAGTTCCGTATTGCCAGTGTTATTACTTTATTATTAGTAAACTTTTACCATCGGCAGTCTTTACGAATTTGTTCCAAAGCGTGTGTACTGGCGGCAGTACGTAAAAATTAACTATACACGATAGATAATGTATAGATTTCTGTAACTGCACTATATTATTATATTATTGTCGAAGTTAATTCGGACCGACAAGTATATAACGTAACGAGTAACGACTTATTTCCTTATCTTATATTTTATTTATAAAACAATACGGAACGGAATAAATCATTTTGTACGCCCGCGTGTTTTATCGGCTTTTAAACTTTATGATAATGCACGCGCAGGATTCTAAATAATAGCAACAGTAATATGCTGGTTAACGATTGCCGGGCTATTCGAGAAATCGTATTTTTTTAATTTTATTGTTCGCTTCCTAATAAGATTAGTGATTTTATAATATAATATTACAAAAAATCGCATAAAGAAATTTAAACTAGAGTAATACATCCGGTTATGTATTATACGTTGTATTGGTTTAATGCAAATTTAAAACACGATACGTAGTGAAAGTAGAACGGAATTTCATTTTGCTTTTTTCTAACCAATTGTTGTCGCGTATAACGTCAAAAAATTATCACACAGTTACCCCCCCCCCGGATGTCACTTCATCCGACCGCACTTAATCCTATACTATTTCATATCCTCCTTATATCCACCGGTTTTTTTTTTTTTTTTTGTACACGATACTCTAAATACTTAAACCACTCAACTTCGTGTCTAGTTGGTCTTCACCAATCGTCGTACACACCGTCAAGCGGCACTTAATGCGTCAGACATCACGTAGAAGAACGATACAATTAACGGAAAAGTTGCGTATATTCGATTTTTGACACAAAAATATACAATAACGATCAGGCACTTAACCAAAAAAAAAAAAAAAAAAAAAATACAACCACTATTTTGTATTTTATAATGGCCACTTAACGCGACACAATAAAGCGCTTCTCGACGTAACGGAAACCCGCCGAACTTTACTACTATATTATACAGCTCTGATTTTGCGGTGTATTTTTTCAATATAAAAACGACGACGACGGTTATCGAGACTTTTGCGATGTATTGTTTGCGTCTGTATATATATTATGGTTAAAATCATTCGAAAGTCATTCTGCAGAATGGATAGACACAAACGATATAATATGTTACGAGCGGGACTGCAATTAACCGCGTGTACACGCACACACAAAAGCTACTGAATTTATAGTTCGTCTATTCGTACATACTCGTATTATAGAAGGGAAACCGGGCCACTCGTTGAAAGCAGACGACAAAAACCCTCACTCGAATCCCCGTATACATATATAAATATAATATATTATTCTTGCTGACCAAAAATCCCGTATTCACTCGATATTGTTAATATTATATATATATATATTATACAGTACTCTGTATTATTATACAGAAATTGTATAGGACATTTTAATGTCGTACGATATGACCGATCAATTATTCGAAAAATATAACACCGAGTTATACCTAAACAAATTCAAGGGACAGGGGGGGGGAAATAAAAACTACGTTGATTGAAAATAAATAAATTTTGCAGACAAATAAAACGATATAAACGTGCATAAAGCCACCGAATGATTTGGACGCTATAAACATTACCTGGTTTATTACTTTTAGTTTGTTTAAATATTTACATTTTTTTTTTTTTGTACCTCGACTATGACTTGTGTTAAATGAAAATAAAATATTTTGTTCAAACTTTAGACATACAAGAGGTTAGGAGTTGCCATTGTACGTACACACGGGAAAAATGTACCCAGCTCCGGAAACAAAAAAGCTAAAATAAAAAAAAAAAATAACAAGACTCTATAGTAATAATGTTTTCGGACTCGTGTAATATTTTGCAGAACCGTCGATATACACACGTAATACGACTGAAATCACGGTATTTGCGACACAAACCATATATTTACAAAAACGCCCGTAAAAATTATTGTATATAATCGACAACGACTCGAATCGGAAAGTCATGAGAAATAATAGCAACTTTCAAGCAGTACAATAATAATTAGATGGGTAAATTAATTGTAAAATTATAATATTATACCGAATATCATTACAATATTATCGGGCTAAATTTAAAAAAAAAAAAAAAAATGCGCGTACCTTACTGCAGCATAGCGATCGATCGATAACATAAAAATAATGTAAGGGAACGTGTACAATATAAAATACTCGAGTATAGAATAATAACATCGAGACGCTGCAGCGGTGTTACACTTGGAAAATATAAAACAACATCGTGTAGGCATATGAAATCTGATAATAAATTGTATGTCCTAGTCCGGAATTAATAGACCGCAGGAAAAAAATTCAATTTGCAGTTTCGCCATTTAAACAGGCCGATTTAAAGTATATTACAAGGAATTTCCATTATTCGATCGTTTGCTGATTTCGGAGGGGTAACGGGATTTTATTCGTCTATCTAATATCCAAAGGTGAGGAAATTATTGAAAATAATTAAATTCACGGAGTTAAATATACAAAATGAAAAACCAACGGCCAAAAGTAAAAAATTAACAAAAAAAAAAAAAAAATGTTAACACCGGTAATACCCGAAAAACGTTTTAAAAATTCACTTTAAAAATATTTAATATTTAGTAAAATTAAACACTTTTTTATAATTTGTTTATAAGTATAATTATAATATATTCAAAATCTTAACGGCCAACACCAATACATTTAGACAGGTATTACAAATTTGAACGCCTATTCAAATTACGAAAAACTGTAGAATTTTTAATTGAAGGGTCCGGGGAATGGATTAGAATGAGAAATTCTGTTCTCATTCTATTAGACTATTAGAATAAAGTCCGTTTATTGTCGTTTAAGTGCATTATGTTGTGGGACTCGGTGAACTTGTAGGTCGACAATATTCATATACAAGGAAAAAGTAAGGAAATCAATAGGAGTGCCCATAAGAGAGGAGGGGAGGGGCTCCCACCTAGATCTTAGATAATTACAATTTGTGTTCAATTGGCTTATTAAACGTGAAAATAAGTGTACAAAATACGACAATCATGCACAAATGAATGAATTGTAATAATTATTAAAAAATTATAATTAAATAATAATAATAATAATGCTTATCATTTCTGATGGGAATTCGGGTTGTCCCCTCTCCATATATCCTATTTACCTATCTGTTGGAGCCCTCCATAGGACGAATGAACTTTAAAATCGAATTTCCTCGAGCCCTTCGGTTTTTATTATACTCCGAAAACGACTAAACTGGTTAAGTTAATTAACCTAGTTAACGGCACCAGTAATTAACTAAAGCACTAGGCAGCCGAGTTAAAAAGTTAAAAAGAAATAAAAAGGGTAAAAGTTAAAATTAGAATTGCACGTTTCAACTCGTTAATTCGCAGTCTCGCGAAAATACGCGCACAAATCAGCTGATGTTGTGCACAACACGGTCCCCGGTGTCAAAAGTCCCGGAAAATGCTCAGCCCGACACCTGTTAAACGGGCAAATCATTTTTCACGGACCGCCGCCGTTCGCGGATGAAATAAGATTGCGAATACAACATCGTTTTGAATAGGTAAAAGTACCAATTTAATTTCGGCAGAGGAAAACTAATGGTCCGACGATAATATAGACCCCGAGTCCGGGATAATATCGCCGTGGACCAAAAAAAAAAATAAAAAAATAAAATAAAATAAAAATAAACGTAACTAGCGCATAACCGCGGGCTCGAAAGTTATCCGCGAGGTATTTTTCAAAGACGCGAACATTACTGATTATTATCGTTCAACAGACTAGAGTTATTTCCCGTAGGTATTATCCCGCTGCGGTTGTAAATTATTATTAATTTCGACGGTGTAAAAACACAAAAGGGCCGCAATAATTCAAAGGCGCCGGGGAAATAATTGCACGTGCATGTTCTCTTTTACACGACTATCTAACTACTACCATCGGCCATCTAACTACTACAATCACGACTATACTAGAACACCACCACGCCGTGGTTATAACCGTAAATAAAAACGAGACGGGAAATGTTCGTTTGCCCTAATTTAGAAGACTTCCCGTATTTAAAGGGGTTGCGTATAGGCACTTTTTTGAAAAAAAAAAAAAAAAACAAACAAATTTTAATTTTATCTACTCGAAAATATTCGAATTGGCTTTAAAATATATTGTACGAGTAATTGCGTGCCGTTACCTATAGTGTTCATTGTTTAATTGTGAAATAAACAAAAACTATGTCAGCTCGGCTAAAACAATTTTATCAACATAAAACCAAAATAATAACTAAAAAATACTCGACAAATTCAATGTCTTTAAATCGCCAGAATGTTTTGAACGTTTTTCAACGTTTCAAAAGCACATTTTTTTTTAACCGAATTGCAAAAAAAAAAAAAAAAATCGTTATTGCTGTACATTTTCCGGTACTTCCTACGTTTTTCCCAATTATTAATAAAAATACAACGGAAATTAAAAAAGCCTCTTCAACGCACGAATAAGATCAAAAATTCTTTCAGATAATTTACTGCACTGGAAAATCGGATCAAGCTTTCTGGTAAAAAGTTGTTTGCAGACAGAAAAAAGGACACAATATAACTAGTACATAAAATAATTTATCTAGATAAATTTGTTTAGATAATTCAACTATTCATCTTAGATAATTCAACTATTCATCTTAGATAACTTCTAAAATAAGATTACCAATTTTGTTAGTTATCTAGATAAGATTAAATATAATCAATTATTCTCAACACTGACTATAAACCTAATATTTAGAGACCGCATTTTCACCTTGGAAAAAAAAATAAAATAAGAACTTGCGCTGCGCAGCAGCGTTGGTATTAGTTTTTCGATATCACTACTTAGCAAAACAAGTTATTCTAGTTTGAAAAACTCGATTATTATTCGATTTTAGAACAACGATAACTTTTGTTGTATGTATGCTGTCGAAAAAATAAATCCAAAGTTGCACAGTGCATGTTCTCATTTATTTTATGGTGAAAATTTAGTTTCTTAATTAGGTCTATAGCTCAAGTAGTTTTTTCCCGCGCAAAACCATTTTTATAGTCGAACTACGGGTGGTAGCACGCTCTCATAATACAGTACACTCCTCGATGCGGGCGAGCAGGGATGGAATGGCTGGTCCGGAAATGGGAATTATCCAGATGGCCTGGTTCAAAGTTTTCAAATAATAGCGATTTGTCGATTGACTTATGTTTACGTATTATCTCGATCAAATTTCAATTCATTTAAAAGTTCAACTATCAACTGATTCTCTAACAAAATGAATTAAAAAAAGTCGCGGATATTAATCACGGTTAATATTGTGAGAAGTTAGGAAATTGGGAAGGTACATGAAGGAATTTGCTAACGAAATACGATTCTTAGCGAAGTTCGGTTAAAATGCCTTTTAAAATGTTGTGATTTTTATGAGTTTCGTTAAAATTTTAACTTAAAACGCTTATAAAAAAAACTATTACCCAATTTTTTTTTTTTTTTTGGCCACCAAGTACATCTATAATGAACGATGTACAAAGTTCATCATTGTGCAAAATTTTCAGGCTTTTTTGATCGGCTAATACAATTTTATTCATAAAAAACCAAATAAATAACTAAAATAAATCTCAGGTCTCCATGGTTATTTTAAACAAATTACAAAAAAAAAAAAAAAAAAAAAAAAAAAAAAAAAAAAAAAATCAAAGGCATTAATTGCCTAAATTTTGCCGTTTTTTCTACGTTATTTTAAAAAAAACAAACTTGTTCCAAAATGTTTAGTTTTTCCTAAATATTTTACAGTGAATTTTATTTTCTCGGCGCATTATAATTATTATAAAATAATAAGTTCAACAAAATTAGTATTTGACGGTTCTAAAAGTTAAAAGTAGTAATAATAGAGTGAATTGTCTATAAACGATTTTTTCTCTTTCTTTCATTTATACAATCCAACGCCGGAATGAATTATATATTTAAATATAAAGGTCAATAAAAAAAAAATAAAAAAAAATAATAATAATAATAATAATAATATCAACGAGTCGGGACGGAGAGTGGGCGAGAAAAATTTGTTCGGTATGAGAATTTATCGGAGGAAAAAATGTCGGACGGATAAATTCCAATCTCCCGGGGCCCGAATTCGGTTCTTGTTCCGGCCATTCGCGGAGATGAACTGCACGGCCGACCCACGCGCTGAACGTCGGCGTTATTATTTGATATAGGTATATTTATATATATATAAAAATATATAGGTAAACCTGCCGAAGTCTGCAGTCCGAGTCAATAAAGTTTATAATATAATATGTAGGACACGACCCGATTCGATTAGAAACCGCTCGAATGCGCTTTGCCGCACACAACACTTAACGACCGGCCGCGTGTGCGACGGCGACGACGAAATTCAATCAATTCGGCGGCTTTTTTTCTTCTTCTTCTTCTTCTTTTTCTCCTTTCCTTCCACCTCGTGGCCCCAAGTAATAATATTAATAATAGTATATATATATCGACTCCTCTCGCCGACGGGACGGGTGTCACACCTTTCCAAACTTTGAAATTTAGACTACCGGGTCGGCAATTCAACGGGGTATATATTTAATTTTTATGTCGCCATTACCGTGTTATTACAGTGTTTATTACAAACATGGGCAATCAAAATAATTGTCTAGACAAGATAATAGATAAAAAAAATATAATTAAAATTATCTAGATAATATCTTAGGTAATTTACAAAATTACTATAGCTGATTGTAATTAATATTAGTAATACATTGAATATGCGTTGATATTTTATATTGTAATTTTTGTTACATCATTAAAAATAATCAAAATACATTTTTTTATAACTATTATTATATTTAATATTATATATTATATTAATATATATATATATATATATATATATATATATCATTCCTCCCGTTTGACCTCCCCTGATGTCAGGTGGCTTTTAGACTTATATTACACTCTGAACCGACCCAGGGGTCTTGTGGTTTTACAATTATTATCATTATTATTATTTTTTTCATTTACCACTTTTTCAACCAGAAGACTTCATCCGATCTATACACTCCTGTACTATTTCCGGTAGCAAATTTTGTCTAGTTGGCACTTTTTCGATATGCCAATGAGTTATATACGACCTTCCCACCTATAACCGAGACTTATGGTGCGAATTATGTATCAATTTTTGTTTTTTTTTTCTTCTTCGTTTTTGTCCGGACAGCGAGCGTTGTCTGTTGCTCTTATATGTCCGCATCACTTATGCCTAACCTTACCACCTCGTATTATATAACGTTTTCTTCGGCCCCGATCACTTTACCGCGGTTTCCGTCAACACGCAATTGGCTGACCTAAATACCGATTCATTCTTAATCGTATTAATACAATATATATCCGTCTCCGTCGGTCCATCATCGTATTTCGACATCGCGTAATAACATTACTTAAACGCATTGCAATATGACTAGGAGAATAAAAAAAAAAAAGAAAAGAAAAGTGGCACGAGTTCGGGCGCTCGGGCGTACCTGAACATCAATGTGTATACGCGGGAATAATATTATGCTAATGCAATTTTCAACTAGTCTCTAAAACACGGAATGCACAAAGTCGTAATCATAATAATAATAATAATAATAATAATAATAGCGATATATACGTGGCGGCGTAATATAATAATGAACGCGAGCACCGCAAAATAATATTATACAAGAACGCACGCAGTCGTATCACGTAGGTTTTATTCGAATTAACGGAACACGATCGAATTAATACGTAAAACGCATTATGGAAACTGCAGTCGTTTGATAAATGAACAATATACTCGTACATACATTGCTAACAAGAAAAAAAAAAAAAAAAACAGTATCAATGTACAAGTTCCGTTTTAAGGTTTACCGAGCGAAATGCGAATTCCCAGTCGATATCTAGTTTCGTTTAAAATGTACATTGGTAGTTAGAAGCCTCCGCCGGACAGACGGACGACGTTTAACACAACAATAGGATTTTTTAAACCGTGCTTAAAAAACACGCGCTTGTCGGACGCTGTACGTCTCGGCGAACCGCAGTGCGATATATACGAATATAAAATAATTTTCGATTAAATGAAAATAACACCCCCGTGGACCTACCGAGAGGGAAAAATTATAGACGGTGTTTTTTCGAGCAATGCCGCCGGCGGCACTGGTACAGGGAGGCGGGCGACGGACTCCAATTAAATCCCTGGCGGAAACGCTTACGCGCTGCACGTTTGTAATTTCGCGGTTTGTAAAACCGAATTCGACCGTAACATCTCGCAAATTAATTCGGGATGTAGCCCCGTCTATTTTCGAGTAAAAAAAAAAAAAAAAAAACATATTATTTGCCGGCGGCGGCGGCGGCTCGAGTAAATAATTTACCGTCGTCAAAACAGTGGCGTTTACTGCAGAGCGAAAAAAAAGAAAAAGAAAATCAACACTCGCCCATCTATCAAAACTGATTTTTAACGTCAAAATATAATCTTTTCGTATTTACCGTCATTCGGTTATTCAGCCGCCATTATATTATGCATAATATACCTATGCATATATATATATATATATAGGTAATGATATAACGTTCGATGTAGAATTTATCGAACCATCCGCCTATCAAATGTTCAGGTTTTCACAAAAAATATAACATTATCGCGGACGTTTTTTTTTTTTATATAAGTGCGAAATATAAAAATACAACAGAATACAATATCAATAACTTTTTCTTTCACCATTATTTTTTTTTTTATTACGCAAAATATTTACATACACTTTAATAATTTATTGTCAATTCTACGTTTTCGTTTAAAACTAAATCAAACTGCATTTAGTTACCATATATGCCTGTGTGTATACCCTAATTTCAATATAATAACGTCATAAAAAAAAAAAAAAGACACTGTCACACGTGCTGCCTATATATATATATATATATATAACAAAATGTATTACCTTTTGTAAGAATTGATTGAAAATTGCGAAAACTATTTTGAAAAAGGTCGTACGTACGTTTTATATTATAGAAACTTGCTGCAGTATTCAGCTCGGAAACGTTTTTTTTTTTTTTTTTTTTTCGAACGCGATGATTTATCATTCGCACTTTACAATATGTGTAAAAATATT
The DNA here is from genome assembly GCA_956483605.1 of Tuberolachnus salignus. Taxonomy (NCBI): domain Eukaryota; kingdom Metazoa; phylum Arthropoda; class Insecta; order Hemiptera; family Aphididae; genus Tuberolachnus; species Tuberolachnus salignus. Next base: position 44,897,375 of record OY101430.1, read on the forward strand.
ATTATTATTATTATAAACTCTAGTCTCTTACTACAAGCCGAGACAAAAAAAAACAAATAATATACAAATTACGAATATAACAATCGTTGTTAATACTATCAAAAGTTAACAAAACACCAGAATGTGATATGCGAATATTATTTTCTCGCGACAGTTTTTCCAAATTATTCACAAGCACATATACGATATGATTTTCGAAAATATCTTTCGATTTCCTTGCAATAAATAATATAATAAACTATTAATTTCGCTTACCACAACGTATCGCAAGTGTGCGTGAGCGTCAAGTACCGGGCGCCAAGACTGTGAAAGGTCCTGAGAACCGCCAAAGAATTGCCCAACGAATGGCCACCTTCGACACCGATTAGACTGGCAATTTTTTTCGCTTTGTGCGCCTCTCGTATTCCTAAAATGGACAAAATTATACAATACACAGTTCGCAGCCATATGTTTATCGTATGTTCTAATACGGGAAAATCGAAAATCGGAATACCGTAGTGTCAATATTCAATATTGCAGAGTAATAATGAACACGTGAGAAACATTACAAATGCTACGGATTCGTATTAAACGAATTGCGAATAAAGATCCTGAAAATGACGAGTGTGTCTTATACGTTGAAATAATATAACAACCCTGTACTACGCGTATGGATAACCGGGGAGGGGGGGAGGGGAGGTGGGCAAATGAGTAAAATAAATTATAATAATAAAAAAATACAAATGATATGTATATTTGCGATTTATAGCGTACCTTTTACCGATGTTACGAGCTGTAAATCACCGGAATAGGTTTCGGCCAACCTTCTAATGACATCGATTTGTTCCATCGTAGTTTGGACACCATCCAGGTGCTGTCTTCCGCAGGGTACGTAGGCCGACCAAAACTGTCAACAGTGTAGAACAATCGCGCATTAAAAAAATACCGACATTTTATTATTCCGCTATTAACCGTTATAGTCTACTCGGTAAATACGTTATAATATTACGATTAGGCCCTTCTTTTTCGGTTCGTTTTTAAGCGAATTATTATCGCGGTAAAAACGCATTTTTCGCTATTCTCGTAGATATTTAATTTTTTTTTTTTTTTTTTTTGTTGCGATGGCGTGATTTTTTTACAACTAGGTTAGGATCGATATGACGATATGAATTTCAGACATACTTCGCTGCAAGCGAAGTGCGTATGTAAAAATTCCACTGCTGGTTTCGATTATTCACATTGTATTCGAATTCTACACTCGAATATGATACCGTTGAACCGTCCGATCATTTTAGGAGGGGGTAAAAAAAGAAAAAGAAAATCAATAAACCCGATTTTTTACACTCGAAAATTTCAATTAAAATCGTTTATATGCAACCACTTATATATTTTGCAGAACGTGTATTGGCGTTTTGTTTAATTATTTTAGGAACTCTGGTAAAAAAATAACCGCTTGTTGTTCTCGTAAGATTGTTAAACTTGTAAATTGATATCTCGAGAGGCCAGTATAGGAATTCAGAATTAAAATTTAACGACTTTGACTACTTAACTGCGCAAAGACTTTATAATATTAAACTGAGTAGTTTTTTTTTTTCGCGAGTAGATCGAACAACGCGAACTCTGCAGAAAATTATATAAGTTATAACATTATCAGCATCGCGCTTATTTTGCGGGAGAAAATAAAAATTACCGATTTAATTGCTCGAGTAATTAAGGGACGACGGCAGGATAAGGCGATAAAATTAATTCTTCTTTGAATACTATATATACGTATACTGTATAATATACTTCATCGCATTTGTCGTTTAATGGAATCGGAGCTGTAGATGCAAACTATACGCTCAATATAAAAAACGAGCGTCCAACCAATTAAAACAATACTAAAAAAAAAAAAAAAAAAAAAAAAAAAAAAAAAAAAAAAAAAAAAAAAAAAAAATAAATAAAAAAAACAAACTAAATTAATAAAAAATTCCACTGTTGTAAATGACGGAAAGTCGAAAAGGTAGAATATATAGGGGGTTTATAATGACGTTTAAACGATTTATTATTAATCAACATTTGTATTTAAAAATAAAATAAATATAAAATAATTTTTTTTTTTTTGTACGCTGTTTTATTGCGTGATGGTGGTTTTTGAAATCGAAACCGACCGTACTGACACGCAATTTATATAATACTTCAGGCTTTGTTTTGTTATTTTACTATATTTTTCTTTTACATTTTATACTATTTTTTTTTTTCGTAATACACATTTTGATATTTTATTGAGTATAAATTTCTTGTTTTTTATTATTTTTTTTTTTTATTATCGTTTTCCGTTGTTCCTACAACTCCCCCGGTGAAAATTCTAAACTGTTATACATATAGGTTACTCATAAACGGTACCATAGACCGATATTTTATAATGTTTAGAAATATATTCTCTTTGAGATGCGGCGCTGGAGGCGTATGGAATAGATTTGTTTGATCGAGGGGAAAACAAACGAAGAGGAGGAAATCGTCAAAGAAAAACGTCTACATTCGTGGGCGCGATTAGAGCAAGACGACGGGATACGGTTGGGCACGCCCCGAGACAACCGGAATAGCTGCCTACCATAATTGTAGAGGACGTGATTGAAGGGCGGAGAACTGCAAGACAAATAAAAAAAAAAAAGTGATGTAAGAGTCAAAAATTCGATAGAATTTAAAAAAAAATAAAAAAAAAAAACGCTAGCGATAGATTAATACTAGTACGGAGAATCAGTGTTGTACACCACAACCTACGAGTCGGTAAAAAAAAAAAAAAAACAAATATTCTCTTTTCGATATTAGTTTCCGAAATAATAGAGTTGTAACGTGTACGACCACGTCATTAAACGATTTCGTATATACCTGATATTTCGTAATATGATTGAAAACAACCGAAATCGAATTTACTCGAAAGTTTTCGTATTGATTAAAGAACCACCCCGTATACAATCCGCACGATATCGTTATTTCGCCGAGACGATGTATTGCATCATATGATTGAACCGCACCTGCACGTACATTAATTAAATAAATTACGTACGACGGCGAAAAGAAATCGAATTGACATGTTACACTCGTATAATATTCATAGGTAATATAACGTAGACAATAATTTTCGGGGCGGAACATGTGTAATTTTTTGCCAACGCAAAATGAATATCGGAAAGTGTGTGTACCTCCTAAGTAACCCCCGAGACGTTTATTTTCAATTTAAATTTGTTTACGGTCGAGAAATCGTTAAACAAACCGACTGTATACGAGAAAATTAAGCGTACCGGGCCACGGTAGATTTAACATAGGATCACCGTGGTATTCGCGAAAAATGTTTAAATATTATTATTATTATTTTCTTTTTTTTTTTTTTTTTTGCAAAAAAAAGTAATAACAACAACAACAACAAAAATACACTCGAGCTGGTTGAAAATAACCGATATGAATATTTAGGTGTGCGTAGGCTTTTTGTTCCGTATAAATTATTCGATAACGCGTAGTTTCAATCTGTGAAAAGTCAACATTCATTAATATAGACGTGTTTTTACATATTATATAATACGGTCGCGTACTGGACAACGCTGATGGTCCGCATGAGTACAAAAACCACTGCCGGGGCGCACGAAAACCCGAACATTTTACTTTAACAACATTATTCGGCCGGTTTGATCGAAACGGTCCGACGATCGCCGTATAAATAGAGATATCAATTAAAAAACAAAAAAAAAAAAAAAAAAAAATAAAAACCGGCTCGGAACCCTATATTTTGGTTTGTCTATAATCACGTTCGACATATCGGATCTCATTGTATACCGGCAATGACACGTGTCCAAAACCGGCGTATCCGTCAACACCGTTGTATTTTATAGATAGTAATAATAATATGTCACATAGATATGTTTGTATCTGTTCCATTGTCTAGATAAATTGGAAATAAATAAATATCTAAACCGATATCTAAGACGCATAACCACACCGGCATCCAGATCAAAATTTAACGTTTCAAATATTTTTTCGATTCTAAAATATTCAATTTGTACACGGACAATATAAATTATTATTTTAAGAATCCGTCATATACTTTCCGTTGTAATTGTATTTAATTACTTAAATTAATTACAATTACGATTAATTTCTTTGATTTGTATTAAACTATTAAACAATAAAACAGTTTTATATATAAAATATTTTTTTTTTTTTTTTTGGGAGGGGGATTTTTTTCAAATATTACACGACTATATTAATAAACTATATTATTAAACTATAATATTAGATAATTATTTATTTTATTTTATAACAAATATTGGTAATAATTACATTTTTGATATTATAATTATGATTATATATTTATCATTTTTAATTAAGAGTTTATCAAAGATCTAAAATATAAACAAAGATAGAATATAATTCTAGTTATAGAGACTTTAGTATAATATTACTGATCACATAAATTACTTTGTTAAATAGAATTATCAAAAACCAGTTAAATCGTATATATATAAACCAATATTTATTAAAAATAATAGGTGAAATAGTTGTAATTTATTATAATACAATGTTTTTCATCTATTACACAAACTTTACCGAAATCAAGAAACGCATAATATATGAAAACTTGAAATATTTAGTTAAATAGGCAAAGAAAAGAAAAAAAAATATTAACTTTATTTGATCTATATAAAAATTAGCTGATTATTTATCTTTATCTAGATAGCTAGTTTAGCTATTATCTTTGTCTTGATATTTTTTAATTTATCTAATAATAATAATATTAAATAAAGATAAGATTTAAATATGGGTATGCGACAATCATCGGTCTATGTGAGCGCCTGATAATAACATTTATAACGGAACTTTGGTTATTTTTTAGTGCAATTTTTGGCATTTTTTATGGTAATTTTTGGTTTTTTATTTTTAGTGTAATACTGCATTCAATTTTACCAGGTGTGTTTTTACTGCACCAGCATCCGAGTCCTAATAATGAAGAATTCATTAAATATAAAATATGATAAAGCGACCAACTAAACGGTTTGAACTTCAGGAGACAATATTATACGAATTATTAATATTACGGAACACTCGGGACATACTTTTGACTGTTGTTGGAATTCGATACAAATTACAAAATTCAGAAATTACAGACTTTGAACTTTAATACAAAAATCACCCGAGTGTCTGTAGTCTTTACTAATGTATAATAAACGATACATATACCCGGGAGTTCTAAAATTTAACTTAAGATAATATAATATACCTATGTGTTAAATCGATATTTCTAGTATATTGTATTCCGAACGTTTTATAGTAGGCGCTCAAGTATTTAGAAATAACATACATATTAGGCGCACGTATTGAACGGTTTCGGCTTGAGATTTCATTCGATACCCCGAATACCATTTCGAGCCTCTTATAAATTACTTTTATAGCCTTAAACAACGGGCTGCTCGCCATTCTATCGGCTCTGATTTATAACGTTGATCGGGTAAAACGGGTAAAACGTTAAACGGCCAACAACAGTTCAACACGTACTTGGAATATTATTATTTGCCTGATTTAATGATTAAAAATCGGGATATGTACCTGTTCTGAGTGTTAATCATTTTTCGTCTACCGGTGTTCGTGAAATATTGGAAGCCGGATGATATCTGATTTAACTAAAATTTCGACTTAATCATTTTGAAAAAAAGCGCCCGACATACATTCCACCATGTAAGTGCGACGTTTGAGAGGCTAGGATATTGGCTAATTGAGTTTGTATACTGAAAGCCACGATAATTAATTATTGCAATCAAAAAATGATTCTGAACGGAGCTCGGAAAACTGATAAGGTATTAGTCATGTTCTTTCCCTTTGTAACCATCAAAGTACCTTGGAGAAATAAAATCAATAATACCGTTATTTGTTAGTTTCTTTTTTAGAAAAATCGTTTTAAAACAGTCTAAACATAAAGTACAACTGCGGAAGAAATCCGAATCTTTTAAGCCTTTTATAAGATTTAGAAACCTACTTAGTGTGTTAAAAAGTAGGAGAATTTTACTCAGCAAAAAGTGATTTAAAGAACGGTTGGAAATTGAAAAAAATATTGGGAGTTTAGAAAAAATCGTTCAAATACAATACCACCAGACAGAAAGACCGCATCTTTTTAGGTAGAAATCTAACTTATCTAAATCTTCACTATCCAGCAATGTGTTTTCCGTGAAAAAAAAAAAAAAAAAAAAATCTTAGTAAAATTTACGTCAAATTAAAAATGTTTTGTGATTACAAAAAGTGGATAACATTAACGTACATAAATAATATCGTATAGCTATAATCACTCGGTTGCTTTATTTGATTAAATTATTGTAATTACGCTTTGAGCTTTTATCGTAACGCATAACAATTCACTTAAGTAATTTTCCAAAAAAATATTAAAAAGTAAAGTTATGCACTAAAGTGCGTATAGTAAAAGACGATTATCATTTTTATACAACATTATGTATTCATTATTCATTTTTTTCTTGAATTTTCTTTTTTTTTTAATAGTTATAATTGTTAGGTATTAATTAAGTTTTATTTTCGTATTCTTAAACAGAGATTAAATAATATAATAATTATTTGATTAAAGAAAATTGTAACATATTTAGAGAAAACTGAATTTTAATGATTAAACAAATTTTTAAAAAAAATAAAAAATACAGTTATAAATAGCTATAAAGAAAGAGAAACAAACACACGATTACATGTTGGGATCATACATTTAATAATACAAATTTTTAAACGAGTATATGAACTGGATTTTAATAATATTGTATAAATAATTGACGAAATAGATTTTATTTATTTTCGAAATTTAAAATACAAATTAATTATTATATAATTGGTATTACATTTAAAATGTTAATACGGTGATCAGTGTTTTGCAAAGATGACTAAAAATGTATTTAGATAAAGATAGTTACGATAGTTAAAAGTGTAAATTATCTAGATCAAGATACAAATTTTAATTTTTATAATACGTTTTTCCCAATTATCAAGAAGAACGAAAATCATAAAATGACCTCCTCAATGCACCAATTAGATCGAAAATTCTTTCAAATATGTTTCTACACTTGAAAATCGGATCAAGCTTTTTGGTGGAAAAGTTGTTTTCAGACAAAAAAAAAAAAAAAACATATACTAAAACTAGTACATCTCGATAAACTATGTTAAATAATGCAATTATTCGTCTTTGATAAAGACAAAATTGCCTATTTGGTTTTAATGATAAGATAAAAGATAATTAATTATTATTCTAGATGATGCCTAACACTGAAGCTTAACTGTAATTTTAACATACAACAGATATAGATTTTGCCGATGACGAAAAACGAGTAGAACAAAATTTTGTTTTCCGCAAATATAAACTTGAAACCCTCTCTAGTTTATTGCTTAATCGAAAGCGTAGGAAATAATATGTTAAAAGTTAGAAATTTAGCCGAATATTCGTGCGCTTCAAGTGACCTTACGTGTTAAATTTTGCGGGGATTGATTTTGTAAAATTACATAGAAAAAAAAACTAAACACGCTTGGGAAACGAATTGGTGCAAATGATCAACAATTCTAGGACGGCGTGAAATGATGTAAGTATGTAAAATACGTAAAACGATTTCGTAAAGACTGTCGGCCGTCTCCGGCGTCTTAAACTAAAATCGTTTTCACTAAACGAATATAATACTATAAACATTCAGACAGGACGTGCAAACAGGTATTTGTTTTAAATTCTGAGCGTAGCGGTGAATGCATTGGTTTTACTATGATATGTGCTTTTTTATCTTGTGTGCCTGTTAACAACTTTTCTACCCGAAATCTTGTTCCAATATCAAAACGACAAGTGATAACTTTTGTATCATTTTGGATCTAGTCAGTGTATTGGGGAGGACATTTTTTTTTTTTTTTTTTGATTTTTCTTGCGATTTCCTCGAGAGGGAATTGATCAAAACTGACAACGTTTAAAATCGTTTTTCATTAGCAATGACTTATTATTGCGTACGGGTGTTAAATCTAACTCCCCTCTTTATTCTAAAATCGTTCCAAATTTGTCACCTACAAAAATGGCCAACATTTTTTTTTTCTTTCTAGAAATTATCTTTTACGGTATGCCAATTAGTATTTATAAGAAGAGGTAAAAAAAAAAAAAAAAATGTAAAAAAATAAAACTCGGTTAAGTGTTAATGAAAATTCAATTAGACGGGGAACGGCGGGCGGCGGACAAATCCAATTGTGCCGATAACGGAGATAATTCTCAAGGCTTACGGGTGGAGCACGCACATAATACTGCAAAAGTGTTGTTGACTCAGAAATTTGGAACGTTTCTAAATTAATTTAATGCTTTTCTCTGCGGATATAAGCGGAATTATTTAGGCTTTCGCTGGTAGGTGATCGCTTAACGAACTGGCATCGTCAAAGTCAAAGTATAACGTATCACCCGGTGAAAAGATATAACGTTAATTAATACGAAAGCAACTGTTAAAATAGTTTTTTTTCGTCCGTGTACTACACAACCTATATATAGTAAGAAGCGTTGTGCAGTACACAGATAACTTAGAAACTATATGAAATAGGATACAGATATTGTTGCGTTGACAATTTGTCTAGGTTTGATAGCTATCTGCTATCTAGTGTTATCTACACTGAACAAAATGTATCTAGATTAAAGATAAGAAAACGTCGGTTTTTATCCAGATAAAAAATAACAGATAATTGTTTAGTTTGTAATCATTTTCTCAAAATGTAACCTGTAATCTGTGAAATCTCGTAAAATATTATTTTTGTTTTTAAGTTTTACCTATTTGATTATGAATTATGATTTATCGATTTATATCTCACGAAGTCATCATAATTTGTTTATTTATTGAACATTAGAAATTCATAATAAACATTACGGTACACCATAAATCACAATACATACACGATACATAATACACATATTTATCGTATAGATTATTAATTATATTATATACAATATAGATTAAATAAATACATTTCTTTAAAAATTGTAGCAATTTATTTTGTTTCGAAAAGAAAACTAACGAAATGGAAAATTTATCTAAATATCTGTAGATTGTCACATTTACATTGTCGTTTTATTTATCTAGATAATATTAAAATATACTATACATTTATTTTGTTTAGATAAAATGAAACGATAAAAAATTATATTTAGATAACGCATAACGCTGAAAATAAGGAAACGCCGGAATGTGGAAACCCGGCCCGTATAGTAATGTAAATTATATATTTAGTTAGGTTAGGTCTGTTTTAAAAATGCATAGTATTAGGTATAAATAGATAATAATTGATTGGAAGTGTTACGTACAAAGACCTAGGGTGAAAAAATATCAGAACGGATCACAAAGGATATCCGATGATGCGTATTGACGTATGGAAAATCAAAGCGGACACCAACATCATTTTATATTTTTTTTTCTTACTATTGCGGCATGTGTTCTGGTAAAAATCAATACTTTATACTTCGGTATACACTGCACCACTGTCCGGAATCGGCAAGATGATCACCACAAAACGGGACAATTATCGTTGTACCGGATTGGAGGGGAGAAGGTAATATAGTTGCGTAGATCGTGTGAAAAAAATATTTATCGAAAACAGTGCAATACCAGAGCGGGTGCGTGATGAACAACACGGCCGGAATATTGAAGAACTCGACGGCGTGACTGTGCGAACAAGATCATTGTAGACACGGAAAAAAAAAAAAAAAAAAAATAAAAATACCATCACTAAAACTCACCGCTGTAACAATATATTCGGGCGCGGTACGCGGCCGTTTTTCTACCCCGTGGACACGGCGGGATATAATATAAGTTTATTCAGAAAAAAAAAAAAAAAAGAAAAGAAGACGAAGACTCCATTAGACCCGAATTTTTTGGGATGCGATCATCATTATTATATATAATCGTATAACGACATTATGTTATTACGCGAGGGGAACGACGACGCGCCGAGAATGAAATTGGAAAATTACCGAACGACCGGGGGGGGGGGGGCAAAGTAGAGGAACGGCAACGATCTTTTTTCCTTTTTATTTTTATATTTTTCTTTCATCCAGAAAATAGTATAATATAAAAACGGTTTTAACGTTTAACGCGCAGCAATACGGACGAATGCGGGGCGGTCCGTAAATTCGCCGGCGACACGTCCGACGAGTCAATTTTCGACACTGCCACACGCGCGAAATGTTTAAAATATTTTCCGACGGTTAATATAAACCATATAATTGTATTTCGGGAAACCGGACGGAATTACATTTTTAAACGATTATCGCGCGGATATTACCTTTTTGGGGGAAAAAAAAAAAAATCAATCGTAGATTATTCGCAGGAAACCCAATATATTATTTATGTGCGTGTTTTTCAAACCGTCTACAAGAAGAATACTGTAGAGGCTGAAAACCAATGTAGCGGACTCGGTGTATTTGTATTGTAAAATTGTCGTTTTTTTTTTCTTTTTTTTTCGTTAAACGTCGGTAAAAACATGACCCGCGACGCCGGTCTTAAAATTGTTATAGTATCGGTTTGACTCACTTGAGCGCCGACCATGCCCCTTTTGAGCCGCGGTAAATCGGTCTGCGACCAGTTGCTCCTCGACCACGGTTCCACGGTAGTCAAGTCCGCCGAGAAATTGAAAAACATTAGCTGATTGTGTACGAACTTGCGTATGTTCCACGGTAGATCGTTGTGCCTGGAAATCAAACGCGGTTAGGTGTAAGTATGAAATATTTCCGAAAACGTGATAACTCTTACAATATACAACGACCGTAACAATAGAAATTATAATTTCACCTCCCCCCCACACCTCCTTTAATGACATCACGACCAACAAAAAACTTATTTTATTTGTTCGCACAACGCTAGTATAAGTATGGGTCTAAGGAAAACAGAAATATGTCACAAGTCAAAAAATTAAAATATACGTTTATACGGAATTTGTGTTGTATTCATTACATTTAATGATTAAGGGGTCAGTTTTTTTTTTTTTTTTTTTTGTCCTTCAATATAGCAGTTTTAACGGCAATATTTTTATTGAGACTTATTAATTATATTTGAAATTGTCAGTTTTCGAAATGTCCAACACAAATGCGAATTATTACGTTCAATGATTTTTAACGGAAACCGGAATCCACGGGTAATTTGTTAACCAATTCATTTTCCAGCGTTAGAAATGCAAACATACTAATGCCATAATTTAAAATTTATATGCATAGTAACTCAACAACGCATTATAATAGTGTAATATACCCAGCTAAAGTCAACTTAATAATCACGTTTACCAAATATAATTAAGTAATACGCTAGTATTACCAACATTTGGAATTCTCGGACCTGTTTAAATTTAATATCCGTTACTAGTGTTTATTTGTAATCTGTCGAATGTAAAAACCGTTCGAGTGATTTTTTTTTTAATCACTGGACATTTCGTTAGAACATCATTGGTTAGGGTGACCGTATTATACGGGATTGTCCCATATTTCAACTTTGCGTCCCGTCGTCGTCCTGACGAAAGTTATACGGGACGCAATTAGTCCCGTTTTTTCAAGTCTGTCCCGTATTAATGCCGTTTCGCCCCTTACTGTACATTTATAACTTCACTAATAATATATCAACAATCGTAGAATATTCTTCGGCAATGTCGGGTACAAATGCTGCGGTATGACGGATTTTTTTGACCATTGTGTTGTGGACGGACGAAAAAAAAAAAAAAAAAAAAAATAATCGTTTTTTGGTTTGAAACCATCGAGTCAATTATCATTGTGAAAACACATTTTAAAAACTATTCGTGTAATTGAGTTTTATAATATTTTATTAAAAGAAACATTAAATTACTCGATGTAATTAGTTCAGCACAATAGTACACAAAACTGGCAGAGGAAGAATTTTACCAGTCATCATTATCAAAATAAATTTGTTTTTTTATATTATTGTATTTAGTTGAGTAACTAAAGTGTCCCGTATTTTTATTTTGTTTTTATGGTCACCTTACCATACGTGTGTACCGTTGAAGATAAAATTTTCTCATTTAATGAGGATATTATTACTTTATCCCATTATGTCCAAAAGGCGGATTATACTAACTGAAAACGACGTAATTTCGAACAGGCCTTAATGCAATTATATTATATAACTTTTTTACATAAAATCTAAAAAAAAAAAAAATTACATTTATCTAACATAACCTGTGAGTATAAAAAAAAAAAAAACAAACCCGAAGGGCTAGTTCTCAATAATAATCGAATATAGAATATTTTATTTCGTTGTAATATACGATACGGCTTTCGTGCCAAATAATAATGAGACGACTACAACAGTGAAATAAAACATAACGAGCTGAACTCCGGAGAGGAAACTCGTTCATAGTAAGGTCCCTAAGACACCCTCGTCCGATTCCATTCGTCGATAACGCGGAAATACAAGTGCTGTTCGAACAATGCAACAAATGTACCTATTATAAATAACCAAACTTGTATTTTTTTTTTTTTTTTTTTGAATAATTATTATCTTTCGCTGATCTCGATATTCCTTTATGGTGTATTGTTATTTCAAAAATAATAAAAATAAAACATCTCGAGATGTAACTGTGTAACGCAAAAAAAAAAAAAAAAACAAAAAAAGTACATTTAGATAATATTTTAAACCACTCAAAACACGTATTTGAAATAATCGAATATTCATAAGGATGAACATCCTTGGTTTATAACAATGACTCTTGTGAACTATTCGAAATTTTTGTTATTTCGGTAGATAGCTGTAGGTAGTATTCGGTCTTGATAAATGAAAGTTCACGAAATATCGTTTTGTTATAAAAAAAAAAAAAAAAAACTGTCGAGTACTGTATATATTGTTATTATAGTTTAAACTTTAAATTGAAGAACTACATAACCCGATTTAAATAATATAAGAAATATTTAGAAAATTACAAAAAATGAGCACTACATCAATATTAGAATAATTGTGCTAAACAGATATTGTAATATTAAAAACACTAGGCGATAGGTTACAATATATCCAATACAATCATATATTTTAGAAATCGACATAACGAATAAAAAATTAAAATTTCTTTATACATTTATTGTAATTTATAATTAATTTCTGGCTTTGTATCGATTATCGTTTAATAAAATAAAACAAAACACGTTTTTATCGGTCGGCTAAAACATTTAGTTTTGTCGAGTTGTACGTCACTTCGTGATCATATCATTGAGTGCGGGCTGTGGTACTCATAATTTCAAAGTTGACGCACTGTAAAAATATTCCGCTAACATAGTACGATTAAGATTTAGAAAAAAAAAAAAAAAAAGGATACAATTGTAAAAACCACCGACACGAAAAACAGTAGGTTATTGTATGTTATTATTATTATTTTTAACGTAAAAATCCCGTATTGTGTAGGTTCTTTAGAGCATAAATAAAATTAGAAAAAAAAATAAAAAAATATGATTTAAAAACGTGCGCACCGGATTATGCGGGGGAGGATACACGTTAAATCGAAACGCCTATTGTTTATAATATAAATGGATGTAAAACAAAAACAAAAAAAACCGCCTATAATATTCAAAACGTAAAAGCATTATTTATAATATATCGGACCTCGTTGATTTTATACACGTACACTTACGTTTGATAAATTAAATATAAAAAAAACGTTTTAAGCGCGAGAAACGTCGAATACGGTTGTACCGTACGAAAATCCCATTCGTCTACCTACGAGTATGATTGATACGAATGCATCATTTATCGTATTATAGAATTCGGAACGAAATAATGACGTACGCGATAAGTCCGTAAACGCCGGCTGTTTATTAATTCACTGTAATTTTTTTATGTTGGTTACGGCCCGCGATTACGCTCGGGAATCAGTAAAATTATCGGGCAAGCATAAAAAAAAGGAAAGCCCGCACGCCTGTCAGATGCGTGTCGCGGAATTCGTGAAAATCTTTTACGAGGGCATCTATCGGCGGATGGGGGGGGGGGTATTAAAATAAAAAAACCGACAATATTACAATTTTATTAAAAACGTGCACATTAAAAGCTATTTTTTTTTTAAAATGATTGGCTTATAAATAAAAAAAAACCATTACATTAACGCACAACAGTTTTATTCGTTTTTTCTTCGATGTACATCTTTCGACGAATGTCGTGTGAAATTGTCAAGCATTTATGCTCGGTCAAATCTATTTTAATTACGTAAAAACTAAAAAAAATCTAGAAATCTTCGAATTCCTATACGGTTAACTTCATACCGAATTACAACAAAAATACAAAATCTAATATAAAGAAAACGTTATTGCATTCGATTTTCCTATTTATTATGAAAACTCAACGATAATCAACAAAAAAAAAAAAAAAATAATCGCGCCATTACATCAACTAGATCCAAAATTCTATCAGATAAGGTGATAGCACATGAAAGTAGGAATACGATTTTTGGTAGAAAAATTGTTCACAGACGGAAAACAAACACATTCGAGAATCGAAAAAAAAAAATTAATTCATTAGGTACGCTTAACTTTTTTTTATTTACTACTTAATTTTCTAGTATTTATGCTGTGCCAAACAATTTTTATTGAAAATAGTATGCGAAATGCTGTGATTTTTTCGATATTTATCAATATTTAAACTATTAACGGTTTTAAGGAAAAATCGTTGTTACGGATTTTCGGCGTTTTTATAGAGATTTACTATGAGTTGTTAAACTAAAACAATTAAACAATTTAAAATTGCTATAGACAAAATATCTAAGAAAAATCAGAATATTTTGAACATTTGATCACGTTAAATAAGCACAAATATTTGGTGAAAACTGCATGTCTTACAAAATTACTTTTAACGAAATTATAACAAAATATCTAAACCGAAAAGAACAGAAACCATTACTGTGTAAATATTTACGTTTTTTAACGTCTTTTCCCGGATTATTGAGAAAACTATACGAAAAACCATAAAATATATAGCCTCTTCGATAAACCCTTTAGATCAAAAATGCTACATGGGAGTTCCTGTAAAGTTTTAGGATAGGAGCGAAGTTTCCGGTTGAAAAGTTGTTTACAGACGGATTAAAAAAAAAAAAAAAAATGCACACATCATTCCTCAGAATTTAAAAACCGATGGATATGGTAATAGAAAAATATATAAATTATATTTTGTCAAGAATTTAATTTTCACAAATGGAAAAAAATGAATTAATATTACTACGCTGTATAATAACACAAATCGTTATTATACTGGTGTACTCGGAATTTATAATATTTTGTAATAAAAAATGTAAATATTAAATCTTTAATACTGAAAAATATTGTTAACAATTTAAGTATTTTATATAAAACCACGGTTTTGCGATATAATTTCAAAAATAATATTATCGACTGTACAACTATGTTTAATATAATATTAGAATACTACTAATTTTAAAATTAATATCATAATATATCCACTTACAGTGTAGATCCTACACATTGCTGCAGTTTCACATTTCTCGAGTGAATATTTAAATACATTTTTTTCTTTTTTTAGTCTAGGAAATCGAACACGCCCGGTATTTTATGAACATTTTTTTTAAATGTCTGTAAGAATTTCGTCCGTATTTTTACCACTGATAATTATCGGCATGACATTCTCTTAAATTTATTATATTATTATATTACGTAAGTATATTTAAAGATTGAGTAGAAAAATAACGAGAATTCAATATTTTAAGATATTTTTTAAAACAAAAACACTATTGTAAATATTTTGTATTTTTCTCTAGTGACGATACTAAATATAAACGAGCTGAAAAGGTTCCTCTAAATTCCAAATTAAATTGCTTGAAACATTACCGGCGCCTAACTGAGAAATATAAACATTTAACAAAATTTTTATTCTTGTGTTTTCTGGTCTTTTAAATGGGGGTTTTTTTTTTTTTTAAATTTGTTGTTTGCCCCTATGACCTTACTCGACGTGGTCTCGCATAATAATTCGCAGAGAGTTTTTCAATCGAAGTTCCGAAAATTGGCTCGCGAAGCCTGCGGACGATACGATTTAAACGTTAGATTACAGTTATCCGGTAACCCAGTCTAATCAGTTTTTAGAAGAATTGTACCCGGCTCTAAATTATAAAACACTACTGTTGGTACGACGGACAAAAACTCGAAATATTCACCCCTCTTTCAAACCTAACCTTAACCCAATCTAACCTCCTAACCTAACCTTTCGATTGGGTCCAGCGTCACCGGTTGGGTTATGAGAGTTCAAGATTACGTATTCATAGATTCCCGCACTCCGTGTACGCGTGGAAAAAAAAAAAAAAATCCGTTAAAAATCAACAGGATTCTTCAAAGTACGATAATTTACGTTATAAGAAGGCACATTATAACAAATGGTAACAACGCACCCGCCAAACGTCAATATTTTATACAATATATTACATACATTATAAAAAAAAAAACGATTTTTTTTTTTTTTTTTTTAACTTTTGATTTTCGGAGCAAAAAAAATATATGTAATATAATCGACGACGAAGTTACGAGCCGCGTAGAAAAAGTTTTTTGTTTTGAAAATTGTTTTCGTATTCTAATAATATCGTGCGGTATACGTGTGGATTTAAAGCGGGTATTGTAACATCTTTGGATTTTTAATAATTGCATAACGAAAAAATAATAACAATATTCACGACACGGGAATGTGTATATATATATATATTTTTGCGTGTTCCCATAGGGAAATTGTAGACAGAATTTCGTTGTTTTTTAGCCTACGTTCTTTTGCGTTGAAATTTAATATTACGCGTCGTTTCGACTCAAATACCGTTATACGCTTTTCACGTATACAATTTAAAACTTTTATATATAGAAATACACAATTTATCGGTACGGTACGATTATAAAAATTAACAGTACGGATTTTGAAATATTTAATAACCACCAACAGAAAAAGCATTTGAAATAATTTATGACTATTAAGTACTAAAAATCGTTGAAATAAAAATACAAATTATAAAATCGGTTTTTAAATTGTTTACGAGTAACTATTGTTTACTAAAATCGAGGCCCCATGCAAAAGTATTGCAGAAAGATTTTTCTCCTAAAATCAACGCCAAAAAGTACTGTTACGATAAAAATAAAGCAAAATAAATAAACTGAATATGCTTTTAAAATCGAATAATTACTGTTTGACGTAAATAATCGTAACGTAAAGAAAACCAACCGAAACAAAAGGCGGCATGTGCAGTTTGTGGGTGCGGGAGGTCGTCAGTAATAATACCCCCCCCCTCATCCCATTTGCTTAAAAATACTTAAAACTAAAACTACGCGTATTTATTTAGGAATTTTTATCTCGAAACTTGTATATTCCAGTCGAGTAATACGAGAAATGATTTGATTTTTATTCGAAACGAAAATGAAAAACGAAAAAAAACCATTTTTGTATCCGGTTTTGAAATTCCCACTGTCGTTTGGTGGTGGTTAGGCATACATACTAAGTACAGTAGACTAGGATTTATTCGCGTTTTTTATTTACCTATCCTATCGCCCCCCTCCCCCCCCAAATGGAAATTTCCGGGCGAATCCACTATAAATTGTCGACAAGTCCGACAAGTAAATGGGAACTATCGAAATCTAGTGTTTACAGTCGCCAATCGATTGATAACGCTCTGGTCATACCGGTCACCCGTGTTGCACTAAAAAACATTTGCATACACATTTTTCTGTTGTTTTTTTTTTTTTTTTTTTTTTTTGTTATCAAACACCGTTCGCGCGCACTCGCCGATGTAACAAACGAACAGTCGTGGGGCCCATCGGTTCCGTTTGCATTATCGGGTCGGACGTAAATTTCAACAAAACGAAGTGGAATTTCAACCGGGACCCACACCGGCGGTGTCGGTCCGGGGGATCCGAAATATTGGGTTTTGATCGTACAAATAAAATTATTATCGGTATAAATAAATTAAAATTAATAAAAAAAAAAAAAAAAAAAAAAAAAAATATCGGTACACTTTGACCAGAAATTGTCCCCCGTGCGCATAATATATTGTACGTAATATATTATATTGTGTTACACGCAGTGACGACCCGACGAATTGTGTTGTGACCTCAACAAATTTAATCGATATGTTTTCGTTTTGGGATCGATAATTTTTTTTGTTTCGTTTATAATGATCGTGATCTTCGCGTCCAAATCCGCGTGTCCGATTTCCGATCGATCGCGCGGCACAACATTACGCGAAACACAATTGATCTTCAATATAGGCACCGTATTAAAAAAAAAAAAAAAAAAAAAAAATGATAACGTGATATTATACAAAACAAATGGTTAAAAGGGAATTTAAAAAAAAAAAAAAAAAAAAAAAAACGTGTCGATAAATTCGTTTTCGCATCGTTCGAAACGTTCTCCGGGCGGTGGGGTACCTCGATCGGGGGAGGTCACAACCGTCGATTCGTGCTCAACGGCATTAATATAAAATTACCGACTACAAAAATATAATCATATTTTTTTATAATAATGTGCGCGAAAGAAAATCAAGGGTAGGTAATAAATCAAAGTAAAGTTGGTGTGGGTGGGTATTGTTTTAAAATTGAAAAAAAAAAAAAGAAGAAAAGGTTTTTTTGCATTAATGCGCGATTTTATATAATATTATCGTGTTGGTTATTCGGACCGGAGCTAGGCGAGTTACTCGGTTACAGTGGCCGAGTACGTTGCAATTAGATATTTGCCTTTCTAGTTTTCAGAGTTACTACATTAAAGTTAATTTTTGAGTTATAAAAAATAAAAATAAAAAAAAAAAAAAACCCCGAAACATTTTTCTTTACGTTTTTACAGTGAAAATTCGAATTAAACATTTCCAACGCGATGTTAAATATTATTCTAATCAATACCTATAATTAATCTTGTAAAGTTAACGTATAATTAAGAAAAAAAAAAAAAAATGTTTAAATATAAAGCGCTGATTCGAGTAACTTTAAAAAAGAAGAAAAAAGTAACTCGTCGTTAAGTTACCTACGGTGATAAATCGACGTTGAAAATGTGTAACGCGTTACACCGTTGACAAGTGACAAGGTGGGAAAAAAAAAAAAAAAGTTATACGGAAATACTGATTTTTGTAACGTTATAACTTTTTTGGAATCGTACAACTATATATGGTTATTGTCCGGTTTTGATTTTAAGCTTTTTCAGACGCACTACCGACGAAACGGATGTATTAATAAAATCGTTGTTGCATAATTACAATAATAATAATAATTCAAATTAGAATTGAAAATGCATTATAACGGTCACGCCGCAGAACAATATGGACTCATAGCGATTATTATAAAAACAAAAAAAAAAAAAAAATGTATAAAAAAAAACACCCACGTCGATATTATACATTTTGTAGACAAGCATGATACTTACGTTAAAAACCGCATTGCGGTCGCAAATTAATAAATAATAAATTATAAAGAGATTTTTTAACCTTTTTTTTTTTTTTTTTTTTTTTACGCCATTACAAATATATCAACGCGTTACATTGAACTCTTTAAAAATAGTTTAACGCGTTTTTTTAACGTTTTATTTACTCGCGGTTTTTAACTACGCCTCTAAACAGTATTACGCGTACAATAATTTTTTCCGTTCTATTGTAAAAATGTCGTACGATCGATACGATATTTTTAATGTATGTGCAAACATGATAATATCATCGCAAATCCTTCGGGCTTATGGATTTTTACTATCTAGTTTCCGGGTCAGAAGAAAAGTAGATAAAGGGGTATTTTTTTTTTAAACATCGACGGGATCCGCGTAACCGACCGACAAAAAAAAATATATAAAAATTCCATGCAAACACTTTTGATATTTTCACCAGATTGTCCGTTGTTACATCGTCTTATGTGCTTTTTTTTTTATTTTTTATTTTTTTTACACAAACTTCAAAGTTAAACCAAACCTTTTCGTTTCGTGTACAGTACATTGGCTCGTAAACATAATAATATTTCGAATGAATTTCGCCGCGTGCAAGCCGATTTTAAAATTATGTCGATAAATGATGGTAATTCTTATATATTGTATGGTAATAAATTAACGATATAAAGTTAACAATTAATCGTACTTGGACTTTCACTGAGATTATAAAATGCGATCAAAGAAACAGAAGAAAAGTTAAATCTATTGGAAATACGGTTTACTTTAAATATGATTTTATCCTAACGAATAGACTGAAAGCAAAGCAAAGCAAAAAAAAAAAAAAAAAATAAAAACATGTCCCGCAAATAAAATGTACCCGTAGGTACAATATTTCCCAACGAACCATTGCAATCTCATCACTACGGAGTTTCTTTTGAATTCGATCTGAATATAGTGTACAGAGCGATTGTATTATCGAAAACTATTGTCTATAAAGATTTCGAGTAAATTCGATTTTGAATTAGATTTTTTTTTTACGGTCTTACTTTTGCTACGTCAAACTAGAGCCAACGAGTTTAGACGTGAATTCAAAATACACGTGATTGAACAACTTGTATAATCATACGAGTAAATGTTCAAATATCTCTAAATAGTATTATTCTATTATTTTTTTTTTTTTTTTTTTTACAGTTGTATATTACTCTATACGTGCGCATTTAATGCGCGTGTTGTTTTTATAACACGAATCAACAATTAAATACACGCAGAATACGCGGGACCACCACTTCAAACACATAACGTTGTCAACTTGTACGAAATTTGAATATATTAATTCGTACACCGCGGACAGGTAGAAATTAATTTGGATAACGCGCGTTTTTTAATCCCAATTCGAATATGTCGACAAACGTAACGATATATATATATATATATATATATATATTAGATAGTCCTGTACATATTAGGATAGGTATGAGAGCTTCTGGTCAAAACGAACGAATTGATACAATTAGTCCGCGTAATATACATTAGAAACAAATATCGATATATATATAAACGATTGAAAGAAAGAAAGAAAAAAAAAAATGAAAAAAATCGAATTTATTCCGTAATCGTTTTACGTACCGGCGGATTTGTGATAAATGAAAACAAAAAAAAAAAAAATCACCCTGTATGTCACGCTGATCGAAAAAATCGTATAATACGCAGTCCGACGGAAGGACACTGAACATAAAGACTCGTCCTATAAAGGTTTGTGTTCGCGTCCCGTTACTTTTATACTTTTACATAATATTATACGCGTGCTGATGCGGACCGAAAAGTATAAATACGTTTAGAATAAAATACTCGTCGTATGCAGGTTGGTATATTTATGCAGACGGCTTTGTGATCCTCCGAATTAGAAACGGTTGGAAAACAGTAGACAAAATATTGCGAGGCAAAAAAAAAAAGAGTTTATAAAACCGGAGTCTCGTGCGAATGCGAA
This sequence comes from Tuberolachnus salignus, assembly GCA_956483605.1. Taxonomy (NCBI): domain Eukaryota; kingdom Metazoa; phylum Arthropoda; class Insecta; order Hemiptera; family Aphididae; genus Tuberolachnus; species Tuberolachnus salignus. The sequence continues at coordinate 44,918,729 of OY101430.1, forward strand.
ATAAATGGAAAAAAAAAATAAATAAATAAAATGGAATCAATACATTTGTTTAAAACAAACGCCAGTGAGTTTAACGACCAAAAAAGTCGCGCTAATCATATTCGCTATCGCGTAAATATAATTTTTCTTTTCTCTAATTACAGCAATAAAAAACGTGTCCAAGGCGTATTATATGTTCAAAAAGAAACATTTAACCGTGTTTATCGTTATCAGGGCATTTTTTTTTAAATTTATAATTTGGTAATTGCATATGTTGGAATTTCAAGTGTTTTACGAGCTACTTTTTTTGAGGATTTTTTTTATGATTTTTCGGACTTTAATTTTACAGCTCAAGTTATTGTTTTTTTTTTTTTTTTCACCAAACTATATTGGAATCTAAATACTGTAATATAGTTTCGACACGCGGAGAAAAAATAATATTTTAGAAAAACTGTTGCGGTAAGGAAATTACTATTAAGTCTATGTTTTTTAAAATTAAAATTGGACATAATATTTTTAATTAAAACGCCAAATCATTTATTCACCTGATAAATGTAAAAAATAAATAAATCAAACAAATATTATATATACTTGTTTTTTATTTCTACAGGGTGAGTACTATGTTTTTTTTTTTAAAAATTTAAAAACGTCGTGTTATTTTTTTATTTTCATGTAGTAAAATTTCGAGGATTGTAAACCGAGTAGGAGCTGTTCGACATCTGTTCTTCTGTAAGAGACAGTGAAAAAGTGCATAGTTTAACACGCTCGATTTACGGTCTTTTGTACAACACGAAACGAGTATATGATTATTATAATATTTTCGTAGCGACGACGAAGATATTTGGTTGTATAAAAAGTTTTTTTTTTTGGATTTAATTAATAATAATAAATATTATTACAAAAGTGAAGGATCAATAATTATTTTTCATGATTCCGGAATACAACGAAATGAAACGATTTAAATGTGAAAATGAAAATACCAGTGGATGGCGGTTATTATTTATATCATTATGTTGGACAGTTCATATTATTTAAATTCAAAGGAAATTTCAATAGCAAATAATTCCGAGTGCAGCTAACATTTTTTTTTTAAACATTTTTATGTTAATGTTAAGTGTATTACGTACACGAGACACGTGGCAGAGCCACCTATAATTGACCATGGGAAAAACATTGAACATTGATAGGATTGAACCTGCAACGTTAATGTTTGGACCCGTGATTTAATTATGATCATCGAAAAGCATAATATTACGAGAAGTTGGAGCCGTCTAAACTGAAATGGTAGATTGGTCGGTATCATTGGTATTCTAGGGATCAAGACCGTTTCCCCGGCTCCACAGTCAGTAAGGTTCGTTCACTCAAGCAGACAGCTCTTTCAATGATTTTATTCCTCGAATCCTCGCAAGTGACATTGGACCATTCTTAAGTAAATACATTCACTGTTATTCGGATAAACTGCATATACCCTGCCAAGGGAATCCATTGTTTTCACTCCAGAATATTCTTCGACGGTGATTCCTAGATTACATTGTCGGAATATTTTGTCCGATCTACATATGTACCGACCGGACTGAAATCGCTTAACTAAATGTAGCTTGATCACTAATTTTTTTTGCATATTTCGTGGAGGAGGATTACCGATTTAGCGTAACGCTTTGGTAACCATGGTAAATCAACAAATGTTTTTCATTCTATCTTGAAACTTTTTTTTATACTATCCGAATTTCCGACTTTTCTGGTGGATTTTCCAATCATTATTTTTCGTTTAAACCTTTTTTTTTTCCATGCTATTCCCATGGTCATTTGCACGTGGCTCTGTCTCGTGTTTCATGCAAACAATATCTATTTCTGACCAATTGAAATTTAAAATTTAAAAGTAATATGGAATTTAAAAAAAAAAAAAAATTTACATTTAATTGGTTTTAAACAGAATTTTTAAAAAAAAAAAAAAAAAAGCACACATCATAATAAAACATTCCACGCTTTGTTATAAATTTTAAAAAGATGATGTACGGAACAGCTAGACGGTTCTGGATAACAAAAAAAAACTCGACCCGTGCACGGTAACAGCTAGTAATCTATAAATATTAAAAATGTTCTATATTTGAACGCGACACTAATACTAATCAACTACCGCGGCTAGTATTATTTTGCGCGACGAAACAATTAGGCTGATCAAAGTCTGACCTTAAATTGTAAATACAATTCGTCTATCATTCGAATTCATCACTCGTTTGCGTAAACGTACGTAATGATAATATCGTTGCATAATATTCCCGATACTGTTATAAAATAACAGTATTATAACCAGTAATCAATTGATCGGTTGATCGATGAAGAAGTTTTATTTTTTTTTTAAATTTTCAAACGTTTTAGTGCATAAACGTTTTAGATCGTTTGTGCGTGGTAGTTCAATGTTGATGGAATTACATTGAACAACAATATTCGTACACCTGTAGGGAAAACCGTTTGAACGCAAACGCAATTGGTCGACAAACCGTAGACGACGAGCAGCGCAATTGGTGTTCCTACCGTGAAATATAACGGCGCAATTGGCCCGCGCCACCGGTGTAGGTACTGCCAATCGCGTTATGCCGTTATACGATTGATTTCGAATGCCTAGGAAACGTTCAGGCCGAGCACCGTCCGCACGCCTACCGGGTCGTGCCCGTACGGAATTACGGAAATCGAATGCGGCCGCATAAGAACATATATTGCCCAAGGTACTAGGAGAATTATAATAATGTGCGTAAATCAACTATAGCAATATAGCGACGGCAAAAGTGCTATAATATATTTATAGAGTTGAAAAAAAAAGAGAGAGAGAGAGAAAAGCTTTTACGACCGTTCCTGCTGCAAGCAGAGTGCGCATGAAGTTTATTTCGCGAATAACCGCGAATCGCCCGTATAATATATATATATTATTTTTTTCACATTTAGAGACGAAAGAACGTTTTATAACCGTTGCGGACGTATATACCGAGCATATTCGCGGTTATTGTAAATTGTAATGTACTTATTACCCGTCTATTTTCTAGGCTTAATAGTTGTTTATCGTTTAAATTGGTAGTACCGATCGCAGAGAAAATCGTCGGTGTTTTATAAAAAAATCGCCGTATTAAACGCCCGGCGTTTTCGTACACGCGGTAGTAAAAACGACCGTGGTCAATTTTTTGTTCTGTTTTCAATGTTAAATATTTACGCTATAGATTTCGAGCGCAATGCGAATAAAACTCGCACACTGCGCGCGCGTATTGCCCACAATTACAAAAACCTACTGCACTCGTGTTCGGCTCAGACACGGTCTTTACAGTAATAATTCAACGTGTGATTTTACCATATATTTTCTAAAAAGTCAACCCGTTGATTGAGTCGTGCTTGAAAAAATAATATATAACTATCGCCGTCTTATAGCACTTAAAATTGCATAAAATATGCGCTATAATACTACTTTAAATATGGGTAAAAATTATGCGCTAAAAATATGCAATATATATAAGAAAATATGCAAAAAAAAAAAAAAAAACAGAAAATTATTATTCATTAGTATTATACCATTAATCATTTATCAGTTTATAAATTCGATTGACAATAATCAAAAAATTTATTATTATTGTATTAGATAAAATATGACCAATTTTGATTAAAGACAGGTAAGAATGGAAAAATATCGCAAAAAGTCCAGTAATAGCATTAAAATCTAAAAAAATCGCAAAATATGCAAAAAATATGCAAGATTGAATTTTAAATTTTAGTTCTCTGGGTCATGATAAAAAAAAAATTTTAAGCTTACTCTGCTATTCTTGATTTACTTATAAGAAATATGCGAATGCTATAAAATCCCAACCCTGATAATGGACATTAAAACAACCGGCTATACTTCGTACCGTCGGGGTAGGCCGCTGTTATACAGGTGAAGAAGTTAGGAACGTAGGATAATAAAATTCACAGGGTAATTTGATTTATACGCGACGATAAATCGTTGCAAACAAAAAAACGATTCTGAGCGGAATTCGGTTTATAACGCCGCAAGGACGACCAATGACGAATCTGGTTTCAAATTTTCAAGAAGGTATCGATAAAACAAAAAAAAAAAACAACTCGACAACATTTCTAATAGCTATATAAATAATAACTCGAACAATCGTACGAATTTCGGAAATCAATTTCAAAGTAAGACATCAAAACTACGAGTATGTATGAGAAGAGTTTCTCTATTAAACATATCTTATGTACCATAAATTCGTAGAAGTTTCGCTAAATCCAAAAGCAAACGAAAATCTCAAACTTAAGGCTTATTATATTTATGTTTGATATTCTCGTTCGAAGTATTTATACTTGTGTTGAGCGTATAATTAAATGGTTACTTATTTGCATAGTACAAGGGGTTTCGTATAATACAATAATTATCGTGTTTTTGTACAATATCATATTGAACAAGTACAACCGACAATTGTATTAAATAAATTTCGTTTAAACATTACCAGGAGCGTATTTAGTATTTTTTTTTTTTTTTACCAAAACGATAAATAACTTTATCAACATTCATTTGTGCCATACTGGTCGATTTCAATCGAGAAATTTGATTTTTCAGCCCAGTTTTCAATCTATGAGCACATCGCCCACATCGCCCCCTCGATTGCGCTCCTGGATATTACAATATTATATTATATCTATAGGAAAGTGACCAGAACAATAATATTCCCATTGAGTATATCAAAAACCAACGAAATTGCAGCAGTGGAAAAAAAAAAAAAATTTTTTTACGAAAACATTTAATTTTGATGTTTACAAGTACTTATATTAAATAACACAGAACTACAGCAAAGAAAAACAAATGGAACATCACTTATTTTGTATAATACGTATTTTAATTTTATTCCATTTTTCTTATTGCGGACGGGTAAAACAGTACTTTTCTAAATTAATACACGCTTTTAATTACCTCTATTTTTTACATTTTATTTTATTTTATTTTTTCTTATACGAATTTATAATTATCAGATATAATAACGGATTTTGTTTGATGTAGACTAAAGATTTAAATTTTTTTTTTCGCAAACATTGTTTGTCGACTTCAAAGCATATTAAAACCTTACGGAATACGTATTAAATAAAATATTATGCGATATTATAATAATTAGGTCACAATAAAATAAACGTAAAATACGTATTTGTTTGTAAAATTAATTTTATTGAGTAATAATATTTGTATTTTGTTTTTAATAATTACAGCTAACAAATATTAAAACATTATAAAAAAAAATTAATTTTGCATTTATATCCTTAATAATTGAATATCCCGCACGACAAACAAAACGAAAATAATGATTTATTTATATTTTTAATATTTTAAATGCATTGTGTTTTTTTTATCGCCACTTTAGTTCAAAAACATCGAAACAATTATCGCAGTAACCGAACTGCGCACACAATCTGTTATTTTTTTTAATGGAGAGAACAAAAATGTATATATATATAAAAAAAAAAAAAAAAAAAAAAAAATAACAATAACTATAGAAATATGTTTACAATATGGATTTTTTTGCTAAACAAAATGACTTTTAAGTGTTGTTTCGAGACCCGGACAAAGCTTAATATATGGCCACGTAATATTTTTTACTACCTGTCTAAATTATTGTTTCGATATTTCAAAATTATTATTGGGTTTTTTTTTTTTCAGTCATTTTATGTAATATCATTTAATAAACTTATTTTACGACGTTTCCAAATTGTATCTTTACTTTGTACGTAACGCGAACACAACGCCAACCGTTTTGATATACTCAAAGTCGATAAGTTTTCGCATACATACAGACAATTAAAGTTAAATTAAATAGCCAATAACAAATAATTTTCAAGGTGGTCAAAAATTGAAAATTAAATAAATATAAGATATAATAAGATTTTTTTCATCAATAACCAACTGTATTTGATAAATAAAAGTATTTAATCGAATTATATCATCACGTAACAGTTCCTTATCTGCACTTGATATCAAGTAAACTTCGAGTTTATCTTGACCCAATCTTGAAACACTTTTCAATTTAATTCATAAATCAATTCTATTAAAACCATAGTAAACAATGTGGAAATCATTATTTATTTATTTCCTACACTGGCTGTGAGTTCAACACGGGGAAGCGGACCGGTGGTCCATCTGTCCACCTGTCCATCGGGCCAGTCCACTCCTGGTTGGAAAAAAAACCAACTTAAACATCAAACCGTATACAACGTAAAACCGTGGACCAGAATTTTCTTTATTTCATTATTCCTGCTCCTCTCCTCGTGATATAATGTTTTACTGGGTGAAAAAACGTTTTCCCTCCAATTTTCAAAACATTAAAATGATATCTAGAGGTCATCGAATTTAACAAAAAAAAAAAAAAAAATAAAAAATTGACATTTACGAGGTCAAGATAACGCGATAGACAGTAGAACAATGATAAATTGTTACATTTTCGTAATTCGACGAAAATGAATTCAATTTTTGAAATTTGTAACGAATCGCGTTACTACGTAAAATAACACCAACGATTTTCAATATATCTACTGTAATAAAATACAAACAAATTCTACAGGAATTTATTTCGACGGATTCCACGGTTCGCGGTCCGTCTGATAGTCTGGAAATTCGTGGGAAACCGTGTTTTTTATTATTATTATTATTATTATTTTTTTTATATATATATCCGGCCGAACGTAATATCGCGAAATAAGCACACACACAGAGAAAACAAAACAAAAAAAAAAAAAATAAATAAATAAATGTAAATAAAAAAATAAAAAAAATAAAAGATAATCCTGTTCCGGCCGTAGTTATTTAACGGCGTACACGCTATATAACTAATTTTTATTTTGCAAAAGAGTTATGCAATTATTATTGTTCCGTTATGCTGAACCGTTTTGCGCCGTTTAATTAAATCGCTGTTGCCGTCGCCGAACAACCGTGCGCGCCACACATGCACACTGGGACCGGATTTCGGGCACGCGTCACCGCCCGGCTCGACGCGGGACAGTGTCGCCGCAACGGGCGCCTCTGTAGGCAAATCCGACGCGTTTGTCGCACCGAAATCCGACTGGACAACGCGCGAAATCCTATCGCCGGCAGACCGCCCGTGCCGGCGTTTCGTTCACGGATAGAGAATGGTGGAAAATAAATATATATATATAAAAAAAAAAACTAAGAGTATCTACACTACATACAGATACATCGGTACATGTATATGTCTTGTTTCTACTGAATATAGTTGACATAAGAATGCCGATGTCAATTTGGTATTAGATACGAGGAGACGAGGATTAAACTGTAGGTAACTTTTTTAACACGTGTAAAAAATAAACAAGTTTCAAAGACAGGAATTATTTATTTATTTTTCAATCACAGCAATTATTTTTATTGAGTATACATTTTTCTAAATTTTTAAACGGAAGACGCGGTGACACTAATCGTTCAGAGATAGGATCGAGAGGCGGTAAATCAGATGGAAATGGAGGATAACAAAAACCGTTAATCGTAGCGAAACGGGGAACTTTGTTACTGAGCAGAGTTTTATAACAAGTATTGCACACGCTCATATTATGAGAATCTAAGTCTGGGTATTTTTCGAGCAAAAAATCTACGGCTTTCCGGGGAACGTGCTTCATATCTTTCTCGAACCAAAGGCGATCGCGAACAGCGCAGGAAACACCGAATTTGTTTTGGATAAAACGAAAATTTAATTCGTTATCAGCGACGGGAAATTCGTCATTACAGACATTTCGCGGCGGTTCGGTAATCGGAATGACGATTTCGAGCTTGTTCTTTAAACGGGCGTCGCGGTAACATTCTCGGTGTCGGACAAATTAACAGAATGACCCCCAGCCATAAGACATATATACATGTCAAAAAAAAAGAAAATAAATATAAAAAAAAGCACACGTCGTAGTAAAACCCTATTACGACCAAACCGGTACAGTTCCGTTACTTATTCTACGGGATTAATACTGTTGAATACTGCGGGGCGAGTTCACTTATCGGGGCCGGCGCTCGAAAAATGCCCGAATATCATCCGACCAGTTCCCGAGAGATGTTCAAGACAATCAAAAAACGTATACACTTTGTATGATTTTCTACCATTCGCCAATAATAACGACCATCAGTGTACACGATTATAAAACGATTACAATCACTTAACCACCGCGGTACGCGCGTTTATAATATTTCCATTTTTTTTTTTTTTTAAATTTGTTTTTTGTCTCCAACGTTGATTTAGTTATTTATACCCGTACGGTGTACACAACATATTATCATTGTTGATGTCGATTATTTAATCTACACTCGGGCGTGAATACATAAATAAATAAATAAATACATAAATAAATAAACATTAATTTTTTCAAGCGTAACAGGTTGGACAGTTTTTGAGCGAGTCGACGAAGTACTTTTCGAATATAAGTAAATAATTATGACCGAGATCGAATACGATTTAATTATTTCGACTTTAAGAGATATCGTGTAGACGGCTAAAACGGACGGGTCACGGATGATTTTTGTTATATTTTTATTTTATAAAAGGTGTGTGTGTGTTTTTTTTTTGTTCATTCGGTTCTTATTGCGGTGACTTTCACAAGTCGTTCAGCTGAGAAATTCGAAAAATTACTTTTCCATAGTACCTACACCACTATTCGTATTCAATTACCTATCCATATAATATAGAAACTTTTTGAACAATTTTTATTGTTCCACAATGGGTTTTTTTTCACCGAGACATGAATACAAAAAAAAAAAAAAAAATAATAATAATAATTTGAAAAACTACGTATCTAATTTGGCTTTCTCGGTTTGCTCCGAAATATAATTGCTCAAATTAAAATAAACGACGGGGTTTTTTTTTTTTTTTTTTTTTAATATTATTGTACAATAACTCGTAGTTAAATAATATAGTTACGATTAATTTAAGCCGAAATCGTATTATTTTACGGACACAAAATGATATATTGAACATGACGGACGCACGCATTTAAAGTATTATCTTATAATTATTCATTTAAACGCCATGTTTTTTGTATTTTGTTTGTGTATTATTATACTACAACGCGGCGAATTATTATTCAATTTCATCATTATATAATTGTATAATTCAGAACGATCGTATTATTATTGTAGACTTTCCGATTCCACTCGGAAATTTTAATGATTTCAACCGAGAGATCGTTTTCGGATTGTCCGAATCGTCAAACGGCCGAGCCGAGCTAATGGTTTTAATCGCTAATAATAATTATTTAGAGTTTTGGTCACGGTGGCGCAAAGAAATGCCATTATGCCCTTAATAATCGCCATTCGTTCGTATACGCCATATGACGTGTTAGTGTACGATGTAAATGTAAGTATCTACCAAACAAACAATAAAAAATAATATCAATCTTAACCCCTAACCTGGAAACAAAAAAAAAAAAAAAAAAAGGAAAAGGAAGTAGATAACAAAAACCAACACGAATAAGTTACCGTGTAAAGAAAGTCACTAGGTAAACGTCTATCGCACATTTGCACGCACACACCGAGGGGAAAACTGGCGATCACGCGTCGTCGCAAAGTAAGAGTTATTCGCAAAAATAAAGCATAAAAACTAGTAAAAAATCTATTGGAAGAAAAAATCAAGAACAAAAAAAAAAAAAAAAGGAACAGAAAATGCTACAAGTCCCGAACACCGACCGTCATTACTTATTCCATATCCCCTCTGGCGCAGGCTCCGCTCGTCCGTCTAAAATTTTATATTCTCGTCTCAGCTACACTCGTATTTCCTCCGTCCGCACTACCCAAAATTCGGTTTCGAACAAACGGCCGGTGCCATTCGTATTTATTATACAGAATACAGATAGAGTACGTTATATTCATACGCAATATATCTAATTTCTTTACGAACAGACGCGAGGAACAACTCGGAGAACGAAAAAAACTACGCGGTAGTGTATAAATGGGCACAAAAAACAACGATATGGGTTCAGGGGCAAAACAATTTATACACGAAAATCGAAACCGTTAGGGCAAATATATTTTTAATCCTACGTGTACAAAACATCGCAAGAATTTAATCGAATTTAATGGCTTGACAATTCGATTGGACGGACGGATTGAATTTGATTGAATTGGACGAAACTTAACGGAAAATTAACGAGATTAATAGTTAGTTTTAATAAATTAGTTTTATTTTTTTTTTTTTTTTGTGACCCGGACAATACGTCAACATATTATAAAACAAGTGTAACGTGAAATATACACGTATAGACTTTTTACGAAATAATTTGAGGGGAACGAAAATTGTTCATCTCACGAACAATATAAAACACGAGTAATATGATGTAGTGCGTTCTATTTTTTTTTTCTCTCTATTTTCTTCCCCCCCGAAGATAGATTCAGAGATTCGTACTGTTGTCGTGCCCGTGGCAAAACGATACCGTTGCCCACACTCGCAGACATTTCGCGGACGGCAAGTGCTGCCCCTCGTCACATCCACTCCGTACAAATTACGACACCGAGTGTATGGGTTTTTTTTTTTTATCACGACCACCAGGAGCAGTACGTTTCGGTTAGGTATCGCATTTCATCACGGGCGTTACCTATTGTATCGCACGATTCCCGTCCGCGTATATTATTATTCCCGCCTGCGCGTATTATTATTCTCGTATTGCACCCGTCCGAGTGTCCCGCGGTAAAGTTTTAACTTCATCGCTCCCTTAACCGGCGGTGGTGATGGGGTTAGGGGGGGGGGGTGCGCCTAAGAAAGCGGATCGTTTTGGAACTGTCGCGACAGCCGACGGTCGTCGAAGGGTCCGCCGCGTTCTTCTTCGCCCCCGGTTTCCAAACAACAAAACGTCCAACCTTGCTGCCGGCATCCGCGCACACAATGCTCTCCGAGGACACGGTATATCCGCAAACACTAGTGTATATAATATTACGCGTCCCGCCGAGTGTACACCGGGCGTTCTTTTTTTTTTTTTTATATTATTATTATTATTATTATTATTTTTTATATACGAGATAGACATCCAATCATTCTAACGCGGTTCCACCGCGTCCCGTTTATTGTTCGCGCCGCGATATCAATGCGCCACGGTACACTGGTTCCCTTTACGAGGACATTTTCATTTGTGCTGCGGCACGGGCCCTGCCCGGGCACGGTGGTTAACAATGCGAAACACATTTTGCATAGGTACCATTATGTTTATGCCCGTCTTTAATAATAACGGGTGAATTTTTCAATTTATTTAGCGCGTGCACCATAAACCCGCACTGCCCGACTGCCGCCGACGTGCGCGCAAATTTCTAAACGAATATTCGTAAATAAATTCGGACGAAAAAACAAAGTATTGTTCCGTCAAAACACGATGGCGAGTTATCGTCCTAACGAGTTTCGTCGACATTACACAACCGGACAACATTGCAAAATTACGGTAATTTTGGTTTTCGACCGGACGGTAGTTGTAATTGAATAACGTAACCGGGAACCGTTTCGAATAGTTACATAAAAAAAAAAAAAAAAAAATCGATTTTCGTGAAAATTATATGTTACGATTAGAAAATATTTCGTGTTTCTATACCCGATAAAACCTATAGGTTTTTACCGATTTACGTCAGAATCGATTTTGACAAAAATCAGTGTGTTATACGTATGTGCCCGTTTTCTCGAGTTTTTTTTCTCAAATTGTTAGGAAAAGTACGACGAATTAAAAAGATATCTGTAACTCGCGTACCGAATCCGAAATCACTGTGATTTTTTCCTAAACCTCCTAAATTTTTTTTTATTATTATTTACCTATGTATTATGTACTCCGACGTTTTTTCGTCCAAAACCTTTTCAAAGGCCGAAAAAAAAAAAAAAAAAAATTACTAAAACCCCAAATAGTTATTATAGCATATTCCGGAGATCGGCTAAGAATCGTAGAGAAAGCGTCTGACACGATTAAAATAAAATTGACTCCCTTTGACGGGGTTTATTCGCTGTGTTTCCCGAGGGTCAGGTGTCTCGTAACGGGATAACGAATTTTTCGTCACTGCCGAACGTCGGAGTACATAATACATAGGTAAATAATAATAAAAAAAAATTCATCTTTTACATCCATCGTTACCGTATACGGTCGGGCACGGCACTGGGGGGGACGATATTAACGGCGATAATAATAATTGTAATACAAATCGGTCATTCGCCGATGAAAATAATACCAAAACCGAAAAACCCAACGGCCGTCATTTGTCACCGAGGGGTTCCCCGCTATTAGGAGGACAACCAACGGGTCGTTCCCATACTGCGCCGCCCCCAAGTCCGACGTTTTGTCCGTTTATGATTATCGCTGACCGTTTATCATTCGCGTCCGTATATACTGGCGCACTATACGACATTTGTTTTTTTTTTTTTTTATGATACAGAAAAATTATTACCTATTTATTCCGTTTCAACGACTGTATAAAAAAAAAAAAAAAAAAAAAAAAATAAAATAATATAACGATACGAAATCTACGTTTGTTTTTAGTTTCGCGCGTGCGCTTGCTATTACAACGCGAACATCTGTCAATCGATTTTTTTTTTTTTTAGAAATTTATTCGCCCCGAAATTCCCTCTGTACCCTACGAGTGATGGGGATTTGCCGATGTTCGCGAATCCGGATTCCGATATTTGAAAACGGACATTTCTATGTCGTTCCGGATTTCTTTTTTTTAAAATCTAAATCCGAATTTCGACTTTTAAAATTGATTAAAACCAATATTATTGTTAATAGCATTTAATGCCGAAAATATTAATTATTTTCCGTCTTTATGACTCGAAAATATCACAATTAGAAAATTATTAAAAAAAAAAAAACCATACATTCTAGAATCTAATTTACATTTTAATATATTACTAGCTGACCCAGCAAACGCTATTTTATTCATAAAAATACAAAATTTCGGGTTTTGGAATTGGAAACATGATTTTTCGGATTAAGAAATTCAAATATCGAAATCCGGATTTATTAGATTTTCCTGATCTATGTGACATTACTTATACCTACAGACACATGAATATATAATAGTAATTGTAGTTTTTCAGTGTAAGTGTTCAAACCAAATTTCGTACGTTTTCCATATTGACGTACCAATGAATCTGTAATAATTCTAAGCAAAAAAAAAAAAAAAAAATCGGAAAAGTAAATTTAAAACACCAATACTAGCCACTATTGTTGAGGTATAAGAGTACAAAGGCGAATTTTGTTTTGTTTTACTTCTTTTGCATTCACGCCGAGGAACAATTCATTAAAGAAACTGCTGAGTTTTCGCTTTTGTGGGCGGCCACATAGTAGAAAAAAAAAAAAAAAACATGCAAAATGTCAGGAAATTAGTAGTAAAAAGAGTGTTTTTTCTTCTTTTTTTTTTATTTAGAAAAATTCATCCGAACTAGCAGAAATATCATATTTGAAATTGTGGAAGGACGACACGCGATCCGATAGATTTTACGACGAGAAAAAAAACTCGATAATTTTTTAACTACATATTATTATTATAGCATAAAGTGTAAATATAATCTATACATTTTTTAATTAAACCCGCACTGAACGAATCCGAATAATTAACATAGAACTGACCCGATGAAATTGTATTAAAAAAAAAAACAACTTATTTTCAATAATTAAAATTGGACCTATTTATATATTTTTTTTTTTTTGAATATTTTTTACATGACATAATTATTATTTTTGTAAAAAACGCGTATACATATTTTTTTTTTTAATTAAACCGAATATAATACATTTTGCGGGCGGTTTACTAATTGTTATATCTCAAAAACTATTCGGAAACTCCGCGGTAATAATATCGAATTTTAAATTGCGTAAAACAGATTTCAACCCCGTACGGACGTTTTTTGTGTTATCCGTATGTATTTATTTTCCATTTCCCGTACATGTGACTGTAATATGATGATGTGACCTAGTTTAGATTTTCGAATGTTTGGCCGCCAACGTGGTCCGTTGGAAATCTGGTCGAAAGTTTTCGTGTTCCTCACTAATATCTAATATATATATATATATATATTTTTTATTCCGCGTCTTTCAATTTTCTACCAGAGATTCAATTTGGGGACTTTTTTTTTATTTTTTTTTTTTGTTGATAACTTTCCGCAGTATATTTACAAACCGTACGGGTTTAATGACAATCGCATTCTGCACGCGTATAATAGCAACTACATAAATATTTACATATTTTATATTAATATTGACTATTAGTTTATATTTCAAACGTACTTAATCGATTTAAAACACATTAAACAGTGGACTACAAAAATGTTTCGGACAATCAGTCAAGGTGTTAACCACCGTCGATTCGAATTCGAAATTCGAGCAAATTAATATACTTTACTCGGTTTCTCGTACATTCGACAATTTTATCGACGGTTTGGCAAATCGAAACTCTTCGTTTATATGTTTTAGAGAAAATTACATTATTCACAAGTAATGTCGCCATTTATTTTTTTTCATAATATCTTCAATAATCCATAGAATATAGTGACTTTAATTGATAAAAAAAATAAAATAATGTTTGTTCCGAAAAAATTGCTTCAACAATAGTTTTTATCGATCGTACAACTATACGATTTGTATTGATAATTATACAAATTGTATTTTATGTAAAATAATTTAACTTACAACATATTTGGTGAATACGTTTTTTTTTTTTTTTTTTTTTTTTTTTTTTTTTATAGAAAATTGAATTTTGAATAACCGTTGTTATAGGAAAATAATCATAATACGATAACCGTTCATTAGATATTTTAAATATGCAAATATACAAACAATATACTTTGTTTCAACTAAATTCAGTAATTTAAGTTCAAGTCGGCTCAAGAAGTAATTGAAAATGGATTTCCGAACTTGTTCACCGATATTATTTGTTATCGTGATACTTTATGATATTAGTGGACGAGACATAACGTTTTCTATTAACAAAAAATTACCTATAAAGACACACTAATAATTAATTCGACGTTTCGTAGATAATAATTTTTATACTCAACAATTAAATCGTATTTTTCAAAAAAATAAAAATAGTCGGTAAGCTCAAACCGAAAATAATAATTCAGAACAAATTTGAATTTTATTCAGAAATTTGTATTAGCCGATTTATATCGTCCTGTTTTTTCTTAATATTTTTTAAGTCATTCTGATAACGACAATCAATATTGAGCGTGAAATTACCACTCGCGTTGTATGAGTGATCAGTGGCGTGTTCACAACTTTTTTTTGTTGTTTAGGGGGGGGGAGGGAGGTTCGAGTAAAAAGTGTATAATAAGAGATATAAATCGATTTATTTAAAATTTAGTTAGTTAATTTTTATTTGAACATACTGTTGTCTCGCAATAATACGTTTTATTAGTTATAAACAGACAACAATAGTTAACACATATCTAACTTATTGATTTAAATCCCTGAGGGTACGATGGAAACTCCCATCACCTCTCGTCCGTAAGTACGCCACTGTGAGTGAGTACAGTATGTACTGCAAATGTTGATCGAGTAGTTTATACAGAATTTATACAGATATTGCATTTACCTAATGTAGAGTAAAAAAAAAAATAATAATAATATAAACTTGAATTAAAAAAAAAATATATATAAAGTGTCGCGTCGATAATTTAATAATTAATAACTGGTGAAAATGTCAAGTCTCAAGAAGAATAAATTATTTTTCCGAGCTACTATACTACTATAATGTATAATTAAATAACTAAAATCAATATTGTAAAAACCCCTGGATCGTCAATTTTCCACCATTTCCTTACAAGTTTTTTTTGTTGGTTTACCCTTAACCTCAAGGACAAATAATAATAAGAAAATATCATAAAAAAAAAAAAAAAAATTGGTTTAAACCTATCTAAATATTGAAAACCTTCGAGTGAATCTCATTTATATTAAAACAGCATGTACATAAAAAAAAAAAAAAAAAACAACAACCAACATCATTATAAAATAAATGTATTGGGGCCTATTTTCAAACATATCGAAACCGGCTTTCCATCAAAAACCGATACTTTTTCGATATCTAATAGGAATCGTATTCTTAAATGATTTTCGACTGCTCTATCGATCATTCAATTCGACTGGTATTTTTACATTGAATGCTTTATATTCAATTGCTTATTCGTTCGGAATAGATAATAGTATTATTTTTTCCTTATCCGGCACAACGCTATAACGGAAAATACACGATTAATAGATAAACGTATAATGATAGGTAAGGTTAGATTAGGTTAGGTTAACCTAACCTAACCTAACCTATAATTATAACGTATAATCTGTTAATGCATTTTACGATAATTTTAGCAAGAAATTATGTGGATTTTTCATTTATATTAGTGTACTTTATTATTTATTTTTTTACATTTAAATATGGCTGACGACGATGCTATTTTAATGGAGTTTTAAAAAATATTGTAATCGATGATATAATAAATGAGAATGACCCTAGGCGAATAATGGTTAAAGCAAATCCATTTGATAGTGAATTTTAACGTGAGACGTACTGATCCTGGTTTTTAAAATATTTATTTATTGTTGTTTAGTAATTAAATAAAATTTAATAAAAATCATCAAATATTATGTTCAGTATATTATCTTACAGTTAGGAATTTCAATTTTTATTCAGTAATTTCAATTGTATAATTGAGTGATTTCAATGAATAATAACTCATTTTAGAGATAACTGATTCAACAATCGAAAATCAGATTTAAAAAAAAATTATTTACGATTTACAATATTCGATCACTGTCTGAGTATACACTCGATCGAAATCTAACAATCGAATTGACTTTTTTTTTTCAATCGAAAATCTGCGATCAAAAATAGTTATTCCACCGATGTATACGTTTATCATTAAGCAAATGTTTTGACTCTTACCTAAATAAATCGTATTTTAATATATTAATGTAAACTAGGAAGGACCACAAAACAGAAAAGAACAAACTAAAATAAAGGCCCGAAGGTCGAACAAAAAAAAACCCAAGTTCTAAATTAGCATAACAAAACGACAATAAAAGCCGATTTGTTCGTTTAAGGAATATCCTTAAGACCTACGTTTATGTCTATATTGTTAATTTTACCAAACAAGAGAGTTAATTTTGTCAAACATAGTCGTTTTCATCATCATCGAGCACAGCTTCACAGAGCTTCAATGCCCAACCGCTAACCCAACAGACTTCCTCCATTTTTCACTATCATATAATATGCTAAACCCACTTGTTTTGTCTGTTTTCACTCTGTTTCTCGATTATTCAAAGGACCGTTCAATTTTCTTAGCGTTTTTCTATCAAAAGCAAATAGATTCTGCAGGTGGTTTCCCTTGGTAGTTGTCCAAGTTTCGCAGCCATATGTTAGGATTAGCCGAAAGTATAGCATGTATATTATATAGGATTTTTTTTTGGATCGTGGGATAGGTTCGTTGGATCGTAGGACCACTTCGGTTTAAATAGATTGGGTAGGCTGTAGTAACATTTATTAGCGCTTGTAAATCTGCCTTTTACATTCATTCTCGCATAACATTTGTACTATTTACATTTACTCCAAGGTAGGTACGGGGAGAAAAAAAAATCATACGTTTTATTAATATATTGATAAAAATAGGATTCGAGAGAAGCGAAATAATTCGCGGACCGACGAATAATTTGTATGCAAATACAATTATTAGATACCAAAGGATTGAACGAAAAAAAAAAAAATAAAAAAAACCATATCAATCAATAAATTAAATTATTGTATTCACGAGTAACAAAAAAAAAAAAAAGAAAAAACCCACCGTTATTTAATTACGAATACGATTTGTTGATGGTTAAATTTAATATGTATTATTGTATGAATGCAAATAAAATTACATTTACCAATGGAAAATCGCCTTTAGTTTACGAATAATATTATATATATATATATATATATATATATATATATATATATATATGATTAAAACCAAATAAAAATATTTACATTATACCCAATAATTATTAATCGGCTAATGTATTTAATTTTTCTATAAATATGGAACATTTTATTGTTATTATAACAAAATATTTATTCGTTTCGAATGTGTGTTGGAAAATATAATAAACACGAGAACCCTTTTCCCCATTCGGTTTCCGTCGGTGGTGATAGTATTATTAAAACGGACAATAGGATAAACTCTAAGGCTACGGGGCCACGGCACATCCGGAACACACATAACTTCGCTACCTACGATCCTACGTCAACAATAAAATAATACTTATACGCAAGTGTACGACGTGGTTATATCGGCGGGGACGGGAGGATATTTGCAAGTGGCCACGTGGCCGTTTTCAGTCGGTATTTCAACGCCCGACAATAATACGGGTAAACAAATTTCGCCCGGTGACATAATACTCGGACACAAATATTTCCAAAGGGTTTCCAAGATTTCCAGAGACCCCGTTGACTTAACACGGACTTGACCCGTGGAGTATACCTATAACGCACGGGCTGAAAAGTCCCGGGTCTCACAAAGAAAACACGGCCCTTTCATTATAAATTGACATTATTCATCAACACAACATCCATCGAGTGCAACGCAATCGTTCCAACGCCGCTCTAACATTACAATACCGTTCTTGTAGAATGATTTATAAAATAGGCCCAGGTTTCACTGATGACCTCTTCGTTCAAGCGGAGAATTTCTTACCGGCGAGCATTTTTTCGAGATCTGCGAATAGCCGGTGGTGGTCGCTGGGAGCCGAATCCGGAGAATACGGTGCACGCGGAAGCAATTCGATTTTTAATTCATGTAGTTTTGCCATTGTTTGGAATCATCAACACGTTGTTGTTTTTGCCCCAACAGTGAGCAAACGCGGTGCCCACTGTGAACAGAGTTTTCTCGTGGACAAATGATCACGCAATATAAAGCCATCACGGTTCTTTTGATATCTTGACGATGTCAGCTAACTCATGCAACTTTCACTTTGCGATCATTCAAAACGTTTTTGTGGATTTTTTTCAATGTTTTCTGGTGTTACCCGACTCATTTGGACGTCCACTGCGTTCCGCATTATCAGTGTCTCTACGACCACTTTTGAAGTCAGCATACCAACGTTTTATTTTTGTTTCTGATGGAGCGGAGTCCCCGTATCACTTTTCAAGCCATTTGTTCGCTTGAACGGTAATTTTTCCCATCAAGAAGCAATGTAAAATTAAAACACGAAATTGTTTTTGATCCATTGTTTTGAGAATAACAAAAGTAGCGTCACTTATAGTACAATAACTCACACATTAATGAACAGATTGTCATGAAATCTTAACAGTTGTCTTTCGCAGCTTAGTACCGACTAGAAATGAGGTGAATTCCGAAACACTAGCGGCATCTATGTGTTAGGCCCGGGACTTTTCAGCCCACGTATTATATCCGTATTGTGTATACGAAAAGACGTGGTGCACATGAGGACGTTTTTCTGAATTCAATTTTGAGCATAAATATATACGTATTACATCTATGATTTGTCTATACGGATCGTTGATTTAGACTACGCATTGTCAGCGTTGGGATATATCTAGATACATTTTTTAAATTATTTTTCATCTTGTCCAGACAAATATCGCCAAGCTATCTGAATATCCATATTGGATACGAATTTCACGTATTTAGATAAATCGACATGTATTATATTTTTAAAGCCAAGTAAAAATAACAAAAATTTAGTCATTTACAACTAAATTAGTTACTGATTCCAGGGCCGAGCATAGGTGGATTTTTCGCGTGTACAGGGGCCCCCCACGACTCCGGTTTATATATATATATATATATATATTCGATTCATATAATTTATTTTCTATATTTTTATGTAGTAGCTATAGTAGATAAATAATAGTACAGTGTCAACGTCAATTTATCATAATCATAATAATCCTATAAACAGAATGTGATAACATTATTATTGAAAAAATATTAAAAAAAAAAAAAAAACAAATTTATTATTACAGTTTATAGTTTGACAACCAATCTAAATAAATTTTAAAATGTAACCTTTGTTACGAATAATGTATCTATTTGTTTTCTTTTGTTCTAGATAAATTATTGTTAACTTTTATCAAAGTTTTTTTTTTTTGTCTAGACAATTTTAAATCAGTTCGTCTTTTATCTTTTTCCAGATTGATTTTAATCGCCTGTGTCTCAACAGGGCTCGATGCGGTCCGTAGAAAACTACGTCCACGTAATGTAGTGATCAGATAATATTTATCAGTCCATTTTTTTTAAATATCATACCAGCCCAGGCGGAAATTTCTGCCCAGTTCAACGCTGTATATTATTGGTAGGCATTCGAAATCCGTCGTCAATGATTATAAAATAATACAACGGTACACGCGACGACAGACGGGAGAAAAGAAAATGTAAAAAAACAGCATATATATATATATATATAGGGTAGTTTAGTTTATCAATCTTTTTTTTTAACGGTGCTGAATTTAGAAAAGCCGTAAACAAAATAACCAGTGGGCGGAAAATCCGGATCTTTTGATCAATGTCAGGAGAAATTCCAGAGCGATATTTTACTAACCGTGTTTTTCGACTGAATATTTAAAGTACTCGTATTATACAGAGCGATGCCATTTCATCAAATGTACCGGTGATTATTTACGAAGAATATGGTTTTTTTCGTGGTTCATAGAAAATCTCATAACAATCTAGTGTGAAATATTTTCTAAATGTTACCATTTCAATTATTATTAATTTTATAATATATTCCATGCGTATGAAATTTTTATTGTGCAAATAATTCAGTTTGAATTCATTTTCGCTGCACTTTTTATTACTTAACTAAACGAAAACTACACGACATCGTTGGGAAATCGTATGGATGTTTTTGACAAAAAACGTACGTACGATTAATCGTTATTATTTGAAATCGGTTTAATATGATAATATTTTGTTTAAAGTAACGGCTATACTATGCACATTGAGTAATACTAGTATCAGTTAAACGCTGTTTTTTTTTTTTTTTTATAAATTGCATTTACATGGAAAAATTTGTATTTTTTTTAAAAGCTTTTGCCCTGTACAAATATCCCGAATAAATATTAAATTACAATATATTATGTACGACCAAGTAGCAAATAGTCGATCATTCATTCGTTATCCGGAAAACTAGATAAATAAAAAACTATTAAAAACAACAGCTTCAAAACGATCCATTCGACGAAAATTGATAGTATTCCTAACAGCAGTAATACAATTACTATGAAATAAGTTTATAGTTTCTATTTAATGTATTATGTTGCGCGCACATTATAAAGACCGATGACTAAGAGGCCAAAAGTCGCGTGTCGAATTTTAAAGAAAATCCGTTTTAAGTTTTTACAACATTTCAGCTTGTATTATAATATCGAATCCTAGGCTCATTCTTTACATACACAAAAAAAAGAAGAAAAAAAAAACCGAAATGCTGTCTGCGTATTAAGGCGAGATTACGAGCGGGGATATATATATTTTTTTTATATTATAGTCTCAGTATAATAATATAGCAATGCAAATTATTATTTCAAGGCACATCAAATAATAAAACAAAGAAAATAATACATGTAAAATATATATATATATATATATATATGTTATACAAACAAATAAAAAAAAATATATGTATAAAAAGAATAAAACAAAGCCTGGAGTATTTTAAGAGGCTGCGTGTACCATAAATACGACTAGTTTGGATTTATGATTTCGGGTAATAGAACAGAAAAGTCGAAATAATAATTATTTTATTATAATTCAATAGGCGTTAAATTATTTCATTACACAATTTATGTATATAATTTGTTAGAGAGAAAAAAAAAACCCACGGTTACATAAAAAAATATTATGGAAACGGTAGGATCGTTATTAAGTAGGCACCACCAACATGGTAAAAAAACATTTTTATATTAAAAAAAAAAAAAAAAAAAATTAATAATAGTAATAATGGTAATTCAACGACGTCGCCGGAATACGTTCCCTATACTCTCTTTGCTCTCCGTCGTATCGTTCTTATTTCATTTTTTCCATTAAATTCAATTCTTATATTTGCCGTAGCTATCAAATGATATTTCATTACATTGCATTAGATTCGAACAAATATTTTCAAGGTTTTCGAAACGATCCGAAACAGACGAAGTGCTTGTTAAACTTTATAGAACGTTTTAGATTTAGTGTGTAGTGAAGATAAGCTTATACAGTAATAACACTAAGACGGTTAGTAAAAATGCGCCGTATCGTTCACGTCGTAAAATGCGGATTTGTTTCCAGGTGGTACTTTTTTATTTGGACGGGTTTTCTACAATATTCCCAACAGTTTTCCTAACGAACGACGAAAACAAAAGAAATACGGTTATTTACTTGTTGGTTTCTGAGTGGTCTTGGCTACAAGGCAGACGCCCAAATATCACGACACTACAACCTTATCGGTTTACCGCTCAGAATCGTTTTTTGATTGCAACGATTGCGAAATATATTGCCGAGATTTCGGACGTGTAGTTATTATAATCGTTATATTAACATGAAGCGCGGCGGTTGTTGTAAAATAAAATTGATTAAAAAAAAAAAAAAAATACGATCCATTTAATTATCTTTCCAGTGGATTTTTATTGAGAGACACGCGTTTACTTCTCCGAAATAATATTATAATATGTTTGTCCGGTATAGGTAATACGATTTGACATTTTTACGATTCGTCGTAAATATTACACGTCGCTTTGGGGTCTTACAATAATAATATATTGTCGTGTATTATTGTTACGAGTTTTAATTTGTTATCAAAAAATATATATATATATATATATGGAAATCATTAAACATAAATATAGAGTACCTATCCGCCGAGAAAAAAAAAAAAAGAAACAATACAAACGTGTACGCGTTTTTTCCATGATATTCCGCCTGTGAGTGCTGAACATTATCCAGATAATTAATTAATTTCATCTTTTGTCTTATCTAGATAATTACAAAATTAATTATCTGCTGAATTATTTCGGATGAATAATTGTATTATCTAAACGTATTCATCCGGATACATTTTGTAGGTGGACTAGCTAGTAAATTTTTATTTGCCAAATAACATGTGAAAAAAGAAAGATTTGGTTTCGACTCGTCAAAGTGTACGAAGCGTATTCAAGCGGCTGACAATTGAAATGCTATTTTAAAAAAAACATTTCATTAGTTTTGCCAAAGTCGATTTTGTATCTATATGATAAAACATACATAGGTAAATTATTAAAATTACAATTTTTATATATATATTTTTTTTATCTTAATAAATATAGTGTTTTATCTTTCATATTTATCGAAATACATTTTATTAAATCATTTTTTATCGTAACCTTGATAAATGTTTAGTTTACTGTGCGAATAAGCTGGCCCCCCCACGACGTTATTTATATCGTTTAATTTTATAAGCTAACATAGTCTGTAGAAACTCAAAATATTCTTATTTTTTTATTTTTTATTTTAGTGTAGAACTATAACGATTAAATACGAGAAAATAATTTTTATTTTTTTTACGCATATACCGGCGAAAAAAAAATATTATACAATTATTTGTCGTGCGAGTATACGGGTCAAATGGTTAACAGTAAACGTTTAAAAGGCAATGACCTAATTAAATATTTATTTAGGTTAAATATAAATAATATTGATTTAAAAAAAAAATAAGGAACTATTTTCCTTAAATTAAAATTGAATATTGTAAATTAATTTATGAAAAGCCAGACAATTTTTACATTATTCGCGATTTTTACGCATTTTGTCGTAATTTCACCTTTAAAAGCTTATGAAAAAAAAAAAAAAAAAAAAAAAAAAAAAAAAAAATGTATGCTATAAGCGTTTGCCCTTTTTTTTATTTTGCTTCAATAACAAAAACTTACGTTGACTCTTATTGTATAACAATTTTTCGAGTTGCTTACCGAGCCGAAAATGTTTTATTCATATATTAGTCGGAAAACAAAATGCAAAACGCGTTCACGCGATTTTTACTAGTTTCGTCAAAATTTTGAACTTCAAACGTTTATATATATATATATATAAAAAAAAAAACAAAAAAGAATCGCGACATTACGCTCGACTTATTATTATGACGAACACATGATAAAATAACTAAACATTTTTAAAGGTTTTTCTTAGGGGTTAGGTTAGGTTATTTCGGCTATTTTCTTGTAAAAATATAAATCATTTTTTATTATTATTATTATTGTATATTACAGAATTATATTATATTGTACGCGTTAGTGAGTTTCTGTTTAAAAATTCAACAATTATCAAAGTTTGCGAAGTTTTTTCATTCGTATTAAAAAAATGACGTTTGTATAATCATATTTAAGTGCGTAGGTACACGACGTCAGTATACTCAATTATGCGGTACCTATGCAGAATTCGTATTAAAATTTTTACACAGTGTTGCGGGTTTGGTTATGATTGTTATATTTTTATTTTATGAATTAATGACATTAAATTATCCGTTAGTAGATACACTGTAACACATAGGCAGGCCGGTATACTGAAATTATTTATTCATTAAAAAAATGAAAAAAAAAAAAATATATATACATAAATAACGTTAATTTTATTAATGAAAACCGTCTCGTCTCTACGAATAAACGTGCGTTAATTTGTTTTAGTACCTTAGCGAATCCATATTTTTTATTTGAATTCGGAGCAAACGGAAATGTATTCGGACAAATAAGTATAATCTCGAAACGTAATTATTCGTGTGGATTTTTTTTTTTTTTTTTTTTACGCTATTACGGTAATTTTATAATCGAGTACGGGAAAACATTCCTCCGGCGTTATTTCGGCAATAAAACTATATTCACGGCACTTTTTAGATTTTTTAACGTAGCGAAGCACGTAAAATGGTTTTACTATGACCGCTGCGTTTTATTTCACTTTTATTTTTCAGTCAGTGAACAACTTATCGACCAGAAATATAGTTCTTATCAAATATATTATAGGAACATCCTTTTGGAATTTCGAATTTAGTCGGTGCATTGGGAGGTAATTTTTTTAATTTTCACTGTGATCTCTCTCGTTATACGGAAAACTCGGGGAAGAACGAATATCGTCCGAAAAACGAGGATTACTGCGAATTTCGATTTTGTATTTTATTGTAATTCTCTAGAGAGTTTTCATCGGATACTTTATAGTACGACTTTCTAAAGGTGGTCAAATTTAAAAATATTGCTACGTAATTATGGGCCATTTGGAATTTTCGAGTTGAACGTAAAGTAGTGATATTTTTTGTTTTTATAATAAAAATGCGAATTTTGATGAGAATCGTATAAATCACTGTATTTGTTTAGCTTAAAATATTCTCGAAAATTTTAGTTTATAAAATAAGAAAAAAAATAACGTTTAATCGAACTTCACTCAGAACCGTTTTCCGTTTGCAATGATGTGTGCGATGAAATTAAATTTATTTTTTTTTTTTACTTTATTATTATAAATTATAAAAAAAAATTGTTTCATCAAGACAACGCACCGTGTCACAAGTAAAAAAAAAAAAAAAAAAATAATGGAAAAACTACATGAATTAAAGATCGAATTGCTTCCCGCATTCACTGTATTCTACAGATTTGGCTCCCAGCGACTACTGGCTATTCACAGATCTCGAAAAAATGCTCGGCCGGTAAGAAATTTCGCTCGAATGAAGAGGTTATGAAGATGAAACTGAGGCCTATTTTGAAGTAAAAGATAAATCAATCTACAAGAATGGTATTGAAATGTCAGAGCGGCGTTGGAATGATTGTGTGGCTCTCGATGGAGAGTATGTTGATGAAACCTTAAAGTCAATTTTTAATGAAAAACTAGTGTGTTTTATTTGTTAGGCCCGGGACTTTTCAGCCAATATGTTATGACCTAACTCGACGTAGGAATTATGTGTCGAATTCGAAATGTCAATACTAAACTCGAATCGTACGCTAAACAAAAAAAGAAAGTATTATTGACAATATTCCTAATACGCATCATCACGGTCGTTTATAAATTACAACTATTAGTTAATGTTTCGAACAGGCACTTATATAGTTTAAAATTTATATATAATATTATATATACCTACCGGGCACACGATGTAACGATTCCTCCGGGGTGAAGTCAAAATTTACGTACAGTTTCCGGGGAAAAAAAAATAATATCCCTACGACTTTAAAATTAAAACTGCAGCGTATCCCTGACGGTATATATTCGAAAGTCGAAAAGTTATACCGCTGCAGTTAAGCTGTTTTATTAAAATAGGATAGCGAATAAAATAAAGTGTTTCTACTCGTGAAAAATAATATATAAGTGTTATGGTTAAAAGTTTCTAGAACAAAACGGAAAAAAAAAAAAAAGGTAAAAGTTAAAATAATACTTCCGGATATATTGTCTGGTTCATTAAACAAATAAAATGAAAACAAAATAAAAAATAATCATCCGGTACAGTATACCGGATGAAAAAAAAAACCGAATTGACGGTGAGAATCGTTATCGATATTGCTTTTTTTTTTTTTCTTGTAAATTGTTCGTTAAAATTATTATATTCCATTAGACAGAATCGAAAATGACGTAATATTTTTTTATGATTTTTATAAAACGTGTACTACAGCGTGATCGGTTTAACCAAACTCGACTATTTTATTTTTTTTTTTTTTTTTTTTTAATTTATGTTATTTAGGAATTCTGGTTTAGTCCGTAAACCATCGTCCTTGTTGTGTTTTTTTTTTCTGCAAAATAATAATAATAAAAGTTTTTTTTAATTTTAAATCTTAACACATAAATCACGTAGACTTAAAATGATATCGGGGGATTTAAACTATATAAAGTACAGTTCGGTTAGGCAACAACAGTTGGTTGACTCTATTAACTGTTTCGTTTAATTAAATATAACGTATATGATTGGTTTTTTTTTAGCGTATTCGTAACGAATAGAATATTCCTTCTAAATAATATAGTTATAACGTGTGCGCTGTTTTATGTTTGTTTGTTTGTTGTCGTTGAATTAATTCTTTAATTGGTATTATTATAAGTTTTCGAAATATGATAAATCCGAGTAAAAATATTGCGTTCGTACACGTCGTAAATAAATAAACCGACCCGGCGGCGTTAAACACCACGCAGGTAGGTTACCGTGGTAATATTTGATTATCCATTACGATTAAAACGAAATTTATTACTCGGATAAACATCGCGGTGTTTATGCGTAGTCGCCTATATAGGTATACACACGTTAACGCACTTAATTAATGCCGGTAAAATTAGGTAGATATCGAAAGTTTTAACGTCTACACCAGCGGCAGAGTGTTTTTGTCGTCGTTTTAATGAAAACTGTTGTCCTGGCTGGGCGTGTTGTTTAAGTTCAGCACAAGCACGACGGGGCGGCGGGCAACGGCGTGTGTGGTGGTACACGTGTACACGCGCGCGTGGTTTTTGATAGCTTTCTAAGATTATCTCGTTTCAATACGCGCAGCGTAATTATACAGGCGGTGTAATGAATAGCAAATCCAACGTTCATTAATCTCATAGGTAGTTGTCTAATTCGGTATAGACGCGTTAACCGAAATCATTATATATATATATATATAGGCCACCACCTAGTGATGATGTGATAAAATCTCCGGGGAAAAAAAAACACTCAATATCCCAAAAGTACAGCTCGATATACATATAAAACTTAAAAAAAAAAAAACAAAGACAAAACTTGTACTGACAAAGCCGCGTCTTGTAAAAAGAAACGCAAACCGTGAGTTGGACACTGTTGTAGGCGGGAATTTGGAACAGTACGATTTAGACCGGAATCACCGTTAGCAATTCTATTCGCATTAAAACCAAACCGAATAAAAAAAAAATAAAAAAAATCTCTAAAACCTAAAATCCCTTTGAATAGTTCGAAATTGGCCGGGTTGTTTTGAACGTTTGTCAGTAAAGGGGGCATTAACATTAACATTGTGTAAACATATCGTGTATTCAAAATTCCATTTAACCGAGTAACGACCAAATGAAAAAAAAAAAAAAAATCATATCATTATTGCCGTACATTTTCCCATTGTTGCTACGATTTTTTTTTCTTCGAATTAGCACTTGTTAATACTACACTTGAAAATCGAAGCAGGATGTCTGGTAGAAATATTGTTTACGGACGGAAGATACACACGTCATAGTAATAGATACCAATACCATTATTCGCTTTGTTCAGAATTTAAAATGCAATTTTTCGCATATTCACAACCGTATGGCGTTTATATGATTATATTGGCGGTGCGCATTGACATTGTGATGTTTTCGAAAAATAAGTATATACCTCCTAATAATCAGATTCAAAAACTATTTGCGTAGATAAACTGATGGCACAAACGAGACATTTCGTGCACGAGAATTCGGGAATTTCGCACTCGTATTTAGCATTTTAATTTTAGCCCGCCGCGTTCGCGAGGTCAACGTTTAGTGGGTAAAAAATGTGTAAAATATTTACACATTTATACCGCGAACCCGCGAAGGCGTCTCATATACGGTAATCCGTCTTGTACACCACAAACTATCTACTTTTCACTGCATTTAGTACCGTGGATACTATCGCTCAATCATTCTGTATAACTTTATAAACTCGCGGAAATAATCGTAGTGCGATAGGTGCGTATAGTAGTAGTTCTAAAAACACATTTGTCTTCCATCGACCGTAGAGAGGTCAATTTTCACGCGGCCCTTCATCGGTTTTTTTTTTTTTTAGAATAGAAATAAATAAGTTATGAATAAAAAAAAAAAAAAAAAATTGATAGTAAAATTACATAAATTATACTATTAACTAGCTAAAACTTTTCGGATTTCGATTTTCGAGGAACGCTGAATGGTATGAAATTTTCGACGATTAAACCGATGGTTTTGTTAAACTGATCGGGTAGGTTTGTATAACTAATACTATCAGTTTATCGATTACAAAATATACGAAGAACAGTAACATAAATTATGTATATTTTTTTGTTACTCTTGTCTACAAAGCAATAACACAGACGTTAAATCAATTTGTACCGAATTCGCGAACGTTTCAATCGTGTCGCGCAAACCGTTTCGTCTTTTTTTTTTTTTTTTTTGTTGAAATATTATTATTTTATATTACGTTCAGTACCCCGCACGCACTTGCACACCTGTTTCGCGAGGAAAACGGAATATTTTTTCGCAGTCGTACTTAGCGTCTTTTCGGAATAGATTTAATACAAATTATATATATATATATATATATATAAAAAAAACCCTTCATCTCCGAACAGATTTCCTAACACGTTTGTCAACGGCGAACTCGAAAAAGATATTATTTAATATTTGTCTACGCGAACACCCGCGACAATCCGCGACCGACAAATCCGTAATGTATACAGTACCGTATTAATCTTTACGTCCATTACGCAAACGTAACGTTCACAGTGATTTTAAATATTATTTAAACGTTTTTTTTTTTTATTCTGAGGTTTACGCCGGGCAAGCTGTTCTTGAAAATATCCGTAAACGGTTTGGCGGCCGCGGTTGAACTCAAAAATAGTCAGTACGGCTATACGGCTTTGAAGCGGACACAAATAAAATAACCTCTGCGGCGTTTTTTTTCTTGGGCTTTTTTTTTCCCCTCGACTCGTATATAACATATATTTACGCCACTCATTTTAAAAATGTTTCTCACTACGCTCCGAGTAGTGCGTTCATAGTGGTAAATAATAGGTATTTAATGGCGGGTTGTGGGGGTGAAGGTATATATACAGTAAATCTCATCGGAGCAAATCAATATATTATTATCTAAATGTGTTTCAACAGTAATCTGTATTACGAAATCCAATTTAACGGCATTAATTTTAAATGCATTTCAAATTAAAACGAATTAAATGTATTTTTTTTTTTAATTTCACGAGTTTTACATGGTTTTTGGACGTTTCGAGATAATTATTATTATTATTATTTTTTTTTAGTTAATTTAATTCGTATTATTTAATGCAGATTGTTAAAATGTGTATATTATACAATGAGTTTTTCACAACATTACTCTTACCTAATTCTAAATAATTACCTATCCGGGAATGTTCAATGTTCTGACGTGTCGTAATATTATTATTTCAACGATGACACGATGTACTTTTCGGTTTTCAGCTATATTCCTATTTGCATTTACCATTTTTTTTTTTTATCATTTTTCAAATTACAAATGTTCAGCAGTGTTACCATCCGTCGTTTGTAATATTTCAATCGAGGCCGGTCCAATCGGCTGACGAATTGGCTATGATTGGATTTTGTTTGGCATTAGTAAATTCAAATAATTTACAAGAATGACGATATATTCGGTCAGAAGTAGGAGAGTAAGAGCCATAAATCGTTTTTGTAGGTAATTTATTTGCAGTTTCTTTACTATGGTGATATGATTCGTGAAAAGACCGGCCGTTCTACCCAATGAGTCTGTTACGTTATTTTTTTTTACAATTTAATTATCAACCGTTATCAATTGTTCCAACTTCCTTTTCCAACCACGGGACATCCATTCGCCCATTGAAATGTTTGTGAATCACGTGATTAGTATGTACCGATGTTTCCCAAAGGGTGTGAAAACTTGAATTTTTTATTTTAACAAGCTTATTTATGTAAAAAAAAAAAAAAAAACAATAGTGTACGCGTTAAACTAAATATGTAAATTTTAAATTCTAAATCTAAATAAGTACAATTTTAGTGTGAATCGTGTACTTGACGCTGGTTGCACGATAGTTCAATTCGAGTAGAAATTGTCGATAAACATACTCGCATTATTTGTTCGACTAATAGAAGTCGTTCAAAGTCGTTTCTCGTTTTTAATATTTGTTAAGTACGGAAAAACCAAGTTCGCAACGGTATATTGTAGGAGATGGTAACAACGTATTCTTTTTTTTTTTTTGCTTTTTCTGTAATTATCGGACACTCGGTTTAATTAAATTCCAAAAATTTGACGATTGTAAGTTCGTTAAATTTGAATTTCGATAAACGATCGGACCGAAGTTCCAAAAGTTGTTCTTGTTCAATTTAATATTAAATGAGATGCGGCATCTGATGTTACTGTAAAATTATTGCGTACCTAATCGTATTTGTCAACAGGCAATTAAAGAAAATATTTTTATTATTATTTTTTGATTCTTTTTCTTTTGAAATTATGAGGTGGTTAATAATCAAAGCGAACGTTACTTCTCTATGTGGACCAATATATGCTGTTACCAGGAACATTTGTAGTTGTTTCTTTTCCAATATTTATTCAGAGTGTGCCGCGATGGAAAAAAGTTTGGGAACCGCTGGTATATGCTTTTGTCGAGCCGTTTAAGAAAACCCGAATAGATTTTCAATTATCAAACATAATATCTAGAGGATGGTATTGCATGACGGGCAACGTGGATAGAATGTTTTCTATCAGTTGTTTCTGTCCAAATACGAGTATTCGATACATTTACAAGACTGTCGATTATATTATCAGTTTTACCGAATAAGTACTTACTGTATTATTATCATAAAAAATTTTTCCTTATCCCTTTTAATACGTACATTCGTTGCTCGTGGTTTTGAAATTAATTTTGAAATTTCGATATTTTACGTGGTAAAAAAAAAAAAAAAAAAAAATTACATACATAAATGTTCCCTGCAACATGACCCGCACTGCGGTTAACAATGCTATTATTACCCACAGAGGTTTTTTTTTTAACCAACACGAAAAAACGCACACTAATCACTCATCCTGTATATACTTGCACAATGCAGTCTATGACATTTTGGTGTGTGTAATTAACACGTGTCCGTTTGAACGGATACACAGTAGCGAGAGTATAAACGCACAAGTGGGAAACGCTCGAGGGATGAAATATGTTATGAAACAAAAAAATAAAAAAAAAACAAAAAAAAAACGCTGACTAACGTAACGGTCGATGATAAATGCAAATTAAATAAAAAAAAAAAAATCGTATTAATATTATAAGTTGGGTAGGTAAGTTTAAAGGTTTGAATTGTTCCGTTGTTTTTTGTTTTAAATTTATGAGTTATTTATTCCAAATTTATATTAATAAAAAAAAAATACGAACAAATACCAGAAACAATATAACACAAATGTGTAAATAAATGTAAAAAAAATAAAAAAATTGGCGGTTCTTTAAGTGTTCTTCTATCAGAAATGTACACGCGAGATTACGAGACTAGTAATATTATAAATTACGTGGTTCGTAATTCGCATATTAGAGTTTTTTTTTTTTAGATTTGTTGATGATACACTAATTTCGTGCCGACGATCAGCTGGGCAAGCTGAGAATATAGTAAAAGTTTAGAAAACATTATTTGAGCAAATATAATTTTCACATTAGACACAAATGAATAATTCCTTAAATTGCCTAGGTCCAGCAATCTCAATAACAGTAAACGTTATTGTCAATAGTAAATTTCAATATGAACGCTTTATTTCCACACGATCCGATTGTCCATATTCTCGAAAAGTTTCATTTTTGAATTATATATTTTTTTTTTTAGAATCGAGCGTATTCCGTTTGGTAAAAATAATTATAAGCATAAACTCAACATTATCTACGATATTACCGGCAATAATACATTTAAAAAAAATCATTAATACATTTAAAAAAATCCACGATCGTGTAAAAGTAAAAATATTCCAGATCCTTACAAATAATATTGTTGAATTTTGCAGCGTGAAAATATTGTAATAAAATATATCTAAAAAAAAATTCGCGAAAATTCTAAACAATAACAGTAGTAACGCTAGAGAGTCGCGTTCAGAACTAATATTAATTTAATGAAACGTATAAACGTAAAGTGCCAAGGGCTTCGCGATAAGTATTTTTTATTTATTTTTTTTTTTGTATTAAAATAAATATTTATTTATTTTAACAAAAAAAAAAAAAAAAAAACTATTATACTACTGGCGTAAAAAAAAAAAATAAAACCATTTACCCACGCAAAATTATTGATTATTAAAAGAAAAATATAAATGTGTTTGTATCGAGTAATAACTTATAAAAGAAAATTAATATATAGAGTTTTATTTAAAAAAAAAAAAAAGAAAGTTATTTTAATAGAGCTTATGAATAAATAATAAACGAAATTCGTCGAGAACCTACCGATAATTATTTTATCATTGAATACGTTGAATATATTATTTTATTCTGTATCTTTTTGACCGGAAATAATACAATATTAACGTGTCGATTTAATATATTTTCCATTAAAAAACGTAGGTACAGAATAAGAAATTGCAATTTTTTTGCGAGCGAAATATCGTTTTTTTTTTTATGTTAAAAAATTATAGTTAAAATTAAATAATAATAAAAAAAAAAAACAAAAATACTCAAAAAAAAAATTTTTTATATATATAATAGTAAAATAAAAATTACGAAGAAAAAAAAACCTAACCTGACAATTTATTATAAATTGTGTCTATTTTAATTTGAAAATGATTTCAAAATCATTATCAGGTTATAGGACAACAGAGGCGAAATTTGTAAAAAAAAAAAAAATAAATAAATAAATAAACAATTTTCATGCATGTATTTTATCGTAACACGTGGATGGTTCACATATAGTTTTCTCGGTAAATAAAGTTTGAATTTTTATATTAAAAATTCGATTTAAATTTTTGTATAATTTGAAGTTTTTTTTTTTTTTTTTTGTTGACATTTTCAAATAACATTTGACCATTTTTCTTTTTTTTTTAAAAATTCATTTGTTCACTTGTTAAGTTATCATTGTCTTGTGATTTATTGGAGCGTTAAACGATGTAAACGTTTATCGATTTCCGTCATTTCAATAAAAATCGGTTAGATTCTGGCCCGGATTCAGGGGCAGGGGGCAACGGACCAGGGATTCCGAAGATTGTAATATTTTGGGCTCATAGTCCGCATGTAAAAAAATTTAAATTTAAATCTTACTATATATTGGTATGCCTAATAAAAATTGTTCAGCTGAAAGAGATTTCTCTAAATAATCACGTAAAAAATACCAAGTACAAAACAAGCGGTTCACAGGGACATTGAACTGAATCTAATGGCTTTGCGTTCTGAAAATGATATTTTGAACGTAATGAATACTAAAGAAATCATTAAAGAGTTTGATTGTATTAAAAATCAAGAAAAAAAAAATATTATTTGTACATTGTTTGTATTTAAAACAAGTACCAATTTAAATACAATATTTTTTTTTTTTATATATATAAACGAAATATATTTGTTTGCTGGTCACAAATGATTTTTTGATTATATTTCTTGTCGTTTAAATTGTCGGGCCCGAAATAATCTTAATCCGGGGACTTGGTTGGAATATTATGTCAACCCAACCTATCCTACGGGGTGGTAGGGTTTATATTTTATTTTCCCAATGCTTATAATTATAATAAGCGTGGAAAACGAAGTTTTCGAAGTTTCGTTACGAGTTTGCCAAAGGTAATTAAATATTGTATTCGGCGATTTTGTAACGTGCGTTATTTTTATCGTGTTCAGTACTAAATTTTAAAACCGTTACACGTGTGCAGTTATACAAATCAAGACTACAGGAAATCGACCACGCCGGACACGCGCGAAATTCCCAAAAATAAAATATCGAACATTTACCGGAGCACGCGTATTATTATTTATTTTACGTTTTACATTTTTTTAAAAAAAATTTTTTTTACGGTTTCGCGCGATAAAAATTACTGCGTTTCGGCAGAACAGCACGCTTAATAATAATACGCGTAGCGGGAACGAAATTAATAACGTTTACCGGATTTAAGCGGCTAAGCACGTTAAATTACTATTTTCCTTTTCATTTACACTTAAAGAAATATATTTATGTTTTATCTACAGTTTAGTAAATTGCCGTTAAGTGTATTATTAGTATTTACTGCAGTGGCGGCAGTACGAATATAAGCTACAGTAGCCGTCTCAATGATTAACACTCGGGACCCTCGGAGCGAATTATATTTTTCGTAAGCGCAGTTTAGCGAGCAACCTTTTTTTTTTTTTTTTTTTTGTTAAATTATTATTGTTCTCTTATTGCCGAAAAAAAACGAAAAAGACGGAAAAAAAAAAAACAAAAATAATAATAAAAACAGAAAGGATTACGAAAAAATATACTGCGCAAAACATCCGGCCGCCGCGGGTTTACCTATTAAATGTTCAGTTACAAACACACACGGGAGCCGCAAAAGAGGGACGGGAGTAAAAAATAAACCCGGAGCATATTAACCTGGACTGTGTACAGTATTAAAATAAACGTAAATAAATAATTATGAAAAACATCCGAGAAGAGTTTTACGAAATATTTTCGTATTTCTCGCGTATGGAAATAAAATACCCGAGACCGTATAATTCGTTTTTCGTAAAACGATCGAGTATTCACGTACAAAGAAAACAAACGTAAAACATTTCTCGATTTTTTTTTTTTTTTTAGTTATCCTAATCTAACCACCATGTATAAATTAAAACAGCGAAAAAAAAACCTTTAATGTTACCTTTTGTCGTTCACCTTTAATATTTAAAACCGTGTCTTACGTGTTGTATAATATTCACAAAAGAATCGTAAATAATCAATGTGCATAATCAATCACTACAGAAAGAAACAAAAAAAAAAAACGATTAAAATTAAAAAAAAGTGATAAGAATAATGTCTTTGTCATCAATAAAAGAAAACCGTCTTCTCGGTTAAAATCGTCGACTACTAACGTTAATATGGAACTCATCGAAGCACTTTAAAAAGAACAATGTGTCAGCAAAATAAACTCGAAAAATGTAACGCTTTTAAAGTGAAAATCAATCTTACAAAATTAAATGGTAAAAAAAAAAAGTAATAATAGTGATAACAAGAAGAAAATATGGCAACATAAATTACTGTTCATTAAATAATATAAATAGGTAAACATTAATTTTTTTTTTTTTTTTGTTTTTAATTTTCTTGTATTGTAACTGTTCGATACTCTGTATGAAATATTTTAACTGGTGACATTTTCGTTGGATTTGCGGGCGTATTCAAATCGTTTTTCATTTGAGCACAACGGTTTGGAAACTAAATGTACATACGATTTATTAAAATATGTCATTTTGTATTTGTATCGCTATAAATTTTTATCATAAATATTCAACGAAAAAATATATCGGTTGGCATCAGTGTTGTTTCGATAGTGAGGTCACGAGCATACGTCTAGCGCGAGATTTCATTGATTATCATTGTGTTGAATAATCGTTCATTTAAAAATTATTTACCTAACTGCACGCAACACATAGGCTAAAATGTCCTGGGCCTAACAAATAAAACACACTATTTTTTCATTAAAAATTGACTTTATTCGTCAACACAATCTCCGTCGAGTGCAACGCAATCGTTCCAACGCCGCTCTTACATTTCAATACCGTTCTTGTAGAATGATTTATAAAATAGGCCCAGGTTTCACTGATGACCTCTTCGTTCAAGCGGAGAATTTCTTACCGGCGAGCATTTTTTCGAGATCTGCGAATAGCCGGTGGTGGTCGCTGGGAGCCGAATCCGGAGAATACGGTGCACGCGGAAGCAATTCGATTTTTAATTCATTAAGTTTTGCCATTGTTTGGAATCATCAACACGTTGTTGTTTTTGCCCCAACAGTGAGCAAACGCGGTGCCCACTTTGAACAGAGCTTTCTCGTGGACAAATGATCACGCAATATAAAGCCAACACGGTTCTTTTGATATCTTCACGATGTCAGCTAACTTGTCATGCAACTTCACTTTGTGATCATTCAAAACGATTTTGTGGATTTTTTCAATGTTTTCTGGTGTTACCCGACTCATTTGTACGTCCACTGTGTTCCGCATTATCAGTGTCTCTACGACCACTTTTGAAGTCAGCATACCAACGTTTTATTTTTGTTTCTGATGGAGCGGAGTCCCCGTATCACTTTTCAAGCCATTTGTTCGCTTGAACGGTAATTTTTCCCATCAAGAAGCAATGTAAAATTAAAACATGAAATTGTTTTTGATCCATTGTTTTGAGAATAACAAAAGTAGCGTCACTTATAGTACAATAACTCACACATTAATGAACAGATTGTCATGAAATCTTAACAGTTGTCTTTCGCAGCTTAGTACCGACTAGAAATGAGGTGAATTCCGAAACACTAGCGGCATCTATGTGTTAGGCCCGAGACTTTTCAGCCTATATAATGTTATTATAGGCTCGTTTGTGTTTTGTTTTTTTTTACTCGATATTTCATAAGATCATTCTGCGAATAAACACGGATATGGCGTGGAAAGTCCGAGTTAATTGATTTCAACTTATAATTTTTTTTTTAAGTAAAGTAAATTATATTCTTCACAGTATATGGGGGGGGGGGCATTGCATATAATATTCCACGTGATAGGAAAATTGAAAATTTACTCGTATTCGTAAAAAGGGGTACGAGTCGTATTCGTCGATAGTAAAAACGGTAAATAAGTAGCGCGTACTACGGCAGTACATTGTCATTGTAACACACTATTTTTACCGTGCAGTTATATGGCAGTAGCCGATTTTTTTAAACGTGTGTTCATGTGATCCGAGAGTTTTCCGCATAAAATTGGCTGGTCCGTATAATTGTTATGCTCGAAACGATCAATAACCGATTGACAAAAAAAAAAAAAAAAAAAAAATAGCACTATTTAAAAATATTGATTTCGGATAGATGTAGAAATAATCTGAAGTACTAAAACCCGAACAATTCCTACAAGACAATATATTTAACAGCCCGTATGTAACACCGATAACCGATTGTTCGGTTTTCCTTTGGCGAAACGTATTTTTATATATATTTATTTATTTATTTATTATTTGTTATCGTATATGTTGACATTTGTACCATTTGTTCCGAAATCGGACGAGAAAATATTCGCTAACCCGTCAGTGTATACGTAACTGATAAAAATACATAACGAACAAACAATTATTTGAGTGCTCGTGTGAATTATAATAATACACATGGACGCAAACAGTGCAATGTCAAAATTTTTTTCTAAACTTTTGATTGATATCAACTTAAGAGAATGTGCCCAAGAATGCATATAATACAAAATACGCGTGATTTTTTTTTTACTTTCACGTGTAGTTTCCGAATTCGAACTTTAAACGATTATGAAAATGAACATATGTGACGTTGCGATCAAATTTTCCAACAGTAAAATGAACAACGAAAAAAAAATACCTCAACAATATTCTAAATCACAGCCGTGCGCATAGCTCAAAAAAAAAAAATTTAAAAAAAATACTGACATGAGTATTCGACGAAAATGTCAAATCTCTACGGGTATTAAAACCAACAAACTACCGAAATAGTTACGACAAATAGATTTTGCCACAAACCGGAGTGTTATTTTTTTACCGGTTTGGAAAAATCAAAGGGGAATCCACTGCAAGTGCATGCGGCCAGGATACGAAATTCGCTCCTGTTGAATTTTCGATCCTCGGAGCGAGCGATTCCGGTGGTCGGAAACTCGCAGTGCCGCAGGAGGGGCGGGAGAGTGAACGAAAACCACTCAGAATCGAGAAGAAGAAGAAGAAGAAGAAGAAAAAAAAAACAACAACGAAACGTATTGATAATAAAAATCCAAATACGCGTTTAATGTTTTCGTTGTTCGGTGAACCGCCGTTAGGCACCCGCGTGTCGGACATAAACGGATGCCTCCTCCTGTTTTACAACGGCCGCACATATAAAAGGTGTATGTAAGAATAACGGTTATGTGTGTAAGGCGTAGCCCCCGGGCAGTAGTAATTTATCGTTTTCGTGCGGAAAGAGAATTTGTAGGCTTTATATTATAGGATATCTCTGATAATGGGCCAAAGAAAGAAGGTTTAAATATTAATGCGGCGGCGGTTTCCGCCTATTGTCTCAGAGGCGTCGAAATTTGGAAAAGTTTCGCACGATGATTTATGAGTTATCCCCTGTCAACGACGCGCAGAGCCTTTTGTAATAAACGAGATGGAAGAGATTCCGCGGAGAAGGCCAATG
Source organism: Tuberolachnus salignus (assembly GCA_956483605.1). Lineage (NCBI taxonomy): Eukaryota > Metazoa > Arthropoda > Insecta > Hemiptera > Aphididae > Tuberolachnus > Tuberolachnus salignus. Next base: position 44,957,687 of record OY101430.1, read on the forward strand.
GTCATTCCTATTATTTTTTTTATTTTTATTTTCGCTATCTTTTTTGCCGATCAAGATCGATATACGACGTATGTGTAACGGGAGCGCTTTCAATAAACACCCGGACAAAAATGATTACAGAAAAACTTTTAACGTTATCGGTTATGTTTTTTATACCGAAATTTACTAGTAGATAACGACCATTATTTCAGTGTGTAATAAAAACCGTTGTATCCAATCAGGGCATTGACAGTAGAGGATAATTTTTTGGGAACATCGATGCATCGAAATTTTAAACATTGATAGGTGTCGATAAATTGGATTTTTGAGGAAAACATCGATGTTTTTTCGATGTACAGAACATAAAACATTTTAAGAGCACGAACAAGCAGGGGAAAAAAAAATTATCCGATGATGACAGGCATCGCCCATTTTTATAAGCCTGTGGGGTCGAGTTTCCGAACCTTTTTATTTTTGAAAACATATTAGATGAATCACCGAATTACCAAATAAAAATAAAAACAATTTTATTCAAAGCATAGGTATGTCAAATTTTATTAAATTTGAATGCAAGTAATTCATAAAAAAAAATGTCATACACTGAATACTTTATTACCATAGTGAATCATTCCTTAAATGATTAGAATAATAGAAGTTTGTTTAAATGCTTAGATGTTTACCGATTTTTTTGTTTATTTAAAGTCGACCCCGCTTGATAAAATAAACGTGCACTAAGGAGAGACGATAAGAATCGCGATAGAAACTGCGCAAGCAAATCACTTTCTGTCCATTTCCGGCTCGAACAGTATGAATATATAAATTTATAAAATTGTTATATAAATTATGTAAAAAAATACTAATACAAAAATTTTAAAACATCGAAATAAAACCTCGATGTTTTCTTCGATATATCGAAGACTAAACATCGATGGTTTTTGCCCATCCCTAATTTGATAGTGTACGTTCAAAGTCGGTCGTTTTTTTTTATGAAATCGCGATTACACGACGGGTATTAATAATACGGATCAACGCGCGTGTATTAAATTTCGTTTCAAAATTGGTAAAAATGCTACGGAAACGTTTGGATCGATTTAATTAACTGATTTGTTGACGTCTCACTAAGCCGTCGGTATAACTGGTTCAAACGGTTTTAAAAAACGTCGAATATCCATTGATGATGACCAACGTCCTGGGCGCCCATCGACATCAAAAACAAACGATACCATTACTTTTGTTCAAAATAAAATTGTAAATGACCGACGATTAACCGTCGGAGAAGTAACCGGTGAAGTTAGCATATCAATCGGTACTTGTCGTGCAATTCTATCAGATAAAAATATTGGGTTATGAAATAATGGGTCCGCGAAATAAGTACCAAAATTGTTAACAATGGACTGAATGGAACATCGCATTAAAGTGCGTTTGGAACTAAAAAAACGGGTTTCAAATGACCCAAGTTTTATAAAATCAATTATTACGGAAGATAAAACATGGGTAATATGTATATTATGATCATGAAACCAAAATTCAATCATCGCAATGATGAAAACATCAAAGCAATGCTCATTGTTTTTTTTTTTTTCGATTTTTTTCGTTTAGTCCATTATGAGTTTGTACCTACATGCCAGACAGTAAATCGAGTTTTCTATAAACATGTACTGGAAAAATTAAGAGAAAGAGAGAGAGAGAGAGAGAGAGAGAGATTTGTATTGTATACGTATTTTTTGTTAACGTGATCGTGATCGAAATTTCTATCGTTAAAAAAACTAGAAAAAAATAATATTATCCGATTGAAATTCATTACCGGTCGTCTAAGAAAAATGGTATGTAAAAGCAAAAAAAATAAACCAAAGTATTCGGCTAGATGGAATTGCGAAATATATCCGGGGTAGGGGCGGAGGAATAAACGCAAAGCTGCGGGTTCGGAAGAATCTCGGACGGCGGTGATGGGGCGCAGGAACGATTCGGTTGGATCGGCAAAAGTCCTACTCGGCTACCTTCGAAAGCTAGAAGAAAAAAAAAAAATAAAAAAAAAAAAACAAACCCACTCGTACCCGTTTTGCGTAAAAACGTATTACGCGAATAGGCTCGAAAGAGTAACGCGTTAATACAAAAAAATGTAATAATAATCAAATTTACACGGTTTGAAAATGTGACATTTGTAAAATAGATACGAACGAAAAAAAAAAAAAAAAAAAAACCTCTCAACTTATATATTCAGCGTTCGTATATAAGTAAGTTAAATCTAATACGTGTGTTGGATGTAATATTATAGCCGTATATACTTACGAGTTACACGAATCGTATTATATAAATACAATTATCTCCGTGTTATAATAACGTTTCGGGCGGCATGCGCCTGTTTTATTAAAACGAAAATATTACACTCGTAAAAAAGTTCTAACGGTTTCGGTTGTTTTAGTTGCGCTCGGGCCCGTGCGTTCGGATTGTTGGCGCCGCCGGGCACAAGATTTACGCCCCCCCCCCCGCGAGATTATCGATATTACGATTATTTCGTCCGCGATCGAGATTCTTTATCGTTTTCTGCACATTCGTTGTTTTCGACATGTATATGTCTTATGGCTGGGGGTCATTCTGTTAATTTGTCCGACACCGAGAGTGTTACCATGTTAACAAGCTCATAATCGTCATTCCGATAACCGAACCGCCGCGAAATGTCTGTGTTGACGAATTTCCCGTCGCTGGTAACGAATTCAATTTTCGTTTTATCCAAAACAAATTCGGTGTTTCCTGCGCTGTTTCCGATCGCCTTTGGTTCGAGAAAGATATGAAGCACGTTCCCCGGAAAGCCGTAGATTTTTTGCTCGAAAAATACCCAGACTAAGATTCTCATAATATGAGCGTGTGCAATACTTGTTATAAAACCTCTACTTCGCGCAATTCAACTTGTATCGACGCCGTATTTTATCGACACCTATCGAGAAGCTTGAAACTCGTGAGTACGTTTCATATTTCAGTACACACCGTCCTTTATTATCCATCACTAAAAGTATTGTAAATGACGATTCTGTAGTTTAAATTAAAAATTTAAATAAAAATTTAAAAAAATGTATACTCAATAAAAATAATTGCTGTGATTGAAAAATAAATAAATAATTCCTGTCTTTGAAACTTGTTTATTTTTTACACGTGTTGAAAAAGTTACCTACAGTTTAATCCTCGTCTCCTCGTATCTAATACCAAATTGACATCGGCATACTTATGTCAACTATATTCAGTAGAAACAAGACATATACATGTACCGATGTATCTGTATGTAGTGTAGATACTCTTAGTTTTTTTTTTTATTTGTATTTCAAGCCATACGTACAACGTATAACGGGTGTTGGCAATATGTATTTCGAACGTGGCGGGCAAAATGGTACCCGGGGCATGTCAGACGCGCGATCGATGACATTTTTCGGTAGCCGACCGATAATCGACTGGTGGTCCCGGCGACTCGGTTATGCCCGCCGTCAGTGTGTACGTCGAGATTTCTGTTTGCGGGCGACGTGCGTTTTGAGTAGTAATAAAAACTGATTGTAAAGCCGCCAGAAGAAGAATCGGGAGAAATTTGAACTATTATTTTCGCATTTAATGCGTAAAAAAAAAAAAAGCGAGGGGGGGGGTGGGTTGATTATTACATTTTTATAATGCTCGTGTGAACTATCACGAAACACTGAATACTGCCGAACAGATTTAATAAAAAGACTGACGGAGAAAATACCGTTGCCTGGGCATTATGACGCGGGCGACAGTCGCGCAGCACTTTTTTTTTTTTTTTTTTAGTTGTCGAAATAATGTACGAGTATAAACATCTTAAGAATACAAAGACGAAAATTCAGGTACCCAAAATCCAAAAATTATACTTCAGACATCACGTATTTGATAACTGGATTTAACGATACTTGGAAGGGTTTTCGTTTAACACTAAAGACAATAATAACGAAGATCTCATAGAATCGCATATTAAACTATGCGACAAAACAGAATGCAATTCTGTAACGGTTATATATATTTGTGCAATGAAATTTAGATTGTATGATCGTTATATTCGAGAAAAAAATGATAGCTGGGGCCGTGAACATTCTGCCGTTTATTAATGATAACACGTTACAAGATACTTTACCAAACGTACGAGTAGCTTTAAGAATTATGACGACAATTCCAGTAACCGCTGCAAGCCGGGAGAGAAGTTTAGTAAGTTAATGTTAATAAAAAACTTACTTAAGATCAACACTGACAGAAGACCGTCTCAACAATTCGGTATTGAACACGATATAGTAACTAAATTGAAACTCAACGAAGCAATAATACATTTTTTCTGATTTGAAATCAAGAATAAAAATGTTTTTTTTTTTTTTTTTAATAATAACAGTGTGTAATAATAATATATTCGTTGACAACTTTGTAAAGCAATACAAATGTTTACTGCTGAAATAGAATTAGCTAACTTAATAGACATTTACATAAAATATACTTGTGTATTTGTGTCCGAATTATCGCATCCTACGCTTTAAACACACGAGTAGTTTTAGACAAAACGTTTATGAATAAAAGTCGGTATTCAGTATACAAAGAATATTTTTAAGGACGCTTTTTAAAAATTTGTCCGGTAAAATAAACTCCGATATCGGTTATCGTTGTTATCGTTTTATGTGGGGTAGAATCGGTTGTCCAGTTGCTTAAATTCGCATATATCTAAAATACAAATTAAAAAAAAAAAAAAAAAAATTCTTATACAATAAAACGCGTTTGTTTGTTTTTATGTTTCTATCGTTGCAATTTTAAAATTAATTTCGCTTAAATATTTTCGCGGCCCCGGGCACGTGGCCCTCTCCGGATACGACTCCGGCGGTTGTAGTCCATTTTAACACGGTATTTAAATATCGAAAATAACCGGTGTAAAAAATAGACATTTTTTTAATTTTCTCTTAAAACAACCCCACATTCGAGACGAGGGAAAAAACAAATGTTTACGCGACAACGATAGAGGTACCTACCGGCGGTTCCCAGAGTTTTTCAGCCACAGGGTATTTTTTTTTTCAAGCAATAGTCAAGCTCGTGTTTCTTCAACCTAACCTTACCCCAGGAAATATTTGATGTATAATAGATTTTTCAATATTTAAAGTATACACGAACGCGTAATGTCGTTTTGGAACAGACAGTAAACCGTAAAGGTCAGAAAGTAATCCGAACAAGGTGTGTCCACCTAAACAAAAGGTTACAATTAAAATGTTAAAGTTACAGTCGGGTTGTTTAATCTACGTAGGTATATATATATATATATGCACGAACACGAATACCGCGTGTGTTAAATAAATCTTAAGAAAAAAAGAGGTGTAAAGAAACACCGAACGCTATAAACGTCCGCAGGTGCGAAACACATAAATTTGTCTAGAAGAAAATAATACGGAATAACTATACCCGCCGCTGATTCGAATCAACCGAATGGTTTCCCGTAGATTATACGATGTAATAATAATAGTAATAAAAAACGTGTAATTTAAATATCTTTAAGACGAGTTCTTTTTATCGCGATTGTCATTGTTGTATTATTATTAATGCGAACTCCCTATCTAAAATAATTGACCAGAAAAGTGCTAAAAAATCGTGTAAAATAATAATTACACCGTTAAGATACCGATCGCAAGCAGCTACGGTTAATACTCGTATATTTCGAACTATGCGATTCTCTAGCCGCCTCCCCAGTTTAAGCGAATTCTACACAAGTTTTCAATTGTTTAAAATCAAATTTTCATACACGCCGACTTGTTTTTTTAATTTTTTTTTTTAACAATTAACGCTTTTTACATGACGCGAAAATGTACACAAATCCACACCTACCCACCCCTCACCAATCATCAATAATCCCGAATAATATAATAAAATAACTTTTGTCTAGGGGAAAACATTACGGAATAACTAGGCCCGCGCTGCCGACCCGCTGATTCGAATCGACCGAATGGTTTTTGTAGATTGTATTTATTTTTTATTTTTTTTTCGTTTCAGGCATCATATATTTAAAATTAAAATTAAACTAAAATTTAAATTAAATTTATAAAATAATATCAAATAAGTAAAATATGAATAATAATAACAACACTCTAATGTAATGGTAACAAGTATTGCATATGTACATTGCATATTAATTATATTTTTTCTTTTGTCCAGTATACGGCTGTATTTACCGCCAAGAATGTTGCTTATCATAAGATCCTCTTGTGTACATGGGCTTGGCCCTCGTGGGCAGACAAGTAGGCGTGACGTTGTCTGCTCTTGTCCACGTATGCAAGTTAGGTTAAGTATGGAGGTACAAGGAAAAAACCTCTACGGTGGTGTACCCCAGGCAACGTTTTATAACGGCTAATTTTTCCAAATCCAGGCGCATACGATCTCTACAAAACTAGATACAAAACCGCCCTTTTCAGGGCCAGCACTGACACGATCGCCTCACGTAACATTGAGGGCATAAATTCAAATAAGGAACAACTGCTTGCTGACTTATGTAGATTGTATGATATATATATATATATATATATACTATAGGCAATTATACGCGAGTAGGCAATTATTATGATGTTTTATTAATAATTTATGTGAAAACGGGTGTGTTGTGGCTTAAAAAAAAAAAAAAAAAAAAAAAAAAAAATGAAGTACTTTCCTAAAATAATTGACCAGAAAAGCGCTAAAAACCCGTAAAAATTAATAATCGTTTTAAGAGACCTCTCATTAATTTTACCCATTGCAAGCAGCTATAGTTAATATTCGTATATTTTGAATCGTGTCACTTTATATACCTACCCGCCTAGTTTAGGTCGATTCTACACAATTTTCCAATTGTTTAAAATATTTTTTTTTTATATATATACACCGACTTGTTTAATGAACAAGGGTCGGTATTAACAATATTTTCGTAAGTAAGAGGTTGAAAAATAATAATAAAAAAAAAAAAATATTTATATATTGTAAAACGTGCACGAAATCAAGATAGTATATACGTATTGTGTACGTTTTTTTTTTTTTTTTTGAATAATACGAACAAATAGTACGGTGTGATAAAAAAAAAAAAAAAAAATCTCCGGAAAATAACCGATAAGAGAGAAGTTAAATTTCCGTTTACCTTGGGGATCTTCGAATATTACTATTGTTATTAATATATTGCGTTTGACACGGACCCGCGTCTATTTCAAAATTCGAATGGTTAAATTTTAAACAAGTTAAACGTGCCTACTCGCGTATTGTATTCGTGCGGGTATAGTTATCCACGCCGGTGTATTTGTCTCAAATGTTTTTTTTTTTTTTTTACCGTATTTCTATAATTAACGTTTATTTTTTTTTTGTGTTGATAAAACGTTAATGTACTTAGCTCGAACGCGAGCAAAGATTGTTCGACTGTTCGTGTACACAAAAACGTTGAACGTTTCGAAACAGTAGTTTGAATATACAAAGTGCAGTGTTCCGTCATAATATTACACCTTCGCCGGTGCGGAGTAAAACGTTCAAACTTTTTTTTTGTTTTCCACTCCCCGGGCTAATTAAATGCGAACATTTTGCAAATCGAGAAAAGTGTCGACACCGACGATTAGAGTGACGGAAATAGTGCGCTGACAAGGAATCGGTACCGGAAGAAAACTTATGAACCGGAACCTTTCTTGGTACCAGAATTTCTCAACTCAAGATATCGGAACCTTCTAAAGAAAATAGAAATATTTCCAGGTTTTTTTTAGGCTCTTATCGGTTCTAAGAAACAACTGAACACAGAGTCGCAGTCATACGTGTTACGTGTTACTTATTTTCTACATTGTCTTATTTTTAGTACATTATTTCGATTGTATTTTATAAATAAAAAAAAAAAGTACCTAATAAGCAAAGGTTAAACAGCACATTATGTTTTATAAAGTTATTTTGTTGGCAGATTTATTATTATTATTAAAAAAAAAAAATAGAAATTCTATTAGGTAATGCTATTTGAAACTATGGTACTTTTTTTAGAAACCAGTGCAAACCGGAACCATTATATTATAATTTTAAAAACCGGAAAAAATCGTTAAGGTTCCAGTCCCTGGTATTGATAAATGGTAGTCGTATAGTCAAATCGTATTCGTTTTAGATTCTCAGCGATTCGTTTTTACTATGATTTGTGGTTTTTTTTTTCGTCCGTGAACGCCTTTACCAGACATTCTGCTCCGATTTTCAAGTTTAGTACCTTTTCTTTATCTGGTTGGTGCATTAGAGATTTTAATCATTTTTTTTTTTTTTTTTTTATTATTATTGAAAAACTGGGATTAAAACGTAGGAAAAACGGGAAAATGTACGGTAATGTTTTCATTATTTTCGAGTTTTTCTGTTTGTTGTTACACTGTTAAAGATAACCGTAGGGACCCGAAATTTTCACAGTATATTAATATTAGGCCTTTCTAGGAGTAGAACAATTCTCAAAGCTTACTCTAGCCATTTTTTAAAACTATTTATCGGAATTTAAAGTTTTTTTTTTTTTCAAATTTGTTGAACAAAACGTTATTATTGCTCGAACAGAAATGCACGAGAATTCGTCACAAGGATTTATTATAAAGATAAAGTAAAACAATGAGTATGGGACCGTAATAGTTGTCTAAAAGATAAAATTTAGCATTCAGCATCCAATCTCCCAATCAGCTATCTTAATTTCATGGGGTTGATAACATAATGATAATAGCTGGTTCTTTTTTGGTATAAAGGAGCTAGGAAACGTAAACTGTTTACTTTTTATACATTCTGCCAATAAGGCAATATAAAAAAGTCTACGTGGACGATTAGACCGTGTGTATCAGATAATTTAAAATTAAATACTTTAACATTTTAATAATCGTTCGACGCCACTCGATGGATATATTATAATTCAAACACACTATACTACCGTACGATAGTATTTTTTTATTTAAAGCTCCTACAAACGTTTTTTCCAAATTGTCTCCAATTTTTCAAAAAAAAATTGAAAATTATTATTTAAATTTTAACGACGACCTTAATGATACGATTTCCCCATTATTCTAATACCCTGCAACTGTTTAAGATGCAATTGCCATTGGTATGTAATAAATTAAAAAACGGTTACACGAAAAATATGCTGCGACCGATGCAAAGTTAATTTGTATAATATGTTATTATGTGATATTATTAACTCGTAGATTATTACATTTTAATCAACGAACCGAACCGCAGGAAGGTACCCTCAATTTTCGTAAGGGTCCTTAAAGTAAAAAAAAATATATATATTAAAAAAAAAAAAAAAAAAAAAAAAATAGATTTTTCTACACAACACTTACCCGTCAATCAGCGGCACTTCTTCGAGAATCCGCCGAACGACTTCCAATGTGTCTCCCTGTCGGTAAGGAAAACTGCCAGGCGCATCGGAAGAGCTCGGGAGTGCGATCCAAATGAGCAGCACGACAACGCCAATTATTACAAACACGATCGCGGCACACGGCCGAACTTGTATTTCGTATACGGCTGTAAACGATCATTTACATTAAAAAAAACAAATTTAATTATACGATCACAATCGCCTATATAATTATACGCGTACAAAAAGATACACACGTCAGACTAATTTTTATATAATTTTTACTCGTTTATTTATTATAATTTAGTATTAGTATTGGTTGTGCTAACGAGTTATAATATAAAGGCTCGGTTTTAAATGTCCCAAGTTTAATCCCAATCTAATACCATTACACACCATTAAAAAAAAAAATTAAAAAAATAGCTACAAAACAGCAGATTAAGAGGGTAACTAACATTATATTGACACGAAACATAGTTATTTATGTGTTTATATTATTCGGATTTACAATGAACAATTTTTTCTTTTCGCCATCAAGTACAACTTATGATAAATTTGATTTTTCAACATTTTTGTGAAGCCAAACATGTTTATTTAATCCACATAAAAAAACCAAAATGAGAACTAAAATATTCGACAATTTCAAATAGCTATCAACAACTTGAAAATTGTCCAAATATTTTGAAAATATGATCACGTATAGAAAATAATAGTGTAAGTAGTCTGTACAAATGTAAAGTCTCTATGATTTTTTTTAAACTTTATAACAACAAAATCGAAAATAACAGAAAATCGTTATTATTGCGTACATTTCCCTCTCTTCTTTTTTTTTCTTCAGTTTTTGAATTCTATTAAGGAAATTACATGGAAAATGTTATGAAATCCAGTAGCTTAATCAACACGAATAGCTGAGAATTTTGGAAATGTTTTTACCGAGCATAAACTATACATTTATCGGGGAAATTATAAAATAATTTTTATAATAATTTCTTCTTTGGCTCTCATACCACAAAATTGGGGACAGCTACTCGCCTCAATCGTACATTTTCACATCATCAAACGTACTTCCATCTACCTCTCCATTTTTTTAATTTGGGTTTATTCTGCCTCTAAAATATTTTGTCTCAAAATCAATCCTCTGTAAAAATCTTTTAATTCGGTATGCCTCCTAAAGATTCTCGTCTTCGGTCTTCCTGAAGGTCATTTATCTAATGGATTTTGTTACAAAATTGCTCATTGTAGTGAGACTTTGGGCCTCTGTGCGTGTTCAGTAGATCGCAGTCTTATTTCTTTGATGATTTCTAAAATATGTTGTTTTTTTCCCTAATGTTTAGTTTTCTATTTTTCATTCGTCTTTACTCTTCGGTTATATTACACTCGGGCCCACGTACATCATCAAATTTCCTTTGTATCCACACAACACTACTGTAGTGTTCTGTCGATTTACTTATCTACATCATCCGGCTACGCCAAATTCTTCTAGCTACGTTATCTTTAATTTAAAAAAAAAAAAAAAAATCGTTTTGTATCTATACATTTTCCAATATAAACTGATACATAGTTTTTGTTTTATACTACGACGATTTGGGTACGGTTAGTTAGAAATATACTTGCGGCAGTGCTCTTTATATAAATTATTGATGTAAAGTTACTATATTAAATTATTCATGGACTTATTACCTAGTTCATATAAGTGACAGTGACAACTCTAGCCGGTATGGTAAAATATTGAAATAATCAATTCTCCCGCGGGAAATAAAAGAAACTACCGCGTTGAACAAGATGAATAGTAGCAACTCTAAAATTTTAATAATTTATTACTACCTTCTACTACCTACATAGTTATAATGTAGACGACTATAAAGTGGTTGTATTTATTGTTTCGTATCACGTACAATATTTATTTTCTGATAATCTGAAATGTACCTATTGCGAGTGAAAAAAAAAAAAAAAAATAAATAAAAACCGGATTACTTTTATTACTTTTACGTTTACATTTTATTCGCAGTTGAAAACTCGCAATGACAAATAAAAAAAAAAAAAAAAACGAAATGGCAACAATAGTTTCGTTTAAACATGTCGGTCACGTTATGGGACATGTTTACGTATAAATTGTTACAATATTGTAAAAGGATGATAAGTCGAGTGCAATGCAATCGGATAACTGTGAAATCACTATGATATGCGATTGTAATATTATATTAACAATCGCCACCGAAATTACAAAAAAATATTTAAACTAGTATACAAAAATTAAGCACACATACACACACCGTGGATATCGGTCGAATTGCACGAATTATTCACATAGGATCGTTTCAGTTGGCGCAAAGATAATGAATGTACAAGCAAACTTAAGTAGAGTATCCGGTATCCCATTAATAAATAGGTGTAATCAAAAACTACACACGATAATACGTTACGACAGTTTCAACTTGCCAAAATACGTTTAAACGATTTTCAGTCTTACATATGAGGGTTTAAAGTATATTAGACATACGAGTAAAGAGAAAGTTTCCTAAAGCCTATCATTTAATAGCGCACGAGCTTAACGCACTTGGTTGATAATTTTAAACTAAGAAAAAAAAAAATAAAACCATTATTATTTAAGCTGGATTATTGTCGGACATAGGCAATAATTATTTTAACGAAAATTTAAAAAAAAAAAAAAATAATAATAATAAAACAAGAATTTGTCATCAAGAAAATTCACTTTTGAATAAATTCACACGTAGGTACGAGTGGTTGTCTTGAAATTATTTCAAAAAACGTGTTTACGCCAAAGAGAAATAAGTACCCTTCAAAATGATATTAGATAAAAAGTTTTGAAAAAAAAAAAAAACAACGTATAATAAAATAGATACAGAAGAATGTTTCTAAGGGAACCTTGTATTACGCGTTTCGCATTACAGACAATATACAGACTGATAACATCGTGAGTGCAAAAATATATTTTTTGAACTTTTTTTTTAAATCTGTATACTTTTCTGCTTGATATTTTGACGAACGAGAGCTTCTTTTTGACAAATTTAACTATCATCACTATTGTTTATTATTAAGTAATTTTGTGAGTTTCACTGCGTGTCCGTTTGTTGTTTTTAAAGCTGAAAATTACCGGTGGGACGCCCACTGAGGAATTGTTAACTGCATTGAAATTGTATTTTTTAGCCGCATTGGTTAAATTGAGCATAGGGAGAAAATACAAATTTAAATCAAATTTTGTGCAACCCCATTTCGTTTCGATACAGATTCCCTTTTTTTTTTTTTTACCTAGTTTTCTTTAAAAATACCGTCCCCAGCAAGACTCCGCGTGTAAATTAAATATATATTTTGAACGCCGAGTTCATATAGAATCATAGTTCAAAGGAAAAGTATTAATTTTGTAGAAAATCCTTTTTTTCCCAACTCGAGACATTTTATAACGTGTTGAGTGAAATATTATTCCGTATTATTTGATTATAATATTATTCTCGAGATTCTTTGACGCCATATTATTTTGAATTTACATTTAAATGCAATTTTCGTAAGTAGGTAATAAAAACTGCGAAGGAAATAAACACATTTTGTGTTTATTTGAACTTTGTTCCGCTTTTGTTTTGTTTTTTGTTTTTTTTTTTTTTTTTGTTTTAACGAAAATTTCGTGAATTTGCGACTCGCATTAAATTCAACCGTTAATGGTCATTTTCAATGGTATACTACAAAAACGGTTTTAGAGTATTTTCAAATTTCGATCTAAACAAATCATTTTATATAACCGAATAACATTAAAATGCTATTTTGTTTAAATTTTTTTTTTTTATATGCGTCTAAAATTTGACGACCCACGTGAAATGAGCACTATAAAAATCGTGCGACTTTACAAAAACCCACCCGGACATCGAAAACAATTGGTTTGAAAGGAATACCAATAGTTATTAAACATTAAATTTTGTAGTGTAATTACATGCCCGGCACTACACATAAGACGATAAAAAATAAGAATCGTCCAACAATATTCTTTGTTGAAACCATGTTCGATATATTTGTTAAACTGTTGGAATTCGTTAGATAACAGTTTTCGACGATATTTCACTCTAATATATGTAGTGTACATAATTTTTTTATACAAATTTTAGGTACATGTTTTATATACGTAGTGCCTGGATATCTGAACTCGGCACTGCATATATAAAGTGAAATGTTTTACACAAAGTGTTATCTAACAAATTCTATCGGTTGTCGAACAATATCGATAACGGTCTAATAAACACTGTTTTTTTTATTTAACATTTTTTTCGGTCTCATATTTAGTAGTACTCATTAAGCACTACAGAATAAAAAGTTTAATAACTTTTGAAATGCATTCTAACGAATTCCAACAATGTTGTCCGACAATTAACAAGTCCGAGTGTGGTTCGTCAGAATGGTTTCACAAAGTTGCGGTACGATCGTAGTGCATTTGATTATTTTTATATTGGATTAAATCGGGATTATTAATAATAATAATCTAATAAATCTTTCGGCGGTTTTTTTTTTTTTTTTTGTTAGTTTTTTGTTTTTAATTGGACGATTTAAATTTCGCCGCGATCCGAATAATAATACGGATAACGCGACGCGCGGCATAAAAAAAAAACAAAAAAACTTTTTCGTTTAATGCAAAATACCTACCGTCCATTTGCATACCGTAAACGGTTTTTGCGCTTATAAACTTCGACATTCGTATAATCGTGACGGCGTGTCCATATACCGGCGAGAATAATTCGGCACGCCGCCGTTTGGAATTTTATAAATAGTAACTGTACGGTCATAATACGTTATTACTAGGGCTGGGATTTTAATGCTCTAAAAAACCCCGAAAAATGTCCTAAAAAAAATGCTTTTATGACCTAAAAACTCTAAATAATGCCCTAAAAAAAAAAAATTAACTAGAGTAATAAAACGGTGTTAACGACGACAAAACTCGTACTGAACGTCTAACGATAATATCATCGGACGTCGGATTTTACCGATTTAAGATTATTTAACAGGAAATGCGGGTAGAGGTTACTCAAACCTTGTCCGATAATATAATACGAATTACGAGTACTTACTTATAATCTGTTATTTGAAAACCATGTTGGTGTAAAAATCTTAAAATAAAATTTCAAATTCATACACTTGGTTTCCAAAAACTCTAAAATGCCCTAAAAAATTAAGAAAATGACCTAAAAAACTAAAAAAATGCCAAAAAAAATTTGCAAAATAAACTTTCTTGTTCTCATTCAAATGTACATAAAACAAATTTGTGACAAGACGAGCATTGTACAGTAAGCTTTGAAAAACAATGCAAAGTTCATCGAAATCCCATCCCTAGTTATTACTATAATAATAATAATAATATATTTTACTGACCGCTGACGAAAAACGCAGTGAACAATTCACCGCGTCCGCGATGTACACCACTAGCAGTTCGGGTCGGAGAATTTTTGTAGTCGGGCCCAAGATCCGTTATACTTAATTATTAAATAACTTGATTTTTTTTTTTTTTTTGTTAAAAGTTAAAAGACTACAAGGGCAACGATCTAATAATCCAAGCCTGCTTAGACATAAGCGTGTTTGCTTATTGCGAATTACAATACGGATTGTCTTACTTCTCTGCCGGTCCCGGTCCGACGCGACCGAACTTTCGGGAGACTCGTATTCCGCCCGGCCCCCGTGAACCTGCCCGTTGCACAGACCTTCCGATCTTCTGGCGGTTCCTGAAGTCGACGGCCTGCCGGTCTGATGTACGTCCGGGTAACCGGTCTAAACACATAAAAATTAAAATTATTATTATTATTATTATTGTAATTGTTATAATATTATAGACGTTTGAAAATAAAATATGGACGTGATAAATCCGTATTGCGAGTACGAGATTGGCGCAAACGTTTAATTTAAAAAAAAAAAAACCGAGCCGATAACGTTATTTTACGGTTATTTCCGGCAGCTGTTTCCTATGCGATTTTCATCGTTTTCGGCCGTATATATATATATATTATTTTATTATTTTTTTTAAATATGAATTATATTGTATTATCGAACACGCCGCGAATCTTAACGGTGACGTCACGGGAATTCTGGAATATACATTGTGAACTGTGGCTGAGGACGTACCGCTAAAATTTGCATAAATATTACTATTCCGGGCGTTAATAAATTATTTAAGGTCCTCATTGCCGTACAGCGCTACTAGTAGACAATATTACGAATTTTATTTGAACACAAAAAACCGTCCGAGTTACGAGACAACATCATTACACTGACATTTCCTACATATTTAATTATTTAACGCACCGGCAATATTATACTACGCGGTCGACGGGTACCTAATGTTCATTTAATATTCTTAAGTTTAAAATATGGAGCGAGTGCGTGTTGTCCCACTGTCCCCGGTTAGTGATGTTATTAGTGCACAGAAATTATTATTTTTTTTTTATTTGTCAAAAACGCGGGATACTCGATTTGTGTAATTCGTCGTAACATTTTAAAAAAAAACGAGCGTAGATTGAGTTTGACAAACTTACGGTTTAACGAATATTTACGGTTACGGTTCTATTGAGCCCCACGATTACGCTCAGTGGCGGGCGGTTCGAAGGGGGTTCGAATAAAGTCAGCAAATCCATAAAAAAAAAAAATTGAAAAAAGTTAACTATATATAATTTGGATAGGCTGCCAATACGCAAATTATAAGAGGGGCCCCGTTGGTATTTGCCGAATAAACGACCGTTAAATCCACTAACTGGTTACGCTACACCAAACGTAAATTTACATCATGTTCCACACATATTAAAATAATAATATTTTTATTGAAATTTAAAAATTCACAACAACATACATACTTACATTATATACACTAAAAACTATGCAATTCGCAAACTCCAGAACAGCTACGAACTGGCTATTTTAAACGCTTGACAAACATCAATGTTCAAATTTCCAAGGGTTTTTATTTTTTCGTATATTATTGCGTTTAAGTAAAAAGTATGAATACCGAACAAATATTGAAAAATATAATTCCTTTAACAGTTAGTTTTTCAATTCGATTTGATTGTCTGCGCTTGAAATACTCTAAATCTAACGACGTAACACTCGCGAAGATTCTTTTTTTTTTTTCTGTCTCTTTGCGCTGGCAATTCATAATATTATACGAGCGCGTCGGCGGCCACTTATTATAATTGCCGACCAAAAAGTATCATCATATTAAGTAGGCGTTGGAAATCTCGTAGGAGTATCGAGTACGCCTAAAAACAAGAAATATTTATATATATTTTGTTTTTATGCCTTACAAAAAAAAAGAAAAAAAAAGTCGTCACTGTACGGATTCTAGGCACACACAATAAATATTTAATAACCCGTGGTCGGGTAATCTTTTGAAAACATATACTACGAGTACGCACCCTTATACTGTATACGGTATATTTCTTTGTGAATCTTCTTGAACATCTTTTACATCAAAGGTTTGAACATCTAAAGGTTGGAGGTATATTTCGAATATCGCGCAGCCTATTTGGAGCGTGAGTACGGATGCTCGAGTCAAATAAAAATCGAAATAGAAAAAAAAAAAAACCTACCGAAAACAAATAAAATTGTACACGCGAATCCGATCCGAGACCGTGCAGACTACTGATTTTTTTTTTATCAACAAGTTCAACGGAGACGTAATACAATTTGTTCACGTCACGGTTTCAATTAGGGGAACCGCCAGAATATTATTTTCGTAGATTAGCTGCCCATATAGTCCGGCGAAAAGACGACCTAGTTGCATAATACCCCGCCGGTATGCTCTTGTATGTCCTACGCTGCCGGTAGTTATTGTTCAATTTTGATCGATAAACAGACTAAATAGATCGGCAAACATATTGTTATTAAAAAACCGATCATTTCCAACGGGAATGGGCGTAGAGACGATAATCGTTAATGAATCGTAGAAACTCGAGACGGATCCTCCAGTAGCCAACCCGACAGTAGATAGTTTTAAAAAAAAAAAAAAAAAAAACGACCGAATCCGAAAAGCACAATTTGTATACGATAAATCAAGTTTATTATCCTCGAACGCCGCCGAAATACAATACACGTACGTTTCAAGATACAATTACTAAAATAAATTCTCATAGTTGTTGGAATTTAAAGACAATGCAGGGACAGGGACGGCGACGCGACCCCCAAAACCCACCCGTGCGAACGACACTGCTAATATAAATCGTTTAAATAATAAATTACTCGAAAACGACAAAAATATTAATCAAGGAAAACAAAGAACAATAAATTGTTAATATTCGATATAACGAACATATTTATGTACTTTATCTACTTAGGTTTTTTTTTTCATTCTATATTTAAATATACATTTTTTTTTTTTAAATTAATCTATTGATGTATATTTAATTTTACGCCTTATTTCTCATATTTTAAAACGCCACTGTATACAATATCAATTTAAACCCGGATGTCACATAAATTTTAATAACATAAATACGGTTTGAAAATTCCTCAATAAATATACGTAAACATACCAGTGCCGTAGTGCCAATAGTAGGCTACTGTATTTATTTTGAATTGGTTTTATAGGTTATTTTGGTGTATTTTATTATTTTATAAATAGCAAGTTCATTCAGGTTAGGTTATGTTCGACCATAAAAAAACAATTAGTGTTTCCTCTAATCTATGTCCTCTAAACTTGTGCAACTTTTTCTACGTGTCTTAGGGCGTGTCCAACCGTCTTCTAGCGTCGTGCTCGTTCCTGGTACATCATCATTCCTTTCGATCCTTCTTATCTTTTCCATGCGTTTCGTAGTTGGCATTTTTCGTTATCAATGATTTTTAGAGGCGTGCAGATATTAACCGAATTACCCTTTGTACCGTATTTTGTCCAAGGCCTACCTACGACAGTAATCCACCCAAGAGAGTAGTATTTATTTTTCTTTTCTTAATATTTTTACCTAAAAAAATATTTTCCGTAAAATAATAATAAAGAAAAAATCCCATTAGAAAATCACTTGGGGTAGAAAAAAAAAAAATATTTAATACATACATTAAGTAAATTAAAATTAAAATGAAAAGAAAAATTATAATCTACATAAAATAATAAATTCAAAAGAAAAGAAAAATGTGAATTGTTAATAGTTTTGTGTATGGGTAACGCGGTACCTAATAATGGAATCAGATTTTTTTTAATTAACTCGTGCACCAAACGACTTTTTTTTTTTTAGTTAATTTTAAGTTATTTAAATAGATATTTTTTTAAAATTATTATGAGATTTTTTACCACGATTTTCCAACATAACCATACTTAATGCTAAGGAAAAAACAATATATATATAAAAAAAAAATAGCAAACGCGAATGTAAAAATTATTATTAATAAGTTATGCCGGTAATTTATTTCGTATACATTTTAGTCAGGCGAAATTGTCACGGTGTTTATTTGTTCGTATCTCAAATATAAAAGAAAAAACCGTCTACGTGATATCAATTTTTTTATAAAAATAATTTTTTTCTCGAAATTCCGAAATTAACTAAAGATCAATTGGAATAACCGATCGATATAATACTCGCGTATTTGATTATAAAATAAAATCGTTTTCAATTATTCTAAATAAGGTATGTGATATATGATGGAGTGTTGATTAATTAAAAAAAAAAAAAAAAAAAAATACAAAAAACAAAGATTTAATATTGTAATGTTATCCTCTAATTTAACATATTCGTGTTAAATCGACGTGAAAATGTGTTAATGTGCACTTCGACAGAAATCGCCTTTGTGTTATATTTTACAATTACAATAATAAATCGCGCATAAATACGTTAGCGATAAATCGAGGTTAAAATAATATAAAACGATCCTAAACTTATAAAACGACTATCAAGCCTAATACAGTTATTTTGATAAACTGATTCCTCCGTGGTTTTTCTATAGTTTTTTTTTTTTTATATTACCGTGGGTAGTATACGGATACCTATATAGCGATCAATCGGAATATTCGCGAAAAATATTAATCGACCTGTAACGAATGTACGGCTAGCTCGTAATCGTAATAATACATAATAAAATAAAACAAGTACGTTACACCGAGTTCCTTTACTTTTATCAGGAACAACGTAATACATATATTATATGGTATTAAAAAATAGTAGACTTGTTTGATACATTATTATTATTTTTTTTCTTTTGCCGATATGAGACTAAATGAAAAAGTTTTAATAATATTGTAATACCCCTATCTTATTTCGGAACATTATAATGCAATATTGAAAATATTAATAAAATAAGTAAAAAAAAAAAAAATAAAAATATATATTTATATATAATACAAACAATATAAGACATATTAAGAAAAAACTTAGCCCGGTGGTTTATGCACAGATTTTGTATATTTACGACCGGGTATGATTTAAAAAAAAAAAAAAAATCATCGTCAGGTAATGGCTCAACAATAGAAAATATCACCCATTTTTTTAGCGTAGAGAGTAAATCAGTTTTAACGGAAAATAATACTGTTGTGTAAAAAAAGACAAGTCGACGTAGATTTAAATTGTTTTATTTATTTCCTACGCATTTTGATATTTTTTTTTAAAACCATCTCGAATACAAATATACCTATTTATTTTAGATAATAAATAAATACGTGTGTATCATCTAATCTCTCTCTTTTTTTTTTTTTATAATTTCTTCTATCGAAACGTATGTATTAAACTTTCTATGTAAAAAAAAAAAAAAAAATTGTTATGCAGTTTTTCCATGTATTTCTCGTTTTGATTTTTTATTCATATGTTGAAAACCCTCTGTCTGTTTCTACTCATACACACCTATAATTCTCCTTCCAGCTTTCTCCAAACTATTCGAAAAACTCCTTCTCAAACGTATATTAACAATATTTGAAGAAGCTAAAATACTACCTGATTCTCAATTTGGCTTTCGCATTAGTCATTCGAAGATCCACCTTTTTTCCTGGTTTCATCAACCAGGCGGTTGATAAAATTTCGTTTGCCCTTGAGGAAAAACTATATTGCACCGGCGCATTCCTCGATGTCTCGCAGGCATTCGACAAAGTTTGGCACTCAGGCCTTATTTACAAATAAAATTTTCTCCTTCCCAACCACTAATACCTTATCCTCAAATCATATCTTGAAGATCGCTTCTTTTCCGTACGCGTAGGCTCTTCCTTCTGTTCTCCAACAGAAATTATAGCAAGTGCACCTGAAGATGTAAGAAAAAAAAAAACCAGACACTTACATTAAACCAAAATACCCGACCATAGTAATGGTAGAATTTATATTCGGTATAGGGAATGGGTATTGTACATATTACTCGTATTACATCGTGAAAAACAACATTTTTTTTTTTTTGTTAAAAAAAAAAAACTATGAATTGTTGCAATTACCCGAATAAAGTGATTTCTGAAATTAATAATTTTACTCGGCGTTATGCGTCTAGACCTAGACAAAAATGTTTATTAATTT
Source organism: Tuberolachnus salignus (assembly GCA_956483605.1). Lineage (NCBI taxonomy): Eukaryota > Metazoa > Arthropoda > Insecta > Hemiptera > Aphididae > Tuberolachnus > Tuberolachnus salignus. The sequence goes on from OY101430.1 coordinate 44,978,450, forward strand.
ATCTTAGCTAGATAAATACAATTTTTATCTGTTTATCTGTGGATAAATAATTTCACTTATTGATTATTTCGTTTTTCCATAACTGTTAAAAATTTGTAATTTAATAATTGAATCCAATTGTATATTATGGATTATAGTGTATTCAATATAATTAAATAAATACATAAATTACGATGACTTCGTGAGACATAAATAAATAAATCAATAAACCATATTTCATTATCAAAATGTTTGTACATCGACAAAAAATTGTATAGTTTACTGTTTCGCCGGTTTAATTAATAAATTAGGACATTTTGTTAAAGTCGTAAGAAACCTAAAAACCGAACTGAATTATCTGTGTTTTTTTTTTTTTTTATCTAGATGAAGGAAGATGACGAGATTATCTTATCTGTTATCCGGTAAAAACAGTATCGAGTGTTATCTGTAATCATATCTTGATAATTTTTTATGTTATTTGTGCACAACACTGATTTATGCTTGCGTCGCATTGTATTCGAATTCGAACGGAATTCCCAAATCGGTTTTTACTATCGTCGGAAATATAATAGTGTAGCGGTTCGAGCAATTGACTGATATCTGATAATTTATTATAAAATAACATTTATTTATTGGTCCAAAATGCCCACGTACAGAGCAGCTCGAGAACAGGCGCAAATATTTCGGAAATTATTTCACGTACACCGAACATTAAAGTCAATAATCGGGAAGAGTTTCGTGTTGTCCGGAATTATTATAGTTATTTTCCAAATTACAACGGGATATCTACAATAATAATAATAATAATAATAATACTAGCAGAAATATCTGCCGTTTTTATATACGTATATATGGATAAGTGTGTGTGCGCCCGTCGTAATTTTCACCGTTTTTATACACTTATGCAGGTGCCTCGAGGGCTACAAACAAAACAAATTAATAATGATAATTCTTATTGCGGGGCCAAAATGATAAAAATACATAATAGTTTTATTGCATGGATTTAAAACGAATACAAATATCATTGAGAAAAACAAAAAAAAATATATACGTAGTCGTTTCAGTAGTATTCTTTTTATAAATTGTTGGTTATTTCTATTAATTACCATTATATGATAGTCGTTTTAAATATAACATATTAATTGTTATAAAACAATATAGAAATAAAAAAAAAAAAAAAAAAAAAAAAAAATAATTATTTAATTGCCAGTCGAGATAATCAGATAACAGTTTTATTTATCTGGATATGACCAACAAATATGCTTAATTTTATCCAGATAACATAAAAAGATAACCGTTTTAATCAAGATAACGCTCAACAATGCCTACTCAGGCATTGGGTACCTTAGGCTGGTATTTATTTTTGAACATTGAATTTTTAACGCAGAACCCTCGCATATTTTTTTCATAATCATGTAAAAGTAATTTGTGTAAATTTTAATGATGATAACTCATCCCACCTTTCCGTGCCGGGATAGGGTTGAAAAATGATAAAACAGGGTATTTTTTTTATTGTTTTTCGTACTTAATTGAACAACTAAAACACTAATCGTAAAATAATATAAGATCTTTTTGATAGCTCTTTTTAATGACCATAAAATGTATTATTAAATAATACATAATTTACTGTAAAACCTTTACTTTCCAAGAAAAATGATAAAATACAACTTTTTTTTTATTTATGTAGCAAAATTGATTTTTTTTTATTTTTTTATACGGTTTATATTTGTCAATCGGTTGAAGATACGAACAAATGTTAAACATGAAAATGATTTAGAATTTAGTTTCCCAACGAAAAATGTTATTAATAAAAACTTAATCAGATCAATTGGTAATGTGTTGTACTTGGATTTGTGTAATTTTAGTGTAAAACTAAATACGTACTGTGGCCGGCGGTGGGAATTCATAGTTTGTTGTTAGTTTTTTCGCCGTACCTACAATTTTTATCATATCAATAGAAATATTATTTATGACGTGTCCAACAAAATTGACATACCTGTACTCATAGAATTATTTTATTGAAAATATGTTACGTTCTGCGTTGGCCCGAGATATCAGAAAGTTGCGCGCGGTTCGGACCGAGGTGGACTTTAGGGGCGAAGTCGGTCGGTCTCGCCCGCCAAGCCAGGCCGCAGTATCGTCTCCCGAAGTAGTACTTTACGGCGCTTCCGGGAGGCGGGTGTATTGCTGATTCACAAAAAAAAAAAAAAAGGCCACAGTATCGTCACGTCGTTGGTGACGTGAAGGGAAGAAGAAAAAAAAATTTAAAAAAATATATAAAACACACGCGGTCTATACGACCCGCCGGAATAGGTATATGCCTCCTACCAGACTTACTATAAGATCGAGACGGATATTTAATATAGGGGTTTGTCGGGTTATGCGATGTACGAGTGGGGTTGCCGGCCAAGTGCACTCAAAATATGGACAATGAGACGTAGACATAATATTTTATCTGCAAGTAGGTATCCTCCCACCCACTCTAAACGAAGAGCCCGAAGAACCGTTTCGTGTACTCGAACAGTGGTCGGACTATGGGTACAATAATAGCTTTATGCAAAAAAAAAAAAAAAAAATTATAAACGATAGATTTTAGTATTTTTATGCATTTCGGTTAAACAATTGATTACGACTCTAGGTTAGTTATTAACAGGGCTTAACGCACAGGGACGGATATATAAGTTAGATAAGGATGGAGTGGCAGGTAGGGCTTAACGAAAATTCACTTTAAATATAAGTCAAGAGTGTTTTAGTAAATATTAAAAAAAAAACATACTTGCGAACATATAACCAACAATGGCTACTGATAATAAGATGGGTAACGTATTTTCGCTAACGAAAAACTACGATTCCGAGCTAAATTCGATTAGTGTTTGGAAACGCCGTGATTCTTAAGATTTCCGTCAAAGTTTACGAAAAACTAAAAATAAAACTGCATTGCATTCAACTTTTTGAACCTCACGTCAGGTTTACGTACATTTTCGACGGGTCAAACATATTTTCTTAAACATAATACTAAAACAACTCGAAAATAACAGAAATCGTTATTGCCTAAATTTGTCCAACTATTAGGAAAACTACGAGGGGAATTACAAAAAAAATGACGCCCTTCAATGTACCAACTAGACAAAAATCTGATACCGGAAACTATCGTTGAAGTTAATAACCTCATGTCTTCGTTATGCTCCATGATCGCCTGCGTTGTTGTGACCGTACGTACTTTCGGAAAACCTTTGTTTCACTTATAAATTATATTCCGAAACCGACTAGTACAGTTTTTTTTTATGTATTTAATTCAATCACTATTAGTATTATTTTAACGGCGTTTTAGATGTGTAAAGTTCACGTAGTGTTCCCGGATTCGGCACGATTGACAAACACCGGAGAAAACACATCAGGGAAAAAATAAAAATAATCTCGTCGGCGCGCCAAAAAGGTAAAATTTCCTACCGTGAATTTCGTGTAAAGCTTTTGATTGGAGTTAGAGGAAGATTTCTGGTCGAAAAGTTGTTTACAGACACAAAATAAAGAGTAATAGTTATATACGTATACCTATATATATATATATATATATATATATATATATATATATATATATATATATATATATATATATAGAAAAAAAAAAACACACACAATTCACACTAAAACCAATATATTCCTCGCTACGCACAGAATCTAATATATATATATCCAATATAAAATACAAACAATAATATTTGATCCTCACTTGTTTGTTTATATCACGTGTCCCACAAAGATTACTATACTACTTTTAAATTAAAAAAAAAAAAAAAAAATCGCTCGTAGGATATTTTCGAGATTGAGTTTCGAGTAAACTACCTCGTAGTCATAATATAATTTTAATTTTTAATTTTTAAAAATATCTATGATATCATTGATTTGATTGGTATAAACCAATTAATATGATTCGCATTTGTATACTCAGCCGTATAACAGTATTAAAAAAATAACGAACAAACTGACTTATGTTACCCGGGCAAATATTACGAAATAAAAAAAAAAATCGAACGAGTTTTTAGCCGTAGCCCAAACGACGTTATGTAATTATTTTAATTATTATTAACAGCAGTAGTATTAAAAAGTTTACAAAAATTACAACCGTGTTAATATTCTAAAGTATACAATTTATTTTATACTTTGGCGGTCACGGTATAGTTTTAGTAAAATTGGTTCACCACACAAACTGTTTTCGCAATTTTTTTTATTAAACCATTAGGTGAGAGAATTATTATGTTAAATTCTAATTGTTAATAATTATACACCCCTAAAATAAAAATAAAACATTTTCCTTAGATATACGGATTTTTTTTTTGGTGTTTGCGTTAAAAAAAAAAATAAAATAAATAAATAGCAGTATAGGATTATATTGTTAAGTAATATAAATTTATTGTTATATTAACTTAAAAAAAAGAATATTAAATCATTTCGTTACATAAAAAAAAAAAAAAAAAAAAAAACCGACCGACCGACAATAACCGGAATATAACGGAAAGAATACGAACGAATTCAATAATAATAGTTGAAAATAGACGATGAAAACAAATTCGTAATGGACACTATTCAGGGTAGCTATGAATAACTAAGCTTTTAAAATATTACTTTTCGTTCGACAGAAGTCGTTATTATTCAAATTTCGACTTGGATATACGACAAAATTCAAAAAAATTAGCTTGGCGGTTAATGGCGCGCAATAAACAAAAAAATAAAAATAAAAAATAAACAGATATTAAAAATATTTTATACCTAGACAAAAGTCAGTTTTCGTAAGTTTTGAACACACACCCTGTATATACTGTCGTGTCTCTGCGGGAGCCGTTAAGTTTACGTCTTTATTACCGGTACAAGTGTTGATAAAGTATTATGGGGCGTAGGTCCGGTATTAAAAAGTATCGTTAATTCGACGTTTCACAACTAATAAAGAAAATAAGAAAAAAAAAAAAATTTATTTTAAAGGTACGCCTACATTAGAACGCGTCCGTACTATTTCAATAAATGTGCAAATAATATATAAATAGTATGTTTTCACATTTTCAAAAAATATTACATCGCCGAACGATAAATCCTTTAAATTCTGACACCGTACGTTTGTGCAGTAGGTACTTATAAAAATCGCAAATACACATTTACAAAAAAAAAACCTATACGTATAAAATAAAATGGTATTTTACATTATTATCCTGACTATTACGTTATACTACTACTTATGTTTTACTATACTATACCGTATAGGTACCCACTGAAATTTGTATATAATCTAATAGTTATAGTCTATGATAATGGCCTACTGCTAAACGATTTATCTGATTGACATCGATACATATTTTTTTCGCTACGAAATGAAACTGAAAGTAGTTTGGTTTACAAAAAACGAAGAAAAACAAGAAAATGCTAATATAAATATTTGGTGACTGATTTGTGTTTTTAGGATTGTTTTTCATTGGCTGACAACAACAACAAAAAAAAAAAAAAAAAAAAATAAAACCTAATTAAAAATAACGTTTGTTGCGTAAATATTCCCGATTTATTTCCCGGGTTATTCCAATTATTCAGAAAACAATAAGGAAAATAAAAAAAATAAAAAAAATTGTACCCGGTGCATCGACTAGATTTAAAATGTTACGAGAAATATAAGGATTATTATGTTCTAGACGAGAGCGAGATTTCTGGTGGAAAAATCGTTTTGGGACGCAGAAAAAAAAAGCACACACCACGGTAAAAAGCCATTTACATTCCTCGTCACTCCGAGAATCTAAAAGATAATACACGTATATAAAAATGTTGGAAGTCGATAAATTAAGTTACGGGTATAATATTTTATGGTTAGATAATCTATACATATAAAAATGGAGGGATATTTTGTTGCTGATGGCATTACTTGAAAACGACTGGATCGATTTATACGCGGATATTTGCAAAATTGTCCACGTTGCCCGAAGAGGGTTTAGAGTTAACGAAATCCACACCCTTTTGAATAGCATCCCCTAGAATTCGATTTTCAGGGTTTTTAAGGGTTACCTTGGTAACACACACAAAAAAAAAAAAAAACTGTTTTTAATCATTGTTGTGCATTGTTGCTGTGCGGGTATCTATGGTAATAAGTGAAAACACGTAAAACGCCATCGACGTATCCTTTGAATTCTTGATGTATGCAAGTGTCCGTTGTGAAAGCGCTTCCGTGTTAAAAATCTTCGTACAGTACTGTGTAAGTTGGCATGCCGCCAACAAGACTGACACAATTGGGTCTCGGAACGCGTCATGCTGCGCATCTCAAGAAATTTGTCGAGCCAACCGAATTCCGGAGCAACGCGAGAGCGAAATGAAATTAAACGTGAACCACGTGTTGCTCTCAACGCGCATCGAGGTGCATTTAATTACAACGCGGCAATTGATTGCGCAGTGCACATAAATCCGCTGTCGTTGGATCGACGAACGTTGTGCGACCAAATTGTAAAGCAAATTAATTACAAAAAAAAAAAAAAAAAAAAAAACGAAACGCGTCTACGTAGTGGTACACGGCTTGCGGCGATGAAACTAATGAACGACGTTACAATTCTTACGGGCAAACAAAATTGATGTATCGTTTTGATCGCACGTATTGCGTATGGTCGGGTTAGGTTAGATCCCGACGGCGGCCCACGGGAGCGCAGGAGGCGGCTACTGGCCGCGTGCTGCTGTACGGCGCTCCCGCGCGGGCCTTCTCCCTGGCCCTTATGCCCCCGGGGCCTCGCTGCTATGGCGGCCGTCCGGCGGCGTGCGACTCTTCGGAGCGTGTGCGCCTACACGTCCGTCGCGCACGAGGCGGCGCTAATCGTAGCGGGACCGACTCCCGTCGATCTGTTGGCCTCTCGCAGGTGCAGGGCGTTTGACGCTCTGCGCGCGTTGGGGGCTGCAGCGGGCGACGAACCCCGCCCGTCAGCACTCCGTACGAAGATCCTCCTGGCGACCAGCCGGATCCGATCTACGGAAGAGCCGGAGGTGAGCGGACGCGCGTTAACTCGTTCGCTCATCCTCCCCCCCCCCCGACGTGCTGGTGCGGTGGGTTACGAGACCGTACGGTTCAACGACGTACCGCCTCACTCAACTGCTCACAGGGCACGGATGCTTCAACTCGTTCCTTCACCGGATCGGGCGAGCTCCGTCTCCCGGGTGTTCTCACTGCGGATTTCCCAGTGAGGAGAACCAGGTGGATGACGACGCTCTCCACACCCTGATGCGCTGCGAGGCGTTTGACGGGGACAGGGAGCGCCTGGTCCAGAGGATCGGTCCGTTTGAACCGGGCGACTTGGTGCCGCTCATGCTGGAGTCCTCAGACCACTGGGAAGCCCTGGTCGACATCGCCGAAGTTGTCATCGCGGAGAAGGAGTCGGTAGAATTGCAGCGCAAAGCCCTCGACGTCGCCGGCGTGCGCCGTTCTGCCGTCGTTGATCGGGGCCCCGTAGTCGATAGACCTCCGGCAGGAAGAGTCCCCCCGTGACCTTGTGAGGGCAGCAAGTGGGCTTCGGCCCGGCTACTCCCTATCCCCACGGTAGGGCATGAACCGATATAACATACTTATGTGAGCGCGCCCCGCCTTAGGAGAAAACGGGATTTTTATTTACTAATTGCATGTTTCATTTAACTAATAAAAGATGGCGACCCGCCTCCCGAAGTAGTGCCTTACGGCGTTTCCGGGAGGCGGGGATATTGCCGGTTAAAAAGAAAAAATAATAAAAAGGTTAGATCCCCAGCCACATGCCATTTGACTTTTAACGGTTTGAATATTCCAGTGCGGCTTGCATTCGCAATATCGATGAACAAATCTCAACTCCGTTGAGTGTTTGAGAGATTAACCTGAAAAATCCATGCTTTTCGCTTTTCGTCAATTATACGCCACCCGTTCCCGTGCCGGCAATACCATCAGACTTATCTGTTTGGGCGCCAGACAACGTAACAAAAATATATTCTATACCAAAAACCACGGCAATCGACAAAATGGCAAATTCCGAAATATAAATTGACGTAAAATTCCGATAATATTGGGTTCGGGAAGGTGGGTAATTAATTATGATATTTTCAGACCAACGTCGAGTTCAGAAGTGCGCAGGCACATGTCGAGACGCAAATATTCGTATTTATCAATAACGTTTGATCGGCCTTAATGTACGCGATTAGTCTTAAACTAGACGAAGCAAACGTCGAAGTGATTAATTGTGAAAATTATCGTTCGGTAATATAAAATCCTCGTTTATTTTCTACTGCGTTCAATATTGAAACGGTTTATTTTTTACTGTAGTTACATTGCGCCGTCAATATTTAAAATATATTTTTTTCTCTATTAAACTCCCCGTATTGCAAAATAGCCGATGAGCGTTACACGACACTGCAAACAAAACAAAAATTGAAATTGTTTCCTCAATATGGCATAAGTTTAATAATTAACATTATAGGCCTGACTAAAAAAAACACGAAACATATATATTCAAACTTTAAACACTATAGTAGGAGCGACACAAATATTTCGAAAAATTCGTTCAATTTTTATGGGATTTCTTATGGTTTAAAGTTGAGAACAAAAAAAAAATAAATAAAAGTGTTCGTTTTTCCATTCGGCGAATAAAAAAAAATAAATATTTTTACTGATACTCATTAGTATTTAATCAAATTTGTCCGCAGATTTCGGGGGAAAAGAAATAAATAAAAAATTCGTGCCGGAGAGATTATTATTAATTATTATTATAATATTGTATTGAATCGGGTCGTATGAGAAACACAATTTATCACGATTTCTCTCTTTGTACGTAAATACAGCAATACTACACCGACGGTTGGCATATTATACGGTATTAATTTTGCTTGATGCGCGTTATTGTTACTGCGACGAGGTATAATATAATAATAACTAATTAAAAATATATCACAGTCTGTCTAACTCGTTTAAAAAGACGAAACGAAATTAACAAAAGCAGACGATTCGATTCCGAGCACGCAGAGCACGGTTAAACACATGTCGAATTTCTTAGCCAATTAGAATAGTTTTATTTATTTTTTGAACCACGTAAATAATTTAGACGGTTTCGTAGTTTTTACGAATTACGTTTTAAAACTACAACGCGAACTCTTAAAAACAAAACAAATAAAAAATAAAAAGTTGGCTATATTGCGTTGAATTTTCTTTTGAGCAGAACGAAAGACTCACGACGAGCATCAAATTTTCGGATATTCAAAACGGCCGAAACGAAAATTGATATATTAACACAAACATGGTGGGGGGAGGGGGATGGATAAAACTCGACAATATTTCAAATAGCTGTAAATAACTAAAAGAGAGCCTAATACGAGTGCATATTATAGAGACGATACTACGACTAGAAATAATTGCAAACATAATACTATTTGGTGAATAAAACCGACAAAAACAGCCGCGGCGTTGTGTAGAGTAATGTATTGATACTCCCCTGTTATTAAGAAAAAAACACAAACAATTTCAAACAAATTACCTATCACAGTGTACCGACTAAATCTAGGACTCTACCGGAAAGTTACCGCGGAGTTTTTGATCGGATAAAGTCTTCCGGTCGAATGGTACTTGCTCGCATACTGTATAAGAACCAGCATTGAGCATTGTCTAGATAACCAATTCATAATCATTTTTTATCTTATCTATACAATTACAAAATTGTCTATCTAATGAATTGTCTTAGATGAATAATTGTATTATCTAGATACATGTTGTAGGTACCTGCCAAAGCAGTAATTTTTTCAATTTTTTTTTTTTTTTTCCCCCCGAAAATTAGACTATAAAAGTGGAAATTTTTGGTCACGTGTTAGCGAATTCAAACGGATGGCGATTAGCATATTATATTTAAACATTGTATCCAAGTTGGTTTTGTATATATGTAAAAAAAAAAAAAATTATAAATGAAAATGAAAATTTGTTATATATATATATTTTTGTTATCCACATAAATATAGTGTTTTTTTTTTTTTCGTTTTTTATCTGTATCTAGAAAAATTGTATAAAACGGTCATTTATCTTTATCCGGATAAACGTTCGGTAGAATAGTATAGTGGTCAGAGTATAGCTAAGTGCCGCTGGGCGTTTAATAAACGCCATAAATCGCCGGTCGACGATAATTTTGTCAACGGTTAATGTTAAATATTAAATGTTATTTTGTCTCTGCGCGAGTGTTACGGTAATAGAGAATAAAAAAAAAAAAAAAAAAAAAACAAACAAAAGCAGTTAAAACGCGTTTTAACGCCGCACGTCCATTAATAATTACCGTCGAAGCCAAACATTTGCATAGGTAATCGTATGGAAATTGCGGAATAAACGCGACCGGCGAGTACCGGGAGGGGTTACCCGTCGGCGGCCGCGAAGATTATGACGACGCCGAACCAGTCGAACCGTCGGCTATTAAAAATAATTTATTCGGCGACAACAACAACAGCAACAACAACAACAACAACAACAACAACAACAACGATTATAAATAATAACGATGGTAATAATAACAACAACGTTAGTATTGTAATTCGCAAAATAAGAATTCGGACGGGATTCCGTGCCTGCCAGGCGTCGCCTGTACCAAGTCGCGCACGAAGACCACAGAGGGACGTAACACCCCGATGGGAACAAGCCAAATTGAACCAGACCTTGTTTCCGGCGGGCGGTGCGGCTCGGACCTACCGAGTTCAAAATCGATGTCGCATTTGGCTCAAGTCCCGGGGATAACGGCGATATTCACGCCGTACCGCCGGCATAAATAGTAAACCGTCGTAAATCCACGCGGTTTTCGTTTATTATTTGTTACGCCCGATCAAAACATAAGTGCGTTTTATTATTATTATTATTATTTTTATTTTTCGATATACCGACCGGCAAATAATTGTCGAAACGTTCCACGGAAACACGCGTTTCTAACTACGGTTTTCCATTGTTAACGAGTTTTTATTTTGCCGTCTGATTTCACTTAATACCTCCCTAATGTTATTATTTTGATTGTAACGAGTGGAAACTTGCGGTTTTCGATGCATATTCGCGAAGAAATGAATCAGTTTAGATCAATTCGATAATAATAAAAACAAAACGCATTTCACAAAAACCGGTAACGTTCAATAATTCGTAATTGAAATTAATAATGGGACATTCAAATGACAAAAGCAAAACGTACAACAAGAAAACGACATTTTTCTTTTCGTATTGTGTATTGGTATTATTAAATCGACGGCCGTAATTTAAATTATTTTTTAATTGTGCACGACGACTGAGAGGATTTAAATGAAAGTCATTTAAAAATTATTGATAATAATATTATATAATTGAAATAAAACGCAGTAAGCTTAATTTATCATTGATTTTATTTATTAAACGATAACGTTTAGACGGGAACCGATTTATAATAATAATAAATCGTAACGGTTTTAATAGTGTTGTATTTATTGTAGCGTACCCGGAATGATAGTAAAAAAGTGAAAAATATAAAAAGGATAAACACTACGAAAAAAAAAAAAAAAAAAAAAAAACACCAAGTAAAACGGGGATTCCGTTGTTAGATGTACTTTCCCGTTAGTGTCGGCTCGGGATACGATAACGGTGTATTTTTAAAGAATATTTATACGTTTTTTCACACGACAGCCATTATAATTATTAATTATTATCGCATTCGAGTAGTATTTATTTAGGAGTTCAATCGCGCAGCAAAACCCCCAGGGGGGTAATAGTGTGATTTTAGCCTCTTTTCCAGGCAATTCAATCGCGCGAATTTCCCTGTGTATCCCTACCTATTTCAACGTGAATTTAGCTTTTTTTTAAATTCAAAAATATTTTACACTAAAACACAGCATTTTTAGTCGTGATTTTTGAAAAGAGGCTAAAATCATGTTTAAATAGGTATAAAATCACCGGGAAAATGCCTAAATTCTAGAGGCTAATATAATACTATTTTCCCGGGGGATTTGCTGCGCAATTGACTCGCCAAATTTGTACTACAGACGCCTTTTCATCGTTTTACGAGAACATATTTTCGCTTTATTGCCCGTTGTAAAGACGTAGACGGTAAATGTCGTCACTTGTCATTAACTTGCATCGAAATTTTTTAATAAATAATATATTTTTCCCATACATTTGCAAAAGGTTTTCAATGAAAAACAAATATAAAAGACGGACATACTTCGCGCCATAGTTATAGGCGAAAAGTCTGGAACGTAGGATATATAGGATAATTTAATTTGTATCTTTAACGGTAAAAAGTACGTGAATTTCCGCGACTTGTACGATGTCAAAGTCTAAACTTCAAACTGAAAATGACGACCATGGATTTTCGATATTTTTATACCACCATACGAACCATACTTACAGTGACCTTGTCCTGTCCAGTTTTCGAGGCCAAAAAAATCGTGTCCGCGTAAAATTAAATAAAAACTAAAATCGAAAATTTAAAGTAATTCTACGGTTATTGTTAACGGAAATACAAAAAAAAAAAAAAACTAAATTTAAAATAACATATATGGTTTTTTACGGTTTTTCACAATTGCTGAGATTACTAGAATTATCAAATAAATAATATATCAAAAAAAAAGAAGAAGAAACGTACTCTTCAGTGCACCGAGCAAACATTTTCCATCCGACGGAGCATTGTTTCTGACGGAAAAGTTATTCACAGATTGACTAAAATAAAATAAAAATAAACCAAAAACGCGCGTCGTATCAAAACCAATACGTTTCTCGCTCAGAATATAAAATACTTTTTCTAATTATTGTCACAATGGTTATTGTTTTTTCCCCGGATAGGCAGTAAATATTTGGAATAAACTGCGTGTCGGTAAAATAAACATCGTTGTAAGCATAGTATTGTTATTGGTTTTTTTTTTTTAACTCCAAACAATGTATATATTTAGAACCTTTCCCGTTTAGAGTGAATAACGATTAATGACAAACATCAGTACATAAAGTATGCAATAAAAAAAAAAAAATAAATAAATAAATGACAGACTACGTGTACGTATCAAATGCGTACAAACCTTTTGTTTGTAATATCGATTTTTCGAAAAAAATATATTTAATACGAACGAGTCATAACGGAATGACTGTTAAATAATTGAACGACGATTCGTCGGAGAAATTAATAAATATTAAGAGTCCCGTGTCGCTAAGACCGCGTATAGTCTATTTTAAAGACATTTTTTTTTTTTTTTTTTTGAAAAATTCGATGGACTCGATATAATTACAGTTATACAACTAGGTAATAACACAATAAACTGTTTTATTTAAACATTATGTAAATATTATTGAAAATACGGCCAACGACTAGTGAAAATATATTTTGGATATTTTTAAATAATATTGGAATAATTTTAACAGTTACAATCGTTACGATTTATTTTAATAACGAATGAGAAGCTAAGCAACTCGTCTTTATTCCGGTTTATTTGTGGATTTCTCTTGTCGACAAAGTACGATTAGCCAAGTTTAACGATAAGAATAATATCGTTTAAATTAACATTAGGCACGCAAACGGTATAAGAATTTCAATCGTTAAATTTATACGTACATAATAACAATTTATACAAGTATACTCCGGGGCGTACTTGAAATTTCCAAAACAAACCATTAAATTTAAGACGTAGCTAGTAGTAATAACAATTCCACGCATCGTTGGAATTATTGTATTTAGTCTAAAATAAATTATGATATTTGTTATTCCGTTTTCAAAAATATGTAGGTTCGTAGATTTTGTTTTCGAATTTGTTCGCGTTTCGATTAGGTTTTGTATTCAGAAAAATATAAACGCAGCCGCTCATTCAATTCATTCAATTCAATTCATTTTACGGCCAATGTTGAAAACAAAAACAAAATTCGTTCAATATAACGAGATCTAAAATCAAAATCTCGTCGTCTCGTGGACAATAGTCGAGGATTTAAAAACCGTCAGTGTACCGTACCGGTGTTGGTTCAGGCAGAGTGAGAAATCGATTGACGCCGGGGCGGATTTCAATACATCCGATGCCCCTCTTTTTGTTCGAAAACCGTTGTTTTCTCCCTGTGCTCATTCCGTTTATTCTGTACACTCGCCTGTTGAACTCGATGAGCTTTTCAAAAAAAAAAAAAAAATGCAAATATATATTACGAGGTGCATACGGCCGTAAACCTCGTCTTGTTCAGTTTTCGAGGCCGCGAAAATCGTGTCCGCGTAAAATTAAATAAAAACTAAAATCGAAGATTTAAAGTAACTCTACGGTTATTGTTAACGGAAATACAACAACAAAAAAAAAAAACTAAATTTAAAATAACAGATATGGTTTTTTACGGTTTTTCACAATTGCTAAGATTACTAGAATTATCAAATATATAATATATCAAAAAAAAAAAAAAAAAAAAGAAGAAAAAACGTACTCTTCAGTGCACCGAGCAAAAATGTTCCATCCGACGGAGCATAGTTTGGAAAAGTTATTCGCAGATTGACTAAAATAAAATAAAAATAAACCAAAAACGCGCGTCGTTTCAAAACCAATACATTTCTCGCTCAGAATCAAAACATTCCTCTTTTTGTTCGAAAACCGTTGTTTTCTCCCTGCTCTCATTCCGTTTATTCTGTATACTCGCCTGTTGAACTCGATGAGCTTTTCAAAAAAAATGCAAATATATATTACAAAGATGAAATGTAACTAGTCAATTGTTTTTTTTTTTTCGTTAATTTATTAACCCAACTAGTTTTCAATTGTCCAATATATAAACTTTACGGTTGGTCTCTATAAACGTCATTATAGTTGATGAGTCGAAGGCGGACGATTTTATTCGAAATTCAATTTTGATCGTCCGCGATTTATGCATACCGTGCAACGTAATATTATACTATAAGGATAAGTATATATATATAAAGGGTGTTTACAAAAGGACGCTCTTTTTTAAAATGCCAAAATAACACTTTAATTTAATCAAAAAACAAAACAAAATTACATCATTGGAATCAGAAGAACCTCCGGTTAAGGTATGAAATATTATATCATTCATGTGACCCCCCCTGGTTTGTTGGCACACTGTCACACGGTTAAGGAAGTTGGCGATTACTGCCCTACAGTTCTCCTTGGTGAGATCCTGGATGACTCTGAATTTCTTCCTTCAAATCCGTGATCGTGTGAGGTTTCCTCTCGTACACTTGAGATTTCACAAACCCCCACAAGAAGAAGTCGCAGGGAATAAGGTCGCAAGAGCCGCATTCCGCCCGAGTTGCGTATGGAAACGACGAGCTGTCTCCGCATAACTTTCGCCGCTTCCGTAAAATGTTTTCACAACTAAAACACGGATCTCCACGATTAGCTGTTCTATGGTGATCGATAAAAAAAAACTAAGCATGGAAGAATAAACCGGAGTAATACTAGATAACAGATATCATAACAACAGTGTTACCAACTGAACCACACAAAAATGACGGCCAATTCAAAAAGAGCGTTCTTTTGTAAACACACTGTATATATACATAATTGTATAACGCTATACGAGGGCGGGCTGATAAGTAATGTCTCTTGTCTCATAACAATTTTTAAATTTCCGATAAGATTATCGTTTGTAGAGCGTTTGTAATAGCTAATGTTATTAGTTGTGTGTGTGCCAAGTCGCGATAGTGTAACGTTTTAGTTTAATCGTACGTAGTTTTTAATAATGGCCTATCCAGATGTGCGGTTCAAACGGCGTGCTGCAATTGAATTTCTTGTCGCAGAAAATGTCAACCCGGTCGATATTCATAGACGATTATGGTAACAAAACTCTAGATATCTGTTCTGTCCGTCTTCGGGTATTACGGATTAATTGTGGCGAATTCGGGAAAGCCATTCTTTTCGATCGGGATCGATTGTGCACGGCCAGTAACGGTGACAGACGAGGTTCACAAAACAGTCGGTGATTCGGATGGTATGCGGGGACATTTGAGCCCACCTCCCCATATAAAAAGGCGCTTAAATATAGTAAAACTATAAGGTGTAACTATACGTACTTAATGTTGACCATTGTTAATGTCGATATTTAAAAGAAAAAAAATTTAAACTAAATAGTACAATTTATATTATGTTAACTTTTAATTTTTAACCGAAGACGTTTTCGTTTGTTTAACTTGAATACATTGAGTTAATTGTTTTCATTAATTCGCCCAACACTGTATATATATATATATATATATTATTACCATCTTCTTGTTCGATATAGTTCCTATATAATAGCACGTGCGACTTTATACCATATAACGATCTAAAGCTTAGGTGTTTTATGTATATATATATACAAAAAAAAAAAAAAAAAAAAAAACAGACGACCGACGAGAGGAGAAAATAACGTTTCCCCTTAATGAAAAACAAAAAAAAAAAAAAAAAAAAAAAATGAATAAATTATATTACTGCAGGGATACTCGGTATTTTATATTGACACGGACGGCGTGTATATATTTAAACATATTATTAGGGGAGGACCACTAGACAGATTCATACGCATGTGTATTTTTTTAAGTAGTGTACGGTAGTAGTACTATACGACTTCTACTACTTTTACTCTACTACTATGCATCATTATGCTAATTAGGCATTACAATATGGTATAGAAACACTCGAATTGGCTCATCTCATATGTATATATAAAAAAATATAATCATCATTGTTTCATGTAGAATTGTTAAGAATAATTAAATTATATATATATATAAAAATAATATTAAAAAGAAGGAATTGTTAATAAATTCGTAAACACTATTATTACGAGTCGCTGGAAAAGACGGACTATTATGAATGAGTTTATACGATATATTTTCGTTATAGGTTTTTATGTTTATTTTGACATTTTTTTAGATAAACTGTCGGGAATATATTGTAAATAAAATACCGCCGGACGAAAAATCGGCATCTTTCGATGCATGACTATGAGGACAATTCGGAATATTGTCGCTAACCGAAAATGTGTTTTTGCGAGAGAAAAAAAAACCATCGATTTTATAATATACAGATAAGCCGTCCTATTGTTAAAATTGTAAGCAGTTTTCCAGCAGTCAAGAGAAGCAAATACGGCAAAGGCGGATGTAAACTGCTACCAATAATAACAATTGAATGGCTTATCTGTATATTATACAATCAATGGTAAAACGAGAATAGCTTTTTCGCTACACTCGGAAACCGAAGAGAAAAAGAAATAGAAAAATATCGAGTTACTCCGGAATATAATTAATTAGTATATATATATATATATATTATTTATTTATTTATTTTTTTTTTTGATTTAAGTCCGTTCCGAACGCCTAAAAACCATAGTGCGAATAAACTACGGATTTAAATCGAAAACGATAAAACCGCAATGATTTAATGGAAACCCGTCCTCTCCTTTTCCGAACATAAATTATTTCCGCGCGTATTGCATTTCACTCGAGTGAATCTCTTAAACGCTCGATACGCAAACAGGTATACGTACCGATTTTTCAAAATTCCTTTTAGGATTTATATCAATTTCGAACGTTGCTGTACGCGGTATTTTTTTATTTCCGCGTTTAAACGGATATATTCCGCAAACGTTGAAATGTCGAATCGTTTACCGCGTATAACCGATTTATACATGAGATATTCCGCAATTTAAAATATACATATTCTACTAAATCGGAATAAAACGTGTAACGGGATACGACGACCAGAGTGACAAGACTTACGGGAAATCGTCCGGCGTGTTCGCTTTGCTCATTAGCGTTTTACATTAAAAATCCCGGCGTGTATTTATACAATTTGATATACGAGTGGTTTGTTTTATCAGTTAAAAAAAACGGCCGAAATTCAACGCCGGAACTCTTGGATGATGAATTTTTTTAATTTGTCCACACGATTAACAATTATAGCTCGACTTTGAAATAATTCGTTAAGATTTATATTTTATTGATAATTATATATAATTTTCAATAAAAAAAAAAAAAAAAAACCATGTAATTACGAAATGTCGATGGTTTAAGTGAATTTTTCGGATATAACGATTCGCTCGACGCATTTGTTGTCAGCGGTTTGTATTTTTATTTTACGTAACAAATTCACAACTCTAATAATAACATACGTACACGGTCATTCTGAAGATATTCCGCGGAGTCGTGTTAACGCGATCACTACCGACGAAGATACCACGACGTCAAGAATTTACTATTGTAACCGCACGGGGAAATTTAGAAGGGTGTCGGGGACAATTTGTTGAAACATCGAAATAAAACCTCGACGTGTTTTCTTCGGTACGTCGAAGACTAAATACGTCGATGGTTTTTGCCCGCCGCAAGTTTGACATCGTTCCACGTTCCGGAAACTAGCACCGGAAAGCGTTTTACTAAACGCGTAGGTGTGACGTTAAAACTCAATACGATTTTTTTTTCCGTCTCGGTGTTTCTGCGTTCACTATTATATTAACATATATATATATATATATATGTTTATAACCGCGGGCATGATTGCCATGTCTTTTTTTTTTTTATATCGGCCCTCCGGATACGTTTAATCGAAAGAACTCCGGGCACGGTGCCGCGATATTCCGAGATTATAGCCACCGGTCCACGCAACCGACAGTTATCGAAATCATAGTCGGCATAGGTATTCGCATCCGTGACAGTTAGTAACTGTCGTTGCGCCAACAGTGCCACTATAGTACCGCGAATGCGACACTGGTGCGCGCACACGCGACAGTCGATTGTTACTATCGCCGTGTCGGACCGCAGGTGCGAACCCGTTAAATTTTACCGTCCGTGCGTACCGCATTTGCAAGACATTTAAATTGAAATCCACCGTGGCCAGTATAACTGTCGTTCTCTGCGACGGCAGTCGAAACTGTCGACTGTCGACTGTCACTCTAGTGGCTAACCGTCTCGCGGACCGAGTGTTAAAACGTTCCGGCGTTTTCGTATACTTGAAAAAAAAAAACGCGTTATGTTTAACGTGTCGCAGTTAAAACCGAGAATTAGCGTACGGCGGGATACCATACCGGTACGTTATTGTGCCCGCGCGATTTATTTACGGTCCCGGGCGGCCGGCACAATCGGAATACCGTCTTCGACCGCCCTGTATACCGTATGTGACCGGCCTCGGCGTGCACCGCACCACGAGCCAAAGGGTCCGTCCTGCCCGTTTCGCAGGGGGTACGTACACGTCGTCAGTGTGTATACGTGCACGCGGATTATCGATTGTCATGCCAATACAATATAATAAAACATAACGCGCACACCCTGTAACCGTCCGGCGCACCAGTTCGGCCCGCGCACGGCGTCACTATAATAATAGAAAAAAAAAATAAAAAAAAATTAACAATAATACGTGCCCGATGACAAACTATTACGGACAAAAATCAAAATGCTCGCGAATTAGCGCCGTGCTGAATACCCGTAAACAACAGACCGCTTGCGATCGCGCACGCCGATTAAATTTTACGCTGTAGGTAGGGGGAAAAAAAAAATTAATAAAAAAAAAACCTCGGAACGGCGATATTCGGTAAAAACGTTTTTTGACCGATAGGAACGGGTCAGCCGGCGTCCGACGCGGATGTACGCCTGGCCGCGATTCACCCCGTCTAGATAATGTCAAAATACCGTAAATCTATCTAGGTAAAAACAAAACAAGAACTATACTTGAATTGCCTACACAATATATATTAGTTATGGTTGGATAACCGCAGTTTATCTAGATGCTAGATTATAAAACGGATTATTAGATGTTAAAAAACATTAATTGTCAAACCCAAGCGTGATTGTACGTTAAATTTTATTCAAATTTTTCAATAACGGTAAACGCTTTCTGTGCACAGGATTATTATGATTATTATTTATGAAGTCATTACGCTATTGCGTTTATCTACTTGTCACTACATATGGAAATAAGACTAAAATCCGTTCGGTTTATGCGAACGAAATTCACAAGAATGTATTGGTCTAACGTAAAGAATATTTCTACCAGACGTACCGCTCCAATTCGCTCAGGGTGCGTATCATCTTTTCCGAAAGCATTTTGAATCTAGTCGGTGCGTAAAAAATATGTTTTTTTTTTTGTTTATTTTGTCTTCGTAACTCGGTTAAAAATAACCGTAGAAACCTTAAATGTTCACAGAGTATTAATATATCACAAGCATTTCTCTATGGGCGGGACACGTTAGCGATAACATTGCGGCTATTATTTTTGTTAGGATTTGTTTTCTCGAGTCAATTGAACGAAAATCGTTTTGGCCGTACGGAAACGCACGGAGAGTTTGACGGAGAGTTCACCGTAAACCGTATACATATAACCGCGCAAAAGAAGAAGAAGAAGAAGAAGAAGAGAGAGAGAAAAAAAAATATGTAAAGACAATGCAATACAGAAAGCGTTTTAATGAGCGTGACGAGTGTATAGATGTTGATGGAAATGATCGATTTCAAAACACGACGATTAGGGCGGTGACGGGCAAAGTTTACCGGCTGCCGCGGCCAGAGGGAGATCGGACGTGTTTGCATACGAATGCGTGTGGCGGCCGGCTGCCCGCGGTCTCCGCTGGCTAATCGAAGCGACCGGGGCCGGCCGGTCGGTCGCGTTCCTCCGACACGATCACGGGCCCGCGGGCGTTGTGTTTCGGCCGCTAATCCGGCCGCTTAATCCGGCTGCTCAACAAACTGGCCGCCTTGTGCGTCACGGCCCTGCGGTCGAAGTCCGGCGGCGGTTTTATTAAATTTCAAATTCTCTCTATGCACGCCGCACTGCCCGGGGTGCCGCCCGCGGTGCAGTATTTTTTTTTTAGAAAAATATTACCGGCGAGGTACCGACCGTATAGCGATTATAATAGATACGCCGGGATAAACGTCCGGAGGGTTTTATACGGAATTATTTTACGCGGTAGACACAATGCGTAAAACACGTATATATACGCGCGTGTTTGTGTGTATTATATATGTAAATATCTACGGGCGGAATGACGTTGTATAACGATAATAATAATAATAATATGTCTGTGTAATGCAATATTATAATAGCGCACTCACCTGGTTTTGGGTTTTCGTTTTATGATATACGCGAAATATGCGCGCAACAGAATTAAATTAATAATAATATTGGAACCGTCGCCGCGGCATTGGCGGGGGGGGGGCGGTGGTGGTGGTGGTGGTTCGGTTGCGCGAATTCCCGCGGTGCCCCGACGATATTTACAACAATCACGAATTATCATCGGACGAATTTATTTCGCGACTCTTGTCGTTTAAGGTTCGCTCAAACCGAAGCGGCAGCGGCAGCGGTAGCGGCAGCGGTATTTATCGCTTTTTAAATACCGCTGATCTAACCTAACCGGAGCGATATATTTCGCCAAAAATTACTAGTCGACATTGTGACACCCATGCGCGTACATGTATTTTGTTATTACGTATTATATTTTTTTTTGACTAATATTAATATTTAAAAGTACAAAACAACATATTTCTATAGTTTTTTTAAATTGTTATCATACCATGGATATTTATTATGAAAATGCAAGTTCAGATGAAGAAGATGTATTACTGTTAGCAGCTGTAATGGACGATGAAGAACAAAAAAGGTACCATAGGATTATAATTAGGCT
Organism: Tuberolachnus salignus; assembly: GCA_956483605.1. NCBI lineage: Eukaryota > Metazoa > Arthropoda > Insecta > Hemiptera > Aphididae > Tuberolachnus > Tuberolachnus salignus. The sequence continues at coordinate 44,999,994 of OY101430.1, forward strand.
TAGGGACTTATAGATCCCGAAAAATTATAATATATTATAATTAGAGTTAGGATGTTGAATATGTTGATGTGATAATAATATAATAATATTCATATTGCATTGTTGCACTGTACAATTAAAACGAGTTGGGAATTTACAACTGATTATCGCAGCGGTAAGCGAAAAATATAGTGTCTGCAGCGAAAAATAAAAATATCGCGCTCAATCTTGCGGTAACATTTTCGCCGCGGTATTAATTTCGCGCTAGTGAGCGCACTCGTATTAAAACGTATGGACATTAAATTTCGCTGCCGCCACCGCTACCGCTGCCGCTTCGGTTTGAGCGAACCTTTATGCCGTCAGCGCGGTACTGTTCCGGATTGGGTCGGTTACCGTAAATGCATACCGCCGACCCGCGCAACGGGCGCCGCCGATTGGTCGTCGTCATTTCGTCTATAATATTACCGCCGTTTGCGTATCGCCCTGGTGCCGGACCGATACGTAACCAATCATCGGTTTGCATTGCGAGCGCGTTTATAGAAAAGACAATCGGGACGGCGCCCGGCCCGCGGGTACCGACGGGAAATACGCACGGCACCTTTTGAATTTCCCATTTTATTCTATTGCCGTCGCTGTTCGTAGTCCAGTTGAAAATCAAATACCCGAAATGTTCACAGAATATTAATTAAAAAAAAATCCGCGGAATAACACACTGGGGATTTTTAGGGCGTTTTGTAGGCATTTCATGTGACCGCGTCGTTTTAGTTACCACGGTTTTATGTACGGATAAAATTGTTCTAGGCCCGTCGAAATGTTTGAAAGTTTTACACGAGGTTCGTCGTACGTTGTACGCGTACTCGGTAGTGAAAAATTCAAATGTCGTGCGTAATATCTTTTTCGATACTTTCATAAATCACGGCGTTTATTTTTTATGTCACTTGGTCGTGATCGTTTAAAATTAGATCGACTGTACTCTAATAGTTCTGTATACGAGTTTTTACGGTGTACGCGGTTTTAGATAAACCGCGTCTGTGTGAGAAAACCATTAGGGCGGTGCCGAAATTACGCGAGCGAATAGTATATATAAAAAAAAAAACAAACAACTTCTAGACGATTAAAAAATGATGCGCGACAACATATCCTCGACGTGTTTTCTAAATATCAACGATATCGCTTTCCTCGGGTCCGAGGAATTCTCCAATAACACGAACAATAATTAGACGAGGTGTAAGCCCAGCCCTCCACATAAGATCCCGCGGGAGATACATAATAGCGATACATAATACATTATACTCAATGAAACACGATATATACAATACATATATAAATACACATAGGGCCGGTCTTAATGATTTTAACTGAATCGAAAATGTACGCCAATCCGTCCGCAGCATATAGACAATGTGCAGTGGAAAAAAAATACAAATAAAAATAAAAACGCGTCTTGTGTATAGTGTATAAACTCGGTCAAACAATTTCACGCCGCAGCTTTATTATAAATAATTGAACGTAAAACGGTACGCATAGCCTGTATGGGTACTCGAGTAAAACGGTTGTGTAGCGATTTTTTTTTCCTTCTGATTTTCCGCTATACATAATAGTCTACAAAACTGTGAACAAAAAAAAAAATAAAAAAAAAATAGATCCCGGAAGGAAATGAAATTTAAGCGATTTACATCTTACGAACTCCTCGAGCAATGTTTTATTACACGAACGCAATGACTTTATAAAATAATAAATAACTTTAAGCTTCTGTCGGTCTCGGTCGCCGGCTGTGCTAAAATAAAATATACAAAAATATTATTTAAGTCTCGACATTGGCCGTGACCCATACAATATCACGAGGAGAAACGTACATTGCCAACTTTTGATTTTCAAATATATATATAATACAAGCTGACCCAGCAATGTTTTGCCATTGCTAGATATACATATTACTGTTGTTAGATCATTATGTACTATTGTCCTGTCCATGTCACTATTTTTTTTTTTTTAAAAATAGGTAAAAAGTGCAGGTAGTCACACTTATTTGCAACAGTTTAAAAGTGTTTTACTTTGTGATTTCAACCGCTAATCAACAAATATAATTTAAGTCACGCAATTGAATTAAGTAAGTTCTTCATATTATTCAGCAGTTCTTGAAGTAGAGACTCGCACTCGCGAACGCTAATCGTCAATTCCTGCTTTTCGTTCTTCAGGCGTTTTAGCAGATCTACTAGCTGACAGTTGCCTCATATGTCTGCTTGATATTCCGATACATGATTTTCGGGCGGTATTTTAAATGATGACCAATGCATAAATGTCTGTTACTGAAGTGTTGTTAGTGTAAAAATGTCAAAAAAATATTTAATTTCAAAGATACGCCGTTGAAGTTTTACGTGTTTATTACCATAGATACTAGCACAGCACGGGGATTGCGCTACAGTAATTAATAACTGTTTTTTTTTCATTCGTGTTACTAAGGTAATCCATAAATCAACAAGAATAATTCGAATTTTGTACTAAAAATGCGTATAAATCTAATTTTAGGGGATGGTATTCAATAGCTATAATCCTTCTCCGGATAACGCGGAACTTGTTTTTCAATAAAACGCGTAAAAATCGTTCCAGAAATTTTTGAGTTTATTAATCTTATACAGGCAGACATCCATTTTCATATATATATATATATAGACAATAGCCATAACTTGTACGTTTTTAAACTCCAATTCGAGGTTAGAACCGGAGTGGTAGCTACGTGAGCTAGTAATGCGATAGTTACTATCGTCGTGCAAACCGGGCGTGTTGTAACTATCGTGAAAGTTATTATATCATACGTGACGGCACATTCGAAGACTTTCGAAATTCACTCGCTATTATTATTTGTCTTCTACTGTCGTACGCAGTGGTGTATTTAGATTATTTCCACCTATAGGCACATTCCACTTCGTCGCTTTTCCTCCCCGTCCCACATCGAATTATATGTAAAACATATTTGAATATACAATCCGTGATAATATGTTGTACACAAAAATGATACATTATCAACGACAATTCAATTGTACGTATTATCTTTTTGTTACAATTTACTAATTAAAAGACTAAAAATATTATATATTTTTTCGTCTACAATTTACCTCAGCATCAATTAAATCATCAGTCGACAGCTAAATGCGCTTCGATATTCAATATTGGTAAACTATTGAGTATTTCGGTACCCATAGTTGATCGTAAATAATTTTTTTTATTCGATTAAGGCAAGAAAAAGAACGTTCAGTAGTACAGTTAGAAATTGGCGTACAAACATATATTATAAGTAATATATATATATATCTTTGTTAGGATACACATCTAGTAAGAGAATCTTCTCGTAATAATTTACACATTAGCAGAGAAGAAATGCATTCGATTTGTTTATTTGAAGATTCGAAATAATCAATTTAAGATGTATACATTCTGTTGTACAATGCTTTTCCAATACCGTCCGGGTAACATTTTTGTAACTTATTGACATATTCTATTATTTCCGGGATACGTATAATAATAATAATTTTTTTTTTTTTTTTTTTTTTACATCGAAAATCAGTAAAATTTTATCGCATCGAATGAAAAATATTTGTTTGAAATTTCGTAAAAAAAAAAAAAAAACGATGATAAAATTTCCTGCTCACGAAATATAGGGCCCGGGCCGAAAAACGCCTTTAAATTCGGGCACCGTTTCGTATTATTGCTATTGTAACTATATCTTCGCGCGGACCAAGCTTATTTCACATTAAAACGGTTTGTATGATAATCGATATAAAATATATGTTAATACATCTATATAGAATAGATTAAAATGTCGACTTAAAAGCGCCGTCACCGGGACGATTTACGTAATAATAATAGTAATATCGCGTTATTAAAAACTCCGGCACAGTTCGAAATCGCTATTGTATGCTGGAAAAAAAAAAAAATGCAATAATATAGCGTAACATATTCGGACGATATTATTTGAATGTAACGTCACTCTAACCGCCGCCGTATGTATGTAGATATTTTGTAATATTTGTATGTAATAAATAACAATTGAATATATACGAATATAATAATAATAATAATAATAATATGTGCGAATCCAGAATGCAAAAAATGGGAATTGCGAATACGTACAACACAATATGGATTGGGTTTACGGTTCATTTTTTTTTTTTTTTTTTTTTTTGTTTCTTATTGCCTACTCCGTCGGCGAACTCCCGGCGCTATTGGGCGCAGGCAACGTTTTCTCTCCGATCCCGCCGTTTATTGCATTATACAGTGTCGAGACGTAGATAAGTGAAATTCGTCCGGACAAAGACATGAGATAATTGCTCCAAAATTATCTCGATAAAGATAAAGATAACGAATGTTTAAATTATCAAGGATAAGATAATAAGTCTATTTTTTTTTTAATTTTTTTAATTTTTTTTTTCGATTAATCCTATCTATTGTCGTCATTGTAAAGAACATTATGGTAGGCGGATAAAAATGTAAACGGTTAAAATAATTCTGTAAATGCGAAGATACGCAGGCAACGTTTTCTCTCCGATCCCGCCGTTTATTGCATTATACAGTGTCGAGACGTAGATAAGTGAAATTCGTCCGGACAAAGACATGAGATAATTGCTCCAAAATTATCTCGATAAAGATAATGATAACAAATGTTTAAATTACCTCGGATAAGATAATAAATTTATTTTTTTATTTATTTTTTGATTAATCCTATCATTTGTCGTCATTGTAAAGTACATTATGGTAGGCGGATAAAAATGTAAACGGTTAAAATAATTCTGTAAATGCGATGGACGTTAACCACAATACGGCTGACACCTTGGATATTTGAACTAAAATTAATACATACTTGTACATTATTTTAGGTACCTAATTAATATTAAGCAGAATTTTTTATTTTGGGTATATTGTATATAGGTATTATATAATTATTAAACAGAAAATTATTGTTTTATCTTAAAAAACCTTCAAATAGATATCGAAATTGTTATCCGTAAATGTCAATAGATGAAAAAAAAAAAATAAAATATTATCTAGATGAATTATCTAAATAAATTTTTCTGGGCGAATATCTCAACGCTGGTTGTACACAGTAATTTAGTTAGGGTTGAACTCAAATTTAAAAATGAATAACTTTGAATTCGTATACGCGGTAGATAATTACGTATTGAGATAATAACAAAAAAAAAAAAACCTCAATGTACCAAGGCAAATAACTACGATACTTCTGTGTATAACTCAATATAAACATCATCAGCCTATAAACGAAGTTCAAATAAACATTTTTTTTTGGTAATCACAATTATTCAAATGTGAACAGAACAATTGTCATTTTTGTTATTCGTATTTTTAATCGATTTCGCAGTGTCAATAAATTAGGATTATTGTTTATCGTCCACTATTATTTAAATACAAACAAATGGGTTTTTTTTTTTTTTTTGGAGGAATATTGGAATTATTTCGGATTCCACTATGGTATACGCATAATGACGAACATAAAAATATGAACAAAAACCTTTTTCCAATCCGTTTTTAATGAACGGAAATGCCGTTGATTGCGCGTTCGATTAAAAGTATATTAATAAACGCGTTAAGGTTTTACTACAATCGGCCCTGCAATGTGATTAACAACGATAGGAATCGAAAAGTGCAAATGTCTTGGAGCAATTCATTCGTTTAAATATAAATTAATGCAAATCGATGATATAAATAACCATTCACTTTTTTTTTGATGATAAAAAAGAAATAATACAAAACGAAAATTTATTAATATTATACAAAACGGGGTGATTCTTCAATCACGAACCAGCAATGTTAACGTTGAATATTGTGATAAAATTTAATTTTGGTATTTTTTCTTATTCGTTATAACACAGACTCGTTTAATTGAACTCATATTTATATTGTTTAGCGAATTCGATCTCTTTTCAACAATTTTTGCCTTCTGTTTGTGCACGGTATAAATGTGAAATTTCGAAAATACTGTAAAAAAGATCGTGTTCTATAGTGTCTAAAAATAAAATAAAAAAATAAAAACCAAAAACAATTTTACTCAAAATCTTTGTATGAATAATACAAGGCCGGTTCGTGATAAAAAAAAAAAAAAAAATGTATATATATATATATCACCCTGTATCTTTCTCGGCGTATAGAATACTTTTATCGTTTTATTTAATTTGCTTCGCGCGTGCAATATGTGCAAAAAGGAAATCTTCCTGTTTCCGAAACATCGGGACGGTATTTTATTTTTGGTTTTAAATTCGGTCTTCGCTGCAGCAGCCCCGGCACGGCTATAGAATATTCAAACGAGTCGACTTGCTCGTAGTGTACGCAATATTGATAAAAATAACTTTTTGAATAATATTACATTATTATTATGACCTTAAGGGAAGTCTTATTTCCTTTTTTTTTTTTTTTTTTTTTTTTTTTTTAATGAAAAACGCGCGCATCGGATTCACATCGGGTCCAATGAAATATTATATTTGGTCGTATATTCCATTTCCGATCGATTATTATTGCTCCGTATATTTATTTAGAAACGAAAAAGAAAAAGAAAAAAAAAATCAATCTAACAAAAACGTAGAACCCGTTACGACAATGAACCGTATCCCGGACCCGCTGTTTGTGATTGGTCCTATCCACAGGTATATAAATTATAGTTAAACATCCACGGAGATAACATTCTGGTTCGACTTTTCCCGCAGTAGTCGTAATAAAATATGAGATACGTGCCGTAAGAATAATAATAGCCGAGCCTATTCATAAAATATGTATTATAATAGAGGTAGAAGGAAAAAAAAATAATCTCGTTTGTTGGTTTCGTCGTTGGATAATAATCGCGATTTAAATTCAGAAGCCAATTTCGTATCTAATCGACTGAGTACATATCCTTTATTATTGTGTTTGGATTTTTTTTTTTTTTTTTGTTACTGGTTGTCCATATACGGATTCTGACATCTCGAAAAATGCATAGGGCGCTGATAAAAAAAAGCAAAAAAAGAAGAAAAAAAAAGCATACTGAGCAGTGTGCGCGATATTTTATTTCGTGAGCGTTAACTGTATGATTAATATATTTTACATGAAAGAGTTCAATATAGAATGAAAAAAAACCTACTTTTTAACTCTTTCAGATAAACATGTACATGGTTTAAAACTTAAGATTTTTCATTTTACGTTATGTTTTTGAGGTTGTTGATTACTTTTTCCGAGCAGGTTTGAAGGAATCTATTAACACTGCAACATTATTCATAAATAAAGACTTCCTTGATTTTCATTTTTTTTTTTTTTTTTAATTTTTTTTTTTTACATAATGTACAAAAACTGTTTGTATAATGTTTCGCAACAACTCATTATAGTTTTTCATTACACGGGCGAAGAATCATCGTACCATTAAAAACCTCGAAACTTTAACTAAGAATTAAACAAACTTTATTTGACTGCTGCAGAAAGGAAAAAAAAAAAATTATTATACAAATGACAGATAAATATTATGTATTTTACTTCTTTGTCGGTTTTTCCGTAGAATATTATTATACACGAACATTAATGAAAAATATATGCTTAAAGAAAAAAAAAATACTTTTTTCGATATTTTGAGTATATGTGTGTCCTTTAAAAACGCAGCGATGTTAAATCAAAATGATAATATACATTTCGAAATTCGTTGTTATCAATTAAATTTCCATAGGATCACGAGTTAAATTCACGGGCTTATTCTGCTTGATTTTTTTTAATCGGTCGGTATACGTTTTTATTTATTTACCTTGATGGCAAGGAAAATGTTGCGTTTATAATATGTGACCGTTATCCAAATATCGCAATGTAAATTATCATTTGATGTCCAAACTGCATACGCACAGAACCGACGATTGGTTAAATTTCGGATGGCGAGATAATTGCGACTAAATCGTTGACAAGTCTGAGTAAAAAAAAAAAAAAAAAATAATAATTTACAATTTTTACGATTTCCGTAAAACAAATCCATTTGTCGTTAAACGATCGATTAGACCGCTATTGTTTTGCCGGTATAATAATATTAATACCTACCGATGAAATATTTAGCGAGAATAAAACCGACGCGACTAGAATACCGTTAGAATATTTCGTACTCGTAGATTTTTTTTTTTTTTTAAATATTTATTTGATCCGATAGCGGCGTTAACAAAGTAATCGAATTCGAGTGCGACAAAAACCACCGTGGGCAGAACCTGACCGTATGATAGTAGTGATACAGACGACAAAACAAAAAAAAAAAAAAAAAACAACACATCGTCTTATTATTATTATTATTATTATTATTGTCGTTGAGAACGGGCGGGCTTTGGGTGAAAAAACAAGCAAACGTGATGTGACCTATTATTCAAGACGGGGTTTTGCGGTCAACGAGACGATGCGGGGTGGTTTTTTTTTTTGTTCGGCTTGTTTTTCATTTTTTTTTTTTTTTTTTTTTTTTTTCTAACCACCGCCTAGGCACCTAGAGAGTTGAACGAGTTTGAATTTCTGAGTACTTAAATAAAATATACGTATACGTACCGACGGCACGAAAATGCGCGAAATAATAACTGCCGAGAGGTTTTCTCGCCGTATCGTCACTACGACGACGTGGTCTGCTGTGGGTCTTTTTTTTTTTCTTTCTCTTTTTTTTTCGGGTTAGATAGGTTTAATACATTGTACACACCTCTAAAGGTTCTTTTATGTAAATCGGACGTTACCGCTTGCTTTTCATTTTTTTTTGTTTTCGACTTTTATAATCGACAGTAATTTCAAGTGGTTTAATTTATTTTATTCGTTTCGTGTATATATTTCAAAAAAAAAAAAAAAAGAAAAAACCTAACACGTACGATATAAGTTCGGAGGTAAAATTTCGTACAAAATCGCTATTAAAATCTAACACAATTTTTAAGTTAAACTTAACAAAACAAGTTTAACCGAAACTCAACTGGGAATCGTTTTATTATTTATTTTCAATTATTACAGCGTTGTGTTAACTAGATGGGTGCATTTTCATATTTAATCTTATCCGGATGATAAGTTTCCGAGTTAAATAATAAATCAAGATAAATCTTTCTTAAATTGTAATCAATATCGTTTATTAGGAAAAATAGGTCGAATAATTAATTTATAACTATATGGTTTTTAGATTAACTGATCGGTCACTGATCAATCGCATAGCTTGTTTGAAATCTAAATACGTTACGTATCCGGTATACACATTTAGTTATGCGATTGGCAATGAAAAATCAAACCGGGTTTTTTACCCAGACGTAAAAAGTTTGAGATCGTCTATCTTTATTTACATAATTCAATTGTCATGTATATTTTTTATTGGTCTATAGATAATTATTCAAGAAGCGACTAACTCTTACCTTTGTCTAGTTATTTGTAAATTTATCTGTATACAATCAATGAGTATAATACCTAATGCGTATTAAGAGGATATCAGCGCTTATGCTTTTGTACACGAAAACTTTTTGTCGAAAAATCGATAACAGTACGTTTTTGAGTAAATGAGCCTATGGCGAACATGACTTTACCTACGGAATAACATATCCATTTTGTTAAGTATCAATTTATAAAAAACGTTACGTCATTTTTTCAATTGTAAAACATACCACTAATTAAACATGAATATTTACAGTCTCATTCGAGTAAATTTAATATTAATATAATTTTTAGTCATGCACACTATTGTCTTAAAATTATTATCGTAACAAGTAAAACTCACTCTGAAGGGTACTTTTTTCTGTTTTACGTGGACGTGTTTTTTTGAAAAAAGTGTCACGATTACGCGACAAATACTCGTGATAAGGACCCGGGACACAAATGTTTAAATTTGTATAAAAGATAATTTTGAACATTTTGAAGTCGATGGATTTTTAGTTTTTCTAAAGATTCCGTTAGAAATGCCTATAGGTGAACTCATAAATCGATAAACGGTAGTGTAACTCTTGATTATCGCTACGGTTTTTTTTTTTTTTTTTTATATAAATATACAATTTTCCACGCAACACAGAATAATAATATTAACCGATATATTAATATATCGACGTTTATTATTTTGTTTAATCTGGCAACGAACTCTATTCACGCGTAATATTTACCGACGGATATTGGGTACAGACAAGGTATTCAATTCGAGTAAATAATAACATTTTGAAACCCAACGATTAAGTTATAATCTTATAATAATACCGGAGTTCGCGCGTGCAATTACCTTGCAATAATATTTTAAAACGTATGAAAAACGTAGCAAAAATACCCGCAAACAATGGTTTTTCAATACACGCAGTCAGTGGTTACATTTTATTTTCAGAGGAGGGTGAGGGGGTGTTCAGTGTTTATAACAAGAGTATTGGAGCAACTATAAAGGGTGTTTCGGGCTCTTAGAATCCTTTTAGTAAAAAAAATAAGCACCCTCTAAAAAAATCGTCTTCAAATTTGAATTGAAAAAATGAAAAAAATTGTTTTATTTTAGCGGTTGTGTTTACATGTATACAAATAAAGATATGAGAGCTAGGGGTGGGAGGTCCACTGACGATTTACGTAAAAACCTGGAGCTTAAGCATCCACGTATCAAAATTTCTAGTCGCTCCTACGGTAAAGAGACATAAATTGTACATAAATACTTTACGTTTAATTAATTCATTTTTAATCGAACGTGTTGTCATCTCACAATACGACAGTCAACCCGTATACGTATAGGACTTATTGAACCTTGACAAATAAAAAGTTTGCTTATATAACAATTTCAAATGTAAAAAAAAAAAAACCTGGGAGGGTCGGAAACGTTCAGCACCACGTCCTATCCCCTTGAATACGCCACTGCACGAGATGCAATTAGGTCGAAATCAAATAAATCGACGAGCACGTTCGAACCACCTAACTGCGATAATATTATAATTTAACGGACGATTTTGGATGAAAAACATATTAACCGAAACCAAAAAACGAATAAATACGAACATAATTGTTGTGAATGTTTCTAACGTCACATTAAAACCGCCGTAATTAGGCGATTATCAAAATCTTAAAAAAAAAAAAAAATCAATAATAATAATACAAATATACACTAGGTTTCGAATACAACGTGGATGATAAGTAATATTATAAAAATGTATTTGTTTCTTTTTTTAACGATAGGGATACAAAGTTAGATACGATTGTTTTTTGTTTTTTTTTTTTTTAAATTAACACGAATGTTAGGATTATTTTTTCATCGTTATGAAAATCCGAACGAAATTTTTCGAATTCTATTTAGGTACGAATTCAAATAACATCACTATTTTACAGAATTATTATGGTGTTTTACACGTGACTAACGCGCAGAGCTGCCGGGTTTTTATACAGAAATACGAGGAGTGAAACACACGAGTAAATAATTATTTTTTTTAATTTATTATTATTTTTTTTCCCGTTATGTTCTATTATGTATATTATTATATAATTGACCGGTTATGTATACCAATTACACTGAAATTCAAGTATTTCATATAAAATAGAGAAGCCACTTAAAAAAAATAAAAATAAATAAATTTAAAAAAAAATTACCGTTAAGTAATATAATTTTAATATAAAATATACGCAGTGATAAATGTATAAAAGTGATTTATTTAATCGTGTAAGCGCGCCTTCAGATTATATCCATACGAAAGTGTCGAGTAAATTTGATTTTTTTTTTTTTTTTCATACGTTACAGAATCGTTTAATTTCGGGTAACCGTTTATAATATGTTCACCGTACATTAAATTATCACCCATATTCCGTATACTGATTTTTGTCACGGATCGCGATAACAAACATATACCAACTATTAAAATGCGAATTTAGTGTCTGTACGATTTTGATTGCAACGAATCGAACGAAAAACGCCTCAGATTCCTGTGACCTGATACCCGGCGTAGTTGTCCGTCGACCAGGTTTTACGTTTACGCCCATAAAACTTCCTTTCACTGAGAAGTTAAAGGTTTGGACAAACATGTGGGTTAGGTTTTATGACTAGACAAGATTATTATATTTCTGCGTTGGATATCGATTTATGTCAATATTTGTTTTCACATCGGCACAAGATGGCGTATCCCTTTTGTATATAAACACTGTCGGTTATCCAATTATAAACGAGAAAATATTTCAAAAAAAATTTCATATACTACAAAAATAATAGTATCGGATATACAGTTGACAATGAAAAAGTTAACAATGTATTGCCTTTGCCCGCTGCTCAGATCTAAATTTTTCACTGTCACTATTCGTATACGTAATATTATAGTGTTATGCGTTACATGCGTATCGAAATGTATTTTGTTCAAGTGCAAATAATAGCAATCAAATCGCACGTAAATCCGAATTACTACTAAAAAATAAAATTCTACGAGATATTTTGAAAAATTTTTACTTCCTCTATAAAAAATGATATGTTCACCGAACATATCACGGTATCTACGATTATTATTGTTGTTAACGGAATGACAACGGCAAACCTCATCGGTGTACCGACCACATCCGAAATTCTACAAGAATATTCCTATAAAATATAACGGTATCGACAGAAGCAGGATTTCTGGTCAAAGAGTTGTTCGCAGACCGAGGAAATAATTAAAACACACGCTGTCATATAGCGAAACCAATACTGTCCCACATTCCTAGCTAAGCTCAGTATTTACGCACTCGAATAAATAACATTTTCGAACGGTGGGGGTTGGGGTCGAGCATATAAAAAATCACTTTTAATGCTCACCGAAAATTACGTAATCTAAATATTATTTCAGACATTTCTTTTTTTTTTAGTGGATATATGAAATAAATAAAATTAATTCCCTCAAAAGACAACGGTTTGATAACATCGAAACAATAAAAAAAAAAAATAAAAAACGGGTGGATAAACTCAAACAATTTAAAGCTGAAGACTTCCAACATTGCTTCGAAAAGTGGCAGCAGAGATGGGATACGTGCATAACATCGGGCGGTGAATACATTCGAGGAGAGTAATATTTAAAAAATGATTTGTTTATTTGAATTTTTAAATAAAAAAAAAAAAAAAAAAAAAAATTCCGATATTTTTTGGATCACACCTCTTATATAAATGTATAAAAACATCGCCGTTATGTACACCGGTTATACTTATATGTTTTTCGATTTATTTTTTTCTTCTTTTTCTCCCCTCGCCCCCTGGACTAGATCCAAATCTGCAGTCGACCGCCGCACGTCGCACCCGCGCGCCCGTCCGCAGAACCCCTTGGTCACGTCCCGGCTACCGTGACGTTCTTGTCGGACGGGATGGTACGAGTAATATTATAAACCGGAGACTGGGCGGCCCGAGTACCATTTTTTTTATCTGGCCCGTGATACGTATTCGAATTGGCCCCCGAAACAATATTACGATTTTTAACAATTTATAAGAAACCATTACATTTGCCGCGTGGCGAACTTGTGAAAATGGATTTGGACAACGAGTCTAATAATTTTGAACGGTGCATTACCTAACCTTACCCACTTGGACGAATTAATTGCAGAATTAACGCACGACGACTTGGAGACGGCCGAAATCCCGAACAAATGTATTTAATAATCCTATGGCAGTTGAAATTGAAAAGCAAGAGACGTTTTTCACTTCAATTTAGAATCACGTGAGTTTCAAACCGATCCATTTGTATCTACAAAAGAGATTAAAGAGTAATAGATGTGTGCTTTTGGAAAAAATGATTTATTTAACTATTGACCTTTTTTTATGTTTTTATTTTTTTTTTCCTTTGATTTCTATGCTCTGGAAAGTCACATGAAACAAGCTGTACAAATTATACAAAATAAACGCTAATGGTATATAGTTATTTTTAATAAACTTTTTTTGTCTGTGCTCTCTATGCTCTGGCCCGCTAGATTTTTAAGTTCTGAAAATCGGCCAGTAATTTTGAGTTGCCCATCTCTTTTAAATACGGATGACGGGGGGAGCGAAAAATACCACGCTATGGTTCGTCTCCTCTTTAAGAACAACCACTAGTGAATAATAAATAAATACCTGCCCTGATAGTCGGTTATTGTGTAATTTTTTATACAATTATTATAAAAAGAACCGTCCGGTCGTGTCCGGTCGATTGTAAGTACGAGGCTCGTCGACGGGTGGCCGAAATAATTTTGATCCCCTACGGGTGTATTTAAAAAATATATATATAATACACCTACATGTAGCGGAGGTTTTACTAAAAAAAAAAATTCTATTCAAACACGGTACATAATATTTATGGTTTCGATATTTACCGGCCTTTTGTATTTTACATTCTGACCGACGTTTGTGTTATTATTATTATTTTTGTTTTTTCCGTCCGTGGAAAACTTTTCTACCAGACATACACACCGCTCCGATTTTTAGGTTTAGCAACGTTTTCGAATGAAATACGTGCATTTAGGAGGCCATTTATTTAATGTCTCGGTATAGTTTTCTCAATAATTGGGAAAAAATCGTAGGAAAAACGGGATAACTGGTTTATTATTTTCTATATTTTTCTATCTGTTGTAATTCGGTTAAAAATAATCGTAGGTAGTTGGAATTTACTTTCTAGGCGTGGACAAGTTTTCAAAACATTCCGGCCATTTTTTTTAAAAAAAATTTTATGGGCAGTTCAAGTCATTTTTGAGTTAATCGAATAAAACTGTTTTGGCCGAACAGAAATGAACGGAAATTTAACACAATTTCCATCATAATTTGTTCTATAATAATAACGAAAAAGGAAAATTATTGAAGATTATGTAATAATACTTTAAAAATATTGAAAAAATTTGATTTAGATTATGTGTCTTAGATATCGGTTCAGTTAAAATATTTCTCACTTATCTAGATGAACTACAACACTATCAATCAAATGTGAAAAACCTAAATTTTAGTAGACGAATTCAATTCCACTAGCTAAATAGTCAACTTAATATTATTAAATAATAATCAAATACACATCTTAAATTCGTGAACCTACTTGTAACAATCGGATAAATTAAATATTCGTAAATAAGATTTAGTGTTTTTATTTGTAATTTGTAGAATGTAGAAATCTTACAATATAAATATATATATATATATATATATACGAATGTGTTGGACAGAAGGAATGAAAGTATTTTGAATATTTTGTTGGTTTTAATCTGTCCTATGGGTTTAATACGATGTGTATTTTATTTTTTTTTTTTTTTTTTTTTTTTTTTACAAGTAGCCTCCAGATATATATTCCTCCGGACATTTTTCCATTGGACGTTTTTTTTCACTCGGACGTTTTGATAGAATACCCGAGCAGGATATCGGGGTTGGAGGAGTGTAGCGTATAACGAGCGACGGGTTTTATTTTCCGGAACGGTTATACACGCGACCCGGATTCCGCTCCATCTACTCCTCCCCCCCCAGTACTAAAACGACCGCCGTCCGTTCGTACACCGGTAACCGCGGTAACCGCGGTAACCGCGGTGGTTTATTTACGCTGCCTACGTAAATTCTAACCTATCGGGTACGGTTGACCGTATTTTGCGGAAAGCGTTACAAAGCCGAGTGGTGCTTTTTGCCGCGCGCGAACTCATATTACAGCCGCACGACAAAAGTCTCACGGAGTTACGACCCGCAACGTCACAAAAAAAAAAAAAAAATAACAAAACATTCTCAGGCGGACATTGTTGCGATAACATTCAAATATCGCGTTTAAACGTTTCGTTTCGAGTGGAAATTGAGCGCAAAATCAAATTGCGTCGTAAACCCTTATATACGTATATAAATATTTTTTTAATTTATGGAAATAAAATAATACCACACGGGGCAAGCATCGGTGAGTAGGGGATGGGGGGGTTGAGGCACAACTGAAATTTGTTTATCAGCTAGAAACTCGCGGATTGATAAGGCAAAAAGAGCAGGCGCTTGTCGTGGTGCAACAACCACGATCGATTCTGCAATTGTTCTAATCGTTTCTCTGGGATTCATCTTTCGGCATGATCCATACGAAATCTTACACTCGTTAGAATGTTCTCTTATCGTCATTTGTGGATCTTATAAATTCTCGAACTTAAGCCATCGTTTTCAGATTTCTTGAAGTCGATCAGCACGGGAGTCACCGTTACTGGCTTCACGATCCCTGATAAACCTTATTTGCCATTCAAATAATTTATATCTGCATTATCTTCAAATGCTTTTTTAATCATTTCAAAAAGTCTGAGTCGCTGGTTTACCGAGTTTAACGTAAAACTGAATACAAACCACGCTGCTCGAGTTTATTCGACATGATAATACGGCAGACACAACAATAGTACACGACTTCAACGAATCGTCGTTCATTACTAAAATATAATATTAACTCGTGGCTTGAATAACGTAATTGAGTGTTATCTCTACTTTTATTTGATACGTGTATAATTCCGATACGTTTATTTTTAGCGCAGATATAGTTTTAGTCCCGGTATTTTTTGATCTCATCTCGTATACGAGGTCTGTTAAAAATGTACCAGGACAAATGCCATTACGGCTAATCTACACATGATAACGTTTTAAATTATATATAAATTTATTCCCCATGTATAAGTGGATATTTTAAATAAAACCCTAAGTCTCTATCTTATCTCAATTTAATATTACACGTGGTTAAATTCAGTCAGTTTGTCCCGTTTATCGCCGTTTTTGACATGTCCAAAATTAACGAACAACGTGTGTGCATCAAGTTTTGCTTGAAACTTGGCAAAAATGCAACAGAGACAAACGCAATGATTAAAACTGCTTTTGAGGATAATTCCTGAAGTCGTTCCGTGACTTTCGAGTGGTTTAAACGTTTCAAGAATGATCGACAGTCAACTGAAGATGATCCACGTTCTGGAAGACCGTCGATATCTAGCAACGATGATGTGGCAAAAATGTGCGAAATGACCGCAGAAATCCCGATTCGATCTTTTTATGAATTTTTAACCGAAAATTTACAGATGAAATGGATAGCTGCCAAATTCGTTCCGCGATTGTTAACTTTAGAGCAAAAGGAAATCGTTTAACGATTTGTCAAGACCTTAAAAATCGTTTTGTTGATGTTAATTTCGTAAAAACAAATTATCACAAGGGACGAGACGTGGGTCTGTGGTCACGATCCGGAAACAAAGTTCCAATTATCTCAGTAGAAAACAACATTTTCCCCTCGGCCAAAAAAAGCTCGTCAAGTGAGGTAGGTAGAATGTCAAGACAATGCCGATAGTTTTTTTTTTTTTTGATATTGAAGCTCATACAGCGCTATCGGTTCGTGAATTTCTGGCTGATAAAAGAATACCTGTGGTCCTACACCCTCCCTATTCTCCTGATCTGGTCCCGTGAGATTTTTTTTTTTCTTTTCCCGAGAATAAAATCTGCGCTCAAAGGACAACGATTTCAAGACGTAGAGGAAATACGTAGAATAGGGAATGGAATACGGCCGCACAACTTAATGCTATAACTTTGGAACGATTCCAAACGGACTTTAGAAAAATGGGCAAGATCGCTGGGACCGTTGCATATCGTCCGGAGGAGAGTATTCGAAGGAGATGTCTTTAGATAATAATAATTTTCATTTTTTTTTTTTTTTTTTGTGTAATTTAAAAAAAAAAAAAAAAATAAAATCCTGGTAATTTTTTGAACAGACCTCGTAAACGCGTATAATATCATATAACGGGAGCGAGTTATCGACTGAACGTAAATAGTATTTTAATATATATATATATCTATATATATAAATACACCAACCTCTGTTCGATACGAGTGTTATTGGCATTTCGCTAATTGCGACCGTTTACCAGTACGGCGGAGGAGCGGCCCATTCGGCATTTCCGCCCGGCACTTCCGCCGTCGTCGCGCGTCGTTTCCCGTGTATAAAACGACACGCCGCCGATACGCTTCGAATGAGCGCCGACCGCGAATACGGGCGGGCGGCCCGGTCGGCCGGCCGACCGGCCGATAATAATCGCGGGGATTATATCGTAGTTCCGCCCTGCCGCGGACCCGTCCGCATGGAAATACGACCACTTCGCGGGCATTGTATCCAGACATTTATAATCTTGAAATTATTGCACAATATTTCGGGCTTTGAGTTTCGAGGAGCTCGATTTATCGGATACAAGTCGTTCGGTTCGCCGGCATCGGGATTTTAGAATTTCCCCGCGGTGTGGTCTAAAATACGCGTAGAAAATGCCTTCTACGGTTTATACGCGATTTTAATTGTTTACTGTTCCGTAATTATTTCGGTTATTTTTTTTAAATTTTTTTTTTTTTTTTTTTTGAGAGGGTGGCGTTTAAATAACAGGTCAAAAACAATAAATTATGGTGAATTTTTTTTTTTTGTAAATTAGTACACCTGGTGATATACAAATTCGTTTAAATATTCGTCGACAGAAGATAATTCGTTAAACTCGTACTAATGAATTATTCGAATGTCTAATAGCGTACGTCCAAACATAATATTATAGGAGAATACGATACGATGGCATTTTTTTTTGTTGGTTTTTTTTTTTTCTTTTGGCGATTCCAAAAATACATTACACGGAAAATATTATATACGAGTCCCAAATTCAAGACGTACACTTAAACGCCAGTCGGTCGTCGGTGTGAAAATTCGTTTTTTTTTTTAAATTTCTCCTTTATTATTGCTAACTCATTGTTTTGATTAATCGTTTTTTGTTAGCGATATAGCATAATCGTTGCACATGCGCATTTGAAACTAACGTGGAAATTATTAAGATTAAGAGCATAACGAAATATAATCCAAAGAGTTAAATCGTGTTTGAAAACTACCCGGCTAACGTTATCACTCAGTATTGAAATTGTCCGTTAAATCGAGAAATGTTGCGGTCTGTCTCGGTGTAAACTATGATTTTAGATGTCTAACTTGTAAAAAATGCGTTTACTATAAACGAATAGTAGTCGTGTTAAAATGGGCTTTATAATTTACGCTGAGCGATTGAGAACGCGACGCGCGAACGTTTGTTGTCCACCAATATCATTAAAAAAAAATAAATACGTTTTAGTAATAAATATGAAAAAAATAAAAAAAATAAAAAATACACCGTTCTTAAGGAAGTTATTGTAATGGTAGGATATAGGAGAGGGGAATTTAGTTTATATCTAAATAATAAATAAACGCTAACATAAAACGATTCTGGGCAAAGTTTGGCAAAGTTCTGAAACGTTTTGAAATGCCGGGATTTTTACGATTTCCGTTTGCCATCATAAAAACTTTACAATGAACATTGTGTCGAATTTTTGAATATTGAGAAGCCAAACAAACGCAATCCACATAAAACCAAATAGAAGTACAAAAAAAAAAAAAAAAAAAAAATAATAATAACTCGACAATTGCAAATGGCAATGAATTGTTCAAATATTGCCAGAGTATTTTGATAGTTATAACACGTCTAGGAAATTGTAACATAGGTATTCGAAGATAATTTTAATTTTTTGCAAAAACCAAATTGAAAAAAAAAAAAAAAACAAATTCCAACAGAAAAGCTCTCTAAAACCGATTCGTTCACCGCTTCGCTTCGCAATTTCGAACACGGACTATAGTAAAAAAAAAAAAAAAAAAAATGACTTTGTTTTTGAACAAAATAAATATAGGAAAATTTCACGTTATTTTTTTTTTTTTTTTTTTATTATCAAATCATTTATGTTAATATTAACCGAACGTGTTTACGGCGGTGGAATTGAATAATCGAAATCGCTGGTCTCTGCAGCCAAAAACCAGATCGCATTGTACAGGGTAATTTTGCGAACCGCGGCGATTATCATCGGAGGTGTTATAGTTACAAGTAAATTCCGATTATATTTTACTAATTTTTTTTTTTAACAATATTGTCAATAATTTACTCGTCCTGCGTTCGCGTTTAAACAATCGTCCGGTATATTATTACGCGCCTAGATGGGCCTCTCCCCCCCCAAAGCTCATCGCTTTGGCGTTTTTCTATTCGGTTTGACGATAACAAAATTCGCGTTGACGTTTTTTTTTTTTTTTTTACGGTCTTATTATGGATTTATTATATTATTATAATTATTCGTTGCCAGCATATAAAATGAAATATTATAAATTTTACAAAATACGATACACAATATTAATAATAATATTGCGACATGCGTTCGATTAATTTTGAGTTTTAATTAATGTACACCTAATATCGGATAATCCGTTTAACACGCCACCGCGTTCGTGTTCTCTAAATAAGACACGCCGGGTCACGTTAATTTATGCGTTTCTGTGTTTTTAGCGCCGGCACAACGTACACGGACGCCGCGATTATTATAGTTTTGCTACGATAATTGTACTTTTCTCGGGAAACGTTTTTTTTTATTTTCGATTAGCAAAAACAAATGTCTGAAATATTCATGCCGTTAAGTTAAAAAATTATGTAGAGCATCCGGCGTGCGATACGTTATTTAAACCGAGTTTCCGGATTCCCCTATGGTTTAGGAACGTTAAAAAAAAAAAAAAACACTGACAACGAACGACAATGCCTTTAGGACGCGGAAATCTGTAAAAAAAATCTGATTTTTTCAACCCGGGCGGACAGACGGTTAACATCGTTCTAAAGTCGTGGAGAAACCCGCAGGTTAGGCCGCCAGGCTTTTTTTTTTTTATTTTGAATTTTGAATTTCTATGCCAAATTCGTTGAATACGCTCTTGAAATATCAGAACGCACAAATGCGTAAAACTTGTATACCGTGTACGTTTTTTTTTTTTAATTTTAAAACGAACAAGTGGGAATTTCGCAAGAATTTAAATTTAATATCTCGAGAAAAATAAAAAATTTATGTTGTGTATGGGCCATTCGGGAAATTCTAGTATTTTTTTTTTCGACGAGCTAGGCTCTTTTCAAAGAGGTAGGACGTATCAAATTATTTCTTTTTCCTCTGCGAACAGCGTGCTATTGTTCAGGTTCTCTTCAAAGAGATCAACGAAATAAAATTTTAAAATATTACGATGCACATTACACGTGCAATTAGGTAACTATACGTTTACATCTATTCATTTCCTTCATTTTATGTCAATATTATTAGATATTTTACACGTACATATTGATACGAGTTTAAATATATATATATATATATATTTTTTTTGATATTTTACACAAGACTCGTCGTGGTATAACTGGACATGGAGATTGGTGATTTCATGTCCTCACATGTAATAAAATAGGTAAAATTACTTATAATATTATTAATATTCTCGATGTCTATTTTAAAAACGCTTTGAAAATGATACACAAAGTTGTTTTATTTATATTTACCTATATCGTTCATTGTATTATTGTTATTTTTTTCCAGGGTATATAATTGCATTTGTACTAACCGTGTTTCGTCAAATAATATGCATTTCATTATTACGCGGGGGGATTACTCGAATTGTCGTATAAAAATAAATTTTAAATTATCTAGACAGTTGCTAAAATAATTATCTCGAAAAATATATAGACAATTGGCGTCATTTTATCTAAATAAATAAAATGTTTAATTTCGTACTATATCTTTTATAGTCGACATATTACACATGTCCATATTTCACAAGTCTACATTTCATAGAAGATTGTGTAATGAACGTAACATTGTATTACAGTAAATTATATATGTTACCCGTTATTTTTAATAAACATTAGTATAATATACGATTTAGTTGATTTTGATAGGTCTAATTAAACTAAGTAAATTACGTAAATACTTTAAACACTGCAAAGTTAACAGTAATATTACGCTGACGCTTCGATAATGAAATTATATTCTATCGTTCGTGTTTATATTTTAGAACTTTATTAAAAAAAAAAAGGAGAATATTTATTTTAAAAACAATCATAACATACGAAAAACGAATTTTTATAAAAATATAATATTTGTTATAATGTAAAATAAACAATCGATAATCTAAATGCTATATTGTAATTAATAATAGTCCGAAAAACGAATCTTTCCGCAGAAAAGTCTCAAGCATCAAAGCATTTTAACGCTATTGCAAAAAAATTTAAGTAATTGCAATGGGAACAACATGACGGTTTATCTATAGTACCACCGGTGATTTTTAAATTAATGATTTATATATATATATATATATAAATACGCGTATTTAAAACCGGAAAATATTTAAGTATTGTATACATAAAATTGTATCGAAGTGATGGAACGACGGACCTCGGGTATCGGTTCAGATTAATTTATATCTTTAGGTATGATGAAAGATACGGATTTTCAGCAATTGTCGAGTTTAGTTGTTTTGGGAGGTCGCATGCACGCCCGCGCCCACGTCCATCGGTGCTCGGCGGTGAGTCGGAAAGAGAGCGTACGGTCCTCGGGTAACAGGTTACCGTTCTTGTGGTATTATTTTTCTTTTTTTTTTTATAAAACAATTATTTGTTTATATTTATCGATCCGTTGCTCGGACGTATGCATTTATACAATTGGTTAGTATTGCGCTGATTGTACCGGCACTAGCGGGCTAGCAGGACTAGGAGGCGGACACACATAATCGTTTACATAGAAAAATGCACTACAGAAATCCCCAAAATCAATGTTTTAGATGCTATTCATTATGTTTCAATTGCGTGGGATGAGATAAAACCAGAAGTTATTAAAAACTGTTTCAACAAAGCCTATTTTGGTAACGTCTCACAAGAAGACCCTCACGTTTTGGACTCAGACGAATTTCGGGACTTTGAGGAGGTTTATCCAGGCTACACATCCATTGACGACCAACTGATAACGAACGAGGCACTAGAACTTGAAGAAATTATCAATCAGGCTACAGTAAACGATGAACCAGATGAGCCAAGTGATGATGAGGAAGAATACATTCCACCACTTCCGTCAATCGCTAGTACTGTACAATCAATATCTACATTGAGACAGGCACTTACTGCAACTAATGGCTCCGAAAACATGCTTCTATATCTAGGTAGGGTGGAAAATTTCTTATTGAATAAATATAAAAATAATGTATTGAAACAACCAACCATTACCACTTTTTTTAATCCAAGAAAATAATACATAATTATAAAATATGTTCCTAATAATTTTATTGTATGTATATTTGATGTTTTTTTATTATTAATTTTAAATACAACTTATGTTACTGTGTAATACATAACAAGTCACACTATGAACATTTTTCTAATTTATTCTATCTACATATTATCACATTTAAAACGCTTTTAATAGACGGGTATCGCCTATAACGCTTTAAGAGCGTAATAGGCGGGATATCGCCTATAACGCTATACCGCATTTTGCGCGGTTTTACGATTTCCCCTTCGAGAGCGTCTTAACGAGGTTTTACTGTAGTTTTAAAACCGTAGGTTTACACGGCCCCTGCTTCCGTGGTCGGACTCGAACGCAATGGGGCCTAGGAAATTACAGGCTATTTACGGTGAAGCGTGTATAGGTTTTTCGGCACAAAAACTACGCGATTTCTGGAACGGTCTACGCGACATAAATAAATATTTATTGTTAGGTCGATGGGGGTGACTGCCAGAACAATAGTCGAAAATAATTATTTATAACGCGGTCAACAATGCCGGCGAGGTAGGCGCGTATTTTTTTTTTTTTTTTTTTTTTTTTTAATTTTTTTTTTAACATTTTTTTCTTCTCCGGACTATAATACGCCCGGGGGCAGTCTGCCGATTTTCGCACAAAACAATTCCGTCTTGTTCGCGCATAGTGATACGGCACACTTTACCCGTGGGTAATTGTGTAATTCATAATTCATTTCGTTCATATTATTATAATACAATATCGCCCGCTGTCGGTCACGATGAAAAACTCGCCTGTATAGTTGAAATTGTGCTGGGTAATGCATAATTTTAATTTTGACGCGGGGAAATGCAAAACAAACGAAAAAAAAAAAAAAAAAAAAAAAGGCCGCCTTTGAGTGTTGTTCATTGTTATCGGCTAGACGGCCCGCACACCCGACACGACGTTGTAATGTCGGGTAAACGAATGTTACGTGTTTACATCGCGGTGGGCATAGTTTTAAAAAAAATTAATAAAAAAAATATATATTTTCGGGCGATTCGAAACAGTACGAAATAATACTCACCGAAACTGTAGAAGACCAGCGGTTCTCGGCCGGGGTGACGTGCATCGAGTGTAGGGGGATGACACGATAACCTCCGGGGAAAAGAATTAAAAATATGAGCATTTTCCCAATTAAATCGTATTATTTCTGGTAATCGCCACCTGTATACAGCATAGGCACTGTAAAATTATTATTTTTTTATATTACGTCTATTTTTATATTTCAGATCCGATAAATACGCCTGTTTAACGTCCGACAACGGCTCGCTTTTTCCAGCATCATCACTCGAATTACACAACTTTGTAATAATCGCCCGGGTCAAATGTCTCGTTAATTTTTCGAATTCTAAACAACTATTATAATTTTTCATTATTATTATTAGTTTTTTATTTTTCAATCTAAAATACTAATGTTTATTCAATACTAAATTCTAAATAAAACGCGTAATTAATATTTTTCTGCGTACTGTATTTTTTTTTTTAAAGGGCTTATATATGTTTCTTCTAAAATAAAATACACCGTACATTTTTTAAATATTTTAATGTTGGGCAGACATGTAGTGTTGGATTCTTGTGGATAAGGGCGATACGAATCCAAAAAAAAAAAAAAACGTCAACGTTTCGGTTTATCCGAATTTGTAGGCGTCTTAATTCATAGTAGGTAGTTACAATATCATGGGAAATAAGTAGTAATAATTTGGAGTTTTTAACCAACAGAAAATCACCGCGCGTTTTTCCGCCGGTCTCGTTACGAACAGAATATCAAAAACTTGTGCGGCTGTAAACAGACACTCGGCACAATATAACGATATGTTAAAAACCGTACATAATGTAAAATTGACTTTTTTTTTTTTTTTTTTTTTATAATTATTATTATTACTTTAGCGTTGGCACGGCAATATCGTAATGATTCCGAAAAGTAATTACTTTTATAACATTGCCTACAGACGACGTTCTTTGTTCGTCGAATTCTTTAATTATTTACTATCCCGTCGTCTTGACAAAGTTATATAATATATATATATATATCAAAAATTAATCAGGTTTTTTAATTTTTTTTCTTTTTTTTTAATAAATGGTATCACGTAGGGATTAAAATGTCCGGATGAGACGTTTATCATTCTCAAAAACGTATTATGAAAATATGTTTTTTATTATTATTCCAAAAGAAATTGGATTTATTCAGAAACGTATTTATTATATATATATATATATATATTTTTATTTTTTCTCAATCTCCCAGTTTTGGCATTTTGACCTCTACAGTAATACTAAAAATAAAACGTAGGTATTGTATAAAACTATTTGCACTGTCATACGGTAAAAAGCCTCGGGTAAGTCCGCTGTTCTAGGGGTTGAAATTGGATTATAAAGAACCTTTCGGTATGTACTGAAAGCTACAGCGGGGAAAAAAAAAAACCGTCGCGCACAAAAACCGATTCAGACCAATTTTCGATTCGTTAGAATTCCCCAGATATATCTATAATAATATTATGTTTGCGACCGGAGGACCCCGAAACTGACCGTGTCCTGTTAGTACATCGTTATCGTGCTATAGTTTATTATATCGTGCGATAAAAAATAAAATAAAAAAAAACAAATACAAATTCAAAAAGAAAATAACTTCCGGTGCGATACAAAAACGGCCGCGGGCAATAATAATAAAATCAAAATTAAACAAATTTATAATAAACGCGTACGGGATTAGCTAATGAAAAATTTAAGACAATAAAAGTTTCGGATGCGATTCGAGATTGCGGTTGATTAAAAATGAACAGGTCGACGCATTATGCAAAAAAACGTTAACGTTCCGCGCAAGACGTACCCTATAAGCATCGAGAGTTTTTCGAAATAGAAAAGTTTGAGCATGTTTATATTTTCCAAAATAATATCAACAATAATTATTCAAGCCTTTTCCGACGTACGATTCCCGGCAAAAGATTACTTATATACTTTATTGGCTACTTATTAAACTCGTTATTTACAGTTCAAATATTTGTTTTGCCCCTGCCTTTTTGTAGTAAAAAATAAAGTTTTGATATACAGATAAGAAGGACCTTTTATTTTTTACAGGGATTATTATTTTTGTAGAATCTCAATTTTATTTTATATCAATAATATTGCATATATTTATAGTTAACGGAAGTGTGCGTACAAATAAATTTATGGCGCTCAGATATTTTAAATTTTAAACCGTATGCGGACGGATTCGGGGTCGTCCGACAAAACACCAAGAGTATTTAATTTTTTATTATTTATTTGATCAACTATTCAACGAGTGTTAACCGTTAATTGTTAGGTTTTATTGTTTTTAACACTAACCCACGGACCTTTTAAAGAATAAGGTCGTCGTTAAATATGTAATTTTAGTTCTCGTACAATATTAAACCGTTTAAATAAGGCCCGGTGACGGACGGATTAGAAAGACAATTAAAAAAAAAAAAAACCGAACGAGTTCTCTTTCGCAGTGAAAAATAATATTCCAAAAAAATAACATAATAGTTATAATAAAGACATTTCGCGAATAATGGTATTATTTATTATTATACTTACAATAAATTAACTCGAGAAGAACAATGAGAAAACCCGACATTAATTTAATGTACCTAATAAGTATACAGTGAAGCTCGAAAAAAACGTAATATTACAGAATAATATTATTGTTATGCTTGTTAAAAATTCAAATAGAATTTCGCGTTGAGAGACGATTTAGGCCGAGTGATTATAGTATATATTATTGTTTTATGATTTCACGCAAATAGTTAAAAAATAAACTCGTATATATAAGGCCGATAAAACATATTTTGCTGCGACAATGTGTGATCATCCGTCCGAATAATTCTCATAGAAAAACTATAGTAAGGTCAGGTTAAGCCCAACCCTTGCATACGACTGTGGAGCACGGACAGCAACTCGCCAGACAAAAAGTACACCGAAGACGTAGTTCGAGAATAAAATGTGGAAAAGAATCTGGTGGCCCTGTTTATGATGAAACAATAAAAATATATTCGGTGCAGAATATAGGCACGTACAATGGGCAATAGGCTGAATGACACGGTAGACTAGGTTTTTGATTGAAGAACAATGAAAACAAGGGCTTGGGCGTTAATGATGAGGGGAGAAAGAGGAGCAGCGCCTAGCATGGAAGCCTCGGGGCGAAAAGACCTCGTAATATACGCGGGAAAAGTTTTATCGGAATTTTCAAAGAGTTTTAAAGGAATCTGCGAGTGGAAAACTGTTTTGGCGGCAACATTTTTTAAGATTTGTAGATAAAGGCCGTGAAGAATAATGGGGCAAAAGGCATTGTAATTTAATTCGTTAAATTAAAAAATCGATTTCCTACGTAAACATACGATAGAAACACGCTTGGTTTAAAAGAAAATCTTTTTTTTGGAAAGCGTACGCGTATTGATGAGAACAATAAATAAATATAAGGGATACTCATATTCATATTCGCGTGCGGTGTCGACGTATTATCGTATTTTAGGCGGGTGAATAAAAGAAGAAGAAAAAAGTTTTGAAAATACCTTGCCCGTACACTCGTATACAGCCCATCGATTTATTCCAGTGTAAAAATGAAATAAAATAAGAAAAGAACGGAAAATAAAGCAAGTGAATTTATTTATGCTTTCTATCATTACGATTTACCGCGCCTTCTCGCGTCGACCGTAAATTAGTTTCAATTTACGCGCGTTCCCCGGTTCGGGCTGCAGGCTGAATAAATGCAAAAAAACTTTTTTTTTTTTTTTACAGTCCTCACTCACTCTATCCTATCTCTTTGGCACTCTTTCTCTTCCGGGGTCCGGGCACGAGAAAACGAGTAGAGATTATAAGCAATCAGAGTTAATGTGACACATTTATGTATATATGGAAAATATATATATATATATATATATTTTTTTTTTTTGCTACATCGCGCAGCATCACCGATTTCTAGGGGAGGGGTGGCGAAAAACTTTCGGGGACACTAGCATTTATCTCGTATATACAAACCGCTCTCACTTATATTACTGTGCCGTGAAAACTTTGGGAATTTCTACTGCCGCCGACGACGAAGACGCCGCGAAAATCCGGAGTCGCGCGCAGCCGAAACTTTGCAAAGATATCTGCGCTATGGGATTCGCCCGGCCCAATTGCATGTCTACGCATATATATATATATATATAAACCACATTTTGGTTTGTCTTAATGTGCAAATAAAAAGACAAAGACTACAACACGGTGACTTTACATTAATATTACGGCCGACAAGAGTCGTACTGCGGTACGATGAATATAATTATTCGATATTAGTAATCAAAATAATAATATTTATGTGAATACACACGAGCACGTTGTAACGTAATACAATAATTCGTTCGATTTGAAACGGTCGTATAATAACGGGTAATATTATAAAATCTATCTTCAGCAGTGGCGCAACTAGACCTCATATGTCTGGGAGGCGGTACAATATAGCCGCGAGGGGCAAGCTCACGCACACGGCAGCGGAACGTGCAGCCGCGTACAACGCGAACAGGGACGGCCAGAACCTTCCAAATGCGCAGGAGATTAGGGCGGAAACGCTGCGAAAGTGGCAGGACTAGTGGGAACGGGCCGAAACCGGCGCCTGGACCCGAAGACTGATCCCGGAGGTGGCGCCTTGGGTGTGTCCTCCTGGAAGTTTGGCAACACCAATTACCGCCTCACCCAATTCCTATCTGGTCATGGCTGCTTCGGTCAGTACCTGCATAGGATTGGGAGGCTGGGCTACCCGGAGTGCCACGACTGCTGAGCCCCCGCGGACGACGCGGATCACGCCTTCTTCCACTGCGACCGCTGGCGGAGACAAAGAAAGGAGCCGGAAACAGCAATGGGCAAAGCGTTCACCCCGGGAACGGCGTTGGCGAGAATGATGGAAGACAGGACCGCTTGGGAGAAAACAAGCAACTTCGTCAAGGAGTTCTTGTCGACGAGGGATGAAGAGGAACGCCAACGCCAGAGGGCCGCCCAGAAACCTTGATTAGATTAGTGTTAGCCTAGCTATTACTTCAGTCTCTGCCCTAATGCTGCCCAAAGCGCAATTGTACAATCACTGTGAGCCCGCCCCGCCCGCAGGGGTAAACGGGATTTATTTAATACATAATAATTGTAGTTTTACCGAATAAACTATGCGCCTACGGGGTAAAGGATTGCCCTGACGGGTAGAGTTCCCCCCGAAGGTCGTGATTTCACCAAAAAAAAAAAAAAAAAAAAATGAAAAGAAAAAAAAAAGACCTCAAATGTCGGGGAGGCGCTACAATATAGCCGCGAGGGGCAAGTTCAAGCACACCCGCCGAATCTTAAACTGTATCGATACATTCGGTCGTAATTCGCGTATTGTCAAAAATTACCGTGCCTCGGAAAAACGCCCCGAGAATTGTATTTTATTTCCAAACCCTATACTTATTCTGGTCGGACATAACTTTCCGTCAGAAATTGCTGCGAATCGAATGGATAATTTTTGTCGGTATTGATTGCTTGCATTGGCCGAACATCGATTAATGTTTACACATATGTCACTCCAGTCGGCGTAACACTGATGTAGCGTGTGTGTTGCTTCTTAGCCGACTTTTTAAATCTTCTAGTCGGGGAAAAACTACGTTGGCGTGTTGCTGAACGCACGAGAGCGGTCGACGCGACTTCGCATTCATTTGTAAACGCACGTGTTTCTCTATCGATTACTCATTTAACGCCATCCGTATTGGTTTTTAAACCACTCGTTCACAATACATTCCCATTATACAGTTTAAACCGAATTTGAGAAATGGACTTGCAAGTGCTAAATTGATGATTGGAGGCGCTCTAGCACCCCCCCCCCCCCAGTAACCCCGTAGTCGTGCTACATTTTTTTCTTTTGGTACTGGCAATTTTAATAAAATTCACGTAAAGATCACGGAATGACCGTGAGGCTCTACTTCGGGAGGCGGGTCACCATCGTTTATTTAACAACATGAACACGTACAAATGATACACAAAATAAAATCCCGTATTCCCCTTCGACGGGGCGGGCTCACATTATTAGAAGCTTCGCGTCCCTGCCGGGGAACGGGCAGTAGCCGGGCCGAAGCCCACTTGCTGCCCTTACACTAGTAGGGGGGTGGGACACTTCCTACCGGTAGTCGTGCCACTGTAAGATTATCAAACTTTTATGTGATTTAATAGCGGCGAATCGCGAATTTCAGAACGTTTTTAACTCGTATGTGAGAATTTCGGACGCCGGCACCGTCCCATAGCGGGCTCGTTTCGGTCTCGAGTTACGCGGTGTAAATCTTTGCCCGAAGAGTAAACGATTATCGCGTGCGAGTGTCTGGTATCGTACGCTCTGGCGGATAATCGTTCTCGCACGCGCACAAGTCAAATTTTTATTACTGCCGTTTACAAATCGCGAGATTCATGCGACATAAACCGCATTGGCTTTCGGCAATCGGACCGATCGAAGCTAAAAGAATTCTAATAACAGATTTGGGATTCGGCGTACAGTCTAAACGAGAACACGGTCGGGCCTTTTTTTTTTTTTTTTTTTTTGAAATCCAATTCGCAATATATTTTTAAACGATAAACGATATTTCAAAAAAATAACATCCACCCTTCCTGGCCATGCCACTATATTCGGCTATCGACTAAATTTTTGTCGTGTCACCAAATTTTTGTCGTACCACATTAAACATTTATAGGTGACTATATTGAATGTATTATGTTTTAGTCTAAAACCTAAAAACTTAAAATACATTTACATTTCACAACCATCTATTTAGTAGGTTTATAAACTTTTTCGACTAAACAACAGAAAATTCGTTGTTGTCGTCCACACAGATAGTTTAGGCGTATACATACGATTTTCTCGAGGGCCGAGCATAGGTTATGTTAGATTAGTGTTATAAAAATTATATTTTCGTAAATAAAAAAAAATATATATACAAATCTCGGTGAAATCGGGGTTTTTTTTTATGTTTGTAAATGAGTTTTCTGACCAGAAATATGTGCTCAATGTAAGGTTTCTGGTTGAACATATTTTTGAGTTGGTGAATTTTAGAATAGTGATTTGTTGAATTTGGTTTTTTTTTAAATTTTTTTTTTTATGGATACAATTGTTTCGGCTTATTGAAAATTCTTAAACAATTGGATAAAAGGTCTACCACGAGTTGTACTTATGGTGGTAAACAAATGATGAACGTTATGACGTAAGTTACAATAGAGAAGTTAATATTATTTAATTTGATTAGAAAAATGTTTGAAGAAATAAAAAAAAATTGTAGACGTCATAGCGTTTGATTTTTAGAACTTGAAGAAAAAAAATCCCCTTCGGAGTACAACAAAAAAAAAAAAAAAACCCATAATAAGAATCTTTTTTATTCGTTTTTAGTTTATTTTTCTTGCCTTACAACAATACACCGGAGACCTATTTTAAATACTAGGTACCCGAAAAAAAAAAAAGAAAAAGAAAAGAAAAAAAAATACGAGTGACAAAAGATTTTTTAATGTCTAACACTCGTGAATCGTTTTGTTTTTAATTATGCAGAGGTTTTAATTATTATTATTATCATTTTTTTTTTCTCTGCTCTCCGTATAGTTTTTAATAATATTACGTGACGTAGAGCGCATCGTTTATTTGTTCAACTACTGTCCACATCTGCGGTCCGTTATAATAATTAAACGTTTCGCCTCCTTAAATCGTACGATTTTTCGTTCGTAATACCTTACACGAGCAAAACTATTATTACAATTACTGAATTTGCGGTTAAAAATATCCGACTGAAAACGATAGACGAGGTAAATGTTTATTGTACTCTGAGACGGCTGAGGGCCGTTGTCCATGGAGGTACAAGATGGAAAAGAGGGCGTGGGACAGACATAACCCTCCATCCTGGAAAATAATAAATGATGATAAAATCCATTTTTTTTTTTTTTTTTTTTGGGGAATAAAATGTGTATAATTGTATACGAGCACTACCTATACCGTGTTAATTGTATCGTGTTTGTGATTGTCTCAGAGTGTGACGACAATCGACCGGTATAATTGAAAAGGAGAAAACCGAAGTAATCCGATAATTAAGTTTTTTAAGATTCTAATATGACATATTGTATAAAAGTTTCTTTTTGTCCGTTCCCCGAAAGTCACCCAATGGGCGCCCATACCGTTGTTTTACCGACGGATTCGGAAGATTTGATTTGTATTTATAACCGAAAGCTCAATACAAATTTGTGTTTGTAAATTATCATAAAAAATTCCATTGAACGTCGCGTTAAAAATAATTCATTAAAATATTGCATGGGGCGTTCGACGTTCTGCCGAGAGAGTATAATATATACACTCGGAGTTTAAATAAAAAAAAAAAAAAAATTGATTAAAAGAATCAAAATATACTCGTATATTATATATATACAGGGTTACTCCCTTATTTTAATAAAATCATAACACAAATACTATTGGCAATATTAATTTAATTATTTTTTCTGTGTATAGGGGTACATTTAAAGTTTTATTTTATTTGGTTTTAAATTCTACATTTAAATTCGACAAGGTGGCCACCATTCTCGTCAATGCACTGAGATAGTCGGAATTTGCCATTTCTGTCCACTTTTTCCAGTATATTTGTGCTCATGTCGGCAATAGCAGCACAAATATTGTATTTGAGATTATGAAGGATCTTTGGACGATTCGTGTGTACCAACGATTTACCACCCCCTACAGGAAAAAATCACATGAGGCTAAATCTAGTGATCGTGCCGGCTACTGAAGATCG
This sequence comes from Tuberolachnus salignus, assembly GCA_956483605.1. NCBI lineage: Eukaryota > Metazoa > Arthropoda > Insecta > Hemiptera > Aphididae > Tuberolachnus > Tuberolachnus salignus. The sequence goes on from OY101430.1 coordinate 45,032,763, forward strand.
CCTCTAAGAGAGATGAGCCGTTCAAGGAAGTGTCCACGCAAGATATTCATTGACCTCTTTGCCGTGTGAGCCGTGGCGCCATCATGTTGAATCAACACTTCCCCTACATTCATTTCTTTCAGTTTGGGCATAAAAACAAATCCACAATCATGCTGGCATGACGTTCAGAGTTGACCGTTACTGTTCTTTCGGTCTCTTCAAAGAACCATGGGCTAATAATGCTGATTCTGGATATTGCACACCAAACAGTCACACGTTCTGTATGCAGAGGCTGCTCATGAAGTTCTCTCGGTTTAGTGGGGCGTTAATATCGCATGTTTTGTTTGTTTACACATCCTGAAATATGGAAATGTGCCTCGCCACTAAAGAAAACAAGGGCGTCCTGAGGCAGGTTTTCGAGGAAGGCTTCACGTGGATTAAGTTGTTGCACAACTGCCAATTTGTATGGGTAATTCACAAGTTCCTCGTGAAGAATTCGTCTCACTGTGCGACTAGACATCCGAAAAGCAGCCGAATGTTTGTGTGCAGATCGCCTAGGGGATTCGGCAAAATCGACGCCCATACCATTTCGATGTTTTCTGGCGTCCCGACGGTTCTGGTAGGTCCATTATGTTTCTTCGGCGCACTACCGGTAACCCTGGACGTGTCCACCCACACACAAATCGATTTCCGATCAGGCACGCGATCCGCAGGTGCGATATTGAAATGGTATCTGAAAGCACGCTGAGTTGCAATTATCGAACTGCTGAAAGAAAAGTAGGCCTCCACGGCGAACGCGTGCTCTTGTTTTGTCCACCGCATCATTGACACTAAACTAGTTGTAACAAAAACCTTAGATAACGTGCTTTCGAACAAGCCGTAAACCAACGCTCTACTTAATTAATAGCCGCTCGGCTGCGAGAGTTTCAGATAAGAAAGTAACCACGTCCCACCTTGTGTATATATATATATATTTTTTTTTTTCAATCAGAGAATTGTAATCAACCGGATCGATTGCCGTCCGTTCCGGCGTGCGACGCGAAACTTCAAAAATACAAACGGTTGTGGACGCGTATTTCCGTGAGTTTTGCCATAATACACTACGAGGGAAGAGGCGATAAGGGCGACTTTGTCTTAGATATTAAAAAAATTCGTACGAATTTACATATATATAGATACAGATGACGTATTTGGCTCGTGACGTATACCCACCTAACCGCTTTTGATAACCGGGCGGTCGTTTTCGGTTGTCGTGTGTGGGACGGCCGGAGGCGGTGTACACACCATACCGTCGCAGTCTAATGTTCGGCGGTTTATTCGATTGTGCTCGTTTTACACGGTGCATACGAAAAAAATAAGGCGAATTTTCCATCGCTGTGTCGTCTTACTACAACTATACCCCTACAGGGTGCGGCAGAGCCGACTGACGATATTAATGATGTCATTAGCCTGTGGTAGGATAAGAGCAGGCCTTAATAAGCGGTATATTTTGAATTGTACGGTAATGCCGTTTTTATTCGTAATCAAGGTCTGGACAGGTGTAAGTCGTGGTTTCGACGTGCGTGCGTATTACGAAAATAATCATTCTGCGATCGTTACACAGAGGGCTTTTCGTATACAATTCGGCATTCCACGCGCTGAATCTGTTCCTTTTGCTAACATTATCAAATTGTGGATACGGAATTAGGATGAAACTGTAAGTACTCTAAGTAGACTTGGACACGGAGCACCCAGACCGGTAAGAACCCCCGAAAATGTGCAGTTGGTTAGAGAGTCAATTGAGCAGTCACCAAGACGCTGAGCCCGGAAACACGCTGTAGCATTGGGAATCTCAGACCGTTCACGAAGATTTATCATCCCATCCCTATAAATTAATGCTTGTCCAAGAGTTAAATGCTACTGACTACGGCAACCGTAAAAATCTCTGTCAGCAAATTCTTCTGCAACTTCCTCCGACATCAACTTTTTTTTTGTAGCGACGAGTCCCATTTTCATCTTTCTGGAGCTGTAAATAAACAACATTTTTGATACTGGGCTACGAATAACTCACGGCAGCTTCACGAAAGGCCACTCCACTCTTCTAAAGTGACAGTGTGGTGTGCTGTGTCCCAATTTGGGGTGATCGGCCCCTACTTTTTTGAGGACGAGCACTGGATCGTCTACAACAGTGTATCAACGCTGACGGCCGCCATTTTGGAGATATAATTTTCAAAAAATACTTTTTAAAAATAGAATTGATTACTGATTTAAATAAAAAAAAAAAAACATTTTTCTAAGTTTTACCGTTCGTTATTTATAGCCCATTAAAGATCGTCAGTCGGCTCTGCCGCACCCTGTATATATTTATATATATATATATATATATATATATATATATATATATGTGTGTGTGTATGCGAGCGACAGGAAGAGCGGGGTGACCGCGTGTACGAGTAGTACGTGTTTTTTTTTTTCGTTGGTTTTTTTGTTAGATATAACTCGGCGGCGGTGTACCACACACTCGCGAATTAAACGAATAAACAGAGAGAGAAAGAGATAGAGAGACGCACAGAGAATATATTTTATTTAACTTATCTGTTATTTGTATTTTGTTGCCGGGGTGTACATCGGTGGCGGGGCAGGGGAATCGGGGGTAATCGTATTAACGATAATTTCTGTTTTGTAGGTGTACGTATGGGGAAAAATAATTCGGCCACCGTGTGTTTACACGGGTACGTTGGTAGAATCAAACGAAATATACTATTCCCAAGGAATCGGCCGTCACGAAATTCAATTTCGTAATACTATCTATTACGAGGGCGTCTTTAAACTCGACCAACCGAATTTCATATAATTTCCTCCGGTCCGGTAAAGTTTCGTTGCCGCCAGCGGACATAATAACGGGTACAGATGATTTTACTTACTAAACGGTTTACGGTTTTTTTTTTTTTTACTCAATGGTGGAAGGAAGGGATCGTCCCGCTATTATGCAAAAAAAAAATTAAAAAAAAATACAAAGGATATCAAAATATTACCTCCCCGATGCCACCGATTAGAATCGAAAATTCGACGGGAAAGCCTTTTGTGTTTTTGGTTAAAAATTCGGCGAGAAAGAGAAAGGAGCACACAACTTATCATATTAAAACCCATCGTGCAACGTACCATCATAATTGGTGGGGGCCGATGTTGTAGATGTAAAGTCGAAAAGGTACGCCACGACAAATTATTGCATACAAAAAACGATTCTGAGCCATGTGTTCTCGGTCAAACACATTTTACTAAATTATCAAATTTGTAACTACAAAATAAATTAATATTGCCGGTTGTTTTGACAATTTTTATTTAGAAACAAAAAAGTTTTATCAATATAAATCGGAAAATAGTACACGAAATATAGTGACGTTCTTTACGATTTCCATCAAAATTCGCATTTTACACTAATAAAAAAGAAACCCAAAAAAAATTGTTACTACGGATTTTTAATATTTATATTGCTATTAATAACTCAAAGAAATCACTAGACGAGTACAAATGTCCCTACAACTATTATAAACGAAATTACAAAATAAAAAAACAAAAACCGTCATTGCGTATATATTTCCGTCTTTTCTCTATTTTTTAATAAAACCACTGCAACGAATATCAAAAATTGACGAAATTCACTACCAGAAATCATCATTATTGAAGTTGTTGATTTAAGCAAGATTTAATGTAGTTTTCAGACGGACAAAAAAAGCTGCACACATTATAGCGAAACCAAATGCATTCGTTTCAGAAAATAATATTCAATTCCCCGTGTTTTAAGTTAAAAATATGAACGCGTGCAACTTTACAAGGAAAAATGCACAATGTAAAATCCGGCTTCCGGGTTTCCGATCCGACCTCCTGCATCTGTACGCCCACGTTTTCTTTTATTTACATTAATAATATGATCGATTGAATTTTACGAAATACACGTCTATCGGCGTCCGTCAGCTTTTTCTAAAATAGGTTTTTCATTCCTTCCCTGGTATAGTACAGTATCAATATCAATAGTAAATGTATAGTTATTTACAATGTTAATATTAAAAAAAAAAAAGTCCTATTATCTTGTTAATTGTTCATGAGTTGTGATCGAGAATTAGTTTGTGGTTGAAATTATAATCGTTTTGTCATTGATCGTTCATCAACTTTGCCAATTGCACATGTATTTCTAGTTGATGTAGAGTTATTGGAAATTCTTGTAGGATAAAAGAGTTTTTATGGCATAGATATAATTATATATATATATAATTTAACATCTCTCAGAAGTAAAAAAAAAAAAAACATAAAAATATACATATTATACGGTAAACGGCCTCGACTTGATAAAGTTTACTAATATACGAGTTATATCCAATAAACCGTCGTGTAGTCTGTTAACATGTCTGTGCCAAATATATTTCGTAGCCTATCAAATTTAACGGTTTTACACATATAAATTTTTTTATTTTTTTTTTCTAGCGTAGGAAACGTGTTAAAATCGGGTATTTAAAGTTTTGATTTCGGGATATTATAGAGGACCGGATAATTTAAGCGCGCATATATTAAAATCTGACGTGTTTAACGTGTTTAACTAATAAAAACAAATTATTTATTATTCACCCTTTTATCCCGTGGTACCGACGAGAATATGATTTTCGTTCGTAATTGTTAAAAAAGGAGAAAAAAAAAATAAACACGATTATTATCGATAACAACCAGTGTTTAGACCCAGATAAGTAAAATGTATCTAGACAATGATAAAAGTTAATCGCTCCGAAATCATCTAGGCATAGATAAAGATAAAAAATACTTAAATTATCACAGATAAGATATATTAGGAAATTACTTGGAATGAAAAAAAAAAGATAATTTGTGATAAATAGTTTATTGTTGGAAACCCCGTAACAGGGAGATAAAAACGTAAACGGTTGAAGCAATTCAATGCAAATCCACCGTAGCTGGTAAATTTGAATTTTGAACGCAAAAAGTAAAACAGTCGGGAATTTAATATGTTCTATGGGCGAGACATAACATTTTTAGTTTTTTTAAATTTTTTATTTAGATACGATAAAAAATAGATTATCTAGGTAAGTCTGAGCACTGTTAATAACATGGTGGCGGCCAAACACGATTTATGTATTGTTGTACGTATATGGAGCGTTTGATTGTATTCGAATGGGAGCGCACAGATACGAGTGTGTGTGTGTGTGTGTTTGCGGATTCACGTCGTCCTCCCCGCCGGAGAATTTTACGGGAATGGCGGGTGGACGGGCCGGACTGGTAACTGTTTGTCGGTAACGGTGAGGGTGGGGGGAGACGTGAAGTATACGCCGTTAGCTGATGGAGCTCATAAATCGGCGGCGCCGAGCGGTGCAGATGACGGGCTCGTACCGTGGGTCGCGGGCCGCGTGTGCGTGTGCGGGCGCGACGTCCCGACGCCCGGCCGGGACGCGCGCGGAGGGGTCGCCGCGCGTTACGTCCGATTAAAAGCGTCGGGCCCGTCCGTCGGCCGCGTCCTGTTCGCCCGCCACCTCGCGATATATTTATTTTATGCACCGGGCGGTCTCGCGACGACACTCTCCCGTGACTTTTGTCGTCGTCGCCGTCCCGGTCGCCCATCCCCGGCCGTCCGGACGGTCGACCGTAACCGCGGGACCGCGCGCGATAATCGCCGTGCTGATTCACTGCCCGCCGCGCGTCGACCGCGTCCAAACTGGCGGCCGATGCGACGGTTGGGTTCGGTTAGGCGCTGTTAGGTGCGCCTAACCAGCAAATCATTCCTGTTATTATCAATAATTGTGCATGTTGCGAGCCCGACCACCGGCAATAGGTGGGAACGGGCGATGCCGATGGATTCTATTTGAATCAATTAAATAGCTCGAGGGGAAGTAATGCGGAACAAGTCTCCCCTCGGATTGCGATACCAAATAGAATAAAAAAAAAAATATTTAAAAAAATAATGCGCGTGGTCAGGTGTGGTAGTTTAAGTATACATTTTTTTTTTTTTTTTTCGAAATCGACGTGTCCGCGCCGAGCGCAACAACCAGTTGCGCCGGTGTCACAGGATTTCCATGCCCTGGGACTATAATGCCCGGCAGTATCGAAATCCTGGGAATAAATATTAATCTTAAAATCATAAAACAAGAGTACGAATTTCCCAAGATTAACGAAATCCCGGAGAATTATATACGTCCAAAAATCATAAACCCCTCGGTACAGCAATGCTGGGGAATCCATAACCCGTGTCTTAATATACACCGTGGGGGTATAATTATACCGTAGGAATATCGTATCCTCGTTTTATGGTTTTTAGGATTTTAATACTCCGGCCACGATAATACCAGGATAATCGTACTGCAAAATAAGGGTATGATATTCCAGGAGTACGATTTGCAAGTTACACCGGCACAGTATTTCGCTCAAGGTATTTTTTGTTACCGACTGCGTAATGAGACTAAAACAAAAAAATATTACAATATTTCGTTAAACCACAAACGTAGTTTTACATTCAATTTCCAAATTTGCACGGTCGATGTGTTCGCCGGTACCGTTTCTCGGCACTGTATACGAAATAAAAACCGATTTCGTCGGTTACCGCGCTGTATGTGTATGCACGTATATCAGTAAAGGATAATAAAACGACTAGAACCAACTGGATTTTTGACGCTTATTTAAAATGCTACGCGTGTACACGCGATTCATGTGACATGAGTTGAATAAAGTTGGTAAACGTCAACTATATAAACATATACTATTGAATTGTTTTCAGCACACGGATCAAAACATACGCGATTACGAATAACGCAAATTACACGTGTATCAGGCAACAACTATGAATAGGTCGGGCTAGATAGACATAGGACACGGGTGGACGGAATGCCCATTTGGATTTTAAGAACCGAGCGGGGCAGTTGGTCGAGAAAAATAGAGGGCAGGAGGACTTCAATCGCCTAAACGAGAATATCTCGGATTTTATACGGTTCAATATCGTACTACGATACTACAAGAAACGCATAAATATCGTTATTAACGGCATTATGCTAACGGGTCGAAATTCAAAAATCAAATAAAACCAAATGACCGACAATCCGTTATCGTAGCCGTTAAAACGATAACGGTTAAAACCATATAGGAAATCGATTGGATAGAGGTTAAAACTAATAGTTTTTATCATAAATAATTACAGAGGACAAAAAAAAAAAAAAAATATATTCGTTTTCCTGTATTTCATTATATTGAAAAATAACTGCTATCGCCATTTCATTCAAAACTTTTCAACGCGGAGCCATTTGCATTATTACGGAGTCAAATAAATTTGTTTCTACAAATATCGGAAAATATTAGTTAATCAGTACAATTTTCTCGAAAATTTAAATTTCAAACACTTATAAAGAAAATCAAAAAAAAAAAAAAAAAAAATTGTGCCTATAGTGAACTATTTATTAAGTTTTCCAGTGAATTTAAAAAACAAAAACAAATTGTGTCCACATAAAACCAAGCGAAAACGAAAAAAAAAAATTTGAAAATTTGAAATAGCTATTATAAAAAAAAACTCAATAACCGTCAGATTGGCTAAAACAGTTTTCAGTATTCTGATGAAAATATCAGATATTTTTACGGCAACTCTTACGAGAGTTACAAAAACGAAATCGTAAAATCGAACCGTAATGGCGTAAATATTTGCGTTTTTAGACGTTGTTGGCATGTTTCCCAGTTTCAAAATACACAATTAGATCTGAATAGTTAAAATCAAAAGAATCTCTCGTCGTTTTTTTCGCAATATTTCTAGTAAAAGAGTCGTTTCACATCATTATCGTGGTCAAACCGACTACACATCACGCGTCGCCGCGTACGGCTCAGATACTCAAAAAAAAAAAAATAAATAAATAAAAAAAAAAAACCCTACTTATGTGTTTCGCGGCGGACCGCTAAAATCATTCAATTCGTATCGCGCTCTTTTGATTTCGCCCGGTTATTTTTCTTGTCGTTTTTTCCCCCCTTGTTCTCCTGTGTCGCGGGGCGCAATGCGACGGTCATCGATCACCGGCACCACCACAGTATCCGTATATTATAGACGAACACCATCGCCGTGGCCTGGTCGTCTTCGGCCGTTGGTCTCCATCGAGTCTCCGTCCGCTCGTGTCCCGGACCAGCGAATCTAAAGTCGCCGCGACCACGGAGGCCGCGGGCGTATTGATCGGCGACGACACGTGCGGGCGGACCTCGGCCGGCGCGTCGAAGAGTTAGCGAAGATTTTATAAACCATTAGCCAGTCGCTGGTCCTATGACACCGGTAAATAAGGACAACCGCTGAATCGGGGGACACGTCTATAATTACGAAAACAAATGTATACTTGTCGCGTAAAAGTACGCCGTTTATCTGGACCGCCAATCCGGATAAATTGGGACATTTTTATCGAGTATAGTATTAAATATTAATAGATCGGTAGTCCGACAATGGCGACCGACCCGCGTAATCGATTATTAGATTAAATTATACACATTTTATCCTATTGTATATTCGAATGTGATGTGTGTTAAATGTTATTTAGTGCATTAGTCGTGTTTGTCGCGTGCAGTAACGATGTCCCCCCCATATACGTAAAGATCTATCGCTACCGCAAAAATTAGAAATCCTAGACAAAATCAAAAAACCAGCCACCAGGCTGTAGGATTCGTCTACAAGCAATTCGATTCATTTCAGACAGCCTGGCGTGATGTACGTGTTCAGACAATAAAAAATCAACATCCAAAGCATCCATCAACAGTTGGAACACAATTCCGAAGGATACGATAACGTAAGAGTACTGAACAACGTAGAATTTGAACAACTGGATTCAAATGTGCAATGCTATGACCAAAATGGATCCGTTGAATAATTCAATCCATACAAGATCAACATGATTCAGATGAAGACACGGACGAGAAACCAGATCCACCAATCCGACTACAGGAGGCAACGAAATCTTTGGAAACATTGAGATTATTTTTTACCTTCAACAAGGAAATGAGGGAAGCCCGGCAAGTGCTTTGGATACTTGTTCGGACTACATTCGTCAACAAACAATAATATGTAAAAAACAAAGTAATATTCTTCATTTTTTTTTTTAAATAAGATAAAATAATAAAATTTATACATATACATTTATATGCACATTTATAAATATTTAGATTATGGCACAATGTTTTTCCTTTTGTATAATTAAATGATTTCTATAATTGTGTTATTGTAATATGTATTTTTAGTAATAAAAACATTAAAAAAAATCAGTTTTTTAATAAATTGATATGTTTTTTTTTTTTTCATTTCGGATTATTGGGACAAAACAACATGCAACCGACGTGTCCCAATAAAGCGGAACCGACTGTACGTGTGTGTGTTTATATACGAGGTGTGATCAAAAAATACCCGGATTGTGTTTATAAAATTTATATCGATTAAGATAACGAAACCGCCATAATGTCAATCGGTAAAGTAATTTTCAACGAGTGTTCGAACGTCGGTTTGGAATCGATAGCAATATTCGTTTTTATTTCACGGCATTTTTACGAAAACACGTTTCAGTCGTACGGCGATTTTCGTAATGGAAACAATGGAAGAACAACGTGTGGGCGTACAATTTTGTTTTGAATTTGGCAAAAGTTCTAGTGAAACTTTTGAACTTTCGGAGATGATGTTCTGTCTCGGACAACGTGTTTTAAACTGTTTGAGGAAGATAGAACGTCCGTTAAGGATAACCAACGACCTGGTTAGACCGTCGACCAGTAAAACAAATGAAACAGTTGCTCGTGTTTGTGAAATTATTCGAAATAATCGTCGGTTACCTATCAGAGAAGTTGCAGAAGACGTCGGAATATCTTATGGTTCATGCCAAGAAATATTAGCCAAAGAATTGACCACGAGCCGAATAACAGTCAAATTTGTTCCTCGTCTCTTAACCGATGAACAAAAAAAAAAAAGAAAAAAAAGCGAAAGACCATCTCTCAAGAACTTTTTGTAAGAGCAGACCTAGACCTTTTAAAATATATTATAACAAGTGATGCAACTTGGATTTACGGGTATGAAGTTGACACCAAGCGTCAATCATCATAGTGGAAATCATCAAAGTCTCGTGCACCAATAAATGGCAAGGCAGGCGATATCAAATGTTGATCAGATTTTTTTGATTTTCGTTGTATAGTTGAGGGTGGAGGGTTATCAAGTCAAGTCAATTAGTCCTCAAGGACAATCGGCGTTTTTATTTAAAAGTCGCGATAAGGTTACGTGAAAACGTTAGGAAAACAAGGGCGAGAAAGTCGGAAAAGTGGTTTTTGCGTCACGATAACGCCCCGGCTCACAGCTCATTGATAAGTTCGTCAGGTCTTAGCGAAAAATCATAATCCAGTAGTTCCTCTGTATTATACAGTAGTAGCACCATATCCAACCGACCGAGCCCCGCGCTACTTTTTTTTATATCCGAAGTTAAAATCTACGCTCAAAGGACGTCGTTTTCAAACGGTGAGACGACATTACACAAAATACGGAAATCGATCTTAATTTGGGCATTCCAAATTAGCGTCTGCCAGGAATGCTTTTAAAATTGAAAAAGCACGGTGTTCTATTGTTTCCGCATGGCGATTATATCGAAGGTGATAATGTCTATTCAGGATAATATTGTGTTGATAAAATTTTATTTGAAAAATCCGGGTATTTTTCGATAAAACCACGTTTACTTTGTCGACAGTATAATATATGGACGACGCGGCCGTCACGAACAACTTTTTTTTTTCTTCTTTTTACCTTTATCTTTTCTTTTTTTTTTTTTTTTACCCTTTACGAGCGCACGGCATCGACGAATATAATACGGCCGCCGACGCTATTATATCCATTCATCGTGTACGTGGATACATAAAATATATTATATAATACATGCAAACATGTAGAGAGACGTTTTGGATTTCCCGCCGTTCGGGACGTTACGGGACGGACCGGGCGCCGGCAGTGTCGCGAGATGGATTTTTACCCGGGCGACGAATACGGTCTCCGGATTCGCCCGCTACCCACCCGGCCGCTGAGATTACCGCGCGACACGTTTATCGGCTTACGTCGCCGCCGCGACAGCAACACGTGGTCGCCGCACGGTCCGCTCCCCCGGCCGGTCCGCCGCACGCCGGACGCGTATTAACGTTCCCTACTCGAGTCGCCCGGGGCAAACGGAATCCGTTTATTGGAATTACTGTACCGTTGAATTCTATAGGTACACAATCGTTTGAAGAAGATTCATACGATCATAGATCCAGATAATTCGTCGAGTTGATTCCCGTCGATCAGTTTTGGCTTTGCACTCCGCTATAGAAAACTATGCAACTCCCCCGGACCGGTACCGAAGTTTGGCAGTGACGACCGCTCGAAACAGACTTCGGCGTCTCGACTCATAACTGTTTTTAAAATTCCGATAAAATTGAGCGTTGGATAGCTAATAGTTTTTGTATAGTGTGTGCCAAGTCGCGATTTCAGTTTATTCATACGCGATTTTTAATACCGGCCACTCCAGATGTGCGATTCTGTCAATCCTGTCGATATCCATAGACGTTTGTTCTCGGTCTATGGTAACAAAACTCTAGATATCGGTTCTGTTCGTCATAGTTGGGTATTGCGGATTAAGATCAGTGATGTCGGGAAAGCCATTTTTGTCGATCGGGATCGATTGTGATCACGGCCAGTAACGGCGACGGACGAGGTTCACAAACGGAAAGTCTATGATTCGGTTCATCAAACCGGAGAATTTAATCAAAACGATATTTCATCAGCGTCCGGGAACTCTATTGAACAGTGTTGTTCAGCATCTTCTCTCGGGACTTAGGCACCGACAAAACTGAAGTCAAGCGGTGGTTTGCTACTCTGGGCGAACAATTTCATTTGGCCGGCATTATAAAACTTGCTATGCGTAGGCAGAAACGACTTGGACGGCAGTTACGTTGTAGAATAAAGATCATTTACTACGCGTGTGTTTTAATTTTATAAATTGATTACTTGTCAGTTTTAAACGTATACGTAATGAGGCGTTGCTTATCAAGTTTGCACTCGTACGTCATCGATATTATCGGTTTGCGATTTGCCATCGAAGAGTCAATCGGAGGATTGCGTTTTTGCGGCTGTGGTGCAGCCCGTTTCAAGTAAGGAACTTCGATACGCCTCCCGGACAGCGAAGTTCTTTAAACGTATATTTTTTATTATTGTTATACCCCCATACGTCATAATATATACGAATACAGAGTATAACTTATTATTTATGCACAATGTACTTATATGACTGAATATTATGTTAGTCGCGCCGTTCTATGCACACGCTGCATTAGCCTATCGCCTCTTATAAACGACGGTTGCCGATAAGAATATAATATTATATTCATATAACACGCGCTCGGTTCGTCTATGTTATACGTAATAATATCACCGAGATTCGTGATTTTTATTTTTTTTTTTTGTTTTTCATGCGCGTTACGTTAATGGACTTGTCGATCGGAAATCTTTCGGCGACCGTCGACGCCGTTCGTTATATTTATAAATTGTACTGTTTTCGTGAAAAGATTCGATTTTAGCGAGTTTGAAAACGAATTTCATCCGGAACATTTGCTTGTTGTCCAAAAGCATTTCTTACAACGGAAAATTCGTTTAGTATCGCTATTTCTGTGAGTTTAATTTAGTTTCTTCCGCACGATATCATTCGATATCATCGCGTATTGTACGATTACGATCGCGTCAGTATTGGAACTTAATCGGCTTGCCTATCAATGTCTTATCGTTAGCGGAAACAATAAAATCGTAGGGAATTTTAGAACAACATTTAATATTCGATAGTGACAAAGTTTACAAAAACGGGTTTTTAGTTATCGAATAGTTTATTCGTTATATATAAACGATTCGTTATACACGGATAATTGTACGCGTGATTGCCAATGACGTTGTCGTGGTTCTCAAAAATAATCCGTTAGACAGAGCATTTCGTTATATAGAAGTTTTACCGTATTATATATTTAAAATAATATAATTACATATTTCATATTATATTCTCAATGACATTTCTGGCTATAACAATATTTATCAATATTATCTACGCTCTTCAGTCTACAGTGTCCAATAAGTATATAGGGTTGTGGCAGAGCAGACTGACGAGCTTTGATGGGCTATAAATAACGAACATAGAGAAAAGGTTTTATTTGATTTAAATCAGTATTCAATTCCATTTTTAAAAATTATGTCTCCAAGATGGCGGTCGTCAGCATTGATACACTGTTGTAGACGATCTCTGGAGCTCTCATATGATTTTCGGCACATTTCGACTGGTATGGCCTCGACTTCCACGTGGAGTGGTCTTACATGGAGGTGCCGTGGGTTATTTGTAGCCCAGTATCGAAAATTTTGTTTATTTACAGTTCCAGAAAGATGAAAATGGAGGTCATCGCTACAGAAAAAAGTTGATACCGGAGGAATTTGCAGAAGAATTTGCTGACAGAGATTTTTACGGTTGCCGTAGTCAGTAGCATTTAACTCTTGGACAAGCATTAATATATAGGGATGGAATGATGAATCTTCGTGAACGGTCTGAGATTCCCAATGCTACAGCGTGTTTCCGGGTTGAGCGTCTTGGTGACTGCTCAATTGACTCTCTAACCAACTGCACATTTTCGGGGGTTCTTACCGTTCTGGGTGCTCCGTGTCCAAGTCTACTTAGGGTACTCGCAGTTTCATCCAAATGCCGTATCCACAATTTGATAGTGTTAGCAAAAGGAACAGATTCAGCACGAATACGAATAAAAACGGCATTGCCGTACAATTCAAAATATACCGCTTATTAATGCCTGCTCTTATCTTATCACAGGCTAATGACGTCATAAATATCGTCAGTCGGCTCTGCCGCACCCTGTACAATGAACGCTATCGAACGTTTTTAATAGAATTTTATCTCATGCAATTCGTTTGCAATTATTAACAGTGTTTTTCTTAATAAACAATTGATTTTTAAATTATTTTATTTCTAATAACTGCCGTATGCGTATATGTATATAGGTGGGCCTCAAAGATTATTATTTTTTTTTTTTTTTTTACAAAATCGATGGTCCGCGCAACCAAAAATGTTGGGAACCGCCGGTCTAGACCGTAGGACGGCGGGCCGGTATTCCCTAGTCGGCGGTGCATTGCGGCGACCGTTTCTGTTTGTTTTTATCGTTTCGCCCTTGTAGTTTTCATAATTGCCGTTTGGGAAGAAAAAAAAAAAAAAAAAAGAAAAAAACCGTGAAAAATATACGCAATTTCCGTTAATTTTTTTTCACATGTAAATTAATCACTCCATACATGCCCGCCTACGCCGGTGGCTCATCCGTGGTTATGAATTTCGCTACTAATATATTAAAATATTATTTATACGACGTGTGCAGCAGCTGTGGGTGTGTTCTATTTGCACGTTCAACCGAGCGTTACGTTATAACGCCGTGATAATATTATTGCAATTTAAATATCGTAATATTTTACACGGAAAATTGTCATTCGGATGTTTTATTATACGACGATTTAAAAAAAAAGAAAAAAACAAAAACACAATTTCTTTTTTGTTACTTAGTACGCGATTAAAGGGTTTACGTTTCACAGTTGTTTGTCGCACGCGGACGCGCTCGCCGCCGAGTTCGAGGAAGTGGTCGCCGCCGCGTGCGACGATCTTCTGCCCCGCCGCGGATCTCCGCCGACGGGAAAACGCGCTGTCCACTGGTGGACGCCGGAGATAGCGCGCCTGAGGCGCGAGAGCACCGCGGCCAGAAGGGCCGTCAAAAGAGCGGCCGCACGCGCCGGTCGACACTCGGCGGTCGTCCCCGAGGACAAGCTTATAGCACTACGACTTAGCCGCGCCGCGCTCAACAAGGCCATCTCCAGAAGCAAGGAGATGTGCTGGAAGGAGCTGCTGGCCGCCGTCGACGGTGACCCTTGGGGCCAGCCGTATAAGCTTGTCCTCCGGAAGCTCAAAGGCCTACCGGCTACGGCCGGTATGTCTAAGGCCGAGGTGGAACGCATCACGGACGAGCTGTTCCCGACGCGCCCACCTCCCTTGGCTCCCAGAGTTATCTCCCCCACCGCGTACGTTCCGCCCCTTCTGGCGAGCGAAGTGGACGCTGCCGTCGCGCGCATCGCGGGCCGTAGAAAGGCGCCAGGCCCCGACGGGATCAGCTCCGGCATCCTGGCGGCCGTCCACAAGGCGGACCCGGGGTTGCTGCTGAGCACGCTCGGCGTGTGCCTGGAGTCGGGATGCTACCCGCACAGGTGGAAACAGGGCAGGCTGGTGCTTCTGCGCAAGGGGGTCAAGCCGGTAGGCGAGCCCTCTTCGTACAGGCCCCTGTGCCTGCTCAACGACGTGGGTAAACTGTTGGAGTTTATCCTCGTGCGCCGTCTCGAGGCCCACCTGCAACTCAAGGGCGGCCTCTCAAGGGCCCAGTTTGGGTTCAGGCCCGGGAAATCCGCGGACGACGCCGGGATAAAAGTCCGGGAGTTTGCCCTCAACGCCGTGAACCACATGGAGATGTGCGTGGCGGTCTCCCTTGACATCCGCAACGCGTTTAACAGTGTGGGTTGGGAGCACGTGTTAGACGCGCTCGGGGCGTGGGACGTCCCACCTTATATTAGGCAGTTAATGGCGTCGTACTTCCGCGGCAGGGGGGTAACTATTAACTGCCTAGAGGGTCCCGTGAACGTGGATGTCACTTGTGGGGTACCCCAGGGCTCGGTGCTTGGGCCGTTCCTTTGGAACCTCACATACGACGCCGTGCTACGGGTTGCAGTACCACACGGAGTCAGGGTAATAGGGTTCGCCGACGACACGCTTGTCATCGGCAAGAGCGATACCTCCGAGGGAGTCGAGGGAAAAGTCAACTACGTCTTGAACCTGGTGGCCGAAAAGATACGGAGTCTCGGGCTTCGGCTCGCCGTCAACAAGACCCAGGCCATCATGTTCAAGCGTAAGTACAAGGACAGGGTTCCCCAAATTACACTGGAGGGGGAGCCGGTGGCTCTCTCGAGGACGATTAAATATCTAGGCGTGTTGTTCGACGATACCCTAGTATTCAAGGCGCACATTACAAGCGCCGCCGACAAGGCCCGTGGGGTACTCGCCGCCCTAGCGCGGCTGATGCCCAACGTGGGGGGTCCCAAGGAGCCCAGGAGGAGGTTGTACGCCGGGGTGGCCACTTCGGTAATGCTGTATGGATCTCCGGTGTGGGGCTCCATGGTTCCCTACGCGACCAGGGCCGTGAAAGAGATGCTCCGCGTTCAGCGGCGCGCAGCGTTGAGGGTTTCCATGTCCTACAGGACGGTCTCCCATGACGCGGCGTTGTTGATCGCGGGTCTCCCTCCGATCGACCTGCTCGCGATAGAGAGACGTAAAGCCTACTGGAGCCGGCGCGGTGGCGACGGCGGCGACATTCGCGTCGAAACCGCTGCACAGCGAAGGTCCGCGACCCTCGTGCAGTGGCAGGAGCGGCATAGCATGGGTACCAGGGGTGAGTGGACCCGTAGGGTGATCGGTCCCGTTGCGCCTTGGGCCACCAGGTCACGGGGCGAGCTGGACTATCACCTTACCCAGCTCCTCACCGGACACGGGTGCTTTGCTAGCTTCCTGCATAGGATCGGCAAGCGCGACGCCCCCCACTGCGCCCATTGCACATCGGAGGTGGACGATGCGGCCCACACCCTTCTAGACTGCCCGGCTTGGAATACCGAACGTGCAGCGCTAGTCGCGGTGTTGGGCAGCATCTCTCCGGAAGGGCTTGGACCGGCCATGCTCAGCAGTACCGAGGCATGGTCAGCCGTCAGGGCCTTTGCAATCTCCGTCATGGGGGCAAAGGGGGAGGAGGAGCGTCGGTGGGAGGCGGCCAGAGCGGCGGCCAGAGCGGCGGCGGCAGCGGCAGCAGCAGCGGCAGCAGCAGCAGAGGCAGCAGCAGGAGCACCGCCGGAGCGTCGGCGACAGCGTCGACGGCAGTAGCAACAGATGTATATAATTTATATAATTTACCATTGTAAATAAATGATTGTATTTTAGGTGTAAATTTTTGTAGTCAGTAAGGATTGTTGTATATATTTTTTAAAAAAAAAGAAAATATTGTAAATTTTTTTTAGTTTTAAGGTGATTTTATATATACTTAGTTAATAAGTTTTATTATGTGAGCCCGCCCCGCGAAGGGGAAAAGGGGATTTTACGTTGTGTACATAATTGTGATGTGTTTTTGCGTTTTAATAAACGATGGTGGCGGGCCGGTAGTATTTCCGCAAGGCTAGTCCCCGGCCCGTCATCGATGCCACAAAAAAAAAAAAAAAAAAAAAAAAAAAAAAAGTTGTTTGTCGCACTTAAATATCTGGTAAAACATTTAACATTTCAAAACGCAAACAAACTAAAACAGATATAAAAAAAAAAATAATACCGAAATATGGTAAAATGCGTTAATTTTAAATTATGGTTCACGACGTCATCAATCGTGTTTTATTGAACGAATTATTCGTATGTATTTTGAATGTTCACAGAATTACTATTAATATTGAAAAAGATTCCAAAAATTACGGAGTAAATTACCATGGAATTAATTAACGAATTATCTATATAAAAAAAAAAAAAAAAAAAAAAAGAAACAGAAAAAATTAAAAAACACACATAAAAAAAAAAAAAAAAACAAAACAAACGAAATTAATTACATTCAAACGGAGTGTATTGTATTGTTTTATAATTGAAATTTTATACTAAAAACACATAATCGTATGAAATATATCGTGTTAAATACATTAAAACGCAATCGTTATACAAATTCACAATCCTGTAAATGACATATCCCCGACAGTAACTTTTCAACCGTATAATAATTTTTTTTTTTTTTTTAACTATTACGACCGACACACACACACACACACACACACACATATATCGGTTAATGTATTCAACTCGATCCGAACGTTTCGTTAAATCGGAATTCGGTATTTTTTATTATTATTATTATTATTATTTTTTTTTCTTCTTTTATCGTATTCCACGCGAACGTTCACCTAACCGATTGGCTGCAATCGACGCATTGCGGTCCGGATTCGGTATTATTATTATAAATTGTAATTTTAGTAAGTTGTTTAATGACGAAACGACCACGGCGGATTTAGAGGTACCCGGTGTCCGGGTATATCGATACCGGCCCAAATTACATATCCGACCCGGATCGGTTTAAACCCATTAGGTGCGCGGCGACCCTACCGGACGTGTGCACCGAGAGAATTCCGTCCGCCGGATCATAAAGTTGTTTTAATATTATTACGTAAGTACTTCCCTTCGGGATCAAGCACCCCCGCGCTATCGTATTACCCGCGAATATGGTCGGAAATAGCGGAGTTTACGAATATTCGTAAATTTTTTATATTTATTTTTTTACAATCTATACAAAAAAAAAAAAACAAAGTACAAAAAGTATAATGTATGATTTTAAAAATTTAAATGCAATGGCTTGAGTGTCTTTAACGAACAAACCGTTCAGTGAGCCTAGTTTGGCGTGAATTTATATTTACTTGGGTATTAATTTACGAATATTCGTAAATTTTTTATATTTATTTTTTTACAATCTATACTAAAAAAAAAAAAGAAAAAAAGTACAAAAAGTATAATGTATGATTTTAAAAATTTAAATGCAATGGCTTGGGTGTCTTGAACGAAGAAACCGTCCAGTGAGGCCACTTCGGCGTGAATTTACATTTACTTGGGTATTGAATATTCATAGTATGATTGCTTTATAAGGTCACGGGGCCATTGTTGCTTGAGTCTTCTGGGAGGATTTCCTGGGATGGAGGTAGATAGTGGCTTTTTGATATGGAGATTTGTGTGGTTTTGGAGACGAAACCCAAATTTTGGACAGTACAGCTTGGCTGTATCAGTGACTTTAGGGACGTGGAGATCAGTGTGAAGAGTGTGGTTTGAAATATACGGAGGATCGTTGGTCGGAGGATTTCGCGATTGAAACAATTGTATTTTTTGTGAATTCGAAATTTTTGCTGAGCTCCGGGAATTGAATAGAATCATAGAGCCAGACAGCCGTAAGAAGAAGATTGTAAATTTGAATTTTGGTTTTCGAGGGATAGTTTCGAGAATTTTCGTAAATTTACTCGTATAATATTCTCCGCGGCCGGCGCAAGCGTGTTTTTTTTTTTGTTTCAAATGCCCGTGATTTAGTTTTCGCGCAACGTTGCGAATAAAGTCCGACAAACTGCCGACGGGCACGCCAGTCACGGCATACGCGCACGGTGCCGGTATTTTTTGTGTCCGGATAAAATTTGACAATCGGATGGCCAAGACTAACGGCTACCCGTCTACGATAACGGCAAAACCGATAACTTTACGTTATCAAGACGCAACACACAAATATTGTGTACGGCATAACAAGACAATAATATGTTTTAGATGGTACGTATCGTCAGATCGCAAGCACTCGTCATACGGAATACGCGAAACGGTTTAGGCGTACCGAGCCTAGTTAGGGGGTACATTTTTTTTTTTTTTCTCGAAATGTGCGTAATTCAATATTTAACGTACACAACGCGTAATATTATTATGGCCTATTTGTGAATTGCTGTGCGAATAAAAATAAGAAAAATCGTTAATGGAATATACTAAGAGTATATCTATCGATTACGATTAGCTACGTACCAATTGTAATATACATAAACAAGAAGATGAAAATCATTTTGGGTTCATCCGGATATAAAAGATAGAATGTCGTGTTCGCATTGTCTATGATTTTATCTAGTTAATCCCAACACCGAGAATAGTAAAGTCTACAATTATTTTTTTATTTATTTTTTTTTTTTTCCCCGGACTACTCGTGTAGTCATCAAACCGGACCTCGATATAAAAATTCGGTTTTTTTTTTTTTTTGTGGTATATTTAATATTGTGATTTTGAATTACAGCCAGAAGTTCAATGTTGTAATGGACATATTTTTATTATTTTTTTTTTTTTTTTTAAACATATCAATTGTTCTCGTATATTCCGGGAATAGTGAAATGTTGAATTTTTATCGGAATACGTTTTTAACGAATTGTTTTATTTGGTTGATAAAACATTTAATTTAAACGCCATCTATTCCGCAGAAATTGGGTTCGATCAATACGACGTTTGACAGAAATATGATTAGATAAAATTGATTAAAAATTTAGTAGAGCCGCTGTAATGATGCCGGGGAGGACTGTGGATGAGGTATACTCGTAAAAAATATTGCCAGTACTGGACGGGTTTCGAGACGAGCAAGCGTATTTTTTCCATCAGAATCGAATTTTATTGACGGACAAATAAATACGGTACGACATAATCAATCTTTTTGATTTTTTTCACGTTTTTTTTTTTTTTTTACAGCCGAACATCGGAAACTTCAAAGGGAGCAATAAACTAAAATAATATTATATTCTTTTGCGTACCGAAACCATCACGCGGAATCAATAAAACTCTCTGCGACACCTGTAGTTCACATGGTACGTTTCTACCTATCGTAATAATATGCCTTAAAAATTATTATGCCGCCAAGTCGAATATTTTATTTTACCCTGTACATTTCGACCGACAAGTGAAGAATTGCAAACGAAATAATAATCTATCAATTGCAGTTGCATATTTTAGCGGCGGTAATTCGATAACAATAATGAAAAGACACAGGGACCGTATTCTTCTCGAACGGCGATAATTATTATATAGAGAAAACAAAAGATCCATAAACGCAGCAGCCGCAAATATTCAATTAACAAAATCGTCAGTCATCAGTTTCACGGGCTTTTCGTTGAAATTTTTAATTACCATAATTGTTGTTGAATGAAAACAAAAAAATAATAATAAGAAAGTAAACCGGGAGAGTTGAAAACTTTTAGCGAAAACCATTTGCAGTATACACTTCAGAATGGAACTTATAATATAATATATTAATTGCCGGTATACGGTTAAAAAACGAAATAATAACGTATAAATGTGTAATAATGTATAAAAAAAAAAAAAAAAAAAATAATATCTTCTTGTTTTGCGTCGCCAAAACAACTTCTTGTCGTATATATCTTTTATCTTCGTTGGATCCTCTTGGAAAACGTCGATTCACGTTACTCTGGGTGTACCATGAGTTTTCGTCCCCGAGGCTTCCATTCTAGCTCAGAACGTCATCACCA
Organism: Tuberolachnus salignus; assembly: GCA_956483605.1. Classification (NCBI taxonomy): domain Eukaryota; kingdom Metazoa; phylum Arthropoda; class Insecta; order Hemiptera; family Aphididae; genus Tuberolachnus; species Tuberolachnus salignus. Next base: position 45,053,917 of record OY101430.1, read on the forward strand.
CCATCATCTTATCTCCTAACCATATGGGCCTAGCCCTCGTAGTCTTGTGTCCATTGACACAAAACGCAAAGTCCACCGTACCAAAAAAAGTCCCGTATACTTGGTATAACACTTAACATCATCGCCAACTGTACAGTTGTTGTTGTGTCGTAAACAGGATCAGGAGGGATTCGTCTCCACCATATACATTCTTTTCAGTTTTCCTACTGTCCGGTGGTGAGTCGAGGCGTATTCATTTCAAATGTATCGGCAAGTAAATCGTGGCCCACGAGCAACTTAGATTTAAAATATTGCAACCTACGGACGAAAAGTAAAATGTCACCCGTTTTATGTTTTCATAATCAATAGAAAAAAAAAAAAAAAAAATGCAAATACCGCTCGTTGATGGGCAATTCGAGTAGGTGGGCTATAGAGGGGAATGGAATTAATATCTGAACGCAACGATAAATCATTGCTATAAAAAAAAAACGATTTTGAGTGAAGTTCCGATTTTTTCTTTCTCCAAAGCCAAAATGATTCAGAATGATTACTACCTTACCCACAGTGTCGAAATTTCAAGATACACAAAATGTTTAATTTGTTTCTAAGAGGATGTTTTTGTAATATAACGGTAACATCTGTTATTGTGTTTCCGTCTGTCGTATAACCCGAGAGGTTCCCAGAGTTGAGTGAAATAAATTAGGAAAAAATTATGTTGAAAAACCAAAATTCATTACAATCTCGAATAGAAATTTTATCCACGATAATTTCGTGTTAATTTACCATCCTTTGTCGCACGATTTGGTATGGAGTTGAAGTTTAAATTATGAACTCATTTAGTTTCTGAACTATAGAGCGGGTATTCAATTCAGGAAAATACTTTTTCGATTTCAAAAAAAAAAAAACGTGCATATTCCAAAGTTAGAACTATAAATCAATTGGAAATTGAATATATATATATAGACACCGCTATGCTTTCACGAAGTCCTTTTATTCTTTTTTTTCTTTTTCGATTCCCCAGTTATTTAACAGCAGCTGCTAACAAACGCATTGGAAAAAAAAAAAAGGGAAAAAAAGTAAAATTAACGGCATACCTTTTTTTTTTTATTCCCCGCCTAAACAAATCATATACCATTTTTGGAGAATAAATAATATTTTTTTTTTTTTTTACCAATAATATAATTAGATATGTGTATAGGACTGTGGACACACACAAAAAAAAAAAAAAAAAAAAAAAAAACCGTGTGAAATATGATAGGTACGCGTACATATAGCAGAAGTAGTCGAAGTGTTTTATTCGATTAGTTAACGGATTTTTCGCCCGTAAGTTTGTCGTGTTTTTTTTTTGTTTTTTTTTTTTTTACATTTGTTGGGTCCAGACGAACGCGAGTCCACGCAGAACGTATCGATCCTGTCCCGACACGGCATAAATCTAAAAAAAAAGAGCGGAGATAAATTGGAACCGTTGCGGCGTTGCAGGGACTAATGACCGCGCCAAACGTCTAAACGTGTAAAAGTCGCTAAATTCGAACGCGAAATGAATGGCCCGCGCGATTTCAAATATATCTCGCCGATTGGTTCGCATCGTGACGAAACAATAAATTGCCCGAGTACCGCCGAACGATCCAAGAACGGTTTTGTCGTGCCCGCTGGCACTCGGAGAACAATATTGTTTGCAGAACAATATTATTATAACACGCGGTTTTGTTAAATTTCATCAATACGAGGTGCGACAATAAAATAACGAGACATTTTGAATAAAAGTTGTTTATTTTAAAAATGTTATAATTTAATGATTATCACCTTCAAAGTACCTTCCCTCAGCATCAATACACTGTTGCATACGTCGCTGCCATTCTTGAAAACAGTGTTGCCAATTGCTTTCATTCAGCCCTTTTAGAAGTTCTGCCGTTTTCATTTTTACGTCATTAACTGTTTGAAAATGGGAAAAGAAATAAGAAGGAAATAAGAAGAAGTCACAACGAGCAAGGTCTGGCGAGTACGGGGAATGTTGAAGTACAGAAATTTTTTTTTCAGTTAAAAAACGTTGAATTGAAAATGCACTGTGAGCTGGAGCATTGTCTTGGTGAAGAACCCAGCCATTTTTCCATAGATCTGGTCGCTTCTTTCTGACACGTTCTCTTAATTTAATTAATACCTCTTTATAATAATATTGATTAATTAATTTTGTCGCTTTTTCAACGTTTTCGTTTGTTGAAGACGTGGTAGGACGTCCAGAACGATCATCGTCTTCGACGTCCTCCCTTCCACTACAAAACCGTTTGTGTCATTCAAAAACGCGAGCTCTTGATAAACATTCTTCACCATAAACTTCACATAACATACGAAACGATTCCGCGGCAGTTTTTTTAAATTTAATATGAAATTTAATGTTAACACATGTTGTTCGATTTTTATATCTAACATTTTTCGGCAGTATAGTCGAACTCGCACTAATAACAAGGCTACTAACGTATAAGAAAATGAATCGACGCCATCAGTGTTCATAGTACTTTTAGATAAGTGTTTTCTAATCATCTTTCAATAATCGTTTTATAGATAACGTTAATAGTTTAGGTTATATTTAGAATGTCTCGTTATTTTATTGTCACACCTCGTATGCGTAAACCGTGGACGATTCGTCGTCGCGGTCAATGCGATTGAAAACTTTTTCCGCGAGAAATATCCACTAAGTAAACACTGTATACATTTACAACCGGAAACGATTATTAAATAAATATCGGCTGACAGACGCGACAAAAAAAAAAAAAAAATACTAATAAAAATAGAATAACTAATACGTTCATCGATCCGGTGTTTATCTAGAGACGTAGTCTATTTAAATGATTCGTCTAGATAATATACAATTATCTTATCCAGACGAACGTTTTGGAATCTATCTGAAATTTATCAAAAAAAAAAAAAAAAACTATTCATATTTTTCGCTTAGGTTAGGTTAGGCAATCTTAACCCTTTGCACTTCCAGAACTATTTAAACCGTTTAAATTTTTATCACCCTGCTAAGAATGTTCTCAACAATAATAGACAATACATATAAATTATCTTTTTTTTTTTTTTTGTTTTTTATATAAATTCCACATCTCTATTATCTTATCTGAGATAAATTAAGGGTTTGTTTATCTGTATCTAGATGATTTTGAAGCGATAATCGTGTATCCATTGTCTAGATAAATTTTACGCATCACTGCTCGTTTTGCTTGATATCCAAAACAATTGTTTTATATATTTACGAGTAAATCGATTTCCGTTACGTATTTAAATACGATACTGTACAGACCAGTCGAACAGTTTTAAAATGTAATCATTGTTTTCGATAAAATGAAACCGCGTTTTTTTTTTTTGTTTTTATCTAGATAATTTTAGACGTTAATTTATCCGATATGATTGTCCTAGACAAATTTGTCATGGTATTTGTCTAGACGGATTTGATTTCAATCGTTCTACTAACGCATATTATATTCGTTATAATTTACGCCTTTTCGAAATTATTAGCATTATTCCGACGGCGGGCCGCCGGTCCCGGTTCTCTGTGTTGTTATACGTCTATACGGCCAAACATATAAAACAAAATCCATTACAAGACCCGGCCCGGGGCGTGTCCGGACGATCATCCGGATGAAGAGTAATACAGGGCGGGACACTGAAACGGCCGATTTTAAAAAAAAAATATATATATATTTTCTCTGTAGGTTCGTTGGCCTTAAGACGATAATTTTCCCTAAATATTATCAGTTTGAAGACAACTAAAACGCCGTTTAGTAAACACGGAACAACGCGCTCGTGCGGGAAAATCGTTTTACAAAAAAAATAATAACAGGCCGCGCAGGGTTTCGGTTGGTCACCGTTCGAACGTTAAACGCCGCGATTCGGTGCCATCGGCCAAGGCTATTAAAATATGACGGATAACCGACTTTGAAGACACGGGTACAGCGATGAAAAGAAGAAAAAAAGCCTGTACGGACAAAAAAAAAAAAAAAAACCATTCGTACACCAGGCAACGGTACTGCTGCCCGGGGTCGCTGACAATAACGAGTTCAAGACGTTCTGCACGGGAACACGCGTTAAATTTATCCGGTGGATTCCCGCGGCCATCTAAACATTGATCCGTGTAAAAAGTAAAGTCTACGCATGGAAATCTCGAAATATTGATATAATAAAAAAAAAAAAACACAATTTAAATGGATATACGAAGCGGGCTCGAGAAGAGACGGTCATCTTGAGGACGTAATTTTTAAAAAAAAAACAAAAAACCCTGGCACGTTTAGTTCTTTATTGTAATGTAATTTTTTTTTTATCGGATTTATTTTATTTTTTCGTTAAAAGTTTAGATATCGATAATGGGCCGTTTCAGTGTGACACCCTGTAGTATTGTTAATACCAAACAACAACAACAATAATAGTATCCGTCCCCGCGGCCCCGTATTTACGTTTATTTATACGCCCGTATTTCTATAGGTAGACGTAAAAAAAGCACGGGCCTATTTCGAGTGTACACCGGCGGTATTATCCGTGTATTATTATTATACGTAAAAAAAAAAAAAAAAAAAACATTATACGGATATTATATATAATGGCGGTATTGTGTATATTTTTAGGTGGTCTACGGGCCACTGTGCACACACCCGGGGACCCACCGGCCCGTGAAAACAACGCGAAAAAATACGCATTCTACACGGGCCGCGTACACACGTATATCTTTATAAATGTACACGCGTATATTATTAGCCCGGCGGTCCCTTTTCGGGGTTTCGGGGCTACGATAAAAAAAAAAAAAAAAAAAAAATTGAAAAATCGCCCCGGTGATCATATACGCGACACCGTACGACTACACGGCGGGCGAGGGGCTGGTGGTGGGTCGATGTAGATAAATCAATCCGGACATTCTTTCGTCTGGGCCAGCGGTTGCCAACCGGTGGGCCGCGAGCGCCGCGGGTACCGGGCCGTCGACCATAGAATATTAAATGTTACAGTAAAACTTCCGTATAACGGAATCTCACGGGGAACGACGAAAATTCGCAATACAGAGAAATTAGTCAAATTGAATTACACGGTTTTTTAAATTTCATTTTCTATTATTTATATTAAAAACAAACATAAACTATCATATTAAACCTATTGCGTATTTTAAAATATTAATTTAAATGAAATAATCAAGTGAGTTTCGTTTGTTTATTAATTTTATAAATTGTACGGTTTTCGTAAAACGATTCGATTTTATCGAGTTTAAAAAAAAAAAACAAAGTTTCATCCGAAACATTTGCTTGTTGTCTAAAAGCATTTCATACAACAGAAATATCGTTTAGTATCACTTTTTTTCTGTGAGTTTCTTCTGCACGATCTCATTCGATATCATCGCGTATTGTACGATTGCGATCACGTCAATATTGGAACTTAATCGGCTTGCCTATCAATGTCTTATCGTTAGCGGAAACAATAAAATCGTAGGGAATTTTAGAACAACATTTAATATTCGATAGTGACAAGGTTTACAAAAACGGGTTTTTAGTTATCGAATAGTTTATTCGTTATATATATATATATACATCAGATACGTCATACAGAGATAAATTTACGCGTGATTGCCAATGACGTTGTCGTGGTTCTCAAAAATAATCCGTTAGACAGAACATTTCGTTATATAGAAGTTTTACCCTTTTTATATATCTAAAATAATATTATTACATATTTTTTATTATATTCCCAATGATATTTCTGGCTATCACAATATTTATCAATATTATCTACGCTCTACAGCTTACGATGTCCAATCAGTATACAATGAACGCTATCGAACGTTTTTAATGTAATTTTATCTCATCTAGTTCGTATATTATTAACAGTTTTTTTTTTTCTAAATAACCGATTGATTTTTTAATTCTTTTATTTCTAATGACTGCCGTATGCGTGTATGTATATATGTACTTACGTATATAGGTTGGCCTCAACGTTTTTTTTTTTTTTTTTTTACAAAATTGGTGGTCCGCGCAACTAAAAATGTTGGGAACCGCTGGTCTAGACCATAGGACGGTGGGCCGACTTTCGCCATCGAACTCCCAGTTTCACCGGGTTGTCGCGATCGACCGCAACAAAACATTTTTTTTTTTATATATATTACGTTTAACATTACGTTCGATTGCAAATAATTACATTTTAAAACGAGATAAATCCACGGTTATACGCAATACAATATATATATATATATATGTTTCCTTTGACCGTCGGACATTATTTAAATGATTAATGCGATTTGTGCGCTTGCATTTGATAATTTCACGAAATCCGGGTTGCATGCCGACAATGCCAGTAAACAGACAAGATCAAGCTATCTTGGGTATGTACAACATTATGTCAGTGAAACGCGATCGGTACGTATTTTTGGTTTGGAGTAAATACGAATAGGGCACGACTCGAATTGATTTGTCGATCCAATGCGGGAACAAACTGATTCAGCACATCGTCACAAATTTGAAAGTTTTTCCTTACTGACCAAGTGCCAAGAATTTATTTTCCTACGATCTAGCTATTATTAAGAAGACGTTGCGTGGCAGATTGATATTTTTTTTTTTCGTCAATCGTTTTATTATATTATAGAAAAGACTCGACTCGAAGTCGACCCGTTTTCCACTCCTGATCTAGACGATATATATATATATATATATATTTTATCTTTTATATTATCCAGATAAATATTACGGAATCTACTTGAAGTATATCTATGACAAAAAATCTTATTGTCTAGATAAAATATACTTAATATAATATACAAAACATTAACGTTTTACCTATAATAGAGAATACATAACCGTATCGTATTACTTTTATTTGTCTCACGCCCTTGTATTTACAGAAATGTTTTAACTAACCGTATACATGTTTATCTCTTTCTCCCATACTCATTTTCTCAATAATAGACAAATAAAAAAATAATAATAATCTTTTTATATCTAGATAAATTCTACATTATCGTTATCTATATCTGTATCTCGATGACTTTGGTACAATTATCTTTTATCATTGTATAGATAAATTACACTTGTCTGTGTCTCAACACTGGCCACGATACGCGATACGATACCTAACCTCGTATTATTTCCTTACAAAGTCCAACTAAACGGTGGATCCGTTTGGTTGGTTGGTTGACGGACGTAGACAGAATTGCATTTTGATTGCGTTGGAAAATGGAACATAATCGTACAGTTGAAACATTTTCGCAATGTCGTCAAATATCAGAGGGTACACCTTATCGCTGGCGTAAAATTAAATCACAGCAAATAAGAACAAACAAAAACTGATAGTGAAATATCAATTAGAAAATTGTCCGTATAAAATTGAATGCTTGATTCGAGGACAATTTAGTTAGTTTAACGCTGAGTTGTGAAAGGCCTATTTAAATATCATAAACGTATAGATATATCGTAGTCATATCGAGCATCTAACTAAGTGTCCGGGCAAATTGTTAAAGAATCGCATTTAAATGCAATTTTACCTTTATTAAAAATATTTTAAGCCCCGTAAAAAATTACACGATTCGATACTTAAAACATTTAACATTTAAATTTTACGATACTCTTAAAATCAAATCGAATTAATAACATAATAGCAAATAATAACTTATACCATTGAAAATTGCAACAAAAAAAAAAAAAAAAAAAATGTTTAACCAAACTCCACAGCTCGGCAAATGCAATTTGTTAGTAATGATATTTTTTTTTTTTTTTTTTGTTTCTCTTCCCGATAATACTGATGGTTCCGCGATAAATTAATTGGAACAAATATTATGTTAACCGCCCGGAGTTCTTATATACCTATCTGAGTGCGGTTATTGGATGCGGTTAATTTGTATTCGCGTGTTTTCAACCAGCAAAACGGCCGCAATGCGTATTCAAAAGACTCGATTTATATTGAATTTAACAAGACGGTGTACCCGTAGATACTCTGCGTGTTTGTGTGTGTGTGTATGCATTTAGAAAATAATCGAAGCCGATAAAATAAAACGTTTCAGCGCGATTTGTTCAATGTACCTATACGCGAATTAAAAAAAAAAAAAAAAAAAAGGCGCTACGGATCGTATACTTTAATCCTTTCAGATAAATTGAATTGGGAAAAAAAAACTATTATTATTATTTTGTTTTTTTTTTTATATTATATTATAATTATTGGCTACATTTTCGGTACTCGGAAGAAAAATATCGCGGAAGATCTTCGGACCGCTAAAGGATTGCACGTCGAGAACACAAAAAAAAAAAAAAAAACCACGAAGACTACGACTACGGCTGGGCCTATTCAAATTGGGAATATACGTGTGGGAAGACCGAGGACGAGGACGTGAAAATGACGTGGAAAGACGGGATCGGAATGTTATGAAGATGGATACGGAAATATCTGGAGGAACGGTTGTGCGATATGATGCGTTCTAGAGACCGAATAAATGCCAAAAAAAAAAACAATTATTATTTGGAATCGAATTGCACCGGCGTAATCAACTGATTAACTTATAAATTATATAATATTTTTAAAAATAATCGGCGTGAAACTGCTGTTGCGGGCTGTCGTGTATGTAAACCGGCGCTGCGGACAGGCAATTCCGGTACGCGGACGTCAACAATAAATTATTGTTCTCCGGCGTTGGCGATTTGCATAAAATAGTTACTAATTACTAATAATACGAACGTTGTTGCTGTACAACACCTCTGCCTTTAACGGTTGATTTCCGGGATAAAAAGTGGCCCGATATATTCCCGGCGAAACGCTCTTGTCCGTCACCCGGAGTCCAGTAGGAAAAAAAAAAAAAAAAAAAAAAAAAAAAAAACCCCCCCCGATCAATAGTTTTTTCACGCGCGGTGCGTGGTGCCCAAACACTAACCCGGTTATAAATTTTCACTATACGTATTGAAGTAAAAGTTTCCGTGTTAATTAATTAATCGAGGATTATTGGCGGTCGCGATTATTGTAAAACGGACACCACGAACGCGCCACGGCGACGTTATATAACGTATAGGTGGCCAAAATCCGAAAATAATAATAATTTCTATAAAATTACAATTGCGAATTTTCGAATAGAAAACCGCCCGACGAGAATTTGTTAATTTATGGCGTTATAACATTTCCGTTGTTTAACTTATTATTCGCGGTGTACGCGCGAATTTTTTCATTTTTTTACCGTCGGTGTTTGTTGTTTTTTTTTTTTTTTTTTTTATTATTATCGTTATTCGTCAGATAATTTTATTACTACCGCCGCTGTTATATACTCGTTTAAAACGTTATAATACGAGACGTTTCCGGTATGAAAAACAACAATAAATCATCTAACCCGTCAATACATGTTTATAAAATATATTTTAAGCCACGGCCTAAAATGCGTTTGTCAATATTAAATCCGTAAAATATCGGTTTCAATATAGTAAAACATAATAATATGACAACACGGTAAAAATATATATATATATATTTTATTTTTTTTTTTTTCATCGATCAATTTTTAAAACATACAAAAATACATTAAAATATAACCAAACGGTTTCGTTAAATCTTTGATTATCATTTTTATTTTTTATTTTTTTAAGAATTTTAATAAAAATATATATATATTTTTTTTTTTTTACATTCCGAGCGTTATTTTTAAATAATTTTTTTTGTTATTGTAGATTTCGCGATCCGGTATTTGTTCTGAAAAATTATAATTTAGTATCCTTAATAACGACGAGACACGGGAATTTTTGTGCAAGAACGGTTTCTGCGGTATTCGATTTTGTTTCACTGTTGTAATTCAGTTATTGTTTTTTACTGAGAACCGAAACTTTCTAGACGCGGTTTAATTTACCGAAATACATTCCGGTGTTTTTCGAGTGATGCTTAGGCCTTTCGCGTTGTCGAGTTTGCGTATTTTACTTTTCAACCGGCGTTGTTGTGGATACAATTTTTAGGGCTTAAAATTGCCTGAACGTTTAGCAAATGGTTCAACGTAAACTGTTCTTATGGGCCAGTTGAAAATATCGGAAATCTATAGCCGCGAATTTTTATTTTTTTTTTATATATATTCGTTTGAATTTTCGATTTTTACAACAGTCGTGAAAATCGCGGAATTCCGCGCACTGTTTTCCGATTAATAAAATTGTTTCGGCCCGTCGGATATGTACGGGAATTCTAGACGGTTTGTAATTTACTATTGTAGTTAAAAAAAAAAAAAAAAAAAAAAAAAACCGATTACAATTGTAATTGACGAAAACGTTTATTTACCGATCTTTAGCGCCAGTCAGAATCGTTTTTTCGCCATCGACGAAAGCCTGCAGATTAAAAAAAAAAAAAAACCCCGATTTCACACGGTGGCCCGCCCGTTAACAGTATCCCGCCAATATTTTATATTTGATTTGATTTGATTTTTTTTTTTTTTTTCCCCCATTCCAAATTCAATGCTTTGCGCGTAATACGGGAGACAGTTTATATATATATATATATATATATATATATATATATATATATATACACCCATAGATACCGTGAAGATTATCGCTGCACAGTCGAATGGACAATCATCGCCTCGGGATTAAGCTTCATGACCCGTAATGATAAAACCAACCGACGTTCGATGCATATTATTATTAATATTATTTCGCAGAGACAAACTATGGTTCATGGCTGCGTTAAGGTCCGAGGAACCGAATAGAGGTATGATTAAAAAACTCTAATCTCGAACATTATGTCAATGTTAATGATGATGTGTGTCCCCGGGTAATTCGTTTTAAGATCGGCGTGTGTATTTTCTTTTCGTTGTTCAACGTCTCGGACGTAAATGTCCGCAAAACATTTAGAAAACGATAAATACAAGAAATTTACTCGAATAAGGAACGATTAAACGTGTATTAATATTTTCGGAGCACGGATCTATAGATCCCAAATCGGGGTCGAAGGGGCAGGATACTAAACCGAAAAACAAAAATTTTCGTTATTCCTATCGAAAATCGAAGCGTAAATAATTTATACTTTTGTATAACGTAAAATACGGCTGAACGGCCGTTAACCGAATTCCCTAAATTACCTTAAAATATCCCCGGAAATCGCTCTAGGAAAAACGTTCGTTACACACATAAACGAACCGGCGGAAAGTAATATTTACGAAAATAAAAATCGGTAAAATAAAAATAACAAGAACTTATTCACGGGAATTATAAATACAGGAAATGGATTGTAGACAATAATAATAAAAAAAATTGAATATTATACTCAGAAAAAGTAGTAGATTTAATATAATTTTATCATTATTATACTGTAAAATATATTTTCCGGTAATGACTTTCCGGTTATATATTAATCCGATTTTCACTGTACCGAATAATATATTGTTTTTTTTTTTTTTACATTTTCTGATTTTTATTTCTGTGTTTTGCGTGACCCCTCACGGACCACTGGTAAAAATCCTTAAAAAAAATTGCACGTCATTAAATATTTAAAGATGCGAATTTTCCGTCCGGCGGTATTTAATTTCGAACGTTTAGTATTTAGATTCCCAACGATGGTTTTAAATTAAATAAGAAAAACCTATTGCAAATGCCGGTTTCGAACGAAATTTGATGCACATTCAAAGTCGTCGAAACAACGAAATTGGCGTTAGGTTCGCGTATCGTATGCGCGAAAAAGAAGAGGAGACAATAGTTTTTAATAAGACAACTTTGACCGAAACCGCTTGACATAAACACTAAACTTAGTTTAAAAAACAAAACAAAAAAAAAAAAAAAAAACCTTTATTGGTAACACTTCCGTTGGTTGTACGGTATACACCGACAGGTCGAATAACACGCGGATTACTGACGTCCGGTCGGATACGACAGGGGCGTGCGATTCGGTATTGTTTCTTGACAAAATAAATGACAATACATAATATTAGGGAATCGACAATAATAATATAATGCTGAAAATCGTTATTATTATTATTATTATTTTTTTTTTTGTTCGCAATTAGAATATATTACACGGTCCTTCACGCGTTCGGCCGTTATTTATGCGGCCCCAAAGACTGGAGAAGAACAAAAAAAAAAAAAAAAACCAATAAGTTCCCGTTTGAAAATAACAATATGCAAACATTACATCGTACAAAACTGTATATTTCCATTAGGAAAATTAACCTATACCCCGCAGGTACTTTTCTGACACGGGACCAACGAAAGTTTGATAAATGCACTTTGTTTTAACGATTAATGTTCTAATGAATAATTAGTGCGCATATACCGGCCTACCTATAACAGTAGCAATACGTATACGAAACTCGGAATATTGTAGCGAACCCGCAATATATCGATCACGATAACAAAATTAATATAAACGGGCGCCTACGGGTATTTAATTGCGATTATTAACGAAACGGCGCGTATTAAAAAAAGTGAGAGGAAGAGAGAGAGAGAGAGAGAGAGCGCGAAATAAAACAATTTAATTTGTAATATTCTATCACAACTAGCAAATAGAAAAAAAAATAGCCAACAGTTTTACATATATTAATTATTGTTTCGGCGATTTATCCCGGCAACATTATTAATGCGACACGTTGTTTAGGAAAAAAAACGATTCTTACAGTTTGTCGTGTACCTTTAATGAATTTAAAGAAGTCTATACGGCAAAACGCGAACTTTTTTTTTTTTTTTAATTTTTCATAAAACTTTTTGATTGTAGCGCACCCTGTAAATGAGATCGGAAACAAAATTCGACGGGCTCTGTTTCTAGACGTATCGGGAAAAATTGTCGGCCCGGCACTCGTCGGGATTTAACGATAGATATTAATTCCGTAAAAATAACTGGCGCCAAGGGGTTAGTTATGTTACGTATTGCGTATCACGTTTTATTTATTCATATTTGCCTATTGTATAATATTACGAATAAGTGCGTACAAAGTTTGTTGTTAACTCGCCGGCGTTAATTATATACAATAAGGACATAACGCACCTAATCTAGACGATAATATAAGAGAATAATGGCGCAATACGCGTAATATTACAGTACAAAGTTTCACTCCGTGATTAATCTAAAATGTTCCGAGTTGTATAACTTGATTTAGATACTTACTTACTGACTACAGAACGTTTTACAGCCGAACACAATCGAATGTACCGATAACAATCTACGGTTCCCGAAATATGTAATCGTATACCTACGTTCTGCGCACAAACAAAACCGGAACATATTCGCGGACATTTCATAGTATAACATTTGCCGTAGTAATTATTATCAATCTATCATCAATCTACAAACCGAAATACAAAAAATTTAAAAAAAAAAAAAATGCCAACCGCTCGATGCAATACGCGTAATTAGTATTTTGAATGTTATTATCAATAGACAACGAGGCGAAATATCACCGTTGAGAATCGACGAATAATATGATTCCCTTTTTTTTTTTTTTTTTTTTTGACATGTATATATGTCTTATGGCTGGGGGGTCATTCTGTTAATTTGTCCGACACCGAGAACGTTACCGCGACGGCCGTTTAAAGAACAAGCTCAAAATCGTCATTCCGATAACCGGACCGCCGCGAAATGTCTGTATTGACGAATTTCCCGTCGCCGATAACGAATTCAATTTTCGTTTTATCCAAAACAAATTCGGTGTTTCCAGCGCTGTTCGCGATCGCCTTTGGTTCGAGAAAGATATGGCGCACGTTCCCCGGAAAGCCGTAGATTTTTTGCTCGAAAAATACCCAGACTTAGATTCTCATAATATGATCGTGTGCAATACTCGTTATAAAACTCTGCTCCGTAACAAAGTTCCCCGTTTTGCTACGATTAACGGTTTTTGTTATCCTCCATTTCCATCTGATTTACCTACCGCCTCTCGATCCTATCTCTGAACGATTAGTGTCACCGCGTCTTCCATTTAAAAATTTAGAAAAATGTATACACAATAAAAGTAATTGCTGTCTTTGAAAAATAAATAAATAATTCCTGTCTTTGAACCTACTTGTTTATTTTTTACACGTGTTAAAAAAGTTACCTACAGCTTAATCCTCGTCTCCTCGTATCTAATACCAAATTGACATCGACATTCTTATGTCAACTATATTCAGTAGAAAGAAGACATATACATGTACCGATGTATATGTATGTAGTGTAGATACTCTTAGTTTTTTTTTTTTTTTATGTAAAGTACTACCGGCCGGCACAATGGGCTTTTTTTGTTTAATCGTTTTTGTTTTTCTCTCGCTAAGATTCGGGTCGGGAAAATAATTTCGATGATGATCTCGTTACCGATTGGAAAAATCCGAGTAACAAGCGTAAAAGAAAAAAAAACCCCTCCCCCCCCCCGAAGATGGTGTTGTAAAACCAATACGGAGTCAAACGTCGTCCCGGCAGTAATGTTTTAAGAAATTACACGGGTATACGTACGGTCGTGTGAAATTCCAGTTGTCCGGATGGCACGTCGCGGATAACAACCGGAACTATAACTATTTATCGTTGCGGACGATTTAGTTTATGAACAATTCGGCGATTAAAATAATATCTTACCGAGGCACACAATACATATTTGTCGGTTTATGTCAACACAAAGGCGGATAGGAGTCGGTAGGTTCAATTTCACGAATAATTATTATCATAACGTGTTTCTATTATGGCCCGTAATAGAATTTCGAAGACCCGAAGGTTAAGTTTCGGGCCCGTTAACGACCTATTTTCAGGTGATGTGGTGCAAATATATTATTATAACGGAAATTCGTACCCGGTGAATGTGTGTCGCAATGCGCACACGTGTACCTTCGGACCCGCCGGGAACGATTTTCTTATTATTATTATGTTTTACTTTTTCCCATTTCCACAATGTTGGTTCCGAATTCAAGTATAATTTTCCTATAGATAAAAATATTAAGCGTACAACATACGGTTTTACGTACGTCCCGCTCTAAAACTACACAACCCATTTTGCTAAGATTGTGCTCGTGTGTGCGATTCGGTCCAACTTAAAATATAGGATGGTTCTCGATTGAAGATATCTTTGAGCGAAAACCTTTATATATATATATATATATATATATATATATAAGCCAATATGTCTATCTTTGTTGCGGGTTAGCTCAGAAACTACTTATCAAATTGTCATGCTGTGTTTTTTTTTTTTTTTTTTGAAATCAAAGAGAACATCACGCAACGGGTTTTAGTCGTGAATTCAGTTAGATAAAATTAATAATAAAGATAATATAGATAGCTTTTATATATATATTTATACATATAGATACAAATTTCAAGGAGAATGAAAAAACATTTGTTGATTCACCATGGAAACCAAATAGTATAAATACTTTTACAAAATAAAACGGTTGGTTTAGTTACCATGGTAACTTTAAAGGATATGTATAGTTCATCCAAATAACAGTGAATGTTAAGAATGTTGCTCCACGTAATCAAAGGTGCAATGTACTTTAAAAGAAATCGAGGAATAAGATCATTAAAAAACTGTCTGCTTGAGTGTACGATCCTTACTGGCTGTGGAGCTAGGGAAAAGGTCTTGATCACTTGAATACCGATGATACCAACCGATCTACTATTCCAGTTTAGACGGCTACAATTTCCCAAAAAAATTATGATTTTCAATGGTCGTAAATAAGTCACGTGGCCAAACACATTAAACGTTGCAGTTAAAGACCTAACCGTCCAATGTTTTTCCCATGGTCAAATGTACATGGCTCTGTCACGTGTCTCATGCAAACAAAACATATTTGTGCTGGTTTTAGAACTATTCAATGCATAAGGCCAATTGAAATTTAAAATTTAAAAAATAACATTTAATTAGATTTAGACAAAAAATAAATAAATAAATAAATAAAGCACACTTCATAATAAAATCAATATTTTCCACACTTTGCTCTAAATTTTAAAAATATAAAATAGATAAAAATTAAAAAAATAACTAAAAAACTCGACTCGAACAAGGCCAAATGATGGCAGATAGTATTTATACATTTTATTAATTAATATAATTGAACGTCCTTGAGATTAATTATTTATTATTCTTAAAAGTCGAGCAAACGCTGTAAAAATTCTAATGTATTACTATAAAGGTAATTATTAAGGCTCGAATTTTGTCATAAATGGTAATTTTAATGTGAGTGTAATAGAAAGATAATTCTTATATATAAATACGTTTTGAATCGTTCTGATTCCAATGAAGTAAATTTTATTTTGCTATTTTCCCCATTTGGTTATTTTTGTTAATTTTTACAAAACGTTCATGAAAATTTAACATATTTCTATGTATATTATACATTAACCATATTATAATTACCAGAAATTATAAAACCCGTGGAAAAACCAGTAATAAATTGATAACTGATCAAATAACTATCGTTTTTGTGCCGGAATTGTTAAGAAATTCTTTGGGTGAACTTGAATTGGCAAAAAAAATATAGCAATTGTGTTAGAAGCAAAACATAAGTTATAAGGAAATAATAAGCTAATAGTGAAGTGGCAAAATTTATGTCAGAAAAGTGGAATCGTGTTTATTCAAAGAATAATGGCTGGGTAGAACTTTAAAAAAATCAATAGCATTTGTAATAGCATTGCAGCAAACATTAATGCGAAACAGTACGATTTAAATTATTTAGTTTATATGAAATATGCATTAATTACTTAGTTGATGTGGAAAAGTCATTTTCTGTGTATACAAATATTGCTGAACTACCAGCTGATAATTTCTAAGCTGAAATACTAGCTAAACAAATTTTCCTGAAAATTACGAACGCGACAAAAATGAAAATCAGCCAAATCGATAGCGCGGTTTCTAAGAGTAGCCGTTTTAAAGGAAGGCTTTCGAAAGTAGTTTCACGTTTTATTTTATATATATAGATAAATAGATAGATGGATATTAGCATCCAATAAGTTTTAACGAAATTAACTTGAACTACGACACATATTTATGTGGTCGTAAATTCCGTTTTAATAATTAAATTAATGTGTAATTTAAATTTGTTTTTTAGAATTCAATTTAATAAATGCTTTTTTTTTTGTTTTGCTTTTTTGGCTACTTAAAATGCTTTTTTTACGGATTTATTTTACTAAAAATTACGAGCGCTAGTAATTATTTAGAAAACAGTTCCGCAATCGATAGTATTAATACGCGACCCATAGCGACAACAACGAAGTTTTAATTTTTTTTTTTTTTTTAATCTTCCCATTTCCGCCGCCCCCCCTCCGTTTCAGATAGACTTACTACTAATAATAACTCGCCTCGGTTGCTCTTTTCATTTATTAACCTGTCAGTGTTCAAAAAAATCTTGTGAAAAAACGGCTTTTAATGAACTATTCCATACACGATTTATAACAGCGAAATACGTTCCACGGTATTATACAATACCGACACGGTGCACAATAAATTATTATATTTTACCGAAACGGATTGCAAATAAAATAGACAACGAAAAGAAAATGCGAAACGCCAGATGAGCGCAAACAATACCGCAACAACAAAAATAACCACCGTCTGACGTAAAGTTCAGAAGAACAGCACTCAAATTCGCACTAAACTTTTACAAGGACGTTGCTATACAACACGAATAGGTACTAAAAATAAAAATTAAATGATAAACCAGATTCAATTGTGCAGAAAAAAAAAAATGAACATTTTATCCAGACAAAAGAATAAAAAAAAATCAACTCTTAACTTTATTATTGACGTATTTAAATTATCAACGTAACAATGGCGTAGTGCCGAACGACCATATAGTAAAAAAAAAAACAAAAAAAAAAAAAAAACGATTCTGTGCGGAACTCGGTTAAACATTTCTTTGCTATACCCGGGTCCGCACGATGATAGTCACTGTCGTCACGGTACGAACAATTTCCATAGTTCCGAATCCACAACCGTGACAGTCAAAATACTATCGCGGACTATCTTCACCAGGACAGGGCACAATAGGTAGGCACTGTCACGCGATCTCGCACGCAAGTACTATCGTAAGACTGTAAAAGCGATGTCCACTATCGTCGCATGAATACAAAATATTATCGTTCCTATTTTAATTCACTGTAATCATATCATCTACTCTGATTTATAATCGCACGGACGCCGTTTTTGCAATGGTTACGATCGCGAAATTGACAACGCCGACTAGCAATTGACTTGATCGTAGACAGATACTATACACAGTAATTCTTGCGGAACGGGCCTACGTTTAAACTGGACCGTTTTACCTTCGGAATAAATGTATACGGGTTTCGTTTTAACGTTTAAAAAAAAAACCCATTGTATCATATTTCCACATACACAGGACCGGATTTAGGTGTTTTAGCGCCCGGTGCAAGAATTGTTTTGGCGCTCCTCCATCTCGAACGACTTGATTCGTATAACACAAACGGGGCAAAATAGCGTTATGTAAAAAAAAAAAAAAAAAATTAATGAAATACCCAAATTTATTTCGAACCGCATTGTGAACATTATTCATTTCTTTCCACCTAGTAGATAGTCCATAGTAGCCAACGTTGGCGATCAAATCCAATTGTAATTTTGACGCCTCCCGCGCGCACGGCCTTCTGGTTTCGGGGCTCTGTGCCACGGGACACGGCGTCGATCGTATCCAAAGTAGTGATGGGCGATTCGAATCGATCTTTTAAAAGATCGATCTTTTTTATGCGATTAATCGATTTTTTGAATCGATCTCTTATGTGATCTTATAGTCCGATCTTATATGTGAATCGATTCATTTATGTGAAAATCGAATCGAATCGTTGATCCGATCTTTTAGGTGAATCGATTCATTTTGTGAATATCGAATCGAATCGTTGGACAACGGATGTTGTCCCATATCCGATATTTTATGTGAATCGATTATTCATTTTTGATTCGATTTTTTTACAGTGTTGACAGTCTCGTTCGCACTTTACCGTACCTAATACCTATTACCTATTATGTTGTTCACACTGTATGTTCTTCACTAATCAGTAATCAGTATTCAGTACTCAGTATTCACTATTCAGTAATCACTACCTTTTTCTTGCGCCGATAACTGACACGTCTTTCGAACGACCGTCCTGTCTTTTCCCCTCGCGCATCCCACGTTTTTATGTTTATATATATGTTTTTATATTCAATATACTATACTGCATAAAAATATTTTACAATAAATATTATAATTTTATAATTATATTACAGTATTTACTATAATCATTGTGTTAGTTATTTACTTAAAATACCTAAATCCCAAATTCCTAACTCAGTGACTTATCTCAGTCAACTCAAACTTCAATCTCAAAATTATTTATATATATATATATATATATATATATATATATATATATATAATGTATTCATTGTATTGTTTAAATTTAATTATTTAAAGCCGCCAAAACACGTCATCTATTAAAAAATTTCGATTTTTAAGAATCGATGTTTTGCAACCGATCTTTTTTTGAATCGATCTTTTCTTTTCGATTTAAATAGATCCAAAAAATCGA
Source organism: Tuberolachnus salignus (assembly GCA_956483605.1). Taxonomy (NCBI): domain Eukaryota; kingdom Metazoa; phylum Arthropoda; class Insecta; order Hemiptera; family Aphididae; genus Tuberolachnus; species Tuberolachnus salignus. Next base: position 45,073,339 of record OY101430.1, read on the forward strand.
TTCACTTTCAAGAATTGCCCATCACTAATCAAAAGCCGGCCGTGCACGCACACGCATATATATATATATATATATATTATTACCGCGAATAAAAAAATACGGATTATACGAGTGGCACGCACAATCCGCGTACCGTTAAACAAATATTAAGAATTTTGATAATGTCTATGTTGCCGCCAACACAAACCGCCGCACTGACGGGGGCCGCAGTGGAAATTATTGTTTTAGCTCGGAGTCGGCTCGAGTGCTTTTTCGCTGCGGCAGACTTCGTCGGGCCCGGCCCGTTTAAAATGTAAACGTTCATCGTGGTAAGTTAAGTATTATGAATATTACGAGTATCAAGTGTTAAAGTTTGTTTGAAATAATATATGTGCGTGTAAATAACAATAATAATAATAATAACGATAATAATAATGCAAAACTGCAGGCTCGCCTCGACGAGGTGAACAATGCGAAATAAGTTCGTCCCGCATTGTCCGCGTCTTGTCTATAGGGGCTTTTGTAACGGTGCGAGGGGAAATAAAATGTAATCCCGTCACAATAATAAATTGACCGTTGCGGAATCTATTTGTGTCGACCCGGCCGAAACTATTGAATAGGAAGACGTAGGGAATGAGGAATTGCTCCCGGAAAATGATATTAATGAACGAATTACTCGAAATTTCGCTCGGATATGGGGCAAAAAAAAAAAAAAAAAACCCGCAGACTGCGGACGAAATTAAAACGTATCGACGGCTCTACCAGTTCGCATTCGTAACGTGTCAACAGTAATCTGTAGTGAAAATTACCTCTGAGGAAGTTAATCATTTTTTTTTTTTTTTTCTTCATTTATTTCCAGTCAAAAATTACCGTAGATTATAAAACGAACCGCGTCGGCTAGAATAATGATATTCATCAAACGTTTCAGCGAGTTAAACAGCCGCGGACGGATATTAAATTTCGTGTTTTTCAATACAGACGACGAGCGGAATATAACACATTCTAATATGTCGCGAACCGTTGTTCGAATTATCCGAGTTCTTGTACGTACGGTTATATTATATTGGGTTCTATTTAATATCCAAAGGTATTGTTGCGGAAATGCAACTACTCGCAAATTATACCGAACTCGCGGGATCCGCGGGCCGTCGTTTCATTGAGAAACCGTCCCGAAACTATGTGTATATATATATTTATATATATGTATATTTGTGTTTGTGAATTTTGCCGAAACGTAGTGGTTTGACCGATTCGGCGATTCGCTACAGAGATCCGTTCAACCAATATCCGACCGTCGACGGCGACGTCGGTCCAATGAAAAATAACCACTGGCGTACGTAATTAATTAAAACCCAGACGCGGAAATGTCGTTGAACGCATAAAACAATAATACATCCGACCCGTACGCGTACAATTTTATAAATATTATAATCGCAACGCTCGAAAATAATTGTGAATATACAATACCCAGGCGATTGGTGAGCGGAGGCGAAATGTAGAAAATTGCCGTGCATTTTTTTTTTTTATTAAAGAAAACTACTACAATGGAAATGGATTCCTACTAACCAATGCACCAACTGGATTCTTGCACAATGATTTCCGAAAAAGTCCTCTTGAAAATCAGAGCGAAAATTCAAGTAGAAAAGTTGTTTGCAGACAGAAAAAAAAAAATACATCGACGGCACAGTAAAACCCATAGATTGTCTATAAATCTTCTCTGATCGACTATCAGTGTGATCACACTGTGTCATATCGACAGTGGTGCCAAACCAATTGTTGAAAAACATCTTAAAATAATAATAATAATAATAATAATAATAATAAAAACTATTAAAATTGCAGGCCGCTGAAATGAACGAATACGTCTGTAATATTGCGAAGAAACGCGCCGCCTTGTGATCGGCGACCGATATTCGAGAAGAGTACGATAAATATCAATACAAATATTATCTCGCCGACACAACTGTAGAACACGCACAGGCACGATTTATTAGGGAAAAGCCCGTTTGAAAGTCGTGCCGAGTCTTCTAGACAAAAAAAACTTGTTCGCAGGCAGAACAAAAAAAAAAAAAAAAAACCGTCAAAAAAAAAAGCACACACACGTATGCCACGCTCAGTATCTAAAATTGTTTTATAATATATGCCGTTGTTTCCGGAATAATTGTATTTATTTGTATACATATATATATATATATATATATGTACTCCGCAAACTCGACAAAATTTTACCTAACGTATAATTTGGCTTTAGTACAAAACAACAGTCTACGTCCGCAATTCACTAAACACAACAGACTCGTCGTATACGGCACAATAGCTCGCTCGTTTGGGAAAACATAAAAAAAAATTTTTTTTTTTTTTTTTTTTAAAAATACTGCCCCGGCATCTTTTTAGACGCAGACCCGAGCATTTTGATAAATTATTGCACGACGTCGGCCTATACAGTATACGTACTATATATACGAATTGAAATTATTCCCTCTGGCACCACTTAACTTATTATTATATTAATCTGATTTTTTCCATTACCCCCGTTCCCGTTGAAAACCGCAGCACGTTTGTAGTCCGGGCAGCAGTGAGGTTATTCGTTAGATTGTATTTATTTATTATTTTTTTTTTCCGAATGTAAGACTACGTCCTAACAGTCCCAAAAGGGGCGAAGTGACCTTTCACGCGATCTCGTTATACCGTGGCCTTAGAACACCTTGGGACGTATACGATTTTTTTTTTTTTTTTTGTGTGTGTTCAATGTTTAACTGCACACCGAGTGAAAAAATTACTTTTAAGCAAATGAAACAAACGTTATTAACGATCCCGAAGTATAATAATAATAACAATAATTCCCGAGGAATTCCCATTGCGACTAGGCGGAAAAATCAATCATTTTATTCGTCCGGTAACGCCGAATTATTATGGGAAATTTCTCAATACCGATTGGGTTTGGGTTAAATTCAAATACCGGTAGTATGATATTAAATTTTTTAACAAAACGTTCTCGGTCTTGTACCGGTATGATGCCAAATAAATATGATTTTAAGTGTTGACCTATGTGCAATAATAATAATAATAATAAAATATGTTCTATTTAATCGAAGCAATTTAGATAAATATTAAAATAAAAATACAAAAATAAAAAATCGATCGATCCTAAAAAACGAAATAACTTTTAGGTCTGTTAAATGTACGAACAGAAGATGTGGGAACGTGTTAAATTGTGTCGAACTAAAACAATATATACGCATTCCATTTCCTCCCGTCAAATGAGATAGCTACCGCATAGTATACGCCACAAAATGCATGCTGTATACAAATGCTGCCTACCCAAGACACGAATATCTGATAATCTCTGAGCAGAAACAAAGAAAAAAGATACTGTTCATTGGTGACCCACTCTTGAACTTGGGAACGTAGGATGCACAGAGATATACGATTAATATCTGTACGCGTCGATAAATCGTTGCTAACCAATAACGATTCTGAGCAAAATTCGGCTAATCGTGTTTTTAAATACCGTGATTCATACGATTGCTGTCAAAATTTGCATTAAAAATAAAAATTTATTAACGAGTTTTCGTTGTTTTTAAATGACCGAAGGATAAACTCAAAATTAATGTTGTTTCGAATTTTCGAGCATTTTCGAAAAGCCAAACAAGTTTTATTTACATAAAACAAAAAACGCCAGACTATTTTACCGTGTCTAAATACGTATTCAGTAAATGTTTTAGGTTTCTACGATTATATTAAACTAAATTACAACAAACAAACAAAATCAACATTTATCGGAAAACCTAAATTGAAAATTGAAACTGAGATTGTTCCCGTTATTTCCATATTATTAAGAAAACTTCAAGAAAAATGAAAAACAACGCCTAGTGATGCCCCAACCACATCTGAAATTCAATGAAATAGCCCTCTTTTCGATTTTCAATTGTAATAATTTTTCCGGTTGAAATGTTGTTAAAATACACACACACAAAAAATACATTCCTCATTGGTTTCTGAATATAAAAAAAAAAAAATCCCAACATACTAGTTGATATTCGACGATTAGAAGACGACAATTGTTTCTGTATAAAAATATTGCTCCGACAGCAAACTTTTATATAAAGAATATATGTTATATTATAATAAACAAAAAACCCCAGTGTTTTTTCGTAATATACGACACGCCGAGAGAAAGCTAAGTCCAAAAAATATTTCGTGGTAAAATATTCAACATAAAATATAATTTATTATTTATGAAAGTTTTAAAATATGAAGTGAAATGTTCAGTGAAATCTCACAGAGTATAGAATGATTTCCCTATTTTTCTCTATAGACTTTAAATTCGTCTTCTTCAAAAAAAAATATATTTATATATTCGATATCTGTACACGAATTACTATATTAAGCTTTCAGAAAAAAGAATTTAAAAAAAAAAAAAACCATTTGTCAAAGATTTTCCACTCGGGTGCATCAATTTTCAATCTATCCAAATCGTCTGAAAATTCAGAATTAACACAACTTAACAGAAAAAAACAGCAACACAATTAAGAACTTTCATATAATAAAGTAAAAATTTTAAATAACTTTTAAATGTCTTTGAATTACATGAAATCTTAGTCCCTCGTCGTTTTATTCTCATCACAGCTATAAAATACTATTAAATTGCATGTATATTGCACAGGCTAATAAACACAGATTGTTGAAGCCATTCCATAAAAATAAATAAAAAATATATATAATAATCCAAGATGGTATAATAAAACCAATAAAAAAAAAAAAAAAACCGAAGATAAAAACATATTATAATATTATACGTTAAACTAGATGAAACGTGTGAAAATCCAATGTAGAAATGTTAAATATATACTTTTCACTCAAACGAATTTTCCATAATAAAGTTTTTTTTTTTTTTGTTTTCCCCTATTAATAGTAACAACACCCGATTTAAAAAAAGGAACTCGTAATAATGCGCTTTGTTTTACACCGCGATACGGATTAGAATGAAATTTAAAATTTTAATTTTGCCGCGCCTACATACATAATTATTATCAAGCGGATCTTTCATTTGTCACATTGTTTTTCATTTTTTTTTTTTTTTTTTTTTTTATCTCACCTTTTTTATTATTTTATTCGACAATTATTTAATACATTTCTGCGTTTCCGTTCAAATTGCCAACTGTATTGCAATAATTAATTGCTACTAGACACGTAATAAATTAAATAATATAATACTATAAAAGTAATAAAACTTTGAGTTTTATTATGATTGTATCTGTAGGAAATGTTGTTTACCGTTTTAATTATTTTCAAACACGACTTTGGGAATTATTTTTCAGTTTATTGTTATTAGAGACTGCCCACGTTAACACCGGATAATTCATTTTACTTTGTTATCAAAATGTTAACCATTTTTCACGAATGTCAGAAAGTCAGAATATTATTAAGCCGAATACTCCAATTCGCATTTTAACTCGGCCATATATTTAGTAGTTTGAAAACAATTTTGATAACGTATAAATTCACTCGTTTTTACATGTATAAATTAAAAAAAAATTAAAAAATCCGGACATTAATCGCACCACGGGTAGGTGATTGTTCGGGGAGGTATAAGAACTCGTACAGTAATTTAGTAGATAATATACCAAAAACGATTCCGAATGAAACTCGGTAAACTCGATATGGTATAAATCATGTAATAACCTATCTTTTAGGCGATTATAGGTTCTACTAAAAAATTTAAATAAATTTCTGTGCCCAGCGCATAAGTTTTTTTACATAAATTTTAAAAACCATAAAACTACCAATTTTGGCCATTTTCCAACCTTCATATAGCACAAAAAAGGGTCGAGTGATCTTTATCAAATTTAACAAAATTTAATTTTATAAGATATTTACCAAAATATAGGGAAACTGAAGCCGTAAAATAAAAGTTCAAAATTTAGGACCGCCCACCCTAGTATATAGTATAATATTATGCCGTCTTTTTTTCTCTTGTAGCCAAGGCAACACGGAAATCAACAAATATAAAACCCACGTATCGTCCATTCGTTATCATTTATGTAAAGTTTTTTGAAAAATTGTTGAGAACTTATAAGAGTTTTTGTCGAATAAATTATGACCGGGTGAAAAATCCGCATCTTTAAGGTACGATGTGAACAATTGGGAGTATTTCTACAAAACTGGAAACACGGTGTTTGGTTAGCTTAGTAAAACTAATACTTTAAGTTCCCAACGTAAACCCAGAATTTAAAATAGATTTTGGTAAACGTTCGTATTAAATTGATAAATAACAATCTACAGCCTACGACGCATACCTATAGGCGTGTAATAAACAAGTACATTATAAAATATATTACATTCGCGAGTACCGATATAACGTAAAATCGCAAAATTATGAACACAATAAAATAAATTACAGTCAAACGATTTAAAATAGTTCAGTATCGACGTACCGCGATAAATTCGCAGGGCTTTGTCCGGCGTATTATTTACGTATTACGCGACGAATTCAACAATTGTTTTATTAATACAGTCGGAAAGCTCCTTTAAATCGGGGATAGTGGAAAATTGCATTGTTCATTGCATCCGGTATAAGTCGTTATAATATAACGGCGCTAATTCTGTAATCCGGTCTGCAGTACGAGTATATTGCGCACACGTGCATAATACACGGATGTATAAAATTATAAATATAAATGCAGTTGCCCCCAGTACGTTGGTATTATATCGTATTCCCCGGCGAATCTACGAGATCGAAACGTTTTGTTCGAAACGGCACAAGAACGTACGAATGTAATTTTGTCAATCCAAAACTATAACATAATACTCCCGCACGACGAGTCTTCGTCGGTGACGAATCCACCAGGGGGGGGGGTGTCAATCGAGTCACCCCAAAAAGCGTAGTAGTATTCTATAGTTTTGGGTTTTTTTTTTTCTTGTATTGTATCCCTCTTGACCTCTGCACAACTGGTCGTAAACAGTAAAAAACCGATATTCGTATTCGTTCTGTTTCTACGGCATTTTTATACGCATGTTTATCATAAAAAAAAAATATATATAAAAATATAACCGGTTACGTAGTTGTTAATCGTTTTACCCCTCCCCGCTCCTCCCCACCACCAAAAAAAAAATAAATATAAAAATGCTCGAAAAACTTTTAAAAACTCCTTTTTACCGTAACTATATACCCTTCAAAAATGTATCAATTCTTTCGGTGTATCTGTTATTCAGGAATCAAACTTGTACACCAATCTGTGATGCCATAGACTTTAAATAATATTGATACTCATCGTGTTAAATATTATCGAAAAAAAATATATATATAGAGTTATGCAAGTTTCGAATTGAGGGGAAAACGTAGCAGAGAAAATAAAAAATAATCCACAAAACGTCTGTTTATACACCGTCATTTAAATGGACTAGACAACAAGTGATTAGACGAATATTTTTTATTGAAAAACAAATTGGGTCAGATTGTGTTTCGCTACATGGTAAAACGGTTTCTCTGAGTTGAATTCCCTACAAGTTATGAGCAATCGAAAATTTGAGTGTAAGGGTTAAAATTTTCAAATTTCTCTTTTGAGGCTTTCGTCATTTGGTCATTTTTGTCCAATTCAATTTTTTCCTAGCATGATGGGTGTCAAAATACACGGAAAGCTCAGGGCTTTCATATTTTTGGGGTTTCGTTGACAAAAGGATAGTTAACATCCAAATTTGAGAGAGGCTGGTTGAAATTTTTATATTCCTCTTTTAACCCTTTCGTCATTTGGTCATTTTAGGTACATATCAATTGATTTTTTAGAAATACGTTACATTGCAGAATTTCGAATATTTCATTGTGAAAAGTCTATTCCGCGATATAATTATGCGCCATCGTGTATGACTATTATGTCGTCTCGCAAGGATTGAACCAAACGTAAAAAAAAAAAAAAAATTGGCTCTGAAGCACCAAGAACTATTTCAAAAATTTCTCTTATATACTTATTTTATAAATATTATTCAATTATAAACTTTTCACGCGTATATTATTGTTTATTTTAAGGGGTGTAGGGGGCGTTGAAAAATAATTTTCTTCTCAGAAGGCGGGCAGTTATAAAAAAAATGATTGAGAACCACTGGTGTACGTAATGTATAAAAAAAAAAGTGAAAATGTGTAAAGCGAAAAAAAAAAAAAAAAATGTCTCGGATAAAATGAGCAATATAACTATAATTATATTTCTGTCGCATCGGTGTAACTATAAACCTATATAATATAATACTCGTATAATTCCGATCGTCGGTAATAATAATTCCGAGCACGGACGCACGTGTCCTGAGTATTATTCTACCGACATGTCAAAAACAAAAATCCGTCAGAAAAATATTACGCCGCTCCGGGTATAGGTACGTGGTCGTCAGGTCTTGATGACATAAAAAAGTGCCGTCGTTCACTTGTCTCGTAAAGTTGTTGGGTTTTTTTTTTTTTTTTTTAACCTGCTTTTATTTATGTTTTCTGTATTAAAACTATACGCGTCCCTGTATAGAACAAGCGTGACTGGGTTATTGTCAAAAAAAAATCCGGGAAAAAGACATTTATACGATATTTACTCGTTTATTTATTATTTAGCGCCTCTGCGATAGCCGAATTTTTATAGATATACGCGTTAAAAACCAACAAAAAAAAAAAAAACCATACTTTTTTACGCTTGTATATTTCAATTTAGCTTTAATATTATTAAACGATCCGTTAATCTAACTATATAAAGTTAAAAAATAAATAAATAGAGACCGACAAATGAGAGTTATAACAGTTGTTAGATAAAGTTACACAAATAATATTAGTTACCGTATTTCAAGAATATGGCCAACTAAAAAATTGTTAAACAATTCTCTATTGTGGTATTTTCTTGTTTATTTTTGTTTCGGCGAAAGTCTCTATTGTCGTTTACCAACGCCTATATTATCTCGCGCACAACTGTTATAACATCGAAAAGCACAGTTTTTTTTTTTTAACTATCTTGTCGGTAAAAACCAATTGTATCGAGATTAGCAAAAATTTTATGTAATTTTTAAGTTAGAACCCGTCAGCGGTACATTGAAAACAATGATTTATTGAACGTAAATATCCGAAGCTTTGTTCTTGTGCTCGGCTTCGGCCCTTAGGACCACGGCCACATATCTCGGTTATATCCGTTGGGTTTCCGGTCTTTCTTAACACAATCTTCCCGCCATAACCTTGGTCTCCCAAAAGGCCCTCTACCATAAGGGTATTCCTAGATCGCCCGCTTAAACCGTAAATCCCGGTAAACCGTAACCGGAGAGCTCGCGAACTGGATAAATATTTTTTTATTTTTTTTTTCTCGAAAACGATTCCAAGGTATTATACGACACCGGTAAAAGTAAATTGTTAAGACAGGCCCGAGAAAACGCAAACATTATTTTTTTTTTTTCTACAACAGAAAAGACCATAAATAGTACCGTAGAGCTTATAAGTTAGCTCGCACGAGTATACATAGTTAACAAAATAATCCCTTAAAACCAAACTATTCGTCGGCATAGTAACGAAATTGGTATAAATTGAAAAATATCATAACCGCCACGCGCCCGGTTAAAACGGTTCGCGAGTTTTCGTTTAATTTTGGTGTTTTATCCGTAATTACAGTCTCACTACGCCTATACGGTGCTATAAAATGACAACAATCGCGCGCTTTTTTTTTTTTTTTATTATATTGTGAATACTAAAAATCGCATTATTATTCAACAGTGTAGAAACTTTGAGAGCGGTGGGTAATCAGTTAAAATAGCAGGTGAGCAATTAAAGTATAAAACGTAATGAAAACGAGAAGTTCCGTGCTGCAGCAAGCACGTCCTAATATTTGTTTAAATATGATTTAAGGTCGGCGCGATAAAACTTTAGGACGAGACACGAAATTCACAACGGTTAACGTACATTTTGATTCCTTAAGAAACAATACGTATAAAAACTGAATACTATATTCTATTATAAAATCCGAGTTTCAAAATAACAACACCAGCTCTTGAGCTTAACTCTAAGTGACCAGAAATCGTTTCTTTAAATATTTCAAAAACTATACCTGTTACGTGTGTATTTATCAACAAAAAAAAAAAAAAACCATATTAAATTCGATATGCACTTATTTACGTTGACTAAAATAACACCGTTTTTTTTTTTTTTTTTTATAAAACCCAATTATTTGAAAATAATAATATGTGTACCGTTGAATAACATATTTGAAAACTAAAATATTCAAAAAAAAAAAAAAACATATTTCACATCCCGGGTATGTACGGGAGTCATTTTATTGAAATACCAAAGAAGAAGAAGTAGAAAAAAAAACGATAAATCATCGTAATCGCAAAACGTTTCCGAGTTTTCCGAACATTTTTTTACCGACGTTCGCATTTATTTATTTTTTTTTTTTTCAGTTTTTCACGTTTTTATAATAAACAAGTAAAATTTAACGTTTTAAAAACGACTTTTACCGTTAATTAAGTGAGCGGAAACGCGTGTAAAATATTAAGATAATTGTGCGCGTGTACGGCCAACTCATCAAACTTTTATTAAAAATAATAATTATTCTAAAAATGAATTGTACAATTAACATCCTCTTACATGAACGCCGCCGAGGGGGTTTTTAATACAAATTTAATATTAATACCGTATGAATATTAACAACGAAATGTATTTAAATGAAAAAAAAAAAAAAAACAAAATCACCGATATACCTCGAAAATAGTACGGAGTACTATTACTACTTTACTAGAGTAAAGGAGTACGGTAGTCCTGTGTACAGTATAGTGTATTTTATTTTACATCCCGTGGCTACCGACACATTTTTTTTTTTTTTTTTTTTTTTTTTATTCCCTTCGGGTATCGCGTTATATAGGAGAAGTTTTATCGTCTCCGGGACAAAATGCGTATATACTGACCAACCGATTCACGCCGACTTTATCTCCCAAACCGTATGCCTATACGAGACGCAGTGGCAGACGAAACTCAATCCGGGGTTTTTTTTTTTATTTTTTTTCTCTCGAAATGGCGCCGAGAGGACCCGCCAATATCCCCGAGGACCGAGAGACGGACGGCTATTTCACAATAGAAAAACATCGTTAATAATAATATTTAAAATACACGTACGTTTTGAGACGCTATCTTCCAGATATTTGTGTCTTATTCGCAGGTCCGTCTTTCGACGGTTTCGATAATAATATTTTACGCGATACAACGACCGGAAAGAGTGTAGGACAAAACGAAAATTTCAAGTACAAAACCAAACGAACACGTCCCGTACTAGCAAAACTAACCTAACCACTATAAAACGTAAAATTGGTTCAATACGTTCACCGCATCCCGTTTTTTTGAAATAATAAAATGTTGACCGGAAATGTGCACGATTTATGACGTTAATCGGTTATAATTGATAATATGATTTAGCTTAATTTCAAATATATAAAAAAGTGTGTTATTAATGTTGTTTTCTACGTGATCGCGGAATAAACAGAAAAAGTAAGTGAACGTTACTTACACGGAGTTATAAAATGATTAAAGACATTCGTACGATAAAATATTATACGACCGCGAGTAAGAATGAAACCTATAAAAACACCAATAGGAGACGGACTGTAGAGATTTTCGGATCGTGCGTCCAGTGAAGTACGGCGTATTTTTATGGATCCGAATTTGATGTATTTTGTATCTGAAATACACAAAGCGATGTGTTACCTCGCCCGTGTCTGCGTATCGCATGGGGGCATATTTACTAACCGAAAAAAAAGTGTTTTCCGAGGGCGAGAGAGAGAGAAACACGTTTTCTAGTAAGACGGTTTCTAATGGCTTTTCGGTACCTGCACTCGGTATCCAAAAAAAAAAAAAAAATATATATATGAAATCGCTGACGATGCCGGGCGGTTGCCGTATTAAAACGTAAATATTAAAAACGAATCTAATGAATTCGGCCATACGCAGTAAACACGCGGCGTTTCGACACGCCCGAAAAGCTTTTAGAATGCGAAATTATATTATTGTTGATATTTTATGCTCCGTGGGTAGGCACAGGGATACGCGACCCGAATCGGTACATTTATACCAGCACGTAAACTGTAAAATATCGATAGGCTTACGCGAATAAACCGACACATTTATACACCGGATTCCGCGTTTAAAACCGGTGGAGATGCCGAAATAATATCACGTACGTGTTATTCGGGACCGCGATCGGAAAACGGTTTTTTTTTTTTAGAAACAAGCGGCTCTTCTTGGCGTTATTAAATGGCCGTTTTTCGTTTGTTTTTTTGTCGCCGATATTTTCGCCAATATATCGGCTACCGACCACTTTTTGTTTTTTTGCGGCGGCGGTGAGGGGGGTGTTTGCAAATCGCCAATTCCACAAATCGACGAACGTCCGATTGGTAAATGTCGGTCGGTAATATTTTCCGGGCGGCCGTCCCGTACGCGATATAATACGACTGTCTGCGGCCAAGACGGATACGCGTAATCTTGAAATTATTAAGCGGTGCACCTGCCCGCGGTATTATTATTACTGCCGGGGCATATTCTCTTTGCGGGACTGTCCGCGGCGAACGGTCCGGAATTAATTAAATCTACGGGCGCGCCGGAGTTTTTCGTATTAGTCCCCCCGTATGCATAATTCATCGCGATTCCGCCCGCGACCGACCCCGGGGGCCGGCGGGTGCGCCCGCCGGGACCGCCGGCGTTCAAACAACGCGTTTGTGTACGGTCCGACGAGAATATTTACGCGCGGTTGTAATATTTATGACGTGTAAAACGTTGTCGATAATCCCGAGGTTGGCCATTCCCTCAGTTCGGTCTTCCCGGTATTGTGTTTTTAACATTTATATTTAAATCTCTGCCCCTGCTTAATCGGTAAACGCTCAACATCCCGACGTCAAAACCCGAACCGCTTTTATATAAAACTCAATCGACGCCTATTCCGACTCGCGTTCGTCCGCTTATGCGGCGGAGCTGCCGAAAAAAACCAATATAAATATAATTCAAACGTTCCGGTCCGTAACTCATGGCGTAATTACAAACGCACAGTTCTATGTTTCGAAATCACACTCTACATACCGACCTAAGAGTTAACACGGCAGACGATACTGCAAAGCTACAAACTATTTCGTTCACGACTAACCCGCCACCCTAATCCCCTAATATCAGCACTAAATCCTGACTCCATTCCTGGATATCCTCCCGGTAGGCTGAAAAAAAGATGGTGTCGCGATCTAAACCGTGATTAGAAATTAAAAAAAATCTAAAAATTAAATAAATTTCGCTATTACGGTGGCTTTGTGTTTCACGCGTCACGTGCCCATTAATGTATTTCTGCACACGTGCTTATTGTAAATTAAAATTACAGATTGTATGTTTTAAAATAAAGTTAAAAAAATATTTATACATTTTTTTTTCCTACAATAGAGTTGTTTAGTCGCATTTCCGTTATAGACGGCGCGTTAAAGACGTTGATTTTTTTTTTTTTTACTTTTGATCAAAGCGAGGAATCGTATTGGTTTTACTATTACGCGTGCGTTTTTTTTGTATACCCGTAAACAATTTGCTCACCAGAAATAATTATCCGGTTATCGGCTACAACGGCGGTTTCCGGTAATCAATTGTGTCATGTCGGTGCAAATTTTTTTTTACTTTTCCTTGTTGTTCTCTCAATTATTGGTGAAAATCGGCGAGGAGGGCGGGAGAACTTTGATAAAAAGATAAAACTTACGTGGGCGATTTGATCGTGTTACTATGATTTGTTTGTTGTCGTTGTAATTTGAACAAAAATAAATCGTAGTAACGTGAAACTTAAAATAATATTTATATTAGCTTTGTCTAGATGTAATACGATTTTGATTTTTTTTTTTTAACTATATCTAGCCATTTGAAATTGTCGAATTGTTTTCGTTTTTTATGTAGATAAAATATGTCGGTAAGCCATTTATACATTTCGACAAATGGTTTCGTCGCAAATCGTTCTTGCGGCCATATGAAAATATCAATAATTTGTAGCCAAGGATTTTATTTTTTTTTTTTTTTTTTTATATTTATGTATAAACGTTTGAAGTGAAAATCTATCGATTAAAATCTTACGATTTCACGGCGTTTCGCGTTCCCCACTGTTTTCCGGTTCGTGTGACTAAAACTTTTTTGGCTCCGTAAAAACGCTTAAAAAATATAAAAGGCGAAAAACACGGACAGTCGTTACGCATTTACCGGTTATAAATTAATACGGTTTTCGATTTGAATTTATCGAAACGTATTCAAACGAACTTTGTTCGGAATTCGAATTCCCCTCTATATCGCACCGGCCCGACTTCCCGCCTGTGACGGCGACCCGCCCGCGATCATCAGTCCAGTATCTTACCTTTTTTCGTTCGTTTTCTACACTTAATACAATTACGATATGTCTTGGTATAAATTATTAATACTGTTCTGAAGATTTCCAATATATAATATAAACTCTCGCGTAAGCTTCAGCTGAACTTGGATGACTAAGCCGGCCCAAAACGTAAACGTAAAACGGTCGCGTGTACCTTTACATATTATATACATTATGCTTAGACGGTTAACCGCCGTAGAATGGATTTTTAATGTAAGTTTGCCGAAGTGTGGTCGCCTAAATATTTCACGTTTCTCGGCACACCGTCGAACGGGGTTCGACACTTTATTCGGATTCCTTTATGGTTTAGAACAGGGGTCTCCAACCTATTTCCACGCCGGGCCACGTCTGAACTACGCCTCGGCGTCGCGGGCCAAATTTCCTTAGATAGGCAACGAAACTGAAGATTAAATAAGAATTAATGGACCTTTAACGCGCCGGCCAGAACCGAAATGCGACTAAAAAAAAACTCTCTAAGGTCCATAAGTTTTATAAACGAATTAATTGTTTTATTGCGATAATTTTACAACGGTCACTCAATGAGCAGTTTTGCAACTGCTTGCCGTTTAAAATATCGTAGTGGTTTCGACGAAACTCGGTTTATCCATTTAGCAGCGTCGCTCGAGTCGCATTTATTTGACGGATTTCATTCTTGAAAAAGTTTGATCGGATAGACAGGAGTAGAAAGGGGTAAATATCGAAAACATTTCACGTGCGCGTTTTTGTTTTTTTTTTGTTTTTTTTTTTTTTTTTTTTTTTTTTTTTTTTTTTTTTTTTTTTTTGAAATTCGGCGAATGATTCAGTTGGCAACACGGCGCAAACATTTTGCAGTCTGGTGTCCGTGAAACGGTTTTTGTACGTGAGCTCGATAAATACAAGCCGAAGCAAACGGATTGTCCGTCAAATTCGAATGCGCCCCTGTTCGAACGATCAAAACGTCCGTTAACTTGGCGGGCCGGTTCAAAAAGCCCGGCGTACCGGAACCGGCCCGCGGGCCGTAGGCCGGAGCCCGCCGGTTTAGAACGTTCAAATTATTCCCGGTCCGAAACGCCCGGACGGTTACATTTAGGCGGTGGTCATAAGTGGTCCGTGCGCGGTCCTTATCGGCCGCGTCGTCCGATTAGAAAACCAATCAAAAAACACAGCGAAACGGTCCGATGAAATTTTTTTTTTTATTTTTTTTTTTTTTTTAATAGCCGTGCACACGACTAATCCGCGCAATATTTATCGAGCTAATAAATCATCACGCGATGGAAAATAGTGGAAATCGATCCGCGCAAACCGCGGACGGACCGATTGAAACGTCGAAAACTCATCGAACACGGCGGCTGGCCGGCCCCTGCGCTTCAAATGGAATCCGCCGTTCATAGAGTCGGACGGACGCATCTGTCTGCGCGGGGTACCGTTTACCACTATGGAATCGGCTTGAACCGAACACGATAAATTATAAAAACGCCTAAGTGCAATACGTTTTGTACTCGCCACGGGAATTATTACGTTTTGTTTTTATTTATCGTGCCACATCGTGTGCGCTATACACGCGAATCGGACGATAAATCGCAACAACGTTTTTGAAAACTACAATACCGTATTCGTATGGCGATACGCGTTTAAAAACATTCAAAACTGCCCTGCACTGCGCCGGATACATACGCCGCCGACACAACAATAATAATCATATCGTTCCCTTCTGAAACTTTGCCAAAGTAATTTTCTCAAATTGCCGGTGGGGGGGATGGATGGGAGGGGAGTAAAACAAAGTGTTTCCCGAGTGATTAAATAAGCGCGAATATAAATGAAGCCCACCGCCCACGCCCCCGTCGAAAAGGCGCGTACCCCCGGAATAATATTAAATTACAAATAGCACACCGACCTGATAGTAGTCCATATAATTGCCGAAGCCCATGTGATTGCAAGAGCACGTGCACGTCTGCAGGTGATATTTGAGATCCAGGTCCAAGTCGATGTCGTCCCGGTCGAACATGCCCCGCACGCGCCGTCCGCCGCCTCCAGCACCGCGCTGGTCTCCGGTCGACCTTCTGGAATTCTGTCGCTTGCCGCAGTTCAGCTCAAACTCCGCGCCGGCCAGCCGGGTGTTCATCCGCACGCAAGCGGACAACTGGCGACCGCATCGTTCTTGCAATAATTGTTCGACCATCGTGTACCGTCGCGGTTACCTTAACCTGCAAAACGATAATGCGAAATATTCAATAATACAAATACGGTAAAAAAAAAAAAAAAACCACCTCGGACATTTCAAAATGCTTGTATAAATAACTCGACAGTATATTTTTGAAAATCAAAAATACCACGTCTAGAAAATGCCGGTCTGAAATCGTCAGATCTCTGCGGTTATTTATCGCCGAACAACGACGACCAAAACTAAACCGAAATCAACAGAAACCGTTTTCGCAAATGTATTGCCGTTTTTTTCCGGATATCCGGTAATATATTGAAAAATATACAAAAAAAAAAAAACACGTAATGGTCAGCGTTTAAGTACAAGGCACGGCGAAACAGTTAGTGCAGTTTTGAAAAGGCTATAAAAATAAAACGACGCAATAAGATTTTTTTATTTTTTTTATTTTATTCGGTACGTTTTTTGCATTAGGAATTTGAAATAACATCAGAAATAGATGCATTGATGAAGTCGATTTTTGAAGTTTTCGACCGCATTTTTGCACATCTCGACGGATATAGCGGCGATTTCCTCCCGAATTCGGCCTTTGAGACCGACTTTTAAAAACATTTTTCTTTCAGGTAGCCCCACAAGAAGAAGTCGCAAATACACAAATCGGGTGATCGCGCGCCACATCTCACGGCACCCCTCGGTGAAACGAGGCGCGCAGGGAACATCTGTCGCAGTTTCGTCATTGAAACTCGAGCAATATGGGCCGTAGCCCCAATCCGGTTGAAACCAGATTTCTTCCAAATCTGCTGGCTCACTTAGTTCGTCCAATTGAGATTCAAAAAAATTGTCCAACACGGAAAGATATCGTTGAGCGTTCACAATCACTGTTTTATCCATTCTCCTCGAAAAAAAATAACGGCCAATCGCCCCAACTTTGGAAATCGCACACCAAACAGTCATATTTGACGTGAAATTGTTTTGGGTTATTTTCAGCCCAGTACTGAACATTTTGTTTATTCGCCGCTCTACTGAGATGAATGTGAGCCTCGTCATAATTGAAAAAGTTCGACCTCACGTGGATCCCGTTCGAGATATTTCGGGAGCAATTAAAACATCGAAAATCGCTTTCATCGACGTATCGCTGCTGGGGGGCCCCCCATCATCTATCCGGTGTCATTTGCACAAATTAATGCGTAAAACGGCATGACGTACAAAATAAAATAAAATAAATCACATTCCTGTATGTTGCGTCGGTTTTTTTTTTTTTTATTGTTTTTTGCTTTGTTAATTGTCATTCATAACTGCCTTGTCCGTTTCGCCGCGTAGCACAGAACGTTATAAAACGAAATATAAATCGAATTTCCCATTTCTAAATTTATCTATCTGTTTTCTATTTGCAAATAATAATTATTAATATAATAAAACACCGATAGGAATACTAAAACCGAGACGGATTGATAATAGCCAGACGTTTGGGTATAGACGATTTTAGCGGAGTAGCTCGTGACAGAGATAAATGGAAGGATGTTATGCGGCAATGGGGGTCTTTAAAGCTGTACGGATGTATACGAAGAACATACAAATATTAACTAAAATGTATTTTACTACCTACTGTACGACGAATGCGTTACAGTACAAAAAAAAAAAAAAAACTTTATTGCTATAAATATTTAAATATAAAAACGAAATATATTTATATAACAACGAGCATATTATAGCGCATTATAACCAGCATATATTTTATTAAGCACACGAAACTTCACGTAGGATAGTTTAATGTTTAATAGTTATAACAGTATGAAATGCAAAAATTATTGTCCTCATCATTTTTAACCGACTGTGCGGTCGTTTACAAAGCCGAACGAAAAAAAAAAAAATAAAAAATAAAAAATACTATATAAATAAATAATGTTAATATTTTGAACATAAAATTTTTTACGTGCTATCCCGTGTACACGTATAGCAATTTAATTATAATGCGTTTTTTTTTTTTTTTTATATATACGAGTAAAATATATGATATAAAATGTTTTTACAACGCCTGTAACCCGGGTTACATAAATTAATCTTCGTTAATTTTAGCACTAAAAAAAAAAAAAAAATAAAAAAAAAACAGTAGTAAAGAATATTATTTAAATCTTGATGTGCGTTATATATTATTATTTTTTTTTTTAAATTTTAATTATAAATGGAAATTGTAAATATATTAACACGTATACCGTTTTAATGTATCACGCTGACGAATCGTCAACGGGGATAATATAAAACAACAATAATTATTGACGTTTCTGGAGTAACTCGTTGATCTCAATTATTTGTAATAAACACATATTTTTAATTGTTTTTTTTTTTTTTTTTTTTTTTTACGCCTGTAAAGTAGTTTTTAACAAAAATACGTATGCTCTAATCGACAATTGCACGCAATCGTATTTTGGATCAAATTTGTGCAATGAGGAAGTCGTTCATTTTAGTATTATCCGTACTTTTTTCTAATAACTGAGAGAAACCTAATAAAACAACGTCCGAAAAACCGGAATATTTACACAACGCAATTGACGAAATCGATTGATTTTTTTTTTTTTTTTTTTGTCGTAAGTTCAACGAGAAATGACTTTAGAAACTTGACATTTTCACCGAACTAGCATCACATTTTACCGGTAACTTGTATAGCTAACATTTAAAATTTTTTTTTTTTGCATACGAGGGTCGTAACTTAAAGTTTACCGATTTTATAAGAACACCGTGGAATATCGTTTAATTTGTATTTATTCTTATTCATTTTTAACTACGGGCGATAATTTTTAAACGGTTTTCATGTAAAACACGTTTTCTTGACCATGACCAAGGGGAAATCGGTAGTTGTCGTCAATCTGTTAGTCAACACGATAATTGTACACGAACCCTTTGATGTTAAACGTTTACGAGTTTATATATGAAATGTAAATTACCAGCACTCGTTACAGTCACTATATATTATGTGCATAGCTCGTCAGATCAGTGGTCTTAATTAGGCCTCACAGTCGTCGGCAACTGGTAGGTTTGATAGTTGAAAATGTAATTTATGTGGTTTCCATGGCATATTTTTTTTTTTTTTTTTTTTGCAAATATAAGAAAAATCCGTCGTGTATTACGAAGTTTTTAAGCGCTTTCGAAAGCTCGCCGCAGAAACTACACGATCAATTAAACGTCGGCGGTCGCGCAAATTGTGCGGACCGTAATGTGTTCAGCGGAATGGTAGCAGTAGCGACGGCTCGTGTTAAATTCACCAGTTTCGAATTATTTGAGAGAAAAAAAAAAAAAAAAAAATCTTATTTACCCGGCCGGCCGACGTTATAATGTAAAAACACGAAGCCAATGACGGACACCGGCGAGTAAACACGGACATCACGTTTAATATAAAAACGGCGTTTGAGATTTCGATAGTAGTGGGAAATATAAAAAATATTGTTGGATTAAAAAAAAAAAATAAAAAAAATGTCATTGTCGTTCCGGTATCGAAACACGCCCGCGTACCGCAATAGTATCCTCTACGTGTACGTTTTCGTATATCGATTATACGTATTATAAAATATTTTACATTTTACGAGTATTATTATTACACGGACGGTTTACCGAGCGAATAAAATCACGGATGATGTGTTCGGGGTACGTTTTAACGCTGTTCGGATAATGCACGTAGTCCGTGTATATACCGGCGTTTGCCAACCGGTGGTCCGCGGTCCCGTAGATTTTTTTTCATCGATTTCTATTACAAATTAATTTTTTTTTTTTTTTTTTAAATAGCGAACAAAATTACGACTTATCGAGGAACCGTATAATACGGTTATCTTATCGTTGTCGCTGCTGTAGACCGATAAGTATTTTCCGCTTGTATAAGCGTGTAGGTATCCGAGTAATAAATTGAAGTATAATTATATATTAGTAAAGGTTATGGTAATAAAATGTTAAGTGAAATTAATAAAAATTAACATTTTTCGATAAATTTCGTGTGTTCTTGTTAATGAGCAAACAAAAGGTATTCCTAGTTTTCGTAAAATATTCAGGTGGTCCGCGACTAATAAAATATTGTCGAAGTGGTCCGTAGCGGTAAAAAGATTGGGAAACACTGGTGTATACGGTAAACCACAACGAATTAAATGCATTTATATATTATGTGCATAGCTCGACAGATCAGTGGTCAATCAGTGGGCCTAGCAGTCGTCGGAAACTGGTAGGTTTGATAGTTGAAAATGTAATTCATGTGGTTTCCATGGCATATTTTTTTTTTTGCAAATATAAGAAAAATCCGTCGAAAAAATACACAACTATATGTATATAATATCATTACGATATACTTAACGCGAGATTATGATTTTTCACGGTCGATACGTCGATATAAAATATAAATTTGCTTTTATGTTTCGAGTGTTCTTGTACCGCCGCGATAAAATTAATTTATCGCCCGTTATATGTACGAATTATCACGGGAATATCGAAATTACCCTTTATTTTTTTTTTATTTTCGGTATCATGAAATTTACTCTGATAATAAAAACGCAACGTTTACATCCTTACACGGTGATTTTTTTTTTTTTTTTTTACAATAATTTTACACGCAACGTTGGTTTTTTTGTGGAGGACAGAATTTTCTAGTCCTCTAAGACCCGCGGAATAAAAAATAAGTAACAATTATGATCATGCATTTCTATTTACTTTTCATGTCAAACAACATTTTCACATAAATTACGTTCAGGACAATTATGTAAATTGCAGAACGTTAACAAACTAATCTCAAAATAATAGTGCCGAATTTACATGATCAGACGATAAAATAACAGTTGACAAACAAATTCACCTGTAAAATGCCTAGCCATAATTTATTGTTTTTATTATAAAAATATAATACCTACAATACCACAGAGTACCAAAAAAAAAAAAAAAACTATTATTTTGATAAATTATCAAATGGTTTTTTTTTTTTTTTTTAAATAGGGCCTCAGTAACTGATATTTTTTAAACGAATTCAGCTTGCAAATATAAATATTTTTGTTTATGTATTGAAAATACGAGTATAATGCTTCGCTAAAAAAAAATGTTCGCATACGAATGCAGATATTTTTGAAAAATGTTCAAAAGTCCTTTCAAATTCTTTTTTTTTTTTTTTGTACATATTATACCGTCGGTAGATTCCTTAAGAGGACGTCACAATAACGTTTGTCGTTTCTATCTGTCTAACGCGCAATATAGCAAAAAATGTGTTAATTTCAAATTTTTCATGTAATCGAAAAATAATAATAGAAACTATTAATAAGACGGAAATAAGTCAGAAAAATAAATCTTTTTTCAACTTGGAATTAGTATTAGGTACAGTCGCGCAAACTTCTTAACAACAAATAACTGGTAGAATGTTATATGATTAATGGCATTTTTTTTTTTTTTTTTTGACGTAGAAAACGTAACAGAAAGTCGTTAAAGTCTTTCTGCATATCAGTCGAGCATCTCGCTGAAGCTAACCGCACTTAATAATAATTATAATTCCCGCCCTCATTCTGCCCATATGGAAAAGAGCCTAACCGATTTACAAATCGATGATTCGTCACGAGTCCCAAAGTCTTCGAAATATCTTTTAGTAGTTCACTCGAAATAGGAAGACGTTGCGCATGGTGACGTGCATAACACCTGATACTAACAGTACCTATGTATTTTCATCCCTGTTGTTAGAACGATCGTTTTTTTTTTTAACGTATTTCATCACAGCCGCTATTAATATTTTACAAATTACAATTACACATATATATCTTGTGCATACAGCCGCCGTCGCCATCGCCCCCGGACGAGACACGAAACACCGAATTACAATTGCGCCGGTCAATCGCAACAAGTACGGCCGTTTGGTCCGACCGTATCGACTGGATATTATTCGTGTAGCCAAGGGAAACTGAGCAGAACATTTTATACATACCATTAACTAAATGCAATTTTATGTGTAAATATATTACGCAAATTCTGAAAACTACAAATATACAATAATCATTTGGAATCGGACGAATCGTTTCGAATGTATTGTTATACTATTGTATGTGTACAGAAAATGCATTTATTTTTATTCGGACGGATATACCGAGAGTGGGCTGATAAGGGTGACTATATTTAAATTTCCGATAGGATTATCGTTTGTGGAGCATTGAATAGCTAATGATTTTAGTTTAGAGTGTGCCAAGTGACGATTGTGCAACTATTTCAGTATATGCATACGTGATTTTTAATAACGGCCACTCCAGTAGTACGGTTCGTCCAGCGTGCTGCAATTGAATTTCTTGTCGCAGAAAATGTCAAACCTTTCGATATCCATAGACGTTTACCCTCCGTCCTATGGTTACGAAACTCTAGATAACAGTTATGTTCGTCATAGTTGGGTATTGTGGAGTAAGAGTAGTGAAGTCGGGTAAGCCATTACATCCGATCGGGATCGATGTGGACGGCCATTAAAGGTGACGGACGAGGTTCACAAACGAAAATTCTATGATTCGGTTCGTCAAATCGGAGAATTAAGCAAAACGGTATTTCGTCAGCGTTAGGAATCTCTAAAGAACGTGTTGTTCAGCATTTTCTCTCGGAACTTCGGTACCGACGAAACTGAAGACAAGCGGTGGTTTGCTATTCGATGCGACGAAAAATTTCATTTGGCCGGCATTGTAAAACTTGCTAAGCGTTGGCAGAACGGAACTTGGACGGAAGTAACGTTGAAAAATAAAAATACGTAAATAAGGATAATTTTGATTTTATCAATTGACGTTGGCCAGTTTTAAAACTGTACGTAATCAGGCGTTATTTATCAGCTCGCCCTCGTACGTTATCGATATTATCAATTTGCGACGCGCAACATTGAAAAGGATTGCGATTGCGCCCACGGTGCGGACTCTTTTCAAGTACTGCGACAGTCTTAAAACGTATATTTTTTATTATTATTTGTCATACCTTATCATTTATGTACTACGATTATATACGAGGTGCGACAATAAAATAACGAGACTTTTTGAATAAAACCTAAACTATTAACGTTATCTATAAAACGATTATTGAAATATGATTAGAAAACACTTATCTAAAAGTACTATGAACACTGATGGCATCGATTCATTTTCTTATACGTTAGTAGCCTTGTTATTAGTGCGAGTTCGACTATACTGCCGAAAAATGTTAGATATAAAAATCGAACAACATGTGTTAACATTAAATTTCTTGTTAAATTAAACAAAACTGCCGCGGAATCGTTTCGTATGTTATGTTAAGTTTATGGTGAAGAATGTTTATCAAGAGCTCGTGTTTTTGAATGGCACAAACGGTTTTGTAGTGGAAGGGAGGACGTCGAAGACGATGATCGTTCTGGACGTCCTACAACGTCTTCAACAAACGAAAACGTTGAAAAAATCGACAAAATTAATTAATCAATATTATTATAAAGAGGTATTAATTAAATTAAGAGAACGTGTCAGAAAGAAGCGACCAGATCTATGGAAAAATGGCTGGGTTCTTCACCAAGACAATGCTCCAGCTCGCAGTGCATTTTCAATTCAACATTTTTTAACTGAAAAAAAAATTTCTGTACTTCAACATTCCCCGTACTCGCCAGACCTTGCTCGTTGTGACTTCTTCTTATTTCCTTCTTATTTCTTTTCCCATTTTCAAACAGTTGATGACGTAAAAATGAAAACGGCAGAACTTCTAAAAGGGCTGAATGAAAGCAATTGGCAACACTGTTTTCAAGAATGGCAGCGACGTATGCAACAGTGTATTGATGCTGAGGGAAGGTACTTTGAAGGTGATAATCATTAAATTATAACATTTTTAAAATAAACAACTTTTATTCAAAAAGTCTCGTTATTTTATTGTCGCACCTCGTATAAAACTGAACATTATGTTAGTTGCGCCGTTCTATACACACGCTACATAAGCTTATCGCCTCTTATAAACGACGGTTGTCGATAGGAATATAATATTATATTCATATTACGCGCGCTCGGTTCGTCCATGTTATACGTAATAATATCACCGAGTATCGTGCACTTAAAGAACATCGGAAAGGCGTACGTAGTCCGTTTCCGACGAGAGAATTAAATCTGAATTCAAGCGGTGGTTTGTTGCTCGAGATGAACGATTTTGTTGGGACGGCAGTACAAAACACGTTAAGCGTTGGCACAAATGCATCGGCTCAGACGGAAGTTACGTTGAAAAATAATAATACTTAAAAAAATAATGATAATTTAATTTACCGCGCGTGCGTTTTTATTTCATTAATATCATCTGTCCGCTTGTTTCAATATTATACGTAATGAAGCGCATTACTTGTCAGCCCTCACTGGTGCGTATAAACCGCGTCCTAATTTGAGTTTTAAACGATACACCTCGTTTTATATTGGAAATTATGCATTGAATAATGAATAATATATTGCGACATTTTCCCGTTGGCGATTATATACAAATATATACAATGTAACGAGCCGATCCGATATTATGTTCAAAATTGTTTAATATCTATTTAAATATTATTATTTCATCAAAAAAAAACAACAAATGTATATTACAATTTTATCGGTTCGCGGGATAGTACACGATATGGCGCTATTGAATTCACAGAAAACAAAAGAAAAAAAACGCATTATCAAAGTGAACAATATAAATTGTTTACAGAGAAAAAAAAAAGTTATATGCGTAAGTACACATAAAAAAAACATCAATGCACGAGCCTTTTATTTCCCCGCATGCGTTACCTGCCTAAGTAAACACTTGGTCGGGAAATATGATTTGTTAAACGCGAGGAAGGGAGGGCAAATAGTAATTAAAAAAAAAAAAAAATTATATTATATATGTAATAGTAGTAGTTGGGTACTGGTGACTACCGGTTGTATTAAATTATAAAACAGCAACCGACCAAATATTTAATATTAAACGCATTTAGTTGTTACGTTTGAGTCAATGGCCCATATAAACTTCAAAAAAATTTTTTTGTTATATAAAAAAAACAAAGTAAACATATATATATATATATATTATATATTTACAAGTATTGCGTTTTATTTGAAATTAAAACTTAACGAAATTTTTTTAACGCGAACATCCGGTTAAAATTTATTACACTTGGTGTACCCGTATTAAACAATAAACGATGTAATACGAACCGTATGTATTCGATTTTCAAGTGGTGTGTTTCGTTTTTGGCGGTTATACACGTTATTTGAAAATTATAGAAATTTATATATATTTTTTTTATATATATATAAACAATATTTTATTGAAATGTCCTTGAAGTTTTGTACTGTTAAGTAATATAAAAGTAAAAAAACAAAATCACGTATAAATAATTATACATTTTATTAACCTCGTATACAAATAATATCTTAGGCCGTAAATATAAAATTTAACACATTTTTCATTTTTTAAGTCTATTGTAGGCCAAATATAATACGAAATATTATTATTATTATTCTTCTTCTTCTTCTTCTTCTAATTTTTCTCTTCCCGGGATCACAACACTTTAAGGGTTGCTCATGTCACCGAGATCAACGGGAACCCTTCCACTCCACGCGAATTTTTACTCTCGCGTGACAATTCACAATACCAAATTTACCCGAATCTGTCGATTTTCCGGATATCCTCGAAATATTAACAAAAAAAAAAAAAGTTTAAAAAATGAAATAAGATCAAGATATTTCACTATGTTATCACGGATTTATGATCATTTTTCAAAAATATTACAATACGTTTTCTAAGATCATTCGAAATGTCCAAAAATAAAGAGTAAATTAAATTAACGTCCAATAATAAACGTAGACATTTATTTTATGATTTAACTCTTCGACGCGGAAAATAACATTCTCCTCCGCTCCGCCAAGAATCAAAATTAACAAAAAAACAAACTCTGTTGAAATCATTTCCACTAATTTCGGTCTATTGTACAAAAACTATATATTATAATAAAATAATTATTAAGGAAACATTTGATGGTAAAGTTTAATAACATTTTCCATTAGCATTAATACAAGTACGAAAATAATGAACAAAATCGAAGATATTACTATATTATAGGCCGTTGTATAATACGCCCTGTCAATAGAGATTAAGACAAAAATATTTTCCGAAAGTATTACATAGAAATAACCATCAATCTTACCGGTTCCCGTGGTTTATTTTTGAGATATCGGCGGATAATAAATTAAGTGATGCGCCGTATAGTAACACTGAACCGCTAAAATAAATAATCGATATAAATAGCGGATGATGATGAAACGAGTAATAACTTACAATATAAACTCTAATGTACTACGTGAAATAACAATATTAAAGAATTGTGTTATTTAATAAACCAAATACGAAATAAGCCCGCACTAAGCCTAAAATGCCTATGTTGGATAATTGTTTTCTCGGTAAGTATAGTATAGAGAAAATAATCGGTGTTCAAATTATAAAATCGGAATATATACTAATATTAACCTATGTCTTTTTTTAGTGAAATATTTTGAAATAGAAAACTGTCGCCCAGTGGTGAATCTAAAAGTGCGAGGATGAGGAGGAGGGTCAACTGTTATTATTTTGCTGGTGAAATGGCCTCGTATTAAACCCTGGGCATTTTCAATGTAATTGTTTGAACATATATATTTTTTTTTTTTTTTTTTTTTTACAATAAAAATGAGAATGTTGGGAAGTGTTTTCGATTATAGATACAAATAACTATTCAAAAGTAGACGATTTAGTCGAGATTTAAATGATATGCTTGGTTCTAGTCCTGAAAAGTGGCCTCGCAAACAACAGTGGAGAAATATTCACCGACTCTGGATCCGCCACCGTTATCGCCGTTAAAAATTAATAAAAAATGTCCGTCGGTAATATTATGTCGTCGATACGACAACGAGTGTTTTTAGCGATAAAACATTACTAAAACGTACACTCGATAAGACAATGCACGCGAGAGAGTATAACGTTTAAAAAAAAAAAAAAAAAAAAGTCTTAAAACTCTCACCCCGTCATTGCAGACGCGCCCCATCGCTTGTAGATTTAAAATGTTTTATTAAAATATATTATACTTAACGTACGAATGTACACGTTGTATTGTACAAGCTGCAGTGTAACAATATATCTGTCACGCGTCTGAAATATTACAAAACCCATCTCTGATGCGTGATCATAAAATACGACGACCGTCGAGTATATTTTTATATCTGATATATATATATATATATATAAATATTTTTATTCGTCTTTTCCACCGTCTACGATATACGTATCGCCGATATTTTTTTTTTTTTTATTATTAACGCCCCGTTATCGAGTATTGTATCAATCTGCCTACCTATATACCGTGTAAATGCGAAAATTTGTACATTATTACATTCTGAGCCAAGCGTGGAATGTATCGGTATTCGTAGACCGTGATGTGTGTTTGTTATTTTTTTTTTTTTTTTTTTTTTTTCACTCGCTGTACCTGTAAACAACGTTTCGACTAGAAATCTAGTTTAAATTCAAAAAATATTGTCCGTTCGATGCATTGGGGATGTCAATTTTTTCATTTTCTTCGTGGTTTCCTTGATATCGGTGAAAAACCAACGTCGGAAAAAACGATAAAATTTACGCAATCAAAAATTATGTTATTTTCACTGTTACTTCAGTATATTACTACCGAATATTTATACTAGTGTTTTATTTAGACAGACACGTGGTACACTTTTTATAACGTACGGAAAATGTTTGACTTATTTATAACCATTGGAGTTTTTTTTTCCGGGGGTTTTAAAACAATTTTTAATTAACTTTCACTTTAGTTCTAAGATTAAATTAATGGTAAAATTCGTTAAAAACACGAACAGTTGTAATTTATTTTGTAGTTGTTCATTTTCGTATAATGTTCGATTTAAATCTATTAAAAAATGTTTCACCAAACACCAGTCAAATTTTTTTTTTCGCAATTTTTTTCTGTTACACACAACATATAAACAGTATACCTTCCTGATATCCCGACTACAACAGTGTGCCTACTCGTGGTGCAATTTTTGCACAGGCTTTTTTTTTTAATTTTTTTTTTTTTTATCACGGTGAATATAAAAGATTTATATATACATAAATTATAGAATATAATTGAAAATGGATTTAACAGATCGCACATTGTTTTCGTAATACATTTATATATTCCTACGCAACACAATGTATTATATTGAACCCTAACGACAAATGCATTATCGTATATACTTGAATATTTTAATTCGTTTTCATACTTAAACATTTTTGTATTTTTTATATTTTAGAGAGACTAAATAATTTCATTAATTTATAAACACTGAATCGCGTAATAATATAAAATATTACACGAATTTCGTAACGTACATATTTTACATTATTTCGTTAAAGTTTAGTATCTAAAGTGTTTATAAAGGTCTTGTTAAATTTCAAACCGTATAAAATAATACTCATATTTAAAAAAAAAAAAAAACTTTTATTTGCGGTGGAATTATATACAGGTAGATTTTGGTCAGTCAGCAATGTTTTTTTGGCGATTTAAAAATGAATAATAAAATGTAATTTTATATGATAGTTCAATATCTAGTGTTAAGTCACAGATTAGTAAAATTTATCTAGATAATTTCTCCAAAAAACATTTACAAATATTTTAATTATAATAGATAAGTGTAATTTATCTAGATAAAAAGAAATAATTTGTCTTGTTCATTGTAAGGAGATAAAAATATAAACAGTTTAAATAAATCTGTAAATGCAATCAGTAAAAATCACTGGCCTAATAATATCGAATTTTAACTCAAAGTAATACAATACAGTTAGGTATTTTTCAACTAGGTAAAACAATTAATTTTTTATTTTGTATAGGTATTTTATCTAGTTTATTATTAAAAAAAAATAATTATTTTTTATCTTACACGAACTTCCTTTAGATGTCAAAATATTAATTTACATTAGATAAAAGATAAAACAACGTGTTATCTAGATAGATATATCCGTCTGTGGTTATAACCACTTGTTCGGCCATCAGTATAAATATTTTATCCGTACCAAATATTATGCGATAATACAATTTCATTGTTTTTTGCAGTCGGTTTATTTACACCGGCACGTGAAAATAAAAAACCGGTAAGAATTTCAGCGAAACCGAAAAGTGTTTTTTTTTTTTTTTTAATTGACACGAGGTCGCAATCATCAAGAAGATTCTATATATTCTTTAACCGCCTGGGCCTTGATCGTCTAAGAAGGATTTCAAAAGTCCATGTCCACAAACACGTCCTGATAAAGATGAGAATGATTTTGATATTGGCATTTTTCTAGAAAGAACAATAATATAACGTAATATTTTATATACGCTAAGGGATGAACCAAGTAGTCGCAGCGCGGAATAACGTCACTCTGTACATTTTACAGAACTGAAATCCGCTCGACAACTTATCGATCCCACGCCCGTGTTTATGATAACGTTTATTAAATTTATTACAGAACGATTTTGAATATTACAGAATCGGTTCTGTATAGTTTCTGGCGATCCGAGATGGGTCTTGAAAAACATTATATTTAATAATAAATTGTTTCCTTTATGCCGTTTGGAAATGACCGCAATCGTCCGGATTTCGGTGCGTTTACGCGATTTTCGCTACTTTCCGTTATTACACATTATTATTATTATTATTGTGATTCGTTGCGAAAGATCGCGTTTCGACTGAGATTGATTTGAGACGATAATATCGCGTTACATATGGATCGTCGTACACGTACGTAATCTACCTCAAAATTATTTCCATCAGGACTGCATCCGTTCCAAATAATATAATATAATTGTAATAATCAATAATACCTACGCCACGATATATTATATAAAAAAAAAAATGTTAATCCGATACACGCAACATAGACAGATACGTTACGCACGTTCTCAGATTACGCAGGTTCCATATAAATCAAATTCGTATATTATTTTTATGGTTTTTAACGATACTGCGTCGGTTTCTCCATTCCTCCTCCCCCTCCCCCCCCCCGGTCGCCGTGCAGATTTCGTTAAAACCGTACTAAAACTTTTGTTAATTTTTTTTTTTTTTTTCGAAACTGGTATTACACTTTTCAAAGAAAACTTTTTAAATCCTTTAAATATTCAGGAAATTATTTCAAGTTGACATTCTGGCAGCGTGTATGGATGAAAAACTGTTTAAAAGTAAATACAAATTCCTAACCCAAAATTCGTCGCGTCGAGATCCTCGGGTTGATTGCCTAAATCGAAAATTGCCAAAAAAAGAAAAATTATCAAATATTCATTCGATAAACACATTGTTTAAACGATACAAATTGAATCCGGTAACTTAAACCTATTATCGTATAATTAGGTATTTCAAATTTGTTTTTAAACTCGTATGGGTTTTTAATATATTTTTTTTTTTTTTTTTAAATAAGCAAATTTAAAGATACTAATCATCATAAATGTACATTATTGATTAGTTCAAAAAGTAAAAGTAAAATAAAAAAAAAAAAAGGAACATCTGAATAGTTAATAACCCGACGGCGATCCATTAATGATCGAGGATCAACGGTTTTCAACTCGGTACCTATCCGACTCGTGATTTGTTTTAATTATTGATTGGGCTCGTTCTCCGTTTTCACTAATATCATAGGCACTCAAAACAATATACCGCTGCATTTTCATTACACTAGATAAAACGTTTTAAGTAAATTGCAAAATTTAAAACGTTGTCGGCCGGCTATAATAAATTATTATTTATCACCATATAACATTGTCGCGATATAATTTTTCTTCTCGCCGTCAGGAACGCGGCCGTTGTTTGTAAAAATAATATTCACGTTCCAATACGTGAACCGTGTAAAAAGTTTTCGTTGGCACGATTTCGAGAAAAGCTTCGGCGTGGTATTCAATCGGAATTCAAAAATAATTAAAAACTAATAAATATTTTCGGATGTATCGCGTTGTATATTATACTAATTTGAACATATCCCAGTATGGCTATGGCCTTCCCGGGAACTACCAATGTCGGCCCTTAAACCAACAGTCCTACTTAACCACTACAATTTCCGGATGACCTTTTCATGACCTAAACCGCGGCTTTATGGCAATTTCGAGAAGGTCCCCGGTTCCTGGAGGACCGTCTGAACTCGGACGTCCCGAGTCTTAGGATATAAACGGTCGCTTTTTGTCCGCGGGTCGTATATGGTCCGAAAAAAAAAACATTCTCGGGACGACCGTTAGATGTTTTATAAAAAACGTGTTTTGTTGGATAATTTCAAAAAAAAAAAAAAACAATTATCGTAATAATTAAATCTGAACAAATACGAGCGGCGTCCGGCACACTTGCGTAATATACGTAATAATTACGTACGGTTGTTTTTGCGTCTTGTTACATTACGCCGCTGTACAGCGGGGCCGCGCGAAAGTGATAAAATTGTTAATGCCGCGTACTACGACGGGCGGCGGTGGAATGATCGACCCCCCCCCCGGGTGAAATGGATTTACATCCGTTATATAATAATATACGTAATATCCCATTCATCCGAAATTGTATTCAGAAACGTTCAATGCGCCGCATAATATCATTTATTACACCGCAGAAGAACTGTTGTACCACAATGGCCACCGATTTCGAGTAAGTTCCCATTTGTTGTGCGCTCATATACATACGCGTGTACGTCTACATGAATGTGATAAGTCGTCCGTATCAAAATGACCACTTTAGGGTGAAATTCGTATAGAATTATTATTATTATTACTGTTGTTGTTGTTGTTGTTGTTGTTGTTGTTGGTGGTGTATTCGAAATGCCGAACACAATTTTATACGATTGTCCGCTCGCTCGCGCATAAATAATATTATCGCTATACCGCCAGTATTATTATAAAACGATTCCGCGCGCGGTTCCCGCGGTAATAAATCGACTTTGCAATAATGTCGCTAATATTAAACGGCATTGATAATCGTTTTGATACCGGTAAACCGTCATTGTGGTTTTTTGGGTTTTTTTTATTTTTAAATCTCTCGGTTGACAAAACTTTCGAGCAACATCGTTTAATAAGCCAATACAGCCCGGGCGGGAAATCTGCGTGTTTCGAACCCGTACGGTGTGTACGTTCCCGACCGTTTTCGCTAGATCGAAATTGTGTTTTCCGAGAGTGGGGAAAAAAAAAAAACCACAACGTGATAACACTAGCCGACACGTGGAATCTCAAATGCCACGAGAATATAACTGAGAATGCTACATACATATTATTCTCGCGTAATAACGAATACTTATGGGATACGATTTTGTTCGTGATGTTGAACCGATAAAAACAGTAAAAAATATTGTCCAATATCAAATATACGTAATTACAGTAATAATCGTACAATCGACTTATCATTATTAAACACAATAGCGGTACGGAAATAAATCGCACGGCAACGAAAACCGAAACTGACAGAATTTAATGCGTCCGTGTAATGAGAAAACAAAAACTAGTATCGAATCCGTCCTAAAAATATAAAACGCCGTCATAAATCGGCTATCTAAGTCGTATCTGATTTACACCCACGGTTTATTTATGGTCTAAATATTATTATACCTACGTGCGCGAACTGTTCTGTATGTACCGCCCTAGTCGACTATAAAATAAATATGACCGAATGCACGTAAAACTTAATATGAGGGATAGGTAAGGGCAGTCAATAAAACCGCTATGTGTTTCGCGTCGAAGAAAATATCCTAGCCAAATCACGAAAATGTAGCAAAACAAAAAAAAAATAATAATAATAATAATAATAATATATATTATTTATATAATAAATCAAAACCCGACCGGTATTATTTTATATCGCACGCGTAAAAATAAGAAACGAAGTCGAATATTCTATGAAATATAATACAAGATAATACGATTAAATATTAATACAAAACGTGTTTTTAATAATATTTAATAAAATAAAGTTTAATCCGTTTTACTCTCGTTGTTTAATATTTTATTAATTATAGGCGA
Source organism: Tuberolachnus salignus (assembly GCA_956483605.1). Classification (NCBI taxonomy): domain Eukaryota; kingdom Metazoa; phylum Arthropoda; class Insecta; order Hemiptera; family Aphididae; genus Tuberolachnus; species Tuberolachnus salignus. The sequence goes on from OY101430.1 coordinate 45,106,805, forward strand.
CCGAAAAGTCGATGTAGTATGGGGAAGGGGGAAAAAATATTTTTATATATATATGAAAAAACAAACGCCCAAAAGAAGTTTATACCTATTTAAAAACGAATATTCCGCCTAATGGAATATAAATTCAATACCTACATAAATAAAACAGGTGTGTAGGCTATATGAGTTATTAAAGTTGCATTAGCCGAAAGAGAGGGAGAAAACTTAACAAAGCTGTTGCCATAAAAAAAAAAAAGAAGTTTTTAACGGCTACCTACCGACGTAGGTACCCGTGCTAGAATTTTTCACTAATGTTAGAATAATCAGCCGGTATAATAGATATTTTTTTATTATTATTTATTTATTTATATATATAAATATATTCACACGAAAGTATAGCATAAAAAAAACACAGTATACAATTTATTGTTTAAATTCAGATTTATTTTAATATATACGATTGCATTACTTAAAAGTGTCCGAACTGGCGTCTAGAAATGTTGGTGTGGATAAACTAATGATGTGACAATTAGGTGTCAATAAAAACTCGAAACCGCAATTTTAAAATTTAATTAAATGATTTCACATGTATATATATATATTTTTTTTTTTCGGTCAATGTGGCTATTTGTATAGGTTTTAACGGTATTCTCTTCCTGTAAAGTCAGACTTTAAAAGTTTTCAAAACAAATCCTATTTATACAGCGTCACTTTAAACAGTATCCATGACAGTTGAGTTTTTTTTTTCTTTTTTTCTTTGACGGTTACAATTAATGAAGTTTGTTCTTCGGGTTTCTCTCGCTAAAAACTCAACGAAAATGTCTAACGAGAAAATATAAAATACAAATTCGAGTGCTACGTGTATTCGTTTTTTTTTTTTTTTTTTTTATTTTTCCCCCGAATCGGTATCTAAAATAACGAACATTTCCATTTTAAATGAATCGGAAAACTATTCAAAAAAAAAAAAAAATGCAATATACTTACTTAAAACAGATAAACAGTGACAGCAAAACCCACAATAAAATAAATCCTACAAAATGTAACCGTTACAACGACACGACTTTCTGATTGTCGTGATCGAACAATAACTGCACCGAGACTCGGGTAGACGTCGGAGCAGACAATTTGCAGGCGAACATCTCTAATCGTATGAAAAATCGCATCCATTGAGTTATCGAGAATACGAATAAACCGCGCATTTACATATTACATTACCGATTTTATACTTATACGATATTATAATATATACTCCCAGAAATATAGTTAAATACGATTATATTCTACGAGTTTAATATACTCGTAAATAAAACCGATTACGCCATCGCTCGTTTTAGTTATTCGAGAATTGATTGTTGGTAAATATTTAGACTAAAAAGTAGATTTTGTTTTTATTTTTTTTCTCCTGTTAATGCTTCTATAAATAAAAAAAAAAGTAATTATATCTTATACATTCACGAGTTGAACTTTTAAATTATTTTCCTACTTTTGTTTCAAACTCGACAAATACCTACGAATAGTTTTTAAACCACCGGTAAATGTTTAAATAGAAATCATTATTGTTTTTACGTAAAAAAAAAAAAAAACCATTGAATAAAATAAATTAGCACCGCCGTATAATGTGTATTTCTGCACTCCCGGCGATTTTGATTTTAGTAAAATAATAAAAACGGGAAAGTATTGAGTTCTGTAATAGACCAAATTAGTGTACTCTAATAATCGATATATATATATATATATATATATTGAGGCATTGAATTGTCGATAAGTAAAACGGACGTTATAGATTTCAATAAACAAATAGCGCCCACTTATACGAAAAACGTAATCGTATTGGTAACCGGCAAAAAAAAAAAAAACGTTAAACTAACCTAAAATATTTAAAAAAAAAAAAAAAAAAACGGTACCGCCTGTGCGTAACGTACAATCCAAGGCTAGTTTGCACTGTTCATCGAACTTGGCCGAGCCCTGGTGATGCGGATGCGATTCCCAAAAACAGAACTCGAAAGTTCGCTTTCGTTTAGACGCTAGAGCGCACACGGTCTCTAACCGTGCAAAAAAAAAAAAAAAAAAAAAAAAAAAAAAATAATTAATTGTTAAGCACTGCCTAATAAATCGTACACAAATAGTTCCGCAAACTACTAACTGCACTTCCACAAACTAAATGAAAAACGATATTATATACACTGCCGAGACACACAAATGTACGGCGATGACAAAAACTCGTCTTACTAAACACACGTTGCAGCAGTACTTTTAAACTATTCCGAGTAACAAAACAAATTAAAAAAAAAAAAAAAAAAAAATTCTTATAACATTGTTTGCGGGGATGCTGTATATATATATATATATATATTTTTTTTTTTTTTATAAAAATCCGACCTTGTTTTCGAAACGGGACTTGCATGGTCTACAGGAGTGAAACTTTTTGCGACCGCCGCGTGCCGTTTTTTTGCGATTATACCAACGATATTACTTTATCACTGCAACTTGTTCCCCTCTATACGTCGGCGTCCCTATGCCGAGTACGGGTAAAATATTATATATTTTTATACTTATTTATTTATTTATTTTTTTTTTTTTTTTTGATTTTAATTCCGAATTTGTACATTCTATACATAAAAAAATCATCAAGTATCGTTATACGTAAACTATAAAATCCACTGAGGCTCAATTGTGTCTTCGAAATCGAGATACGTCCGATACGGTGGTTCGTATTTTTTTTTCGTTTTCCATTGATATAAATACATATTTGTAATACAATAGTATTAAATACAAAACGTATTAATAATCGGTAATTGGACAGAGAAAACGTTCGCCGCGAATAAATTACAATTCGCGAAAAAATTAAAAAATAAATAAATAATAACCGCTAACTTGTTACCGATATTCGTTGCCGCTATGAGATTGCATTAAAGACGCGTCTACCGAAAAATCGACGAATGACCGTTTTTTACTATCGTTTTCTGTGGATTTTATAAAAATCCCGTTTGTATGGAAATCAAACAATTGGTAAAAATTGCCGTGTGTGCCGCGTTCTGCAATTCAAGGCGAATTGTTTAGGAAGCACCTAGGTACCTATAGGCAGCAAGTACTTTTGATTCAATCTTAAAATTTGTGTGTAAATAATTCGTACCCTTGTAAAGTGGCGTAACTGAGTGAAAAACTAGTGGCTGAGTGGGGTGGGGCGATATAATTTTTTCGCCAAAATCAAAACTACGAGGGGTGGTGTAAATATAGTTTTACTCTGCGTATACGAAATAATCAACGACTAATTTACTCACTTAATCACTTAACGAGAGAAAACTTAAAAATTTATCAAAAGAATCCAACATGATTTTCGTAACGCAGACAATGCAATAACGTAGGCAATACGTCAACATATTATAAAACGGGAAAAACGTGAAATATATTTATGTATATAAACTTTAATGAAATAATTTGAGAAAAAAAAAATAAAAAATATTTTATTTTTTTTTATGAATATAAAAAGTAATTAGTGAATTTCATTCTTTCTTTATTTTACAAGATTCAGACATTTTTACTGTTGTCATACCTTGGATAGAGGGGGATCCAAATGAGACCTTTGCAAAAAAAACTTCCAAGGGGAGCAAATTCCCCCCCTTCCTTGTATTTTATTATACACAATATATAGTTTGATTTAGATATACCACGACTCGTCATCATTTCGATATAATTACGGTTAGCCCGAACAACATTACAATATTTCGCACCTATAAATAAATAATTGTATAATCTAAAAAAGAATTTCATCTGAATAAAACATATCGCTTTTGGCCAATTTTCAAAAAGCCAACTTTTAAAAAGTTATCTTAAACGAAAAGTGTGATCCTATCATTGGCAGATTCGAAGTTCTCAGTCAAGGAGTTGGCGAACATAGAACAATTTTTTTTTTTTTTTTAAATATACTTTGTAGTATATTAAAATACACTCGTCGTTTTACGTTCAAACGTTCGTTTTTTCTACTTTTTTTTAAATAATTTAAAGGTGAAGTGAGGGGAATCCGGAACACCGGAAACTAAACCTATGTAACTCAACGATCCTTTCAACACCTCAAAATGGAGGGATAAAAACTTGATATTCACCTTCACGAAATTTTGCTTTATATATCTATAAAAAAAAAAAAAATCCAAGGGAAGGTAATCGTACCTAGGACTCTGTAACAAGCCCGCAACCGGGACCTACGGGCGTGAAACATAGTCCACACAAATCTGGAAAGTACAAATGTCCAGATTCGTACGTCCCAAGTTTTTATAGGTATCCCAAAATAGCAGTATGGGAAACGAAAAGCCTAAAGAGTCATATTTGACCGGGTAGTCGATAGTGATCGAGGGGTGTACGAAATGAGGAGCTGTATGGCGTGTATGGAATAACAAACATTCTCACATATACACGATGCAAACGATCGGAGCGGTGTTCACATGTGCAGAGAGCGAATGGAGATTTATTAAAGAACGTTATGGCAGAACAATTAATAAACGAGAGCCGATAAGACCATTGTCCTTGCTCGGTAGACCACGGACGAAATGGAATGGTACGAGACCGGTAGACGAGAATGCGACAATAAACTGGGCCGATAGGATAGAGAAAGATGATCCCCCGAATGGGTCCGTTAAGATGTTAGAAACAAGAAATATGGGCGCCAAATTTCGACAAATCGTATGCGAATTTTGTGAAAAGCGGAAGGGGGGAAAAACAAATTCAAACCCAGTCCGAATAGTTAGTTATTATTATTAATACGCGATTATTCATAAATTAACAAATTATCTTTAACGATAAGCATCAACTTTAAAATTATTTTCGTCAACTCGTTCTAAAGCGATTTAATTTTAAGACATTATAACTGTGGTCTATATTCAAAGCTCAGAACGCTCGCGATGAAAAATATATCCAAACTAAAAGCTTTGGGGAATCCTCTTAAGACCTTATATTATAGAAACGGATCGTGAGATCTCTTACGCATGATTAATAAGTAACAACGCTTATAAAATATTATTATTTTATGAAATCGTTTTAAAAATTAAATATTTAAAGCGACACGCTCTAATTATTATGTGTAATTTAATACTAATTTGGTTTCTGGATTCACGTAGTAGTTTGTGTTGTGCGTTTTACAAATAAAAATATTACGTACATATATTTTTTTTTAAATCTACTTTTATAAAAATAATATTTTCGATATTTATTTTTATCATACGAGTATACTTGGGTCGCAACCGTAATAATAACAATAATTGCAAAACCAATAAACAAAAGATCGACGCATTTTTATATTGAAAGTATAAACTACCCAACATTTCATAAACGATTTCGAAGATAGTAATAATAAAAAAATAATAAAAAAAATATAAAACTCTTAGCGTTCTTCTTATTTATTATTGATCGTACAATATTATTTAATTTCCATTTTCTATCGATGCTCACTCGTATACATTTTATACAAAACAAACTCTTTGTCTAAATCGATTAGGAAGTATAAAGTAGAAAACCTTCATTTCAATTTATCTATCAATATTCTTCCAAATCAATAGAATCAATTCTTACTAAAGTTAATATAGACACATCATTATTTGTACAACCAGTACAGTATATTACAACAAACCAAAACGTAATGTTCACAGTGTTTTGGATAAATAGTAACTATTGCCTACGATATTACCTCAAAATCAATCAATCGTCTTCTTCTTCTCTGGCTTTTAGTTTTCTCCGCCAACGCTATTTCTCCCGATCCTGGACAATATTTCTCCAATAATTGTGCACTGCAACTAAATGTTCCAAATAATTTTAAACCACACCCGGCCACCATTCCCCGGGCTTTCATCGGAGTCTTTTTCCTCCTGGTTTCCGGTTCATAGCCGCTAAAATAGTGTTTTTCATCATTTCCGCGCTTTACGTATCCGAGCCTTTGTAACCTTTAATCATTTATGATGTTTGCGACTGTGTCTTTCCTGATTTCTCTTGTAATCCTTTATTGAATTTCGCTTTCCGTCTTCCAGCACTATTGTCAAACTATTATTGTCACCCACCAATTTCTAATTTCAAATTTGAATTGTAAATTATTAAGAAGACAGATATTCTCTTTAAATAAAAACATTTCATTACCTATGTTTCTACATTTTTAAATATTGAACAAAAGCAAACAACAGTTTCAATTGGTAGTACCGACCTATTTTGATTCGCGTATATTTTAGTTCGATTTGTATTCTTGCGGGAAGTTCTACTAACCCAAGGGAAATTGCTCAACTCCTAAATAAATTCACATAATGTAGGTGGCTGGTTATTGATTTTATAAAATATGTTATCGTACTTCACGTCTTATATTATATTATATTATTATTAAAAACCAAAAATATTGAATTTGACGTAGAAATACTTTTATAAAATCAATATTTTAAAACTGTCCGGTTGTTCATTTCTATCGAGATAACGCCTTTATATCCGAATTGAAATGTAATATGAAAATGTTTAACTATTTTGTTTTTTAATCCCGTAGTCCGACATACTCGTGATACACTGTATAGTCATTAGTCATACAGAGTACTTATAATTCTATGTAGGTACTTATTTGTATTATTTCGCATAAATCATTGAGCATTTACATTCGTTTTTAACATATTTCGAATTTAGTCCACTTTCCGGACGTAGGTACTTTAGTTAGAAGTGATCACATTATTGACGCCTATAAAAATAAAGAACATTTAATCTGTAATGTCGAGCTATATGTTTATTACTAGCAGGGGTTACAGGGTTTTTTTTTTAGTGTCTGTATTTTATTGAATCGAAAGTGTTTATTTGTTCTAGTTGATGGTTTATCTGTTTATGTGTATTTTCGATTCTGGTTATTGCAGTAACTTTTTACTACATGGTGAATATTTCTACTTGAGAATTGTTAACGGTCGTAGGAAATTCTATTTTGTAAAAACCGTTAAGTTATTAACTTGAAAAACTTCTATTTTTTGGATAATGTTCTATAATACGCTTACGGTCGGCTCTTGAGAGAATCATAGCGGGAAATAATTCAGAGGACGACAAGGAACAAACTTTATCTCGCAAATCTGCAAGACCCAAACATATTTAGACATAAAAAAAGAAATAGAAGACAGACAAACATCGGAAAGAGTAATATAAAAGAAATATCAATTTTAAAAAAATACCATCCTCTTATATAAGTATTCATTTTAAAGCTAACTAGAAAATGTTTGGTAAATACCAAATACAGAAAACGTGTACCTATAAGATACACAAAAATAATTTATAAACACACACAGTGGAGTACATATAGGGGCTGGGTGTCCTCCATGTCTAGGAACCCCCTGACTTTAGAAAAAATAAATAAATATTGATATGTAAATTGGCTTAAGTTTCTTTTTTTGACCAATAAATAATAAATTGACTAATGTTAAATGTTAATCGTATAAGAAGGTAATTTTTAATATCAATATTATGTTACTCGGTAACATTTTAAATTGTATTAACATATTCATGTTACATAGTAATGTGGAAAAAAGTAAGTTCAGTGGTTTTTTTTTTTTTTATCGGTAAAAACGTCTAAAAACACGTTGTCAGGTTCCTAAAAAATTTTGAATCTCCCTTCCCCGAAAAAATCATCAAAATTACGCCACTGAGCAGACAAATTTCACACGGTGTAAAAATTGATATCCAATAATCGATGACAGCAAATGGGATGTAACGAGAGAAATTAGTACCGCCCTTTGCTGTCTCTGTTCGAATATATGCATAAAAAAAAGTTTAAAAAGCCAGTACATATACCTAACTATTTCTCAATAATCATCTCTTTACGACGTGACAATTTTAGGTACTTATAGAAAGTTCTCGAGTGGTTTTTTTCAAAACAATTTTACTCCATTCACCTTTAGGTACTATACAATCTCGTTATATCAAGGTTTTAAGTAGTTACAATAATAAAGATAGGGTAGTTTCAATGTTCGCGGACATAATTATTAATAATGAGACCTTTAATACGGAAGTCTAACATGGATTTACAAAATTAAACTGTTACATTTATATTATTCTCCGTTCCAGTATTGTATGTATTATGTCGTAATAATTATTTCTGTTGAATGTCATCGATACATCGTACGGCATCCGAGGGATATTTATTTAAATACGTAAAATATGAAATGATATCGAAACGAAACCGTAACCGTCATTTTAATTTACCCGGCCCTAAAATTCAGAACGTAAATATAACAATGTGACTGTAATTCGCATCATTTGAATATTTAATAAATATTCGTATATTAGCTCTCATCCTACTAAACTATAATAATAATGTACGAACAAGTATTTAACGGTAGAAAATCAATATAATATTTCAATAGTAATACTATAATGAATTTTTTTTTTTTGATATTTTAAACTATTGTGAAACGTTAATTTGATCAAAATAAATTCTAAATTATTTAGGTTTCCGTGGATATATTTCAAAGGTACAAATGTTTTTATCCATGCCGCTATAATGCGGTCTCTAAACGGGATACCTAACTAAAAAAAAAATACTTAATATTCTTATCGTCGGTAGACGAAATGTAATCATATTTTTTATCGTTATCCGAGTGATGTAGTATTTGGGTCAACGTCCCCTCAAACCCTGACTAGAATATTTCTGACCAACTCGGGTTTGCGATGGCTCGGACTCGGTATAAGTATTATCAACGGTATCAATCCCTCGAGGAGTTATGGACGATTTACTTTGAGGTGTACGCTACAATAAAGCCACGCTGACAATCCTCACTCAAAAATATAATATCCCATATCGAACTCGTGTCCCTCGTTTGTGTCATAAATGTAATATTATTTCGGTTGTTATTCGATTCCTCGGGCCTTAAGAAGTTCAGGAAATTAACATAAATAAATTTAATATGATACCAAAAAAAAAAAATATATATATATATTTAACATATGGCTTACATAGATCAGTTCATTATATTATTATGTAACATATGAAAATAGCATAGGAATTCGAAATAAACTATTATTGTCGGTAGTAAATGGAAATAATAAAATATAACCATCATTTCAGATGACAAACTACAATATAGTTAGTAGTTAACGTAATTATTTTTCCATACCTACTTGACAGTTTTGATTTTAATGCGTAGGTATATAATGTAAATTTATATTATTTAGAATATTAACGAATGGTCGGTTAAATTTTAATCGTGATGAAATTATCGTGACTGTTAAAGTCCCTCCAATAAAACCGTCAAAATTACAATATTTCTTCTAAATTGTATACCTAATAAAATATTGATATAACATTAACCTATTTACCTAAATATAATTAGAAATCCTAAAAAGCAATTGGATAAAATATCTATTGGTAACACCATAAGAGACCTTGGTTTCACATTTGATCCTTCTCCGTGTTCTCTTGCTTATATAGATGCAATAACCTGTAAAACTCTCGAAATCCTTGACTCTGTTAAAAAAAAAAAACTTCCAATATACTCAAGCTGACCAAAGTCTTTATAGCACGCTCTTGTGCGACTAGTTCCAAAGTATGGCTCAATCGTTTGAGACACCCCGGCATAGTAACTTGAATTCCTGATATTTGTGGCCTATTCAATTTACCCTGTCCACCCCATGATTTTGAACCTATTCTCACAAAACTCAATCTACATCGCTTTTAGATCTATAATTGCTGGTGCCATTGATTCTACAAATCCCTCTTTGGCCTATCAATTTTAAATGCCTTTCTCGCATCACACATCATATTATAAAACACAATTCCTTGTCCCACATCACGACACAAAATTCCAACAAAAATAGCCTATTTAAATGTCAGTTTTGAGACATTTGCTCTCCCGGGCAATTTGTTTTTTAATTGTTAAGATTACGAATTTATGAATTATAATTTTTTTTTCTATTTCGGCCGTTACATCAAAATACATAAATAATATCATATCGGATATTAGTGCACAAACTATTATTTAATTAGATAACTGCATTTTTTATATTTATAAATATATAATAAATGTGCATTAGTAATATATTAAGTGTACTAGTGCTGCAGGTTTTCGAATTATCATACTGTATTTAAAATATAGTACTAGGACTGCATTGCGTCAGTTGATATTACCTATGATTGACGCTCCGCAACTGCCATATTATGACTAATCTGAGATCGATATATTCTAATAAAATCTTCTTTACTATTATAAACAAAAAGAAAAAAGAAAGACGAATATGGTTATAAAAAAAAAAAAAAAAAAAAAAAAAAAAAGGTTGCAATCGATTTCAGTAATTTCGTTGTGACTTGAAGAAGAATTCTCCCAGGTACTCGAAATTGACATTTATAATTATTATAATTTTTACTATCATGCGAGCGCGGTGGACATTTTTATGAGCTTGGACAAGTGAACAATAAATTATGAGTTATGCCCGGAACACGGATATATAAAACTACAAAACAATCTACTTTACGAGGAAATCTGAAGCATAGCAGCTATACACCGACAGGGCAAATTTTATCGATTCGCCCGATATTTGTTCATGCCATGTGAATCATGTGATTGTATGAAAATTATTGGAAATTAATCATTCATTTTTTTTTTTTTTTTTATGATATTACCCCGTAGTTCATGGAAAATACAATTTGTCTTGTTACATTTTTTAGTATAAATGGCTGCCAAATTCACACCTCTCTATGTATTGCATTCGGCTATCTAATTGTTTTACATATATGCCTCAAAATCGTTTTTTTTTTTTTTTTAATACGACGATTGATTGTTGCTTTCAATATTTAAATGAATAATAAAATATTGGTTGTCCGAAAACAGTTTTCCATTCCAATTGCAATGACTACAATGAATAATTTGTATTTGAAATGAAATAATCTCCATACCATATTTTATAATTTTTATAAATCAAATATATCATTTTTTTAAAAACTTATGTCCAATCAGTTAATTACGATTATTTTGTAAAATATTTTGTATGCCTACATTTACATTAAAAATGTAAACAATTATTTTCTTTCCATCTACACTGACGTCATAATAAATAATCGTTATACGGAAATAATCACTGTAATACCTATTTTCATTTAAAAGGTTCAGTCTTATGATCAAAAATGCATTTTCATTCAATACCTATACAGAATTAAATATAAATAAATGTAGTAGGTATACTCCCGAGATCCGAGTACGTCTAGAATTTAAAAAAAAAAATTGAAACCACTAATAAATTTTAAACGCAAAAACAATTCAGAAAATTACCACATAATGATAAACAATGAACTAATTTTATATAATTTTAGTTATCTTATAACTCATTTTTAGATATTTTAATTGTACATACATTTTTATCCAATAAATTTAAATATTTCGAATTTTCTAAAAAAAAAAAAAAAAACTAATATTATTACCAATCGCATTATATAGTTCATCAACAAATAACCTTCTGGAAAATTGGATCATTGCAGTATAATATTATAACTGCATTGCTCTAAATCGCTAAATTACTGCTGTAGGTTCTATGGCTTTTACGCGCTAAAATCGCACGAAAATAAAAATAAATGTGCATTTTATACGTAAAAAAATGTCAAATAAAAAAAAAAAAAAAAAAAAAAAAAAAAAAAAAAAAAAAAAAAAAAAAAAAAACAATACAGAAGGGTTGAATACTATACCTACGCTGGTATTTCGCAAAGTAGATTAATTTTACACATGGTTTTAACGGAATGTTGTAATTTTAAACCGCAATAAACAAACTAATCGTGTGTACTTAAATTGTTTAAATCATTAAACGATTTAAAATATAAACATACCTACGCTAACACTAACAAAATAACATCATGTTACACAATAGCTCGTACAAAGTGTTCTTAACTTCATCAATTTTTAAATATGGTATTTTTTTATTAATAATAACATACCAATAAATTAATAATGATTCGTATTTATAAAAAATGTTTCTATTTGATAAACGATACAATAACATAAATTCCTCTAGGCCGTACAAATTAGCGAATTATATATTTTCAAGTATGAAAAAAAAAATTGAATTATATAGAATAATATGTGTAACGACCACGACATAATTATCTTGACATATTACGTTTATGGAAATGTTTCACGGGGAACATACCGAACGTTCGAGTGAGAATCGAAAAAATTTTATCTATAAGGACAAGACCGTTTAGAAGTCCGGAAAATTATTTCCGGAGAATGAATATAACCAGTCGCCTATATTCAATTGATATTTGGCCCAAATTAAAGGGCAAACTAAATTAAAACCTAAACAATAAGACAAGTCTCAATAAAACTGTGCTTCTTATCACACGTATACGTATTATTCGGTTTTCCGACACTTTATAATCACCTAAATAGTCTACGTGACATTTTACCCTTAGGAGAATGAACACGAAAGCGTAGTGCCGACAAATCGTTTTATTTCGACAGCGGCAGTACGTTTAAGCGTAAAACAGCCTACGATGAAAATTAAAAAGAACATAACTTTATCTAGGGTATGGCATATATTTTCGTTAAAAATTAATTTATAAAAAAAATAAAAATAATTACAGCGTTTGATTACTTGTAAAAAAATACCACGTTTTAATTTTGAATATCTACAGTCCTGTATTCTACGTTCAAGTAAACTGAAAATCAATACGTCATACCCTTATATTATGTTGTATTCTTTAATTATAATGACGAGTTAAAATTTTAAAGTCAATCTATAAGGGTTTTTATTTTCTTTCTGTTTTACGCGAACTCGTTTTTGAACAAATCTCAACGAATACTTGTGGTGAGGACCCGGACAAATGTGTTTTGTATAAAAGATAATTCAAACATTTTGAATTCGTTCAATTTACATTTTAATCTCGAAGATTTCAATATAGTTGACTTCGCGCAACCCCTTGAATATCGGTAGTATGACCTCATCCCGAAATATTAACAAATAAATAATAATAACAATAATAACTTTCTAGGACCGTCATGACATACGTTCAGAACCCCAGATCCTCGAACCCTACAGTCTAATCTTCCTTCTCCTCCTCCTCCTCCTGGTTCTTCCACGCCTTGCTTGTTTACGTCTTACCTCCGACCCGTGCGCGGTCTTTCAATTGGTATTTGTCCCGTCAGGTGGTCTCTCTCGAGCACTGTACGAAGATATATGGGCCACTACGAGAAAATATATCGGCAAATTTTGTTTCATTCGCAACCGGCAGCAGTTGTTCGGAGACCGTGTACGTATAAAGTTTGTGAATTATTATACACGATGCGTTTTCATTTAAAAATCGCCGAGTGTCGTTTCTAAAATCGCACGGAAGAATAGAAAGCCGTAGAAAATCGATATTACATTTCAAAATTTACCGTGATCGGTGGCGTATTTTGGACGATTTTCGGGAGAGGCAGTGTCCAACATTTCAAGGACCTTACAAACCCGTTTTTAGAATTATTTACTGATAAAATAATACGTTGAGCTTTTATTTTTCTTCAAAATACCGTGCTTGACGCGTGACGCTTAAAGTAATTTTATATTTGAAACTTTGGTATATAATAAAATAGATAAATTAATAAAGTTATTACCCAAATACCGAATACTAACATTTATTTTAAAAATTGCGTTCTTATATTATTTATAGTGTGTTACAAAACGATTCATCCGATTTTAGTAGACTATAAATAATTGTTCCTGTAATTTGTGGTAAACGAAACACCAACCATCTGAACGGTAGGGTTATCGAGTTTCTATCGATTGCCGATAAGTTTCGATAAGGTGCACCTTAGCCGAGTGGCGTGGTATAATCAGTTGTTAACGAAATGTCGACCGAGCAACAAAAAACGTTTTGTGTGCTCCGGTTCGAAAAGTGCGAATCTGTTATTACCGTGCAGCGTGATTTCCGACGAAAGTTTAACGTTGAACAGCCCCCAAAACAGCCCAACATATTCGAAGACGGCATAAAACCTACCGTGAAAACGGTTGCCTATGTAAAGGGAAGTCATCCAAGGGCCGGCCAAGAACTCCGAATGAAAATGTTGAACAAAAAACGAGCGTTTCAGACCTACGAACGATTAAAGATTGGCTATTCCCACGACTACAAACCGATGGAGACGATTTCATCTTACGACAAGACGGGGGCACCGCCACATTGATCCCTAGAAGTCCGCGAATTTCTTAACGATCAGCTACCACAGGCGATGGGTCGGTCGCTGTAGTGCTAAATGACGTTACGATCTGTGCAATTTTTTTTTTTTTTGTCTTCGGGGTTACATAAAAAGCAATATATAATATAAGTACTTGCCCTTCCGAATGATCTTGATGAGTCGCATTACAGACGACACGGTCCAACAGGTTTATGAGGAATTTGAATATCGCTTAGACGTGCGTCGTGCAAGCAAGCGATGTCGAACATTGAACATTTGTAAATGGTATACCTAAAACTTAATGCAATCGACCGACTTGTAAAGTCCATCCTCACCCGCCTGTTCAAGTTGTACAATAGATATAATTGTTTTTTTTTTTTGTTTTTTAAATCGGATGAATCATTTTAAAACGCACTGTGCGCGGTGGTGTTATTGCCGGCTACCGGTAAGTATACGACGACGGGCCTTATAGGCGGGACTCGATGCGAAATGTGTGCGAGTTTTTCGTAAAAAAATTGTCGCGTTAAACCCCCCCCCCCCGGTACTGTTAGGTTGGAACGATAGGCCTGCGCACGACCGTTATCGTTCCATGTACGAGAGAATCGAACAGGTGCAATTTTTTTCGAGATAACAGTGATTTTGTGTTGTATTATACACGCGGTGTACCCCGTTCATACGATTTAATTGTATACGACAAAAAAAAAAAACGTAAATTTTTACATATATACACGTGCGTACAGTAATTGTACTGTACGACGTATAGGTACAAGTCGGTTATGTTGTTCACGCGATGGTAAAAGTTTATAATTAATTGTAACTTTTCTCGTACAATATTGTAGTAGTTTTGTTAAGCGCTATTGTAATGCGGTGTCTAAAACGGGCACCTGTGTTCGAATAATTAAATATCATAACACGCATACGTCTAGATTAATAACCGATCAAAATTGTTTCGTAGTAATCGTTTTTTTTTTTTTTTTTTTAAATATTTTTCGATTTTCTCCGTGTGTATGTTTTTAAAGCGAAGATCTTTACTGAAATGTGCGGTGTTTTTTTTCCGGAAAAAAAAAAAATAATAAAATTGCGGTTTGACGAAAAAATCGGAGATTTTTCATCTACAGTTATTGCCCTAAAAATTAAGTAGTTTTATTTTATTTTATTTTTTTTTTTTTTTTGTTTACGACTACAACGACTACATAAACTAGAAATGATTATCGTAGCTACACCCTATACCATCCCGACTTCTCGCCTACAACGGTAAACACGGTGCGAAAAGTGGTTCGTTTTTTTTTTTTTTATAATATACGACCTATAAGTTTTCGGAGGAAATAGTGCATCGCGAACAAATTTCCCGTGACGCAAAAAAAAAAAAAAATAAAAAAAAAAAAAAAAAAAAAAAAAGAAGGAAAAAGAAAACAACGAACCGTCACAAACAATACGGAAAAAAAAAATGATAAAAATAAAACACCCAAAACGTTTTGACGCGTAATTAAATATAGCATTATTCGTCAAAATAACAATTGCACCGTGGTCGTCGGAATACCTATACAAAATAACAATACGTGTTTGTTACGCATAGAAAATTAATTATGAAAAAATAAATAAAAGGTCGTCGAATCGTAGGGCTGCGGTTTTGGGGCGCACTTTAAGAGCGTCACTGCCCTCTCTCCCATGGTATCTCTTTTTTATTATTATTATTATTATTATACAAATTGAAATGTTAGTCAACGGTTTCAATAACGATTACTATTCGATATGTTGATTGTTAGCCCAAAAAAGAGACGTCGCAAAAAATAGCCGACTCGCCGCAGTTCGCGCCATTGTGCTGTCGAGGAGAAGAATTAAGTACAGATTGTCGGTAAGTTTTCCAGCCACTTTGCCGACCGGCGAAAATTCCTTAGTGTTCCGTGCGCCTGCATCTGCAGGGACTCTGTCGCGAGTCTTAAACCTTTTCGCAATCCGTAGATTTGTCGTACTGTACCGTTAAAAAAAAAATTAAAAAAAAAACTGAAGATTAGTTTTTTTTTTTTTTTTTTAGACCATAGGCGTAGCGTAAATGATATTCTTGCGGACGGTGGAACTATAGAGCCCTAACAAAATTGTTAACACGGGTGCGCGTGGTTACCCTGCTCTCGTGGTCGATAATAAACATAAATCCATAGTTACTAGGTTTTATATAGACAATAATAAAATATGTTTTAACGGTACAAGAACTAAGAAACTGAGAATTGCGAGTAAACCATAAAATCGAATTCAACGACTATCGACTTTCATCGACGGATGTATTTATTTTAAAACATCTACAGGATGAATATATTCCGATATATCTCTTTCTATATGAATTAAAGATAAATTCGAAAACCTTTCATTGGTCAATCTAAACCCGACAATTGTCGTTCAGCATCGTGTAAACTTATTGAAACGGTAAGCGCTACTTGTGGAAGTTTATAGGAATACGGGAAAACGTTGATATTGATAACAGATTGATAACTATCGTCTGTAGCAGTGTCATTTTTTACCAATATAATTTTTCGTTAATAACATATCAGCCAAAAGGTCTAGAATATTTTATAGGAATTTCTGCCAGAAATTTCGGGCCCAAATGGATTTAACAATAGATTTACCATATATGTGACGTAGGCAGTTTACTTATAATAATCAAATACTATACAATCGAATAATAATAATTGTTCACATCGTGAAGCATCACGATGATTTTTAAGACGTTTAAGAGACCTGAGCGATGTTAACAATATCGTGGTGCACGAAAATAAAGTTTTTACGTAAAATACTCGTAAATGCTCGATTTTTGTTGTAATCCAGTTAAAAATGATCTATCGTAGAAACCTGAAACATTCACGGAATTCTTATATTAGCGTTATCTAGAGGCGGTGCAATTTTCAAAATATTCTGGTGTCGTTTTGAGTTATTCATGGCTTTTTTTTTTTTTTTCATTGAAATTGTCGAGATAATTTTTTTTTTTCAATATGTAGTTAGGTTAGATTGGGTATGGATGGTAGATAAAAATGTTGTAATTTATTTTTATTAGCGTTTTAAGTTCAAATTTATGTTAAACTTCGTCAACAAACACGAACGTTAAAAATCGTAAAAAGAGCATAGAAAATCCTACTCGTATACAGAATAATAAAACATTTATAATTATAAAACTATCGTTTTAACGATAAATCTTTCAAATATTTTAAATACCCACAGAGATTCAAAATAAAAAAAAATTATATCGTTTAATAGTGTCGTGTCCGAATTTTTTTTTTTTTTAAGATGATTTTAATTTGAATTAAACAATAAAAATAATATCCAATTTGTCGTAAAAATTTCAAATGTAACCTCCCCCCTGTCCAGCCGTAAAATGTTCCTAGCCGCGCCGCTGCCGATTAAATAGCAAAAGATAAAAAATATCGTAGTGAAAAGTACAAGAAATAAATGTATAGCTAACGTAACTACATATTGGACCATAAGAAAAAAAATCAAAAACAACAGTATCCGAACTTTTTATTTATAAAGTTTACAATTAGGGGTAAACGCAGGGAGCGGGGGGGGGGGCTGGTAAATTTAAGGGAAAATGTAAAAAATAAATTAACCTACCCACAAATTTAATAGTTACGATTTACACTTTTTTAAAAAAAACACCATCTCCGGAAATTATTCCCTGCGTTCGCCCCTGTCTACGGGAATAACTGAGAAAAATAATATATACCATACGGCACTCACCCGGCGCCGAGCAAACGCGTTGTCCGCAATATACTCTATGGTCGGCGATACGTCCGCATAACGGACCGGCCGGCACGTTGGACAGGCTGTCGTCGCCACGTAGGCGCGCGCGAGATACGGGCGCGTCGTTTGAAAGTACGCGGCGAATGCGTGCGCGTAAACGGGAACGCGGACGACGTTTCGCGCGGTCGGCGACGGGGTGCCGGAAATATTGTAACGAGTAATATTATTGTTGTCGATAACGAAAATATTATAATTTTTTT
The DNA here is from genome assembly GCA_956483605.1 of Tuberolachnus salignus. NCBI lineage: Eukaryota > Metazoa > Arthropoda > Insecta > Hemiptera > Aphididae > Tuberolachnus > Tuberolachnus salignus. The sequence continues at coordinate 45,124,902 of OY101430.1, forward strand.
TTTTTTTTTTTATTATTATTAATATTTTTAAGCGGCGGGACGGGTGTCCGGACGACCACGACGATAATATTGTCGTGTGTACGAGTCGCACGTGAACGAGGACGGTGCCGACGAACGTTGTGCTGAGCCGACCCCCGTGCGCGGTGTGGCCGTGCCGCACAGCGACTACAACGCGGTTACACGACGACGCGGTGCTGCTGTAAGCGTCGGCAGCGTCGGCAGCGTCGGCAGCGTCGGCGGCGGCGGTGTAGCGGAAGCAGCGCGCTTTGGCGACGGCGACGACGCCGCCATCGAAACTCTCTCGCCCGCCCGCCGCCACCGCCGCCGCCGCCGCGTACGCTGCCGCGCGTCGCCCGGCCGCCGCTCGAGTCGCGGAAAAACCCGGGGGCTTGACCCGAGCGCGCGGCCGCCGCGCCGTCCGTTCCCGGCCGAAAGGGCGCCCGAAAAGGTGGCGCCGGTGGTCAGCCCGCGGTCGCGCGCGTACCTATACCGCGCGGTTACCGGCGCTGCACCCCCACGTACGACGCGGGTGGCCGCGACAGTCCGCCGCCCGCGCGTCCGTAAATGTTAATCGACGGCACGGCCTACGGAGGACGCCGGCCACCGTCCGTGGACCGCGGGGTGCCCGACGTGGTGCTCCGGGTGCCGGCCGCGCGACTACGCGCGTAGACGACGCGTCGTACGGGCACGTCAAAAAGCAATGGCGTACTCGAGGGGGGGAGGGACGACGCATCGTCTCCCCACACACCCACCCGCAGAGCGTAGGGATTGTTTTTTTTTTTATTTATTTCCTTTAAATATTCGTCCATATGACGTGCTACTGTTGGGCAGTTAATCTTAAATCAAGCCACTCGTGTAACGAAATTATTAGTTTTAATTATTGTAAATCACCGTTTACAGATTGTATATTTGTTAACAACAAAAAATAAAAAAAATATTCTCTCACACACAGTACAAAAGAATACGAAATATCATGTTTGGAACATGTCCGGAGTCAATATTATTGTCGAGTATTGTTGGTACAATTATTATCGTTGTACGACAAAGAATAAATTGTAATTAATCGACGGTTTTGTCGTCACGTCCCGGCATGCAAAGCACCGCGGTTTATTTATAAAGAATAAAAAAAAAAAAAAAAAAAACATAAAAGATTTCGGTATACCTATACCGAAATAAATGTCAAACGATTTTTTTTTTTTTTTTTTACTGATTATCGTGACAATATGGAAATATTGCAAATATAGTCGTTTTATCGTGTCGTCGCAATAATGTACCGAAAAGTAACGAATAAAAACGATTTATCAAAAATAAGCACTGCGAATTTTGATTACACGTCCCCGACAACCCCCAACCAAATTTATACGCCGCGAATTTATCGAATTGTCGGGAAATAATTGATAAAAAAATAATAAAAATTAATAAATAATCCATTATTACATTTCGCGCATTTGCTGTCCGTTCGATTAGAATAAATGCGATTTTAATTCGTTAGCCATTGCTCGACGGACAAAACGATTTGTATGGGTTTTTTTTTTTTTTTTTTGCACTTCAATGAAATCCGAATAATTCTCGCATACGAAATTCTCGCCCGCGTGATTATTATAGTCACCAATAGTTTGGGGGTTACCATACGTCCGGATTTCAAACATGCGTCCGGAATTGAGAAATTTCCAGATCTTACAATGGTAAAAGGTTTGCAAATGGTTATATCGATAAAAAAAAAAAAGTCATGTCAGATGACAGACTTTCATGTTTACTCTGTATAAATGTATGTAATTTCTATTTTTTTTTTTTTTTCGTATGTTTTCCCGGATTGTCACGATAAGCGATTACCCCCCCCCCCCGTGTTATTATCGTTGTTGCCATAAAATAAAAAAAATATAAGTATTAATAAACGTAGAGTCCTACTGGATTACTAATATTTTACATTCGCGTGTTGATATGTTCACATACAATGTGTACTGGAAAACGACTCGTATAATTCATTCGGCGGTTTCTTGACCGTTTTATGTGCGTGAGAGGTGGTTGTCATTTGTTTTCGCCGTAGTTGTGTTTTGCTTGAAATATTAAATATTGTTTTACCGGTGTCCGGGATTCGGTCTAAAAACATTATGGTAACCGATAGTAACCAATCTATAGTGCACGGGTTTTTTTTTAAAAAAAATAACAAAACATACGGTTCCGGTTACCAAAAGTTCAAGAGTGTTTGAGTGCCAAGTCTCTGGTTTATAAAACGGACACATAGTATGCAATCATTTTCCGCCATCTTTTTGGGAATGAAAGGATCTTATCGAATATTATTTTTTATGATATCGTCAGATATCAATAGAAGAGGTACTGTGATATAATCGACTGGTATCGAACATTTTATCAGTGGCGCCAAATCCGTTTTCGTTTTTTTTCTCTCTCTCTCTCTCTCTCTCTAATTATCCTGGAATTTCAATTTTGGCAGTTTGCAAACTAAATTGGCTTAGAAACACGTAAGTTTGTCTTCAAATTAAAAAAAATACCAAAACAAATAAACGGTTAAAAATATACATCAGTGTATATATTACTTCGGTAAAAGCCCAATTTTAGCTTGTAATATTATTATTTTTTTTTTTTTTTTATCTATTTCTTCATTATTTAAATCATATTATGTCGTTTCACTGCACCGGGTAATGAAAAATCAAAATCAATAGAAAACTGTTGTCGTTTCATCTATTGGAAAACAGTATGTCGTATTGTGGTTTGTGCCCGTTTAGTTAAACTCTCGGAACCTGAACCCGAGTATCCTTTTATAGCTATCCAATTGTATATTAGCTACACTATATTTAGCAGCCATATAACTTGCTCTTAATTCTGAAAAATAAAAATATATTTTATGTAAATGTATGCGTACATTCAATATAAGATGGTTTAAAAAAAAAAACATTGCCTATTCCAACTCCAAACGTTGATACAAATTTCTTAAGGAAATTTAATGTGCGGAGTGTTATTCGAGCATCTGCAACAGATCCTCATGGCTGTCAAAAGTAATCTTTTGCAACGTTTCGCCAATCCTAGGCATACGAAACGATAACATTTGTATAAAAAATATTTCCATATATTATATTTGAATTATTATTTTAGATAATATACGACGAACTTTACAGAGACAGAAGAGCACGTTTTAAAGAGAATTAACAATTATTGAAATACTCCGAGGTAATCATAACCATTGACAGTGAACTAAGGACTGAGGTTTCAACAAAATAATACGAATAGCAAATCAACCGCCCAAATCTTTTTATTCTTGTTCTAAATTCAGCAAATATTCCTGGGAGTCCACCGAGAAGACTCAAGAGGCGCCGGTGTCGTGTGTTTGCTAAATAAACTGATCCACGAAAAAAAAAAAAAAACTAATGTTAACTCATAATATAGCCTAAGTGTTACTCAGTAGCTGGGTAGCTACTCTTCTCAAGCTCTAAGGTCTTGTACATTATTTATCTTGTACACGCTCGTATGCTTATTGTAATCCTATATTACAGATTGTATATTTTTCTAATAAATGTTAAAAAAAAAATATATACGTATATATATAGGTACGAACCGGACAACGTATTAATATTTTTTAACTGTACAAGTATATTATATGTGAGTATATTGTTATGTTAACCTCGCAAACACGAGGCGAAGTTAAATATTTAACGTTGGATTTTTGACGCATTTCCAGTTGTTGTCATTTGAAATCGCCCGGACATTTGTTAGATTTTTGTTTATTTTTTTTTTTTTTTTTTCTATCCTAGACATCTTGTTCGTATCTACCGGAATTGGTAAATTCGGCCATGCCTTAACGACGATAATACGTTATAATTAATATTTATGAGTCACGTATAATCGCACGAAATTATTATAATTACGATTTCTGAATCGAAACTTTTAAATACACAATCAGTGTTCGTCTAAACGTGTATTGCGGTATATCGACAGGATCGTTTTTATTCGTCGCTCAGTTCGTTTCTATCGTTCCCCATCGTCATCTTATCGTTAATATTATATACGTGTATTTTTTTTATTTTTTTATTATTACTCTCACTCTCTCTCACACACAATGTATATACGAAAATAGTCGACGACGCGGTTGATGTCGAAAAGAGGGTACCCCTTGCGGACTATATGAAGTGGTGACAAGCGTGAAGGGAAAAAAAAAATGATGGAATTTTTAATGAGACGGAAAGAAAATCATATGTCGTTGAACTATTTCCCTAAAACTGCAACGTGCCATCGCCCGCCTACTTTACGGTGTCAATGTGTTTATTATAAAATACTAAAACGTATAGGTGGAATTCATTAATTTTAATTCGTGAAAATATTACATACCTACCGCTTGCCTTTTTTTCTTTTTTTTTTTTTTCCCCTTTATTCCATTCCGAAAATATTTTCGTGTTTCAATTGGGGTCGGCTGTTTTACAAGTGCGCGCAAGGGGTGCGGGTCCAAACCCCTCGGCAATAAAATTTAAAACAATTTTAAAACGTAATGATCCGCCATACATAATAGTAATAGTTATTTCAAAGTTTCCCGTGAGATTTACAAACGAAATAGATTAATATATTTATACGAATACTCAGAGAGTAATAAAATATGATAGTTTTGAACAATTTACATTTTACGGTTTTTCATTCAACCCGAAATTTGTTTCAACGTTCGGCTCCGAGTGCACGTGTTATGTTTAAGATATACGAGTTTATGGCACGCGTTGAGAAACATAACGTTCATTTGAAATCTATACGTTTGAAATATTGAAAAATACATTTTTTATTCAAACATTTGTTTTACCGGTTTTTTAATGTGTTTTATGTAACCATAACTGGGCGCTCACGCTGATTCATTGATTTCATATCGTATCGATTAAAATGGATCATCGATTTGAACTTTGTGTTGTTTAATCGTCATTGGAAATTGCACGCGTAGACTGCTATTTGTGATTTTTTTTTTTTTTTTTTCGACCAAATTCACAGTACGGTATTTTATAATATAATCGGAAATTCTTTACTCGAGTAATAATAGTATGTATAACTGTTATCGATTCAAAAAGATAATACGAAATAACCACTTACATTAGCAAAATCTTTCTCGGTCGTTTTTTTTTAAATACAGAACGAATAAACGAGAACTGTGCAAACTGGTAATTCGTATTATCTATAATTATAATCAACAATATGTTTGAACGTTAATTCTCTAAGGAAAAAGCATTTTCTTTTGGCGTGTTTTTCAATAAAATATTGTCATTCGCGTATAACGAATAGTACATCCACATCGACCATTCCTATAAGTGTTGGTCGACCAAGTAAGCGTCTACTGTAAATACTACTATAGTTTTAAATTGAATAACTCATTTTATGGATTATTAAAATCGAAATCGAAACATTTCGTGATACGTTTGGGAAATATTTTTTATATTTTTTTTTTTTTTTTTAAATATTAAATTCCATGCAATTTCAGTACTCTAAACGCATAATATGTCAACCGGGGTATCGGTTTGTGCGGTAAAAAGTGAATAATCCTCAGTGTGTTTGTGTGATTTTCCGCGTAGCTCTCGCGCACGCATACGCACAATTTTTATGTCAACGATATGAGAGAGAGGAAAACTGTCTGCTCATTATTTCTCGACTATTTCCATTCGTACTTCTATATGTACCAGTAAAACGTATATATTCAGAATTTCCGACTGTTCGGAGTAGTAAGTTTACGGTCGACCGGTAAATTTGTCCGTACGAAGCACGGTCTCCTGGGGCCGAAACCCGACGAAGGTCGCAATTTGTTTCGTAAATCAATACCAACGTGTTTTGCGGAATTTCCTAAAAAAAATCCCGGTATTTATACCCATAACGCATCGTATTGCACGAAATATTCTTAAAAAATCTTGACACGCGCGCTTAACTACGCATATTAATGCAATTACCAAACTGTGCACCGCGGTGTACCCTAGGGACACCTCATGGTACCCATTACAAGGGCACCGTGGCAAATACGAAATAAAAAAAAAAAAAATTATAATAGTATTTATTTACAACGACCTAACCTAACCTGAGCGAAGAACGTAATGGTTTTGTTATGACGTGTAGTTTTTTTTTTTCTGTCTGTCTGTAAATAACATGTCGACCAGAAATCTTGTCCACCAATCGTCAACACTATCATAGGTGGTTTCTAGTGAACATTTTCTCTAGCTGGTGTATTTTTTATTTTATACGCATTTCTTTAAAATTTGAAGGGAAAAAACACCGGAAAAAGAGCCTACACAAAATGTAACGGTTTATGTTGATTTCGATTGGGTATTTGTATTTTTAATTCAGCACTTTCTGGGTTATTTTCGGGTTTTATTTCCCACGTAAAAATGCACAAAAATGTTGGACGAGGTTCATTAAAACGTTGTACCGAACGGTATAAATAAATTGAGAATTATGTTGTTATTTTTTTTTTTTTTTTTTTTATAAGCGTTTTATGTTTAAATTTCTTTGTGATTTTAACAGGAGAGCACAGCCGTCTAAAAAGGATTGGAACCCCTGGTCTATGGTATATGTATTAGTTCATTAACAACAAATGAATCGTCAAGAAAACTCGCCAATTGTAGTGCCGCTCAATTACAATATTTATTTATTTATTTATTAAATAACTAACAATTTTTTTTCGTAATATAATGGAAACTAGATAAAAAAAAATAATTTAAAAAATCTAACTTGTATATTAACTATTATAACACCCAACCGGTTTCCTATACTCGCACATTTCTTAGACTATTTACTGGGTGATGGCGTTCAAAATGTCGAAAAAGTTTTATCGAGTGAGGAAAATTATAATTTTAATTATTTTATTTACCTAAAAATATTACAAAACTTTTTACAGCCGTTTTGTACATAGTTAAATGGCACAAGTGAATCCGTTGCATAATATTAAGGAATGAATTCGATTTAAAGATGCACGAAGTCTTAAGGAAAGTATCATATAACTGTCTGTATTTTGACCCGGGCACACTGTGGACTATATTGTACATAAAAAATTATAATAGGTACAATGTAAAATTAATAAATAGAAATATTGTAACAATTTGAAATCGTATAAAAAAGATAATAATTGTTTAGACCCATTTAAAATTTTATTAAAATGTCTATGATTTCAAATGCACTCGTTCAAAATCAATTAATATAATATATACATGTAATATAACATGCTAACAATAACTGTTGATAAAAAAATGAAATTTTTAAGACAATAAATACAATTTCAAAATCATTTTTTTTTTTATATTTTATTTAACCCGTCATACAACGACTGGCATGGGGGTAAACAATTACCCCAGACATCGACATTCTCTACAGGAAAATATTATTATCATTTTCAAAAGTATACCAAAATCAAATCCACATTTGAAATTTGATTTTCAAAGTAAGTAAAATTCACAAACAAGAAAAATAAATCATTGAAGTTTCAATTACAATACAATATAATAAATAATTACCGTAGAGTACATAATTAACCCACTTGCGAAAATATGACTATCCAAAACTGCGTGGTTAGGTTTAATAGTTTAATACGGGTTAAATAGTTAAATTTTTATGTATGCAATTATGATAAAAAGTAAAGGTAGGTTAGGTTAGTAACCTATTATTGTATACCGAATGTTGACAATTTGTACGGTTTTCTTCAACATCTGTACATCAAACACTTATAAAGAATAATTGTGTCCAATGATTTGCAATATATTTATATTTATAAGAACGGCTAACGATAAACTCATGTATTACATTTTCGAGCATTTTTGAAAAGCCAAAAAAAAATCGCTCTACATAATCAATAAAAATGAAAAATGTACGAACAATCTCTATTGGTAAATCGATATTTTATAATAAAGTCAACCAAATCAGAAATCATTTGAAACGAGTTGGATACGCGTAAATATAGTTCATCATTTTTTTTTTCTTTTTGTTATAGCGCGTAGATATCAAAAACTTATCTGAAAAAAAATGTAAACATATTTTATTTTTTTTTATATCCTTCGTGGAAACGCGCCCGTACAAAAGTGTAAAATCCCCGGAAACGAAATACATCATTCATTTGGCCTTTACTGCCAGTCATTTGGGTGTAGTTTAAATGTTCACTTCTTAACTTCCGCGTTATGTGAAATATGGTGATCAACGCCCCGCCAAACGGTTGCGGAAAAATCCGGATATCCTTTTGCAAAAACGCACCCCGCGTACCGAAAACTATACCCGCAAACTGCATTACGGTGCAGCAAGTCTTGAAAAACGTTAAAACCGTTCGCTCTCTAATCCGAGCTCGTTTATTGCAAAAAAAAAAAAAAAAAAAAAAAAAAAAAAAAAAAAAAAAAAAAAAAAAAAAAATATTTTTAATGAATTTCAACAGTCGACATTATTCGACTTTGCGGGAGATTATCACTGCGGGCCGACAAAAAAAAAAAAAATGTATACGCCAAATTATTTTTACAGTAATTCAGTAGACGTCTACAACGAAACAAAATTAAAACCGTATAGGCGTCTTGTATGTCTTCAAGTGTTTTATACGCGTACAGTTTTTTATGTTGTTTAAACAAATGTAAGTTTATCGCCGTTATTTTATATCTTCTTGTTATATCTACTCTGCTGGTTACCAACTGTTTTAGTTATTAACCTTAGATCAACGTATCTCAAATATTTTCTTTCGCGTACTCTTTGACCTGTCACCGGCTCCTTTACGCATCTCCCTACTTACAATTCATTAATTTTCACATAGAACAGCCCGGGGGTATATTTTTTTGTTGGTAGTTTTATTATAAAAAAAAAAAAAAAAATAGGTAATGCTATTTGAAACTATGAATTTTTTATTAAACCGGTATCAACACGAACCCTTATTTTATAATTTGAACAATCGAATCGGAACCGGAACCGAAAAATTCATTACGGTTCCAGTCCCTGACTCAGTCTACAGACGATTGAAAAAGAATTCAGTAATGACAAATTTAGAAATAATAATTTATTCGCCATACAATATATATATATATATATATTAAAAATAACGAATAACAATTCAATTTCAATGCGATCCTCGAGATTGTTTGGCTGCATTAAATCGGTTTGAAATCAGGATCCACCTGCGACAAGTAATTCCGTAAGTCTGTACTTACGAATAGCCTATTACGTTATTTATTTTTAATAAACGCGTATGACGAAAGAGCCCTCAGCATTCAATATAAAGTGTTCGTGAACAGCCGTAGAACATGGACGGTTTTGTTTGAAAATTCGAGATATTCTTCTGTCACGTCAGCCCAGAAAACGATGCGGGATTTGTATTTTCAAATGCCGCCTCGGCTGAACCATCCGTTTCCAGAACGAACCATTTCGAATACACCAAATTTGACTTTTTCCGCCATTATGGTTTTTTTTTTGTTTTAATTTTTTTCTTTTTGTCTTCTTCGCCTACCCCCCGTTTGAGAAACGCTGTCTTTAATAGAACAATTCCAAGCAGGCTCAGGACTTTTGTTTCGGGGAAGGGGGGGGGGGGTAAGTGCTTAAACATTTTGCTATTTTCCCCACATACAAGTATACAAGTAAACCGCTAATTTATAAATAATCGTTTATTTTTTTTTTTTTTTTTTTATTATTACCACATAGTACATAAATACGTTATATTATTTATTTAATATTTATAGTTTACAACTAAATATTACGATATATTTATTTAAAATTTAAATTTTCTGGCTCCCTTTTCGGGAAGACCAGTTAATACCTCGGATTCTGTAAATTGTATTTCTCGATGTGTGTGTAAGATCCAGCGATGTTTGCCAGTCCATTTAAACGCGACTGTCCCGTCGTGTTCCGGAATTAGTTTTTTATTAGATTCTCCGCAGTGTGGAAAACAATCATTCGGCCGTACTCGTACTCACTGGTGACGTTGCAAACATTTTCAAAAGTATAAATTACTGATTTGAATATTTCTAAATCGCATACATTACTGTTGAACTGTTAATGTGTGTATTAATAAATAAATAAAATAAAAACATAATAATAAAATTTGGAGAAAAAAAAACATCATCATTGTTGGTTATTGTAATACTATATTTGTGACAATACGCTATAATAATGTTAAAAATCTTTTATTTTTTTTTGGGTGAGCTCCACCCCTCTCCCACCATACTCCCCTGGGTGCGCCACTGATTCCAAATGTAACCTATAAAATACCGATTACGTTACATTTTTGTTTTCACGCTATACGTAAGTACCGATGTTAAAATATTTGTTTTTTTTTTTTTTTTTTTCATTCGTTGCATAGAGCCGAAAAAAACTTATAAGCGAAAGAAATAGAGCCGAAAAAAAAAATAAAATAGCCAATAATCTGAGCACAAATACAGGCCGTGTGTACATATTTTTTCGTGTCGAAAGTGTGGGTCTATTATATATTATATACGGAAGAAAACTATATCCGGTGGAAATAGCGAAAAGCGTGGTCGAATAATCGCAACGAAATACGACAGAAAACCGTAAATAGAAAATTGCCCAGCAGGCGAAAAAAAAACCGATAAAACGTTCACGCATATACGAGGTATAAAATACGAACGTATTTCCGTTGGTGACGGAAACGTGTGCGTGACCATCCCAGACGGTTTTATAAAATGCTAACTTGGACCAGCCCGTGCTGGTTTATTTGCCGTTTGTTTCAATACAGAATATTTTAAAAAGAAATTAAATTTAACGTGTTTCTCCGTCTTCCTGGATACCCGGGTACCCGAGTGATAACCACGAACAGATCGTAGAAACTTCGCCTGTCCCGGCATTCCTAACCAGACAGCGTGCATTTTTAAACCGGAACCACAACTACCAATTTTCATTTACCAAATAATAACTTTTCCTTACAACTCGGCCGAAATATATAAACGTCAAGATTAAATTACTAAAATAAACTCGTAAATTTTGTATTAGTAAGGAAATGATGAGAAGGGAGAGGGGATAATAAACCCCTCCTAAAATGTAACTGTGAAGATCCACGGGGAACAAAAATCCTGATAATTTTATGCCAAACGTAGTAAGAAAAATAGCTCTTGTGGAGTGCGGAGGCTAGGTAGAGGTATAAACTTTATGCCATTGTTTTGGGTGTAAAGTTGGGAAGGTGGGACAGAACAATTATATTGTATGGGGTACCTATATATAATTTAGTTTATGGGTATTAGTGTTGTATATGTGGCCCACATTAATGGACACATATAAAAAATGTATCAAAAAACCTAATTCATCAAAGTTTTGTAGTTTTGACAAAATAAAAGTATAGGGAGACTTAATATATTATTAAAATCGGTTGTCCCTTGCAATTTATTCAACTCAACGTAACCTGATCACGATGAACACAAATACCGGTTACTGTCTTTACTGTATACTATATATAAATTTAAACTTAAAACTAAACATTCCTTTGTGATTAGAAAATAAATAACAATGGTTTGTGTTATTGACAAATGTTATCACAAATTTGAACTAACATAAAACGCTATAAAGAAAAATTACAATATTACCATTGATTGTATATTACTAACTTTGTACCGCAAAGTAAAAATTATGATTATTTAATACACAAAAACCGACAAATTGTCTACAAAATGTTGACAATTTTTACGGTTTTCTTCAAAAATCTGTACTTCAAACACTTATAAATAATAATTGTGTCTAATGATTTGTAACATATTTATATTTATAAGAACAACTAACGATAAACTTTGTATAACATTTTCGAGCATTTTTGAAAAGACAAAAGAAAATTGCTCCACATAACCAATAAAAATAAAAAATTACAAATTGTTACAAAAAAAAAAAAAAAAAAAAATCAGTTTTAACATGAACTGTTTTGGTATTGTTCAGAATCTAAAAAAAAAAATTATATACCATACAGTATTTAAAAACAATATAGTATAATACACTAATTTAAATAGTATAATAATTATATTTTATAATATATAAAATTAATAAATAGAAATATTGTAACAAGTAACATTTGAAATCATATAAAGATAATAATTGTTTAGACCCATTTAAAATTTTATTAAAATTTCTATGATTTCAAATGCAATCATTCAAAATCAATTAATATAATATATACATGTAATATAACATGCTAACAATAACTATTGATAAAAAAATAAAATTTTTAAGACAATAAATATAATTTCTAAATCATTTTTTTTTTTTATTATTATTTAACCCGTCATATAACGACTAGTATGGAGTAAACAATTACACCAGACATCGACATTCTCTACAGGAAAATATTATTATCATTTTCAAAAGTAGACCAAAATCAAATCCACTTTTGAAATTTGATTTTCAAAGTAAGAAAAATTCACAAACAAGAAAAATAAATCATTGAAGTTTAAATTGTAATACAAAATAATAAATATTTACCGTAGAGTACATTATTAACCCACGTGGGAAAATATGACATCCAAAACTGTGCGCCTTACAACGGGTTAAATAATTACATTTTTATGTATGCAATAAAAAGTAAATAGGTAATATAAAAATATTATATTATTGTGAACATACAATATTCTTATTAGTCAACCTCATCACATGTTAATTACTAATACCTGTTTTTAATTTTTCTTTAAAATATAAACTTAACTTATATATATTTACATATAAAAAATCTTAAATATACATTTAATAAACATTGATAACACATGCTACCGATAAATGCATTACTAATATTCAAATCATGTTTGATTTAATAATTAAAATAAACCTTTTCTATCTGGGTTCTTCAAAATCTTGATCTTTATCATCATCGTAAAATTCATTAACCGGATCAACTCTTTGATCGAGTTCTACTTGTGATTGCCGTACGTCTGGATCAGCTTCATCTAGAGTGATTGCGTTAATTTCCTCGATAGGAAGTGCGTCACCGGGTACATTTTGAATTTGTACACTAGGAGAATGCTGAACCATTTTCAGGTTATCATAAGTATGCTTGACTATGAGTTCCAAGTATTGTTTAGTGTTGGCATTGTCTTGTCTAATTACCACTTCAGGATGTAATACAAAATCAGGGGCAAAGTAGTCACGGTACTCATGTTCGGGAATTATATTGCTAATATCTTCGTCGACCAAAAGTGAAGTTTCATAAGTCCAACAACGTGCGACATTTCTTAGTGTATACCTGAATTCAAATAATTACACATGCATTAACAAACAAATAGATTATAAGCATATTAACCTATACATAATAGTATAGGTACACATTTTTTTTTTTTTTTTTTGTTTTTTATTTTTATTATACACAATCTGTAAGTGTTGTTTTACAATAAGTGCATGTGATGGAGGAAACATGGCTTGAGAGGCTGGAGATAAGAAGCCGCCCATTGGAGGCACTTAAGGTCAGGATAAAAGGTAATCATTTTAACAATAACTGGATATTTTATGTCAGCCTTTAAAACGGCTACTTTTACATAATTATATTTTACATGACTTTTTAACAAATTTATTGAAATGTATCAATTTATACGTAGTGGTTTTCAATTTTCTTATTATAATTAAGTAAAATGCAAATAATTTTAAATCAAGTCTATAAGTACATTTGTTAAATGGATTGACCCTATTATGTTTAACGCCATACCTATATTGGTAAATTGTGCAAAATGTAAATACATACCCTCCACCACCGACGGTCAAAAGAGGTATGTTCAGATCTTTGATGAATTTAACGCACTCTCCGTGTCCCTTGGTACTGAGATTGAAACAGCCTAACCGATCGCCGTTCAATGAATCGGCGCCGCATTGAAGAACAATTGCAGTCGGTTGGTAAAGATCCATCACTTGTTGAATTACAGGTTTGAATACCTAAAACAAAACAAAATGGTATCATTAATAAAAACCCGTTGTGAACAGGTAGGGGTTACTGTAGAATATCGTCTTGCGCACCTGGGAATAGCTAAAATCGTCAATGCCCTCTTTTAACGGAACGTTGACGGAATAATATCGCCCGAGATCGGCTCCGATTTCGTACATGTCGCCGGTACCGGGGAAAAACCAATTGCCGTACTTGTGAAACGATACGGTCATCACGCGGTCCGTCAAGTAGAACGCTTCTTGGACGCCGTCGCCGTGGTGCACGTCGATGTCGATGTACAAAACCCTCGGGTGGTATTTCAACAGTTCCAGAATGGCTATGACGATGTCGTTGACGTAACAGAACCCGGACGCTTCGAACTTCTTGGCGTGATGGAGCCCGCCGGACCAGTTGATGGCGATGTCGCAACAGTTTTTGTTCAGTTTCATGGCGCCGTCCAACGACGCGCCCGTGTACATGGAACAAAAGTCGTACAGGCCCTCGAACACGGGACAGTCCTCGCCCACGTTGAAATGGTTCAGGTATTTGCTGTACGACGTGAGATTTTGCGGCGTTACCCTCTGTAGGAACTCTATGTACTCGTCGTGGTGGAACCGGCACATGTCGTGGGCGCTGGCCCGGTACGGCCGATAGATTTGCATTTTGTTGTACAGCCCGTAGTTGAGCACCAGACTGTGGATGACCGACAGCCGGTGAGGTTTCATCGGGTGCGCTGGCCCGTAGTGAAAATTGCCCACCTCCGGGTTGTAGAAATAGAACACGCGCTTGTTGGACATGTCGGCGCGCCGGTTTCGCGCGAAATACCTACGGCTGTGCGAGACGCTGCGGTGCCGACGTTATGTAGCGGCGTTTGAATACATTTCGGTTAAATTGAAAATATTAAACCCAGAACACTGTCGTAACACTATCAACTTCGGTAAACAACATCACGAAATCAACAACAACAATTGGCTACGATAATCACCACGTTACGAAATCGGGGTAACGGGCTTTTGACACTGATAACAGCGGTTTGTGTACGCCAGACGTTTTTTTTTTTTCCCCATTATTAGCTCCTGAATAGTATTCGCACGCCAGTATCCTGTACGGTTGTAAAATGTTTTATTTTCTATTTTTTTTTTCCCCCTATAAATTAGTAATTTAGATAAATAAAATAAAAATCAAGTAATCACACTAATCATTGGAAATATAATCGGCGACAGTGATAACGTGATAACACCGTTTACCCATAGATAATGGGACCCGTTGTCGGAAAAGAACTTGTGTAACCGCCCCGGTTACAAAATGTAGCACTGATTACCACATTCTTATCACTCGACAGGAACGTTTTGATAATTTTACCGAGCTCTCGGTGAGTTCCTCGTGGATTGACTAAATTTCCGTTGAATCGTATTGCAGAGCATCTCCCATAAACAATGCCGATCTATTTTGGATACTAACGACGAGGACCAATTACCAAATTAAATGATATGCAAGTATTTAGATATAAGAACGTATCACGAATTAACAAAAATAAAAATGATACGATAACAATTAAGTCTAAATATACAAAACTTGTATTATTTTAAAATCAATCATTTTTGTTTTTATTTAAAGTTGTGATTTTCTTTTCTTATAATCGGCGAAGATGTTAAATTGTTATTGACGATAATAATAAAATATCGTTATCAATTATCTTTTATCATTATCAATTATACGGCAACCACTGCGGTAACAAGAGTCCCCTTCCGCTATGTATTTGGGATGTATTCAGCAGCAACCTTTTGAGAGGGAATAGCCATGAGTTACAATTTAGAAAATTTCTCAGTTTTTAAAGAGCCACTAAAAATGTTCGTTTCAATATTATAGTATTTGCTTAATTTTCGATTTAAAATAAACGACTTTAAACACGAAATAATTGTTATTCATATAAAAACATACAAATATTTTAAGCACAATACATATTAAAGTATTTTAGCTAAAACAATAAAATAATCAATCCAATAATATAACTACAGTTGTTGAATAATAGATAGTAACCATCAATGGGTACATTGACATTGCGTGCCTTTTGAAAGTTTGGTTAAATCTGGTTCATGGTAACTTGTTGTCATAATAGACATTTTCCATTTGATTATAATTTTTATATTTATTATCAACCATTTATCCCTAGTAGTTTATCTAATATAAAAATATTGTACATTGTACACATTTCTAATTTTAGTTGACTACGATAGCCTGTGGCGGGTACCGTCAAGTTATTGTTGTGGTGTATTATTTTCATATTTCTAAAAGCAACAAAAATAATATGTCATCTAGAGATAATTTTTTTTTTATATAATAAAATAATTATTTATAGCGTATGGAACTGGAGAACCGCAACTTTACATCGAAAGAGCCGCAGGTTGCCCCCCCTCCCCTCCCGGCTTATCCATTACTTTATTATCTATGTGTTTGCCCATAGATATTATGTAATTTGTTAACAAATATTGATATTAACTACTGTATTGTGAAATTAGACCTTATCCGCATAATTCACAGGTTCTCAAACTTCTTTCATCCACCACCCATTTTGAGAATCAAACATTTTCCAGAGCCCCCCCCCCCCTCAAAAAAATAAAAAATAATAATTTAAGCTCACCATCTGTAGTGTATCTTAAAAACAGTAGTTATTGTAAATATATATTTAAACATGCCATATCTTATATCTGAGTTCAAACTTATATTTTAAACGAGAGCAATACAAATATAATTAAAACGCATACATGATCGTATTTAAAATTATTTTTATTAAAATTAAATTAAAACTTATCTAAAGTGAAGTATGAACCTGATGCTCTTTGACGAATTTGTTATGACGAATATCAGGCTAGGATTTACTTAAAAACAGGCGTAATTGCACAGTGAATCTTCGATGTTTTCAACAATATCGTCAATTCGTATTTGTGCAGAGCTATTGCTCAAAAGAATTTTTCGTATAATATCTGCCGCTGGTTTATAGAGCACAATGGTTATAATTTCTTTTAATGCCGGTAAAATGTAATGTTCCCCAATATTGTGTGGTTTGCCTGATTTAGCAATTAACAAAGAGTTATAGTACGAAGCACGAAGTCCGTCATCGTCTTGATTTAGAAGCCGCGAAAAAAAGTTTTTGTATTGTTGGCTGTGATCCGTACATTTTTTCCACGGTCTTGAAAATATGCCACACATGTCTTTCTTATCTGAGTGCATTTTATTAAAATGATCGTGTAGTCTAGAAGGCTTTATCGCTTCATTTGAAAATGTTTTTTGACAAATTAGGCACATCGGTGCTGATGGATTTGTTGGATTTTCGATAAATCCGTATTTAATGTAATCCGCACTGTAATGCCGGGTTTTCTTTTTTGCTCCCGAAATTTCTTCGGGTCTTATACCGCCCCTGCTGAAGACTATCAACGCTCACAGGGGGGGGGGGGCGCTATCGCCCACTTTGAGAATGACTGGTATAATCGAACACTACTACGGGACACCCTGTACAAAAAAGGATGCCGAACAATTTCCTATCGGTGCCCTCCTCCGAAATTGTGAATAGTTTGCCTATGTTTTGTCCCTTGGATGAACATCGCTGATTTTATTACAAAATTATAAACGAACGCGGGGGGGGGGGGGTGGAAGAGATGAAAAATTAAAAATGTGCACGTTTCAAAAACCGTTTATTACAGCCTTATCGCACATTTAAATTAAATATGTACGTGCTTGTTACCGTCCGCGAAGTCGGCAATGGTATTTTATGAAAACTGTCCACGTTGCATAACAGCTCTATAAGAACGGATTTTCAAGGATTTCTCGGCCGTAACGCTATAGACCGGTATTCTTTCTCCGTTCCCCTCCCATATTGTTTGCCACAAAAAACTATTATGCTTTGCATACACGACAAACACAGGTGGACGGCTAACATATTAGTTGTACAATAATACTTAAAATAATCAGTGGGAAACGTTTGAAAAAAAAAAAACAAAAAAAAACCTAAATATTATAAATTACTTAGAGATGGTAAATTATTAACTAATAATAAAAAAAAAAAAAAAAAAAACCGTGTTATGATGATATGAATTTCTATTTGTTTGTATTTGTTTGCGTCAACGAATTTTTCTCCGCGAGATAATTCCATAACGATACTACCGGTAATATTATTATGCTCAAAAAGTATGTAGGTAAGTGTATAATATTTGTATAAAAAAAAAAACATGAATTTTCCATACTATTTCATTTGATTTTCGTGATATTCTACGTATAGATGTGATATAAATTATACACATCCCGATAATTTAAAATATTATAATATTTTGATTTAAAAATGTGTTGAGTTTTCAATGTATAATTTATAATTTAATTGTAATATTTTGATTTAAAAATGTGTTGGGTTTCAATGTATAATTTATAATTTAATTGTAATTGTTTATTGAGCCGATTTCGTTTTAATCCCGGAGCACAACAGGTCAATATTTCAGTATTGTTGTAAACATTTTAAACAATTGGATCCGATAATTTTTTTTGTTTTTTTTTGTGTTCGTTTAAAATTTATGTTATAAGAAAATTAAAAAAAAAAAAAACTGGCAACACAACATATTGTTATTATTATTCGGCGGTACACAAGCCCGTCACAGTGTCGGAACGTAATTTTCTAAAATATAATCGAAAAAAAAATTCACAAAATCCATTTAAAACGTCAATTATTAATGTACGCAAACGAGTTGTAGAGTTTCCGGTAAAACATTTTATGCGCAAGCCGGCGAGTTGCACCGTGCTCGGGTCGCATATTCGAAATCAGTGTTTCCCAATTAGTATGAAGGCCTTAGCTAAAACTTAAAAGTTAAAACTTTTGTCCGAAGACCACTTTTTGGTAAATACATACTTACTTTTCAATTTTGTTCGAATGAAAAATAAATGGTTTTTTTTTTTTATGATTTATTTTGATTTTACATACCTTTTTTGTAATAATATTAACATGAATATTCTCAACAAATACAATGCAAAGTGATTTATTCGATTCAACATTTTACTTTACATACAACACTGTTGCAATTACCTTTTACAATTTAATTATGAGTTACTCGAGTTAGTTATTGCATTGATTTTCGGACTTTATAAGACGAGCGAAACCTTTTTTTTTTGTTCATAATCTCGTCCAAATTCTGCTGCATACTTGATACTTTCACTCTTAAATCATCGTCAATATTCATAGTCTACTATTTATGATATCTACGCGATATTTGTTTTTCTTGTAACAGTATGCAGACAAAGCTTGTTCACACCAATACGTTGTGCAAGAGGGTATCAAATATCTTTAAGTTTTTTTTGAACAGTTAACCAAAAATCAATTCGTTTTTCATCGTTCCGTTATTTACCAGATCAATTAATCCATCTTGTTCCACAAGTGCGGACCCCCTAACATCCACACGTGGACTCTCAGGGGCCCACGGACCATCAAATAGGAACCACTGTCCTAACTAAAACTCGACGACCTTGAATCAAACAATTAGTGTTAATGTTTTTTTTATATATATATATATATATATATACTAGCTGAATAACCCGGCTTCGCCCGTGTACAGTTTTTTTTGTGTAACCTACTATAACTTTTATTTTATCAGTTTTTATAATTATTACAGGCTGCTTTTAGTTTATCCTAGGTTGCCCATGTATTGTAACAATCAGAAGTCAGCAAAAAAATTATTTTAATATTTTGAAGACAAATTGTAAGATACAATTCTAATCGACAAAATGTTGAAATAAAATATACCCAAAAAATTATAACTTTTTGTAATAATACATTATGGTGTTATAAAAACCCACCAATATTTATATTGACATATTTTGTTCATCTCAATACCTCTTTATAAACAGTATTTTTGGTACTGCCTTTTGGGTCTAAAATAACCAAACTACTGGCAGAGCTAACTTTGGAACATGCGACATAGAACTGTCCATGTAAAAAACATTCTTCTCTCAAGTCAATCCCTGCCATGCTCAATGATTGTCCTTGAGACTTATTAATGGTCATAGCAAAGCAAACTTTGAGTGGGAATTGTATTCTTTTAAACTCAAAGGGATAATCAGTTGGAATTAACGTTATTTTCGGGATTAAAACTATATCTCCTCTAGCACACCCAGTGATAACTATAGCTTCTATTACATTTTCGTGCAGAGCTTTAACTTGCAATCTAGTTCCATTACACAATTTAGGTGGGTTAAGATTTCTTAGTAACATTATAGGTGCTCCAATTTTAAGGATAAGTTTATGTGATGGAAGACCAGAAGGATTCAGAGTATTAAGAAATTCTAAAGGGTAATGGACAGCATCATCTGATTGGATCACCGAATCAAAAGATTTATATTCAAAAGCTTTTTCATTAAATGCCTTTAGTAGAATTTCATTGATTTCGGCTGCCTTGTCGTTCTTTGGAGTTAAGATGGCTCGCTCGCACAACCATTCGATGGATTTCATCTTGATATTTATTATATCTGGGTAAATTCTGGAAGTTAGTGCTGATAAAGAGCTAACAACTGTACACAAATTTGAGGGAATAGTGATCTCACCTTCCAATGAAGGGAAATTTCCGTCTCCTATTTTAAGTAACATCTCAGCGAAAATCCCAGCAGATGTGTCACCTTTCACATGAACCCATATATTTTTATGAAATGCAACTTTCTGGATATGTGGCCACAAATACGAAGCTTTTAGACATGACTTTACTTCATCAGCCTTTGTACCCCTAGGTATAACTAACCCTTTAAAATGCGAATTTCGAAAAATCCTTTCTTAGTGCGCCTATACATAGTAATAAGTACATTTACTGAAAATTTCATATCCATAGCTTCAGCAGTTCCGACTAGGCAATGATGAATCACCCAGGACAAGTCTTTTTATATATATATATATACATATATATATACGTTTAAATATTATAATAATTATTATTTTTATTTTTACAACGACAATATTGATTTTTATTATCTAGTCGTTTAATCCGGCGGTTCTCAAACTTGTTCGTCTCACGGTGCCTTTTTGGAACTGAAGTTGTCTCATGGTGTCTTTGATAAAACTGATGATTTTTTTTTTTTTTTTTAGATAAAAATATATTTAAAAAAATTTGAATGGATAATTCGGACATAATTATTTTATAATAATATATTAATATATATTTTCAGACCAGTGTTGTCTGGCTCCCCTGTAAAAACACCGCGGCGCACGTTTTGGGACCCGCCGATTTAATATATTTCCAATGCAAACACAATATTATAGGTACTGCGGCAGCCTGAGATTTTATAAAATTTCCAATTTGAACATACGAGGCCTGTTTCTCCTTTCGGATTACCGGGGACTATTTGGTGTGTGCAAATAAGATAACTGAAAATTACAAAGGTATTATATATATTATTATTATTATTATTATTTATTTTTTTTTTATACGATAATTGACGGAACCACAATATAAAATATTATACATTTAAGATATCGATATAACAATGGAAACGGCGGGCAATACCGTATTGAGGTTGTGGTGTTTTATCGGATGCATATCGATGTGTCTATCGTCCGACGACTCGCCAAAGGTGCGTGTTGACTCCGGTGAAATGACAGGCGGTACTCGTGTGCATACATATAATAATGGCCGACAACTATACTCGTTTTTGGGCATACCGTACGCAAGTCCTCCGGTCGGCGAATACCGATTCAAGGTATAAAGAACCTATTCGGTTTTACATTATAATAACCCGGTTCAAATCGGAAATGGGCAAAACATTTTAAACATTGATAGTGTCGATACATCGGATTTTCGAGGAAAACATCGATGGTTTTTTTTTTTTTTTTTTCGATGTTTTAACATAAAGTATTTTCATAGCACAAACAAGCAGAAAACCAAGTCATCCGATGACAGAATCGTCCATTTTTATAAGCCTGGGGGATTGAGTTTTCAAATCGTTTTGTTTTTTTTGAAGAAAAAAAGAATAGGTGAATTATTAAATTACTAAATAAAAAAAACAATTTAATTCAAGGCATAGGCGTATTAAATTCAATTGTTAGTACTTCTTAAAAATATGTCATTTACTGGCGTGCATTACCGTAGTGTAACTCATCTAAGGATTGTAAAAGTAGAAGTTTGTTTAAACGCTTGGACGTTAACCGATTTCTTTGTTTGTTCAAAGTCAATCCCGATTTAGAAAATAAACGTTCACTAGCGACATGCGAAAAGTACTGCGCAAGCAAATCGCCTGCCCATTTCGGGCTCGAACGGAATAAATATATATATATATATACATTTATCGAATTGTTATAGAAATAATTTTTAAAAAAAAATACTAATACAAACATCGATGTTTTCCTCGACATATCGAATACTAAACATCGATGGTTTTTACACGCCGCTTGTTCAAACGCATTTACATTTATCGTTTGAAGGAACCGCAGCCATTGAGACCTTGGCCGGGCGTATGGAATGCCACCGTTGCCGGCAGCGCCTGTTTAGGGACCGATTACAATTCCGTTCATTTCGGTATTGTCGGCCAGGAAGATTGTCTATATCTCAACGTGTACACGCCAAAGGTAAACGCTGTATTTACTGTATTTCGATAATTAAAATTAAAACGAGTTGGGCGCAATTTCGTTTTTTCACTCGTTTCCCCACTTGTAAATGCGAACCGGACAAAAATGAAAATCGCACCGCGGCGACATAGATGCCAGCACACGTACCTACACGGTCGAAATAATAATACCCGACCAAATAATATAAATACGCGTATCGGCAATTAACAATGTTTACGAGAAACATTTTTAAGCTTTTTAATATACGTACATATATATATATACACAACGCGTACTGTTTGTAGATTACGATAATTTCGAATATTACATTCTCGATACCAAAAGGTACAATAAGAATTATTTTTACGCGTTTTAAAACACTTTCAAAAGTTTTACTAAAATATATCATAACTGAAATATATGAAACTGTATCATACAAATTCCCTAAAATAATCCCATCGTCTATTGTTTTAATCGATTTCACGACAGGCGGTTTTAGATGATCGTCGACGTGCCGCGCGTACTGGCGGAGTCCAGTAAGTCCGAGACGTTTCTAGAACGTTTTCGAACAGTGTCGATACACAAATAAGATACCCGGTTAATTGTTATGATGTAGGTGATAAGGGTAAATTTCAATTGGTTTGCTCCGAAAATTGTCCGAATGTTTTACCGCATCTAGAAAGAGATAACGTGTTGTGCCACGAGTAGGTTCGATTATTTATTTTCATGATCGATTATTCGAAAAAGCGATTAGTCGGAATAACGATAAACAGCCAAAATTCGAGTATATGTATTATATATTTTAACGTGAAAATTTCACCCTTACGATTATTTTTAACCGGTTGACAACAAGATCCAAACAAACAAAACCATTAGTGCGTAAATATGATTAATGACACCGCAATAAAAAACAAACGTCCTCCCCTATCAAAGGAACCAACTAGATGCAAAACGCAACAAAATGGCTCTCTCGTCGTTTTCTGATCGGAGTAAGATCAGAAGGTAGACGAGTTGTTTAGATACGTTTCTAATATAAACACGTGTCTCGCCACTACGCTCGGATTCTAAAGTTTCGCGTTCTTATTGATTTTTGAACAGTTGCCCCGGCGAAACGAGTCCGGCAGTTTAATGGACGTGGTGGTGTACATACACGGCGGCGGGTTTATGGGCGGCCAAGGCATTGCTTACGGCCCGGAATACCTGTTGGACGATAACGATTTCGTGTTCGTAACGATAAACTACCGTCTTGGAATATTAGGGTTCGCCACTAGTGGCGACGGTGTGTTGCCCGCAAATAATGGCATGAAAGACCAAGTGGCGGCGTTGCGGTGGATACGGCGGAACGTCGCCAGCTTCGGTGGCGATCCCGACAAAGTCACGATTACCGGCATGTCGGCCGGCGCGAGCTCTGTTCATTATCACATGGTATCGCCCATGTCGAAAGGTAAGTCGAACGGGAAAATCGTTATTTTGCGTTTTAGGCAAATAGTTTTAAAAGATCAGTGTAGTTACGGAGTGGCCGTAAATCGGATCGACGCTCACCTTTCCGGTCCAGAAAATCGGGCAGCCCTACTGTACGTCGGAATCTGTTCGTCAGTTTCGTATAAGTGACCGGAAATACGCGTACGGATGAGAAGAGGAACGCGGATCTTCGGGTAGTGTCCAGAAATATTTCCTCTACTTGTGTTTACTAACTGCGTTTAATATAATACGCTTTATTATTTATATTATACGTTTGATATAATAAAACTCAAATTTAGATTTGTTTAATCGAGCAATCCTCCAGAGTGGAAGTGCTTACGTTCACTGGGCATACGCTGAAAATGTAACTGAAAAGACTAACCGCGTTGCCGAAATATTGGGATGCCCCACAAGTAATTCAGAGGAAATTGTCAAATGCCTTCGTTCTAGGCCGGGGAAAAAAATAGCTGAATGTGGCCACGAATTCATGGTAACTGTTTTAGAAATAGTAGTCGTTGCCATTATATCTGATCGGTTATTAATTTCATTTGTAGCCGTGGCGGTTAAATCCTTTTTCTCCGTTTGGACCAATCGCCGAATCAGTTGGAGAGGAACCGCGGTTCTTACCGGATATCCCGGAAAAGCTAATCCTGCATGACGTTCCGGTGCTGATGAGCGTTACACAAGACGAAGGTTATTTCATAACCGTAGATACTCTTTCCAATAACGTTATGGACGATCTTAACGATAATTGGAATGACCACCTACCACACTTGCTCGATTATAATTACACGGTTCCGAACGAATTTCTGAAGCGTAAAATTGCAAAAGTTATAAAAGAGTTCTATTTCGGGGATAAACCGATATCAATAGAAACCAAAAGTAATATCACAAAAGTAAGTTTTAACTTATAAATACCATATATATTTCAATGAGATAATAGGGATAAAAGTTAAACATGTTTAATCCAAATATACAATTAGAATTAGAATCGAATTTTTATTAATTATAGTGGACCTTTTTTTACAGATGGTGACGGATAGAATGTTTGGATACGCCGTGAGTAAAGCAGCTCAGCATATCGCGTCGAAAAATACAGAGCCCGTGTATTTTTACGAATTCGGCTATGGCGGTAAATATTCTAACATAGTGGATGTAGGCCCACCGTACAGTACTCGTGGATCAGGTACTTAACAGATTTAATTATTTTCCATCATTGTATGCAATATTGTTGATTTAATTTGACCGACTAGAAGTGTCACACGGCGATGATACTATGTATGTATTAAAACCCGTCGGCAATACTCCACATGACAACGAAGAAGACGCAAAGATGATTAAAACTATGGTTAACATTTGGGCGTCATTTATTAAAAACGGGTAATCGTTTAAATTGTATAAATAATTATTTATTTACCGGATCCGTCAAACTTTTACTACACGTGACAATAGATGGATCTATATAATCCATATGGACGTGTTACTGTGCACGAGTCGAAAATTTATATTTACTGTAATTGTTTTAGAGCGCCAGATATAGGGAAATCGGCGACATGGCTACCCGTGTCAAATAACACGGCAGATCCGTTCAAATACATTAAGATTGTGGATAATCAAATTTTCGAACCCAGAGAAGAACCGGATCACGGAAATTACGAATTTTGGAGCAGTTTACCTTTAACCGAATATTATGGAACTAGTATGCGGGCAGACATAAAACACACCGAGCTATAAAGTGTAGTGATACAATAGCTCAACAATATGTAAAACTTTTATATTCTTAACAATTATTATAAAATATTTAATTTTAGATACGAGTGCGTTGATAGGTGGGTTAGGTTAGGCCGTGGAATAAGGTCGGCAGAAAAATTGTTTATTTCATTTTCACGTCATAAGCAACGCCGTTGTTGCCGAATACTTGAAATCGGCACAATTTTTATTTGCGGATTTTATTAATCGAGCAGCTTTTTTTCTGCCTTGCGTACGAATTCATCAACACATAATTCGTGGGTCAGTACATCGTGTACCGCGTTTATAATTCGCAATCACAAATGCACACACAGCACACTTTTAACTTAATACGCTGCAATTAGAATAGATTAAGTGTGCGCTACTGGTTAAGTCCATTTGACAAAATTGACCAATTAACATATTAAAATGCATTATAAATTATTACCAAATTATTAAAAGCAAAAATTGTTATATATCCAAAGTATTGATATATAACAAATAAATACAGTGAATTAGGTGACCCGCAGCATTTCATGACATCAGTTTTATTGTTTACTTAAAACACGCACGTGTTCAATGTGCATAATGCGTAGTAAAAAAATAATATACAGGGTCTTTAAAAATTTATTTACATTCATTTGTCTATGAGATATTAATTTTTTCAAAAAAATTATCTTTAACAAATGTTTGGAATCATATATTCTGAAATGTTATATTGTCCTTATTTTTTTTTTTTTTCAAATTGGTAACCTACATTAAAAGTTCCAGAAATTGATAAATGTTTAGCTAAAATTTCAACACTAAAATGGAATAAAACTAAAACTTGCGTACATGTTTCCAGTGCTTCCATTTAATCACATATTCGTAATTTTTTTTCTTCAAAAATTAATATTTAGTTTGCATTTGTAATTCTAGAATTTGTATAACGTCCTTGTTCCAGTCAAATCAAAAACCGCTTAGGTGGGAATCTAAAATGAACTTTTGGACGCTCGATCCAAAAACCATGCCAACAATTATTATAATATCATTTGTACAGGTTTGTAAAACCGCCAAATATTAAACAATTGTATACCCCTCGAAAAACGCATAAAACCTAGTTGTGGCCAACGTCATTTGGACAATACTACAGCGACTATAATACAACGTCGAAAAAAAAAACAAAAATAGTATGACCATTATTTTATCAGCTCACTAACCTAATAAAGGGGCCCATTACTTATTTTCTTGCAAAACTGTATGTGCTCGACGAGTAGATTTTGAGAAAAAGAACTTGTATTTAATATTAAAAATGTCTTGATTTAGATATATATATATATATATATATATAATTATATAGCAATAAATAAATATATTATACCTTATTAATGTTGTATATGATTTTGTTTTTTGTTTTTTTGTTTCGATATATTTATTAATATCGTTTTTAAACAACATAATACATCTAGTTATATTTGTATACAAATATAATTTTACGGACGCTGTAAATCATGAATTTTATAGTCATTTATAATTATTTTACATTTCGTTTTACGAAAAAAATCATTGTACTAATGAGTGGGATATCTGCCGGACTAACGTAAAGCTGCCTCTCGCAACACGAAATAGTTGCTTTTATAGGATTTGAGGGGTGCACGAATTACAGAATTACGGTTACAGACCGTATTTCCAATAGGTAATCGGGCTATACGATAAGTTCGATTTAGAATCCGTTTTCTGATTAGACCGGGCAGGATCGTTGTAGAATTTCCGGAATCGGACACACATATTTATATTTGTATCTGTTTGTATACTAAATTTCTGCGACGAAGAAATGACAAAATGTTGATCGGGTGGCCGGCGGGGCTGGGGAAGTGTTGGTCTAAAATTTCATTTTTTTTTTTTTTATGATATTTTTAATATAGGTTGCCCGCCGCGACAAATTCTCGTTCGGGAAAAAAATCGAGTTTAGCCAAATGGTGTATTTAGGATTTTGTCTTGAATAATATGTACGAGGTGCGACAATAAAATAACGAGACTTTCTAAATATAACCTAAACTATTAACGTTATCTATAAAACGATTATTGAAATATGATTAGAAAACACTTATCTAAAAGTACTATGAACACTGATGGCATTGATTCATTTTCTTATACGTTAGTAGCCTTGTTATTAGTGCGAGTTCGACTATACTGCCGAAAAGTGTTAGATATAAAAATCGAACAACATGTGTTAACATTAAATTTCTTGTTAAATTAAAAAAAACTGCCGCGGAATCGTTTCGTATGTTATGTGAAGTTTATGGTGAAGAATGTATATCAAGAGCTCGTGTTTTTGAATGGCACAAACGGTTTTGTAGTGGAAGGGAGGACGTCGAAGACGATGATCGTTCTGGACGTCCTACCACGTCTTCAACAAACGAAAACGTTGAAAAAATCGACAAAATTAATTAATCAATATTATTATAAAGAGGTATTAATTAAATTAAGAGAACGTGTCAGAAAGAAGCGACCAGATCTATGGAAAAATGGCTGGGTTCTTCACCAAGACAATGCTCCAGCTCACAGTGCATTTTCAATTCAACGTTTTTTAACTGAAAAAAAAATGTCTGTACTTCAACATCCCCCGTACTCGCCAGACCTTGCTCCTTGTGACTTCTTCTTATTTCCTTCTTATTTCTTTTCCCATTTTCAAACAGTTGATGACGTAAAAATGAAAACGGCAGAACTTCTAAAAGGGCTGAATGAAAGCAATTGGCAACACTGTTTTCAAGAATGGCAGCGACGTATGCAACAGTATATTGATGCTGAGGTAAGGTATTTTGAAGGTGATAATCATTAAATTATAACATTTTTAAAATAAACAACTTTTATTCAAAAAGTCTCGTTATTTTATTGTCGCACCTCGTATTTATACCAGAGGTCACGTGCTCCGATCACCTTTTTTTTTTTTTAAATCAAAACCGGCAATACCCCCGAGTGCTCCGATCACCTCACCACTTCAACATTTTCTTAAATTATAATAACTTAGCACTATCGTAAATGCCTTACCAAAATGCATCCGTTATTATTATATTTAAATTATAATTGGCACAATCCCCGTCTGGAAGAAATCCTGTGTACGTCGCTGAAACTATGAACATAATATAATATAAACGGAAAATCTACCGTTGAAGTAACCGGCGGTTGACTCCTAATACTATATCCACTTGAGATAAACCTATCGATGTCGTACGGTCGTGGCGGCGGTGTACGCGGCCGAGAAGAAGCGTGCGGTTTTCGGGCGTCCGTGTCGAGGTAGCCATTTAAAAAATCAAAACGTGTTCGTTGATATTCAGCCCCGGACATAATAGTGTACAAAATAAGGACAACGTAACATTTTTAAGTATACGGTTCCGAAAAGTATTCATTGTTTGAACAAATCAGTTATCCCATGGACGAGTTGACTGTAACGTAAAGTACGATTATATACCCTGTATATAAGCTATGTCAGTAACGCCGCGGTACATTTTTCAACACCAGTGTCACTTACGCATTTAATTGTAACGGTTTAGTAGTCGTAGCGAGCCACAGTAAGCTGACGATTAGAGTTTAGTAAATTCGAGTTATTTTTTTTTTTTTTTTTTTTCTTGTCGCTCATAATTTATTCCAAAGGACGGACACGTTGGCCATGCGATTCCCGTCGGTTTTTGTGTCGTTACTGACCTCGGCGCTGCTGGGGCTGCGGACCGTCGTTACCGCGGACGGCCTGAACTTGGTGTTACTGCACACCAACGACATGCACAGCCGATTCGACGAGACGAACGTGAACGGCAACGAGTGCGGTGAAACCGATACGGCCCAAAACATGTGTTACGGCGGCTTCGCCCGGATCGCCGAAGCGGTGCGCGTGGAGAAGGAAAATGCCAACAAAAAAGGATGGGAGTCCCTGTACATGGTGGCCGGCGACATTTTCCAGGGGACGCCGTACTTTTCGATTTTCAAGACTTTACCGTGCACGGACTTTGTGAACGAACTCAAGCCCGACATTATGGTAAAAAATATTAAAAAAAAAACAACAACAGCCGTCACGATATCATTCCGATCTCTTCTGACGGCGGTGGGCACAGCGTAAACTGTTGTGCGTAGACCTACCGCCATACTGTTTTCCTTGAACCGTTCAAACATATTACCTACCAGTACTTACGCACCTGTATTTGTTTGTAAAATTATAATAATACATATTTACAGTGGCGCTGGAAACGGTTTTTAAACCGTAATAGCTGAAAAAATGGAAAACGATTATTATTAACGGTTACTGATACTAACGGAATTTAATAATCTAAAAATGAATTTTTTCTTTTGTTCTGTAGTGAATTATTGAAAAAAAGAAAGAAATTAAATTAAATATATATATATATATATAAAACGGTCTTAAACCGTCGTAAAACTTATTTTAATACTAATCCAATTTATCTGTAAGTATTTAACAAAAAAAAAAAAAAAAAAATCATTCTGCTATGTTGTTTACAATATCAACGGCTATTTGATTGTATCGAGTTTTGTTTTCATTTTCAATATGGCCATTATTAAAACGTAAAAACGATGAGGGACAATTGAAACCCTTTATATTATAGCAGTGGGAGCTTAGCCCCTAGGTATATTTACCGTGTGTGCGATTGCCCCAGTTGCCCCCGGTTGTCCCGACGCCCATGTATATTTACCATGGGTATAAAATCTTAACTTACAAAATTTACTCTCAATCTGTTTAAATGCATTTCAGACTTTGGGAAATCACGAGTTCGACGACGGCGTATCCAATCTCATATCGTATTTACAAAAACTTCAGAATATACCCATAGTAGTATCGAACTTAGATATGTCGGCAGTACCCGAATTAAATAGTATCGTGTTAAAGTCACATGTGTTCACCCTGAACAACACGAAAGTTGGTGTCGTCGGATACCTAACACCGGATACTAAGGTATAAATTAACTATGAGTAATTCACAATTTATGGTATTTATTTTTGAAAAAAAATTGCCCACATTCCCAATGGTTTTCCTAAGAAATCATTAACTGACAACAAATTACGACACGTGGGTTTTATTTCTGTTGGTTTTTGGATAACCTTGGTAACAAGAGAATAGAAAAAACACCTATAACTTTGATTCGGATTATCCAGTTTCACTCGGCGTCATTATTTGATTGCAACGATTTACTGCTCAGTGCTCATTGAATTTTACACCTCGTGTTTATTGCACCGTATTGTTTTTAATATAAATTTTGCAAATTGTAAAAACTACGAGTATATGTAAACTATAAGCCTTGTTACAAATTTATAAATAACCTAAATAACTCGATACTATGGTATTATTATTCTTTCTAAGACTATATCAGACACCGGAGGCGTTCAAATTAAAGACGAAATCCAGTGTTTAACTATGGAAGTAAAACAATTGCGCGACCAAGGTATTAATATAATAATTGGCCTTGGCCACAGCGGCATTGAAACAGATAAATTAATTGCTCGAAAAGTGGAGGATATCGATATAATCGTAGGAGGACATTCGCACACTTTTTTGTTTACTGGTAAGCGTAACTTTATAATTTCCCGTACTAGATATTGTTAATATAACCTGTTACACATAGAATTAGTAATTATACAAATTTATTTATTCCGGTATTATTAAAGAATAATGATAAAAAAAAAAAAAAAAATTGTTTTAATAATAAAATTAACGCTCAAGTCATTGGCACGTGTGTCCCATATGGGCATTGTTAGAACTAAATATTCGGGGTTGATTTAACCCCCTAAATAATTTAAATAACACAATCCAGTAAGATACACCTGTTGCTTTACACTATTGAATTACTAGTTTACCACGTTAGACAAACACTTAGTTTATTTTTAATTTCCCAGATTTTACAGATTTAACAGCTAATGATTAGATATGTTTTTCTAGTGTCTCAACTAAACATTTAATTTTTTTTTTTTTTATTTACGACCTCGTGTCCAGGATTTTTCACCAAGAAAATTGTCGATTTTCGAAAAACCTATTCTTCGTTTTGATAAATTATATTTTAGTTTTCGAGCAATATGATACAGCTATTACTATGATGCGTGATTTTTTTTAAAAAATGTTCCGTCAATGAACAACATTTCTACCAGGAAACTTGCACCGATTAAAAAATGACATAAATGCTTGTTTGTTGCATTTTGGATCTAGTTGGTGCATTGCAGATGACATTTTTTGATTTTTTTTTTTTTTGAAGTTTCCTTAATAATGGGAGAAAAGCGGGAATATTTACGAAATTGCGGTTTTCTGTTATTTTTTTGTTACTCAGTAAAAATTAATCGTAGTGACTTGACATTTTCATTGAATACTTATAACACCTTTTTTTTAAACATAATCAAATATTCAAAATATTCTGGCCATTATTTGAGTTATAAATAGCCATTTGACATTTTTTTTTTTAGTTTTTAGTTTTTGTTTGGTATTTATATGTATAAAGTATTCAAAAAATGTACACAAAGGTCATAATAAGCTGTACTCATTTAAAGAGGTAGAAAATAGTTGAATGTATGCAATAATTTTTTTTTTTTTTTTTCAAGCGTTTACAGTGAAAATTATAATGAAAATCGTATAAATCACGGCATTTTTAGACACGATTAACCAAGCAATGTTTAAAATTATCTTTCGTTAGTAATGATTAATCGTTGCCTACAGTTATAAATTAAATACCCTTCTATATCCTACCTTCCTAACTTCCCACCTATAACGGATAAGCACCTATTAGGAGTACCTTTCTTTCTTTTGCTGTATTTGCTAACATCACGGCACATAGGTTTATGTATTTTAGGAATCCAAAAACTAAATAATTACTTCTCATTATTAATGGTAAATATGGAATGTATTAGGTAACGCATCTGGTATAAATTTTAAACGGTTTTATAAGTAGTGGTAGTAGTAGTTTTATCGGTATATCTGATATGCATATTAAAATAGTTTTTTTTTATTATATAAATTTTTAGGCGAAAAACCTAGCATCGAAAAGCCTTGCGATACGTATCCGGTAATTGTGATAAACGAGTCAAATAATCGTAAAATACCAATTGTACAAGCTTACTCAAACACTAAATATATCGGCAAAATCGACTTAGAGTTTGATTCTAATGGAGAATTATTAAATTTCAAGGGCATGCCGATTCTGATGGACTACAAAATAAATAAAAGCGAGTATATTATACATAAAATTCCGACGTGAAGCTAAAATAGTTTCAGCTAACGGATAATTTTGTAAAATATGAATAATATAATCAAATACTTATATACCCGTGTATAACGACACTTTAGATCTGTCGATGTTGAAAGTCCTCCAAAAATGGAAGTCCAAGTTAAGTACATACATCACCCGCATAATCGGGAGTACAGCCGTCGAATTGTCGAACACTTGTACCCAAATGGAATGCAATATCGGAAACGTCATAACCGATTCTTTCGTGTTCTACGTAAGTGTGTTGATTTTGATTGAAGGATAATAAGTAAATATACATCGTATTAATTTGACTTATTTATTTATTTTTTTTTTTTTTTTTAAAGAACGTTTCAAAGCAAGACAAAATCTGCGAGCATTGCTGGACCGACGCTCCGATCGCACTTATTCAATCGGGCGCTATTAGGACATCAATTAACGCGGAGAAAAACAACGGTTTTTTTTTAAATATTCTCATTCTTGTTAAAACATATAAAATTAAAAATTAAATGCCCGAGATTTTTTTTCCTGATTAATAGCAATTGCGCTACCTTACAAACCGATTGCACGACTTGTATTTTTTGATATATATTTCATCCCAATCAGTTATTGTAGAGCTAGAATCATTTTAATAAATTCTCCATCATATGTACAAAATTGCCACTGACTGATTGTGACTGTTCACATAATTTATAATATTACGTTTTTTTTTTTTTTTTTTTTTTGTTTATGGATTTTAGCTTTTAGATAAGTCATTCAAAAGTGCTGAACAAATATATATTTTCCTCTTGTTCGTACCTACTGAAATTTTGGTTTGTGTAGTTAGAATTTGAACAGTTGTAACATGATTCCCAAAACTTAGCGAGTTAATGAAAATAATTAACTCTTTTAAGTTAAGTTAAATAAACAAAATTGCCTTTTCAGTTAATAGTTGAATGTTATTAAAAATTAAATTGAACTAGTAAAGTTAAAATGAAAAACAATATTAATTTAACTTAGTTAATGAATAGTTAATTTTATATATTTGCTAGTTAAAGTATTCAATATTAAATACTTTTTTTTTTTTAAATAATTTTGTTACATATGCAACCGGCAATAAGGGTTAGTCCCACCGAGTTCCTTCATTTCGTCCCCTTACCATCATTGTTTATTGGTGTTAATAACTATTTGACAATTACAAGTTTACGGTTTACAAGCCGTTTAAGAACGGTGCTACCCTATTTTTGACTTCGGCATATAATATTCGTATCTAAATTAGCGTTTTATTTTTTTTTGAAAATTATATTAATTTATACTTTCCGGATTGAACCATAGGTAAGATAACAATGGGAGAGTTGATAAACGTTATCCCGTTCACAAAAAAACTTATCAAAATTACAATAACCGGCGAAACCCTATTGAAGGCGTTCGAACACAGTGTTTCTAACTATTTAAAGGATACTGGTACTCATCGATTTCTTCAAGTATCCGGTGAGTAAGATACACAATATTAAAATAAATATTATTAAATATACAAAACTCTAAGTTTGCAAGTGGATATATAATTTTTAAATTTAATAATACATTTGGCAGTTTCGATTTTCCTAAACATATACGAAATTGAATTTATACCTTTATAATAAACTCATAATTATTTCACAGATGCATACATTCAAACATTTTTATTCAATGTGAATCGGTATAGAACCAAAAATTTTCATTTGAAATGCCTACAAAAAATCTTTGAAATTTCTCGTCTTGTTTATACATTTGTTCTCGAATATATTTGCAGTTTCTCTCTATATATTATCGGGACATCGAATTTTGATAAACTACTATTGTTTAAATAATTACGTCCCTCGTTCGAATACTGATCGAAAATCATTTTATCGATATTTTACAATACAATGGTATCGGAGATAAACATTCACTCTTTAACTGCAAAGCCGATTATTTTCGACTGGTGTTTATTAAAAAGTACGTAATTATTTTTCAGGAATCCATGTCGTATACGATTTATCTCAAAATCCCAACGAACGAGTGGTTTCTCTGATGGTCCGATGTGGCAACTGTTCCACTCCTATACTTGAACCGTTAGTGCTGTCTGCCAATTATACAATATTGACTAACGTTTATTTGGCTTATGGCGGTAATGACTATAAGGTGTTTCTAAACGTAGTGAAGAAATCTGAAATAATAGGTTTGTATCTCTACAATACGTTTGGGTAATGTAAGCTATCGGGCAATGTATGCAATTTGATACATTGCCCGGGCTCTATAGAATTGCCCAGTCAGTTGCTTGGGCAATGTAAACCTGTCGTATAATTAAAATTGAAAACATATTATAGTAAATTGCGATTATTTTTATTTTGAAACAATAATTACTTATCAATTACTTATTATTAGTCGAATATTATCACCTTACTATTACCTATTTATTTTTATAATTATTATCGGAATGGCATTTTGAATTAAATTTTATCCCAGCCGCCTTACATTTAAAATTTTCCCTACAATTACTACACCGAGCATACCCTGTCCTCCTGAAATATTTTCTCGCGCTGCTTCTAGTGCTAATAGTGATAATATGAATTATTATTGTACAATATCTTAAACGATATAACCAATTTGCCGACAAGCCGATAATTTTGTAGACGATAATATAATCTTGGAATGACGACAACCCACTAGATAATGTCGATAATTTTTTATTATAAATAGTACTGGTTTTTTGAAATTCAAACACAAAAAGTCTACAATGGTTTGGATAATATTATACTGTAATTAGTATTATTTATGTTCTATACTCATTTATTTTTTTTTATAATTATTATAAAAGTACGTAAATAACGCCGGACAATATATGTACCAAAATAACTGTAACATTGTGCCTAAAACACTCTTGCTTAAATATTTAATAAAATATAATCAAATGGTAATTATTATATAGTTTATGTTGTCCCATTTTACAATTTATACATAGCAAAGTATACTTGGGCCAGTCAAAGTAGAACCCTGCCAAAGCAAAATAATACATTATTACATCGCATACGATATTCTACTGTGCACGAATAATATTTCTAGTGCAGTTTGTTATATGTTGACATTTTTTTTTTTTGTTTTTCATTAAATTATAGATGTAGATGATATCACCGTAATAGCAAAGTACATAGAAACTATCAGTCCAATTATAACCGGCACAGAAAAGAGAATAAATTTTACAAATTAAACTACGAAAATCTGCCATGTCCATTTCACAACATTTTTCAACTAAACCTATTGTAATAATATTCAATTTTGATTGATATTTAAATATATAAAACTAATAGATGATAGGACATTTAACACATATACATATAAATATATATTTTATTTTTTTGTCTAGTTGATTTTAAATATTCGTTTATAGTTATTAAGCATTCGATTTAATATATTTAATTTTCAATTTGTATATTAATAATAATAACAATTCATAATTTATTTATAATAATTGATTAAATGAGTTATAAAATATAATATTTATTTAAAATATACTATGAATAAATAATTTTTTGAAATTTACTTTTAATACATATTATTTTGTGTCCTCTCCTTTATCTTGATGTCTACGGTTTCCGTTGTAAAAACTCTGTGGTGTAGGCAGTGGCAGCCTGGCCAGGTCGGCGTGACGGCGATCGCCGACTAGGCCCCCTTCTAATGAGGCCCCTTAAATACTATGATTTTTTTCCCCCAATATTTCAGAAAAAAAAAAAAATTATAGATTATTAAAAATCGGTGAAAATAAGACGTAAAATAAAAAAAATGTTTACGACACTTTAATAATAGTATCTATAAGTAGATAAATTTTGAAGGGATTATGTTAAACCATAAAATATAAATTGCCATAAGGCATTAAAGCTAAAACAATATTTTATATGACATTATAATTCCGTATAGTTTATTTTCGGCAATCTTATAAATTAAAATGATTAATATAAAAATGTACGGGAAGTGAAAGCAGTGAACCTGGATTGGAAATTTATTATGATTGATAAAATTAGTATTTTTCAGTAAAATCACACTGGACGATCGCACACGACCACAGTAATATTACCCTTGGCTCACACTAATTGTTTATCACATAAAAAAAATACTAGAATCATAAATAATTTAATTTATTAATTGTATACTAAAATATACAATCAATAAATTAAATATTTGTCTTGCTACCATTATTAATCGTAATCGAAACGATGTTCGCGTGCTTCATTTACCAAGCGGACACGATTAGTGGTGGACGTCGAGCTGAAAAATAAATGATAAGACTGATCAGTGGTTACAACCAGTACCTAGAGATCTACAGCCAATGTGAAGTATATTCATTTGAGTAGAGATATATTTTACAAGAAAAAAATGGAAGTGGAGAACATTAGCAATTAAAAAAAAAAAAATGATGAAAACTAGATGGAAAAGCAAAGATATTGAGTTGCAAGCAATATTTAATTAGGATAAAGAAGAAAATAATAAGAGGGGTAGATATTTATAAATATTGGAACTTTTTCACTCTATTATTATTATTGGGTTTGATGGAATTGCAGATGGTGGAAGTATAACTTACCCTATATATCCCACCATCCCAACGTCCCATTTACAACAGTGGCTCACTAATGGTGCGCAGTATGGCCGTGCCTTTTTTTAATTTAAAAGCGTTACGTTCTTTATAGGTGCATTCAATTTGCATAAAATATCTAATAGCACGGGAGTTCAATATAATTTCTAAAAGGAATGCGAAAATAACTACAAATGTCTTCGCCCAAGTAGAGGACTCCAGTCCAGATATTCACAGCGCTATTTATCGATATTTGTTTTCGTTTGCCTAGTGTACGAATACATTATGCCGAATAAATGTGTTTATAGTTGAGCAATATGTAGGGGTATTTTTAAATTTTTTCGTCTACGTCAATAACGTTAATATTGACGCATAGGCGCAAATAGGGAGGGGCATGCCCAGATTTCCGCCAAGTCCACCCTGTCAAAAATTTAGTACTTGATATTGCTGAGAATATATTATTTTTAGAAATAAACGCAAATACACAATTATCGTTATTGACAAACAAAATAAATATTTTCGATACATAATATATTAATTTACTAACAAGAACATAACAATACATGCAAATTTCAACCTTAAGAAAAAATGTTGACATTCTGCATTGGATTTCCTATATCTGTGGATTTACGTGCCAATAGATTATAAATCTTATCAATTTTATTGTATTATAATAATGAATTATATAGTATATAGTATAATCGATGAACGTTGCATAATAAAATGTATTTAATTTTAGGGAGTCATAAATGTACTTATTAATTTTGTTTTAAATTAACCAATTCTTAAGCAGAAAATAAAATGTTAGATATTTCGTTGTTGTAATTTGTAACATTATTATTTGCACGAAGTCTATGAATTCATACATCGTTATATTTGAAAAACTGTTTATGTTTTTCGGTTATGGGAATTCAATTGATCAATTTAAAACCCCAACAAAAATGGATAAAAACGTAAAAGGATAACACAACATTTATATTCCTC
This sequence comes from Tuberolachnus salignus, assembly GCA_956483605.1. Taxonomy (NCBI): domain Eukaryota; kingdom Metazoa; phylum Arthropoda; class Insecta; order Hemiptera; family Aphididae; genus Tuberolachnus; species Tuberolachnus salignus. The sequence continues at coordinate 45,163,247 of OY101430.1, forward strand.
ATATATATATATATAAATGTGTGTTGCCATTATAAGGTAAGTATTTGTAAGGGCGACAAATAATTATCGCCCCCGGGCCGTCAATATCCTAAATACGTCATTTTTTTGGTATGAGGTCAACTATGGTGTAGGTTCGCTTTATAAGTTTACTAATGTTCTTAATATTGAAAGACACGTATCGATTAACAAAAATGAAATGACATTGTAAAATACATTATATATATTATATATATTTTCAAAAACAAAACAGCGAATTTTATTAAAATAACAAAAAAACCATAGCCCCCTGTGTTTATTATTTAAATTAGAAATCGAGTACCCCCCCCCCCCAAAAAAAAAAAAAAAAAAACAAATTTGGCTATTTGTACCTATGTATTAGCATATGCTATAGGTTATATACCGTCGAAAGAGCGAATGCAAAAGCGCACAAAAAAAAAAAAAAAAAAGCGAACAAATGTATACGAAAAATTACATATAATATTATACTATTTTACCGATCAGCATTTTGAATTCGTTGTTTTCGATATAACCCACACATTGTAAACTTCTGGCATTTACGAAAACAAGTGTTTTGTACGAAAATAATATATACACATTTCTAATAAAGTACAACAAACATACAATAGTAAAACACCACGTACACTTATTTTAGTGTAGAAAAAACTGATTTTTGTACGTAAAATAAACGCTGTGCAAACAACGCGAAAAATTTGGCTTTGTCCCTTGTATACAAAGCACGATTAAAAAAAAAAATAAGAAGGAACTATAGTTTGCCGAATGCTTTGCCTGGAACTCTGACTCTGCCGTCTTTCGGGTGTGCTCTGTACGACTTCCTCCAAGTCCTCGTTGTCCGGAATGACCGCAAATAATTCTGGACGGTCTCTTTACCACTAGGTGGCGTTAGGTCGAGTTCTGATCGTGCGCGACAACCCGTCGACCGGTCTCGAGACGGTTCCGGTAACCTGCGGGGTACCCCAAAGATCCGTTCTCGGGCCGCTCCTCTGGAACATCGCGTACGACGCCGTCCTCCGCTAACCCCTCCCGAGGGGCACGATCACTATCAGCTACGCGGATCGTGGCGGAGGGGGACAAGGCGGAGGGTGCTCAAAACCGGGCCAACGCCGCACTGGCGACCGTTTCCAAGGGTATCGGGGACCTGGGGCTACGGCTGGCCGTCCAAAAGACGTCGATCGTAGCCTTCAGTAACCGGATTCGACTCGACGGCGAACTCATCGCGCCTAGCGAGTCCTTAAAGTACCTCGGCCTTGTGCGGGAGAACAAGAGAGGACTCTGTACGGCTCGCAGGAGCGGGAGCGCCGGCGGAAACTGCTCGTGAGCGTCGTGCACAGCGTGCTGCTGTACGGCGCTCCCGCGTGGGCTTATTCCCTGCAACTCTGCCCCCCGAGCCTCGCTGCTATGGCGGCCGTCCAGCGGTGTGCAGCTCTCCGGAGCGTGTGCACCTACAGGACCGTCTCGCACGAGGCGGCGTTAATCGTTGCGGGACTAACTCCTGTCGATCTGGTTGGCGTAGGGCTTTCGAAGCTCTGCGCGCGTTGGGAACTACGACGGAAGGCGACGCACCTCGCCCGTCAGCGCTCCGCACGAGGATCCGCGTCGCGACCAGATGGGCGCTCTGGATCCGTAGCGCCGAGGTGCCCGCGGGATGTGGACGCGCGCTAACGCGCACGCTCATTCCCCCGGACTTGCTGGTGCGGTGGGTTACAAGACCGCATGGTTCGACGACCTACCGCCTCACTCAACTTCTCACGGGGCACGGATACTTTAACTCGTTCCTTCATCGGATCGGGCGAGCTCCGCACCCCGGGTGTTCTCGCTGCGGTTTTCCCGGTGAGCAGAATGAGGAGGATGACGACGCTCTCCATACCCTCATGCGCTGCGAGGCGTTTGACGGGGACAGGGAGCGCCTAGTCCGGAGGATAGGTCCTTTCGAACCAGGCGAATTGATGTCGCTCATGTTGGAATCCCCAGATCGTTGGAAAGCCGTGGTCGACTTCGCAAAGACGGTCGTCGCGGAACAGGAGTCGGCCGAACGGCAACGCCAAGCCCTCGACGCCGCCGTCGCGCGCTTTCCAGCGCATCGTCGCCGTCGTTGATCGCGGCCTCACAGACGCCAGACCGCCGACCTTGGGGCCGGTAGGAAGTGTCCCCCCCCTACTAGTGTAAGGCCAGCAAGTGGGCTTTGGCCCGGCTACTGCCCATTCCCCGGTAGAGACGCGAAGCTTCTAATTATGTGAGCCCGCCCCGTCGAAGGGGAATACGGGATTTTATTTTGTGTATCATTTGTACGTGTTCATTTTGTTAAATAAATGATGGCGACCCGCCTCCCGAAGTAGAGCCTAGCGGCCATTCCGGGAGGCGAGGGTATTGCCGGTACTAAAATAAAAAAAAAAAAAAAGGTGGCGTTAGGTTATTAAATGTTAGGTCAAGTATGGTTAAAGCAGGGGAATCCTCGTGGAAGTGAAGGGCGACGCTTAAATGTATTTAATGTGCTTGTTAATTTCGTTTTTAATAAACCAATTCTTTGGGGCTTTGGCCTGTGTGTACAAAACACAATTAAGAAAAATATAGAATTAAAGATATAGGACGGGCTCATATTTATATCTTTAAATCATTTCAGTTCTTATCTATTATTTTTAATCGAGATACAACGAAACAAAAAAAAAAAACAATGATACCATTTTCGTAACATTTATCATTTTACCCACGTTTTTTTCAAATTATTAGGAAAACTACAACGATAATCAAAAAACTACCTACACATTGCCACCAAGTAGATCCGAAATGTTTTTAGAATAGGTGCTATACTAGATAATCGAAACAATATTTTAAGAAGAAAAGTTGTTTAAAGACGGACAAAAAAAATGCACACATCATAATATAGTAAATCCAAGTATAAATAACGTGCCGAATTGCATAACGTTCGAAATTCACGGGCAAATATAACGACACGCAATAGTGTTAATAAGATTTCTATTGTTGTCGCCTCAGTTAATGAGAATAAAAAAAAATATATAATAATATAGAGTTGCCGATGTTTTAGGTACCTAAGACGCGAGGCCTCAGATCTGTGCAATTTTATATAATAATACAAATATGATAAAAATCGTATTCTTATAAAAACGAATGAAAAAAAACCCATGAGTCAAAAGAATTGTTTGCACAAAAATCGAAATGTATCATAACAATATTATTATATACCGTTTTAATGACTGCATGAAAAAAAACATACACGTCATAGTAAAATAAACACTTCGTTTTACTAAAATATATAAAAATCGTAAATTTGTCTTGTACAAACAATACGCACTTGAATTTAAAAATGAGCTCGTGCTATATCGTTATTGTATATATAGTTAAGGTGTGGCAGGACGGAAAAATTCTGGTGGAAATGCTGCACTAAAGTGTTTACTCTGCAAATTTCGTTTGGATTTTCGGTCTAAATATTTTCCTCGGGATATTCCATTCTAAAACACCAACCTAACGCAACATTGAATTTTTAACAGTTTTTATTTAGCGGTAATGTGACACTGCGAAACATTAGCAACTGCCGTAAAAATCGCGGTGAAAATTTATTTTTGCCTGCCAATTATTCCAAAGCCCGCTCGCCGCAACATCCGTCATGAGAATTCCGTCGGTTTTCGCGTTGTTTCTGATCTCGGCAAAGCTAAGCCCGGGGACCGTTACTGCGGACGGTCTAACCTTGGTGTTACTGCACACCAACGACATGCACAGCAAATTCGACGAGATAGACGAGAATGGCAATGATTGCGGGGAAGATGATGCGGCCTCGGGATTGTGTTTCGGTGGCTTCGCCCGAGTCGCCGAAGTAGTGCGCGAAGAGAAAGAAAAGGCCAAAAACAAAGGATTGCCATCCCTGTTCGTTGTGTCCGGCGACACATTTCAGGGGACGCCGTACTATTTGTATTTCAAGTGGAAAACGTGCGTGGAATTTATCAAAGAACTTAAACCCGACGTTATGGTAAAAACATGATCATAATAATATTCTGACAATTTCCGTTCCATTAAATTTTCCTGTACGGCCATATATGTATAAGTTTGTATTAATTGTATTAACAAATGTATTGATTTTTGAACATATTTATTATCGCATATTATTGCATATACCTGAACTTAGAAACGAACACTTATTTATTGTACAAAATGTAATTCAGACTTTGGGAAATCACGAGTTCGACAACGGCGTGCGCAATCTAGTATCGTATTTAACCGGAATTAACGAAACTACACACACAGTGGTGTCGAACTTGGATTTGACGGCGGAACCGGAATTAAATAATCTCGTGTCTACGTCTCACGTGTTCACAATCAATGACACGAAAGTTGGTGTTGTCGGATACCTAACGACAGATACTCCGGTAATTATATGATATTGCGCATTATTTGGTTTAGATTCCGATAGTAGCGAAGAACCTATTAGCTTTACTATGGGGTGGTTTCACCTTTCATTTTTTATCATCACAAAACATACATGATGTGAATTTTCCGCTTGACGGTACTGAGTATGAATGATTTCTTCGGATTTCCAGACTTATTTTTATTTACTTCTGGGTAACCGAGGTGATAGACACCTATAACCTAAACAGTTCATCGAGCTCCACTCAGATTCATCCGTTAGATGCTCTATTGGTTTTAAGTACTCATTTGATATAATATTCTTTATAATATCACTAACATAGGTACCGTGAAAGTTTTAAAAACTACGAGCATAATACTATAAACGATTATTATACAGAACTTTAATAACTCAATATTACTGTATTTTGTTTTTCATAAGACTATATCAAACACCGAGTCCGTTGTATTTTACGACGAAATAAAGTGTTTAAAAATTGAAACCAAGAATTTACGCGAAAACGGTGTTAACATAATTATTGCCCTTGGTCACAGTGAGTTTAGTATAGATCAACAAATTGCCAAAGAAGTGGAGGACATTGATTTAATCATTGGAGGACATTCGCACACGTTTTTGTATTCCGGTATGCGTGACCTTATAATTACCTTAAATAGTTATACCTATTATATAATTCATCGTTGTTTGACATAGAATTTCTCTATCTTTGATTTAGTTTCGTTACTTAAGAGTTTAATTAACACTCGTAGTTATTAACGCGTGTGTCCTACATGAGTATACCTAGAACTGAATATTTAGGGGAGCTTTAGCCTCTTAAATAATTTAAATATAACAAAATAATTAAGACACCTGTGGTTTTATACTACTAAATTACTATATTACTTAGGTCTCTTAGACGTTTTTCTTATTTTTATGGTATTTAACAATAATAATCAAGTGTTTTTCAAAACAATTTTTAAGGGCAGTCCCGTCAATTTATTGAGTAGAAACTTCCTATTTATCAACACAGTGTCCTAAAAAAAAAAAAATGCTACCGTTTTTTAAAATTTATTGACTTGTTTCCTTGCTTTTTTACCAAACAAATAATTCTATTGATATCTCTTCTTGATAAACCATATTTTTTAAATTATTTATTTAGGCAAACAACCTAGCACCGAGATACCTTCCGGACCGTATCCGTTCTTCGTGACCAACGCGAAAAATAAAAAAATACCAATCCTACAGGCTTACGCAAACACCAAATATGTCGGAAAAGTGGAAGTAAAGTTCGATTCTAACGGAGACTTGATCAATATCAGCGGTTCGCCAATTTTATTGGATCACACCATAAATAAAGGCGAGTTGTAGAATAATTACCCGAAATCCAGACATCAAGCGAAACTAATTTAATTTTCGTATAACTTTGTAAAATTGTAATAAAATAATCCAATGCTTATATACTCGTGTAATACAACACTTTAGATCCGTCGATGTTGACTTTGCTCAATCAATGGAAACCTTTGCTAACTAATATCACAAAAGTCGCTGTCGGACACACGGTCGTTGAATTGTCGAGCGATTGTTACTATAATGAATGCAATATGGGAAACCTCATTACCGATTCTTTCGTGTACTTCGTAAGCATAGTGATTTAGATTGAATGATAATAAGTATGCACGACACGTTGTCGCATTAATATGCTACATTTTTATTTTACCTTTTTTTATAGAACGTTGTGAAGTCAGTTAGTTTCACCGACCAATTCTGGACCGACGCTCCAATCGCAATTATTCAAGCGGGCTGTATTAGGTCTTCAATTACCAAAGTGGAACACGGTTATATTATAATATACGTACTCCTTCTTGTTCGAAAAAAAAAAAAATAAAAAAAATAGTTTAAACATAAATGTCCAATAATTTGTTTTCTAATTATTTTAAAAACGTGTTGCGTATACAATTGATTGCATGAGTTGATTTATGTCCTCCGTTATCGTATAACCGAAATCGTTTTGATGAAATTTAAATCATACGCATAAAAATGTATCATTTTTTTCTTAGTCATTTTAAAACGTCTTATATACACGTCATTCAATGGTGACGAATAACAATATCTTTTCCTCGTGTCCGTAATTACCGAAATTTTGGTTTGCGCTGTGGAAATCGGAACAAATTGGACGCTTCATTGATATATAATTTTGTTTCATCAAAAATAATTGTCTTTATGTCTACCAATCATTTATTTTTTTTTCAATATATGCACATACTCGTGTGTTTATATATTGATATCCCGTTGACCAATTGATTACAGAAAATATAGATCACGGTGATGATTTTATAGTCATTTTTTTTTTTAAATTTCCTTTACAATCATGAATAAAATTTTGATTTACTATACTTTAACTAAGGATTTTATATATTAATTGTCTTAAATTGTAATTTCCGATTATAAATATAGGTAATATCACAATGGGAAATTTGATAAACGTTTCACCGTTTGGAAACAAATTAGTCAAAATCACAGTATCCGGCCAAACCCTATTGGATGCATTTGAATACAGTGTTTACAACTATTCGCATGATCTTCGTGGTGTTAAATTTTTACAAGTATCCGGTGAGTAAGGAATACTAGGTATATTGTAAAAAATATTACTTAGAAATAAAAATATATTTTTTCCATGGATTATTTTTTAAATTAAATAATTCATATGGCAGTTTTGATTCTCTTTAAAATATACTAAATTTTATTTATACTTAACTAATAAACTCATATTTATTTTACATATTCATAAATTTAAATATTAGTATACCGTAAGAATCGGTATAGAACAAAAAACTTTCATTTTAAATGCCTCACAGTAGCCATGTGCGCACGTGCATTCGCCGCTCTGTCTCGTTTCTTTTCATTTCTTCACTATAAGTTTAAATCATATTCCTATAAACATAGCCGCAGCCTATTTCGCTCCTAGACAAACCATAACAACGCAACAACTCAAACAATTCTTCACTTCACTTGGCTACAAGTTCATTGCCGGCGAAGATTTTAACGCTAAAAATCCTTACTGGGGCTGTTTAACGAGCAAACCCCGTGAAAATAATCTCCCACAACTCATCTCTCCTCAACAATACCAAGTTCACTCACCACCATATCTACAAACTGGTCCTCGATCACAAAGAAACGTCCAGATATACTTGATATTTTTTATTTCAAAAGCGCTAAATCACCTTTTTCATCACATCGAAAACTTTAATGACTTATACTCCGATCACTCAGCTGTACTACTTACTCTCAACTCCTCGCCTCCGAACCGTTTTAATAACAACTCCTATTTAGTAAATAAAACTACCGACTGCATAAAGTTCATCGAATTGCTCTTAAATATGAGTGAACTTAATATAAAATTAAAATACTCAGACAACATTGATGATGCCATAAATAACCTATCAACTACTATTCAATCTGCTGCTTGGAATTCCACGTTCCCAATCAAAACTCCTTATATCTAAATTTACCTTCACGTAACCTAATAACTAAAAAATGTCGCGCTAGATCGTTATGGCAAACCACCTGATACATATCAAAAAAATAACGGCTCAATACGTTCACAGCATATTTGAAAGATTGCTAGCCAAGTTTAGAAACCACTCATACTATAAATACATAGAATCTCTCTCTATCCAAGACAATTAAATTTGGAAAACTACAAAAGGAGTACTTTGACACAAACCTTCGTTCCCTCCTCTTAAAAAATCAGATAGCTCGCGGGCCACGAATTACACATAAAAAGCCGAACTCATTCAAAGTCTTCAAACCCTATGCTATCATTAACAACCAATTCATAGCTAACGATGTTACAACTTACCTGCTATCACCGCTGTAACTGTCCCTACGTCCAAAAGCTTTTTCACCAGTCGAAGTAAAACATCATAGGTCACCTTTTCCCAAAAGAAAATTTTCTGGCTTCAATCTCATAACATTCGAAGTCTCAAAAAACCTGCCAAAAAAAAACAATATATATATCATATATATTTAATGTCATACTTTGTCTTTTATACTCTCCGCATCAGTGGAAATTCTCTATTATAGTAGTAATATCCTTTAAAAAAATCATCCAAACATCCTCACAAAATAATTATATTAACCTATTCCCGGATACCCCCTAAAAGGACAAAGAGGAAATGTCGCGACCTTCTTTCCACTTAACCCCTAAAAACGCATCTAAAGCAGTGTCCTCAGGAGTCGTTAGTGAACGGCTTCTCCATCTCAAGTCTTCAATGTAACTTACTCGTGACCATTTGTGTATATTTATACGTACGCTGTATAGATTGTATAATTCAAATAAAAAAAAAATTAAATGCCTACGAAAATCTCAGAAATTTCACAACTTCTTTATGGATTTGTTCGCAATACTTTTGCAGTTTCTCGCGATATATAATCGAAACACCGAATTTTGCAAAACTGCTCTTGTTTAAATAATAACGTCCCTCATTTGAATATTGATCGAAAATCATTTTATCAATATTTTGCAAAAAAATGTTATCGAAGATAAACATACCTAACCTAACCTAACATTCACTCTTTAACTACAAAGCCGATTACTTCTGACTGGTGTTTATTAAAAAGTACGTAATTGTTTTTCAGGAATCCGTGTCGTATACGATTTATCTCAAAAACCCAACAAACGAGTGGTTTCTCTAAAGGCCCGTTGTAGTAACTGTGTTATACCAATATTTGAACCGGTAGTGCCATCCACCAAATATACAATAATGACGGTCAATTTTTTGGCTAATGGCGGTGATAATTATACGATGTTTAAAAACGCAACAATTACAACTCATTTAACGGGTATGTACTTGAATATACCGACAAGCACAATATGTAAAATGCATTCTCATAATAAAATGATTTACAATTATCTACCTTTCGGTAAAAATTTTAACATTTTTTTATTACTATATTACGCAATTGGTCTCCTTATCTCGCCCTAATTTTGCCTTCAGAATTGAACAGATTTTAACGGCAACCCCTAACAGTGATATTAGCAAATATTTCGATATTCATTTTATACGAAAAATATTATAATCAATTATTGAATTCGTATATTTAGATACGAAAAACGATTATGAGTGATGATAAAATTGTAAATTATAATTATAATATAATTGTTTTTCAATAGAGCATTCCAAATATCTACCGTCACAATTTTGAGAGAAATTAAATAACAATAATTTTCTAATTCAACCTAATTCGTAAGCTTATTAATAAAATAACGTGTTTGCAAATTTACAACTTTTACAACTTCGTGATTAAAGAAATGGCGGTGTTCAATAGTTTAAATTAAATATTAGTACACGATGACCAATTAATCTGGTAATTATCAGACCATACGAAAATTCTAAGATCACTTATTGTTTGTTGTTCGTAAATTATTAATTTTTTTTTATGGATTATCTTGACGATTTACACTAAATATACAAACGATTTTCTTAAATACAATGTATATATATAATGTATGGTATTTTTTTATAAATTTTAAATTTTAAAATCAATAATTTCTCGCTGTTGATAATCACTTAAGGGATAAACTATCAAATTTTTACAATAAAAGATTACAAATTTTGCACATTTACAGCAGGAAAATAACATTTTTAGCTGAAATTGAACTATTGATAAAGTTTAGTTTTACTATGCACAAATAATATTACAAGTGTAATTTTGATATATGTTCACCATTTTCGTTTTCATTATACTTATAGATGCCTACGATTACGACGCAATAGGATTGTACGTGAAAGCTATTAGTCCTGTGATGACCGGCATAGAAGACAGAATAATCATTAAAACATAGAAATTTCCAAAAATTTCTATTGCATAAATATTTAATTTTAATTGGACGTTAAATATATAAAATGAATAGATAATAAAACATTTAACATCAGTATATATGAGCAGAGACGTATTTAAAGATATGCTTTAGGACATAACAATTTTAACCTCCACCGTTCCTCACCAGTCTAAAAATAAATGAATACTATATTTTAAAAAAAAAAAACAACAAACATAAGCATTGATTTTTTTGTCATAACTAACTGTTTATAATGAATAGTAATAATAGTAACATAAAATACTATGTAAAATTATGAATAAAATTGAATAACACATTTATCGAGTTATATTTATTTATATGGTCTTATGGCAAATTCCCCTCCCCCCTTGGACAATATCTGGATTCGTTACCGAGATACGCGACTCCTTAAATATTTTATTTCAAATAGAACAAGGGTTCAGTGGGCGGCTCGGTCAAACACCCCCTAGTTTGTAATATCACCATCTTTTTAGAATTGATTTCCATAATACTTGTAGAGAATTTAATTTTAATTACATATAATAAATACTACTATTTTAAAATTGTTACAAAAAATGTTTATATTTTATATTGACGAGAGTCTATGGAGAGAAACTAAGCAATTACTTAAATTTAAAACCGTTTCATCTCCATAGTTAAATGCTGACAACTCGCTTGCCGTTTCAAAAGCAGGAAAATCAGAAGTATTTGAAGCCAATTTTTCCAAAACTTTTCATCCTCATGAGGACATCATATCAAGCAAAATATAAATGATGTAAAAAATTACTTAGATTCTACCTTATCATAATATGATACACAACATATTGTGTTCGCCCAGAAGAATATATCACACCTAATGAAATAAAAAATACGATCTTGTAATATTTACGTAAACAAATCCCCAGGATTTGAACTGCTGACAACTTATGTTGCTAACTGTCTACTAAACAAATCCATTATACTTCTAACTTACATTTACAATGCTATTTTGAGACTCTCATAATTCCTCATTTTTAGGAAGTGTTCACAAATAATAATATTTGCCAAGCCTGATAAACTTCCCGACATTTCAGTATCTTATAGACCAATAAGTCTCTTATTAGTCTTTCCAAACATTGTCAAAAGACTCGTCCTTAATCTTATTTCTCCACACTTAATGTCAAACAATATACTCCCCCTTTTCAATTTGGTTTTAGAACCAGGTACAGCACGATACATCAGGTCCATAAAGTATTTTATGCAATATCTACCTCACTCGAAAACAAATGTTACTGTACCTGTACCTTTTTAGACATCTCTCAGGGTTTTGACAAAGTCTGGCATGAAGATCTCCTGTTTAAACTCTGTAAACAGCTTACTCCTACACTATTTCTACTAATGAAATCATATCTTACAGACCGATATTTCCAAATATGTCACGGTTTCTCCACTTCAAATATAGCATTTATTAATGCCGGAGTTCTTCAAGGGGGTTAGATTAGATGTTAAATTAGGTTATGCTTCTGATCAGCCCTCTTCACAAAATACCCATGTCGGTGATTATGCCGATGACAAAGTCATATAAACAATATATAATGATCTAATACATGATGACCCAGTAATTACTTCATTCACCATAAGATATGGAATTTTTCCTAACATTACTGTAAATAATCTACCTATTCCTTCTACTAAATACTTAGGTACACTAGGTTAGGTTAGACTACCACCTAAATAACTAGGTCTCAACCTTGATAAAATACTTACGTGGTAAAATCATATTAAAAAAAAAAAGACTAAATACTCAATGCTTGTTCCCGATCTTTAAAAATATCACTCTCAAAAAATAATTTCTCAACTTTTTATACTAAATGACTAATACACAAATCTCTTCTAAGACCCATGTGTATGTATGGAATCAAACGATGGAGATCGGCGAAAAAGTCAAATTTAAATAAAATTCAGGCATTCCAAAATATTACACTACGAAAAATTACAAATGCTCCACCTTCTGTCTCTATGCTTCACATAGACCTAGGTATCAAAACAGTAGGAGAAGAAGCTCCTGTTATCAATAAAGTTTTTATATTAGATTAGAAAATCCTCTGATAAAATGCTTACATATCCCGTCGCTGACTCAAAAGGAAATGGTGTAGAGATCATTTAACTTAATCCAATAACGTAAATTTCAAGTCAAGTGCTACTCATACACGTGGCACTCACGCATCCCCTATAATGTTATTATCATTATTTGTTTTTTTTTTCTTCCACTCACATATATAATTATTGTGCTTAATTGTATAGATTGTATATTTCTTATAAAAACTAAAAATAAAAGTTTTATATTGTTATATGGCTATTTAGAAATAGCGAAAAAATATTTTTAGATTTTGCGTGAAGACGTAGAGTTGTTAAGTTTGGAAAACATATCCGAAATTATTATTGTCACTGTTTTAAAATAAAAAAGTAGCCGAAAATATAACATCTTACTACAAATAACTAAATATACTGACATTCGTGCATATTTAATATGTACATTGTTATATTATACGAAGTGATTATTGTAGAAATCCTATTTTTGAACTTTGGGGGCTTTGTGATATAGATTATACTCGAATCAATGAATTTGAAATGGCGTACACATTATTTGTATGTATACTGAAACTAGTTTAGGGGGATCGGAAGAAAACATTTCAATATTGAAAAATAAAGACCCCCCCCCCTCTAATATTTGCATACTAAACTAAAGCATTGTATTACAAGTTTTATATAACCTTTTCCTTCTTTATTACTTATTGTTTTGAACACGCGAATCGGTACCTAAAACAATTCTGTTAAACACACGTGTTGTGCAATTTATTAATTTGCTCCTTCTTTTAACTTTTAGTAAATGCAAGCGACTATTATTATTAGTATCACTTTTATGGTTACTATTGTTACTATATTACCAGCGTGATGGAAGTGTGTGCAACAAATTTTGTTAACTTTGAGTTTGTTGGGTATTTTAGGCGCATACGCAATACTATAATATTATATTATGACTTTACGATACGTTTTAAGCTTTGTTTAAAACGAAAACATTAAATGTGTACAACGCGTGATTAGCGCACCGAGTGAATAAATAAACATATATTTTTTCAATATAATACAACAATAAATTATAAGATATTTATTGTTTTATAATTTAAAAAAAAATCTCGTTTTATAGTTGTCGTATCCTCCAGTTTCATAAATCGAATTCCTGCGGAAAGAATAAGTTTCGTTCGTTTTATAATAGGTCGCTGGCAAGACGAATTTCCCCACGTAAGGGTACACCTATAGGCGAATAAAGTATAACACAATAGTTCCAAAATTCACGAAAACCATCAAAAATTTAAATTCTGAAAACTAAATTCTTCACTAGAGGTACTTATTACAGTTTTTTTTTTTTTTTGTTGTTTTAAATTAATATGTAAAATCAATTGGTTCTTCGCTCAGATTAAAATCTAAATTACAAATCCATGTTGGACTATACATCGTAATCATTCATTTTAATCGATAAATCTGTAGAATCGAAAAAAATTTAAAATTTACCGTTTCATCGTGAGTTGGAAAAAATACGTATACAACGTCGGCGGCAAGCATCTCGTCGGTAAGTAATGTGTTCGGGTGGAAAAATTCCAATTTTTAATATATAACCATGTCGACAGAACACATAGCAATCTCGTAGTATTATCCAACAGAATATATTACTATTTTCGATGCAATTACTGGGTACCGACATCTCGGGATTATTCTCATAATCGTAGTCATAGGTCTGGACCACGTGATACTCTTCTATACGGCTGCACTTCAGATGCTCAGTACGAAAATCGACACGTGCAATTCGACATCTATAAAAATAACCGTTGGTTTCTCTATACGTGATTTGACGATCGGGATCGGCATCATAAAGTTTATATTTCTCAGTAAGTAGTTATCGATTACAAATTATACGGGTGCTTCACCATTGCTCCTTGACCAGAAAATCAAATAACAAGTACCTACTCGGTGCAATGATGATACTATATAATGGTCCGTTAATCAATAAGTAAAGTCTGCACTTGATAATTTGAACAACTCACAAATGAACCATGCATAACAATTGAGTGATGGCACAGTGAGATACAAGTATACGAAAGAGTGAAATATTATTGAATACGATTCCGTTTTGCACCGTAGCCGCAATACAGTCATATGTTTACCGATACTTATTAGTATCGCCGCCTGTCGTTCGAGTATACAATTGATTTTCACGTAGGTAAACAATATAATAATGATAGGTTTTTTTTTATCGTCCGTATCACGTGCTTCAAAAACACCGTTTGTCCTCGACAATGGGCGTGTTTTGTTGTCACGCCGTTTCAAAATGCTAATACAATAAGCTGCATAACGATGCAAATAATAATTATTCGGTGGCCTGGTTTATTCTTCTTCTAATAAACGCACCGCGGTTACCGGTGAACATTATTGTATCGCGCGCCGAACGACTAACGAAATAGCGACGAGAAACGGGCGACCCACGGCGTATCGTCCAGTAATTTTTATTGTATACGCTTAAAAAAAAACCGCGTGTAGTGCATATTAAAAAAAAAAAAAAAAAAAAAAACCGAGTCAGTATATAGTTAATATATTTAATATAGTAATATATATATACGCCTGCTGTACAAGTAACATCCGTGTACCTATCACTAGTAGTGTACGCGATCGGCCACGCCTCGATATATTTTTAACGCTTACGTGTGACGCTGCGGCCCTTTGAGCGACCGCAGTTAACCGAGATAAATTCATTACGTTTCCGGGGAGAAAGTGTTCTTTTGTTGACGCACACAGCCGCCGGCCGCCATGCAGTTTCAGTCGGTTTTCCCGTTGTTTCTGGTCGCGGCGCTGCTGGGACCGGGCGCCGTTACGACGGACGACCTGAACTTGCTGTTGCTGCACACCAACGACATGCACAGCCGATTCGACGAGACGGACGTGTACTGCAACGAGTGCCGGGAAGACGACAAGGTGCTGAACAAATGTTACGGCGGTTTCGCCCGGATCGCCGAAACGGTGCGCGAGGAGAAGCGAATGGCCGCCGAACGGGGACTGCCGACCCTGTTCATGGTGGCCGGCGACACGTTCCAGGGGACGCCGTACTTTTCGTTTTTCAAATGGAAACCGTGCGTGGACTTTATCAAAGAACTGAAACCCGACATCATGGTAATAACCGTCGACATCGCATAATAGAAAACCCCGGACACCGTGGACCGTCTTCTCTACGCCGCGGTTTCATTGATCGCATACGTTGGCGTATTATGAAAAAGCCGCCCCGGAACTTGCTGACTGATAGATTATTTCGTTAAAATACGTAAAACGCAAGTGTCCGCCAAATTCTATTGTACATCTGGACAAAGTGTAAAAAAAATTACGACTATTACTCTATAAAAGCAAACCGGCAAGTAAAGCCCTAAACAAATTTTTCTTAAACTGGTTAGGTTTGAAGTAAAAATAAAAACGAGTTCCAACATTTTATTTTTTTACTGAATAACATTGGTATATAGAATATATAACAGAGTAATGCATTGTCTTCCATATTAATTGTTATTTACAAAACCATAAATTTTACCCAGTTAAGTAACATTCAACCTGACTTTTGTAAACGGGTTGATAAAATGTATAGACATTCTAAGCCAAGATGCCCACCACAACACTGTTTTACGTGAATAGTTCCACTGAATTATCCTGTACAGACACATCCGCATTAGTTTTTATTAAATTTAACACTTAATTATTGTACAAACTGTATTTCAGACATTGGGAAACCACGAGTTCGACGACGGCGTGGCTAATCTTGTATCGTATTTAACCGGAATTAACGAAACAATACCCACAGTGGTGTCGAACTTGAATATGACGGCGGAACCGGAATTAAATAAACTCGTGTCGACGTCTCACGTGTTCACAATCAATAACACGAAAGTTGGTGTCGTCGGATACCTAACGACAGATACTCCGGTGATTATATAATATTGTTTGGTTCAGATTCCGACTGTAGCCAAGAACTTATTGGCTTTACTATGCGGTGTTCTTTTTTTTATCATCACAAAACATACATTATGTGAATTTCCCGCTTGACGGTACTGAGTATGAATGATTTCTTCGGATTTCCAGACTTATTTTTATTTACTTCTGGGTAACCGAGGTGATAGACACCTAAAACCTTAACGGTTTATCGAGCTCCACTCAGATTCATCCGTCGGATGCTCTATTGGTTTTTAGTACTCATTTGATTAATATTCTTTATAATATCACTAACATGAGTACCGTGAAAGTTTAAAAAACAACGAGCATAATACTATAAACGATTATTATACAGAACTTTAATAACTCAATACTACTGTATTTGTTTTTCATAAGACTATATCAGACACCGGGGCAGTTGAATTTTACGAAGAAATCGGGTGTTTAAAAAAGGAAACCAAGAAATTACGCGACAACGGTGTAAACATAATTATTGGCCTTGGTCACAGTGGAATTGAAGTAGATAAAATAATTGCTAAAGAAGTGGAGGACATCGATTTAATCGTTGGAGGACATTCGCACACGTTTTTGTATTCCGGTAAGCCCGACTTTATGATTACACTAAATATTATATAAATAATTATTGTTAAAAATAGTGATTGCAGATATATTATTTTCTATATAATAGTGTCATTTTTTAAGAGTTTAATTAACAATCATTATAATTTTACGGTTGTGTCCCGCATAAGCATAGCTAGAACTTAATTTTTGGTGGTGATTTAGCCTCCAATATTAATTGTTTAAACAAAAAAAATCATAAAAGATACACATGTGGCTTTATACTTTTTAATAACTTGATTACTAGGTCTTTTAGACGTTTTTCTCTAAATACAAGGAAATAATTAAGTGTTCGTTAAAACACTTTTCAAGGGCAGTCAGTTTATTCAGTAGTAATTCCTTATTTATCAACACAGTTCTACAAAAGAAAATTCTCAATTCATTCATGGACTTGTGTCCTCACTTCGATACTAAAAAATTAATTCTAACGATAATTATATTTGTTTTTTTTTTTTTTAATTTAGGCAAACAACCTAGCATCGAAAAACCTTACGGATCGTATCCGTTTTACGTATCTAACGTGAAAAACAAGCAAATACCAGTCCTGCAGGCTTACGCCAACACCAAATATGTCGGCAAAGTGGAATTAAAGTTTAATTCTACCGGGGACCTGATCAGCATCAACGGTGCACCGATTTTAATGGATCACACCATAAAGGAAGGCGAGTTTACGTAGCTTAAATACCGACGTGAAGCAAAGCTAATTTAAGCCTTCGGCTAATTTTGTAAAGATAAAATAAAATAATCCAATATTTAAATAATCGTGTAAAACGACACTATAGATCCGTCGATGTTGACTGTGCTCGACCAATGGAAACCGTTGGTAACTGAAATCACAAACATCACGGTCGGGCGTACGGTTGTTGAATTGTTAAACACTTGTCACCAAACTGAGTGCAATATCGGAAACCTCATTGCCGATTCCTTCGTGTATTACGTAAGTCTACTGATTTTGATCGAAGGATCAAATAGGTATTACTTATTGTATTAATTTGATTAAATATTTTAAAGAATATTTTGACGAAAGAGGATTTCAGCCAGCATTACTGGACCGACGCTCCGATTGCAGTTATTCAGGCGGGCGGTATTAGGACTTCAATAAGCGAAGTGGATCACGACGGTAAATTAAAACACATATACTTATTTCCGTTAAAAAAATATATATATATATATTTTTAATTAAAACTAAAATCGCCGATAATTTTTATTTTCTTATTTTTTTAAAATGTGTTTTAAAAAAAAATGTTCGATTATATTAGTTGTTTTATTGGGCATCCGTTTGCCCCCAAGTGTACAATTTTAGAGTCAAAACATTTGTACAATTGTAACATATTTACTGAACTATAAGCGTCATAGACACTGTTCCACATGTACGCATCATTTCCAAATAATTTTTTTTTTTCATCATTTACAAATGGCAGTTTCATTTCTCACGTGTCTAATATCATACGCCTTTTGGTAACTTTTTTTATTTTTTTTATTTAAAACATACGCGACACGAATCATACTCTCGTGTGATTTGATATCGATAAATCGCTCACAAATTGGTTACAGATTACGAGTTAAATCACGAGTAGTTATTTAAATTCACTCTTGTTTTGGCCAATAATATTATAATTTAACGAATTCATCTATCATATAGAAAATTGTATTAAATTGTAATTTCCGGTTTTGAACACAGGCTTCATAACTCTGGGACAGCTGATAACCGTTACACCGTTTGGAAACAAATTAGTTAAAATTACAATATCCGGTCAAACCCTATGGGATGCTTTCGAACACAGTGTTTGCGACTATTTACAGAATCGTGGTGGTGGAAAAGTTTTACAAGTATCGGGTGAGTAAGCAATACGAGGTATATTTAAAAAAATATTATTTAGAAAAATATCTATTTTTTTTATATATTTTATTTTTAAATTTAATAGCTCGATTTTCTTTAAAATATACTACATTGTATTTATACCTTAATAACTAACTAAATCATATTTATTTTTATATTAATAAATTTAAACATAAGAGTACATTGTAAATCGGTATAGAACAAAAAAACTTTCATTTCATATGCCTATGAAAAATCTCTGAAATTTCACTACTTCTTTATGGATTTGTTCCCAAAACTTTTGCAGTTTCTCGAGATATATTTTTGGAAATCGAATTTTGAGAAACTGCTCGTGATTAAATAATTGACGTGTCTCGTTTGAATATTGTTCAAAAATCATTTGTTCAATATTTTACACGACAATGTTATCGGAGAGAAACATTTACTCTTTAACTACAAAACCGATTTTTTTCGACTAACGTTTATTAAAATTTACATTTTAATTTTTCAGGAGTCCGTGTCGTATACGATTTATCTCAAATACCCGGCAAACGAGTTGTTTCCTTGTTGGTCCGTTGTGGTAAATGTTCCATACCTAAACATGAACCGATTGTGCTGACCGCCAACTATACATTAGTGATGAACGATTATTTGGCTAGTGGCGGTGATAATTTTTATATGTTTAAAAACGTATTGATGAAATCTAAAACACTAGGTATGCTATTTTATTTACCGACAAGTAAAATATGTAAAAATCATTCTTATAATATTATAAATTATTCAAAATTTTAAAATCGTTTATCTCGTCTTCCGGTAGAAATTTCAACAGAGACCCTATTCTCTGTACTTCACGTTTTATCTGCTACCCGCCTCGTCGTAATTTCACTTTCATAATTCTCGGATTGAATCCATTATATTAAGCGGCCGTACATAACATTTCAGTTTTTTTTTTTTTTTTTTTGTCTTGTATTATACCAGGTCACCGCTGATAGTTCTTTATATTTTAACACTCACACACTCATCTGTATAGTACATCCACGTATAGACCAAAAAAAATCGTCGTTGCATTAGTTTTAAAAATGATGATAATCGCAGATATTTTTGTTGGCCACGGGAATGCGGTTGGCCAATTCCTTACTGTTTAAAATATAGTGATAAATAATCATACTCCTATGTTGAGGTGCGTAAACGATATCGAGTGAAGATAAAAAAAAAAACCTAAAAAAGTTTATTTTTAGATCATTCCAACATTCTCCACGGAACATTTACAAACGTTCGTAGAAATTAAAAAAAAAATCATATTTATAATAATGTTCTAAGTCAGAATGTTGTACTCGTATATAATATTTTAGGCGTATAAATTATTATTTTATGTGTTTCGCAATTTACACCTATGCGTAGCTATGGTGTGATTTAAGAAACAACGATATTTAAATTATAAGCACGATAAACCATTGAGGGTTAGAATATCTTGGTTAAAATTATTGTACATATAATTTACAGACAGTGAAGACGTTTTATGTTTTTTTTCACGTTTTACATTTGACTATGTATAAATAACATTCCTTTTGTATTTTCGAAATATGACAAAATTTGTTTTCATTTCCCCATTGCAGATGTCCAAGATTTCAATGCAACAGCGATGTATATGAAAGCCATTAGCCCCCTTACAACCGGCATAGATGGCAGAATAAACTTCAAACTGAAAGACAGCGACAATAAGTCAAGTGCATTGGCGAGGGATTTTTCTCAACTTTTATTGATTGTTGTTTCTGCTACGCTATTATTATTTAACCATTGACTATGTTAAACTATTTTATACTTATTGACTGGAGGTTCTATGATAACATTAAAGGAGGAGGACGTTCGGGTCCAATTAAACTTCGATAAAACTATTGTACGGCTGACGCATCTGATAGGCCTTTTATGAGTTTCCTCATTATCAATCTATTGTAAATTAATGATATTGAGATTTGATAAAAAAGATTATTTAATTAAGTTTTACTGTGTTTGAGTTTTCAATGTAAAACTTATGTATCAAATTTATTTGTTAGTGTCTTATATATTATTATAAATCAATACCCTGAAGTTATTTATATAATACAAAAGTCATTTCCTTATCAAATTATAGTGTTAGTTAAATATATTTGCTATTCTATGTAAGATGTAATATGTTATTAAATGTTATGTTGTTTATGATTAGTATCAACTTCTTTACAATATTTTTAATTATTAATAATTAGAATAATACAATTACTTGAAGATCGTGTTGGTTTGCATTTATTTTATATTGCATACAAGAATGATAAAATTAATAAACAAAAAAAAAATAAACCCTAAGTAATGAAAATCAGTGTAACAGCTATAACAATACAAAACAGTCTTGGCAAAAACTTATGTTCAACAGAACCAATTTTGTATTGAATTAAATTATTTGGAATAATTTCTCGCTGTTGATAATCACTTAAGGGGTTAAACTATCAAATTTATACAAAAAAAGATTACACATTTTGCACATCTACAACAGGAAAATAACATTATTAGCTGAAATTCAATTATTGTTTTAGTTTAGTTTTACTATGCACAAATAATATTCCAAGTATAATTTTGTTATATGTTAACCATTTTCGTTTTAATTATACTTATTGTTACCTACGATTATGACACAATGGGATTGTACGTGAAAGCTATTAGTCCTGTGATGACCGGCGTAGAAGGCAGAATTATCATTGAAACATAGAATTTTCCAAAAATACCTATTGGATAATTATTTAATTTTGGTTGGAGGTTAAATATATAAAATGAATAGATAATAAAACATGATTAACATGATAATTAACATCAGTATATGTGAGCAGAGATGTATTTAAAGATATGCTTAAGGTCATAATAATTTTAACCACCCCCCCCCCCCAATCCTCACCAGTCTAAAAATAAATGAATACTATATTTAAAAAAAAAAAACAACAAACATAAGCATTGATTTTTTGTCATAACTAAATGTTTATAATGAATAGTAATAATAGAAAAATAAAATACTATGTAAAATTATAAATAAAATTGAATAACACATTTATCAAGTTATATTTGTTTATATGGTCTTATGGCAAATCCTCCTCCCCCCTTGGACAATATCCGGATTCGTTACCGAGATACGCGACTCCTTAAATATTTTATTTCAAATAGAACCAGGGTCCAGTGGGCGGCTCGGTCATACACCCCCTAGTTTGTAATGTCACCATCTTTTTAGAAATTTTTTCCATAATACTTGTAGAGAATTTAATTTTAATTACATATAAGAAATACTACTATTTTAAAAATGTTACAAAAAATGTTTATATTTTATATTGATGGAGAGAAACTAAGCAATTACTTAAATTTAAAACTGTTTCATCGCCATTGTTAAATGCTGACAATTCGCTTGCCGTTTCATAAGCTGGAAAATCAGAAGTATTTGAAGACCATTTTTCCAAAACTTTTCATCCCCATGAGGACTTCATATCTCACAAAATATAAATGATGTAAAAAATTTCTTAGATTCTACCTTATCATATGTTCGCCCAGAAGAATATATCACACCTAATGAAATAAAAAATACGATCTAGTATATCTAATCTTATGACAACTAATGTTGCTAACTGTCTGCCAAACAAATCCATTAAAATTCTAATTTACATTTTCAATGCTATTTTGCGACTCTCATAATTTCCCAATCACTGGAAGTTTTTACAAATAACAATGTTTACAAAGCCGCATATACTTCCTGACATTTCAGTATCTTATAGACATATAAGTCTTTTACAATACTTTTCAACAATTTTCGAAATACCCGTCCTCAAACTTATTCTCCCACACTTAATATCAACCAATATACTCCCACTCATATGTTGACCGATATTTATTTATATCGCCTACAGTCGTTCGAATATACAATTGATTTACTAATAGATATATAATATAATAACGATGGGGTATTTTTAACCGTTCGTATCACGTGCTTTAAACCTCGTCTGTCCTCGACAATGAACGTGTTTTATTTTCACGTCGTTGCAAAATGATAATTCAATAAGCTGCAAAACGATACAAATAATAATTATTCAGTGGCCTAGATTTCTTCTCCTTTCAAATATTAATTATTCGGTGGCCTGGTTATTTTCTCCTTCTAATGCACGCACCGTGGTTACCGTTGAACATTGTTGTGTCGCGCGCCGAACGACGAACGAAATAGCGACGAGATTTGTGCGACCCAAAGCGTATTGTCCTGTAATTTTTATTTTAAACGCTTAATTAAACCGCGTGGAGTGCAAAAAAAAAAAAAAACCGAGTCAATATACAGTTAATGATTTAACATAGTAATAATATACGCCTGCTGTACAATTAATATCGGTGTACCAACCTCTTGTAGTGTTCGTGATAAGTCACGCCTCGTTTTATTTTCAACGCTTACGTGTGACGCTTCGGCCCGTTGGGCAAACCGCAATAAACCGCGATAAATTTTTTACGGTTCCGAGGGGGGGGTTTTGATTGGTTTTTTTTTTTTTTTTTTTTTGTTAACGCTCAAAACCAACGGCCGCCATGCGGTTTCAGTCGGTATTCCCGTTGTTTCTGGTCGCGGCGCTGCTGGGACCGGGCGCCGTTACGACGGACGACCTGAACTTGCTGTTGCTGCACACCAACGACATGCACAGCCGATTCGACGAGACGGACGTGTACGGTAACGAGTGCCGGGAAGACGACAAGGCGCTGAACAAATGTTACGGCGGTTTCGCCCGGATCGCCGAAACGGTGCGCGAGGAGAAGCGAATGGCCGCCGAACGGGGACTGCCGACCCTGTTCATGGTGGCCGGCGACACGTTCCAGGGGACGCCGTACTTTACTTTATTCAAGTGGAAACCGTGCGTGGACTTTATCAAAGAACTGAAACCCGACATCATGGTAATTACCGTCGATCTCGCGTAATAAGAAATCCCGGACACCGTCTTCTCTACACCGCGATTTATATTGTATGGTCGCATACGTTGGCCAATTGGTGAAAAGCCGTCCCGGAACATGCTGGATTATAGAATATTTCGAGAAAATTCGTAATATGCAAGTGTCCGCCAAATTCTATTGTACATCTGGATAAAGTGTAAAAAAAATTACGACTATTACTCTATAAAACCAAACCGGCAAGTAAAGCCCTGAACAAATTTTTCTTAAACTGGTTCGGTTTGAAGTAAAAATAAAAACAAGTTCCAACATTTTTTTTTTTTTTTTTTTTACTGAATAACATTGGTATATAGAATGTTTAACAGAGTAATGCATTGTCTTCAATATTAATTGTGATTTACAAAATCGTACATTGTACCCAGTTAAGTAACTTTCAACTTGACTTTTATTAACTCGTTAATAAAATGTATTAACATTCTAAACCAACAACGCTGTTTTACGTGAATAGTTCCAATGCATTTTTTACGTACAGACATATCCGTATTAGTTTGTATTTATTTTAACACTTAATTATTTTTCAGACTTTGGGAAATCACGAGTTCGACATCGGCGTGGCTAATCTAGTATCTTATTTAACCGAAATTAACGAAACAATACCCACAGTGGTGTCGAACTTAAATATGACCGCGGAACCGGAATTAAATAAACTCGTGTCGAAGTCGCACGTGTTCACAATTAAGAACACGAAAGTTGGTGTCGTCGGATACCTAACCACGGACACTCAGGTTATTATAATATATTGCGCACTATTTGATTTAGATTTCGACTGTAGCGAAAAACCTATTGGATTTACTATGCGGTGGTTTTTTTTTCCTCATCAAAAAAATACATTCTGTGTAAATTTCCCGCTTTGAAGTTCACAGTTGAATAATTTCTTCAGATTACCAGATTTATTTTTAATTATTTCCGGGTAACCGAGGTGGTAAACACCTATAACCTTAACGGTTTATCGACGTGTTCGGCATCGGCGTGCCCAGTCTTGTATTGTATTTAACCGGAATTAAAGAAACTCGTGTCGTCGTCACACGTGTTCACAATTAAGAACAAGAATGTTGGTGACTTCGGATTCCTAACGACGGATATTCCGGTTATTATAATATATTGCGCACTATTTGATTTAGATTCCGATTGTAGCGAAAAACCTATTGGCTTTACTATGCGGTGTTCTATTTTTCTCATCACGAAATATACGTTATGTGAATTTCCTGCTTGGCGGTACCCAGTATGCATGATTTCGTCGGATTTCCATATTTATTTTTATTCATTTCTAGGTAACCGAGGTGATAGGAACCTATAACCTTAACAGTTTATTGAACTCCGCTCAGATTCATCTGTACAATGCAACGCTCTATTGATCATTAGTACTCACTTGATATAAAATATATTATAATATCTTTAGCATGAGATCCGTAAAAAAATTTTAGAACTATTAACAATTATTATATAGAACTTAACTCAATACTACTGTATTTTGTATTCATAAGACTAAATCAGACACCGGGGCCGTTGAATTTTACGACGAAATCCGGTGTTTAAAAAAGGAAACCAAGAAGTTACGCGACAACGGTGTAAACATAATTATTGGTCTTGGTCACAGTGGAATTGAAGTAGATAAAATAATTGCCAAAGAAGTGGAGGACATCGATTTAATCGTTGGAGGACATTCGCACACGTTTTTATATTCCGGTAAGCGTGGCCTATTGATTTCCCTAAATATATGTACCTATTATAAAATTAATTATTGTTAAACATAGGATTTGCAGTTATACAATTTTCTTTGTCTTAAGAGTTAAATAAACACTCATTATTATTTACGCGTGTATCCTACATGAGCGTAGCTAGAACTGAATTTTTGGAGTTGCTTTAGCCTCCCATATTTATTATTTAAATAAATCAATATCTTAAGGGATACACCTGTGGCCATATACATTTTAATTCCTAGATTGCTATGTCTGTTAGTCGATTTTCTTTTAATACAAGGAAATAATTAGATGTTCGTCAAAACAATATTCAAGGGCAGTCAGTTTATTGAGTTGGAAATCCCTATTTATCCACACGGTTCTAGAAAAGAAAATTCTCTATTCATTCAAGGGCTTGTGTCCTAGTCCTTGTTTTTTTTTTACCAAAAAAAGTAATACAATCTAAAACTTATCTTGATAAACTATATATTATTTATTAATTTAGGCAAACCGCCTAGCATCGAAAGACCTTACGGATCGTATCCGCTTTACGTATCTAACGCGAAAAACAAGCAAATACCAATCCTGCAGGCTAACGCCAACACCAAATATGTCGGCAAAGTGGAAATAAGGTTTGATTCTAACGGGAACCTGGTCAATATCAGCGGTGCGCCGATTTTAATGGATCACACCATAAAGGAAGGCGAGTTTAATTAGCTAAAATACCGACGTGAAGCAAAACTAATTTAAGCTATCGAAAAATTTTATAAAAATAATATAAAATAATCCAATATTTAAATAATCGTGTAAAACGACACTATAGATCCGACGATGTTGAGAGTGCTCGACCAATGGAAACCTTTGATAACTGAAATCACAAACGTCACAATCGGGCGTACGACTGTTGAACTGTTAAACAATTGTAAACAATATGAGTGCAATATCGGAAACATCATTGCCGATTCCTTCGTGTATTACGTAAGTCTACTGATCGAAGGATCAAATAGGTATTACTTCTTGTATTAATTTGATTAAATTTTTTAAAGAATATTTTGACGAAAGAGGATTTCAGCCAGAATTACTGGACCGACGCTCCGATTGCAGTTATTCAGGCGGGCAGTATTAGGACTTCAATTAGCGAAATGGATCGCGGCGGTTAATTATACATTTTCCATTTAAAATATATATATATATATATATATTTATAATTAAAATTAAAATTGCCGATAATTTTTATTTTTTTATTTTTTTAAAAGTGTTTTATAATCGATTACATTAGTTGTTTTATTCGGTATCCGTTTGCCTTCAGTCTACCATTTTAGATTCAAACCGTTTGTACAATTGTAACATATTTACTGACCTAATAAGCGTCATAGACACTGTTCCACATGTACGCATCATGTTCAAATAATTTTTTTTTTTCATCATTTACAAATGGCAGTTTCATTTCTCACGTGTCTAATATCATACGCCTTTTGGTAACTTTTTTTATTTTTTTTATTTAAAACATACGCGACACGAATCATACTCTCGTGTGATTTGATATCGATAAATCGCTCACAAATTGGTTACAGATTACGAGTTAAATCACGAGTAGTTATTTAAATTCACTCTTGTTTTGGCCAATAATATTATAATTTAACGAATTCATCTATCATATAGAAAATTGTATTAAATTGTAATTTCCGGTTTTGAACACAGGCCTCATAACTGTGGGACAGCTTATAACCGTTACACCGTTTGGAAACAAACTAGTTAAAATTACAATATCCGGTCAAACCCTATGGGATGCTTTCGAACACAGTGTTCACGAATATTCACAGAGCCGTGGTAGTGGTAATCTTTTACAAGTATCCGGTGAGTAAGCAATACGAGGTATATTTTAAAAAATATTATTTAGAAAAAAAATCTATTTTTTTATACATTTTATTTTTAAATTTAATAGCTCGATTTTCTTTAAAATATACTACATTGTATTTATACCTTAATAACTAACTAAATCATTATTATTTTGTTATTTTAATAAATTTAAACATAAGAGTACAGTGTGAATCGGTATAGAACAAAAAAACTTTTATTTCAAATGCCTATGAAAAATTTCTGAAATTTCACTACTTCTTTATGGATTTGTTCCCAAAACTTTTGCAGTTTCTCGAGATATATTTTTGGAAATCGAATTTTGAGAAACTGCTCTTGTTTAAATAATTGACGTGTCTCGTTTGAATATTGTTCAAAAATCATTTGTTCAATATTTTACACGACAATGTTATCGGAGATAAACATTTACTCTATAACTACAAAACCGATTTTTTTCGACTAACGTTTATTAAAATTTACATTTTAATTTTTCAGGAGTCCGTGTCGTATACGATTTATCTCAAATACCCGGCAAACGAGTCGTTTCCTTGTTGGTCCGTTGTGGTAAATGTTCCATACCTAAACTTGAACCGATTGAGCTGACCGCCAACTATACAATAATTACGAACGATTTTTTGGCTAGTGGCGGTGATAATTTTTATATGTTTAAAAACGTTTTGATGGAATCTATAACACTAGGTATGCTATTTTATTTACCGACAAGTAAAATATGTAATAATCATTCTTATATTATTATGAATTATGCAAAATTTAAAAATCGTTTATCTCGTCTTCCGGTAGAAATGTCAGCAATATGGTGTGATTTAAGAATCGACGATATTTAAATTAAATTTAAGAGCACGATAAATCGGGTTAGAATAACTTGGTTTATAATTTTGTACATATAATTTACAGACAGTGAAGACATTTTATGTTTTTTTTTACGTTTTGCATTTGACTATGTATGAATAACATTCCTCGTGTATTTTCGTGATATGACAAAATTTGTTTTCATTTCCCCATTGCAGATGTCCAGGATTTCAATGCAATAGCGATGTATATGAAAGCCATTAGCCCTATTACAACCGGCATAGATGGCAGAATAAACTTCATAGCGAGAAACAGTGACAATAAACCAAGTGCATCCGCGAGGAATTTTTCTCAATTATTATCGATTGTTGTTTCTTCTACGCTATTATTTTTTAACCATTGACTATGTTAAAATATTTTATACTTATTGACTTTATACTCTTATACTTAATTTTGTACTGGATAAATTAATCTATTGTCAAATATAAAGGTTAGGTTAGGTTAGGTTAGGTTTGATCAAAAATTAAAATATTGAAAAACCGATGAACTTGCAATTTTAATAATTTTATTTAAGGGCAATTTACTCTTAAAAGTGTAAAATTAATAATTTAAAACACCTTGATTAAACGAATACGGCATAATATATATAATATAATAATATGTTCGATTATTGATCGTGATCCAGAAATATATTTAAATTATTAAATCGAATGCAACCAGCAATATTGTTTGGAATCTGATCGTATCGAAAAAACTGTGCATTTTTTGTGTGTAAATGTAAACCGCTTTTTAAATAGAAAAGCTCCGATCGTTAACTCGAGAAATAGATTCAAATATTATCTAGTTGGTGCATCAAACACTAGGAAGGCCATTTTTTTATTTTCCTGTGAGTTTTCTGAATAATGGGGACATTTTTCGGGAAAATGGGAACATTTAGGCAAACGGACTCTGTTGTTGTTGTAATTTCTTTCCAAATATAGGGACCAATTCATTGAATTGCGTCTGTTTTATATATTTATATTTTTTCCGTTACTTTTAGACACTTTGAGCGGTTCCCACTAGACCAAATAAGCTCAAATTCGGACAAGGTTTACGATATGTTGTTCCTATGGTAATATAAGTTTTTTTTTTTTTTTGTAGGTAAAAACTAGTAGAACTTTCAAATTAAATTTCTCAAAACAAGTTTGACGGAAGTTCGCTTGGAATCATTTTTCGTTCGCAATGATTTTATCGATGCGTACAGTTTTGAACTAAATTACCCAATATATCCTACCAACCCGACTTCCCACTTACAACAGTGACTCACCCATGGTGCGAAGTACGGTCGTGTTTTTTTTTTATTTAAACGCGTTATGTTCTTTATTAGTGCATTCAATTTGCATAAAAAAACCTAACAGCACGGGGGTCACACGTAATTTTAAAAAGGAATGCGAAAATGACTACAAATGTCTTCGCCCAAGTAGTGTACTGGATATTCACAGCGCTATTTATCGGTAGATTTTTCGTTTGCCTAGTGTGCGAACGCATTATGCCAACTATACATGTGTTTATAGTTGAGAAACATGTAGGGGTATTATTTCGTCTATGTTAATAACTTTACTATTGACGCATATTATTTTCAGAAATTCAATGCAAATACGTAATTATCGTTATTGACAAAAAAAAAAAAAAAACCGACAACACGGATATTTTTAAATGCACACCATTTTAAACTTATGAAAAAATGTTGACTGTCTGCACTCGATATCCTTTATCTGTGGATTTACATAGCAATAGATTGTAAATCTTATCAATTTGACGGTATTATAATAATGAATTATATAGTATAATCAATAAACGTCGCGTTTTAAAATGTATTTAATTTTAAGTGATCATTAATGTGCTTAATAATTTTGTTTTTAATTAACCAATTCTTAAGCTGAAATTAAAATGCAAGTTATTTTGTTGTTGTAATTTGTAACATTATTATTTTCACGTAATCTATGAATTCGTACTTCGTTATATTTGAGTAACTATTTTTGTAATTTGGTTTAAGGGAATTCAATTTATACATTTAAAACCCCCAACAAAAATGGTTTAAAAACGTAAAAGGATGAC
Organism: Tuberolachnus salignus; assembly: GCA_956483605.1. Lineage (NCBI taxonomy): Eukaryota > Metazoa > Arthropoda > Insecta > Hemiptera > Aphididae > Tuberolachnus > Tuberolachnus salignus. The sequence goes on from OY101430.1 coordinate 45,193,333, forward strand.
ACAACATTTATATTCTTTAGAAACTAAAATGCATTTGTCATTAAACATAATATATATATGTGTGTGTTGCTATTATATGGTGAGTATTTGAAAGGGTGTCAAATATGTATTCCCCCGGGCCGTCAAAATCCTTAATACGCCATTTTTTTTGTATGAGGTCAACTATGGTGCAGGATCGCTTTTCAAGTTTACTAATGTTCCTAATATTGAAAGACACGTATCGCTTAACATAAATGAAAATGACATTGTAGATGTATTTTCCAAAACAAAACAGCGAATTTTATTAAAATAACAAAAAAACATAGCCCCCTGCGTTTATTATTTATATTAAAGGGGGACATGGAGTCTCCCCCCCCCAAAAAAAAAAAAAAAAACTAATTTGGCCATTTGTACCTATATATTAGCATACGCTACAGATTATATACCGTCGAAAGAGCGAATGCAAAAGAGCAAAATAAAAAAAAAGCGAAAAAATGTATACGAAAAATCACATTTAATATTATATTATTTTACCGACCGGCATTTTGCATTCGTTGTTTTCGACATAACCCATACATTGTAAACTTCTGGCATTTAAGGATTAAATCAAATTAAATTAAATATTTAAGGGGGAAATCGAGTCCCCCCCCCTAAAAAAAAAAAAACAAAATTGGGCATTTGTGCCTATATATTGACGTAAGCTACAGGTTATATATTATTGAAAGAGCGAATGCCAAAGAGCAAAAAAATGTAAACGAAAAATTACATAAATTATATTATATTATTTTACCGACCGGCATTTTGCATTCGTTGTTTTCGATAGAACCCATACATTGTAAACTTCTGGCATTTGAGGAATTGTGTGTTGTGTATGGAAAAAATGCACACACATTTCTACTGAAGTATAAACAAACAAACAGTAGTTACACCGCGTACACGTATTTAACTGTAGAAAAACCTTTTTTTTTTTTTTTTTTTTTTGTACGTAAAACAAACGCGGATAAATATGGCTTTGCCAAATGTGTACAAAACACGATTTATAGGAAAAGTTGGAAAAAAAGTAGTTTGTCGAAGCGTTGCTTGCTTAAATCTGCCGGCTTTCGGCTGTCGTCTGTATGACTTCCTCCGAGTCCTCGTCGTCGGGAAAGACCACAGATAATTTCGTACCGTTTTTGCGCCCACTCACTTAGGCGGCGTCCCTGTCGTTCCATTTGGCTGCGTTTTTTTTACAATACAAATTAGACAATGCCATCGATGTTTCCGATGATAATAACAAACGACTATTTAAATGTATAATATGGTCGTACATTTTAGTACTTAAAAGCCTCCTATGGAAAATAAACGATCCACTAACGTAATCACCACTGAGTTTTATGCGTTTTCGTAAAAAAAAGTACATACTGTGTTTAGTGGAGTTCGGTAAACTAGGTGTTGGTCGTCTTTTTTTTAGGTAATTATAAATCCAATGTATCAAAAACGAAATCAACGTAGGTGTACTGTTGGGGGAATGCGCAAATAATATTACAAGTTTGGTACCACTGGTCGGTTAGTAAATATTGAAAATGTTATAAGTTCAAGTCGTGCCGGGCACGGGTTAACTTTATCTGATTCGCCTAAAATGTCTTGAATATAATTTTTTTTTATATGGACGTATAAACATTACTATTCCAACTATTCCAACTATTCGACAGTTTGAACTATTCTGCAGTGACAATATAATTGGCTCGTAACAATTTTATATCTTTTATAATTCAATTTTTACATGCTAATTAACATAATTACCTATAAATTATTTTAATATTTTAGTCACACAGATACCATTTGTGTAACACTCGACAAAGAGACAAATTACGCGTTATATCTAACTTTAATAATATTATTATCGTAATTACAACAATATAATAACAAATGTAAAACAAAATCTAAACTCGATAACAAAATCGCACTATTCCTTTTGATTAAGCACAACGATTAACAAACCATTAATTTCACGCGTAATATGTCTTCTCTCTCGTTAATTAAATCAATAAAACATACAATTATAATTATTATATTATTCTTTAACGGGGAAAGAAGAATGCAAATTTATACAAATGAAATTATACAACATATGAAATTGGAACGGATTTGTATTAAATCGGAGTTTCAATACGCGAATGCCTAAATTGCTGAGCTTTGATAATAATAAAACGATTAGATGACTCTTCTTCGGTCAATTATTAATTAATAACAATTATTATAAATTACGATTATTATAAACGATCAATTAAAAAAAAAAAAAAAATGTTTAAAAAAAAAAACGTTCGCGGAGATTAGGCGACGTGGTATGGACTATTATTGTGTTATTTCGTGTCACAGCGATCATTGACAAACCGACGATGGTAATAATTTAATAAAATATCGTTTTTTTTTTTTACAACACGATCGTGTTATAACACTATAAAATACCGTCGCGGTTTAGTCCGGCGTAAAAAGTCCCGTCAAAACACATTGACGCGGTCGTCCATTTTTCATTTTTTGTTGCTCCCCTAAACTCGTTGCAAGCCGTTACCGACCGCGCCATGAGACGGACATTGGTGCTGGTGGCCGCGATCGTCGTGTCGGCGGCGGCCGACTTGGAACTGGTGCTGTTGCACATCAACGACGTGCACAGCCGTTTCGAAGAGACGGACGTCAACTCCTCGGACCACTGTTCCGCGTCGGACGCGGCCCGCGGCGAGTGCTACGGCGGCGTGGCCCGCATAGCCGGGACGGTAAACGCGGAGAGGCGGCTGGCCGCCGAAAAGGGCCTGCCGTCCCTGTTCGTGGTGGCCGGCGACGTTTTCCAGGGGACGCCGTACTATACGTTTTTCAAGTGGCGGATCTGCGCGGAAGTGATCAACGAACTGAAACCCGACATTATGGTAACGGCCGAATTATTATTATTTTTTTTTTTTTTCTCGTACGCCGGTCCCGACCTTCGGTGTGGTTTGGTCAGGCCAGCGTCCCGTACTAATGCCTTACTTAAGGCGGTTCCGGGAGGCGGATGTATTGCCAAAAAAAAAATAAAAAAAGATTAGGCCAGCGTATTTCCACTGTTTTTGCGTGAAAATTGCCGGGCGGACGCAACCGGCTCAATGGAAAACAGCCGAAATTATTTCGTCAGAACGGTGACCGAAACATCTGATTCCTGCAATCCACCTGAAACGTAATATTATTACCGAAAGTCTTTGTTACTTCTTTCGTCCTTTGTACGGTCCCGTAGAACACGTGTAGAGTAAAACGCGTAGAAAAAAAAACATATTTCGTAATGGTGTAGCCTAGCCATTTTTTTTTTTTAACGTGTAGGCTAATAACGGATTTAAAATATTTATTTGTTCGACACCACCGCCGCCAAAGAGGTCTATGCCTATATCCAAACCTCAGACGGCGATTTAGAGGACGGTCTGCTGTAAAACCAATGGTAAAAATATAACGACGGTCTTCTTCTACCGAACTATAGTCAATTTGACGCGTAGTACATTTTCCAACGTTTTACCGATAACAATTGTCAATGAAAAAAAAAAAAAAAAAAAACACACGTACGCGTATTTATATATATATATATGCCGTAACGCTAATGAAATGTCGTATCGTTTTAGAATTTGGGCAATCACGAGTTCGACGACAATATCGAAACGGTCGTGTCGTACCTGAACAATATCGGCGACGTGCCCACGGTGGTGTCGAATTTGAACACGACGGCGCATCCCGATTTAAACAGACGGCTGTCACCGTCGTACGTGATGACGATAAACGGCACGAAAGTGGGCTTCGTCGGATACTTGACGACGGATTGCCCGGTAATTATACGCTCGTCTGTTAAATACCCCGTCGGCAATATAATATAATATATATATACATAATATATTATAATATATATATATATTATATACGATAAACACAGAATTGTCGAGCATTTAAATAAAACCAAAAAAAAAAAAAAAACACTTCTGAAATCATATCAAATACCTATATCGCGCGTATAAACTCTACGAGAGTGTAACGTTTTAGACCCATTTTATCAATCGCCGGTTATGAGAATTTAAATTCCGGTTAAGAAGCGGACGTGTTACACTGGCGTTTAAAGCGTTTCGTATAGGATTTCGACGGCATTTTTCGAACGAAACAACGGTAATTTATCGACTCGGGAATATTCAAATCCGCTATTATAGAGAGTCGTCCCCGGCAATAAATAGTTATTGCAGTCGAATGACGGCGGTTATCGCGTGCTCTTAATGCCAGGCCCAGGGCAATCAGCTTGTGAGGGCGGCAAAGTGGGTTTTGGCCCGACCACTGCCAATAGGGCAAGAATTACTTATGTGAGCCCGCCCCGCCTTTGGGCAAAACGGGATTTTATTATTAATTGCTTAATTGTTTTGTTTTTCAAATTTTCAATAAATGATGGCTACCCGCCTCCCGAAGTAGTGCCTCACGGCGTTTCCGGGAGGCGGGGGTATTGCCGGTTTATAAAAAAAAAAATTTTTAAAAAAAGGCCCAGGGTACTATAGTTACGGGGTATTTTATTATCACTCGGTGTACATTTTTACTGGGCTATAACCATTAGAGTAGTTAATCCGAGATATTCGGCCGGTTAATGACATCGACTCGAGATTGGATTCGATGTTATCACCCTGGCGGCAACTTTAATTGTCACCTCCTGCCATCTCTCTCAACCGCTCTCGTAGTATCTCCCTTCACCCACTCCTCCATTGCAGGCTCAATGCATAATAAATCTTTATTTTGTTAACGCTAGTTTACTCAATCTTGGAATAAAATCAACATTTTATCTAAAACTAGTTAACCGGTCATTTAACTGGCGATTGATAAAACGGGCCTTAGACACGATACGATTTATACGAGCGGATAACCTTTATTTATTCAAAAAAAATGTTATCAAGACCGTAGCCAACACCGAAGACGTCGAGTTCATTAACGAAATCGAGCCGTTAAAGAAGGAAATAAAAAAATTACGCGACGGCGGTGTAAACATAATTATCGCTATCGGCCACAGTGGTATCAACATAGATAAGATAGTCATCAAAGAGGTGGAAGGCATCGATTTAGTTGTCAGTAGTCATTCGCATACGTTTTTGTATTCCGGTAAGCGCATATTCAATATTGATTATTCATAAAATTATAATTACGTAACTATAGCATCCTACGTCGCGTTTTGTATTTATCAAAATACAGATAGTCGTTTTATAGTTGGTTATTATTATACTTGATTTTGATAACATTTATTTTAATTATATAAAAAATTATGAGTATAGGTGGATAATTATTACGAATTACCATGATTGCCATGATTGTTTACGGTTTAAATACCACGACATAGCGTGACTTGCCAGATGAAAATAATTATAAAATAATATTTCAGTAAGAAATATTGTACAGAGAATTAAATATTTTAATTTCGTCAGATTTGCTCAGCTGATTATACTGAAAATATCAATATATATATATATATATATATATGTGTATAGTTCAAACTTTTAATTTTTATTTTTTCAATATATATATATATATATATATATGTGTGTGTGTGTTCACTGTCACGGGGTAAATGGTAAATAACAATTCAATTTTGGAAAATAATATAGTCATTATATAAATTGAAACATTTTTGAAAGAATAAAAAAAAATGTTTTAATAAATCCATGATTTAAGCATATAGAAATGGGGGGGGGGGGCGAGCGCGTTTAGACAGTCACCCTGTATAAATACTGGTTGTGTGTCAAAATGTCGCGGTTTTATGTACAAATATATTATAATGCAGACAAAAAAAAATTTAAAAAAAAAAAAAATATAAAAATATTGCGCGCAAGTAGTCATCAAATGTATATTGTTTACAGTTTATCTATACGCACGTAGCCGTCAAATTATCGATTTTCATTATTTATCCGTATGACTCTCGGCTAATTTATAAGGATAATGGCAATATATATTTTCATAAACACTGCCCGTCGCTTTAACTCAAATCGCAGAATCCTTGTAATTTATGCTTCCGTCCAAATGACGTCCATCAATAAAAAAAAAAAAAAAAAAAAAAAAAAAAAAACTACATTGATGGATGACGGGAACCCAACAAGATTTCAAGAGACGTGCGTGAAACGACCATGCGATATCTCACAATTTGAATTATCAAGTTTAATAATATACCTGCTATCTATTAAAAATCTACGTCCCTATACAAACGTTAAACGAAATGGCAAATAGTCGTCGTAAATATAAGAGGTATTTTTTACATATTTTATGTAAGCGATATTTTCACCGCGAAATTTTTACGGGACACCATACTAATAATACCATACAAATACAATCACTCTGAACGTTATTCGGACTTAGATGAATATGATTCGTGTTGATTTTTAGATCCGCCGCCCAGCACCGAAATTCCTTACGGGCCGTATCCGTTTTACGAGACCAACATCAAGACCAACAAGTCCGTACCGATCGTACAGGCGTACGCGTTTACAAAATACGTCGGAAAAATTCACTTGAAGTTCGATTCCAATGGCGACTTGATCAGTTCTGAAGGTTCGCCGATATTGATGGATCATAAAATAAAACCAGGTATTTGCCTATAGTGACACAAATTATCGGTATTTTGTATTAAAACGTCCTAATACGTGTACGCTTTTGTAATGAAATCATTTTTCAGATCCGTCCATGTCGAGATTGGTTAATAAATATAAACCTTTATTGACGGAAATCACAAACGTCACCGTCGGACGTACAATCGTAGAGTTGTCAAATAATTGTAGTTTAGAGGAATGTAATTTCGGAAACCTTATTGCAGATTCGTACGTATACTATGTAAGGAATTTTGGTTTTAATATTAATTTTTGTCGGTTAAAAAAAAAACTAGTGAGAAAAGCCTACTCCATCGATAGTGGTAAATTCTCGTTTTCTAACCAACGGAGACAACGTGGATATAACGTCTCTACACATATGTTCAGGGTGAATTTGTACTGTGTGGTTGAAACGAAAATAACAATCCATTACGTAATAAATTACAGCAAATATTTCAAATTCTGAGATAGCTAAGAGGAATGTGTACTGTGTACTACGATGTATAGCTTTTTCCGTCTGTAAATTACTTTTCTATCATAATTCTTACTCCGATCATCAACATCAGAGATGATTTCTGGTAGCAAATTTTGTCTAGCTAGTTAATTTGGAAGGCTAGAGGCGTATCAAGAAAGAAGGGGAGCGTGGGCCCCAGGCGGCATTTTGTTTGAATTTGAATGATATATTTTGCATTTTTATGGGTATTACGTAAGAAGGTAAACCCAAAACTATTTGTTATTTCAGTTGTTCGTTTACGACTGTGCTGCCTACATCATTTAACGTGCATTGTTATTGTTTGATAATGCTTAACAAAATTATTCAATGTGTCCCCCCGGTTTAGAAATTTCAAAATCTGGCAACCCTAATTTAAAAGAAGAAATGTCGATAATTTTGGACGTCTCAAAATGGAAATTTCATAACGTGTATCGGAACTTCTTCTCTGAATTCGACAAATTTTGAGCTAAACACATTCACAACTATTGAACTAAATGAAAAGGTTATGCCTCCTACTTATTAATTGAAATTTATGATCAAACCATTAACATAATAATGGCTGATAGAGTTTCAGAAGAAATTCAATAAAGTAAATAGTTTTCCATTAGTATCGATTCTATTCCTGACTTATCACGTGTATCTGCCGACCAAATCCGATTTGGATAGTACAGTACATGTATATACAATATAGTTCTTTATATTTTTAATTATGGCTCCGTGTGTTTAACATTGATCGCCCTTATTTTTAACAATTTACACATATTCTATGTTTAATCGGTTTCGCCGGAAAAAAGTAACAATTTTCCAAAAGAAAAAACGAAATTAACATAAATTAGTTAACAAGTTGTTAATTCAATTTTCAAATAACCGTTCAACTTAACCAAGTGAATTTACAAAACGATTAACTTTTAACGCGGTAATTCGCTAACTTGTTTCCAATTGACTCAACTTTGTTGTGCACTAACACGCCCAAACTTAACGTTCAGACCTGAATCCTTCACCGAATACTTATGTTAATATATATTGGCCCGCAATTTGGTATAAAATAATATCGATAAAATAAAACGAATGGGTAACATTACGATGAAGGCATTGATAATAAATATAATTACTATTGTATGTTCTAATATATGTATTTACTTACATCGATATTTATTTTTAAGAACAAACTGATGAAAACTATGAACACAAAACATTGGACTGATAGTCCAATTGGAATTATTCAATCCGGTGGTATCAGGATTACGATCAAACACAATGACGAATATAACGGTAATATATAATTTGAGCCTCTTTGCATAGCTCTGAAATTCCTAAATATTCCTAGAACATGGTCATTTCCGTTAAAATTGTAAACAAATCATATTTTTTTGACAATGTTTACCGAATCCCTCAAAAAAAGACCGCCTAAAAAATATGTTCCATTGGTTCACCAAAAAAAAATATAATAAATAATGAAACACTAAAAATGTAAAAACTAATTTATATAACTCTATACATTCATTAAACTTAAAAAACACAGATAATCCGAAATACTAAAATAAAACTGATATTTTTTTCACGTTATCTAACTATTTTATAGGCTACATAAGTTTAGGACAATTGGCCTTGGCCATACCGTTTTTAAAAAAACTGTACAGAGTGACAATCGCTGGTTCTACTCTATTAGAAGTGTTCGAAGAAAGTGTCGCCAACTATGGTGATGAGGAAAATGAATGCCGATTTCTACAAGTATCTGGTAAGTAGAAGTGTATTAAATCTGAAACCGTCATCAATACGTAACAGTAAAATGGTTTCAATTTCGCATAATAAATAAATACAAAATATGTATTATTTTTCAGGCGTTAAGATCGAATACGATTTATCACAAAATCCGGGTAACCGCGTCAGTTCGCTGTATCTCCGGTGCAGTAATTGTGTTATTCCAAAATACGAACCATTAGTGTTGACCGCTAACTATACGATAATACTGAACGGATTTTTGGCCAGAGGTGGTGATAATTTCAAGTCATTTAGGAAAATAGTGAAGAAAAACGAATATTTAGGTTTGTAAAAAAAAAAAATAACCCCAAATTAGTACTTTGTATGACTCAGATAGGTGTACTCGTATATACGGCGAAAGATATCTAAGATAACTTTTTGTCACTGTAACGATAAAATTGATTATCTGACACATGCTGTCACGCACGTAAGAAAGGGAAACACGACACTAGGCACTCCAAGTAAATTTTTAATCGATACCGTAGAACACGGTTAAAAATTATAAATTTACAATGTATATTCGTATATTTAAGAGGGGTTATACAAAGCCGAAAATATTTCAACCGACCGTGTTTAGGCCGAAATTTTAACGGTGGGCCGAAACCGTTTCATTCTAAATATTTTATGATGTGTGTCGATATTGTTTATCAAATAGTAAAATTATTATCATTGTTTTGGACACGGCCAAGGTGGTCGATTTCACCAAATTTGATTTGACTCTATAAATAATTTATTATCTTGTTATCATTTGTCACAAACCATTATCAAGCAATATTTTTTTCGGCTCTTTAACTAATATTTACTTATATACTGAAATACGGATATTCGGATATATATTTTTTTTTTTTTTGCACGCTACCACCTATAAATGAAAAACATTATTCAGTTTAGTGTTTTTACATTGATAAAAATATAATTTCGTAATAATAATATATTATCCTATGTTGTTTAGATGTTTTTGATTACAACGCAACAGCGATTTATATGAAAGCTATTAGTCCCATAAAGGTCGGTATAGAAGGCAGAATTAAATTTAAAAATAATAAAATGAATAACAATAATAATGAAAAGTCAAAAGCGTCCAATACTGTAAACGCTCGGAAGAGTACTCTACTATTATTATCAGTTGTTATTTTTTCTACGTTTTTATTTTTGTAATTTTTAAATATTGTGTTAACGGATAGGGACTCCATGGCTAAGGCCCGATTTCACCTACGCTTTAATCATGATTAGCCACTATTATCCGTGATTAAAATTAGTTTAACCACCTGTTGGATTTCACCGTACCAGGTTGTGCAATCGTTAATTATAATTCTTGTCAATATAAAATCAACTTATCAACATTTGGCATTAACAAAAGATTTAGATCTAGATTTCTCGTTAATCAATTCTCATTTGTATTTAATAAAGAAATACAAATGCCTAGTGCAATAGTGCGGGCTGTTGAGATGGCTTTTGTAATTTATATGAAATAGATTATGATTATCATGTATCATGATATTCTGTTATTGAAATTATAAAATATTGTAATCTTATCACTGTTATCGCCAGTCTATCCAGGAGGGTCAAAGTTATATTTTCTACCAAAATATCGTCTTTTTTTTTTTTTAGATGATATTTATTAAATTTAACCAATACAAATAATATCCTGTTAAGAATGAGAATTTCAAATGTACCCCCCCCCCCGGAATTATTTTCCTATCTACGCTACTGATTATCACAATATCATATCACAGACACGGAAATTAATCGTGATTGTTGAGGTTGATCATGGTTAATGTAACCTTGGCTGGAACGGTGAAATCCAAACAATGGTAATCATGATTAAATTGATCGATTACTTATTATTATCCCGAATATTTAAATCGTGATTAATGTGTTTTCGGTGTAATCGGCCCTTACACGGCTACTATTTTAGTGGCAACATTTTCTTTACAACATAATTTTAACATTTTAGTATTTTTCGACACAATGCACGATTTATACAATATGATGTGTAATGAGATTATTGATAATAAATTAATTTTTTTTTTTTAAATTTTTTTTTATGGGTTTGATTTATTTGCACACAATCTGCGTAGTCAAGTTTTCGCATTACAAATTACCGACTAAACTTTTAGTAACTAAATCGAATTACAATAGTTCTTCAAAGAAAAAGTAAATTTATGAATAAAATATTCCTCGCCAATATTATGAACTATGCGAAGCGTGCAACAAAATAAAACACGGTGTTTAATTATTTAAAAATAATTTATCTCAGAAGTAAGTATTAAAATTATAAATTGAATATCAGAATTGATATATTATAGCTTGGTATGAGGTGTGGATAATGTATAATTTACTAAAATATTAGTTACAATATTCTAGATAACAAATTAAATCGCAAAACTGTTAAATTAACTTCAATGTTATAGGTCATAAATAATTTAATTTTTAATTCTATGTACGATAATTATATAAATTATGTTTTCAAACAGTCAGTAACGTGCGTCATGAACGTATTAGAATAATACATTTAAAACTAGGTACAGTGTTCGAATTGGAAACAAAAAATATAAAAAAAGTACTGCGAGACTTGAAACGAATTAAATTAAATTATTATTAAATTTGTATAAAACTGTCGTACTCATAGAATATATTTATGGGCAATACTAGAGGGCGGAGAGCCTATATAATAAGAAGAGAGTGGCCAACTCGGGGTAATGCGGTCTGATTGTCCTATCAGTGTTGAAGAAAATAATCACATTTTTAACCACGATAAACACAATTCACAATAAAAAAATGTTTACGACAACAAATGGCATTGTAAATATTTGGTCTGCATTGCGACCAGCACTTATCACTTGTACGCCGATTTGGTGACATTGATAAAATGCTCTGATACCATTGACCATAATATTATTTTAGTCCGTGGCCATTTACAGAGTAAATATTGTTATCTATAGTATAGTAGGTACGATATTATTCGTTTAAGTGTAAAAAAAATAAAGTAAATTAAATCATAATAAACACAACACAATGTACGACAATTTAAACAAACGTATAGAACGGTGTGCGCAGCTCACCACGAGTGGGGAATAATGTCAATTAGATAAAAAAAATTAACGTTTATTTACACTTTATATATGGTGACATTCACTGAGTTTACACGGGACAAGATAAACCGATTTTATAACGAGTCGAACTAAATAACCCGACCTATTTACATATCGTTTCAGAACGAGTCTTAATATTTATTAAAAAAAAACAATAATCGTAACGTTTTAGTACTTGAACCGAGGACTCGGCCTGAACCTGTCTCGTCACACTACACAATTGGTTGCATCATTCAGGCGCGTAGCTAAGATTTTTTAAAGAGAAATGATATTGATTTTATATTTAAACACAACTTGGGTGTGAGGAGAAGAGGTATCACATCTTTATCATTTAACAAATTCTAGAATTTTCGAGACGGTCCGCGAGGTCATTTATCGATAAAAATGTCCAAACAGCAGTTGGTGCTTCCATAGGTTACCAACGCAGTTTCATGATAAATAATAATATCAAATATGCAACAAAATCATCTAAGAACTAAACATTACATAAAAACCCCGAAACGTAAATAAATAATATAATTTTGTCTTAAATACGGTTTTAACACACAAAACACACGCCCCCTCCATATTTAGCTACGCGTCTGATTTCGTTTACATTAAAAACCAAAAAAAACAACCGAGTTTATCGATAATACTATTTTGTAACATCGCATAATAGAAAGTCCTAAAAAAAAAACAAGAATCCTCAGTAAAAAAAAATTAAATACTGTTTATTTTATTTAGGTCGCTTTATGACGGTTTACATAACTCGCGAATGAACCCTCTTTAGTTGTGCGTGTAAACGATATTATATTATTTATATCAGCTATGGTCATACACCAATAATTGCAATATTATTGCGATATTAATTTTTATAATAGAATTATTTTCGTGGCCGTCCGTAACGATTGTACGTCGATAACAACGACGTCATAATGAAAAATAATAATATTACGCGTATACCCATCGTATTGTAACACCTAGGCGTGTTTTTACTAATAAAATATCTCAAATCGCGGTACTCGCGTAGTTTTATAATTGAATTTCCGCTATGCGATATCCATAATCCTATGAACACGGTCGGATTTAGAGGGACCGCCAGAGCCCGAGCCCCGGGGCTCCCGCAAAATCCAATGGCCGCGAATGCCAAATCGTTTTCTCCCCATTCGAAATTCTCCAAGTGCCAAAAAAAGGTTTGGAAACACTGATTATTTAGCAGTATTTTTACGCGCAATTTTAAATTAAAATTTACTTTAAACATTATCTACCCGATAGTAGCCCCACCCCCCGGTCCCTCACAACTCTTAAACCGATCGTGTCTATAAATAAACGGTAACGTTCGAAAAACCGTTGAATTCGTATTGCCGAAAGCCGAACTGATAGATTTTTTTTTTTTGTTTGCTAATGCTGATGCCTAATTCAAACGACGGACCGGGACTGGATTAGACTCCTACCGAAAATGATTGAGCCAGGCTATACCGACCCTTCGACTATTTGCATACGTTAGAACCGGATCAAGTCCGAACCATAGTCCGGTTCGGACTGATATAAATCGAACCATGCAGAGCACTCTATAGTATTCTTACATATATAAGTATTGATAAAAAATATAAAATACACGAAACGAAAATAATAGTTGAAAGAACTAATATAATCCAATTATAATCTCAAGTTAATATAATGGCATAATAAATACATGGTCAGAAGTACTAAAATCAATTGGACGGTTCCCTGACAAAAGGGAATGCATTCAAAAACGATATATTCAGAAAAATAAAAAAAACTCACTACAATATTAAAAAAAAATAATAATAATAATAATTTATCAATATTTATGATATTTTTGCTTCAATTTGTTCTTCAAACGCGGATAATTCTTTAGTATAATCAACGAGTATACGCAATAAAAGAAATAGACGGACATCCTTTGCACCACAGGTGGGCAACTGTTGTACGTGGAAAGTTGGGCGGCAGGTAAGATATAGAGGGAAATTTAATTTATATCTGTACGCAACGATAAATTGATTCCGATCGTAGTTCATTTAATCGTGTTTGTTTTAAATGATGTTATTTTTAAGATTTTCATCGAAATTTACACTAAACGCTTATAAAAAAAAAAATAAAAATGATTAAAATACTCATTTTTACTATTATTGCCAACTTTAGATAAACTCTGTGTCAAATTGCTGTGCATTTCTGTTCCGGCGAAACAGTTTTATTCGGTTAATTCGAATAATAGCGAATAAATAATACAAAAATGGCCAAAATGTTTTAAAAGTTTGTCCACGCCTAGAAATGCCTGTTGTTGATATTCTGCGAAAATTGTTGTAACCCGGTTACAATTAATTAACAATTAAATAATGAAACCATCGCTATAATTTGTCCAGTTTATCCCCCACGATTATAAAGAAAACTACAACGAAAATAACCTAACCAATTAGATCCAAAATGCATTCGAAAATGGCGTTACGCTTGAAAATCGGAACAGGATGTCTTGTAGAAGAGCTGTTTACAGACAGAAAAATAAAAGAGATAAAACACGCATGAAAATAATACTGATACACGCTTGGCTTAGCTTCGAGTCTAAGTGGGGGGGGAGGGAAAAAAACAAAAAAAAAGGCTGATTTTTCACCGTTTATAAGCGCGGCTCTCCTCGCGCTCAGCAATACCCGAGCGTCAATACATTTTATTAAGATGACCGTAGCGCGCGTACAATTAAAGTTAGATAAAAAATTATAATTATTATTATTATTATTGAGATTTTACCGGCACCCGACCACTGTCCGCGCATTTAATTAGGTATTATTATTATTATTTGTGTAGGCGGTACATTATATGTGACAATACGATTGTCAGCCGTAAGTGTGTCACAAACAAGATTATTGCTTTTGTACGGTCTAATAGCCGTCAAATGTTGCAATATTATTATTTTAATCGTATTGCGTTTTGTAACTCATTGTCTAATACGTTTTATACGTGCACGCGAAATGGTCCGCGGGGCGTCCACACGCACGTATTTAGGCCGGTGTTACGGTTTAGGTTGCCGTGCCGCGGAGGGTTGGCGTACAAACGTTTGCCGGCGCCGCGCCCGGAATCCGCATTAGTCAAACAATAGTTATTGAAGGAGTGACAGAAAGCCGAAATGAAATTTCGTGCGACCGGATGGACTATCGGGCTAGTGGCGGTAACGGCGGCCGCGGCGGCGTCCGGCCTGGACCTGGTGTTGTTGCACGTCAACGACGTGCACAGCCGGTTCGAAGAGACGGACGTGCACAGCAACGAGTGCCGGGACGAGGCCGCGGCGCGCCACGAATGCTTCGGGGGCTTGGCGAGGGTCGCCGAGACCGTGCGCGCCGAGCGGCTGAAAGCCGCCGAAAAGGGCTCACAGTCTCTGTTCGCGGTGGCCGGCGACATTTTCCAGGGCACCGCGTACTTTTCGTTTTTCAAGTGGAGGCCGTGCGCGGACTTTGTGAGGGAACTGAGACCGGACATCATGGTAAGTGTACCGCGGCCGTCGCGCCTACTAACATTTTCGAAATGTGTCTGACGCGTATCTCATTGCTATTTGTACCTCGAGTTCTGCGCAGAATTTACCCGCCCGCCCCCCCCCCCGATGGTTTGTCGTTACATCCGGTATTTAAAACAACGCTCCAGACAGTTTAAACTACCGTATAAATCGTATTTTATCATAAAATCATAATGTAATTTTTATTGTCCTTATATTGACTCTGGGAAATCACGAGTTCGACGACGGCGTAGACAACGTCGTATCGTACCTGAGAGCGATTCAAGACATACCTACGGTAGTGTCGAACTTGGACATGAAGGCAGAACCCGATTTACATAAACTCGTACACACGTCGTATGTGTTCACGTTGAACGACACAAAAGTGGGCATAGTCGGATACCTGTTGACGGATTGTCCGGTAATTATTCAGTGGTTATTTTTCATTAAAATTACATTTATTCAATGGTTTTTTTTTTATTGTTATAATACAGTTATAATTAAGTAAAATAAATACGTTTGACGGGTGGGGGGGAATTAAATAAATAAATAAGGTTATAAATAATTCCGAATGATGACACATGCGTATCACAGGCCAGCAGATATTCGGTACATTGTAGATGGTGGCATGGGGGTGCTTTCTTTTTTAGAAAGACTGCACTAGGAACGTGCCTTGTGGTATTTTTTTTTTTTTGTTTTTAACTATGCCTTTTCCCAAACAATAACGAATATTATATTATAATGCAACGCTATAGATAAAATACAACATATACTAGTGCAACTTTATTAAAAAAACTTTTCCCAAGGCCATTGCCAAAACCGGGGCCGTGGAGTTTTTGGATGAAGTCGAGTCGTTAAAGAAGGAAACCAAACGATTACGTGACAATGGCGTAAACATAATTATCGGTCTCGGCCACAGTGGCATCGAAAAAGATAAAACAGTCGCCAGGGAAGTGGAAGACATCGATATCATCGTGAGCGGCCATTCGCATACGTTTTTGTATTCCGGTAATCTATAAACCGTTGTATTATTGTTTTTTTATATAAACGAGCGAATTGGTTAAAGTTGAACATTTTTTTTTTTTCTTTTATTTTTTTTAGGCATTCCGCCTAGCATCGAAATCCCGTACGGGCCGTATCCGTTTTATGTGACTAACGTCAAAAATAACATGTCCGTACCGATCGTACAAGCTTACGCCAATACTAAATATGTCGGTAAAGTCAACCTACGGTTCGATTCTAACGGCAAACTGATCGGCATCAACGGTTCGCCAATTCTATTAGATCGTAAAATAAAACAAGGTGCTCATACTCTCCGTTATAAACGGATATTCTAAACATTTCCACTCCTTCCTCTTCGTATTTATCTCACGCAACTCAGGGTTAAGTCAACTCTTGTAACCTAACCGTCCGCGTCTCTCCAGTGGTGTAACCGAGTAAATAACTAGAGGGGGCAAAATAATTTATTCGTCAAAATCAAAACCACGAGGGGTAGTGTAACTATACTTTTATTCTATGTATACAAAATAAAGAAAGACTAATTTAATGACTCGCTAACTTAATTAAACGAACCTTAAAAAAATAAACGAAAGAATAACGTCGTCGTTATTTTAATGTTAGCTTTCTTATTTTTGTAACCCAGATAATACAATAACGTTGACAATACGTCAAAATATTATAAAACAGGAGAAACCTGAAATATTTAAAAATATGAAAAATAATTAATGTATTCCATTCTTTATATATTTTAAAATATTCAGAGATTTTTTACTGTTGTCATATCTCGGTGAGAGGCAAAATTATAACATTGCCCCCTGAAAAAATGTCAGTACTCCGCGTGATATCTTCCCCGATAATATCTCTGGTCGCTTTTTTTTCGTCTTCTACAACGTCTCCGGTTTCCAGCCCTCGCCTATTTCATTTGATCGTCTTCCTCTTTTCTCTGCGCGCTCGTACCGCATCTCGTTACTTCAATTTGTAATTTCATTAACCTAGATCCGTCAATGTTGAAAGTGCTCGACAAATGGAAACCGATGGTGACGGCAATAACAAACGCTACTGTCGGACGTACGGCCGTCCGGTTACAACACGTGTGCCACAAACAGGAATGCAATATAGGAAATATCATAGCCGATTCGTTTGTATATTATGTAAGTGCGGTAATTAAGATTTGTCCTTTAAATATATATATTGACGTTTTAATAAAAATGTATTTGAGTCGTTAGAGAAATACGTTTTTTTTTTTTTTTTTTTTTTAGAACGTTATGAAAAAAAAAAATTACGACGAAAATTGGACGGACGCTCCCATTGGACTGGTATTGTCCGGCGCAATCAGAACGTCGATCAACGATGTAGGTAATAACGATTGATTGATTTTTTTTTTTTTTTTTTTCTTATAATTTATTCAAAAATTTCTATTGAATAAACAATTAGGTTTGATATTGTTATTTTTTAACCGAACGATTTAAAATACGGTTTTACAATTACTTGAAGAAAAAAAAAAATCCGTAATTATTATAATGCGGGGAACTCGGTTTTTTTTTTTTTTTTTTTTTTTTTCCATTAACGGTATACAGGCTACATCACCTTAAAACAAATAATGAACGTCACGCCGTTTGTGAACAAACTCACCAAAGTCACCGTATCCGGTTCTGCCCTGTTGGAAGCGTTCGAACACAGTGTTTTCCAGTATACGGCGGATAAGGGCGGACGTAAATTTTTACAAGTATCCGGTAAGACAAATCAATTTATAAACCGTTATGGTAATTAACGCGCATTCCGAAAGTAATTCGCAAACAATTTTGCATAAATATAGAACAAAAATAAATTATTATCGATAAGTTATGAATAATTTGCAAATTCATTATTATTATTATTACTTTTTTTTTTTTTTTTTATATATCAGGAGTCCGAGTCAAATACGATTTAAATCGAAATCCAGGTAACCGAGTTAGTTCGCTGTTTCTCCGATGTGGCAATTGCGCAGTTCCGAAATTCGAACCGTTAGTGTTGAACGACAACTATACGATATTAATGAACGGTTTTTTGGCGAACGGCGGTGACGGTTATACGGCATTTCAACAAAGAGTAAAGGAAATCGAATTAATAGGTTCGTAAACGGCAAAAAAAAGTACCTAATTAGGTATTATTTTAGTTCGGTAAATATTGTGCAACTTGTTGCACAATTATAGAGGTTTTTTTTTTTTTTTTTTTCATTTGATAAAGTAATTTTTGTCTTTTTACGTACAATATATAATTGTCCGATGTGTGTGGTATACAAATCGAGTAATTTTTTTTTTCTTTATATAGATATCGAAGATTACAACGTAGTAGCGATTTACACGAAAGCCATGAGTCCCATAACGACGGGAATAGAAGACAGGATTGTTTTCAAAAGCAACGGAACATTTAAAAGTGTCCCGGAATTCTAGATTTGTATGTGTTAGTTTCCACAATTGTTATTCTTTGTTTTTTTTTTTAAAAAATCCTACATTAAGGTTAGGTATCTATTTGTTCTGTGACAACTGTTGAACGAATGCGATGACTTTTTTTAACATTCTGAAATATTATCCCAGACGAACTAGAGATTCCAAATTCTCATATATTTTATATTGTAAGGAAATTAACTAAAAATAATAATAATAAATAATAATAGCGTTGTGTGCCCATCTATTTAATTGACTATGTTGTAAACTTAATTTTGAACATTTTTGTATTAAATAAATATATTAGTTTTACATTATGAAACTTAACAAGCCCGTTATTTATACATTGTACATACACTATTTCAAACCCCTCAGAGATTTCAGAAAATTGAACAAATATGTATTTATTAATCAACTAAACATAGATAAACAGTTTATGTCTTTATCAAAGATAAATATGTTATGTATTATTATTATTATCGTATTTTCTAGTTTTTTTTTTTTTTGATTATTTTGCCTTCGTACAACCGTAACCTACTTATAGCAATACACTTCACATATCAATTGGTGACCACTTAAAAGAATTTAAACTATTTATTTTAAGTATCGCTTTCGAAATAAATAATACATTTTTAAGTATTATTTTTAACTATTAAAATAGATAGTAATTATTATATATAGCAATCATTGTAAGTGTCAATTGAAATGTGTCTCATAAGAAATACAATACATAAAACAAAAAAACATGTACATATTTATGTCTTGTAATTTAATGGAAAAATAGTTTAAATATTAAATTATAAAGTACATTTTCAAAATAAATAACTTACTATTTTTAATGTATAAAAATAATAAAAACAACTTATATTAAGAAAAAAAAAAAAAATGAAAATATTTTTATTTTTAAATTTAATTTAACAAATATCTTATCACGGCTATAGGAATGATTAATTTGAGTTTAAGTCTTCTTGTTGTCTAGTTTCCATAAATTGTTTGAGTTTTGCGACAGTTGTCGACCACGAACTATTATGTTCAACCTGAAGCATAAACGGACAACGTTTTATACAATATTATTGTTAAACAAATACAATCAATTGTCGTCTGTACATACCCTTCCTCTTATCCATTTCGATAGTCCAGACAGGTTTTTAGCTTGCGTGTACCTGCTGTCCACCAACAGGATCGCACCCCAGTCGTTCCTGTGCCTTATGCAACGGCCAAGAGCTTGGTTTAACGCCCTGTAGGCTTGTATCTGATACCATTCCCAGCCGGGCAGCAGCCCTTTGTCTTTGTGAAGCCTCTGGTTGTATTCTTTTTTATGGGTGACAGCTTCATCCTTGTAATTCGGAAACGGTATGCCGATCTAAAAAAACGCAAACCGTTCGGAAAATATACATCACAATACGAAACGGCTGTACTCGAGTTAGACGAATCCTCGAAACCAGACTGCGTACTTACGGCCACTACTGCGCGGGCGTTGTTGTCCGAGAAATCCAACCCTTCGCTGATTTTACCGCGGTAAACGGCCAGAAATAACGCCCCGGACGGACCCTTGTTTCTGGGCGCCAAAGCCCTGCGAATGGCGCCGTAGTATTTCTCCATCAACTCTTCCAGCTGGTCGGCACGCCGCGGTTCGCACATGACCACCTTGTGCCGGTTAAGTTCCACCAGGAGCCCGGTGATCTGCCAACGGGTGTATAGCTTGTCCATAAGCATGTAGGACGGCACAAAACACAGTACGCCGTACGGTACGTTCTGGCACACGTTCAGCAGCACCCGACCCATTTCGTCTTGGTAACCGTACGTGTTGGTGTTGGTGTATTGGCCGTTGAGGTCGATCGCTGCCGGCCCGTTGCTCACCGACGTCACCCAACACTGGTCCGGTTTGATAACGTGGCCGGCCTCCAGCGATATGGGAAACTGGGTGCCGAGTTCCGATTGGAACGAATGCATCGGCGACAGGGTGCCCGAGGTAAGGATAATGCTTCGGGCGCAGGCCTGAAGTTCGTGGAACACGGCCGCCGGATTCAGGCACAAGAAGCTGACTGTGTTTTTCCACATCGCACGAGTGTCCTTAGGCTCAGCGCCGGCGTTAAGCCATCCGTCCAGATCGATTACCTGCAACGCAATTATTCAAAGGCCAAAGTAAATATTCATTTCGCCGTATTCCAATTTAAAAAAAAAAAAAAAAAAACGAACGGAACAACCAGACAACACGAGACATTAAGGTCGTGTCGGTGATTTGTTAATGGGCGGACGAGAGGGGCCTAGTGAAAATGTGGGGAAATTCTCTTAAGTCCGTCCGTTTAATCATAAATACTTATAAACGAACGGACGGGATAAAACTGTTCCGGTAACTAAACACTTACTGCTCGCGCTCCGGGTTCGTCGTATTTATTTAGTTGCATCTCTTTCTCCAGTGATACGTGATAATCGTTTTTGTAGCTGTCGTCGAAAAACAAAGAGAATACCACACAAATCGACGTCAGCAACGTTTTAGTCGCGTTTGTAATAAGCAAACCGCTTGATTTTTCAGAGTATGTGTTTTCCTTGATATCGTCTTTTTTCTCCAACTGCGACAAGTCACTTATTTCGTCGGTTTCGTCATTATTTAGTTCATTTAACTTGTTTTCATCCGTTTCATTTTCTTCGCCCTTATCATCGCACACGATTTCACAGTTTTTCTTAAAAAAAAAAAAAAAAAAACATATATATATATAATAATAAATAATCAATAGCCTCTATTCGGTGGATTTAAAACGAAATTTCGATTTTACACGATAGATTATTATACCCACTTTGAATTTTTCGAACGCTTCCAACCCGATACCGTACTCGGTTAAACTGGCTATGGTCAACGTACCGGACCATGAAACGACTCCACGATCGTGAGTACTGTAGGATTTAATGTCGTTGGCCTGTTGATCTATCCACATAGACATTGTGGATAGATATTTAGCCTGAAATCATAATAATAATAATAATATTAATCATGGCGGTTAATAAAAAAAACGTATACGGCAGGCAGGACTTACTAGCGCCTGGTACGCGGCAGAGTTGGCACCGTACATTTTCGTCACTTTTTCGCAGTCCATTTTGGCCAAATTCAAATTCGTCTGGTTCAACTGCAAACTCGCGGCTTCGCGACATTGGTCCTCGATATTATGTGCTTCGTCAACGATAATAACGTGCCCTTGTAAACTCAAGTTCATCTTGGAAACAAAGAAAAACCTAATTAGGCTCACGGGTATATGGGTTACAATTAGGATTTTCGTGCTATTTTAATTGAACATAATAAACGTTTTACTACCGTTCCTCTGATGACCGGATCGATGATGTAATTATAAGGACAAAACACAATATCGGCATTTTTGCACAACACTCGCGTGGCATAGTAAGGGCACGAACTCTTCGCTTTGCCCAGACGTACGATTTCTTCGATGTCCCAAACGGACCCCACGCCAAACTTGGCCAGCAGACCGAAAGTGCTTATTTTCACACCGCCGTTATCGTAATAGCTACATTTGTCGAGATCATTATTGTACTTCAGTAAATTCCTCTGTCTCTATACGATCACAGAAAATAATTACAGTTTATAAGTTGTTTTTGTAGTTTGTCTTTATAAAATTCTTTGGCTATTCCGTAATCAATAACCAGTCAACTAATATATATAAATTATGATTCCGTCGTGATATACATAAAACGATTTGTTAGCGTTTCAAAAAAAATCATATTATACAGAACTTATTGGTTTATAAAAAAATATATATTTATAAAAGACGCGGACATACGTCGCACCATGGGTAGGCCACTGTAGCAGGTGGGAAGTTGGGAAGATAGAATAAAGAGGGGAATTTAATTTATATCTGTACGCAACGATAAATCATTACAAACGAAAAACGATTCTGCATACGCTAGTACGCAAAATGCCGTAGATTTTACGATTTTCATTAATAGTAGCAATTTAAATGATTTATATAAAAAAAAATTATAGAAATACGCTCAACATTTTTCTTTCCACCAATGTGTACAACTTATGATAAACTTTGTGTCAAATTGTTGTGCATTTCTGTCCACCTAGGCAATTTTATTCAATCCATTCGAGTAAAAGTTTAAAATGCCAATAAGTAATTAAAAAATGGTCAGAATGTTTTAAAAGTTGTAATGTCCGCGTCTAGAAATGCCTGTAGTTAATACTCTGGTTAGTATTAGTAACCTAGTTACAACAAAAAGAAAACATCGAAAATAATGAAACCATTTACCGTACATTTTTCCGGTTTTCCTAGATTTTCCCAATCATTAAGAAAACTACAACGAAAATCAAAAAAATGACCTGGACCCATGTACCAATTAGATCCGAAATGCTCTCAGAAAAAGTGCTACACTTGAAAATCGGTGTAGGATGTCTGGTAGAATAGTTGTACACGGACGAAATAAAAATCCTGCGATTATTATATAATTGTGGTTTTAGGATAGCTCGAAAAAAAAAATTGACGAACACACTTCGAAAAAATAATAATCATAATTTGTATAATGTTTATAATGGTAATGTATAAAACTATTTTCATAATTACGATAAAATGTATAAGACTAAAAGACAATATTTTACGACGAACTATTAAATAGATTAAATATAATTGATTGACAAAATATTGACTTGATTAAGAATTATTAATATTTCAGCTATCTTCATTGTCCGCTTCAATATCGGCTACTTTAAGCCAATTTTACATTCATTTGAAGACATTCAAGCATCATTCTTCCAAATCGAAATATGATGGACACCGACTTACCTTTGGAATCTATTATACCACCCACTATATTATTTGTACAAAATAGTCCATTTATATGGTTGACAATAACTCCATGACCTATGGTCATATTTTGGTTTTCGTCTTATTCGACTTACTAGCCTGCATATAAAATTGTATTCAAAATAGTCCACTATAGAGTCGGAAAAATATTCAACGAGTTCATCAAATGCTTTAACAGCGTCTTCAAGTGGCACAAAAGCTAATGCCAGCATTTTAACTTAAACTGCAAATTCCAAGTTTGCCTGGAAATCATTTTTTCCGTGTCGGTCAGCGCGGCGTTTCCTCCTAAATTATTACAATCTTTTCTTTTTCAAGTTTTCAGTAATTCCTATCGCATTGTCTATGAATTCTGTTAATCTACAATACAATCTTTCATATCACATCTGCTAGGAAAATTGTGTCCCGGCGGTCACGATTCTATGGGTGTGCCCCATATTATTTACGCGTTCCCGCTCGTTCGCTTCGTCCGTATTTTAGTTCGGCATACCACAGGGCTCGCCTATAGTGTAGACGTCGTTTTCATAAAATATTTCCTTGATTTCAACCTCTTGATTTCGCGGTTCGACGAGCATACTGTTTTTGGTCGTTCTTGTTGAAAATTCTACGTCATATACCAACAATCGGGACTCGCGTGAAAAAAGCACATGTATAGTTATTTGAGTACTTGGATGGACTTGGAGGAAAATGTTCGTTAATTGCTTCTGATTCCAAACCCAATACGGATTATTTAATATAATAACCCGGGCTCGTAAATTCATGAATTTGCGTGTTTATTTTGTTACATATCTAAGTGAAGTACAACAAATCCATTTCAAGGCAATAATAATACAAAGTTTAATAGTATTTGCATATTTTGGAGTTATTTTTGGCGAATATTTCGCATAAATCGAGGAAATTATGATTTCTCGTTTACTTTCCTGAACATTTTTACGTAATCTTAATATTTGTTTAGGTATATATTTTTTTTTTTTGTATGACTATGGGTTTTATAAGTTGTACAGTGCTTAAACGAATCAAGATTTGACGACAAACAAAATAAAAATTATTGAAATAAAATCAAATATAACTATTAAAAACTTATTTTTGAAGGGCATGTTTTGCATGGTTTTAGTGCATGGTTAATATATGCGGGCTGATAATAACCAATAAAAATCGTTATTGTACCGTTCACCGATAAAGGACCGAAATGACCGGTTATCTATAATCGTATACACGTTATCGATATTTGTTCTACTACCGAGTTCCCAAAGTAATGCGATACGTTACATTTTATTGCGCACGTTCAATCGTACAAAAAAAAAAAAAAAAAATATATATATATATATATAAAAAAAAATTATTTATATACCTAACCGTGGCAGTATTATTCATTGACAATGCCTGGCCAATAGGGATTCACTTCGCTGCTGTTATATATGCGGCAAATGTTTTGTTAAACCCGCAGTAGCGAACAATAATTACGGGGTTCGGGTTTCGTTTTGATATCGACTATATATAATGCGTCTGTTCTTGTATGGTAAAATATACGTACCAAACACAATATCAACGGGGACAACAACAATAATAATAATAATAATAATAATAATACATTTCAATACTTACCGCTTTCGGGTCCATTAGATCTCTGCAGAGTTCGGTTTTCGATTTGTACGTAACGCGTGGATAGAAGATATTAGGATCTTGTATACACAAATGTTCGCGACTCGCCAAAACACTGCTCCTGCATACGACGTTTACGGTTAATTATATTTCAATTCGTAAACGGTTTTACAAAACTCACTTGACGTCGTTAAAATTGGCCCTATGCAATTCCCTAATGACTTGATCGATTTGTTTATGCGTTCTCGTACAGAAATAAATTTTGGGGATAACGAGTCTACAAAAAAAATAAGAAAAAAAGTTATTACTATATGCGTATACAATAAATCTACTATACGTGCAATATGACCGCCCAAAGATTTAAAAAGCTCGAATACAAACAACAATTGCACATTGAACATTTTGTGTACGGTTTATCATCTCACTTTTGCTTTTTCGGCGGTGCAGCATTTGTTGTAACGTTCGAATCTTTATTTGCGTTATCTTCGTCGTCCGTAATCAAACCACTGTTATTGGCACTGGAGTCGTCGGTCATTATCGAGTCGTCGTTGAATAATATCGTCTTGCCGTCAGCCACATTCTATAACGGCGGACAAAAAAAATCGTTTAAAAATGTCCGTTCTAACAGTACTAAATATGTCTAGGTCTAGGTTCTGAATTAAAAATACCGAAATCTCATACGAAAAATGCAATGTCTATTGACAATACACACGGCCTACGAAAAAAAAAAAAAAAAAAAAAAAAAAAAAAATGGAAAACGGCGAAAATACAAAATAGAAGTTTTAATTTCGAAAAATCTACGACACGATACCGATTTATGCTCTTGGAATGCATTGCACTATGGAGGAACGTCTGAAAAAAAAAAATGCACGTTGCATACGACTATTGAATGATCTTCAATTATTATCACAAATTACGGTAAAACAATAAACGAATACGGAATATTTATCGGCTAACCCTGTTCACTCTTCTCTTCTTTCCGGGCTGTTTAAACACGGAATTTTCCTCGTCGGAGTCATCTCCGTCGCTGCACATAGTAATGACGGTGCCGCCGCTGCCAGCCGTCGTCGACCATCCTTTACTTTTAACCGGTAAACTATTTATTCCTGTTAAAAAAATAAAAAATAAGTATCAAGGAAAACACGAATAATAAAATACGGTATTCGAAAAGCCGAAGACGTCCGATTTTATAATTGAATGCGCCGATAGGAGTGCCGGTGGCCACGATGGGGGGAAATCGTCTGAGGACGCTATAGCCAACTTTTCGTTTGTTTTTTAAACGGATTACCGAGCTTATCTGCAACAGGGACGGATATTATATATGCCGTCGTACGTATAATAATGCTGCTGCCAGCCCGCGGGGATATTATTAATCGCATTTTCTTTCCCCATTTATTTTTTATTTTTATTTTTTTTTTTTTTTTAATAATGACACAACGCGCGGGGAGGGCTCCGTATATAAAATCCTTTTGTGAAAATCCCCCCCAGGGAGGATATGTTTTGCACCGCACGACGATAGGAGTCGTTATAAGAATTTTCTTCCCTCGTATATTTTTTTTTTTTTCCTTATAAACCAGAACGACGACGTGGTCGCGCGGATATCAGCGAAATGTGCGCACACTCTTCGTCATTTTGTCAATAATAAATATATTTGTAGGCTAATTCTCACGGTATATTTTTATAACGGCCAAATTTTTTTTAATTTTTCCAATAGACAAAGATAAACGTATCGTATGACATATATATATATTATATAGAATCAAAAGGCGGTTTTAGATATTTTTTTTCAAATATGCATATTGTTATAGTTATAACCCGAAATCCTAGTTTTCAAAACTAGTTTTCATAAACCCTTTTCGACTTTTTTTTGACGGTATTGACTAGTTAAAACTAGATTTAATCGCAGGTTTAAATGTACCTGTCAAAACTAGTAAGAAAAATCATATTTTGTGTACTTCTAAATACCATTAAATTGTTTACCCTGCCGAAACAAATAGCAATGTTAAATTATCCATTTCCAAACATCACTAAATCCCAATAATTATCCTAGTATGTGCTTATTTCTACATTCCCTAAGTTTAAACTAACAACATAAAAATTACTTTTGAAAATCAATTTCCACCACATAGTTCTAGTTTTCACCGATCTATTTCAGACACAACTAAATCTAACTGAAAAAAAAAAAAAGTTAAAACTAGTTCCAACGTTAAGAGTCCTAGTTAATACTAGTTTTAACTAGACGAAATTAATTTGTGGAAATTAGTTTTGACTAGATAAAATTGGTTTAAACGGATTTCGGGTTTTAGCTGTAACATGTATACCAGAAAGCGACACACGTTTTTAAACTCGTTTAAGGCCGATCGGAGTTACTTGAAATAATCGTATAAAAAACAATTGCCCTGAAAAAAAAAACCATCAGATCCTGTTTATATCGTGGCAAAAGTAAATATTATGTAAATATTTCACATGGCATAGCTTTAAAAAATTAATGTCGAATAATTGTCATAATTTATCGAAAGAACTCCTCGAGTGTCTATCCGCTATCCGCATTAAAAAAAAAACTCGTACGAGCAAATAAATACATACTAATCGTATCGCCAAGGTTTAGAAATACGACATTTTTTTTTTTTTTTTTTTTTTTTTTTTTCTTAAATTTAGAATAAAAAACAATCGGGCAACAAAATGTTTACGGATTTCCGAGTAATACGAAAGGAATGCTAAATATAAACGCGCTACGGGTTTATTAGTTTAATCGAGAAAATGTTTTATTACTGCGTTCAAATGTTCCGCGGATTTCCGTAAAGACACTCTAATTATTATAAACGACTCGAGTGTTTTAAAAGTTAATTTCCTCTGTGCGGGGTTAAGTATACAAAATGATGTTTAGTTTTTAATGACTCGCCGAGATTATAACGTTCGGCTGGTTACCCGTAGGTATTTATATATATATATATATAAAGTCTTTGACTTGCAAATTTTTGTTTGTATGTTCTTATACAAGTGGGACGTGGGTTGCATTATGCAATATATATATTTATATTTATGTAATATAATAAATATAAATACTTGTTTTTCCTTAACGAACTCATAATTTATTCTGATGGTTTTTTTTCCTATGTCAAGGATTTACATAATAAATAATTAAAGCTATTGTCAACTTTTTTATGACAAAAAAAAAAAAAAATTTTAATTATCAACAATTATTCTTCACCGCGCGTTTATACTGAACAAATAATAATGATTGCGTATACGGTACGAAACAAACTGTACGAATACAAAAAATAATACGGCAAACGAATGAAATACAATACATACGTAACGCTAGTAATAGAATTTTGCATGTAGTTGTAGACTAATTGCATCTCTCTTTAGGAATTATATCAAATGTCATTTTATCCGGTTAGACTTTTTATTTTTAAGTTTCTCTGAAACTATATTGTCAGCCAGAAAACGAATAAATTGATTATAATGTCTCGAAAATATATAATTAATAGTTATAAATTATGTTTTTTTCGCGCGTTATATTATTTGATTTGCAGTGCAGTGCAATTTGTATTAACAATTGATTTTACTTCGGAAAGTTGAGAATATTTATGCAAAATACGGATTTTCTCAAAATCGATTCCGATCTGTTGTTGTATAATTCAGCAATGACGTAAAATTTCCGTCCCGATTCGAAAAACCACGAATGTCCGTTTTTTATTCAGTTTAAATTTAGTAGAACAAAATTAGGTACATGTATCACATTAATCGTGTATTTTCTATGCAATTGTAATTATACTAAATGTGCAAATAAATTTTAAATTTTCGATCTTTTAAATTAGTAAAGACGTAAATAATAATTCGTCCGTAGATTAACGAAAAAAAAAAAATTCAATTATCGTATCGAAAGTATCAAAAACACAGTGTGAACCACCCAAAATAATTTTTATCACATTAAAACATAGCCAATGTCGCTCGGAAATAGTGTAGCTATATTTATCAGTAAAAGAACTTTCAGAAACCCATCAACAGTCCCAGAGATTACCTCTTACTCGATACATGCACACAAAGCTTAACCGAGCCACAAGAAAATAATTTTTCTTAAACTACAAGCCAACTTAAATAAACTAAATTGAAATATGTAACTAAACTAAGTAAACAAATTATTGTACTACTTTTACTTTTTTCACGGTCGATTTTAGCTACTGTACAATAATAAATGCCAATACTCGTATTTAAGAAGAAATTAAAAAATAAAATATAAGACTACAATGAAAAATTAAATTTGAAATAATTTTGTATACAACCAATTGAAAATATTAACAACTTTTGACATAGTATAACAAACAAAATAAGCATAAATAAAACGTAGTCTTCTCCATAAGGGCAAATTGTATCGTATTTCCTTTTTTTGTAAAAATCTCGCTACTACTACTCCTAGATGGAAAATTGCAATTTCAGTGCCAATGTATTTTTTAACCATTTAAACATTTTTTTTTGTTTTTTGTTTTTTATTATTCATTACCTTATATTTTCTTTATTTATAATTTAATCATTTTTCTTCTAGACAAAATATTTACACTGGGTCACCTAGTTTACTAGAATAAAAAATGCCACTGACTTTACCTATATATAATATTAGTATAGATTTTCATGTTGGACAAACAAACCATATAGACATAAAAAAAATAAATACATCGGGAAAAAAATCGACTGGTCGGTAACGTCGCGAGTACAATAAGGCGGTCATCCAAAACTCAGCGATGATCAATCAAAATTATAATATTCATTCGGAAACCCGAAAACAGTATGATAATTTTAATGATTATTATTTTGTCGTTGGGATTTGTCCGAAAATTCAGCGTTTCCGACTAAATTTCCATCGGACCCCCGGGGTTCGATTTACGGATTGTTCTAATCGATATTTGATAACGTTTCATTATAGGGGAAAATGCCGCAATCGTATGCGTATGTTCCGCCGTGGAACGCCGTCCGGTCGAATTTCGAAACGCAACTGCAATATAAATCGAATAGTTTGTTTTCGCCAGAAATCCAAAAGAACGAAGAAAAAAAAAAGAAAAAAAAACGCCAGTGCTCCGGACGGTACCGCATTAAATAATAATATTCGTATATATTTGTCGTCCGATGGCCGTCGGCGTGCGCAAAGGAGAAGCGCATCGTAAATTAGGCCGTCGCGCGGTACCGTCCGTCGACCGGAAACGGACGGCCCGGCGGGTGGGTGGAGGGTAGGGCGAGGAGCGGGAAGAGCGCCGGTGAGGTACCGGTCGGTGGCGGGGGGCCGATCGCCGCGAGGGGGCAGAGTCGGCGATCATCGATCGCCGGCCATTTTACGTACAGTCGTCTGCACGGCGGCGCGGCCGGACTTCCGCGCGCGTCCGGCGCGGCGCGTTTTTATTGGACGCCGGCGCGCGGCCGACACGTCCGCCACCGCCGCCACCAGTGCGATCGGTCGGTCTCCTGCTCGCCGCTCACTCGCTGTGTATTTGTACGCACACTTATCCGCCGCGTTGTCAAGGGATACGCCGCGTTTCACACTTGAAATATAAATCGCTCTCGCCCATCCGCCGCGCCCGCCGGGGTAGTACTTTTTCACTTTCTCACTCGGCGGGACCTCTCTGGTCCGTCTCGGCTCGCCCCGCTCCACCCACCCTCCCTCCCGCCACCCCGTAACTCGCGGCTGTGTCTGTACCGCCGCAAGCACACCGTATACTGTACACGAAGATTACCGTTTACCGTACACACCTGCGAGCAGCGGTCACAATAATATTATTTGGAATTTATCGTGTACAGAACATTTTCTAAAATTGCCGCTATCGTCCCACCGAATATCACAAACATCGCAAATATCAACCCGCCCGAAAAGAAAATATTTATCTAAAAAAAAAAAAACAAAAACCCGCTTAAATCTAATATCGGATATACCGTTTATGAGTTACACCGGTTTAAAATATAAACACAAGGATAAAGGAAAAACAGTAAATTGTATAACCGTGTTTTGATAATAATTCCCTACCACCCCCGCTTGAATACCTGTTATAACTTGTAAGTCACAAGTCATGAAAACGCGTGTTTGCTACAATTGAAAATCAAATGCTGATTTTTGGTTACACGGCGGTATACGGGATAGGGGTGAAATGTAGATAATATCGTAAGCCTATGTTCGTTAAACTATTCTATAATGTCCAGAAAAATAAAAAATAAAATTTAAGTACCCGAAATCTTCGGATAAATAATATAGACAATCGCCGGTCCGCGGTAAACGAATCGCCTTGTATACATTGCGATCGGTTGCCGTGTATACAAAATATTCACAGAATGAATAAGAGTTGAAAAAAAAGCCATCTCCGCGGTCAATGTCTGTGTGACTTTTTGCATACAAATAATATAATACGTATAAACACACGCGCATCAAGTGATATATATATATATATATATATATATATATATATATATATATATATATCGATTTTTTACCAGCCTCCGTCTCCTTAAGATTAAAGGTCAATTCCCACCGCCCCGGATTAATTTTCAGCATGTCTGGGTAGCCCGGAACTAAGCATCCGCAATAGTCAGGGATCCGTCCGGAACTTTCCTATGCCTTTCCATAATTGAGTACTTGAAAATATTAAAATAATATTTATTAGATATTTCTAAAGATATACTATATTCTTAAAAGCATAACGTTTTAACTTTTTGAAAATTCCGCTTTCATCATGTTCGTCTTTTTTACTGTTTGGAACGATAAATGTTATCAGTCATCACTAACATCATAGTAAACACAATTTAAAATTATATTTATACAAATCGTGAATTGTAAATCCATATTAAATTTAATATAACTAATGACTATACAAATATATTATACATGTGTTTAAGAATAATAATTATTATTTAAAAAAATGCGACGTATTTTAGTTGCGTCATAATGACGCGATACCTTCGCATGCATAGTTTTATCTTATATTTTAAAATATTAACACTTTCTAGTTGATAAAAAAAATATATGAGTAGGTAAATAATATTGATTATTTATAACGTTCGAGCAGTGGCTTCATTTGCGGGACGCAAGGGTATGCAAATGCATCTCATGATTTTTAATTTTGTTTTTTAACACACTTAAAATTTGTACATGTAGACAATTACATCGAATCTATAGTATAAAACAATAATTTCGTAATTTTATAAATGTGTATTTTTTGTTGTTTTATCACAATATTTTAGCGATTATCGCGTAGATCTTAAACTTTACTTAAATATCTACGGATTATCACAGATTTCGTTAATGCCCCTTTTGTTATCACATATGGTTTTATCAATATCAGAAGACATGAATTAATTTAATATAAATATTCATTTTCGAAATTAATTGAAATAGGTTTGGGAATTTTACGTTTTAATATACTACAATTAAAAACATAGAGCATTACATGGAAATGTTAAAAATAAAATATTAATTTCGTCCTTAATATGCTATTACGCGAGCGGCTTTGATGATATTGATTTCAATTTTCAATATTGGTTTTGCATCCGTGGAAAAATATGAAAATGTGATGTCCCCGTGTTCAAGTAAAATCGAATATTCTCGTTAATGCAATTTATTATTATAGCGTATAATAATAATTATGGCGGCAGTATATTGTGTAATAATAATGGCGCGTAATATTACTTTATTGAAATTTTAGTTATCAGAAGCGTACAATTTCATTAGCAACAATATTATATAATAATCCAGAGCATGCATCAGTGCTTCAATCATATTAATATTTAATAATATTATTATCATCATTGTTGGAGAGGAACGCGTTCCTTTAATATGAACAAGGGACGGGAAAGAGTTTCTATTTATGAGAAACGTGAACGCGAAAATTCGTAGGATTTTAAATATATAATAAGTTCTACAATTAGTATCCGATTTATGAAATTACTCATGAAAATCGATAATATGTATAATATACATAACTATAATATACATTGTATATTATACATATATCTAAAGCAAAATAATTTTTGGTATATTCGAATTAAGAATATAAAAAAAATAGTTTGGTCTTTGCATTAGGTATTAATAAAACAAAAACAAAAACGAAGAACGAAAACGAATACATTTTTAGAATGGACTTTCCCTACACTGATTATTATAAAAGCTTTATTGCAATCACCTTTAATTTATATTCGTATCTATCTATATATATATATATATATATATATACATATATTTAAACATGCACACCCCATTTGTATGGTTAAATTATGTATATATTCAAACTCAGATTTTTGGAATTTATAAGTATAGTTAATGACGATATTTTCGAATACTTCGATTTTTCACAACATTTAACCAGTATCCTGGAGGCGATACCAATTTTGGTTTTTCGAATGGGTATCTACATGTGCTAATGCAAATTTTGAAACAAATGATGTTTTTGGACATTTTGTCGTTTTAAAAAACTTCGAAATTTGAACGAACATTAACCTAGTTATTTTAAATACTAAATAAAATAGTCTATTGAATACATGGTAAATATGTAAGAGTTTGGTAGTTATAATTAGCAATAAAATATAAAATATTTGTTAATAGTAACTACTTAGTCAAGTATATACGAACAATGTTTAGTGGTAGGTTGCCATTTAAAAATCGAAAGTTTATATAGGTTAGTTTACCAAACGAGTTCCCATTTACAATGTATTTAATAGATTATCCTTAGTATTTATAGTAGAATAATTCAGAAACTTTTCGTTCAAACTGCAATGATAATAATACGTCGAAATTTTCAGTAAAAACATTTGAATCACGATTTACATTAAACCCACGTGGGTTCTCATTTGATAAACCAAAGTCGAGTCGGTATCGGCACAGCGCGCTCATTAAATGTTGATATTAAACGATGAAAAATCGACAATATCGACACACTAGAAAGTACACGATTAACTACAGTTGAATGTGCCGAAAATCAGAACTTGAACAAACGCACAAATAAACCATAAAAACGGGGCGAACGTGATTAAAACAAAATCGCCCTGTATATCGAAAATCGAACGCATCGGAAATAAATATTAGGCCGCTGCCCGAGTATATAAAAAAAAATATATACATATATCGTGTTTTAACGCAACGTCGAAAAGTCAACCCCGGAATTTTTCGTTCCGGCCTACTAATATTAAAACACTCGGTGTAATCCGATCGAAACCCTATGCAATAAAACGCGAACCCAAACGGACGGGGGACATAATATAATATTATATACGAACGAACGATTTTATATATTATAATATACCCCCATGCACTACTCAATATATAAATATACAGAGGACCCTCGGCCGGAAAATTACCCGACCCCCACGGAATCCCGGGGAGCGTATGCGCGCGATTTTATTGTTACAATTCGCATCGCCGGCCCCGTTTGCCGGCGATGTTTGAGAGAG
Source organism: Tuberolachnus salignus (assembly GCA_956483605.1). NCBI lineage: Eukaryota > Metazoa > Arthropoda > Insecta > Hemiptera > Aphididae > Tuberolachnus > Tuberolachnus salignus. The sequence continues at coordinate 45,228,002 of OY101430.1, forward strand.
AATTATTTGACCGTATCCTCGTATAATAATAGTATACCTATTACTCTATTGTTAAAGATCAGTCAGTCGGCGCTGTGCTCTGAAGCCTATTTGTATATATATATATATATATATATATATATATATATATATAATAAAAGGAAAGGATACGGATAAGCCGTCGCATGTGTGTAATAGTCGTAATCGTATATCTCGTTTTTATTGCGTCAAAAGGAGCCGCGGCGGCGATGTCAAAAAAACGAGGGCCGGGTATATTATATTGTACACAAGGTGTTTTGTGAAAAAAACCGTCGAGTCCCTTTTGTTTTGCAGGACGTCAGTCAAAGAAATGTGTAATTATATATGTACCGAAAAGGGATTTGTGAGAATTATATGTGGGCGCGCATAAGGAGTAGCCGGCCGATTAACTCGAGTTTTTTTTTTTTTTCTCTCTTTTTGTTTCGCGCGAGTCACGAAAGAGTGCCGCGAAACGAAAAGTAAAAACAATAGAAAAAATAAATAAATAAAATACGCGCAAACAATTAACGCACCGTGCACGACAATAGAAATAGTTAACCGCCGCCATCGCAAGCGGGGAAAAAAAAAAAAAAAAATTATAATATTATATAGTCCGATGCGCATTATGAGACGCCATATGGCAAGTCGTCTAATATATACGCATATGATTCTGTACCATTGTGGCAAAATATGATAAGTGCCGGAAAATCGATTATTGGAGATTATACATGCCCATACCCGAAAAATAAGGTTGAACATTTATCGTGTCGAATTATTCTATCTGTATATTAGCAAAATACGACAATGATGACTGTTCGGTTGGAGAAAATAAAATTGTGACGATACGCGATATCACGACATATCGATATCGTCAACAGTATTCGGAAAATTCGAATACATATTATAATGTCCTTCTTGTACGATTTAAAATTAGCACTCATCAGCTTTTGTCACAACGGTACACAATTATAAAAAAAATTTTAAATACAACCGACAACAAACGGATAACCGAACGGAATTCCCGAGAGGTATACTGTTCGAAAATCGAACTGTCGTCGGAGAAATCAATAATAGCGAATAACTACGTACGATATGGAGTAGAAAAAGTAACTCGATCGACGACATTTTCCAAAAAAAAAAACTAAAAATAAGAATAAACGAATTGTTTTCTATGGTTCGGAGACGTGGCCACAGAAAAAATCCGAATAACTGAGATTAGCAGTATTCAAGACAACACACACATAGGTGACAGGTATTATATTTATCGGTATAGTCTCGGGGCCGAAACCGAGCAGACCAAAAATAAGAGAAATCAAAAACCGAACCAATTTTGTTGAAACGAGTTAAACGCGAAATTTCAATCGAATGTATTTGTTTAGTTTTTGTTTTTTGTATGTACCAAATAGGTACTGAGTATTATTTTGTAATTAAATGTACACATCAACTTCTACCGTCAAATCCCGGAACACGAATTTTGAATTTAATGCAACAATAATTACGTTTATTTTTTTTTTTTAATTTCGAACCTTTTAATTGGTCTTTTTAAAGTTCAAAACGAGTTCAGTTAAATATTTAAGTAGTCATTGTCGTGGGCGGACTGTGATCCCAGGCCAGTCAGCAGTTTTAAAACTTCAAGCCAAGCGCAAACTTTTACCAAAATTTAATGGAAATAGTAAAATGCATTTTTTTTTTATAAAAAAAAAAAACACAATAAGGTATATAATTACTATTATTATCTTACCATAATTATAATAATATTATTTTTTGTATCATAATATTTGTTGTCTATTCCTGTCATAAGTCCGATAAAACTATTATTAACGACTATATACTTACAGACTAATATAAGTCTAATTATTTGGCTGCTTTATGTGAAGTATCAAAAATAATTTTAGAGCAAATTTTAAGCTATTTATAGCCATTTGTAATTTTCTAGTTTTTTTAGTTTTTCTTTGGTTTTATGAGGAATCGATTTTTTGGCCAGGAAAAGTGCTCTTTCGAACTTCGCATAGAATCGTTTTTTGTTTGAAATTATTTCTCGTTGCGTACAAATATAATTTAAATCCCTTTCTATATGCTACCTTATTAGTGGCATTTTATTCTTTTCTTTTAAACTCCATACGTAAAAACACCGACGGTGCGCTTAGTTACACAATTTTTCCCCCATGTTATTATACCGCGCTAGCACTTATATATATTCGTATTTTTTTTTCAAACGTGTTCCATATTGTGAACATCACAATATACGCATTTTCCCTCGTATATTAAAAATCCCATTTGGTTGAATATGCGACTTGTGCATCACAGAGATGAATCTCCCGCCATCATAAATAATAGGACACAGGGGGATCCGAACACGCTGCACTACCGTCTAATTTACCGAGTATCCGCCATTGCGAGACGTTATCCCCGAGCGCTTTTCAGCAGGACAAGCACGAGCCCTCGTAATAAAACACGCGATTCCGTATTTAATTGTCGGAGGTATACCGAATATTACAACATTCAGTGTGGAGAAACAGACAAATAAAATTTATTTCGACAAAAGATAATTGCTCCAAAATCATCTAGACACAGATAAATACAACAAATATTTAATTTATCTCAGATTTAGCAAAGATAAATTAATAAATAAGAATATGTGAAGATGATTAATGTATATAAATAATATTGATTGGATTAATTAAAATAATTTTCTTCTTTTTTTTTTTTTAACAATAGAATAATGCAGTTCTCTAACCTTTTATTATTATTATTACATTAGGAATATTCAATAAAACATGCCGGTTTATTATATTTTAAAATGTTGCATAACAGTGCAATTTTAAATTGTATATTGTACTCAAAAATGTCAGCTTTGTTGTTATCTTTAATAATTTACAAATTAACTTGTAGAATTTCACAATGCATAAAATATCAATGACATTGTCCTGTGATAAATGTAAAATATTTCAAGTAATGATAAAATGTAAACTTATCCAGTGTTGTAGATGGGAAGTTGGGAAGGTAGAATATATTTTTAAATTTAATGACTAATATGCTATTGTTGGTTAGAAATTAATGTGTCAACAGATTTGTTTAAACTCATATTAATGGTTGGTGATATATCCAGCCGATTTCTTAATTTATTTTTAATTGGAGTCATCGTCGAAAATCTAGTTTCGCATAAGTATGTAGTTGTAAAAGGAATCAATTTTTTTAAAGCCTCGTCGGTGAATGCGAAATACTCATTCTAAATTTTGATCCAAAATTGACATATGTTTTTGTTACTATTAAAAATTTGTTCCGTCTGAATAGAACTGAATTCATTTTTCTTAATTTGATGATGTTTTTATATTTTTATCTTATTTTATAAATGGATTAATAACTCATAAATTGTTTGATCGAATTTCTTTCGTTAGATAAAAATATTTCAGTAAGTTTTCGTTCAGTTTTAATAGATGAATTTCAATAATATTTTGTATTTAGTTTAATACTTTTTCTTATGTAACATATTAAAAAAAGAATGGACCATATCAAACGTACACTTTTTTACTCCATTTTGCCAAAGTTCAATATTGTTAAGAAATGATTCTATTTTATTGATATTTTTTTATTGTTATTATTATTATTGATATCTGTAGATTCATTGATTTGAATTGCGTAAAATATCAATTTTTTTATTTTTTGAATTAGTTCATTTTCAATATCATCAGCCATAAAATGTATTCTTCTGCTAATAGTATCATTTTTTTTATTTTAGCTACATGTTCATTACCTTACCTAACAACTCGGTACAAATATCTATCTTGCAAGGTTTCAATAATTTCTCGCTGATTGTATATACTTTTTTGTACTTAGCTTTATGCATGGCGGCCAAATACTAAAACTTTAAGTACATTTTGTCATCTGTAGTCAAATATTTGATAATTTTTTTCATTTCCTTTAAACTCGTGTAATTTTCTCAAAAAAAAAAAAACAAAACTTTACATCGATTCTTGTAATAAAAGAGATTTGTTGAAAAGACGACGTAAAAATTTATTAGGTTTTAGAGATGCATAGGCCAACACCATACCACATATAATACATTGAGGTAAATCTATATAATTTTCCCGCAAATAAGTATTCAAAGTAACTTTCATTGTAATTTAACATTTTTGCGGTTAGTTTTACCTTTTAGGGTGGTGGTATTGATTCTTTTTCACTAACATCTAAATCGGAATCGTTTTGAAATTGCTGAAGATGAATTTGATCAAATTTGGTGAGTCACGACCAGGTTGTTTGAAAAAACGTGCCAAAGATGGTTGTTTACTCGTATATTAATACGGATATATTCGGATCGTTGAACATTACGTAAAAAGTTATGAGAGTACAATCCACTTTGGCTGATGTACGACGTGCAACTGACGCAATCACGAAACACCGCATTAACAAACGCGCATTATCGGTAATCTTTATATCTGTATGTATAGAAGTATTCCCCGAATTTCAAAATATAAATTGTACGTTTTTATCGACAATCACTAATTTTCGTTAATTGTAACAAAAATGGTTATCGTGATGATAACTATAAAAAAAAAAAAACTTACTAGCAATTTTATGTATTGGAGAAAAAATTGTTGGCGACCACCAGTTTGAGAATCGCTGATATAGAGGACAATTTGAATTATATCTGTACGCAACGATAATTCATTGCTAACGAAAATCGATTCTGAGCTGAATTGTTTACCGATAAAATAAAAATAAAAAACGCACACATCATAGTAAAGCCAACAACAATACATTTAATCCGTTTGGCTCAGAATCGAATATATAATCAACAGAACTATACGATTGTCCATACAGTACGTATGTCCATTTCACGATAAAACAAATGTTCATTTTTTTTTTTTTTTTTTTTTTTTTAAAATCGATGATAACATTTCATGAAATTCTATATGGAAATAATTGCGCCTATAGGGGACGAATGCGAAATATTATATAATATAATATGTACGGCGTTCGCAGAGTTGTATTATAGCGAGGGGGGGGGACCGCTGACACGATTGTCGGCAGAAGCGAAGGTGTCCTAAGTCCTGCCGGTCGCCATGGAGACCCCGGCGGGACGGCACGGCGGCATCCGGCGGCGCGTGATATATATATATATATATATATATATATATATATATATATAATACGTACTCGTATTTTCGCGTCCGTTGCCGTGGATACGCCCTTTTTTTTAAATTTATTTTCGTTATTATCGTACCTACGTATTTTATTTCTTTTCATTTTTTTTTTATTTTTTTTTTTTTTTTAACGGTCATTTTTGCCGCGTTGCGCTCGTTATTTTCCTACAAAGCCCACGCCACATACCGTTGCCGCAGCGACGACGTTTCCGGCTAAATCCGAACGGACCACAAGGCCGAGAGACTGATATTTACACGAACTATACGTCTCGTCTCGTACAACTTTTCGTCCCGCCTCCGAAAAAAGGTTTTATTACGAGCGAGCCCCGTTTTCTCGGTGGAAAAAAATAATAGATCTATACGCGCGCTACAAATATAACCGAACGGAAAAAAACACCCACCTGACGAGTTTAACAGTCAAAAAAAAAAAAAAAAAAAAAAAAAAAAATAGACCTAATACACAAACAAACGCTGTGCAGCGAAACAAATAGTGCGCACTTATATATCATATTATGTTCACCGGTATCAAATCGAAACGCACAACCGGGCAAATAAGTCGAGTCGGACGCTACTCGAGTACACTCGTATTACATTTTTTATTCATTACATTCATGCCGAGAGAAGTAAATAAATCTGCAATAACGCGCGTATAATCGTACTGCATTTTAATAATATAGCAAAACGTCAGTCAGTCAGTGGCAGTGTTGAGATTTATCTAGATACATTTTTCTGTTATCTTATTTAGATGAAAATGTGAATATTTATCTATTTGATGTTTATCTGAGATAAAAAAAAACAATTATTCTTTTAGTCTTACATATTGTCTAGATAAAATATTTCTATACAAAATTAAAAACTAGATGTTTTACCCATTGTAAAAAATATTAAATACCTAAATGTATTGTTTTACTTTTAGTTAAAAATTCCACGTGACTTTACAAAATTATTTTACCAATTTAAATTTTTATCTCACTTCTAAAATAAAAAAAAAATATATCAATTTCACTTACGTATCATATCTGATATATTTTAAATATTTGTTATGTTTATTTGTACCTTGATGATTTTAGAGCAATTGTCTTTTATTTTTATCTAGATAAATATATTTTATATATCTGTGGGGTTAAAATCTATTGCTCGTGTATAGCTATCATAGATTATTAGTTTTCAATTTAACAATGTATTCGAATTGAACGTCTAATATTTGTTTATGCATTTATATTATTTTAACATTGATAACGCGAAAATATAGAAATTAATCAACAATGTTCGTTAAAATAAAACCTATTGAATTAAATAATACAAACGTTTAATTTCTAATTAAACGTAAAGTTAAAATATTTTTTAAAACGCGCAAAATCTGCGCTGATCTGTTCAGTTGTATTACTATAATAGTCTTACAATTAGACGGGTTTTTGTCAGTTTTCACATATTTTCAACTTTATACAGTATAAACTCTAAATAGATCCTTTACACGTACAATAATTACATTTCGGATGCATCATAATCTACGAAAAATTTAAAAACTAACGAAAATAAATCCTAGCGAGCGATAATATTATTATTACGAGAACTGTTTTTTTTGGGGGTGGGATATGACAATTATCCCACTTGAAGTTAAAATACTCGTGTAAAAAAAAAAAAACTATACTCGTTTTGCCCTTAAAAAACTCCCATAATAAATTAGACAAGAGTTTTATAATTATGCATATTTACCTGGAGTGGATTTCTTTTTCAGTTTTTTTAACGCTTTCTCCGTTTTTTGTTTCTTTTGTTGCTCTTTTTCATACCATTGCAACATTTTTTTTTGAAATTCTTCCTCGGATAGCTTTTCTAAACGTTCTGCGAACATAACAAGTAATATGATGTTAACACGAATAATGATTGTAATATAGTATTTATTTACACGCTTGAAATGAATAAGACACAAAAATAGTCATTTACATTGATAGCTAGTCTCAATACCTAAACCCATTTGATTAAAAGTTATATATAGTAAATATCGAATTTGATATTTTTAACTCTGTACAAATAAAAAAAAATCTATACAAATATAAAGGAGGGAACAAGCAATGTTAGAACAGAAATCGAATGTCCGATTTAAAGTGTGATCATAAATAATTTATAAATAAATCATTTTAGACGATCATTTTACAAACATTACATTAAAACATATATGTTCGTAATTTTTCAGAGGTTTATTATAATAAGTAATATATAAACTTGTAACTAAACAAGCTTAAATGGTTTGAAAATATTATATTTCAATTTTTTTTTATATTTAAACTGATCCCAATAGAGATAAAAAAATAATAATAATTTATCAACAAATAATAATAATATATAATTTTAAAAAGTCTCAATACTATGAAAATTAAATAAATCAACCAGGGAATCATTAGTTAATTGCATGGTTCTATTAATAGATGACACCAAAGCATAATTTCGGTTTTTGAAATGAGATATAAAAAAATGTTTGTAGATCTTGTTCGACATTGAGAAACTTAAAACAGTTAGGTAAATCCGGTCAGTTTTTATAGCCATTCACTATTTTATATAATAACTTTATCATTTAAAATCATTAATATTTCTCTTGTCAGCTAGACTGGTCATATTTAATTTATTTAATAGCGGTTTATATTGTGAAATGAGGTTAAATTGAAATACCACGTTTGTATGATACAAAACCAAAGGATGGATTCTGGATAGCTTCGCGAATATGTATATATATACCTTAATTTACACTAATGAAAAATACAATATTTTCTAGGCATCGGGTTAATAAAATCTTTACAGGTCCTATTGTTGAATCGCATTGTAAATAATGATTTTTTTTAAGTGTTCAGTTATACAAATTTTATGAGTTAATTTAATGAAAATGAATAAATTTTCTTTCATTAAAAACTCGTAAACCGGCGATACAATATAAGCAACTGTGTAACGTTTAATCAATAGTTTAACTCATTCAAAAATAAATAAATATATTATATTCCTTTTAATTAATTCGAAATGAAAATTGTAAACTTAACCAACGGCAATTAAGTATCCGAATTAATTTGTTGTTTTTCTTCGAGGTATAAAATATATATATATATTTTTTTTAAAAAAAACCAAAATCAAAAACGAAGAAAAATATATAGATGAAAAAATATTTATTAAAAATACGCATAATTATATTGGCACAAAGGATCACTCTGCTATGAATAGTAAAACTGGTTTTTTTTTTTTTTTTTTTAAATATATAAATATAGGTATAATAGGTATATATTTTAATATATGTACGTAATTTCTCAAGCAGGCTTTGGCTTATTATTAGGTGGGTACGTTTTATAAATCTGTCCTCGGGGTTTGTATATTTCATTATATTCGATCACAAAAAAAAAATATATATATATATAAAAAATAAATAAATAAGGGACACAAAGCACAACGCTGCTGCAATAAGAGCCAATTAAAACCGTCGTTCTAGTGGGACATTTTTTTTTTTGTCGTATTGACATTACAAGTTTTAAGTGGGTTTTTTTTTTTTTTTTTTTTAATACGATGCGTATTTTTCAATACAATATACAATACGAAAGGGAGCGTCCATGAAATATACACACACCCTGCAGCTCCGGCTATATACACTCCGACAACTAATAGGCGGCCAATAGAAAGCGAGACGTATTAATTAACCCTATGGGGAGCCTGGAGGGCGAGGGCGAATTTGACAGGGGTGAGCCCCTCGCTGCGTTGCAGCAACCACCGCGGCACAAAGGAATCACTTCACAGAGAGACTGTATTCGACATAATGTCAGAGCAGGAAGTATAAAAAAAAAAATAAAAAAATATCACCCAATTAAATAAAAGAGAAGCGAATGAAAAATTCAATTTGAAATTTTAATACGAGTACATAATATATATATATATAGTATGTATTTGTACTGCACAGAGAAAAATGGTGCACCGCCGTAAAGAACCCGTGTATAGGTAATTTATGAAGAACATTTGTAATATTACGTATACGATAAAAAAATATCTAAGAAAAACCGACGGAATTGTGAAAAATAAATAAATCGAGAAAAAAACAACAAAAACTGATCGATACTATCGCGATGGGTATTTTCTCTTGCTGCAAAGTACGGAAATACAAGAGACTAAACGAAAAACGACGAACACACAAGATTAATCCTTTTGTGCAGTGCAGTTTCCAATCACTATCGCAGACAACAAATAAACCTAATAATACAGCTCGTCGAGATTTTTTTTTTATTTATTTAATGCCAATGCTTTGTTCTTAGAGAAATTGTATTCCCCTGGTTTCGCTGCGATTTTTATTTACGTTTTTTTTTTTTTTTTTTCTTGAATATCGGAATTAAACACAAATTTTGATTTAATCGTCTAAATCGGACGTGCCAACTCAAATTGAATTCCTATTACTATTCTATACACTGTGTTGATCGTTTAACAAATATTTTTAATTGAACAGTGATAACAGTTGCTCAATTTAAAGTCTATATATTTATCTAAGTATAATTTGATACTAATTTTAGAATTTTGTAAAATCTGTATTGATCATAGGTATTTATACTCTACATTAGGTAACACAAAAGTTCGTATCAAGATTATCGTTATCAGTATATATGTTATTATTTTTCGAACATACAAATGCAAAATTTACGGTTTTCGACATATTTTGACATAGTTTCTGTGTTGTTTTTTTTATATAAATACTTCCTTCACGATCCCAATTTAAATATAAAACACAATAACTTGACCCGGCTTTAAATTTACAGCCGAGTACAAAGGAGGCGGTTATTGCAGTTTAAAAACTCGTTATTTCCGGTTAACCTTTTTTTTTGTTTGGTTTTTTTTTTTCGGTAGTAAAAGCACTCAAAGAATTTAACACGGCTATCATTCTTTATGCACACAGATGAATATAATTATACGGCACTTCAAAAAGATAATTTTCAACGCGGAAGCTTAATTACGATTGCAGCGTTAGATAAACCGACTAGACGTATGTTAAAAATACAATCGACAACCCGATTTAAAGGATTTTTATAAATTTATATAAAAAAAAAAAAAAAAACAATTATTCTGAGATAATGATTAAAAATCTACAAATAAGTATCAAATTATATAAACTGACGGAACACTAGTTTCAAGCGCTGTACAGAAAAAATATCTAAATTTATATGGACGAATAATGCTTACAGAACTAAATATACTATATACTGTGATAATGAAAAAATATATTGCGTTTTTTCTATAAAATGTTGATATTATATCATAGAATATAAATTATAAATTATATTAAATTATTAACGAAGCATAATGAGCGAATTCAGTTAAATACGTTTTAAAATGCCGTGATTTTTTTTTAAGATTTCGTTCAAAACGTGAACTTCATAAGCTTATACAAAAAAATGTGCCTACAGATTTTCAATAGTTTTTTTATGGCCGAAATAATAACTTACGGTGAACTTCGTGACAAATTTTCGACCATTTTTGAGGAGCCAAATAAAGTAATAATCTACATAAAACAAATAAAAAACTAAAAAAAACTAGAAAATTTCAAATTTCTGTAAACTCCTCAACAATTTCCAGAATATTTTGAACATTTTATTACGTCTAGAAAAAGCTAATTTAAGTGGTTAGGTCTCTGGCATTAATTTTAACTGAAAATACAACAAAACAAAAACGAAAATTACACATTACCGTTATAGTGTAAATATTCCCGTTTTGTCATCATAAGGAAACTACAAGGCAAATCAATAAATAACCACGCACCAACTAGATCTAAAATTTAACGAAAAATCTCTCTAGACGTAAGACGAATTTTGATTGAGGCAAAATTTCTGGAAGAAAAGTAGTTTGAAGACAAAACAAAATAAAGCACACATTATAATGAAACCAATATGTATTGGTTCATTACTACGCACGGAATAATCTATACAGCGAGCAGTATATAATATTTTTTTTAATATTGTTCATAGTAAAGAAAATTTTCAATATTATTCATATTATTTTTTTTACCCTATATACCTAGATTTCATGTACTTTTCGATTCGGCTATAATACGGGGTGATCAACTAACTACAAGACACCCGTTATCTCAGAAAGTATTAACATTTTTTTTCTTTTGAAAATTTCAGAAACAATATCAAATCTAAAATTTTACATAACCGATACTTTATTTCTGGAGGCGTAACACCGCTGTCAGTTGCGTGACTGAATAAAAAAACAAGAGGAGGGCAAAATAATTTATTCACCAAAATCAAAACCATGAGGGGTGGGTGGTGTAAATATAATTTTATTCTATGTATACAAAATAATCAAAGACTAATTTATTGTTTTAATAAACAAAACTTAAAAAATAAACTAAAGAATACATCATTATTTTAATGTTAGTATTTTTATTTTTGTAACCCAGATAATGCGATAACGCCGACAAAACGTCAACATATTATAAAACAGGAATTACGTGAAATACATAAATAATTTTGTATGAAATGAGGAAAAAAATATTTTTATCCCATATGAATATAAAAAGTAATTAATGTATTTATGTATTTCTTTCATTAGTTGTCGTATTTGGGGAGGGGAGAGACAAAATGACATCTTTGCCCCATCCGAAAAAATTTGACGAGGGGCAAGTGCTTCCCCTTGTGCCCTACAACAACGCCACTGACCGCTGCCAACTGTCGATTTTCAAATAGCAATCCGTATTAAAAACGACACAAATAGACGATGTTTTAGTTAAAATGGATTTCTATTAATTTCCGGCGAGGAAAAACGACGACTATACGTGCACTCCGACGACAAACGATAGTCGGTCGATCTCCCTATAAACGGACACGCGGGTTTCTGGGTGGGTGTGGAGGATATCGGACGCGGTGGGCGGGACGGGGGATCGGGGCCGGAATATTAATAGCGGGACTAAAAGCACGGGGCGGGCAATATCGTCCCGGGGTGATCGGCGGCGGAAAACGCGGTGTCGCTCGGACACACACGAGGAATCCCCGACGCCGCGTCACGGTGCGCATACGCGTATAATATAATATAATGTATATTATAGGATTCGTATACATATCACTCTCCCGGGACACGCGGTATATACGAAATATTATACGCATAATATACATATAGAAGTATCGTCGTCGCGGCTACACGGGAAACCATTCCCGAGGGGGAAACCTATATTGTATACGGGTGTATAGAGGGAAAGGCGTGCGATATTATGCGGCGGGTTTCGCCCGTTCGGGCGGTCCGCAAGAGAGGACCGGTAGTGTAGATATATATATTGATACTCGCGGACCGTCGAGAGACGCTATGTGCGGCGGCAGGGGTGCGCGTGGCCTCGCGACGACGGCGGCGGCGTGACGGCGCGACGACGCGAACCCTCTCCGGTTTTCAACCGGACGGGGGTACACAGCGGGGAGGAGGCGTCGCGCCGAGCGATGGCTGCGGCGTGCGCGGAAACCCGCGAGGGACAGGGGTCCTTTGATCAACCCTCCGTCTTCCGTACACGCGTGTGCGTGCGTATCGCATCCCTCTCGTATTATACGTACGTTTCCCACCCCACGCACACACACACACATACACATACACATACACATACACACACACACACACACACACGCACACATCGCTGCGGCCGCGGTGCCGGCACTCGAAAACCCGTCCCGCCGTGTATTGGCCACTCGGCCGAATATATATACCGCGGTCGCCGTACATTATTATTATTATTATATACACGACACGATGACGGTCGCGTTTGCGTTTGCTCGAACTTTATATCCGTACAGTAATATATATATATATATATTATATACGTGTACCATGTATTGAATACGCGTACAAACGGCACCGGCGGCGGGGGAGCTTATAATACGCGCGCAAAGCACCGATGTGCACACGACAACGGAATAATAATAATAATAATAATATATTATACGATCGCGCGCGCTAGACGATTGCGGATTTTCATGCCGAGCGCTCGCGCGTACATAAATACGTAGAGCGGGACGCCGCCTCCCCGCGCTATACGAAACTGTACATACGCGATATTTGTTTTATTTTTTTTTTTTTTTATAAATTCGTATAAAACATACTCGGTGCGGCGTACAAACAGTAGTGGTTAGCTAGTATATATAATATACACGTACGTTACAGTTAAAACCGTCAAAATACAGTTGTAAAACTCTCGGTTATTTCGGTGTTTATGGAAAAAAAATTATTGGGTAGGACTATCAAAAAAAAATAAAAAAAAAATAGGCACGTTACGACCAGGCGCGGTCGCCTCCGTGGACTCTGATTAAATTTTTTCACACTAGTATCGTTTTATAACTGTCCTCTATAGTCTATATCAGGTTTTCCAAAGGGTGTGCCGTAAAAACTTTTTATTTTAACAAATTTTATTATATAAAATAATATAGTGTACATGCTAAACTAAATATCTAAATTACAAATTCTAAATCTAAATAAGTACAATTTTAGTGTGAACCGTGTACTTGATGCTGGTTGCATAATAGTTCAATTCGAGGAGGGATTGACGATAAACATACTAGCATTTCTTGTTCGACTGATTGAAGTCGTTCACGTTTCTTATTTTTAATGTTAGTTAGTACGGAAAAACCATGTTCGCTATGTTGTAGGAATTGGTTACAACGTACTTATTGCTTTTTCTGTAATTATCGGATACTCAGTATTAATCAAATTCATTCGATTTTAATTTCAATGAACGATCAGATCGAAGTTCCAAAAGTTGTTCTGGTTCAATTAATTTTAAATGAGATATAGCATTCTTATTAATATAGCATTATATTACTGCAAAATGATTGCGTACCCAATCATATTCGTCAACAGACAATGACGGGAAATATTTCTTCAATATTTTTCTTTTAAAATTATAAGGTGGTTAATAATCAGAGCAGATGTTACTTCTCCACGTAGATCAATACCTGCTATTAATGGAAACATTTGTAGTTGTTTTCTTTTCAATATTTATCCAAAGTGTGCCGCAACCTATAGAAACTAATTATAATGTGCCGCGATGGCAGAAACAGTTTGGGAATTACTATAGAAAGACAAATTTGAATGCAGCTGTAGCTAATGAATTTTCCGGCGTTTTTAACGTGTACGACGATAATCAATTGAACTAACTCTTTTTTATCAACGTACATAATATTATATTATGATTATAATATTACGAATAATATTATCAAACGATACGTGAACCTTGAATGTTGGTGTTTTGGTGGGTAAACAAGTTTAATATACCTCCGTTTTGTCAGAGTTCGACGAAAACTTCGAAATCAACGATTAGTAATGAATTTATGATAGAAAAAATATTAATATATCTATCATGGTAATAATCAGTCGGTTTTGTGTACAATGTGGACAACTTTTTATTGACTTTGTTAATTTAATATATTAATTTTATTTCAATATAATATTATTATTTTAACTCGTAAGAGCAGTTGTGCTAATACAATAACGATTTTTTAATAATTTGTTGATATAATCGTATCGATCAATTTAATTCATATTGTGTTAATTATTAATGTACCTACAAATTGATGAATTATATAACTAGAATAAAAAAAAGGTTGAGAATATATAAGGGGTGTAAAAACTAAAAATATTCTCAAACGGTATCAATTGGTTCAATCAATATGCAAAAATTAGGAATGTTTTATATTCGGATTTAATTAGTGTTTTTACCAAGATGGCTCCCCCATAAATAAGTTCTGCATCCACACCTGGCTACGACACAGATAATGATCTTCTTAATGTGCTGTGAAATTTTGGCAACTCTACTGCAAATATCGGGTTAGAGTATAATTGTCCTGCTCAAAACAGTTTTAACACTCGAATCACGTGCATTAAATCTGCGTTCATAGACGGAAAATAAGGAATTTTCCCGATGGGCAGGCTTTATTATTATTTAAAGTCAAAAAGACATCGCTTCGTAAAGAAGTTATGTTATAAAGATTTGAGAATTTAATCATTAATAATTTCAATAAAAGTTTATTGTCGTATGAAATCAATTCAATAAGTAGTTAATATACAAATAAATTTCTTTAAAATCGTCCACTATGGATTATAATTTTAAAACGCCAAGAGAAGATTATATAGAGGATTTTTATGTGTAAAAAACAGTGTTATATTTGTGGTAAGGTAATAACTGGAGGTGATAACTGGAGGTGATAAAACTCCCGAGTTTTAAAATCGACACTTATTCACAATTTTCATAATATAATGTTTGAATTTGCCATATCTGTTGATGTATGTAGGATGATATTTTGTTGACATTTATATCGATTTGTTTGATAGGCTAAGACCTCCCCACCTACGTTTTACCAACATGTTTAAAATTTTAGCAACCCTCAAATTGTACTCCAAGTAATTAATTGTGTCTATACGATTTGTGGTTCATGTCTCTCGAACAGGAAAAAAATCGCCAATCCGTCCCTGCAGTCTGCGTGCGATATTTATTTACGGGACTAAAGGCTGACGATTGGCCACATAATTTATGGGGGATATTTCATGTAACAACGGTCACATAATTGTCGACTGTGCAATACAGTTTTACGTAAATGCGTTTTATGTAACACTTAAAACGACTACGCGCGTACGTGTGAAAATATTATATTTTATATCGAGACACGAGCACGCGACTTTTTTTTTTTTGTTTCGCTCCTATATCGGTATAGAATATTTTATTATAATACGATACGCGGGCCCGCTAATAAACCGCGTGTATATTATATTATTATTACCGTCATGATACGGAAAGAGACGAATCGTTATTATTCTTGAAATACGATAACCTTGTAGGGGGACCCGCTCGAGCGTGCGATTCTGCGGTTTTTTTTTTTTTCTGTCTTTCAAACCGCCGCCGGCTTTTCATTCGACAAACGACTGCGAGTTCGCCGCCGCCAGTACCCTCTCTTCCATATAATCCCACACAGAAACCGCGGTTTTCGCAAAAAACGTTCGCTTTTAATCATATCACGGGCCTTATCGACGTCTCGTTAATTGTTCCCGGGCACAGTCGAATTTGCACTATCCACTATTAAAACTGTCGAATCGCGCTCGGTTCGCGAATGGGTGAAATACGAACGATTAAAATACAAATAGGTGCCCCGTCATATATATATATATGTAGCGATGTTACGAAAATGTTTGAACGTCGAACCGAACCGAAACGGAAAATTGCCGATAACCATTCGAACCGGTGAAAAAATCGTTTTCATGAAAACTGACGAGCAAATGGAATTTGGGTATTTCAGAAACATCTGTGTGCAGTGAACGAATGTTATCCAAAACTAGATTAATGATGACATGCAGCCAGGAGGCAAAGGCTGTCTCTGTATTCCGTGAAAAATCGTTTACATGATAACGTTTAATTATTAATTATTCAATTTCATGAAATTCCATTGACAATTATTTTATATGGTAATCTTTAGCCAATAATTCTGTCATTTTGCGATGTGATGTTCGGTTCGGGTTCGAATGAAACATTGTATGTCCAGGTCTGTTTGAGTTCGTTAATTTGAAGAAAACTTCGGTCCGACTTTAAAAATACCAGAGAAATCTCGAAAAAGTCGGCGTTAGACGCTTATTAATGGATCCAACTAGTAAAGTGAGATGTTGTAAAATGGTAGGACACGCACTTGGACATCCGGACATCCAAACCGTATAATAATAGAAGATAGACGGCAGATGTAGACCTCGCAATTATTTTATCGGACAGATCAAAACCGATGCGGGAGACAAAAGCTATATGGAAAACAAATATACATGACGAGCGACCGTTTAGAATGGATTCTAAATAGAATGTTATTTTAAAGAAGCTTCAGAAATCGACGTTATCGACTGAAAAATATTTGAATTTTCCCATTTTGTTATCACGCATGTATTTGTAAGTGTTACCGTGAAATTTGTACAAAACAAAATGTTCACGGAAAACAAATAGGAAAATCGTACCTTTCAATGAGATTTCAGAGATAAAACAATAATAATAAAAGAGATAAGTCTAACAGAAGACTGAAATATTTCTGAGAGAATCTCATATATGCGTTTTAAAAAACTATTTTTAATATCTGTGATATTCCCGTCAAAATATTATCATTTATAATTTGCAAAAAATCAATTTTTTTTTATCTCTATAATCATTTTAAAAAAAATCAATTTTACTGTTTTGCGCACGTTTTTACAAAATCGCATCATAAACTATCGGCCGATCAAATTTTATTTAAAAAAATTAAATTACTGAAGCATATTTTCATTTCTATTTATCCTATTATTACGGTTAATAGTAAAAAAATAAATCGGTATTTTATGTCATTCACTCAACAGAAAAAAATTTATTTTTAATCGTCCATTCTAATACCGAATTATTTAGCCAATATAATATAGAAAATGAATTATAACTTATTTTAAATCGAACAAATTCAGTAAAAAAATGAATAATTAAAAATATAGCCTTGTGTAATATAAATGTTTCAATATTAGGTACGTACATTTTATATAAATTAGAACAAATTCGGTTTATTAACTTTATAATAATATTAAATTTATTAACGAATTATATATTTGTCAGTGTATTGAAATTTAAAATCAATATATTTAATAATTTAAAACCATAATCGTAATTTGTTAATATTTTTTTTTATTTGTTTACCAATACACGGTTACGAAATAAACGCATAAGTTATATTTTTACCAACCTACATTACACACTCGATTTCAAAAAAAATATTATTATTATATAAAGACGAGGAACCAACTTTTTTATTTACATAAACCAAATAATAACATACCGGAGAAAATAAAATATTCGTGTTCGCATAGAAAACATAGCGTTTAGAAAAATCGAATTTAGCAAAACATTAAATTGTTTGTGTAACACCAAAGATTATTATGTTTTATAAAACCGTTCCCGTGTGCGTTAAAAAAAAAAAAAAAAGCATGTAAATTCTAAAATAATACCTAATTTATACAAATCATTAATAGTTAACATTTACTATTAACAACTATTACCACGCTTAGCTATGAAAATGATTCAATCAGTTTTAATTTGTATTAATTTTCTTTAATTTTTTTGGATGACTTGTTTTTTTTTGCTTGAAATGTTCTTTAAAGGGAAACCTCTTGTGCCTCGTAGGAGTGATCCGATTACAATAACTATTGTTTTTTTAAGAAGGAAATAAAAGAAGTTCCCAAACACGGGACGCATCGAAGAACGACGTTTGATTATGTAACCAAAAAACCACCAAAAAAAAAAAGAATAAAAATTTGGGTTGCGAATTTATGAAAATTGATTATATTTACACTCGAGTTATTGAATCCATTAACATAATTTTCAAGATTCATGTACAATTCGCGTCCCGTAGGCGTAATTTTCATCTTTCCAACAAAACGAAAACGATCGAAATCGGACCGAGGACTACGAGGCCTGCGAGTTTGTCCTGTAAAGTTTGTTTTTGAACAAAAATAGTGGCCGCGCCCAGGTCCCATAAGATATAATGGGAGTACGTTTTTTTTTTCTTTTTTCGTTTTTAATTGGTACCGTAGCTACGATCGCTATCTCGAGAAAACACATAATTTTAGTTCTATTCGCATGATATGGAATCACCGGAACGATCAAAGAACGCGAGTTTCATCACAATCGTTTTGTATACATATATATAAATAGATTATTATTTTTTATATATATATATATATATATATATATATTATAGTATGACGATTTGCAATTCAAATTTTTTCACAACGCAAATAAATATCAAACGCTGTTATTTTTTATTTATTTTTTTTTTGCATTTACAATTCGCAATTGCCAAAATGATAAATCTAGTACTCCGGAAACGTTTGAACGTAGTACCTATAAAAAAAAAATGTACCATCACCTACGTAGCCGAAGCAATTAGTATAGAAACATGTAAATAAAATATAAATTATAATGTAAACTTAAGGTCGGCAAACAGTCGGTGTGTACACATAATTATTATTATCAAACGGAACAAACGGAATTACCGCTAAATACAAATAAAAAAAAAACTACACGTAAATCTCGAATGGATTTAATTGGAAAAACAAACTAAAATGTAGTCATTATCAATGATTTATAAAAAAAAAAAAAAAAACTTTAAAGTGACCCCACCGTTAAAAAAATGTAATGTTTTCCATATAAATACAAAAAAAAAACCCTTTATGAAAAAAAAAATACCATTTACAATTGGCCGATTTATCTACGACTACGGTTTTAACAAAAAAAAAAAAAAAATGGAAAATGCCACTGCTATATAGGTGGGAAGTTGGGAAGGTAGGATAATAATAATGCATGTGTTTTTTCAAACAAAAAAAGATTCTGAGCAGAGTCTGTTTAAATATAAGTATATTTGTATAAATCTAAATTGAAAATTGTATTATTCTGTAACTACAACATAAACTACAATAATACTGTTCGTGTTTTTAACGAATTTCATCATACAATTGAACTTAATGATAAGAATCCAAAAACAAACAAACATTTCAAACAGCACCTTTAAATAACTCAGTAAACTACAAAATATTACCACGCCTAAAAAATTAATCGTTAAAAATGTTAGTACTTTACGAATATTTTTCACTTGTATACAACAATTAATCGTAAATAATAAAAATGACCGTAGGGAGACCTAACATTTTTACTAAATACTTCTATTAGCCATTTTTAGACGCAGTAATATATTCAAAGTATTCTGGTGTATTTTCCAGTTATAGCCGTTTTAAATTATCGAATACTTTTTTAGTTTATAAATAATTTTATTCAATTTGTTTGGCTTCTCAAAAAATGTTCGAAAGTTTGACACATGGTTCATCATACGTTGTATTAACGGTAAAAAAAAATAAAATTCAAACATATTGCAATTATTTCAGACATTTAACCGAACTTAGCTCAGAATCGTTTTTCGTTAGTAACGATTTATCGTCGCGTTCAGACATAAAATTCAATTCCCTTTTTCTATATACAAAATGTTCTCAAATTGTCACCATGAGTAATTTATTTATTATTAGTTAATTATTATCAGTGGCAGCGTCGGGATTCGTTGCAAGGTAGGGCCAATAGAAAGCTAACAATTATAAGGTAAGACAGTTGAAATCAGAGATTTCAGCACTGTACAAAAAAAAAAAAAAACGAGCTATACTACTATATTTACTACAATGGGTACAATGATTTCATGACGATAATAATGTTTGAACAAAAATGTTTGTGCGTCGGCCGAACCATAGTTAAGTACAATATATGTTTGATAGCGACGAACAATTACAATTTGTTTGTTTTAGCCTACGAAACGCGACCGAATTATCGCGATTAATGCCGGGGCCGGTTCGGTAAGGCCGGGCATTTTCAGGTGTGGTCGTGGGAGCGCTGCCGTCGGTATTATTATTTTATTGCGCGGTATTATAGCGAGCGGCACGAGCTAAAAAAAAAAAAAAAAAAAACCCGACGACAACAAAATAAATTAAGCGTCGTCGTCGGTATATTATTGGCCGGCCAACAAACTCGACGGGAAAAGCAAAGAGGAAATAATACAATATTGTATACGACAGTATTAAACCGGACGTGTGTACAATATATAATAATAATAATAATAATGTATGCGGAAGGTCGGCCTATGCACGAGCAAGCGCCCGTCGTGAGTATACGAGAGTGGGGGGGAGGGAAATCCCGCCGCCACGGGCGACCCTCAAGACGTACCCCGTACACGTATACGCCGCCGCGGGAGTGGTTGGAAATTCGTCACCCCGCGTATAGTGGTGGCGTTGACAGCGTCGGCGGCGGATCGATCACAAAAACGGCGGCGGCGGCGACGACTGTGTGTGCTCACCACCGCCGCCGCCGCCGCCGCCGCTTTTGTCGTCCGCCATGATTGCGGGACCCCGCCGCCCGCCGCGTACAGACACGGCCCTCTGCCGCCCGTCGACCGACGGCGAAAGCGCGGCGAGTCCATTTTGTCACCCTGTGTCGCCGCCGCCTTTGCACCCCCTTCGTAGCCGTAGGACGACTCCCTCCCCCCCCACACACACAGCCACCACCTCACAGCCTTGCCGCGCAAATATACGAGTGTAATATTAAACGTACGGCGGCGGTGTGGCGCGGGACGGACCGCTCTCGGCGGCGCATACGGACGAATTCGTTTTCAAACCGCCCCGGGAGATGTGGCGACGGCGGCGGCGGAGTGCGCGCAGCAATGGAAATCGACCGCCCGACCGGCGGCGGCGACCGAGTATAGCGCGCGTACGCGGGTCGTCGTCATTATCCGCCGCGCCGCACGCCGGCAATTCAATTTGGTCGCTTTCAAGCCGCTCGGTTCCACTCGTCGCTCCCTACCCACCACGGCCAAAAGCCGTCATCTGCATTTGGCGGCGGAATATATATATATATATATATACATACACTATAATCAACCGGATAAAATGTCACTCGGTACGCCCGGTACGCGCTCCGGGGTGCCGCCGGTCATGTCGGACGAAAAGCGCCCCGGCGCGCATCGCGGCGATGCCCGAATAAAACGAGCCCCGGGGGCGAGAGCGGCGTAACCGGAGAGCCCAATATTTTCCCGCTATACTCGTACGAGTATTGGAACAGAAACGTACCGACAATATTACTACCCACCCAAACGGAAATTAAACGTTTTGAGAGACGCCGATAAAATGGCAAAAAGCTCATCAAAGGTCGCCGACAACACAAAGAAACACAATCATCGGATCAAAGTGTCGAATTCCGCAACGTCGTCGTCGTCACGTCATTAACGTATCACACCCGTGAAAATAAATTCCAAACATTTTCAAATAACTAAAACTTTATACGTATTATGCAATACAAATAAATATATAGAAAACGGACGAAACAAAGTCCGGTTATGATTTAAAACAAATCATCATTGGGTACCTAATAAAATTACAAAGGCCAACAAATAATACACCTCATATATATACACCTCGTATATATATATATATGTGCATTTTCACGTGTTTACATGATCCAGATAATATTGTTTTAAAAAAACCTAAAAATAAATTTAATAAACGCTTTGCGCAGAAAACAAATTATTAATTAACTGTACAAGGTTTACTTTATGTTAAAAATACAAAGTTACTAGCCGGTAATAGTGCTAACCTATGGCGATATATATATATATATATATATATATATATATATATATATATATATATATATATATAAGCAATTATTTTAACTGAATAATACTCGTGGACTACAATTTATTAAAAAAAACCCAGAACTCGAAAAACATAAATATTTATTGATTATTATTGGCTACCAGTGCCTATTTTTTATTTACAAAAGATTTATACAATTGTGCAATAGGTATAATTGAGGAGATTTATACGTGGTTTGAAAATAATGTGAAACGTAAAAGAAACCCAATGTATCACTCTACATAATACTATTATTTTAATATTTATTTAACTTCCTTACAGGGACTTCACAATTATTTGATTAAGTCAAGGCACCATTGACGCTTGCTCGAGACGACGGATTTGGATATTAGGGATTTCATTGGATGAAAGAGCTGATACAAACGGATTACTATGGTGAATAAGCTTTGTATGGTAATCTTTGTATGTGGTTTTAGCAAATTCGATTACAGTACCTATTTTTAGGTATTTTTGAAGAATATTATTTCGGATGTAGAACAGAGTAATTCTTAATATGTTTGATTGAATTTTTTGTAGGTTTATATTTGATTTTTTCGCAGAGTCCCAAATTTGTACGCCATAAGACCAAACTGGTTTAATTAATAGTTTATAAATTTTGAGCTTATTATTTACGTTTAGTTTTGAGTGGGTTAGGAGATGGTACAGTTGCTTTAATTTTAATTTTATAGTATTACATTTATTCATTATATAAGTGTCCCATGTTAGCCGACGATCGGGCTTTTCACTGTCGTTGCTTGAGAGATTGGAATGTTAATTAAAGTAATTACGGGCGAATTATTTTTGTTAAGTGTGAATGTGGTATGGGATCGAATAAGATTCATTTATTTTATTTATTTTAACTCTCTGGGATTTGTACCATGTGGTAAGTTTGTTTAGATGAATCTGATGTTCGAGAGAAACTATATTGGGGAGGTTAGGTCAAATTCCTATTTGACGTTAAAATGACTTTTTCATCAGCAAAATCAGCTTGTATTATAGAGTTAGTTGATGGTTGATCATGTAAATGTTAAAAAGAAAAAGGGATGAACAACCACCTTGAGAAATCAGTGCCTATTTTATAAAAAAAAAAAATCGCATGTACTACTCACGGGTGTTCCACTATTGTAAATAGGATGTTGGGAAGATAGGGCACATAAAGGAATTTAATTTATACCTGTATGCAAAGATAAATCGTTACCTAACGAAATATTATTTTGAGCAAATTTCAATTAAACATGTTTTGAAATGCCGTTATTTTTACGATGTTCGTAAAAAATTTAACTCAAAACGCTTATCCAAAATGCTTTTAGAAAAAGTGCTACACTTGAAAATCGGAGCAAGATTTCTGGTAGAACAGTTGTACACAGACAATAAAAAAAAAAATTACTTTATAGTAAAACTCCCCAAAAAATAACTATACTGTAATTTACGAGGGATATTTTAATATTTCACACACGTACTGCAGCAATAATGGTTTGTCGACGGAAACTTCGTAAACTTTAACGTATAACTTAAAATATTAAAATATTCCTCTGACGAGTCGTGATCTTATTAGGAACTAATTACTAGGGCAGATGACTTCTAGCATTTGCAATATTTGCATATTTCTTATGCGCAGCCCTAAAAATAAGCCACCTAGAAAAAAATTTGTTACATGTAATGGACAAAGCCAAATCTGTAATTTTATGCTGCGTATTTAGGTCTTTTTTTAAAAAAATGTTTTAATTTTTATACTTTTTGTGAGCATTTCGACGGTTTATTTTACCAATTTTCATGAAAATAACATTTATCAAAATAATATGAATATTAACTATCTGTAGGTTTTAATGATTTTTACGAAAACATAATATAAAAAATGTTATTTTTTAATGACTCAAGAAGGAATAATATATATTCCTCCTATCATATTAATATGATATTAATCAATCATATTATATAATTACTAATGTAGAAATATAATAATTAAATCAATGAAAATTAAAATAAAAAACCGTTGAATTTGTGCCGATAATTATTTTTAAGACAGAAATAATGTAAATATATGATAATATAAGTGATTTGTTTGTTGTTGTTTTTTTTTATTATTGATCATACGTACGGCGATTTCGAGTAAAATTGATATTCGGTGTTTTTTTTTTTTTTTTTTTTTTCGGTCGTATTATAGATTCGTTTTCTTAAACAAATCACCCTGACGATGACGTATAGATACGATAAATAATAATAATAAAAAGCATCGCGTAGCGGATAATTGAACGTACTTACCAAATTAATTGATACGCATTATATATAATATGCACGATGTCATACACATACGCAATATATACGCATAAGTACATAATAAATACTATTAAAACTGATTGAATAAATAAACGTATAATAAAGACCAATTGAAGACGATTAAAAACTCTACGGTTTATCAGTATAATAAACGATACGAATAATAAAAATTAACTAGCCGTCGCCGCACTTGCGGTATAGTAATACTACTACTAATAATATTACTAGATAATTTTCTGTAGAAAATATATATATATATATTTTTTATTTTTTTTCCTAAAAGAAAGTACAAAAATACGCATCGCACACGATCGCCGCCGACGGTATAACTAAACCAAACGAGAAAATTATCGAACATAAGACGAGACACGCATCGTCCACACCGCGAAATGTATGAAATATTATATAGGTATAAGTACACCAACATATGTTTTTTTACAAATAGGATATCCTGATCTAAACCGGAATCGGCCAATTGGAAATAAGACATAACACACAAAGCGGCGACCCTCACGTCGTGTCTTGGGGGGGAGAGTTTAATAAATGGGAATTTTTATGATCTATATACGTCAAAAGATGATGATGCGTCGTTGCAATATGAAAAAATTCCCCTCTCATCATATATATATTTTTTTTTTTTTCTATTGTATACGGTTAACCCCATTTTCTTGTTTTCTCTCCTCGTCTTCTTCTTTTATTTATTTATTTATTTTTTTTTTTTTCGGGGCTACGAATACCAGAAAAACTATAGACCGTCTGCTTTTATATATATCGGTACGAGTAGTATATATCGTAAAACACCGGTGAAGAAATTAGAGACACGAGATTGAATAATATTTCAGTAGGTATACCTACTGTTGTTTTTTTATATTTTATATACGGTCCAATGATTATCATTTTTTTTTTTTTTCATATTTTTTTCTTCATTTTTTTCCGTCTTGTCGAATACAACGAAATGCATTATGTTTTTCTGATTCATATACGATGTATACATATGCATATATATATATATATATATATATAACGTACGACTTAAAAGACCCTTCCATCAAAATCGTGAAAAGCTAAATAAATTCAATACAAAGCACTACATCGCGGAATGCATTATGATACAAAATTCACAATTTTTAATACCGTTTAGACTTAGGTATTTAAACGCGACTGAAAACATAATAAATTCCTATACGAAAAATCAACAATGAACAATTGACTATTTTGATTTCTAAAAACGAACGAAACCGTCGTTGAAAACTAATGGTTATAATTGTAAAGACAAATCTTAAATTATTTTTGTATTAACGCTGCACTTCCAATATTTGTTTAATATAATGTCAAATGTCATACGATTCGTGTGTTATATAATGCATTACTCATAAAAGTCGTGTGTCAATAAAAAATTAATTTATATCAATTAGGAAAATAATAAAACACTATTCCGTGTAATGAATTTACCCGTAGATACAAAAATAGCAGAAGCGACTTGACGTCCGTTAAAAAAAAAAAATTAACGACCATAATGTCGAACTGCTAAATATATGTAATACATTAGAATTTCTAAAAGCCATTTTTTTTTTTTTTTTTTTTGTATACGCTAAATAACAATTGAAAAAGAGTTTGTAAAGACAGAATCGTTGTCTCGAAGTCTTTTCGGAGGACGAGTATCGGGCGTACAGTAAAATTCGAAGATAAAAAAAAAAACCAAAAAAAAAATACCGACTGAATTCGTATGTCTTTGGCATAACAGACGTAACAGAAGCCGAAGGATATATATATTCAATAAAAAAAAAAAAAAAAAAAGTACCCGACAAATCTCATCCCATTCAACCTGTCAAGTGTTCTAGCAGATGAAGTAATCTTGTTTGCAGTACATTGTGCACAGCACACACCGACAGTGGTAAAGCGAACCACACAGCACGAAGAGAGGAGATCATTCTCGTCCTATATATATTTATATTTGTTTCGCCAAGATCTTTATCAAATATAATAATATATAAGATCGGAAACCGGAATAACAATAATACGGTTTTTTCTTCTCTAAGTGCCACTTAGACGGGTCGGTTGTGTGCGGGTCCCTCCTTTTAGTATAATATATAACCGTACGTGTATTGATGTGTTTTTCTAGTAAATTAAAAACGTTTTCTGTCCACGCACAATACTATATTATTATCTTTTTTTTTATCATTATTATACTTGTATTCATCGGTCCTTATTTATTTTAGTTTTTTTTTTTTTCTTTCGTTTTGGATTCGGATTTAAACAGATGCCGATTGATAATATTGCGAAACAGATATAAATCATGGGGTTTTTTTTTTTTTTTTTTTTTCAATTGAATATTATATACAATACTATTTGTTATGAATGGAATAAAAGATGTTATGTTTTGGGCAAAAGCGAATATTGGTTTTGGTATACTGCTGTACACACTATTATACTATAGGTATGCGTTCACTAACCAAAAGCCTGCGAAACCTAAAGAGCAATGCACAAATGTATACGTACAGGCGTTTAAAAAAATAAAACAAAAATACGATAATAACATTTTATAAAAACTATATTTTTATTTTAATATACCAATGTAAAAACATTGTGTATAGAATTTCGTTCGACATACGCTAAAGAAATTTTTCTTTTTAAACTTTTTAGAGTTTCACAGAGTAAAACATTGAAATCATCAATTCTACCGTAGATTCTACTTCGAGCGGAACACTGGAGGCCGCGGCAAATTAATCAATTGACTAATAAATTTTAAAAAATATCGAGGAGATTCTTAAAAATGGCCCTGGAAGGCAGATGGTTTGGTTACTTAATTTGCAATCCATAAACATAAAATTGTTGTCCGAACCTATCTGCGGACAAAATGACAAAAATGACGTAATAATTTTTGTTTATCAAGTATAGGTATCATAGCCGTGCAAATATCTTCTTTTTTTTTTTTAGCATAGTTCCATAACCGTTTTTTGTTGTGCATACATAAATTATACGTTCCGATATTCAAAACTATTTTGAAAACCGTGTATAAATTACATCGATTTTGTTTATTTCGTTGACAAAAAAATAATACGAATATAATATTTGTAATCGTAACGTAGAAAAAAAGATTAGATTGCTTACAAATGAAATAATGATTAAAGTTATAAAATGCAAATAATATCATATAAAACGCGTTTGCATAATTTACTATTAAAGACCTTCCCTTCAACAATATTGAACATAATATACTACCTACATAAAAAAAAAAAAAAAAAAAAATTATTCTAAATTAATTCAAAACAATGTTAAACTATAACTTACCATCAGGAGTATATAGTACTTCTTAAGTTAATTCGTACTTACACATATTTTATAATTAAATTCGTATTTGTATTTAATCTTTATTTATACTACGCGTAGGTTATAACAAAATATAAAATTACTTTACCGCGATGGTAGACATACATGCGTAA
Source organism: Tuberolachnus salignus (assembly GCA_956483605.1). NCBI lineage: Eukaryota > Metazoa > Arthropoda > Insecta > Hemiptera > Aphididae > Tuberolachnus > Tuberolachnus salignus. The sequence goes on from OY101430.1 coordinate 45,256,062, forward strand.
TTATTAATTATATTTAATACGTTGAAATTAGTGTATACGGTTTTAGGTTTAAAGAAACAAGTATACAGAGTGATCAACAAATTGTAAGACACTCATTATCTCGGAGAATATTGACTTTTTACAAAATTTGTGTTTTGACATTAAGAAACAAAATCATGTTTACATTACCGTTATTTTTTGTCACTCTTATTTTTGAAAGTGAAACTCAACTACTCACTTTTGATTTTTAAATAGCGATCTATATTAAAAATTCCATAAATATAGATGAAGTTTTAGTTAAAATACATTTTGGTGTTGAAATTTGTAATTTCCGTCAGCCCGTTGACGAGATATTCCACTATTAAGTTGGTCGTTTTGTTGATAGGGGGAAATTACTTTTCTGCTACAAACAAAACGAAACACTTAAAAGTGAGTGGTGGTTTCAACCATAAAAATATGAGTGAAACGTAAAACTATTCTGAGCAAATTTCACTTAAACATGCTTAAACAAATTTAAATTAAACGCTGTTATAAATTTATAACTACCATGTAAATTACAATTCTATGTGTTTTTTTTATGAATTTTAACATAAAATTGAACTTTAAACGCTGATAAAGATAAATTACCACATTTGTATCCACATGAAAATAAAACTCGACAATTTCTAATAGCTATGAATAATAGACAATTTTTACAATTTCACGACGCAAAAATTGCTAATTAGCAAAATAGCTAAAATTGCAAATTACTAATAAGTATTCGGTTTAAGTTTCAGGGCTTTACGATTATTTTTCACTAACTCACAACATAAAACAAAATCGAAAATAACAGAAACCGTTATTGCATACATTTTCTCGGCGCTTTTCGTCATTATTAAGGAAACTTCAAAGAAAATCAATAAATGGCCTCCATAGTGGCTGAAACAATATTGACAAAATGCTCCTATAAAGGTTTTGATTTCTGGTCAAAAAATAGTTCAAAAAATAATAATAATCGTTGTAAAACCATTACATTCCTCCTACCTCGGAACTAAACAAAACCATACTACTTTAATATTAATTAAAAAATTTTAATTTTTTGAAAATGATTAATTTGTGTTTCATATATTGTCTAATGCTGAGATTTAAATTAAAAATGTTTACTTGGCAACTTAACTCATGTACCATAATATGCAGTAATAGACATTGATTGTGTATTATATTTATAGGAAACTCTAAATTAATAATTATTTAATATGAGTTCAATTGAAAAAACGCATTTACTAATACTATACATTGCTAAATTAAGTTCCGGGGGGCGGAACGAAACCAGGTGGGTCTATAAGTCTGTGTTTCATACTAGAAGAAAACATAATGAAACATATTTTATGTCCATAACTAGAATGGTTTGAATTTTATAATTAATAACATTGAAAAAAAAAAAAAGTTTCTACTTTTTAACCTAACCGTATAACAATTTGGTTTACCTAGCAGAAAAGACTATTATTTTTTGTAGATTTTAATTGTTATAACGATGAATGTTTATTTAGGTTTTTGTATGCATTATTCGTATACATGTAAACTTCTTCTATTAAGTAAACGTTTTCTTTAAAAATCGAAGATAATATAGAAAGAACAGTAAGAAAACAAAGCGTAATACCATATATTTTTTAGATTCTGAGCGAAGCGTTGAATTTATTGGTGTTAATATGGTGTGTATGTGTGATTTTTTTTTCTTTTTCTGTCTATCAATAACTTATCTACCAAAAACCTCTTGCTCCGATTTTCAAGTGTAGCATCTTTTAGAAAATTCTGCACGAGGTTAATCATAAGTTTTACTTATTAGTCAACAAATAAAAAAATTAATCGTAAAGTACCTAATGGTGTGTTTTTTATATAATATATATATATATAGCGTTTAATGTAAGTTTTGATGAAAATCGTAAAAATTACAGCATTTCAAAACATGATTAACCGAACTTCGTTCAGAATCGTTTTTTGTTAGCAACGATTTATCGTTGCGTACAGATAAAAATTGACTTTATATTCAGCAACAGTGGTCGTAACCAGTGGTGCTAAAGATGTCCGTATTTTTTAATCGTGTACCGGCGTCATTATAAAGATCTTGTTCAAAACAAATTGTATTCTTATTCTGTATACCAATTTATGAAAACAGAGCGTGAATAAAAGAAGAGTAGGGAGAGGTTATTAATATCATTATCTAAACGGGTTGGGCAGTTATTCAAAAAACTGATCAGATAATTCTGTAAATAACCACAATGGCACAAAGTATGGATAATGCCAAATGTCCAAACCTAACTTTATCAATTGCTTCGTCTGCGCGCTTTTAGCGAGCTCAACTTACTCGTTACTCGTTATGCAAAACCACGTCAGATAGGGACAAAAAACCAATTTAAAAGGCCAAAAAAACATCTTCCAAAAATACAAATTTGCTTTAGAAATTTATATACTTCGCAGTTGGCAACAATGTCTTTTAGCATTTAATTTGGAATTTGGAAGAACCGTTCTAGACAAATTTAAACATAAATCAAATTAAATTTATTGCCCGTCTATAGTTGTTTATTTTCTTAAGTTTTTCCCAGCTTTTAAAAACTAAGTAATTTTACTGGACTGATTTTTTTTTATGAAAATCAAAATAAACTTTATACATTGAATTATCGTAATTAGTCTTATTGTTTCTATCTGTATTAATCTGTATAAAGTTTAGAAGCCCTAAACATACAGTAAAGATCGAACAATATGGATATGAAACGTGTAACAAGACTCAAGAGAACAGCATAATCCGAAATATAGGGCTTCTAAATATTCTCTATAGGATTATTTATTAGAGTGTAAAAGTGATTTACGTAGTAGTGTAATATAAGTATTATTATGATTAATTTTCGATTCATTTAAAAATTACAATTATTTCAGAAACGGACAAGAAGTATAATATTATTACTATTCGTTTGGTAGTATTTTTTTTTTTTTTAATAAAATGTATTCCAATATGCATTATGAAGATGATAACATTATCAGAAAAACATCAATTATAGAAAGATTTTATATTTTATAGAGATATATTATATCTCTATACAAAGAGAAATATTTGAAAAGATTTTATAGATTACCTATTCAAATATTAGTATTGATCGTGTACCACAATATAATAATATTAATTAATAACTTTACTCCTGGGTACTGAACGGTCTTTTTTAGACCAAACGTGTATGTTGAGTTGCCTACAAAAACAAACATACTAATTATAACTATATTGATTTTGTATTTTTATCTTTAGGTACCCGAATTAACCTGCTTAGTTGTCAGAAAAATGATAAGAGAATTGTGTAGTCACGGTGGACTACAATTCCAACGTCGACAAAAAATCTTCAGCTACGTCTAAACTTGATTTTGACCCGAAATTGGTATCCCAAGTGAAAACCTAAAACCCTCTAGGGTCAACTGTACAGTTCCCTGATTAAAATGCGATTTACTAATCAATGATTAAATTTTAATCATACGTATTATCAATGATTTTTCTCACTTTTCTGTTAGTCTTTGAAAAATCACGTCGTGTTGAAATAAAGGGGAGGGGGAGGGTGAAAAATTCCACGTCGGGCAGGTCACATTATAAAGTAAGAAATTCGCGTGGTGGAACGATAATGCACATAAACCATAATATGAAATTAGGGTATTATAATATTTAGAGTTGATAATAGTGAAATATTGTGCGTAGCTCGTTATCAATTTTCCGATTCTATAATAGACCAGCTGTCTCGCCCAACGTTGCGTGTACCACCTTTTTTTTTTTTTTTTTTGGCTCAAATTGTTTAGTATTTTTTTTTTTTTTTTTAGAAAAGCTCAAAAAGTATAAAGTTAAGTCCACGCGAAAATATAATATGTCCCGCACAATATTGAACGGGAAAAAAATTGTCCGTGTTTCCTTGTTTTCACCCCGTATCTATCAGAGTTAATGGTTGTTGACCGGTAATTTATTTTTGAAAAAGGTACTTCCTTACTCGTGAAATCTTTAAGACATTTAATTAATATTTAATTATGTTTAACTTCTTTAGTTTTAAAAGTAAAATATATACAAAGAAAAAAGGTTTTTACAATTATTTGACTGGTTGTTTAATTATTTATTTTACGTTTATTATTATTCATTTAAGTTGATAAAACTTAACATTTGTTGTTATGGATTTTTCATTTGGAATCAGTAAAAATTGAATTTTTTGATTTCCCTGACCTTGAATGACCCACATACAACTGGTCATGTGAAAAACGATCAGATCGCAATTCAATTCCTACATATTTAAATGTTTGTCCCTGTGATTTCATAATTTCCATTGCATTAGAAAATTTAACTGAAAATCGCAAACGTTTATATTGGAATGTATCAAGTAAATGCAAGTCTGTACAAATCATAGGAATTCGGGGTGTAAGAGCAACTTTCCCCATAGCTGGATTCCCCATACCAATGATAACGACTTTAATAATATTGTTACACGCCAATTTTATTTGCGATCTAGTGCCATAAACTACATAAATTAAGTGGGTTGAGGTTTCGTAATAAACTTACATGAGTGCCAAATTTTAGTTCTAGATAATAGGGAGGGAATCCAAATGGATTAAGGGAAATTAGAAATTCTTTTAATTTTAATTTGTAATGCTTTTAAATAGTGAATGAATTATTATTATTATTATTTTTGGCGTTTTAAAATGAAAAAATGTAAAAAAAAAAAAAAAAACTGATATAACCTCCGCGGTAATATAATGAATATATAGTAACAAACCATATTAAAAGTCGGTTCAGTAATTTCACGGTTAGTAATGACAACGAAAAACACTCTGTCTCAAATAAGTAAGATAATTGTTAGGTTATTTCCTTAATTCATAATTTATATCAAAAAGTAATATTTTGCAACATGGGTCCACTGGCTTAAAAACTATCTGGATTTGGTAATTTAGTTTATAAATTGTATGCAACAATAAATAATTGCAAACAAACTAAGATTCTGCGCGGAGAACGGTTAAACATTTTTTGTTACATTTAAATTGAAAATTGTGTTTATTTATAATTACAAAATAAATTACAATTGTCGGTGTTTTTTTTCGCCTCAAATTGTTGTATATTTTTATGGAGCTAAAACAATTTTATTCACTAGCGGCAACAGTGCATTTAAATCGGAAATCCCTAATGACATTATAGCTCACCACGTTACAGGTGGTTGAGATGGTTCTGTGATGGTTTTTATTATCATTTTTATATGCCAATTTTATATTTGACAAGATCTCTAAAAATGTCACCCTAAACACCAACAATGATGTTCCTTTATTATTGTATGGTGTCATTGCTGATGACATCACAGGACGATGAGAAATATACGGAATTAATAATAAAATTATCAATAATGTTTAAATAATATAGTTGAACTAATATAATAAATTTGTATTAAATATTAAATAACAAAGTAACAGAGAAGAAAGGTAATCAAATTTTGAAATTTGGATATTATGTTCTAAGGGAGAAGCACTTCACTTCATTTTTATATTTACAATAGTTTTTTTTTTAATAAATTATGATAAGAAATTGATAACGGTATAAATTTTAAAATAATATAAGAATGGAGTGCTTTTATTGTAAAATAAAGCATTTTTTTTCTTTTTTTTTTTCTAAGATTAACATTAAGAACATTAAAGAAAATTAACAGACATTGATAGAGACATTTAAGTAAAATTGAGTGCATTTAAATAAATTAGAAAATTCAGATACATATGACCCACATTCATACATAATCTTTTCCAAATGTTCACCAAATGGGCAAAGTAGTAAAATGTAATAAAAATACATACTTAAAGTACTTGTTCTTGTTAAAACCATTTTCAACTTAATTAAATAACTGTTAAACATATTTTTTTTTTTATATAAACCTATCAACCAATACATGGTTAAATTGTTAAAAAAAAAAACAATGGAATATCAGATAGGCAGCAATTCTACAACCTAAAGTCTAAATAATAACAATAAGGAATTTACTTAAAACCAACAAATGTATAGGTACCTTATGAATTTAAATATCAATTCTGAATACAACATACAAAGTGTGATAAGATGTACATATCACAACACAATATGATTTCTATTAAAATGTTTTAAACTTGTACGATGTCTACATCAAGAACTATTATAATTATTTAGAACCAAGTCACACTAACCTTTTTCTGTTCTCTGCCATGCCAGCGCAGAACACAATAAAGCCAATGTCTTTCCGGACCCCGTGGGACTCTCTAAAAGGCAGTTTTGTTTCCTTTGACAGCCACGAATAACCTAATAATAAAATAAAATATAATACGTTTAACACTTAACAATAGTCAAAAACGACCAAATACCTTGTCCATCATGGCAACTTGAGAAGGATAGGGTTTGACGGGCATGTCGATTTTAACACCGCCGATTGTTAATGTGCACGACGGCCGCACGTTGATGGGTTCGTTTTTCGGCTCTTTAGTAAACATTATTATTACGATAACGATAATATTCAATAATTATGGCAATATACGAAAGATTACGATCGTTCGAGAATAAATTCAAAAGGTGGTGAAGTTGTAGGTCTTTCAAAAACAAAAAAAAAACAAAAAAAAACCTAAAAACCAAAACAGATTATAATAAACGACACAAATTGCATCCGGAGTTCTGAACAATACGATAAAATGCCATGAGAAATAAATTAAATAACAAGGCTAAAATATTGAACTATCCATTGGTAAATTTTGTTTGAATAATCATTCGAAAAAAAAAAAATAAAACACAACACAACCAAAACCGATAACGTACGCCGATATCGGATTTTTAAGTATTCATTGCTATCACATTGATAACGAGAATTTAAGCGGGAAAGAGTTTGTAGCCCGCGAACACAGATGGCGCTGCGCGTACGCTTTTCCGTAATAATACGGTGAGGTGGACATACCGCCGACGGCGTCAGCAAAAACCCAATTTCGCACTATACTAACAAACAAATACATCGACAAATTCAACGATTATAACACCGGTGTCCGCTTTTGACCTTTTTTTTTGTACATTTTTTGTAGAACAGTAAACGTTTGTTACCAATACCTTCTACAGACGAATGTTTCGTCTTAAATCTTTTTAATCAATATCACCGGGGGAGCCGGGCCCCCGAAATTATGTTGGCTATTTTCGCCCGTGTAGAAAACGGGCTAAGGGACTTAAAACATAAATGGATCAGGGTGTGAAAACGGTACATTTAAAATGAACATTTGTATTGTGAACTTTACCGAATGTTTTTTTTTTTATTATTATAATTTATGTATACGTGCGCGCGCGGTCGTTCATATTTTAGAAAAATTTCGGACAATGTTTTTTTGGATAACAATAGATAATTTCTTACCCGTATTCCACTACTTAAAAGACAACAACGAGATCTTTTTAGTATTACCGTTGAAAAATAATTAAAATACAAACTGTATTGTTTTTTTTTTTTCTCAGGGGCCAGAGGTACGTGATTATACTTTATAAATCAAAGCGGTCCACGATCCAGAAAAGGTTAAAGACCTACGCTATAAAAGATCATAAAATTATAGTCACGCCTCGGCAATTCCGGCTCTGATTTCGCTCGAAAAATCTAATTTTGTAAAATTTTAAAATAGGTTTTGTTGTTGGGCGTATCGACGACGGTACGCAAATCGTAGCAGAGGCAACACCACAATTAATTTTTCAAATGTGGCAGCCACTGCCGAGGAAACGTTCGTGATTTCCTTTAGGATTAACAAAATAATTCGGCGATTACCAAATTACCAATATTATATTTGTTCCTGTGAATTTCGGACCTGTTTATTACGTTCAGGTATTATACGACGTGAATACGGATGACTTAAGTTAAACGAACAATGCACCGCTGCTGCGGTCGTGCTGCAGAATTGTACGCATAAATAAAAAATTTAAAAAAAGCCACATAATCTATTGTAACTCTAGTAACTATATAGTAGTAGTCCATATATATATATATATATTAGTTTTCATATAGGTGGTTTTCCACCTATCATTTTAAATAATCTTATCATCCCAAAAGTTACTAGCTCTCGATACTCAGGCTTAATACTGGACCAACGTCTAACCTGTGCAGACCACATTCAAACCAAACGAATTCTCTTAAACGCCAGACGTAAATCTCTCTCCTACTCAATCGGTAAACACTCGAAACCAAACTACTTTTATATAAAACTCTATTGATGTCTATTTGGACTTCGGGGCGTCCGCTTATGGACGGAGCTGCCGAAAAAACCGATATAAATAAAAAAAATTCAAACATTCCGATCCATAACTCTTCGCATGATTACAAATGCACCGTTCTATGTTTCAAATCGCACTCTACACGCCGACCCCCGAGGATGGGCGCACACCTAAAGTGCAAAACTGCTCCGAGCAGCTCGGATCTGGTCGGAGCTGTTTGGACATCATTAGAACACGTGCAAAGTAATTGACGCGCGCACGCTAATCAGCCACATCATATCAACACACGACAAGACAAAACCGAACGTGTTCGGTCTTGATCGGTCCGGTTCTGTTTTTGTTCCGAGCAAAATACGTAAGCCAAAGCCACTTGTTTATTTTACGACTAGTAAAACATTACCGAACACGTTATTTTAGTACAAAAGTTCTATCATATTAATTTAAAATGGCACGCGATCCGGAGAAATTAATAAATGTAGTATTTTTATGAAAATCTATCTATGATTATTGTGATAAAGATCATAGCAATAGATCGATTCAAGATAGATTATGGAATGAAATGGTGCTGAACTCATGCGAGTGAACATTTCGAATTTAAACTCGTCTTCACGTAATTCGGCCGAAAAATTTAAAATCGTATTATTTTCTAACCGTTTTTGTTTATTTCACGCATCCAAATTTTGCGGTTTTTTTTTTTTTTTTTTTTTTTCTACTGCTTTCGCTATTTAATAAAAATTGCCACATAAGCGGCACAATGACGTCGTCTTCGTCGGAACTCATTTCGACGACTGGTGTTTAATAACAAAAATTAATCCAGAATTATTGTGTCTTGTTCTGTTCTGTTTTGTCAGTGTGAATGGAATTTGTTCCGAGCTGTTTGGAACAAAATGTTAGGGCAGAGCAGTTTTGCTCTTTAGGCGTGCGCCCGGCCTAAGAGTTAACACAGTAGACGAAACTGCAAAGATACTATACAAACGATTTCGTTCACGGCTAACCAACCATCCTTATCCCCTAATATCAGCACTAAATTCTGACTCCATTCCTTGAAATCCTCCTCGTAGGCTGACAAGAAGATGGTGTCGCGATCTAAACCATAATTAGAAATTAAAAAGAAAAAAATATATATAATAAATATAAAAAAATTCTACAAAATTAAACAAACTTCTGTTATAAAGTTGTATCGCTGTTGGGTGGGTGGCTTATTTTTTCACGGGTCGCATGCCAATTAATTTATTTCCACACACATGCTTGTTGTAAATTTAAATTACAGATTGTATGTTTTAAAGTAAAGTAAAAAAAAAAAAAAATCTATTGGTTTTGGCCATGTCAACCGGACTAACGACGACAGGCCCAACTGCGAGAGTGCGACGCGTTTAAAAAAAAAACTCGGCACGATGATAATAAAATTCGTATATAAATTCCCGTCTATAAGCCGCTCGTATACGTTTTGTTTTTTAGAGGCCGATGCAATGTTTTGCGTACTTGAATTGTTGAATAGCAAAACCAATAAATACAGGCGTATTACGTCACGAATTGCAAACTCGTCGACTACTATTTACGCGATTTGATTTGATTTCTTTTTTTTTTTTCTTTTTTTTTAATTGTAAACATATATATATATATATATATTTTTTATTATTATTTTTTTTTTTATTTTCAAATAACGCGTTTTATTAAAATTAATGATACATATTATCGATTACGAAAACCTACGCGAATCTATATAATTGGCACTTATTATTATACTTATTATTACTATCATTGTATACACGTTGATAATATATTTCTACAGTACTGCGTGTTATGACTATAGCCCACTGCAGCTTATAGACATTATAAATTTTATAAAATTCAATAATGCAAACAGTTCAAGCTCGAGCTACCACCGTCGTATTATATAGAAATTTAAATTTAAAAAATCCGTCTTTGTACGGTGTTTCAAGTGAGCTACTTTGCTATTCCACTATAATTTTTTTTTTTTTTTTTTTTTTTTTTTTCTTGGCGTACTTGAACGTTCTTTAAACGTACGTCAACTCCGACGTATCCGGAGATGCCGCACTCGACTTACTTTGCGTACGTTCGCGGTTGTTTTCGAGTTGACTTATTTTTCCGAGTTTTTTCCATTGGACTATTGTTAATTATTGTTGAACTGTTAGTGAACGAGTGTAAATTATTTATCTCGTTCGTCCAAATAGAAAAAAAATTAACGCATTGCGTCTAAATTTGTTTTTTTGAAAAATTACAATAAGAACTGGATAATAGTAGACGTATTTAAGATCGGATAGAAAGAATGTTTAATATGTCAACGGACTGTTTAACATAAATGTTCCCGTTTTCCGTCGATGTTTTGTTCGTCAGTTTGCCGGTGTTATTTAAAATAAAATTACTAGACGTTCAAAAATGCTACAGAAAATTCCCCCTCGGCGTCGACAGAGTTTCCGGTCGGACCATACGCGGTAAAACCAATTAAACATCTCTGGTCTCGGCTCGGAATTTCATATATCTGTACTTGTGTTATCATATTATTATTGGTCCGACAGCACAGTACAATACAATATTATTAATGTTATTATTTTTAGTATAGATGTACCTCCTACATATGCGAGAAAAGGGGAAAAAAATACTTAATGACGTTTGGAGCGTTATATTATAACTAGGACTGGGAATGCGATGCAATTGTATCTTTTAATAGACAATAAGAAAATGTGTTTTAGGTGATACAGGTTGTTTTAATGTAATTTTTACTTTTTTGAAAAATGTAACCCAAAATGGTTATACACCGTTCTTAAGACATTTTTTTAATGATCTTACGGTATTTTCTTAGTTTCTGGAACATTTTTTTTTACAATTTTTTAATACAGTGAATGTGAATTTGCGATTATAGGTGGGTCCAGGCGCCGGATAGGGAATGTATCGTTTGTATAGTTTAGGATTTTCGCCGGTCCAAAAAAAAGAGAACGGCCCTCTTTAATCTACACTATGTCTCAGTGGAGTCTTCGGGTCAATTCCATTTGTGAAGAGGCAAATATTGAAATAGTTGAAATTACTCGACTCGGTAACTCGCTGGGCCTAACCGGTACTGGGTGGAACGGACAGCACAAAAAAAAAAATAAAAAAAGTTAAAACATTAAAATTTATTTTTTTTAATTATTATATCAGAATGAGTGATTAGAAAGTAGTTAAGAAGTAATTAACTCAGAAGATAATCCACCAAATAGCGTAAAGTACTGTTTAAAAAAAAAAAAAAAAACAAAAAACAATAACCACTTCTGATAAATTTGTTTTACTGTTTAAGCTATTATAAATAAATTAAAAGGCATTTTTTTTTTTTTTTTTTTTTTGGGTACTAAAATCACAGCCCTATTTATAACTATTATTATATTAAATTATGTACGAGTAATAATTTGTAATTGTACTGCAACACAGTAAATAGTATAATATTCCCGAGACGATTTTATGTACGACTCCCTGGAAATTGGAATATCGAGATGCCACTGATAAGACGATAATATTATGCGCCGATACGCCACATAAACTTTGACATTGTCGTGTTTTATCTAGGTTCGTAGTAAATACGACGATGACGAAGACGACGCACATTTTTATTATATTATACTAACTGTTGTACAGGTCGTAAGTTCAGTCAGCTGCTCAGTAACTCGAGAAAAATAAAATCAAAATTGCATCACGTACCGTCCCGCGGCGTTTTGCTTTTAATAACATATTATAAAAAAAAAAAAAAAAAAAAAAAAAAAAACCATTAAACAGGCACGTAGTTTTGACTGAGTGATAAGAGCAATCCCCTCTTGTAGTTCAAAATCTTTAATACACATGTCGTAATTGAATATAATACTCCAGGCTGGCTAAGTTTTTCTTTTTCATTATATATATATATATGTTTTAGATTCTGAGCAAAACCAAGAATGTATTGATTTTACTATAATGTGTGTGTGTGGTTTTTTATTATCTCCGTAGACAACATTTCTACCACACACCCTACTCCAATATTCAAATGTTGCTCCTTTTCTGAAATCATTTTCGATTTTCTTTGTATTTTTCTTAATAATTTGGGAAAACTGGAATTATACGTAGGAAAAACGGGAAAGTTTACGGTAATAATGGTATGATTATTTTCGATTTTTTTTTTTAAAAATAATTTTTGTATTTATTTGAATAAAATTGGTTTGGCCGAATAAAGATATATTTTTTTTTAAACAGTTTGAGAGTAGAATTATTAAAACACAATGTTTTATAAGCGTTTTAAGTGTAAATTTTTAACGAAATTCGTAAAAATTACGGCATTTCAAAATATGGTTAACTAAACTCTGTTCAAAACCATTTATCCATTAGCAATGGTTTATCGTTGCGTACAGATATAAATTAAATTTTTCTCTATATCCTACCTTCCCAACATTCCCCCTACAACAGTGACTCGCCCATGGGTGTGAAGTATGTGTCTCAGTCTTTTTTTTGTTTATTGTAATTTTGAAAGTGGACCAAGTCTGTAAATAAGCTCGAAAACTGTGAAATTAGGTAATGAAACGCATCAGGGCCGGAAATACAAAAATCGCGACTCCCGGGGAAACGTTAAAATTCCGCTAAAAATGTTGAACATCGCTATATAGTAATATGATCCAAAATTAAAGTATGATTTTTAGTTAAATTCCTCGTTTAGTGTTTCTCCCCACTATCTTTTACCTACTTCGTTACAATTATTATTAAAAACACTCATACTCAAAGTTATGTGTTTACGGGGGGGAGGGGCACAGGGGTCGTTCCCTTTTCCCTTTCTTTGTACCTATATTTTATCAAGTACTATAATGCATAGTTAGTCTAGTTAGTTAGTTAGTTAGTTTTAACTAAATCGTGTTAAACACACGATAACAATGTACAACGGGTTGCAATCAAATTTTTCCTTGGTTTTAGAGTAAACACGCCCTATTATAAAATTAAAACAGGACGATATTCCGGAGGTTCCTCGATGCGTTTTTTTTATTCTTTCAATTATTCCATTACGTGGTTTAGAAATAACGACAATTTCTTTTGTTTTTGTTTTGTTTTAACGTAAACGTAACCATTCGAAATAACCCCTCCCCGAATAATATTGTCCTTTTTAAATTTTTTAACGGGTGGTGCTCGGATTGCGTGTGCCGGTGTGGTTCGGCTTCCTCTTAACGAATGAAATAATAAACGAACGGAGAAAATTTACTCGAAATCTCGGCAGGCCGATAAAATCGTCGGCGCTGGTTCGTGACAAGTGAATCGCCCTGTGTAGAAACGTGCGCGGCGCGACGGGAATGCGACGAGTTTCTGGCGGGCGCGCGCGCGAGCGACAGGCGGCGGTGGCGGCGGCGGTGGCGGCAAAGGAAACGGAGACGTCGACAGACGCGAGAAAATCGTCGCGGGCTCGCGTGCGAAAAACCGTCCGATAAATTATTATCGCGGCTGAACCGAAACGGCCGCCGCCGCCGATTTGCATATAAATAAGTAGTCCCGGGTATATAATATAATAATAATTACTCAAGTCATATAGCGGCGGCGGTCGGGCTCGGGGACAGGACAATCGCGTCGGAATTCCACGGGAGTGCAAAAATAATAATAATAATAATAATAATAAAAAATAATAATAAAACGTCGGCAGGTGGCGGGGTAATTGACGCGTTTTTGTCTCTCTCGTCGACCGGCACACAATGGGATGCCCCTGTATAGCTGCTATAAATATATATATATATATATAGGTACGTCCTACTTGGCGTACGACAATATAATATTATTATACTTATAGTGTGTGTGTGTGCGCGTGCGTGTGTACGTGCTGTCAGTTGGAGCTTTTTTTTTTTTTTTTGTCTTTTTTCGTTTTTATTGCAAGTATAAAATACGATATTGGAGGGGAACCGCCGGACCGACGACGGGACGGAATTCGCCCGTTAAATTCTCCGATAACGATATTAGTAGAAGACGACAGGCGCGTAGCCGGGAGACTTTTCGAGGGATAATTTTTTAATTTTATATTTAAATTCAGCCCCGTGGCGGTGGCAGGGGGGTGTTCACACATCCTTATCGTTCAATGAATTCTAGAATATTCGAGACGTGGTTTATCAATAAACATTTTAGCGTTTTATTTCTACGAGTTTCCCGAAATTGTCTGCCCATTTTTACACTATATTCGCCGACAATATCTGCTAAGGACTCCTTCTATATACGCACTGTTAACGGTATATTTCGCACCCATACGACCGATTTATGGCCATTTATGACATATATATATATATATTAGGGTGCCACTCAAAATTCAACCGCAATATATTCACAGCGACAACCCGTAATGTTTTTACATATGTTGTCATTATTGTATTCGTTCAAGTTTGAGTAATTTCAAATAATTTTTTATGGTAGCCCAATGAGTTTTAATATTTGTCGATAAAATAAAAATGTTCCGTATTTCATATTTTCATATATTTACATAATTTTGTATAAATCTATTCAAGTGAGTTACGAACTAAAGTTTGAATTTATGGAATCTTCGACGGCGGTTTTCAACTACTTGCAAAAAGGATTGATTCTGTTCTTCGCGTTTAGTCAATACAGAATTAAAACTTTTTATAAGAGCAATTCCACGTTTTGCTGTATCATTGACTACTTTCAATTCAATGGCTCTTCTTCTTAGTTCATTATATTCCTAGTATTTTTTTTTTTTTTCCATGTACTTGGATGATTTTTAAAAAAATTGTACGATAAATAACCCGCTTTGAGCGACCAACAAACATTATCAGATGTGAATAAAATTTCTTATACTTATTCGTTATACCAAATGGAAAACAATTATGAGGTGTCGTTTAAATTTTGGTATACCTATGTAACTGATATATATATATATGTATATTTAGACGTACTTTTGTACATTTTCTAAAGCCCGCTCTTTACGTGTAATATACGTTTACCACTTGCTCATCGCGTGTAAACCGCGGGCACGAGCGTTACGTACCAAATACGTAATAATTATTGTAATAATTTTATAACAACGATAATAGCAATAGTATTGTGATCACGTGATAGCTGTCGCGGCAAAAGAAAACGAGTAAACAGAAGAAAAAAAAAAAAAAACGACCGTTTTCGGCTGTCGCTGTATATTATATACGGTTTTCGTCGTCCCTCCCGTTTGCATACGTAATTAGTATATAATATTATTTCGGCCGCATCGTAGGTACCTGTATCGAAACGATCGCACGCGAACCGGAATTAGTTTTTTTTTTTTTGTTTTTTTCTCTAGTTTTTATTATAATTTTTTTTTTATACCCCTCCGCCCGTTTCTTCGCGTCGCCGTGTTCCGACCGCACGCGGGGTCGGCGGCGAACTGCCTTTGTCATTGTACTGTACGGGACATCGGCGGCGGCGGCGGCGGCGGCGGTGACGGAGACTAGTAAACTGTGACGGGACACGAATGTGTAAAAACTTTTCGGTTTCGGGTTGGTACGCGCCGCGTATAATATATTATAATAATAATAATAAAACAAACAGAAAAAAAAAAAAAAATACATTAAACGGAAACGTTATATTATATTTTTATATTGTTTATTCTCTCTCGTTCTCTCTCTCTCTCTCTCTCTCTCTTAGCTCGCGCGAGACTTTATAATATGTTAAAAACGCGACGTGTAACCGCCGCCGCCGCCTCTCGACAAATAATAATAAATCGTAGGTAAACTATAAAAAGCCGCGTCCACACCCGGTAAAAACTTACGTCGTGTGTCGAATGTATAAAACGTGACGCAAATATTTATGCCGCAAATATTCATAGCAAAAAAAAATTGACCGTCGTGCGCCGTGTGTGTTCGGGATCAACACGTCCGTTATTAATCGTATACTAAATGTATTTCCGTCATCGGTTTATGATGTTCAAAATATTTATTATAATTTCAATTGTAGGTCCAATCATAATTATTAATTTCTCAAAATTATTCACAGACATACGAATAAAATGTCTTAAAATGTCCAGTACTTTCATCAATGGATGATAGTACGTACAATAATTCGCCACAAACATATTGATTTCTGATTTTGGTAGAGATGATTTCATCCAATAACGCCTGGATATTTTTTGTTTCTCCTCTTTTATGTTGATTAATAATGGTGCATAATAATAAAAGCTTTTATTTATTTATTTTTTTTTCATTAGAACCAACGCATCAGACATAATTTTATAGTTTAATAAATAATTATGATTATTGTTGAGAACAGAAAAACACAACATGAAAATATACGTCAACCCTAGAATGATGTTACGACGTAAATTTATATTGCAGTGCAAAAAACCCATGGCTCTCGGATCGTGTGTGTGTGTGTGTGTGTGTGGAATGCGCCGAAAATATTTGTGTGCTGTTATGCGGCGAACACGTCAAGACACGCACACATTTAGCACCGCACGAACAAATTTACGCCGAATACGATGCACAACGTAAATTTTTACCAGTGTGGACGCGGCTTAATATTATTTTATTCGGTAGGTAACGACCGCGACGACGGTACATAGTAATTTATTACTTACCGTTACGCCAGCACAACGTTGGCCAAATTAACGAGTGGAAAAATTTTAAAATCGAGTTCAATTTAACGATTTTCTTAAGTTTTTTGATTTTTTTTTTTTTTTTTTAAACCTTTTATCGAATTATGACCATTACACGAAATGCGAATACGGCATAGTAGATAATAATATTTGTTCATGTTTAACATTGAACTTGATTAAACTTAAGAAGTTAAGTCCATTTTCAAATTGCACATTTAACTTGACTTGGTCAGTTTATTAAAACAGTTAACTTTCAACGTGTAACTCAATCGAAACATACGTTACGTTTAACGTAGTTAATGTATAATTCGTTTACCCGCCCGGCCTCGATGCCGCCTCGCGTAATATATTATTATTTATTACGAGCTGTCCTGTTAAAAAACCATCGTGGATATTATACGTTTTTCTATTATCATGTGCCGTCCGTAATATTATTATTAACAACAATAATTCGATTTCCGTTCCAAAAATACCAAAAACCCCGTGTCCGCCACCCTTGAATTTTAGAAATCCGGTTTCGAGATACACTACATTAGGGTGTCGTTTTGTTTAAAATTTTTTTTTTTTTTTTTTCATCATAATCGTTATTAGACCTATGTAAGCTCATATAGTAGATCGAAGTTTTGAGGTGCCCCAGTCACATTGACTTATTCTATACATTTCACCGTTTTTACTTGGTATATCGTGTTTATTTTTTGTATATTAATGATCGTTAATATTTTTAGTGGATTACTAATGTTAACAATTTGTCATTAATCATTTGATTAATATTAATACGACATAGCTTGTCCTATTTTCTATATCTTAGTATATATTATATGAAGTATCTTAATTCAAAAATAAATATAATTTTTAATCAAACACGTATCGATTAATTTATAAACAATATATTTGGTATTAAACCTTTTTTTAAATTTGAATTATTAAACCGATTTTATGCAGAAAAAATTAAATTACGTTTAACATAATCTTTATTCTCAATCAGTGTCCTAGGTACAAACCTTTTTTTTTTGGTTTCGAAAGTAGACATTTTTATGGGTGATAAAAGTACCGCTCCGGTGGTAACCGTCACGATACAGCATCTGATCGCAAGGACAATTATGGGTATTTGTCCAGAGTCCAACAGGGACCCAACTACTGGATTTAATTATTCTTTTAATTTTAATTAATCCTTAAATTAGAAGAACATCAACAAAAAAAATTTCACAAATTTAAAAGTACTAAGGCTAAAAAAAATGGATGCCTTGGAATCTTATCCATTGGGTTTGTCATGAGATTGACTAAAAAAAGTATTCCCTAAATACCACGATAAAGACGTTTACTGTGCCCTAACGAGACCTCTTTAAGAGTACGGCTCACTTATTTGGGACCCGCACACTGCTAATGGTTCTATTCGGCTCGAAAGAATCCAACGCAAATTCTTGACGTATGCAAATTTTATTTTAGGCGTCCGATTTTCCACCACATGATTACACTTCTGTCACAAAGATTCACAGCCTTGATTCTTTGGCTGACCGCAGACGAATGTTAGGCAAGACTTTTCTACGCGGTCTGTTATCTAATTCTATAGACTCTCCTGTATAATAATAGTAACACAAATTGTTATCGTTGTAAAAGTAACGGTGAAACTCGGGCGAAAGCATATTGAGGTATTATAATGCATAACCCGAAAAGACGATTATTTATTCTTTTATTTTTTTAACATTGCGTTGTTTTCGACAAGTGCATACAGTAACGTAATGATTTTTCACAAATGAACATCGCCCGTTGTGTTCGTTCGCCTATTATTATTACGACTTATTATAAATTATAATACCGATCGTATCGTTTATAATAGTATAACCATTTAAGTTTTCCGTTTAATGGGTACGGTAGTAATTGCATCAAACACGCATCGAAAAGGGTCGATTTTTTTTTTTTTATATATATATATATATATATATATATATATATATATATATATAGTCATTTTATACTGCGTTTGTGTGTGTGAGGACAGGGGGATGATCTAAGACAGCGCATTCCGAGTACATAATTCAAACGGATACTTGAAAAGTGAAACTATTGTTGTTGTTTTTTTCCATGTTTTCTATTTATAGAGACATTTTTTATATTTTTGCCATTTTCTCGACGGTATTCGTTTTGCGACTTGATAGTTTGAATTTTGATAGTTCAAAATATTATCTCGAGAATTGTCGTTTTCGTGATATTCGCTTTAATAGGGTACCCTGCGTCCGTACAAATTATCAATCGTTCTATTTATGATTTCGATAACGTCTTCCGGACACGAATAACGAATAACAACTGATAATAATTTTGGCCGGTTGGGGTGCTACATCGCGGTCCCGTTCATTTCGGCATTTATCGTTTTATTTGAAAATCGTTGAATTTTCTGGTCGTTTTATACGGTTATTTATAACGGTAAAAGGCATTTGTTGGCAATTTCGTAGAGAATTTTTCGATAGTTTTCAGAGCATTTGCCTTTCAATCCAGTTATTATTTATTAACCATTATTATGAACATCGCCGAACGCGTTCTCCGTAGTCTGTTAGCGAAGGCTAACTGTACAAGTAAAACAAAAACACTACAGCCTAAGGGAAAAATGACGAAAAACATAACCGTGGCTGTCAGCAAGAATAAATAAAATACTACAAGTAGGTTAATAATATTATCCGTATTATCTGTACTTATATATTACATCTATATGATGTATCCATATAAATAATACAAAAAATATAAAAGCATTTTTTTCTTTTTGTTTGTCAATATAATAATTGCTATAGCGGGCGTATCTTGGAAACGATTTTTTTTTTCAGACTAGTGGACGAAAATATTATTTAAAAAAAAAAAAACACACAAGATCGTAGTAAATTCAATACACATTTTTCGTTTCGCCCGGAATCTAAATTAAATACTTTATGAAAACTAATATTGAAAGATAAAATGGAAAATGTAAGTTAAGTTAGGTTCGGTTAGGTTAGGCCCTTGCATTTGAAAACAATTTCGTTTTACGTTATTTTGTATTAAAACGTTTTGAGACTTTTGCGATATATGTAATTCTCATTATAAACGTTATGTTAATTTTTTTGATTTTGGTTTTGCGCAATTTGAATTAAAATTTGAATAAACTGTATAGTGTGGGTAGGTACCTTTCGCGAGTAATGGGTAGATTTATCGATGTATACTTAACCCGCACAAGAATGATTAAAAGACGAACGGGATTAAAATTATCTAAATAGAAACATAATTATAATTTATGTAGATGGAAAAAAAACACCGATACATTTTAAAATTGCTATTAGATGTTATTGTGTCTAACTATAAAATATAATAATATAGTAAAATTATAGTAATATCTTTGATGAAGTTCAATTCATTAAGTTTTTGTCCGTTATTAAAATCAATATAAGTACACTTCTGGGAATGAATAATAATACAATAACAAAAATGAATAAATAATAGTTAGTGTGTGCGTATATATGTACGCAATACTGGGTAAAATACTAAATACGTTCCAAATAAATCAATTTTATTTTTATCATTCAATAATCGTTATAACTGTCTGATTATAAGATTATTAATATTATACTTAATAAATATTTTTACTTTCCTACTGGTGGTGACTGCATACACAAATAAAACTCACATTTTTTTTTATTTTTTTTTTTTCGATTTATATGCATAAAATTCACACAAACCCGGTTTGTGGAGGCGAAATCTCACTAAATTCGGCCGTGGGATCAGTAGATAATTTAGTTGTAGATAACCTAATTTTCTAACTTGATTTTAAGTTTACAACTCGTAAAACCTCGAAAAAATGTACACGTATATAGAACAATTTATCTAGATAATTGACATTTTTTTTTTTTTTTAAATCTAAGATGAATATTTAGATAACTTAGCAATATTTATTTGCAGAGATGAGATACGTGATAATTCGACATTGATCGAGATATTAGTCAAGTTATCTAGGTGAGTCTCAACACCGGTTAGGTAAACGCCGGGACATTATCTGCGTAAACGTTACACAATACAAATGATAATTTTGGTCTTTTTCGACCGTCGGTTTTTTTTATTCCGGGAGTTCGTTTGTGGTTAAGAAAATACTATTATAACAATATATTAGAGGACTGTTATGTTAGTTTGGCAGTTTTTGGATTACGCCCCGCGGCGTTGTCTACCGAAATCATTGGGTTTTCGAATCGATTGTAGAAAAAAATAGATAATAGCGATTATAGCCATTAATATTATTATTGATATATTATTTTGATATATTTTTTTTTTTTTTTTTAGAATCTCGCCTTCGGCTTACGTTATAATAATATAATACTATTATGTATACGAAATCCGCAGGTAGAAGAAATGTTAGAGGTATTTACAATAGAATATACGAAAAGTCGTATGTTATAAATGAAACAAAATGTCATTTTCACCTTTGCGTAGACAATTGTTCTTATTATGTTCGGATCCTTTGGGGTTCTTTACCGCCAAAACGATTTCTTCCCGTCTATCCCAAGAATGAAAAATAATAAACTGCGGTTCGTTCCAATTTTGTTCCGTCTTTTTAAATTACGTCCTCGTCCTGCAACTATTTTTTTTTTTTTTTTTCCATTCCACGAGACATTTCCATTCGCTGAGTTTATCGTAGTATAATAGAACAATTAAACACAAGAGTTCCTTTTTTTAATAGATGTAAACTGAAAACATTCACGTAAAATTATAAACGATATTTATTAATTTTCAAATTTTTTATATTGAATAAAGCCACAATTTTGTTTAACCTTTTTTTTTTTACTTCTGTACGTTTTTAAATACACTGCAACTGATGTATAATATAGGCAGTTCTCGTATATATATAGTTTTGACATACGTTAAAAAAAAATTATGTTAAACTAAAACAAGAAATACAAATTAATGTTTTGATTAGATGAATGCTTAATTGATGATGATGATGATGATAAATAAATCGTATAGCATTGGCAATCTATTCTGTCTATTGTAAAACCAATAGTACAACCAATACATTTATCGCTACGTTTAGAATTTTAAATTTAAAATTAGTGGTAATCCTGGATAGTTTTAACGTTATTTTTTTCGTTGAAATGAATAAATTACTTATGAATTCTGAACTTACTGACGATTCCGTTAACAACATTTCGTTCAGAAACCATGACATTATCTAATAAATTATAGAAACTTTTTTGTGGAATTTTTATCTAGTTCGTATAATGAGGAGGTTTTTTGATTTTCCTTGTACTTTTCTTGAAAATGGCGAAAAACGGGAAATATTTATTGCATAAATATCATTCAATAACTGTTTCTGGCATTTTCGATTTTGTTATTTTGTTGTATTTCAATGAAAACGGATCGTAGAGATCTGACATTTTTATTGAATACTTATATTAGTCCTTTCTAAACGCGGCGCAATTTTGAAACGATTCTGGCGTTTTGTTTTTTTGGCTCTTTTTAAAAATTCGAGTAATTTCCGTTTTAATTTGTTTAAACGATTTTCAACCGCATGAAAATATTCGAAAACTCGATACGAGGTTCACCATGAGTTGTTCTTGTGAAAAAAATAACAAAATATCGATAATATGTAGGCACAATTTTTTTTTTTTTTTATATATATATATATATAAACGTTTAAAAATATGTATTACGTTTTTACAACAAACATAATTTTTCGTTGGGTTTTAGCGTCCGTATAAATACTATTCGTACGATACAAATGTGGACTATATAATATATTATTATAATAATGTGGACGAACGGCAAACATATAAAAACGGTCGCGGGAACGGATAATGGCTATGTGAGTATGAATAATTTTCGAAAAACCTTGGAATAGTATAGGTATTCAAAACAAATAAAATATAATATGAAATGTACCGAAAAATGCCATTGTACCGGCTAATAATAATAATAATAATAATAATAATAATATTATATGGAAGCGAAAATTCTAAAATTTTACTACTAAATAATGTGTCGCATTCCAAGATCCGCCGCCGCCGCGGTCGTTTCCCACGATAATAAAAAATTCGAGTCGATCGATTGCCGGGTAAACGCTACGTACGTATAGAGGAGATACTTTCTCTTCAGCGTATTTTATTATAATGAATTCGTTCTTGTATAGGTCAAGATTCGTATTTATTTATCTATTTATTTATTATCGATGAACAAAAAAAAAATAATATATATATATATATATATAAAATAAATAATAATATATTATATATATATATTATATACGTGTAGGTAATAATATTGCGCGTACAACAATAATCGGTATCCTGCGAGTCGTTGATATAATCAATATAAAAATTATTATTATAATAATAATAAATAAAACACAAACAAAAAAAAAAAATAAAAATAAAAATAACACTACGTGTCGTAACGACAGCGACGCCGACGAGTCCTGCACTTTTATGGAGATCTACGCGCACAGTATTTATGATGACGATAATAGTGATAAATACGTTTACGGAATAATAAAATAATGAAATCTCGAGACGCCGAATTTGAATGACGCGTACCTCGTATCCCGCGATCGACTGATCCCGCACGCTTTTGTTTTACCGAATCAAAATTTAAAAAAAAAAAAATAAAAAAATCACCATTATACGAGGTCGGGGCCGCCGCGCCACCGTGTACGATATCGGATTATTAAAATGTAAAATTAACACACGGTCGAGCTATTTATCGCGGACGTCGTCGGCCGAACGGTTTTTGTAGTTGTCGGTGTAAAAAGTGTCAAAATCGCGTTGTAAATTCGTAATATTTTATACGATACTATTACTCCGAATGTCCGTGTAAATTCGGATAAAAATCGTCGACTGCCGGCCCGCATAACAAATACGAAAACAAACGGCAGGTGGTGTTTCTTGACACGACTATAATTCTATTTTATTATTATTATTATATTGTAACGAAACCGTTGCCACTTGCGAACACGGAAACGGAACACTGCTGGACAAAAATGTAAAACATTTTTTTTTTTATTTTTTATTTTACAAACAAAAAAAAATACGTTATCCGGTACGTGAAATGTCGCGCGGTCTACGACGACGACTCGGCGAAAACTGGTCCAGATCGGAAGAATCCGCGAAAACGTCCGTTTCGGACGGCAATCGTCGGATAATACACGTCACGAACGACGATATTTACAACACAAAATATGTGGCGGTAAACCATATTTACACTATAAATCGCAAACAACTTTATAATTTTCCATTTAATAACTAAGCAGCAGTTCGATTGGTTCGAACATTTTGCCGCCGATTTATCATGATAACTTAACTTAAATTTGCTTGTTTGTATCGATTTTAAGTAAACATTTTTAATTCCACTCGGCGCGTATGTTTAAAGTTTTTATACATTTATTACAAGATAAATTATCAAGATATATCATCATAAATATAAATATGAAATATATAGTTTATATATATGCAATAAAAATAAGTAGAATAAACCAAATAAAACAAAGCATTTATATTTAAATTTAAGCGGTTTTGATTTAAAAAAAAAAAATCGGGAAGGTAAAACATAGAGGGGAACTAAAATTATATACGTACGCGACGATTTCTGTGTTCCTCTGGTTACACGAAATTACACCTATTACAACCCATCAACCAAATCTGTAGCTGACCGAACTACACAAACACAGAATCATTTTTTTATTATTATTATTTTAAAATAGTTTTGCTTTTAATTGTACATAAACTAAACACTCTACTATAAATACTTCCCAACTTGTTATCTACAAGAATTGCTAACAAAAACGATTCAGGTCGAAGTTCGGTTAATCTTGATTTGAAATGCCGTAATTTATACAATTTTCATCAAAATTTGAAATTCAAACGCTTAGAAAAAAAAAAAAATTAAGAAAATGTGCCTAGGGATTTTCAATATTATTACATAGTCAAAAGAACATTTTATGAACCTTGTGTGAAATTTTTGAGTAACCAATCAAATTTAATCCACATAAACCTGAATAAAAAATAAAAATAAAAGCAAAAATTGCCAGCGTGTTTTGACAATTTTACCACGTCTAGAAAGAGGTGACAAAAGTGTTCGGTAAAAATGACTTGTCCCTACGTTTATTCCGAATTGCATTACAGCAAAAAAACAAAATCGAAAATAACAGAAAATCGTTATTGCCGAAATATTGCAATATTGCAAGGAAAATCAAACATTTTCCAATTACACGAACTAGATCCGAAATACTACAAAAAAACTCTCGTTTTTTTTTTGTTTGGATCGTGATTTCTGGTAGACAAGTTGTTAACAGCCACAAAGAAATAAAAAAGCTTACACGTCATAGTAAAACCAATACATTCCTCACTAAGCTAAAAATCTAAAAAAAAAAAAGAACCGGACATATTTCGCACTATACACTCCTGTAGACAACTAGTCGGCAAGTAGGTATAATAAAGCGTTTAGTTTATATTGAAAGCAAAAATATTTAAAAAAAAATAATAATAATAAAATGATTCTGTGTTTGTAAGAGTTCGGTCAACTACAGATTCGGTAGATGGTTGTAGGTGTCATTTCGCGTAACCAAAGGAACACGGAAATCGTTAAAAAAAAATCCAAAATTCACGCGTGAACATTGCAGCTTATAGAAATTATATAATTTTAATATCCGAATTGTTGTGTAAACTCTCGGATCCGAATCTCTTCGGAACCGTTTGAGAATCTATCGGAAAAATGTTCGAAATAAAGTGTCACCGGGCGAAGTGTTTTCTGAGAATAAAAAAATAAAAAACAATTACGTACCTATATCGTTTTACTCGGAAACTAATAAAAAAAAAAAAAAAAAAATGACGCAATTGTGTGTATTGTGTATTAATAAATGTAATATTAAATACCCGCAAATATGTTTTATTTACATTTTTTTTTTTTTTTTCTTTAATCGCTCTATTATTACCAATTGTTTCGCGATTGTGTATCCATAATATTATTGTGAATTATCGTTGTAATCGTATTATGTAAAATTCGTTGTATTCGACGGATATAAAAAAAAAAAAAATATATATATATTATATTTAAACGCCGAATACATAGGTAGGGCGTGAGTGTAGGTGTATCTAATGTGCGTACTTATCCTATAATATAGTATCTGTATGTCTGTTGGATAATAACTAATAATGAAAAACAAAGGAAATAATAATATTATTATAACATCAAACAATACACTTGTTGCGTACACCTCTACGGCGGCCGTTACCTGTATAGTATTGTAATATTATACGACTTCACTAGTTTTTAGTTGAGTTATCACAAAAAAAAAATAAAAAAAATAATAATAATTAAAATAACACGGTTAAGTTTTGTTTTTCAAAATAACCCCTTAACTGCACACATAAACGTATTTTTTGTACCGTAATATTTAGACTTCTGTGTACACGACTCGTGTGGCCGCACGCCCGTCTTATTACGCATATTAGTATTGTTCGTGTAAAAATACATAATTTCCGTTGCGAAATTAATGGGGGGGGAAAAAAAAAAAAACTAGTTTTGTTAACTAGTCAAGTTAAAAGTTATGAACCGTGAGTAACTGAAATAACTTTTAACTTTACGAAAAAAAAAAGTCTGCCCAACGGCTTTGCCAAAAACGCTATACGTTCGCTGAACCGCGGACGAGGAATAATTCATATTACCAGTTGCCTATAGATTATGCGAATTTCCCCATCGGCGGCGTAAGACGAGATGATAATAATATCACAGCGTCCTTGGCCAGAATAATTGTCCACGTGTTATTTATTACTATTTTCGCGCGCCCGTCGCCACGAGTCGCCTCGGCATAGAAGCCGTCGCCGATCAACCGTTTATATCCATTTTATACGAATATAATAGTTATTTTATTATCTAGTGCCTATTATATACAATATTATTATTTATTAATATTATTATTGTCGTTTTGCGTAATAGTTCGTCACGGCCGGCGTACGTTTACTGCGTTGAAACACAGATGTGTCGGATGACGACGGCTATTATATTATTATGGGTACAATCACGGGCGCCCGTGTGGCGGACGGCAAAGGGCGACATACTCCTCCAGCTGGAAAATAATAAAATATGCTCCAGTATCGGTTTTTTGCGACCAAGTTTGTATACTAATTGTATATACAGGCACTATATTGTTACAAAATAAATGTTTCGTGTTTGTGATTGTCTCGGTCTCCCGGTGTTAGAACCACTGGCCAGTATATTAATTTTATATACTGTGTGTTTGTCGCATTATAGTTTCGCTTTATCCCTACCCTGTGGGATGCGCCCTTGGGTACAGGCAGTGTTCGATTCAGGGGGGATGGACAGATGGATTGAGCTCCCCATGTGCCTCCCCTAGTTTTTTTTGGGGTATGCGAGCTTTTGTGGAGGCCAATTTTAACATTTTGCCATTATATATATTATTAGAAATATTTTTTCTTTTTCTTTTTTAGTGCAATTATTGTTCAAATCATTTAATATGTACTTTTTAAATTGCTAGCGATTGAAAGAATTAAAAACTTTTAATCAACTAAAAGCAACCAGATGAAACAATTTCACAATTTTTTAATTGTAATTAGTGGTCGAAATTCCACCGTAATTCTTTAATTTTTTAAGTTTGAACGTTGTTGAGATTATTTTGTCAAAGTGTATACCTCTATAA
Source organism: Tuberolachnus salignus (assembly GCA_956483605.1). Lineage (NCBI taxonomy): Eukaryota > Metazoa > Arthropoda > Insecta > Hemiptera > Aphididae > Tuberolachnus > Tuberolachnus salignus. The sequence continues at coordinate 45,283,491 of OY101430.1, forward strand.
TCGTTGCGTATAGTTTGTTTGAATTTCGTTCTATTACGTCAGCTGCGAACGTGCACAAATACATGAAATGTAAATTTTATTGTTAGAAACACAATCCACAGCTTGTATTTATTCATATTAAAATACATTGGGACGACATTCAGTGCGCATTTAAACGTATCCCTCAAAATAATTTCGTTATTATGTATACTATTTTAATTTTTATTTGATCTATTATCATTTTGACTTTCAAGCAAATATTGCTTCTTCTTTGTATCTCACTCCGACCCCGTCAATGTACTACGGCAAAACATTAATGGAAGAAGGCGAAGGTGCGAACAAAATATACTCACTTTGTTGAAAACACTAATTTCCCTCTTGCAACTGGCGTACAAGCAGCACAAACACAACGAAAAACAAAAACACAGATACATAAACGGTAGTGATAATAAACGCTTTTCAAGACTATTGAAAAAGGAACAATTGAAATCGGCGCAAAATTCAATTAATTGCATCGCTGTTATATTATTACTACCCAACAACAACATTGAATTGTTACACTTGAAACGTTCTTGCGATATATATTATTTTCTGTTTATTTATATAATAATATATAATGGCATTTGTTTATCGGCAGCCGCGGCCGTATTATTATTAATACCGCACCGCCCGGTGAAGATGGGTATTTAGACGTTTAATTTTAAACGCAACAAACCAATAGTTAAGCATTTTGAGCGACGGCTCTGTTGCAAATACGATCGTAAACAATGCATTTAGTTTACTGTACGAGATGTAACACATATTACACATAAATGTCAGCTTGTGCATGTTATACAATTCAACAATACCAAATTGCACAGTCCTCCGAGTGCGCGCAATATGATTAAAAAGAGGTACAAAGTATTCTCTTCGCGTATTAATATATAAGAAGATTATATAAATAATAGTGTATTATCACGGCAAGCCAATTGGGATTATTTTAAATGTATACGGTCCAACCACACGCCATTTTTTTTTATTATTATTATTATTATTATTAACCGACAATACGCCCGCCACCTGGAAATACCGTTGAGCAATACTTCAGGTGGCGGGCCGTCCATCGTTTATTGTTACAAACTTCCACATGGTGACATTGGGGTGTGAATACCTAACTGACTGAATGACTAACTGAACCACTAATGATTTAAAAAAGAACTATCCGGAATTTCAATACATTTATTCATAAACGATAAGGATGTGAAATATTAAAGTATAATTATTACTACATTAGTTACACCATCCTCTATCCGTTTTCAGTGGTATAGATTTGTTCCTTCTATCACGCATCAAAACCCCTGGGAAACTAACACGATTTTAGCCTTTTTTTTAAATTTACAATAAAACACAGTATTTCTAGTCATAATAATTTATTTTTTTTTCTCTCAATAATAATCCACATTTCATCTGAGTATAAACTCTATAACCAGTCGTAAAATCAAGAGGCTAAAATCGTGTTAGTTTCCCGGGGGTTTTGCTGCGTGATAGAAGGAACATATCTATACCATTGTTTTCATATAATATTAAATACTATAGTAGTTACTAGCAGAACCGATAAACAGATATCAAATGCAAACGCTGATATTCAAGATGGTAAATTGTAATTAATTGTACTTGAAACGTACGATTTTTTTTTTAATCGATAATTTTACTAAATAAATCAATATTGTAACGGTGTGTCCGAGCTCATTGGCACGTAAAAACGACGACAACGATAATGACTTATTTTTTTTATTATTATAAATAAGTAATAAGTAATAACGTTTCGTCGGGACGTATAATTTTTAATTTTCACGCTGTGCGCCCGCCCAATCTCGCGACCGTCGCGTAACCGGTTACCTGTTACCACTGTTACCAGTTACCGACGGCGGGCGGTCTCCCGAAACGACCCGCTATCGTATCTGTCGCCTACAAAACATTATAATAACGTACACGGTGGCGTCTGCACGTTTTCTCGGTTTTATCGACGACGACACAATTTCAACCGGGCCCGCCGGACCTATTAGAATTTCGATTGTTTTTTATTTGTTTGTTTATTGCACTTTTCAATAACGCAATATTTATCTGACCGGGTTCTGTCTTTCGGAATGTCGCGTAGACATTTTTGACGAGGACTGCAACCGAATAGGGAATTTATTCATATTTGCTGCGGCCGCAAATTCCGACTGAACTGACTGGGATATTAGTGAAATATTTTACTCGATTGTCTCCGGATACACTTTTCCGTTGATTTTCTCTCGCGTGGACTTGATACGCACACGAAATAAAAATAAAAAAAACTTAACAATAATAACAAGCGTGAGAATATTAGAGATTCGTCGGATACGCCGGATGGGACGCCATTAACATATTTTTAAGAAATATGTCCACCGGGCGGTACAGCGACCAAAAAGACTTACCTCGGACACCCCGGCGGGTATCGTCATCGTGGTCTCTGGGAGGTTATTTTTGTATTTATTTAGTTTTTTTTTCCCCCCCCGTTTGCTTTTTTGCATTATAGTGACGGACGGCGAAACGGAAACGACCGGTAGGATGTAATCAAATTATCGGTCGGTAATCAAGAGTTTTTAATTAATTAATTAAGTAATCCGACGACGACGACGGCGCGGAGTTTTGTATTTTTTCCCCCCCCCCATTCTGCTCGCATTGTTTCATTTAACGTCTCTATTGTTATTATTATTATTATTATTATTGTATCGCGTTTATGACGGTCCCTACGACCGACCGGATAAAACGCTCTTTAATTTACGTCGCCTCCAAACGGCGGCGGCTCGCATTATTCACGGCTCGTAAAGCCCGTACACTCGCGAACACCAAGCACTCGTAACATTCGTATGTGTGTGTGTGTGTGTGTGTATTTATATAAATATATACTTTTGCGTGTGTCGGACGTGCGTGCGTGCGTGTGTGTGCATAGGACAAAAACGCCCCGGGAATAATGAAATTAACTTTAATATATATATATATATAGCGTAAATGTCCGCAAAACGGGAAAACTGAGACGTTATAATAATAATAATAATAATAATAATAATATATAATGATATTACTGGTGCCCGTGTGTAGTATAGGCGGCCGGGCAATTTACGGAAATTGTTCAATGACTCGCGCGATCCGGTCGTTTTCCGCCGACCTTCTGCCACCGGTTTTTATATGTGTTTTATGTCGCGTGCGTATACGCGTCCAGTGTATAATATACAGGGTGTTTGGCGGGAATCGCGTGTTTTTATAAATATATATATATATATATATATACGCAAACACACCGTTATTGTGTACTGTTCTATTATCATTATTATTATTATTATTATTATTATTATACTTGCGATTCTCACGATTTAACCGTTACCCCCGCCGATATTCCGCGATCACTCCCCCGTACTCCGTCGTCAGTGTCCCCGCACAATAATAATAACAAATACTAAAAATTGCACGTCAATAACATCAACAGCAACATCAACAACAACAACAACAACAACAACAACAACAATAATAACAATAATAACAAGCACCGTGGACGCGGCAAATGTAGGGCGACATATATAATTAAAAAAACCCAAATACACCCGCCCGACAATTTTTTTTTTTTTTATATTTTAATCTTATATTTTGCAAACTATTAACGTTCCTATTATTCGTTTCAACACTTAAAAGCTTAAATATTATTATAGAACAGTGTTGTAAAATTACAATTAAAAATCGGTTAAAAGACCACTCCCACTTGTCCGCCAAATATGTTTAAAATTTCAAATTCTTGCGCGTACAAAACCGACGAAACGCCGACGCGTTTGTTGTCGATTTTTTTTTAAAAAAAAAACGTTTCGCGCAAATATACCAAATGAATCCGCGTATTTTATCGTGTACGACGCGAATGTGGTTTGGGATCGTATTTACTGTTATAATAATAAAAAAATAACAATAATAAAATACCACTCGCGTATTGTATAAAATACGATTACAAACTACGACGGATTTATTATATTAAACCTAAAATTACCAAATAATCTACACGATTGTTTATCGCGTCCACAACGACAATAATAATAATACTAACAACAATAGTAATAGGTACAAAGAGAATATATTTTGACGATTGATTACCGACAGTTACCACAATCAAAGAAGAACCCTAACGATTATCCATCAATACGTGATAAGGTGACCATTGTATACCACGATTATAGTTAAGACGGTTTGTAATTGAGTCGAGTGACCAGGAATGACTTCCTACAAAAAAAAAAAAAAAAAACGCCTTTCATGACAGCGAAATCTAGTGGATTACTATAATATAACGATCTAATAACTAATGAATGAACACCATATTTAATAACAATAAATGGGTATTTATTATCACATTTTAATTTTGAAGAAATAAATATAGGGGCGCTAGTAGATTTATTTCCACCGTCCAATGTAGCTGATTTTAACTGTCAGTTTGGTTTCGCGTTATTACATTAGGCATTTTGCCGATGTGCAACCTATACATCTTTTTTAATCGTGATCTATACATTTTTTTTTTTTTTCTTACTAATTGCGTTGAAGTTGCGGTAACAAATTAATATTATAAATACTCTCAATTGGGTATAGTCGGAGACCTCGATAGTGAAGCGTCACAAATTATTTATTTTCGAATACGGCCCATATGTATATAACAAATATATATAAGGGCGGTCCATTTTTTTGAAAGTCGCAAATAAAATTCTCCACAAGATTTTCCTTATTACAGACCACCTTATTTACCTTCCAAATAATGTCAGAACAATTGAACAATATTTAGAGATCGCTATGATTTATCACTTTTAGGAGTGAGTTTGAAATTAAGTAAAAAACCGTTCATTTATTAAATTATTAAATAAACAAAAACAAATCGAAATATACAGGGTTAAAAATAGGTTTAGAAAATCTGAAACTAGACTCTAGAAAGTTTTAATCATCCAAGTCATCTTCATCACGTTGAATTTTGAAGCAACGGGATATTGTTGTTGTTTTCTATGTAAATCAACCACCCGGAAAAGGTATTGTTTGTGTTTTTCGTCCTTTGTTATACTGGAATCAAAAATGTTTGAATCGGGGCTTTTTCACGTTCTGCACAATCATTAAATACCTTCATTCGGTGAACTTTCTCCTGCATTTCATCCCACCAACAATGTTAGTTGGCAATTTACCATCCCAGTGCAAAACAAGAGAGTGTTGGGAAAAAATTGAAGCTTTGTCTGTTTCTACAACAGTTTGGCGAATTTGATTTCTATTACAGCGTATTGTGCTACGTGATAATGATATATCTGCTACTGGTGTTCCTAAAGCTTGAGCTACAGCCCCAACGACAAGAATTGCATTTCGATCAGACAACTTCACACGGTCAAGATATTTTTGATGTTTTTAGACTTTTTGTTTTTTGTCGTAGTAGAAGCCACTTGAACCTCATTATCCGAAGAAGAGTCTGCTTTTACTAGAATCCGTTAGTTTGGAAAAAGATACTACTTCTTGGCTTGCCTGTTTTTCTTCCTGATTTCGTAACCGTAGTCGCCTAGTTTCAGCTTCCGTTTCTCTCTTTCGCTTTCAAATTTCTTTGTCGTTAACGCACTTGTCTACACCTGTCATGCTGCAGCTCGTTGTGTTTTCTCGCTGCTATATTAGAAATATTTTATCATCTTCGTTTTTCATTATATTCAATGCATCTTTATCGGCGGCAACGTTGAAAACAACAATTACTGATACATTTCACGAAAATTGATTTTACTTAAAAATCATTGCAACCTCTGAATATGCTTACAATGGTCTAGTTTTTGACATACAAATTTATTTTTGGTAAAGGAACAAAAAGTATGTTTATAGAGCGCAAGTAAAAAAAAAAAACTTTTTTTTTTTCCCCCCTATAAGAATTGGACTACCCCAATCAATATATATATATATATATACATTTATCTGAATTCTGCTGGTAGCTCATACGACCCTATATGATGAATACGTACCTAAGGATTGATTTGATACCATTAAATCGAATTACTTTTTAATAGATAATATACAGCCGAATGGGGAGAGCATTCTCATTCCCTATTATACTCGTCGAATTGTGGACTGAACGAAATTAAATTGTATTAAATAATTACATTCAAATAAAACAACATTATATAATGTTAAATGTTATCAGTGTTGAGCATTATAGAAATAAATAATTAACCATATTTTATTCTATCTAGATAATTAACATAATTGACTATCTAATGAATTACCTTAGATAAATACTTATGTTAACTACACTAATAATTTATCTAGATAAATGTCATGGATATTTTTTTTTTTCGACTAACAGAATGTGAAAGTTTAAAAACCTAGTCTGAATATCCTTGTGGTAGTTATACACGAATATACGGAGTTATACGGTAGTGAATTCAAACGGTTGACGATTAAAATGTTATTTTTAAACATTGCATTACTTATTTCTAAGTTAATTTTGTGTGTAATTAAAATTTGTCAACTTTTTTTTTTATGCAGTGTTATATCTATTATCTGTATCTAGAAAATATAGATTTTAAAATATCTCTTATCTTTGTCTAGATAAATGTTTAGTTACCATTGCGCATCACTGTATTAAAATATAATGTATTTTTTTAGATTCTCAACGTTAGTATGTGAAATATCGAACCTTAAAAATGTTTATATTATCTTGCTTAAAAATTAAAATAACGGGGAAAAAACCCCACGTACAACACACCGTTCTAAGTTTGGTAATATTCACTGTAATATAAAAAATGATAACAGCACAAAATCGGATCTGCTGAAAACTGAACGAAAATTTGCTATTAAAACCGAAATATTGTTCGCGAATATTTTCGTCCGGGAACACCGATTTTTTTTTACTCGAGATCACGATTTGCTTTCGATAATAAATTATTATTATTAGACGATAAATGTCATCGGTTTTTTTTTTTTTTTTTTTTACAACGGTATTACACTAAAACTCTCGCTAGTATAATAATTATATATTATTATTATTATCATCATCATGTGTACAATATAATATTGGTATTCTTCGTATTTCCAGTTATAAAACGGCGTCGAACGCGATATTTTTAATTATTGTAATAAAAATAAAAGATAATAATTTTAACGTAGTCGATACCATACGATACCATTAGGTATATACGCGTCGTAATTTATTGTAATTGGTGTTTGGAAACAAAATACTATAAAAGTACCCGCTGACTGTATACGTGTACCGATAATCTTTACGCGTACCTATGTATATCGGTAATAATATTATTATTTTTTTTTTTTCGTTAACTGCATCACGACTGACGCCGCGATCGTCGTGCAGCCAACCCCGGCCATACAGGTATATTAAATATTTCTATTTTTATTGATTATTATGTTAAGTATTTTACACGATGGGCGCCGTTAACGACAGACCTTTATTTTACGTTTTATCGCGGTACGCGCGCGTATAACAGAAGGTTAGTGTCTCGGGTGATAAAAACAAAAAAAACGAAATAAATAGTCACTGAACAGGTTTAGACGTTATAACTAGCCACTATAGGCGTCATCCGCGGTATTGATGTCCGCGCATTATTACTATTATTGTATAGATTCGTTTCGGCCGGTATATATATATATATATATATATATATATATAGGCAATTGGTTTTATTACTTTTCCGTATAATAAACTAATAAAAAAAAAAAAAAAATCGGTAATAATTGAAAAACTAATAAAACGGAAATCTAAGTATAATCAAATTAAAAAATTACCATTTTCTTTTCTCTCTTATTTCGGTTTACTCGGAAAAAAAAAAAAAGAAAAAGAAAAAACATGCGTATGCCGTTATTTTTATATTATTTTCCAACAGACAACAAATATGTTCGGTTTAAACATCCTCATTATTATTATTATTATTGAAGTCTTCTATCGCCGAACGAAAAACATATTAAAATCGTCGCTATAACGTTTAATTAATTAAAATCAAACGACGACAAACGAAATTGTTAGTGTTTATCGCTTTTAGTTTTATAAATCGAATTTTTATGCTAATGGCACCGGCTTCGGTGTACCGGGGCTTTCAGATATGATTATATAACGTTAAACTTATTACTTATTACTTACCGGAACGTTATAGTGAGCATACTACCGTATGGATTGACCGGATGGCGCCGCGCTGACGGTATTTTCGGTGGCTTAGTGCTTAAACACCGGGTCGAAGGGTAAACCGTAGGTATACCGTATATGATTTTAATACTGTGTCGGCGGACCCTACTAAACTCCGCGGAAGAAAATGTTTCCTAACGATTTACACCGTTATCAGTCGCGTGGTTATTACGGTTTTTACCGGTATTACCTAACCTTTTTTTTTTTTTTTTTTTTTTTTTTTTTTTTTTTTTTTTTTTTTTTTTTTTTGTGGCATCGATGACGGGCCGGGGACTAGCCTTGCGGAAATACTACCGGCCCGCCACCATCGTTTATTAAAACGCAAAAACACATCACAATTATGTACACAACGTAAAATCCCCTTTTCCCCTTCGCGGGGCGGGCTCACATAATAAAACTTATTAACTAAGTATATATAAAATCACCTTAAAACTAAAAAAATTTACAATATTTTCTTTTTTTTTTTTTTAAAAAAATATATACAACAATCCTTACTGACTACAAAATTAACACCTAAATACAATCATTTATTTACAATGGTAAATTATGTACATGTTGCATCGGCTGCTACTGCCGTCGACGCTGTCGCCGACGCTCCGGCGGTGCTCCTGCTGCTGCTGCCGCTGCTGCTGCTGCTGCTGCCGCCGCCGCTCTGGCCGCCGCTCTGGCCGCCTCCCACCGACGCTCCTCCTCCCCCTTTGCCCCCATGACGGAGATTGCAAAGGCCCTGACGGCTGACCATGCCTCGGTACTGCTGAGCATGGCCGGTCCAAGCCCTTCCGGAGAGATGCTGCCCAACACCGCGACTAGCGCTGCACGTTCGGTATTCCAAGCCGGGCAGTCTAGAAGGGTGTGGGCCGCATCGTCCACCTCCGATGTGCAATGGGCGCAGTGGGGGGCGTCGCGCTTGCCGATCCTATGCAGGAAGCTAGCAAAGCACCCGTGTCCGGTGAGGAGCTGGGTAAGGTGATAGTCCAGCTCGCCCCGTGACCTGGTGGCCCAAGGCGCAACGGGACCGATCACCCTACGGGTCCACTCACCCCTGGTACCCATGCTATGCCGCTCCTGCCACTGCACGAGGGTCGCGGACCTTCGCTGTGCAGCGGTTTCGACGCGAATGTCGCCGCCGTCGCCACCGCGCCGGCTCCAGTAGGCTTTACGTCTCTCTAACGCGAGCAGGTCGATCGGAGGGAGACCCGCGATCAACAACGCCGCGTCATGGGAGACCGTCCTGTAGGACATGGAAACCCTCAACGCTGCGCGCCGCTGAACGCGGAGCATCTCTTTCACGGCCCTGGTCGCGTAGGGAACCATGGAGCCCCACACCGGAGATCCATACAGCATTACCGAAGTGGCCACCCCGGCGTACAACCTCCTCCTGGGCTCCTTGGGACCCCCCACGTTGGGCATCAGCCGCGCTAGGGCGGCGAGTACCCCACGGGCCTTGTCGGCGGCGCTTGTAATGTGCGCCTTGAATACTAGGGTGTCGTCGAACAACACGCCTAGATATTTAATCGTCCTCGAGAGAGCCACCGGCTCCCCCTCCAGTGTAATTTGGGGAACCCTGTCCTTGTACTTACGCTTGAACATGATGGCCTGGGTCTTGTTGACGGCGAGCCGAAGCCCGAGACTCCGTATCTTTTCGGCCACCACTACCTAACCTAACCTAACCTAACCTAACCTACCGTCCGGTACCGGTGGTACCGATACTGTTATACCGCAATACCCGCCGGTAACCGATTTCGATACCGTCAATACAAAATAAAACGATTGAATACGCTAAATTGTTGATAACGTTTAACGAAAAACGTTATCAACGTGTTTAAACGTTTAAACGCGTACACTGAATGCCGTGAAAATTGTTTATAACGTTCGACGGATTTGTTACAACAAATCGATTTACGGCCCCTGTTTATACCCGTTAAATGTAAAAAATCCCTTAAAATTATCGAAAAATGCCATCAATAATACGCTGAACGAACGACGCGAAATACAAATTTCACTTGTCCGTTAAGCTGATATAAATTTTCGTTATTTTTTTTTTTTCGTTTTCATTTGGTTTTCATGTGGTCAAATGTAGTCGGTTTCTCAAAATGCTCGGAAATTTGTCACGATGTTCATTACGAGATATTCTTACAAGGCATAAGAAATTATCGAGTGCACATTTAGACGGAAATCGTGTAAATCGCGGAATTGCACGTAGGTTTCACAAAATTATCCGATTTATGTAAATAATAACTTTTTTGAGCCCAGCGGAAATGCACGTAAATTTGACATAAAAACTTCACCGTATTATGCTGTACTCGGTGATTAAGAAAGTTTTTTAATTGCACAGTTCGATGGACATCGTATAAATCACGGCATTCCAAAACGCTTCACTCGGAATCGTTTTTCGTTAGCAATGATTTATTAGTTGCGTACATATATACATTTAATTCTCGACTTTTTTTTTTTTTATTTGTTTCCATCAAAATACCATAACACGTTTTCAGGGCGTATCTCATCAGCGTTAAAGATGTCATTGCAGTTTATATGTATATTTTTTTTTTTTTTTTTTTTTAGAAATACACAGTGACCCCGAAATTTAATTATACTGCGCCTCGGGTTTGATATACACAACCGAATATTAATATTATTACGATTTACGAAAATATTGTAATATTATATTGTATTGTACCTATATATGTACTTACGGCCAAAAACCATTTAAAATAACGACCGTAATAAATTTTGGAGAAAAAAAAAAAACCAATATTATTTACTTATTTTTTTTTTTTTTTTTTCTGTCCGGTGTTGTTTTCGAGAAACGGGAAATTTTTTTTTTTTTTTTGTCGACACCTTTACGCGGCGCGTACCCGACGGGCGGTAATACGACGGCGACTCGGGTTGTATTATATTATCCTCGTACATAATAATATGTATTTATAAGACAAAAAAATATTACTATATTTTTTATTCGTATTTTTTTTTTTTTTTCTACGCCGCGTACCCACATGACCAACGTGTCTCCTCAATTTCGTTTTATTATAATAATAATAATAATATATTATAATATGCGTGTACACCATTCGAAACTGTGATCGGGCCGTATCGCGGAAACCCCACCACTATCTATCGCCCCGTCACCGCTTTGTTTATCGGCAATACGAAAATCGACTGTAGCGATTGCGGCACGAATTTTATTATTATTATAGTCGCCTTACTAAAAAAATTAAATAAAAAAAAAAAAAAAAAAAAACCATAACCGTTACATTAGGTATACATAGGTATTATTAAAACGTTAAGTAAACGGACGGGAGGAGGCGCACACGGATATAATATAATTTATATTTTATAATGTTACAAGTTACTTATAACTAGTTAAAAAAAAAAAAAAAAAAAAAAAAAAAAAAGAAGACTCGGTTGTTTTGTTAAAATTTAAATAATTTTTTTAAAAGTAAAAAAAAAAAAAAAAAAATGTTTTCCGCATTTATTTTTTGACGGAAATTAACGTATTTTTACTTGATTATCATTAATGCCTGACATAATAACAAGACGGACACGAGTCCTGTATACACAGTTGTACGGACAACTTAACTTAAATACATTGGCTAAATTGCCCGACAGTTATTGTTAAAAATTAAAAAAAAAAAAAAAAAAATGTAATATATGTTCTATCGTATATTTAAATAAAATCGTGTAACTGAAAAATCTGGTGTTGCGAATTTCGTAAACATCACCTGCTATGAATATGTCCCGAGTGTTTTGACATCGTGTAAAAAAAAAAAAAAAAACGTATGATTTTATTTACATTGTTACGTTTAGTTATTATTTATTTATTATATTTAAACATTAATTTACGTAAAACCCACGTTTTAATAACAGTATGGACATGGCACTCGGAATTTGTACTGACCAAGTCGAAATCCCTAAAGTCGGACATAATATATAATAATAAATAATAATTCGTGTCATAATACACACTTGTACGTACAACACATAATATACTTGAATAATTATTTTTATCTTTTGTTAAAATTGCAATCAGTCGTTGAAAATAATAATAGTATAACAACAACATTGGAAGGTTTAGAAAACGAGAATAATGGTGTTATTTTGAAATTTTTATTTCGACTTTAACATAAATCACGGTAAAAAGGCGGTTGACACAATTTCCCCTACAATTATTGTGCGTTTTATTTATGATATGGAACAGGTTAGATAGTAAATTGATTTATTAACCAAGTCTGTTCATATAAACAATTATTTTTGAAAAAAAAAAAAAATACACTTAATTTATAACAGTAATACAAAGTTTGTATTAATACCTATAAACTATATAATAATAATAATAATATAAACTAGTGTCATAATATATAATCAATAATCACAATATACAATATTGTAGTACGTAATACTCGAATACTTTATTATTGGTAAACACCACAATTGGTAAAAAAAATGGCTGAAATTACGGACTTTCACTAAAATTGATTGTTAGTCCTAAGATTTACTAAATCTAGTTTGAAACCTAAGACTTACCGGTGAATCCTAAATTTCACACCGGCATTCGTACTTTTACCGTATACCTACCTAGTCGGTGGCGCAATTAGGATTTATTTTCAGGGAGTCCCCCTCCCCAGGGTTACGCATAATTATACTTATACGAATAAAAAAAAAAAATGTACAGTGTACATTAACCAGGGACGCATTGGTAAATAATGTCGTGAATATACGCAATATTTTTTTTAATATATCTCATAAAAACTGTTCTCGTTACGCTCGGCACTTGGTCTATATCTATACCAGCAATTTTTCTCCGCTCAAAAAATAGTGTACATAAATAAAACATACTTTCTCACTTAATCCTCAGTATCAACCAACTATTTTTTTTTTAAATAAAACCCATAAATATGTTGAAAATGATTTGAAAATATTAAAATATTACATTATATTACAATACATTCCAAACACTTTGAACTTCTATATTTTTTTTAACTTTTTTGTATTTTGTATCGTCTGCGGGATCTATGACCCATTTTAGCCATGATTTCACATAGACTTCTGGTTTCCAAAGATGCAATGGAGGTCCATTTATTTTAATAAACATCAATTGAGAAATATGTTCAACAGTTAATCTTGTTCGAAGATCATTACAAATAATATTTAAAAGTCTAAAGCCTTCACCGTATACTTAGAAAATTAATATTTTTTTCACGTATACGCATTTCTTTATAAATATTGTTATGAGTATTCGCCGTATACTCTTCAATAAACCACTGACAATATCATATCACTTGAAATTTGACTTTTAAAAAACATTTCGGAGGTCGGTGGTCATAACCAGGGGGTTGCGCCTTTGCTTTGGGTCATTAGGAGGACATCCATAGCTCATTTTTGGATGAAAATGATGAGTGTAACTCGGGGGTGGAAATTTCCCCTCTCTTCGAAGCGGGAATTGTAATGCCATAACTGAAAACAAATTTGAGAGGCAATGATGAATGTCCAAAATTCAAACCCGACGCAAGGCCGTAACTAAGAAGAATTTAAGAGGAGGAATCTATTGTTGGTCCCTCTCTTAGTCCCTGATGGTATACGTATCTAGACCCTAACGAACCTGTATATACCGTTTTCTACGCTGTAGACTCTACAGTGTAGAGGATCATTAGATTATTTTCAACATTATTTCGTTAACAAATTTTAACACTGTAACGCACTATGGTTAACCACTGTCTTACTGAGCTGATAGTTCCGGATAATACATTTTCGCCCAAAGGGGAGGATTAATTTATAAACAGTTTATATAAAATAATACAACCTCCAGACTTACACTCCAGGCACATTACAAGTTTACTACGTTCATAAAACTGAATTATTTAAAAAATATTGTTAGGTTAAGTTGACCACAATACCACATAGAGTATTAATAGTACTTTATATAGTTGACCAAATCGATATAAGAAATAATATATATATAAAAAAAAAAAAACATTTGTTTGAATTTTTAGTCCCGGTTGAAAAATATAAAAAAAAAAAATAATAACCGCGCGGATAAATCGCGTAGTGTGTACATGTCCATTAGAAATATGTTGCTTAATTTTAGATATTTTGCAATCACTATCTTTTTTTTTTTGAGGGGGGGTAGGATATAAGGTTAACTTAAAGGATAACGGCCCATTTTCTTTATATGTTACGCCTAGTGCCGTGCAATGATATATATAGGATATACATTTTCATTTGGAAAATAGTACTTCTATATTGTATGAGAAAAAAATGTCGTTTTTCTCTCTATCCATTTTGATTTTGTCGGGCGCACTAGAAAAACTAGGTCCGTGAAATTCAGTGACGCAACTAAGATTTATTTTCGTAGAGGTGAGAGGGGTTATACATAATCAAACTTAATATAGTTAAAACACGTACAGTAACAAATTACTTTAAATTTGAATCTCAATAACATTTTCTTATATTAAAAACATAAGCCCCCCCCCCCTCGTGCGCCACTGGTATATGAGTAGTGAGTTTAGTGAAAATCAAACCCTTATTTTCTCTTCAGTACCAAAACTTATTGCCGGCCTACAGTACAATTTTAAAAATTAGAGCTCTGTCCAGAAATAAATTGCGTAGATGGGATGGGGGAAGTAAAAGCCAGCGTTTAGACAAATCTGCATACATTTATATCTACATACATCTAGAAAATCCGGTAGATAGCGTTTCAATTACAAAACCTAACCGTCGGTACAGGTACATATTTTATACGGCGTCGTTTTGTCGTCTGGAATTCGGTCGACTACCGTTGAGGACAATCGAGTCGCAATAGTCGTCGTGTGCGCCTATATTATACACGCCCGTACATTTTTTTTTTAGAGACCGGTAGGCAGCGGCTACTTTTCTCGGGTACGTGACGTGAAGAAGTAAAAAAAAAAATAATAATAATAATAATAATAATAAAAATACCAGACGACACGAACAAACAACCGTACCGTGGACTGCGCTGCGACGAACGGGCAAAACCCGAAACAAAAAAAAAAAAAAAAAAATGAAGAAAAAAAACGTCGGTCGGACTACAAATTATTGTCGAATCGGCGGTGGCAACGGAGTGAAAAAAAAAAAAAATAAAAGAAAAAGAAAAAAAAAAAGGACTACATGTTCTACACGATTATATTATTTAAGCGCAGTCCTCTCCGGTCGGTCGTACCTGTTGCTGCACCCGATAGACGCACGGCGACAGAGCGCGCGAGCTGCGGTGTAGAGGAACCACCGCCGCCGTCGCTGCTGTTTATTAATTCATATATATATATATATATATGGCTGCCCCGTTATCATATTTTTTTATCTACCGGACGGCATCGCCACGGAGACGACGGTATTTTCCTTGGGTACCGGCCAATAAAAAAGCGTCTGAAACAAAAAAAAAAAAAAACAAACAAAAAAAAGTAATAATAATAATAAAAAAAAAAAAAAACCCCGGCAATATTGTATAATATAATCGGTCATTTTAATGTGGCGTGCAACAATAATAATAATAATAATACGCCTTAGAGTGTGTAACCGCGCGTTATCTAGATGGATAATAATCATATAATGTACTGGGCGATATAAACAATAATAATGAAATAACACACCGTAAATGCGTTTACGAGCGCCCGAAAGCCGTGCCCGAGAAGATGCCGTATGGAACAAAAAAAAAAGAAAAGAAAACACGTAATAATATACCGACTACGCGTCACACAGAGTTATAATAAAATGCGATTTTATTTCAGGCCGAAACCAGTTCCGTGTCCCGTCTACGAGTATATCGTATATTATAATTTACAAGCAAAATATATGTATTATGTATTAAATATGTATTATAATGTACATAATATTATGTTTACGTGCCGAAAACGACTGTTGACGTGCGCATTTTATACGATAAACCGATTGTAAATCCTATCGTACTAACACGGCAGATGTATTGTTTCAAGGAGTACTAGGGAGCAGGGTGCCAAGTATACTGTTACCGATTTCCACATGAATAAACGGGCGTGTTTTTAATGATTCTATACCTGTAACTAGTTAAAATCAGATTCCCCTCTTTCTCTCTCTCTCTCTATATATATATCATATCCAGAGGCGGAACTAGGACATTTTACGCCCCATCACAGACAAACAGTGAAATACCGTCCCCCACAATCGATTTATTATAATTAACATAGAAACGTAATTATTGGGTTATAAGCGCGTTTTTTTCTTTCTTTTCAACATTTAATACTATGGGGAAAAAACTACCGAAAAAGTTCGGTAAACACGGACAGTTTTACGAAAAACGCGTAAGATTAGATTTCGGTATAACTGCATAGTTAACCGTTCAACTTACCACCTAAAATGTATACAACCAAACACGAAGGGCATAAAAATTTGCTATAATAATACACGTGCATTATCGGATTTGCATCGTGGACTATCGTGCACACTTATAGCTTGATAGTTATTGTTACGAGTATTATGTATAACACACATTTTAAAACACAACACTATAAGTTGAACGTTTTTTTTCTAAATTTTATTTGTAAGTATTGAATTTACAATTTTAGTACAATAGACAATATTTGTATCTACTGAGAAGTGTAACTAGAAAAATTACGCCCGGAGATTAATCCCTGTCTCTCCCACCACCATTAGAAAATGTTGAGCACGCCACAGCCGTCGAAGAGAGCACATATTTTTTCTTTTTTTTTTTCTTTTGCACGTTCCTAACAATTAATTCCTAAAACGTACCGCGTCAATGTAATATACTCAAGCGGTTTTCCTTGACAAAAAACAGTGTGATATAACTCGATCGAAAAGCCGTGATCCTTGTTATCTTCCACATACACACTATGTAGTATTTTATAAATAATAATAAAACGTGTGCTATTCAAATAAATATTTTATTAATTTTTTTTTTTTTTTTTTTCACTACTCGAATATATCTCTTGTAATATTTTTTTTATTTTTATTCGTACATGTTTGCGATTATATTGTAGCGCATAAGGATTTGAATATATATATATATATTAAAAAAAAAATACACAAACGTTATACTCGTTTAAAATTCAATTTTACTTTTAAGTATATTATACGCGCGTCATGCGACGTTGTATAAAACAGTAAAAACATTGAATAAACATTACATTAAAATAAATTGTAGAATGTTACGATTTACATAAAAAGATATAGAGATAATAAGAACGATAAATAAAAACAACACTCAATATATATATATATATTTACGTAATTATAATATATTATATACTAGTACGTACCTACGCGTAAAAAAATAATATTAACTACACGAGTTATTTTATGTACAACTATATAGGTACGTATATTATTATTATAGGTACAAGTCGTTTAAAACGGTTATTGAAAAAAATCGATTGCCCGCGCGATATTTGCGTACTGCTGATGTGTATATACATCGATTTCAATAATCGTCACAAAATCCTATTATTTTTCGTATTATATTATATAATATGAAAGAATTGAAAGGGATCTTAATGACACCATCATTCGTAAAATATGAGTTTAAAAAAAATACATAATCTTGGAAAATGCGTTTTAAATTTATTTCATAGAAAATATTGAATTTATGGGAAAAAATAAAGATTTCGCGTATAAAAACTAATCAGGCATCGGCCGGCGTATCATATTCTGATAAAACACATTTTCCACTTGTAGAAATACACGTTTTAAACATCTGAATTAGTAGTATTAGGTTTTTTTTATTATAAATCTCGTGCGCTTCCGTATGCAACTTCTATCCCACCAAAATCCACTTGTTAAAAACCTCTCCTCTCTAACTCTCCCAGGAAATCCTAGGCGCGGGGTAAAAAGGAAATGGTGTCGTGACCTCATACAAGTTGCAATTTAAAATATACATAAAAAAAAAAAATATAACTAATATAAATAATTAATGTTAAGTGTTGCCAGTGGGGGGCGGCTTCTTATTCAATTTTTCACGTTCTGTCTTCTCTTAGCACATAAGCTTATTGTGCATTATTTTTTTATTGTTTATTTCTAATTAATAATAAAAAAAATAAATAAATAAATAAATAAATCTGTATAAATTTTGTAGAAATTATGGACCGACATTAGAAAAAGTCAGGCCAGGCCTGGCCTCGTGTACACTTCAAGCTGAATTGAAATCTGTTGGACAAAAAAAAAAAAAAAAAAAACAGTGCTGAATCGCTATGCTACGCGTTATGTGTTAGACAAAGAATGATAAGATTAATCCCCGCGCCGTTCGATTTCCCAACGACAATAGTTAATTGTCGCGAAGAACTTTCTAGGACGTTATAAACTACGTACAGTATTATAACGACGTCCCAGAATAATATTTTATAATATTTTTAATAGTATTTATGTAAACGACCATGACGTCGCGTCGTCGTACGGGTTTGGTATTATTTTTTCCTTACGGGGTATATATACGCGTAAGCACACAATATTATACTTGCACACGCGTATAGAGGAACGCGTTTCCGTGAAGAAGCTCAGTTAGAACCGTTTTTCCGCTTTTCACATTTTTTTATTTATTTATTATTATTTTTTTCTCTCTCTACTTCGTATAAATATAATATTAAATATATATATATATATATATATATATCTATAAACTGATATTAATTTATTCCGCTGTCGTTCCGCGCGCTCGTGTGTATAATACACATTATGCGTATAAACGGTGGCGTCGTATTTATTTATAAAAAAAAAAAAAAAAAAATATTATACTCGTACAATACCTATTATATGCCCATCTACCAACGTACACACACGCGATCCACCCACCTCCCCCACAACCGCCGAAAAAACCGTTTATTAAAATATTTCAATTTTACCACGCCGCGGTATTATTATACCTGATTTCCGTGTCCCGTTCGTGTGTGCGACGCGCGTTTTTTTTTTTTTTTCGTATTTCTAGGCCCCCCCGCGCGGCAGTTTCCTTTTCGGCGGTTATTAAAGTCGTTAAAACTTTTATAATTATTATAAAATACCGTATCGTTTCCGTTCCTGCCCACCCGTAAGTGTATAATAATAATAATAATAATAATAATAATGGTAATAGTAATAATATTATAATAACCGCACCGCGCCGTTTTTACGTCCCCGTCCGCCTTCTTTTTAATAATTCACACGCGACCGGCCGCGCGGCGGTGACATCTTCCGTGATCTTGTCCGCGGAATTATTTTATTTATAATATTATTGTCGTAGTCGTCCGCGTCACGCGCGACCGTCATTATTATAAGTTTGCAGACGTTTGCGAACGATAGACAAAAAAAAAAAAAAAAAACTAACAAACACCCCCCCCCCCCCCCGAAAGTATAATAAAAGTATTATTAAAAAACCTACGAGAATTATGTACAGGGCCAACCGGCGCCGATTATATCCGGTGCTCGAATTTGAAGATGAAAAATAATATCATTCCTAAAAATTCCATTCTGAATTAAAATAAGAAAATATATCTCATCTAGCGACGCGATCAATGGAAATGCAATTGTTTTTTAATAAAACTCTTAGGCACTATTATAAATCTGAAATTAGTTCATAAATAGTTCTTAAAATTATAAAAAAAAATTGTATAATATAAAAGTAAAATAAACATAACACTATAAAAAATGTCAATTAAAATAAAATTATAATTTTCCAAGCAGGATTCATCTATTTTTATGTAGATCCCACTGTTTTACCAATTATTGTATGTCAATTTCACCTTTGTCTCAGTTTAATAAAATACGATTTTGTAACCGACGTTGTTCGCCCATTGTCGACCGTAAAAAGTTCTTAATGTATTTTAATGTACCAAAGGCTCGTTTATTTGATGCAGCATTCACTTGCAGCTGTAAAAATTAACCAGCATGTATTATTTGCTAAAGTTTTAGTTCTCCTGAAATGTTTAATATATTAACAAATTTACGACGTAAAATATCCTAATTCTGTTAGAACTCCGTCATAATCACTTATATTATATTCTGAACATCCAGTAGGCATGTTATTTTCATGGTATTTTCTAACTCGTATTTAGAACAATTATATTTCCATGGCACTTTGAACATTTTCATTAATGGTTTTCTATTATCAACGTGCAATTTCATAAACGTCCAGAAGCCAAATGTATTAATGTGTTAAATACTTGCTTAAATTGTACTCTGTAGAATATTTTGAAATATATAGTGCATTGTGTATCGGCGTTTGAATCGATATTTTTGGGTTTGCGATCTCATACGATCATGTCGATTAAAATCCTCTTCTGGAATGATGTTTAGTGCATTAGCAAACATAATTACATTTTTTATTAAATTATCAATAGACTGACTTATCATCATCTCTCATTTCAGATAAGCCATCAACTGCACGTGTTAGTAACGTTAAAGCATCAATAATATTTATTCAGATACATCACCACCAGAATCTACATATCTAATACGTATTGACAATTGATCACCGTGTCTCCAATCTTTAATCAGACTTGTTAAATATTATTATTATTATAAATCTATCGAATTATTATTTGAATACCTACCTAGTTGTAACGATAACTGACAATTTGCAAAATGCCGACACAAGCCGATGATTTCCGTGTCGGCATTTCACATTTGCCGACTGGAATTAAACAAATTGCACAACGCCCTAAATCAGGGCCTGACTTTGGTATTCGGAGTCGGCGATTTGATACACGGCCTTCGGTCGATTTTTTTCGTGCCGGGTCTTTATTTGAAAACCAAAATCAGATTTACTAAAAACCAATCGCTGGTTCGTGAAAAAAAAAAAAAAAAAAAACATCACTCTCCCCCTCCCCGTATAATGGTAATAATAATAATAAAAAAAAAAATAATAAAAATAAAAAAAAAACCCCCATCGTACCGAAATGGACGGCACTACGCGAGTAAAGCATTAATATTATTATTCTGTATCGGCCAGAAAAATTTCGCGTTCGAATCGCGCCCTCCGGCCCGCTGCCCCGGGAGTTTTCGGGCAATTTGCTCCGGCGGTGGCGCGGGGACGGCTTAAATATTTTATTGCTTCCGATCGATGCGCGTCACCGTCTCCGGAAGCGTCGTAAATAACGACGACAAAGAATAATAAAATAATAATAATAATAATAATACTCGGGCACGTTAAATTATTGCGTATTGAATATAATAGCGGCTAATCGGATATAATACCCCGCGGAAATATCGCAGAAATTCTCAATCTGCCGCACTTCCGATGTATAGAAATTAAACGTCGCCCGCGTACGTCGCGCCCGTCCGATAAGTATTTTCACGTCGACCCTATTGACGCGGGCGATAATACCGACGGGCCCGTCCTCCCATTGTTGTTGTTGTCGTCGTCGTCGTCGTCGTCGTCGTACATTTTTAAGTGATACGACACGCGCACGACATTACAATAATGATAACAATAACGATAAATAATATTACCGTTTTTTTTTTTTTTATACGGAAAGCTGGGCAATTTTTTTTTTTTTTGTTAGTTTAAGTTATCCCTATAAGAAAATCAATAAAATACAATAACTGAATTGTTGACCGTTAATATCAACAATTTGAATTTCAAGTGAAAACTAGTGTCGACGATGGGCGAGTGTTAGTGTCATACGCAACGATCACCTGCAATCAGATATAAAAAAAAAAAAAAAAAAAAAAAAAAAAAAAACTAACAATATAGTACGAATGGTCGGAAATTCAAGAGATAACACTCCTCCCTCCCTCCAAAATACAAAAATGGAAAAAATATCCGCGGGCTCTGTCGATTTGTCGCATTTTATTGGCAAAGAAAAGAAAATAATAACCAAACGCTACGCGCGGGGGCCAAAAACAATATCGGTATGATCTTGGTATTAACATATTGATTTCGTTTAATATGACGACAAAATCCGACAACGCAATAAATCGTAAACTTTCCGTCTAGTCTCTACAAGAAAACGAAAAGACAAAATTACCAAATGTGGTTTCGGTTACGGATATAACGAAAACGTATTGTTCATAAACTGTTTTTTTCAATTATAATTTTCCATGCAATTATCTGTTTACTACTACACGGTAAACGGAAAACAAAAAAAACGCGAATAAGACGGACGCCATTTGTGAATGTTTACCACCAAGGATGGTCTGGCCCGCCGGGACACGGCGAAAATCCCGGTGGTCAGAATTATGATTTGCAATATAAGTCATGTTTAGTATTCATCCAAAATAAATTAATTTTGTATTTAATTACAGTATCAAGTAAATTATAATTTTTAATTCCTATCATCTATAAATCAAGGCGATCAAGGTAATCACGGCCGTAACTGGTCCAACCCTCGCAATTTTTTCCGAATAGACTATTTTTTATATAAAATACTAACAAGTAATTGAAACTGACGAAGACGAAACGTCGGACGCCTCTTGAAATTTTTTCCGGTTACGGGAAAGTTGTGAGCATCATTAAAAGGAAAGGCCGAAATAAAAACAAATCCGAACCGATTTCTCCCGCCGGGTATTTACATTTTCGCGCGATTCGACACGAAAACGTTTCCAGAAATACGAAAATTATCGTGTCTCTAGTATGGTTAAAATGTCGTGGAATTATGTTCCGGTGATATTTTCGTCTCGCAGGATTTCGTCGCAGCCCTGCCGGAAAACCGAACGTCGCGGTTTTACAATACTCGCGGGTTCGCCCGTCTTTTTTTTTTTTTTTATTCCGTTTTCTTCGCGGCCCTTTACGATTTCCCGACGTTATCTCACGCACGCTGCACACGGCCCGCACTTTTTTTGACCTTTGTAATGTAAGCGATATTGTCGATTATCTCTACGGGGAGACGTCTTGACCGGCGATTTCGGGCCCCGCGGGTTTACCCGGACGATAAGATCGAACACAATTTTCCGGCAAACACGAAAGCCGGACCTCTATAAACGTCTCGTGTATATAATAAATAATACGACCGCAAATATAAGTACCGCCCTCCGGCCAAAACAAATACGATTCGATACGCGTATGTGTACAAAAAATATGTATAGAGAATTCTTAATGCGCGTATGATTATTATTATTTTTTTTTTTTTTTATGGTTTTAGTCCCCCGTCGGACGTCGGGCGTCGGTATTATTTTCAACGCTTGAACAAAAACCAACAACCATAATTATAAAACTTAGAATTTCATAATGATTAAATAAACCAACAAATGCGCAGTCAAAACCACGCATTACGAATATATGGATTTTATCGAACTCCGGCAAATCGTTAATTTTTACCCGCCACCGGTTTAAATACGATTGTAGCACCTCTACCTAGGTCGGGTTACAAATATTACGTTTGACTATAGACAAGTTCAATCATTTTAATTTAGAAATATTATTTTACAAAAAAAAAAAAAAATACAATTTGTTGTAGTGTTTATTTATACACACCTATAACCGGTTATAGATAACGTGCCGTTACGTCAACGTATTTTAAGCAAAATTATAATTTGTTGAATATTAAATTTATTTATTGAATTACCGGGCTAACCCGCGGGCTGCCCGTATAACTAGAATTTTAGTCGCCAAATATATATATAAAAAAATATATAAAATATATCTTTATATATATATATATATAAAAATCTCGTGTCACGATGTTCGTTTACGCTAATCTTCGAAACCGTTTAACCGGTTTCGATACGATTTTGTAAATGTTTGGTCCATCTTTAAAGA
Organism: Tuberolachnus salignus; assembly: GCA_956483605.1. NCBI lineage: Eukaryota > Metazoa > Arthropoda > Insecta > Hemiptera > Aphididae > Tuberolachnus > Tuberolachnus salignus. Next base: position 45,307,319 of record OY101430.1, read on the forward strand.
TAGGATAGTTTTCATACCGATAAGCGACCGTACTACAGTAATATATACTATATATCATTATGTAATTAATATAAAAATTAATCGATATTTTGTTACTGAAGTCATAATTTAAGAACGGCTGGAGCGGTTTGGCTGTTTTTTTTTTTTTTTTTTTTTATGTCGCGTTCGTAATTGACAGAACAAGACGTTTATGGAAGAAAACTATTGAAAAATCCACCGAGAAAGTCGGAAATTTGGAGCCCCTTTTTAGAAAAAAAAAAAACATTTGTTAATTTACCGCGGAAACCGTTAATAGTATAAAATAATAATACAAAAAAAAAAAAAAAAAAAACGTCGAGTTAGATGACCGTTGTAACCAAAGCGTAACGCTAAATGGGTAATCATCCTCCACAAAACATACAAATTAACGTAACTATTGCGATTTCTCGTAAAATTATGCTTTTCAATAAGGCACAGGGCCAAACATTAAACGATGATATATAGTTTTACACCTAATCGTCCAATGTTTTTCCCGCGGTCAATTGTACGTGGTTATGGCACGTGTCTCGTGTAAATAAAATCTATTTGTGCAATTGCTGTAAATATTCCTGTGTTTGCCCCATTAATAAGGATACTACGAGGAAAATCGAAAAACAACTTACCAAATGATTCAGCTTGACCAAAAATGCAACAAAAAAAATGCTCATTTATTAATGGTTTTTTGATTGGAGCATTATTTATAGTATACAAGTTGTAATTATATTTATATAATATATTACCTGATATTTTGTTTTTTAAATTTCAAATCTATTTTGTACTCGTTGTAATATTATATTATACTAAATATGTTTGCAATATTTATTATAAACGTAATATTTAGTATAATTTTTTTTTTTTTACAGATATTCGTGCTGTTTGTCATGTTCCTTTTGGCAATTCGGCAAGTTTCATGTTTATTGCTTTTATGGTGTTGCAGTAAGGTTCTAAGACCGTAACCAGATTTAATAACGAACCCACTGTTTATCGCAAGAACGGCACTTTAAAAAGTCGCGATGAAATCGCCAACGAATACCCACCAATCAAACGCATCCCACGCTCGAGCGGCACATATTGCGACAATAGTGACAATTGTCCACATTACTATCCGTAAAAAAGATAATATTTTGAAATTAATATTTACATAATATCGAATAATTATTTGTTAAATAATATTTTGAATATATCTATCGTTAAATACCAATTGTTTAAATGATATTTGGAATATATTAATATTATGAGATCATAATCGAAACTATAAAATGTTCCGAATATTAATAATAATATAATATCTATTATTTGCTTATATATTTACACGTGTTGTTTTCGATCAAAGTAAAATCGTTATCTATGGGAGTGCTATGGCACTGATTGCAGGCACGAGTTAACAAAAAATCGAAAGTGTACAGTAGTTCAGAGACCAAAGACGTATTTCTTGGCGATCTCCGTGATATTAATCAACGTACCTATAATTTTAACCTATGATTCTAACACAGATTCTATCACATCCTGTTCCGATTTTCACGTGTAAAAGCATTTTTCTGAAAGTATTTCGGATCTATTTGATGCATCGGAAAGATGGGCTTCTTTGTAGTTTTCTCAATGACTGGGAAGATACGTAGGAACAACTGGCAAATTGACGGCTTTAATGATTTCATTATTTTAGATTTTTTTTTTCTTTTTCTTTTGGTTGTAATTGAGTAAAACGTAATCGTAGATACCGGAAATGTTCACAGAATATTATTATTAGGGGCTGTCTATGCGTGGCCAAATTCAATACAATACGGCGATTTTTAAAACTATTTAAAGGCACTTTTAGTTATTTTAGTTTTTGTTCAGTTTTATATGGATGAAATTGATTTGGCCGACCAGAAATCTTTGAGATTTCAACACATTTTAATCACTATAAGTTCACCATAAGAGAAGAAGAAAAATGTACCGGCTATTAAAATATTAATTGGCCGGCGACCGTAATTTTACACGGCCCATAGTGGACATCAACCCGCTCGCCGCGGATCCCCTATATTTACGCCACTATATACGCGACAATATTATTTTTGAAATGTTTTTCACGTATTCATATTTCCTCGCAGTGAAGCAAAAAAAAAAAAAAAATAAAAATAAACGATCCAAACAAACAAATACTCGGACCCGTACGCGCGTTTTGTACAAACATCACGACGACGACGACGACGGCGGCGGCGGCGGCCAGCTACTATTATTACTATTATTATTATTATTATTATTATTTACCGGACAAAAAAAAAAAAAAAACGATTTTTCACTCGACCGCGTACGACGACGGCCGGTTACCATGGTCGTAATAATATTATATTATTATATTGTTCAACGATGGTTTTCCGCGGCGGCGGCGGCGGCGGTTGGTGACCGGGGCGATTTGTCGCCGCCGAGGGAGTTAAATGAGGTACGGGCAGCGGTCTGTAAACGAAAATGACCGATGCCCCGGGGAAAAAAAAAATAAAATAAAAAAAAAAAAAAAAACCGCAGCAGCCGCACCACGAAAAGGGTCAATTTGTTTCCAGATTTATATAACGATAATAATAATAATAATATTATTATATAATATTATTACCGCTGTATGCGTACTGGCCGGCCAGTAGACTTAGTATTCGGACCGCATCCATCACCCGCGGCGGGGTCGGCGCTGCCCTTGTTCTATATATATATATATGTATAGCTGATGTCCCGTGTCCGGGACACGCGCCGGGAATACGAGGGAAAAAAAAAAATCAAAAAAAAAAAAAAAGAAAAAAAAATCGCAAAAACGAAAGGAGGAACCGTCGAGGGGAATGGTGGGGTGGCGGGAAAGGAAGAAAAAAAAGTCACGGAGACGGGAGAAAAATAAATATCGATTACGGCGGATTACGGAAACTTATGTGCGACGTGTGTCGGTGGTTCGGGGCGCGGGAAAGCCGATGTGTGCATCGTATATATATAGATATTTTTTTTTTTATTTTATACATGTATAGGTCCCGGGTCGTTGCGTGTACACTCGCTCGCATGCATACAGGGTGTACACTCAAATAATCTATACGTATATATATATACGGATAGTGTGCGTGTAATTGCGACGAGGAAAAAAAAAAATAAATAAATAAAAAATAACCCGCACCCTAATTGAAGGCCCTCGTTTTCGCCACCGTGACGATCGTCGCGATTCCATCGACCGACCGGACGTGTGTCCGTGTGCTCGCGTGTAAATATTTGTGTTCGGCGGCTTTCGTATCTATTCCGTATATAATAATGCGTTTTACAAATCAATTTGACCCGGTTTCCCGCATCCGTCGCCCCAAAATCCCGACCGATATTACGGCACGGATTTAAATGTCCCCCCAAAAAAAAAAGAAAAAAAAAAAAGCCCTCTAAAAATATGCATTTAACAATAAATTTATTATTATTTATTTATTCGTTTAACATTTTAAAATTGTGTAGGTACGTTTATAATTTATAATTTTATATATAAAAAAAAAAAAAAAAGAGTGAAAAATTAAATTTCACAAATAATATTTGTACTACAATGAGGGCCACTTTAATATTACGTAGTACAATTACGTTTATTTCAATGAAGTCAATTTGTTTAGTTATAATACGGAAAATAGGTTGAAAATGTCTAAAAAAATGCATTAAAAACGTCAAAAGCACCCTATAAAGTATAAAATCCGCTAAAAATGCAAAAAATGCACCAATAAAATCCCTCTCTGAACTTCTACTGCTACTCTGACTGAACTGATCACTGAACTAGAAGATAAACTTAGACTAAAACTACTATTCTAGAACTGACTCGGGTCCGAATCCGTGGTCTTTTATATGTATTTTCCCGGCGTAAACGTTGTACTTTAAAGACCCGGGTTGATCCATATCATACATCATTAAAATCGGTAAAACAATAACAAGTTATATAGTTTTAATATTAGACAGTATTACTATTGCGTAATATTGCGTAATCCGTACTTGGCCATGGACCCGTTAAAGGACAGATGTCTCTCAAAGACACAAACCTTTTTACCAAAAAAAAATCTACCATCTTATTATTACATTATTCCCATACTTTCTATACAATTTTCCTAAACAATTACAAACGTTTCTTATCAAATATTTATTATACATTTAATTTTATATATCAATTTTAATTACATAATTAATCTTAATCTATGGCTAGTTTAAAACATTTTTTTTTACTTTAAAACAATATTTTAATACATCTTTTTCTCATTAAACATTACAATTTATTATTATCACTACATCCACTAAGACAGAAATGTGGAAGACCCACAATATTCAAAATACAAGCTTACAAAATCAAATTATGATTCTTTGTTGAATGTATCCAATGAAATGAACTTAGACATAAATAAAGTGAAAAAAAAAATGAATAGTTTGTTAAGATCATTCAAAAAGGAGAGACAAGGAGAAGGGACTACATCTGGTATGGGAAAAAGTTATGTGTATCATTCAGCATGGTTTGCATTCAAAGAAATGGCATTTCATCCACCAACGCCGATGTCGTGGATTTTTTATTTTATTTCTCTTTTTGAAAGTGAATGTAAAATTATAAAGTTTGCACTCGCGAGTAATTAATCGTCTTCGTCACTTGACATTGTCGTACAAACGCGTAAACTTTAGAAGAAAATATTAATAATATTCAAATTAAATTTATGGAGAACGTCTTAGGAGGCGCCTCGGTAAGATACTAAGCCACAAACGATTAGCTATTGAGATAAAATAATATCGGGAGAGAAATAAAACCACATATGACCGAACGCAAACGAATAGTCTCCGTTGGAATTCGTTGAATGGCGCGGACAAAGATTAAATACGTAACCGGGCATATTCGCCATCGCAAGAATTCGTTGCCGTTCACTATATAGTGCGGTTTTATGGGTATACCAGTAGCGTGTGCGATATTACAATATTAATATCGTCAAGGAATGTGCGCACCGGCCAAAGGATATCTCCTTTTCGGTAAAAACGCCGTAGTCGGATTTGTCACTGGAATCATAATATATGTATAAAACCCAACCTAAACGTTTAGCCTTTATACATCCGACGTGACCGCGTGTCTTATACACTCCCTTCTGTTTGTCCGGGGTCGTGTATAAACATTTTAAGAATTGCAGACATTCGGTATATATCGTACACTCGCGTATGGAAACGTATAATTTCGACCGGGGTCCAAAAATATTATGCACGTCGAGTTATTACTTGTATTATTTTATTATTATTATTATTATTATTATTATTATCATTCTTTCGTAAACCGTTAGTGGCGAACCGCGGCCGTAGTAATAATCGTTCGCATAAATCGCATAAATAGTAAATAACTATGTAGGTACTATGTATTAAACTTAACTGTTTGATATGTCAAAATCTATCACGGATATAACCGTAGGAACTGTGGTGCGACTATTGATCGATATTGGCGCTACAGGTGTCACGATTTGTGAACTCGTCCAGGAAAATCGATTGCACATCTATATATACGGTTTATTGTACGTTTTATGTACAATTATTATTATATCGTGTTCGGGCCGGTACATATTACCATAGTACGATATTATTATTATTATTATTATCGTTTAAAAAATACCGGGACGGATAACACGGGCGGACCGGAAATTTTAGATTGTACAGCTACGTTTTATATGCGCTGTGATGTTTTGTCGAACTCGGGTAATTGCTATTATTAACGGTAATACTACGGCGTGTTCTAAAAGTCCGGAACCGTAGTACACGTATTATATATATATATATGTAAAAAAAAAAAAAAAAAACAATTATATGAAATATAATAAATTGTCGGTTTTTGTTGTTGGCTTAATAATTTTTTCGAATATCAAACGAACACCGATAGACTACTTATATTGTGCTGTATAATAAACGCGCATTCAAAGTGCAAATGGTTTGATTTTCACAACAACAACAACGATCGCAGTCGAGTGATAACAGACGTAATCGTTATCACGGGATTTACGAACCCATTTTCGCATAAATAATTTGGAATAATAATAGTTTTATAACGTTTCCTATACGATAGTCCGTACACCTTGTATACGCCAAATTATGTTATGCGGATATCAATTAACTGGGTACAGTTGTTATTGTAGCGGTCGTAAAAGTGTTGGTTTTTTTTTTTCTACCTCTTGCTTACCTACAATTAAGTCGGGGCAATTAACTATTAGGTTAACTGGACCCATTACGACGAAGCCCACAAGGAATAAAAAATCGCGAATAATAATTATTGTAAATCCTCAACAGAGAAAATCGTACATATCCGTATCATTGTGAAACACTAATATGCCAAAATACTGCCGTTGAATGGTAAAACAAAAGAATTTGTGAAAAATGTGACATCACATCGGGTAGCGTATTTTATGTGGGCGAATTGATTATCGTAAACGTTGTTAATTGTCATTTCATATTTTTTAACGTATCAACCGACATTTAGAAATGTAGAAAATTTAAGAAATTTGACACGTTTGGTAAAATTAATAAAACATTTAAACTTGTGATTTGTAATAAACACACACACACACCGTCGTAACCAGCGGCGTAATTGATTAAAATACCAGGAGGGCCGAAATGATTTTTTTACCGAAATCAAAACCACGAGGGGCGGTGTAAACATATGTTTATTATACGTGTACAAAATAATCAAAGACTAATTTAATGACTTAATTAAACAAGACTTAAAAAATAAACTAGAGAATACATCGTTGTTTTAATGTTAGTATTTTTATTTTTTGTAACGCAGGTAATGCGATAACGTTGACGTTAGTTAATACGTCAGCATAATGTAAAACGGGAGAAACGTGAAATATATATAATATTATAAACTTTTTATGAAATGATTTGAGGACAAAAATATTTTTATCTAATATGAATATAAAAAGCAATTCATTTATTGTGTTCTTTCTTTGTTTTAGAAGATTTGAAGATGAGAGACCTTCACAATTACACTACTGGTCGTAACTGTTTAATAATATACATGGGCGTGTCCAGACCTCCCCATGGCCGGGCATGCAAATTGTAAAATTTTAGTTTTTACATCCTGCAACTAACTATATACCAAAAAACCTAGAATTTTAGTGCTTACTTAATATTTGTGACTTTCTTCTCATAGTATTACAAAAACCATAACAGAATGTCAAGTAAAATAAAACGCCGATATGTGAACCAAATCATTTATTTTATTCGAAACTGAAATCCGGTACCTACCCAATAAACACATCGTGAATGTGAAAGTAATTAAATTATTATTATTAAAAACTGATTTAAATTGAAAAATTAAATAATGTATAAGTGTAAAAATAACAAATGATTAAATCAAGTCATTAAAAAGTTCTTTTAACAATCACGCCGGTCTACTGGTTTTAATTATCATTAACTAAAACGTAATTTTTATTTAATATTAATAATAAAAAATAAAAAAAAAATAATTGTTTAATATTTTTATACAAAAAGACTAAAAGACCGAGATGGTACGTGGGTGAATCAAAGCAAATAAGTTGCATTTGGGCCATATGTTTTTCCCGACGCCCAAGTGAATATTTTTCGATGAAATGTTGAGGCAACGCTGTTTGAGCAGTTCACCCGAAGTATCGTGTACGTGAAATCGAACTCGGTTGAAAATCGTACCAGTTATTAGTTAACCATCACGGACGGTTACCGCTGGCGGTCACGTCGTCCAAAATCGAAATTCGCGTAGTGATCGGATTTGTACGGTTGAACAACTGCAAACCCGTATAAATTCGCAGGGAGACGTGTGTGAAGTGTACGGCGAAAAAAGTAATTTCCAGGCAGGCAGTCGACAAGCGGTGCGATATGTTTAAGAATGGCCGTTACTGATGTCACCGACGAGTAAAGACCGCGTGAACGAAATTTTTCCGTACCGACCGGCGCGAATAACAAGTTGAAGGAATCGCCAAGACGCCGTCCACTCCGTTCGGCGGCGGTCAAATCGGTCGTCATCGGCCATCGCGGTACCGGCACCTCGAGTATCGGAAACCTTGGGTACCAGGGGTGAGTGGACCCGTAGGGTGATCGGTCCTGTTGCGCCTTGGGCCACTAGGTCACGGGGCGAGCTGGACTATTACCTTACCCAGCTCCTCACCGGACACGGGTGCTTTGCTAGCTTCCTGCATAGGATCGGCAAGCGCGACGCCCCCCACTGCGCCCATTGCACATCGGAGGTGGACGATGCGGCCCACACCCTTCTAGACTGCCCGGCTTGGAATACCGAACGTGCAGCGCTGGTCGCGGTGTTGGGCAGCATCTCTCCGGAAGGGCTTGGACCGGCCATGCTCAGCAGTACCGAAGCATGGTCAGCCGTCAGGGCCTTTGCAATCTCCGTCATGGGGGCAAAGGGGGAGGAGGAGCGTCGGTGGGAGGCGGCCAGAGCGGCGGCGGCAGCGGCAGCAGCAGCAGCAGCAGCAGCGGCAGCAGCAGCAGAGGCAGCAGCAGGAGCACCGCCGGAGCGTCGGCGACAGCGTCGACGGCAGTAGCAACCGATGCAATATAAAATAAATCGCCATTGTAAATAAATGATTGTATTTTTAGGTGTAAATTTTGTATATTTTTTTTTTTTTTTAAAAAAAAAGAATGTAAATTTTTAGTTTTTAGGTGATTTTATATTTTTTATATTTAGTGTTAAGTTAAATAATGTGAGCCCGCCCCGCGAAGGGGAAAAGGGGTTTTTCGTGTGTGTATATAATTGTTACGTGTTTTTTGCGTTTTAATAAACGATGGTGGCGGGCCGGTAGCATTTCCGCAAGGCCAGTCCCCGGCCCGTCATCGATGCCACAAGAAAAAAAAAAAAAAAAAAAAGTATCGGAAACCTTGTGGCCGGAATGGGCGGCGGAGATGCGCATAACCATCAACAACGGCACGGGCTGACAGGCGGCGTACGCAAGCCGGACGACGAGGCGTTTCCGGGGCTCGTTTTTAAAAACGTAGAAACACGGTCATGTCGGCAAATAGTATTCCTTATAAATACATGTATTTCACGAATATTTCGTTTTATTCAAATGTCTGGCCATCGAGTACATCGGTACTTTTCGATTGACCGTCGTATAACCGGCCGCCGGAGTCACCGGGTAGGCAGCTGTGCCTCCCGCGCACACATGCCGATGATAATATACCTCGCTTGTCCCCGCTCAACCGGTGTAACGTTTTATAATATATTCCGGGCGTATGTATACGAATAATAATTTATACTGTACAATATGTATAAACGCGCGTAACATACTCGGGGTAAAAAAAAAAAACCACGTTACACGTGTAACGTCTCGTTAACATAAATACCGTTTGAAATAATAATAATAATAATAATAATAATAATATCGAAGAAGAAGAAAAGGAAGAGTTTTCGTGAATCAAAAAAAAAAAAATAATTATAATAATAAACGATCTTATAAACAAACAAATCAACCAAATACCGTAAAAAAAAAAAAAAACAACCGTAGTATTCGTATATTAATACCGTGCCGACCATACTATAATAACGTATGATATTATTACTGTGTGTGTGTGTGTGTATAATAATAGTATGCGTACGTTACGTTTTATTGTTTTACCAAAAGACATCGACGACGGGAATCATCGGTTCGTCGACGAACCGGGTGTAATAAATAATCACTTTTAATAACGGCCTCTACTGTTAGGTTAGGCCTCACCCCGTCTCGTCACATTCCGCACTGAATCAGTGTGCGGGTCCGTCTAGACGTGAGCGTGGTGTGTGTGTGTGTGCTATACGGTCAAGAAATACCGTAAAGCCCCCTAAGAAACATAAACGATTAAGTCCCTCCCCGAGTAAGGAAAACACAAAACGTACGATTTCGAGATATACATAGCTATTACTGGCTGTCCCGCACGGCGTTGCCCGTGGAAAATAGCAATTACCCGCGGACCGACAACTCCCTAATACTCGCCCGACTTTATCGGCCCTGTCGCGGTTTTAAGCGGCCCAAATGAATAAAACAGTACAGTACGATTATTATTTATACCGGCCGTGACGGATTTTGGATTTCGAGTCGATATATTCCGTGTAAAAAAAAAAAAAAAAAAAAAAATATGTCGATATACACTGCAACACGGGTGGGCGTCTGTTAGGTTTACAGAAAAATAATTCTATAATTATTATTTACCACCTACCATCCTCCAAATTGCGAATTCCTGGGCACGCCACCGTCAAGGCCTTCCTACGTCTTTGGATTTATGCAAACGGCTAATCCATTCATATTTTTCGTTAGCTTATCAATTTTTTTCTGTACGACGTTCTTCATTTCTATACCTGCTCTAACCTAACCTAACCTAACCGCGGTTTTTACGCAGTTTGATCATCTTCGTGGCAATTTTACTAAAAGCGAAAACTAATACGCAAAACGATCCGTTTACCGTTTGTCGCTCATAGGCTGTTAAGCGCCTTTTTTTTTAAGTTTCACACCGGCAATACCCCCGCCTCCCGGAAACGCCGTGAGCCACTACTTCGGCAGGCGGGTCGTCATCATTTATTGAAATGAAATTACGATTAAATATTTTTTTTATTAAAAACCCGTTTTCCCCTTAGGCGGGGCGGGCTCACACAAAATAGATAACAACAATTCGCGCTCTACCGAGGGGATGGGCAATTCGGCCCGGCCGAAGCCCGCTTGCTGCCCGCACAGGTCTAGCGACTACAGGGCCGCTATCAACGACGGCGGCGACGTCGAGGGCTTGGCGCTGCCATTCCGCCGACTCTTTCTCCGAGGATTTTAAGCAACTGCACCATACGATTTATACCGCCAAAATTTCAAGTGTCTACGTCCAGCGGATTGGTCTGGGCGTTGATCAGTGAGCGAATGACAGTGATTTGGCTTTAGTATCTGTAGAATAACGAGAAAAAAAAAATTATGTTTTTGGTAACGATAGTTCCCCTAGTAACGTATTAATTATTGATTTGTCTGTATACAACCGTTTTCCTATAAAAAAATCTTTAAATTTGCAATAAAAAAAAATTGACGAGATAGAAACTATACTACATTTTATGTTGGACCAAATCGCACACATGAGCGTAATCTTATCAACATCGGTTATGTAATTTTAGAGCGCATTGCACGCAAACCCGTTATACGCTTAATTTTTTTATATATATATATAAGAACATATCTAAAAAATCAATTGCCGCATGTATGTAAGATCATCACTTTGAGAACGGCTCGATCGATTTGGCTGATTTTTTTCGTTTTGTCGTGTTCGTAATTGTCAGCACATGGTTCGTATGATAGAAAACTATTGGAAAATCCACTGGAAAAGTCTGAGATTTGGTCGGTATATAAAGATAGATATTTCAAGATAGAATGAAAAACATTCGTTGATATACCGTGGAAACCAAATAGTCTAAATAACTGCGCGTTAAGCAAAGCGTTACAACAAAAGTAGTGATCGAGCTACATTTAGTTTAGACTCTGGAAATGAAGTGAAGCAATTTCAGTCCAGCCGATACATATGTAGACCGGACAATCTACCAAAATCGTCCAACAAAGAAAACGAGGAAACACCGTCGAAGGTTATACCGGATTAAAAAAAAAAACCGGATGCTCTCGGCAGGATATATGTAGTTCATTCGAATAACAGTGAATGTTTTTACTTATTAATATTGCTCCACTTGATCAAACGTCCGATGTCCTTTGCAAAGGAATCGAGGAATAAAATCTTTAAAAAACTGTCTTCTTGTGTGTACTATGCTTCCTGTCTGCGGATGATACCATTCCACTTTAGACGGTTTCAATTTCCCGTAAAATTATGCTTTTCGATGGCCATAAATAAGACATGGGGACATTGAACGTTGCAGGTTTAGACCTAACCGTCCAATATTTTTCCCGTGGCCAATTGTACGTGGCTCTATCACGTGTATCATGTAAACAAAATCTATATGTGCTGGTTTCGGAAATATTTAATGCGTAAAGCCAATTGAAACTTTAAAACAATTTGAAAATTTGAAATCAAGCAAAATTAAAAAAAAAAAAAAAACCCATACATTCCACACTTCCTTCTGAATTTTAAAAAAGATGATTTGCAGGACAGCTAGACGATTGTGGATAATCAACAAACTTGTCCCGAGTGATAGCAGCTAGTAGGTATATATAAAAATAATACGATAATATAGCGTTAATAAGTACGTAAAAACATTTGCGAATTTATTTGGTTTTAGATTCTGATTCAAGTAGCGAAAAACCTAGTACAGTAGAACACCGACTATCCAGATTAATTAACGTCAAGAATGGTCCAGATATTTGTGTATCCGGATCATTCGAATACATTATACATTAAAAGAAATCGATTCTGCTGCAAGGACATTCGCACTTGATTTTTCTCCGTGAATATCTAATTGTCGATTTCCATGACGTCATTTAAAGTTTATCGTCCATCCAGTATTTGCCAGTTGCCACAAATGATAAATCCCCTCCAAAATGTCTTGTTTTAATAGAATGCTTTTTCGCACAATAATGTACCTGATACAGGCTCTTTTCTGCATTTTTTAACCAAATAAACATTAGCGTCTTCTAGCAATTCTGTTTTAGGTTTTTTTTTTCATTGTTTTAAGTGTTTAAGAATTGTTTTCATCGTCGAGATCATTCATGTACCTAAAGATAGAGTTAGCGTGTTTTTTTTTTTTTTTTTTTGAATCTGAAATCGTGGATGTTCCATTATTATCTAAGAAATGACATAGGTATCCGTTTAGTTAAATATTAGTTTAAGAAAAAGTTACGAATTTCCTTCAATTATATAAAAAAATACCTTTTTTTTTTATTATTAAATATCCACCGTCCCGTGTACGTGAATTGAAAATCAATACGTCACACCCTAGACCACGTCGTCTTTAATTATCACAATGAGGAAAAATTCTAAAACCATTTTGACGGGCACGTTTTTCGTGTTTTTGAACAAACGCACGGTAACACAATTAAAACGCGCGGGACCCGGGGACCGTATTTGCAATTTACGCGAAAGGGTAAATTTGAAAATTTGCAATTTTCGTTTTTCCCAATGTTTTCCGTTAAAAATTGCCTATACCGAACCCCTTACTTAAATAATGGCAATGGCGGCCTCCTGCCATAACCTGTGTATGGCTCGCGGAGGCGATGTCAAATAATTTATCGGACACATCGGATTTAAAAAAAAAAAAAATACGCAAGACAAAAGCCGGTAAATACCGTACGGGTCATAATAATAATATAATAACGCGGCGAAAGACTCGAGACGATTCCACTTATATATATATATAATACAAAATATTATGTGGAAGTTTTAAACGAAACCAATTAACGTGCAGCGCACAATATTATAATATTATCGTGCCTATATTATACTGCCTACATGTAATCATTATATTATGCACACGGTTAAGTGGATCATTATTTAATATAATATATAGGTTAACTTGGTAACGTATTTTTTTTTTTTTTTTTTTTTTTTTTTTTTTTAAGAGCTAAATTGAAAAATTATATTGTACTTAGAGGTACGTGATTTTCCCGGGCAAACCGAATGCCGGGTTTAAAAAATATAATAATAATAATAATAACAATAGTAATGCGCGCGTATACGGATATTTGAAAAAAAAAAAAAACACTCGAGAGAGAGAGAGAGAGGATAATAATATAAATTATTGAATATATATAATTTAAACATATAAACCGTGTGCAATGTGCAGTTAGGCGGATTGAAGTGTTCGAATATGGTCGGGAAATCCGTAAAAAATGTATCGGGGCTCGTGCAAAATGTATCGGTAACGTATACTGCGGCGAATGATATCGCAGTTCAGTAGATTCGAACAAGGGTCCCTGTGCTGTTAATCTATATAAATAAAAAAAAAATTTTTTTTTTTTTTTTTTTCGTCCGTTTGTACTTACTTATTGTATCAACGTGAATGTACATGTATTATATATATTTATCAGTTATCTAGTGTACAATGTCACTGTCCAATATCGATAATGATATACGCGTCTTATTATATTTATTCTTTTTTAACTTTTAACAATTCAAGAATTGTCAATAATCACCTGCCCCGCACACGACGTTCCTCGGCGAGGCCCAGTATTATTTAAGGAATAATAATAATATTTAAAAGTAAACATAAAGAAATCAATTTGAGTCGAATTCTATTTCAAATTAACATTCTTTATCATATGTATACATATAACGATATAACAACGTTTATAAAACTATATTAAGTTCAGACTGTATAAAATATTAATTCGTCCGTAATATTCATATACGTAGAAAAACTATTAAATTTGAAGGCTAAGTATAATGTTATGTCAGTGTAATAAAAATAATGTTCGTCATAATATATATATGTATTAGTTTTGTCTATTGTGTCAATATTAATGCAATCGAAAATTCCAAAAGTTAATTTTTTATTATTATTATTTTTTTTTTTTAATGAATATGCACGAAAATTGCGCTCCCATCCCGTGCAATATTTCTTTTAAATAATCGATAAAAAATTTTACAGATACGTTCGCGGTTTTCAATTTTGCTTTTCTCGTAATTTAAACGTTGAATTTATTTGAAATTTCGGTAATCGAGTTAAAATTCAACTTCGACCACACTAAACTCTAAAATAAAAACTTTTAGAACAACGGACAATGGCAATTTTGCCGAGAACAGCAAGCTATTTTATGTAATGAGCAAACAAACATTTTGATTTAGTGAATACGCCTGCGAACAAAGCCATCTGCTGCAGACGACGACGTTACGTTTGATAAAAATAAAAATAGAAGGAAAAAAAGAACATGCACCCTCATCGTCGCAAACAACGAAATAAGAAAAGTTTTTATACACTATGTTTTCGTGATTCAATATTTCATGAGGGCGTACATTCTTTTGATAGGAGATCTAGAATATTAGCCGAGGACGAAATTTGTCGATGTTTTACCATTCATTTCGATTTCAAAGAAAGTAATTAGACAATTTATGATTTTAAAAAAACGTATAAAAAAATTAATGTAGAATTTCTGCAAACTATGTCTGTAGATCAGTAAGAAATAATCGTGTACTTATATTAACGTTTTCTAGACTTGGTAAAATGTCCGAAATGTTTTCACTGTTTTTAAATTCATTTTATAGCAATTTGAAATGTTCGTGATCTACAAATAAATGATGAAATGAAAAAAATGTCGATACAAGATTCATCAGAAGTATTGTTCTTACGGTTAACGGGATTGTATACTGACTGTTTCGTAGGAGTCGCGTATAGGCAATTTCTCGTGTTGTACGAGTTCCGCTGTCTTTGTGCGAGAAGTAAACGATTGCCTGTAACGATAATGTTGAATATTAAAAACCGTCTCAATCGAAACCAAGAGAATTAGAATACAAAATAAAATATGTTTTCAAAATTCAAATTCGTTCATTCAAAGCCCTGAAATGTTGTCTGGCTTATTGGTCTAAAGCGTCATATTCGTCCTTAAAAATTACCGTACCCCTTCTCCTTAAATGATTATCGGGCAGTAGATTAGTGAAAAAGTATTATTTTTAAGGTAAAAAAAAAAAAAAAAAAAAAAAAAAAATTGAAACTTTGAAAGTGGAGAAAATTTGTAAAATTTGATTCAAAAACATTTAAAAAAAGTCGAGTGTGTAACGTCACAATTTTTTTTTTTTTTTTACGAGTTCAAATTTTGACAAATATCGCGAAAAATCGTGTGAAAATTATTTTGTAATTCGGTTTCATTTGAATGTAGTCTTACGTGTTTAATTCTCCACTGATAATCGTGTAATTGGTTCGTAACGATTTATAGCGTTACGTTTAGAATTAAACCTTGTACATTATTATCAGATACCTTATTCCTATTTTTTTTTTTTTTGTTATTATTTTTTAAATTTATCAATGTTTAATTTAAGCGATTCAAAATGTTTATCAAATATATTATATAACCGTAACTCTTAAATTGTTTAGAAAGCGTCTGCTTTTTGGACAAGGAAATTCGCTAGTCGTATATGCTACCCAATATACAGCTGGTAATGTTTTCGTTTACCGCCAGTTCACGGTGTAATGATTTAATAAAATATTTTCGAAATTTTTTTATTTTGTAAAAATCGTGTGTCCGTTTGAACATTATAACGAGTTGGTAATACCTCGTTTAGTGCGATTATGTTATAACTGCGCTCGCCGAGATAAACGGCATAATATACAAAACAACGTGAGCTCATTAGGAGCTACAGGTAGGTATAATAAATGGTAACGCGGCTATACGTTATTCGTATATTATACGATTTATTAAAAAAAAAAAAAAAAAAAAAACCGACTTGTTCGTATGGCGTCGAGTAAAACGCGTTGTCGAAATCGCTACTGCTCTGGTTTACGTACCTTGCATTAATGGTAGGTATTTATTAATGCCACATAGTATTTGTTTCACTGCAGAAACCGTAATTCTCGAGGAGGGGTTTTATAATATTATCGTTATTATATCGAGTGGTGTATACACGTGCAGCAATAATTTATTTTCGTAGTGTATCATAATACTATCTCGTTTTACATCGGTTATAGCGCATTTCGTAGGTATACTGACGAACAGTGATAATTTTTATTTTATTAATATCTTTTTTTATTAAGGCCGTACAAAACCTACCGTGCAGCTCCTCTCCGTTGGGTTTCCGGCTCCGCGGCCTTAAATGTTCTTTTAACACAGTCTTTGCACCTCCACCTTAACCCTGATTTCCTCAAAGGCATTTCCCCTATAAGGCCTTGCTCGACCAAAGATCCCCGTTTACATCAGACATAGTCGGCCCACAATCAGTCTTCTGTTATTGATCTCTTCTAATCTAAATTAATTATTTTCATGTCGCATACGCATTATTTCGGTTATTAATATTCGTTTGATTTAATAATTTTTGCCGATTGATCTTGACATGCTCCGATAAAAAAAAACACCACGAGGCGTTTCTAGCAGCATTATACATTTCGTTGGTGCGTTCGAGAGGAGGTTGGTTTTTTTTTTTAAAAAACTCCTACTAATTTATATATAATAATATTGTAATTATATGATAATTTGGAATATTTGACTAGTTTTTGTGATCAAGGGGCAACACGTTGGGCGCATTCTCGTGCGTCTTTTGTCGTCAATTCTAATAGCTTTAAATTTGAAATTGTGGCTGAAAACTTATTAATACTAATTAAATTACGAAAATGTTTCAGTTTCGCAGAGAGGTTCCGCCTTAGAGAGGTAAATTTCACTACAATTCGAACCGGGACATTTTATTGACATTTTC
Organism: Tuberolachnus salignus; assembly: GCA_956483605.1. Classification (NCBI taxonomy): domain Eukaryota; kingdom Metazoa; phylum Arthropoda; class Insecta; order Hemiptera; family Aphididae; genus Tuberolachnus; species Tuberolachnus salignus. The sequence continues at coordinate 45,324,599 of OY101430.1, forward strand.
CGTTATGAAGAGGATTCCGTCTTATAGAGCGACCGTTGTAGAGCGGTTTTACTGCACTATATTAGTTTGGAAGATTAGTAACGAGGGGAAGGGGTTGGAGGTTTTTTTTCGTAATTTATCGTAGTCGCTCGGGTTTTTTTTTTTTTTTTTTCGTGAACGGGTGCGAGTCCTTTGGACACCGAAGTTACACTACGCGGCGACGAATAGGTTCGTATATTTATACGTGTACATATATAGCGTGAAAAAGAAAGAAAGCGAAGGAAAAAAAAAAAAAAAAAACCAGAATGAAAAAAACGCGGAAAGAACGGGCAAAAGCCCGAACGATTTGTCCGCGGCTGGAAGGAGAGCCGGGTCAAATGGACCGTGAACCTCGCTCGGTGTATACCGGCGGCGGCGGCGGCAGGACCCTCGACAATCAAAAGCTGCATGATTTATCTGCAGCCCCTTTTCAATTGCAACGACGGCGGCCGGTAAACGCGTACACACATATATATATATATATATATATATATATAAGGTCTTTGGTATTATATATATATATATATACTCCGCCGGGCGCCCACACGACTCCAACCGACCGATCAGATCGGCCGGACGGACGAGGGCGCGGGGAGAGAGCTGTCCGATCCAATGGGTCTTTCCGCGTGTCTTCGTTTCCCGGCCACTTTTGTTTATCTTCCGCGACCCTTTTCCGCCGCCGCCGCCGCCTAACCCCCCCGCCCCCTCCCCATACCGTCACACTTACTTACTCGCACGATCCCCTCAACCCCCCCACCCCGCATGCGCGGGTCTTCTGGCGGCACCGCACGGCCGCCACTTTTCCGCCGCAGCCGCCGCCGCGACGGGCAATCAATTGCACGCGCACGGCCTTTGGATTACACGGCGGCGGCGGTACCGCTAAAGGTCAACTGATTAACTTCGCCAGTGCCGGGGAGGAGGGGGGGGGGTTGACGATCCGTCCGCTTCATCTCCTATCCCACGTGTAATATACGCGCATTGCGTTGCTGCTGTACTGTCGTTTTTTAAACAATCGACGATCACCGCCGGTCAAATCGATCGAACCGTTCGTTTTTACTTCTTGTTCTTCTTGTTGTTCTCGTGTTTCCGCGTACCGCGAACAAAAAAAAAAAAAAAAAAAATCCAAAATTCTAAAGCGTCTTAACGATTGGGACGCGCGGCGCCCCAACGCAATCTCGCGACTCACCCGGCAAACGACAAACGGAAATGGCCGCCGCCGTTTGACGGCGGCGTTTTGGGTACGCGGCCGGGCCGGAACCGCAACGATACCAAAGGGCGAAAACGATAAAACCGACGTTATAATAATATCATCTCCACCTCTCCCCCGGACATATTTTCTGCGGGGGTGCCCGGTAATCCGCGGCCGGCGTCGTTTAACGTAAATAATATTATACTTCCGGATTTAACTTGTTATATTTTATCCGTTTCGTTATTATTATTTTCCGGTATTTTTTTTTTTCCTTCGTGTTTCTTTCCGGTCCGTCATTACGTCATTACGGGCCGTATCTTTTGGACGGACGTGTGCGGTTGCTCACCATCTTGTTTGGCCTTTGTAAATCCGATTTGTACCGTTCAGTTTCATTGGGTTCCCACGTGAAGATTCGGGATAACGGAGGTCGCCGATTCCTCGGCCAGATCTAATATGTCCATCTCTCTCTCTCTCTCTCTCTCTCTCTCTAATTCCATTAATTCCTCGGTCCGACTTTATTCCGTTCCTACGGCGCCATGTTTATATTCTTTGGTGCATCATAATTTACCGCACAATATTCCCTCTAGATTCAAGTCCATTGTCCCGAAAATTCCGAACAAAGTTTGGTTCCGTAATCTTGATCCACCTAGATATTCTATTGTTGTTCAGTTCAATCGTTTACGCATTCGCCATTATCTTCTTCCTACTCGTTCTTACAAACTTAATCTTAATAACTCTACTCTGTGTACATTCCGTACGGAAAGAAGAGTATTTGCGATTTGTCACACATTCTATCTGACTGTCCCTTTTTATCTGCTAAACGCCTTATCATTTTTAACTCTTTCAACTCCCTAAGTACTCACCTCTTAATGTTTTAGCTATTCTAAATTCTAATTCCGTGCGTGTCATTGGGCTTATCACTCGTTTTGTCCTCGTCTGATTTCTGGCATATGTATTTGTATTTATATATATATATATATATATTATTTTTTTTTTTTTTGATCTTTCTGTTTTTTGTGCACTTTCATTGTAAATATTTTTGCAGTCGTCGGGCTCAATAGTTTTATTTATTTTAAAAAGCTCCAATTAAAAAAATAAAAAAAAGCTGCATATACAATATATGTATTGCGTTTCAAGATTGAATAATAAACAATAAATAATAAATCTCGTAGTTGTTGTATTTTGTAGCCAATTGAGAGGGGAGATTATAAATTGTATTAGTCGAGAGTATAGTATTATAATAATAATAGAGACAGAGAGAGAGAGAGAGAGAGTGAGCGAGAGGCCACCTCCTCGCTGGGTTATTTTATTGCGGCCAATAAAACCCGAACCAACACGAATGTGTACCTATAATAATAATAATAATAATAATTTTGATTATTTGTACGCACAGAGCCGCACTCGAGTTTTGTCGCGTTGTAATAATAATTATTACGATAGAGTAAGTATTGCGGGTATGCCCAAATATTTGAGTATCGGTTTTTGTTGTGTGTAATAATAATAATAATAATAATAATAATAATATACTCGTGTATTGACGAGTAAACGGCGCCAACGCGCGAGCCCCGCGATAATAATGCACAACATGTACGCATCGGGAGACGTTCCGTCACTCCGGCATTTTCAGACAGTCACCGAAAACCGTATACCTATAAATAATAATAATACCTACAATATTGGGTTAACCTACCCGCGCACTGTAAAAAAAAAAAAAAAAAAAAATACTAAAGAATAAAAGATTATTATGGCGTCGGTCGTGGCGGGGCACCACGCGGCGTCTACGCGATTTAACATGATAAAATAATAATAAAACAGTATAGAGGTAATAATATGATTAATGGTCGCGTGGACGACGCGGTAAAAAAAAAATCCGTCTCGAAAATGGATTTGCTACGACCGACTGCCGGCGGTAGATTCCCGCTGCTGTATGGTCCATAATTATTAGAGTCGGTCGACTATACTCGCGTGCTCTCGAGTAGAGTACTCGTCGAATCGACTCGAACAATTTCTATTTGGTACTCGTAAACTCGAGTACTCCACTGTTTTATTAAATAATAATAATAATAATAGTGTAAACATCTTTGGTGTAAATATCGTAAACGTTTTTTTTTTTTTTTTTTTTTTTTTTTTTTTTTTTTTTTTTTTTTTTTTTTTTTTTTTTTGATAACTAAATTAAAAAAAAAAAAAATTACTCGCGCGCGGTCTGAAAGAATTATTTTATCACGAATTTGAACTTTAGCCTACTATAATATATACGCGTGTAGAATGTAGATGTACGATATTTTTATATCGCCGCGGCTCCGCGGACCGGATTTATATAATGGAAACGTACGTAAATATTTAAAACGAACGGAAAATAATACGCCGAACAATTCTAGTAGAAGTATTTTAATATTTAAATTTAAATACTCTGCAAGTTCGGTCGGAGCACGATCGGGTTCCGGTGGTGAAATCCGATTGCTACGGCGGTAAATAAACGTTTGTGGTATTTGAATTACGTGCCAGTGATGTTGTCCAGGGTCGGCCTTAGGTTTTTTGCCGCCCTATGCAAATATTATTTACGCTGCCCGTATTTAATATTTTTTTTTTTTTTTTGATGGTGGACGGGGGACCTTTCGATAGAAAGACGTATTTCGTTTTTTAACGATAAATCCTTGCTTTTGTAAAAAAAAAAAAAATAATAATAAAAACCGATCCCAGTATTCTCTATAAAATATAAAAATGAATACAATTAAAAAAATACAAGTCCATACTTACAAGCGACATTATACAGTAACTATACACTATTAAACATAAAAAAAAAACCTAAATAAATACATTGAAATATATAACAACAGCACTCAATGTTTATCGAATGAAATGTATTTTGCGATCCTTTTCGCGTGGAACATCATTAACCAATACATTTCCAAAGTGGCGATTTTCCATCACTGCTCTTTGAACAGAAATTATAGCGAGATTACTAAACCATTGCTTGGTTGATAATGTTCATTATGGAAGACTTCCAATAGTTTTCGATTATATTTAATTTAGAAAAGCTTCGTTCGCCCGACGCGACCGATCATTGTTAAAATGATACCAACTGCTACTATCAGCTACGTTCGGTATAAAATTGTCATTGTTTACAACTGTAACACTTACAACGGGGCGCTGTTGGGTTTAAATAGTTCGGACACAGCAATCAAATACTCATCCGGCATTCCTATTACAACCAACATCATCATTCTTCTGAAAGTAGTAATTTCATAGTTACATTTTTTTTTTTTTTTTTTTTTATTTACTGAACAATAAACACCGACCGATTTTACTATACCGGACGATATAATAATTACATCAATGGTTCACATTGGCGATTTTGACCACTTTGCTATGGCGTTAGGCCGGCCCTGGTGGTCGCTCGTCCCACCGAGAATCTGCCCCGTCCACGGTCTTAGAAAAGGGCAGAATAAAGGCTCGATTACACTGAGCGATATTAAAGTCGCGCGCGCGTTTGAGCATGTAGCGACTTGTTCGATTACATTGAGCGATTAAATTCGCTCGCTCGCTAGTCGCGCACGCGCATTCATGTGATATACACGTGCCAAGAAGTCGGCATTGATATCATTGATAGTTCATTCGTTTTCTTTTTATATTTAAAATTTCAAAATTTATGATGAAGCGGAATTGTAATAACAAGTTGTTTCCAGTTTGGTTTTCGACGGAATCGCCATCCTCATTTGAGTGTCATCTTTCTTTATTAATCATCTGTAACAATGTATCAAACTGGGCCCCCGTTCATCCTTAGCATATTTCGGTAGGCTGCAGAGTCTTCGTGTTTTAATTCTTCTAATAATGTACTGGATGCACCATATTTCTCTCGCCTTGAAATCCAACTTCTGATCCATAATCATTTCTTTTTATACCTTTTCTTTTCCAACTCCTGTCGCAATAAATGAGTAAAATCACAACAATTCCCGCGCGAACTACACCTTCCGACATTTTGACCAGTCACTACTCGCTGGCACACCAGCGATTTGGCCAGCTAGGGCGATTACACATTGAGCGACTTTAATCGCTGGATTGTAAAAACGCCAGCGACTTGGGACTAAAATAGCCCGGCCGTCGACTTTAATCGCGAGCGAGTTAGGCCCTCCGCACACTACGCTATCATATATTTCATTGTGTGTAATTTGTATTATTTTTGTATACAAATGGGAAAAAATAAAATATGTAGTGATGGCTATAATAATAACTATTAATAATATGAACATATATAATTTTATAATATGCATACAGTAGTGAGCTCAATAACATATTATTAGATAACATGGTAATAACAATGTCACCGATACGGATATCTATAAACTCCAATATTTATTTTCGTCCGTAAATACATCTCCCCATCGAATATAATACTAATAATATAATATTTAATTATAGTTTGTTGGTACTTGGGATAATATTATATTATACGTATTTAATTCGTGTGGCATTCGTGATCCAAGGAGTCACATGGCTGCACATCTGAACTGAATTTAGGGAATAGAAACTTACAAAATCAATTTATAAAAATTTTATTAATTTTATTATGAAAACATAATAATTTTTCAGTGCATAATTTGATAATTGTTTATGTTTAAATTTTTAAATCATATGACATATACATATTCTAAGTATGTATATATTATATTGTAATTTGTAATAGGTGTATACTTACATATTACAACACCTTATAGTTTAATCTACCTATTTATCTACCTTAATTTAATTTGTATGCATTAAAAAAAAGTACCATATAAATGTATATGTATAAAATAAAATACTTACCAGGTATTTTGACTTCCGTCGATACGGCATGCCATGCCTTGTCCGCCAAATCCTTCCTACAATAGTCGGGAACGGTATAATTATATAAGGGCGGGTGTTTTTCAACCTCAACAACGAATTTTATATATGTTGAACACTCCCATTTGATACAAATCGAAATGAAATATTAATAATGTAATGAAATCGTATGCAATTCACGCGATACGATGGCCAGGCGACGCGCGTATCGTCTGTCGCAATCGCGTCGTTAGTGGATCTCCTCCATTCGCTCGGCTAGGATATCGCGCGCGGCGAAAATTGCGTGCGGAGGTCCTTAATTCGCCGGCGACTAGCGTGTAAAATCGCTCAGTGTAATAATCGAGCCTTTAAGGTCGAACAACTCCCCCGATCCCTTACCCAATGCGTCCCGCTATATTTGGCGAAAACGTTTGGATTGTTGCCGCCGGAAAACCGAGCGCTGCTGTAGTTTTTCCACATCATTCGTCCAATTTCCGACAAATTATTTTTACCATTTCGACGACCGGCCAATACCGTTGTGGCGAAACACGTTTCCCGGCCGACGCCCGTTTAAGGGGAAGCGGTACGGGGGCCGGTTTTTGTCGTCAATAGAAATGCGCGTAATTTGTTCCGAGCGGCCTTTAACCGAGTGTAAACTTACGTTGAAATACGTTCTGAACCCGAACCACCGTTGTAATTTATACCGCCCGGGTACAAATACGTTATTCAATTTGAATTTATCGGAGGAAATAAACGAAAATGTTTAACCGGACCGTGTTCGTTGCGTATACAATGAACGTAATATTTAGATGGGGGTGGGGGGTGGGGTGGGTTATTCAAATTGTTTTTTGTCACCGTGCTGCTAAATCGATCGTCCGTTTTAACGAGACAGCGGCGAAAAAAAACGCAATAGAAAAAAAAAACAAAGAATGTTCGCGGTCTCTGACGAATGCCCGGAATACGTGCGATATCCGTCTTCGGGGTGCCGTACACGCAGCGGCAAAATGAAAAAAAAAAAATATAATAATAAACTTAAAATAAAATAAAAAAATAATCGCGAAATTAAATTAAGCGTACGTCGGCGGTCGTGATCCCGGGCCGATTATTTCGTGACGGAAACGATCGCGATAGTCGGGGCGGGCACATAATACTTCGATGACGCCAACGGGAGATATATACATATATTATATTATATTATATACTTGAAACAAAAAAAAAAAAACTGTTGCCGTGATTGTTTGAACACGACTGAATATCTACAACGGAATATCGTTTTACCGTATAATATATCACAACGATACCGTAATATTATAATCTACACCGCGTTTCGCTAATCACATCGTTATCTGTGTGCCCGGGGGACGTTATCCGAAGACGATAAATTATAATATATATAATCATTCTTTTATATTTTTTTTTTCATTTTTACAACAGTCTATATTAAAACAAAAAAACTACATTTTAAGTATAATGTACGGTTATAAAAATTAGTTGCAACGGCTTGGGTGGGTGTCTCGAGGGAAGTAAACCGTCCGGTGACGGGGTACACCGGCGTGAATTTACATTTATTTGGGTATTCATAGTATGTTTAGTTTTTAAGATCGCGGGGCCATTGTCGCTCGAGTCTTCTGCGAGGATTTCCCGGGATCGACGTAGATCCCAGGTAGCTTTTTGTTACGGGTGTGGTTTTGGAGACGAAACGTAAATTTTGAATAATACAGCTGGGCCGTACCAGTGAGGTTAGGGATGTGAAGATCCGTATGGGAGAGTGATGGTTTGAAATATACGGAGGAGCGTCGATTATAAATACAGTCGAGTCGTGATTACTCGAAGTTGAAGGGGGATAAAAATTCACCTCGAGATATGTATTATTCGAGATACCTAACTCGAATTTATCAAAATAAAATAAATACTTCGAGTTACCCATGTAATGAAATATAATTTTAAAATTTTACGATAAAAACGTTATGACAAATATAATACATAAATGCTATACAAAAACTAAATGTGTATTATCTATGAGATACAGTAGAAAAATAATTTGTTATTAATTGATCTTTTACAGTCACCTTTATTGTTTTCAAATTTTTTTTTAAAATATCCGCCTTATTTTTTAAAAAATGTCGACAGCGTATTTGGAGGAATATTAAATTCTTTTGCGATGTCTTGTTTTATCCGGTTACCTTTCTCCACCAATTGTATCACATGGCCATTCAAACGAATATATTATTGTTACTATTGTTTGTCGATAGTGTGTCTGTACGTGTATTTTTTTTATATTTCGGGGTGTTTTATTATAGATATTTTTTATTATTATTATTATTATTATTATTGCTTTCCGAGCGTCGGGTTTCGTTTTAATGTCGTTTTATAGGTAGCTTACAAAAAAACAAAAAAAAAAAAATACACATATATATATATAATACATTGTGTACGCGGGTACAACAGGCGGTGGTGTAGGAATCCTCGCTAGCACCGCCCCGGGAAAACTTAGAAAAAGCGCCTTCTAACCTACGATATATATTTTTTTTAACATTCAATTTTCCCGGACTTTTTTTTTTTTTTTTTTTTACGAACACAATTTATATAAAAGTGTAAATTTCAAACTTTATACATTTGCATTAACAACGATTTGGAATTCCGTTGTGCAATTTTCATAATTGCATCATTAAATCCACATGTTGTGTGTACGATTAGACGAAATCATACAAATTTTAAAATGTACAATAAAACAATGTCGTTCTAAAGATATAATTTTTTTTTAAAAAAAAACCACTTTTGAAGCACAAATTTGCGCTCTTTTGTAATTTGGGACAGTAGTCGCAGTTTTAACCTTGCTACGCCACTGACAAAATGTGACACAACTAAAAAAAAAAAAAAAAAAATACGATTTTTGTGTTATTATTTACTATCAAAATATGTAAAATTTCATCCTCTATTAACATAATAAACTAGTATTTATTTATTTTATTTTTTTCTCATTTATTAGCTGCCGTTACCCAGCCTTGTTCGGGACAAGTACGGATGTTTAAAATTGTTGCTAAAAATGGCCAAAACATTCGTGTTTTTTTTTTTTTTTTGTTAATCTTTTTAATCTATTTTAATAACATGACTCTCTTCCCCGTGACAACTAAATCAAATAGGCAACAACAACTGTAATCTTTTCGTCTGAATCACCGAAGAAACTCATAAATCAACAAAAATAATTCGATTATCGTACCAAAAATACCAATAGCCCAGTGTCCGCTACCCTTAATTCATTTTTATCGAAACTATTTATCTCACAGCGAGACGTTTTTTTTCGAGGTTCGAAAACCTATACTATATGCCAATTTACTCATTACCTCTTTTACGCCACGCCTAATTTTTCCAATTTAACATTCTACGAAAATCTATAATCCATGTAACGCCCTACCCGGTGCGGGGAATTGGTGTTTGTTAAGTACACTAGGTATTTTTAATTTTTCTATTTTTCGAATAAAATCCCTCCCCCGTGCCCCCAGGGTACGGCCTAGTTTAATGTATTTTCGTAAAATGTCGAATTGGAAGATAAAAAAGGATGTCGTAAAAGAAGAAATAAGTGAATTGACATATTCAAAAACCTCCAATAAGATATTGGAAATTATTTCAATGTCGTCGTTCTCCGAGCGCCGAGTGTACTTATACGTCTACTAATAACATGACCATAACACCGACACACAGACCAATTATTATTTTCGTTTCAGATAAGGTAACAAAGTCGTGTTTTTTTATTATTTTTATTTTATACGACTACGTCGTTCTCGTGTTTTCGTTTGCTTAAAGACGAAAACAAAGTTTTTACTGCTGTTTTACCGCTTTGCGCTTGCTCGCGGTGTGTATACGACCGACTGCACCCGATACAGTATGTACGCCTATTAATCTACGTGCGTATAGGTATATACTATTTACGCGGTATATAATATAAAACTCGTAAGGTTTTTTTTTTTTTTTTTTATAATATAATGATGAGTAGCGACTACTCCGAAAAAAAAAAAAAAAAAATACATAAAGATAATTATTATGTATAGGCATATGCGGTACGGAGTGCGCCGCCGGAGAAGCCAATGAGAACGAGCAAACAACACCGGAGAGATCTACTCCGGGGACTCGAAAGTGCCTAATAGATTTATTATATTGTACGTGCCGATAACGGATACACCTTACGGACGACAACGGGACAGCCTATTGTACTGTAAACGTTTTGAAATTCGTCCGAATGTCGTTTCACAAATTTTACATACCCGTAAAATACTCGTTGGGCACGTAATAATACGTATTATCCGGAACATTTCTCACGTGCGTTCCGATTTCGACCGCGGATCGCTTGATCCGATCAAAAAAAAAAAAAAAAAAACGTCCATAGAGTGCTGGTTAGTCCATAGGATATATCCTATAGTACATAGTCGTCAACAAAATGATATAAAGAGAATTATAGCGTACACCGGTGTCGACGAAAATAATTCCGCCACGTCCATACCTGTGACTGCCACCGGAAAGTCGGTCTGAAAATCTAAAAAAGAAAAAAAACCCTTAGTCGTTGAAAACCCACGGCGGACGCACAACAACCACAATACGAATTTACGATATTATGGGAGAGCGCAGTTGGTAATAATATTTTGTGTTCGTTTTCTGACAACTATACAGCACCAGTGACGACAACCGGGATTTTCTCAGAGGGGCGACGGCGGTTAGGTGTAAAAGTAAAATTATTTTAACTATATTGAAATATTGAGTTTATTCGAACGACGACTTTTCGATCCGAGTGCGCACGCGATTTAGTTTTCTTATCACGGGAGCCGAACAGACCCGATCACGTTATTCACCTCTGTCATACGTGATAATTATATAAATGTACGACACGGTCATTGGATGTCTCCCCTTGGGGAGGGTCCAGACTAGGATACTCTGCCCCTACCCGGGTCGCGTCGCTAACTAGCAATATCCGATATTACATACAGGTGTGTATAGTGCAGAATCGTAATTTTATTTTTTGAATGCAATTGGTGTGGTTTTTTTTTCTTCTATTTGTTCTAGAGGGGTAAAATTATAGGCATACCGCGTAGGTCACATTGTAGGACAACGTTTTTTTTTTTATTTCCCCATAATGATCATGGATTAAAACCCGACGAATGGATACTAGTGCGGTAGCCATAATGGCCGCTTATAATAGCGCCCTCGTACTATTATAAGCACATTGTTTTTTTCCTTGTATAGCACCGACATTTGAAACGCACATTATTTTCAAGCCATCTGAATTCTCGTCGGCTTCACACACGGGTCAGCAGCTCGCCCGTGACGGAAATCCCGTCGCCAACGACAAACCACTCTATTATAATATTCCATACTGATTCGAAAAAAAACCGTCGATTAAGATTTGTTTAGTTTTTTTTTTTGAAATTCATGTAGACGTCCGATGGGTACGTCCGAGACAGTTTCTAAAGATATATAAAAACAATAGGAAAATCTATTAAATACGGCCCGGCGAGTCGTGCGCGATCGGAATCGCCGGTAAAGACGAATGCGTTAAAAAAAAAACAAAAAAAAAATACAGACGTAAGGCCGAAAAAAGGCGGGTTTTTTTTTTTTTTTTTTTTTGTAACGATTTTTAATATAATAAGGGCGTACCTATTGTGTCAGGACGCCGCCATATGGCGAGTATATATATTATGTAAGGTGTATTATTGAAGAGATTAAAGGTTTTTTTTTTTTTCTTTCTTTTCTGAAAGCGGCGTCCAGATTAAATCCGTACCCGTACATACACATAATATACGTTGGCGACGACACACCGCATTCGTTTGATCCTGAACACGTCACATATTATTATTATAATCGGGAGGAAACCGTATGTTTTGTGCACTACCGACACACGTATTATACTCGCAGTCCCAGAAAAACCATAATAAAGTATTGCATAAGACTCCCACGACCCTTCAAATAATACATAATAGTACACGGGATAAGATAATACTGAACCGCCGAGTGTTGAGAAGGTTTTTGTATATAGTTTAAGTGAATTAAATTAATAGGGCTGGACCTAGACAAAATGCGTACGTAGGCGAAATCCAAAGTGTGCCGCCCTACCGTTTTGTATATTTACTCCTTAACCATATGCTCAAACGTATTCACATCCATTTTGGGGTGTAAAGGCACTACAGAATATTAGTTTCTCATTTAATTGCGTATATATTGTTAATGGGTTAGAATTGTATTCTACAATACGTTTAAACGGTTCAAATAAGTTTTCGGCCACTGTTATGTGGTAAAAATATTCTACGGATATCGAAATCTGAACCCCGCACAAACCCCGGCAAGTCAAATGTCAAACATCGAAATCCGTAAAATACACGGGCTCGCCAATTCCGGAATCCAGATTTAGAAGTCCGGCGATCGTGCGCAGGGATTTCGACGACAGAATCGTATCCATTCCGTACATGCAAACATTGAAACGTAACAGCATCATTGTGGTAAAATCGCATTTGTCGTTATCATTACTATAAGAAACCCGTTGCACGTATACGACGGAGCCTCTCTTTTCCCCGACAAGCATTCCCATTGACTCTATCTGGTTTCAACTAAAAAATGCAAGTGCAATCGACCAAGTCGGCGGCGGCGGCGGCGGCGTGACGATGAAGCCGCGCGATAACGGCAAAATGATAATTACTACAACCGCTCCGGACTAATTCTCGAATTCGTGATTGCAATTACTAATCCACGTACAACCGACACAGACAAGGACTGGTTTGTCGTTACAATAATTGTATAAATTATACAATTGCTCCGAACAATATAGGAACCGTTCGACTTGTATTATATAATGTTATTACATTTATATATATATATATATATATATATATCTTGTCGTTATACCGACCGAAATTACCGCGCGGTAAACAATAATAATTGTCCCGGCGTCAATATTAGAAAAAAAAAACTGTTTGAAACAATCGCGCGCGCCGACGAGTACGGAAGTGTTACGGTGTCGCGGGTTAGTAATAGGGGTTAGGGAGTAATATCTCCTACCGGAATGTCTCGGAGGACGCACATTTATTTTTATTTAAGATAATGTTCGTCGACGGTTAAAACAATTCCCACGCCGGGGAATGTATTATACACCCCGGGGTGTGTATTAGACACGGTTTTTCGAGTGCCGGTGCCGGTCGTTCCGGGCAAACCGCACGCGAAAACGGAACGCGGCCGATACGATGCGGTTGCTCCGCCCGCGTTCGGTTCCGCGGCGGGAGTTTAAACGCGCGCGCGAAATTCAACCGTTCCCGCCACCGCGGACGGCCGGCCGGCGGCCAGGGGGCTCGCCACTCGGCGCGCGCCGTCGTCTTGTTAGCGGCGCGGTCGCCGGTCGTCGGTCGTCTCGTCGGCAAACCAGGTCGGCCCGAGAAATTCGCCGCGACCCGGTACCGCGGGCGCGTGCCTCGTCTGCGCCGAGGAAAATATCGGCGGCGGCGATACGCGGACGACCGGCGATGATTGGTCGGTACCGTTCGACGACCGGCGACGAATAAATAATAATAATAATAATAATAGTAAGGGGAAAAAAAAAAAAAAAATGTAAAAAGTTGATGATGATAATAAAAACCGAACAATGAGATATAGTTAGGCGGGCGGCAAGTGAACACCACCACCACCACCACTCGCCCTTTGGCCGGGGCACGGTCGTCGTGCGGAACGTTGCGAAAAACGTCGCGACGCGACGGGGCGGGGAAACCGATTCATTCATCCGGCCGGGCTCCTCGTCGAACGCCGCCCCCCCATCACCGATGCCGACTCCGTAGCTCATATCGTAATATATTATTATATTGTACGCACTTACGTGTACTTATATTTATATATATATATATAAAAAAATATTATTTTACCCGCGCACAAAACGTCGCCGTCGGCGGTTCAACGATTTCTCCGCGAGCCGATTTCACCGAGACACAATATATGCACACGTATATATATATATATATATACACACGTATGTGTGTACGTACGTATATTCCTACGTACACGACTTAAATAATACCAACACAGTAATATATAATATGGACGAGCCTCGCATTTCGTATTCAACAGGTCCGCTCTGACGACGACGACGACGACGACGACGACGGTCTGCTCCCGTACGATCGGTTTCTTTTTATTTATCTTTTAGACGCCGAGCGTATACATACCGCGGAATGTATATCGGGTTTTACCGACACGACGGTGTTTGTATTCGCGGGGTTTTTTTTTTATTTATTTTCCCACCGGAAATATCGTCCCGATTAAAAAAAAAAACCGACAGGACGCGCGGTACGAGCTTTATCGCGATTTTCTACCTCGGCGTTCGCACAATTTTCGCACAAACGCTCAAAATTTGTTTACCGGGTACGAGCAATCTATTGATTCCGTAAACGTTTTACGCGTGGATAATCTTCGTTCGGTTCAAAAAAAAAAAAATAAAAAACACGCTCGTAAACGATCCTAGACGGAAACACACGGGGACGCGGTTTGCAATTTCAATTTATCGAAACATTTTTAACCGAACTTTTTCCACGGAATCGTCGTTTTTCGTTAACAACGATTTTTATAAAAACAAAAATATATAGGAAATCCCAACCACATGGTGTGATCACGGAGTATTGTAATACAATTGTACACAAAAATTTCGGGTTTTCTTTTCACACGTCTTACACGGAATCGTTTAACCATCATATTTACAGGTTTATAAACATTTTACCCCTTATCGCGTTATCTTCCGATTGTCACGATTCCGGGTCGAAATTCATCCTCGAACAACACGACACACGATCAAAGCTCAAAGGTGTTTGGTGATGCGCGGTCGGCTTGTGTATATATTATTTAATCATGTACGCCGTTTTTTTTTTTACAAAGTTTTTAAGTTTTATAATATTATATTTCACGATGTTTATACTCGTATACGCCGATATTGACATTCGGGCGATTCAGCACGTTTTTATACTTACCTAGGACTCTCGTGAAACATAATTTTATTGCCGATATGTCACACTTCACTTTTGCCGCGGAATCACGAGACTGTATTAAAATATTCATATTTTCCGAACCGGCTGTCGTTGTTGTGCTGGATGTAAATACAGTAGGGTGAAGGGGGCTAAACAATCATCCTCTAAACTCAAGCCGAATGGACTTGTCTTTTTTTTCTTTTATGCAATACTAAGGTCGGTGTATATGCATTCCGGATGGACCGGAAAACGAGTCTTAAGATGAGGTTACACTACCATTATTTAAAGGATTGCCAGTATAGGCAGTTTTAACAAAATCATTGAAAAAATGAAAATTGATTGACTTCAAAAGATAAGATAAGACACATTTGATTCGCACCGAAAACAATCGTTTTGAATATTTTTCATTTTATTGATTTTCAAACGCAATTTGTGTATGACATGAAAATCAGAATAAAAAAATATTTTGATCTCCAAACTTACCGTGTTCATTACACTAAGATTCGTGTATTTAATAAAATATATTTTTGCTTTTTTTTTGGACAACCTCTATTATTTATTATAATATGTAACTTTATCGACAATAATAAATCGCTCGTCAATTTGTTAACTTACGATCGTCGAGAAATACAGAATAAATAAATCGGTAAATAGGTGGCGCGGAACAAATTTCCTTAGTCATTTGAGTAGATACTCTTGAAAAACCTCTAGTAATCCGGACGGCACTCGATCTGAATTCGAGGTTCTAATGTATAGTAGAAAAACAATTCAAACCAGGCTTTGGGTGTATTATTTTGGGTTTTTTTTTGTTTTTGTTTTATCGTTTTAACCAGCACGCGGCAGCCTGCACGTCCTATAGTCGTATCTTTATCAATTTTCGTGAATCACGGTTGACTTTTTTTTTTTTATAGCATAAACGACGGTACGCCCAATCGGAAGTAATACAAAGCGATTGGAGCGTATACAGGAAAAACAATTGTTTTCACCGCGGACCAACAACTTATCGAAAAATTTTTATTGTCAGTTTATGCGAACCACTTTCTTCAGGGCCGGATTTAGGTTTGTAAGGGCCCCAGGTCCCAAATCAGTTCATAGAGCCCAACACAACTGAAGTTATCCAGGTTTTTAAACATTTTTCCTTAAGAATGCAAGTCAATTAATTTTAAATTTTATTTTTAAAAAACTACTGCAACTAGTATAAAACTTTTGAAAAATTGCCATAGTGGCGGTGTTCATTAATAATTTATTTGGCATTGTCATATCGTAATTAGTAATTTTTGCGTTTTTCAGATAGTAAAACGGTTGTCAGTTATCACGGGCTTAAGAATCTGGTATAATGCGCTGATATCGCTACCAAAATATTTAAAACTGAAACTTTATTGTTACACGTCAACAATAAAACAACAAATTATGATTGTTTAATTCTGATTGATTTTTTTTTTTGGTGGGTTTACTCTCCCCCCGCCATTTCAAAGTCGACCGGCTGTCTGAGTGTGATATAAAATTATAATGCGATGAAAAAAAAAAAAACATACTTACCTCAGGGATTCGCCGGTGTCGAATCGATTACGGCATTATTGTTGTTTTGTTTTTTACCGTCCGGACTTTATCTATAGTCGTGGTCACGGGTTTCCGCTAAAAAACCGGCGTTGGAATCTATATATTCCCGCCTAAAGGACCCCACCGTAAATTCCCAGTTTGTAGACGAACAAAATGGAAAAAAAAAGAAAAAAAAAGTCAATTTCTATATATTTCGGTATTTTTCGTTTAATTTTACTCATATATCATTTATTTATTATTTTTTTTTACACAAGAAAAATATCAAGTCGCACACAACAAATATATATATATATATATATATATATATATATATATATATATATATATATATATATATATATAATATATATGTATATAATTAAAATATTATATATTACATTGGAAAAAACATAAATTAAATAAGTTCGGCACCGCCTATATTTTCCGCGGCTCAATTTATAATTAAAAGAGGAGACGACGTCGACGGTAATAATATATTATATATTGTATATAATAACTAAAAAAAAAAGAAAAAAAAAATGAAGAAAAAAAAAAAAGAGAGGATATGTACATAATGTCAAATGTTTATTCAAAAAGTTTTTTTTCCAAAACGTGAGCAGATTTTTTTTCTCATAAAAAGTCCGATATTATAATACCTATTATAGCACCAGTTTTGAAAAAAAAAAACCGCTTATAGGAACAGTTTTATAATATTAAAACGCGTTTTGTTTTTTTTTTTTTTGTTTTTTTTTTTGACGAAATTTATATTATTATTAATTATTTATTATTATAAATGTTTTTTTTTTTGTACTTGTCAATTTTTTAGTTTTACGCCGATACGATATATATGTATATATATATATATATATATATATATATATATATATATATATATATATATATATGTATATGTAATTTTATTTTTTTACACATTATACTTAGGAACATATTTTTTCGTCTCGAAATGCCGGGTGGGGGGGGAGAGGAGAATACAATATATAACGTGTATAAGTATATAAATATTAAATATACGAGTATACTATTGCTATTTTGGAAAAAACCTATACACGATTTTTCCTCTAATATTATTTTTTCGCTATTATATGTTATATATAGTAAGAAAAAAGAGAGAAACAAAAAAAAATAAAAATCTAAATAGATTAATTATTATAAATATTTATCGAATATAAATATTATTATTATTATTATTATTATAATTATACTATTGCACGTTGTCGTATTATAGTTTCTCTACAATTAATAAATATATATTATTTTTTACATTTTTTCCATAATCATCAATAAATATAATTATACAATTATTATAATAGTATAATTATTAATAATACTTTCTAAATACTAAAAATGCCTTATTTATATTATACAATAAGTATTATTTATCGCAATAGTGTTAATACATATATACATACTTACATATATACACACTACATAATTTAGTGTTTTTTTTAGTGCATTTTTGTGTGCATGTCTGTCTGTCTGTGTGTGGTGTGTGTGTGTGTGTGTGTGTGTGTGTATGTGTGTCAGGACAGGCGGGAAAGGGTCGCGTGCTTTACTTGACCGCGGCCGCGACTTGTTCGTCGGCGGCGGCGGCGGCGGCGGCGGCGGCGGCGGCGGCGGCGGCAGCAGCTGCCGACGACGAGTCTAGCCCGTTGACCATTTTCTCGATGGACTTGAGCTCGCTGCTGGCCGGCGGGTTGTTATTAGACGGCGTCCGGTGATGTCTTTGCGACGGCGAAACGGACGACTGTCGCGGCGGCGGCTGCTGTTGAGCGGCCAACGACGACAGCGGCCGCGACGACGGTGGCGGCGGCGGCGGCGACGTTTGCCGGCCGCCACTGCCGTTGGACGGCGATTGTAGATCGAGCGGTGCCGGCGGCGGTGTGCTGCCGGCCGACGAACACCGGCCAGGCGTCACCGTCTCGAACGCTGAGCCAACCGATGACGGGTGGTGCGGGTGGTGCAGGCCCAGGTGGTACGGGTGAAACCGGCCCAGCCCGGCGGCCGCGGCCGCGGCCAGACCACCGGTGGTCATCTTGAACGGGTGATGGTTGCCGGCACCGACGCCGCCGCCGACCCCACCGCCGGCCGCGGCGCCCTGCAGGTACGCTTGCGTGAACAGCGATCCCGGATGGTGGGCGGCGAGCGCCAGTTGGGCATTGAACAGCAGGTTGGTGGTGGGACTAAGGGCGGACGGGCACAGGGGCCCGCCTAGCCCGGGGGCGCTGGGATACATTCCGGGGTACAGGTATGGCAACAGGTGCGGCGACGGTGGGATGGGCGGCCCGAACGACACGTTCGGCGACGGATAGTCGCTGGGACTGTGTCCGGGTCCTGTGAGAACAGAGAGAGAAAAAAAAAAGCGCATCGCCGTTAGATAAATGTATCGGTTATTAGACGGAATGTATATGTACTCGCACGGCCAATGATAATTTAAAAACACATTGATCTAGATTGTATAGATTTCCCGTCTAATTTATAATTATTCTAACCGTCTGAATTGTATATGTCCTATGTTTTAATAGTAACACCAAAACGAAAAAAAAAATAAAAAGAAAAAGAAAAGTCTAATAACTACGCCGTGGTATATGAATACGCGTAGTACGTATAGCCGCGCGGTGTATGATGTAATCGACAAACGACTTACCGGAAGGTCCGGCCGAATCCTTGTCTGACGGCGAGTTCATCTTTTCCCGGCCCGATTCGGAGCAACTGCTCTCCTGTTCGCTGTCGAGTTCCTGCTGTTGAAGTGCCTGCTGCTGGTGGTGGTGGTGTTGCAGGAAGGCCGCGTGATGGAGGGCTGGATGGCTGGCGAACCGTCTCCGCATGGCGTCCTCCAGTAGTAGGCTACCGTCGGCCAGTCCCGAGAACCACGAGCCTTGAAAGAGAGGGGCAAAAAAAAAAATAAAAAAAATATTAATAATAATTACAAGGTCGCGAGTACACACGTATGGAAATAAAACAATAATAACTGGGTATAAGATGTCGGTCGGGTCATGTCAGGGGAGGGTGGGGAGGGGGTGCGGAAAACTCACCTGGTTGGTGCGGTTGGTGGTGGTGCATGTGGGCAGAAATTGGCGAGTCGGGATCGCCGCCGCCGACTACGTCCAAAGGTTTGTCGTCTTCGTGATCGGAGCCCGACGGCTTTTCGTCTTGGTTTTGGGCGGTCTGTCCGCCGTGACGCTGAGCCGCCAACATTGCCTGCCTGAAAACACCATTACGTTGTACACATCTGCAGATCGACAGAAAAACAAAAATATCAACTAGAGATATATAGTCTTGTACATATATATATATATATATAGAAATTGATCATCGTCATACAGAGTGTTTTTTTTTTTTTTTAAATATTTTTTTTATTACGAACCAGCGAGTGCCTTCGAAGGATTCGGAGGTATAATGTTAAAAGTATTCGCAAATCGGCAAACGATTCGAAATATATTGACTGAAAATAATGGATAAAATCAAATTTTCTCGTTATTTTCGTAGAGATAATCGCTGGTTCGTGATAGTAAAAAAAATCACTCTGTTTATTATAAATATATAAATACACAAATACACGCACGCGTCATAATATCATCTATTATGAGCGAACATAAATAATAATTAGTTAAAATGTTCGCTGAAAAATTGTTTAACTTAAATATAAACGTAAATAAATTTTTGACGCCGAAAACTTTTTTTTTTTTTTTTTTAAACAGTCAATTTAACACATTTTTGTTTACTTTGCCTAATCAAGTCGGTTATTTTAATTATGAACAATTAAAATGGTTTTTTTTTTTTTTTTTTTTAGCGATTTCTGGTTTCCTTGGTTTGATAAATTATCATATTAATGTACCGCCGTACGAATCGACCGACGTTATTGAATTAATTTATTGAATCTATACGGAAACCGCACCTGCGGTCCGAAAATATACTGAAGATGTTATCGCCGCATCGACGCGACGCCTTTTTAAAAAAAAATCATGTTTTTCCCCCCCCACCCCCCTGTAATACTCGCGCGGTGTTGCTCGATGGCTGCGGCGATCCGATTGATGTTTTACGCGAATTAATACCGTGTTCGCGGTAAAATTATACACGTAAGTTATTCGCAGGATAGAAGAAAAAAAAAAAAAAAATTTTTAAAAAAAAACCAACCATCGCACACAAACTCGTTTTACGCGAAATGACGGCGGGGAGCAACGCACTTTTACAATACTATCAATTCCGCCGCCTCGGTCCGACAGAGAGCGCGCCGCTCTTCGGCCGGCCGGACTATGACCGAATACCTTTTTCACGGTCGCCGTTACTCTCCGCGATATTATTTAATATCGTTTATTATAAAACAAAAAAAAAAAAACCATTTTTTTTCTTACAAATCTTCCCTGCCCCCGCCCCGTTTTCGATGTTTACCGATAGCTTATTCTGGAATCCGTATCACCATTATAACCATTAATCGCATACCGCGGAGCCACCGTGCCGCTGAACGGTGAATGTTATGTGAGGGGGGGAGGGGAGGCTCCTTTTTTTTATAACTTACTTAGCCCCCCCCCTTGCTACTAATCCGACAGGTAGTATATTACACGACTATAGTAGTGGATATTATTGATAAAATGGCCGACACAACGGTAATAAAAATTGTACCGATACGAGCACTTTCCAAACAGGCGCGTAATAATAAATTCGATAAAATTAAAATAATACGGAATTTTTACCGGGTACGCTATTTTTTTTTCGACCCGGCCAACCGATTCCGTATTTCCCACGACGTTTCTTAGCGTGTCCGTCTCGGCACGGTATCCGAAACGGTAGTGTGTGTGTGTGTGTGTGTGGGGGGGGGGGTTCTGGAACTGTATAAACCGTTAGAGAACGATTCGATAGGAAAACAAAATAGATTCTAAATAAATTGCATACGATTGTCCGCAGAAAATAAAAAAAATAAAAATTAAAAAAAAACGGTATACTCGGCAAATGATTACGATAATATGACGGGCGATTTGCAAAGTCCAATATTATTATTGTTACCGGCGCGGTTGTCGTGCTGACCGATTCGCGCGACCGCGTCGAAATTTATACGTGGTTTTTTTTTTTACATTCTAAGCGAATAACTATGATGTGAGGTTTTATTATATTTTTTTTTTTCATTCTGCTTAATCAAAAAAAACCAAAACAAAACAAAGAAAAGATAAATATGTAAAATTATCGCATACCATTGTAATAGAAGCTAATTAGATCCATAAGAAAATGAAAAAAATAATAAGATTTACGCATAATACAAAATTCTATAAAAATGATAAAAGTATACATATGTATAAGCGTCTGAGAATAAAAAAAATATCAATCCTTTAGGTTTTCTAATTACAAATATGTGAAATTTTATTAATATCGTCAATATATATTATTTCAAAAT
Organism: Tuberolachnus salignus; assembly: GCA_956483605.1. NCBI lineage: Eukaryota > Metazoa > Arthropoda > Insecta > Hemiptera > Aphididae > Tuberolachnus > Tuberolachnus salignus. Next base: position 45,346,539 of record OY101430.1, read on the forward strand.
GTATTGTCTTAATTTTCGTCTAGATTCGATTTCCGTGCATGCTTTTCGTAACTTGACTCCTTTAAAACCCGCTACGGTAGACGATAACATTCCGTCGCAAATTTTATAGGATTTCGAGTGTAAAAATAATCGAATGGCTTATTTCAACAAAAAAAAAAACTAAACGCCAAAAACAACCGAATCTCGTCGACTGTTTTGGGTTGAAAACCATAATTCCATCGATATTGTAATGTTTCTTTTTAGGAATTCAACGAATGCGTTTTAGAACCGAGGTGAGACGGTTTTTAAATTGTATATCTCAAAAAGTGAAAATCGGTGGGGGGGAGGGAGGGGGGCTGAGTTTCTGAAACGAGCGCGATTCGATTAGATAATTCAATAAGTAAATGTGTATATCGATAGGTTTTAGATATTTACTGGAAAATAAACTTTTCGACTTTTTGACGGGCGTAAAGTAAAGTGTGTAGAAAAAAAAAAAAAAAGAAAAAGAATCGTTGGTTATAATCGCGCGAGTCAAGCGACCGTATACATCCGCCGATTGACCGTAACAATATATATATATATATATATTTTTTTTTTTTTTAACAAAAACCTTTCTTATTTTATTTATTTTTTTTTTTTCTACGCATAACGAGCGTTGCGGAAAAAAAAAACAATATATTATTATTATTATATATTGACTCGGTCGTGCGCGGTTACCGCCTATTATTATTATTATTATTATTATTTTTTTTTTTTTTATCGTCGTTGTCGGTGGTATTATTTGTTTTCCGGCAAAATCGGGTCACGGAAGTGCGCGAACACGACGCGCGCAATAATTGCCCGAGAGTGTGTGCCGTCGACACACGATCGATTCGTGAAAAACGGACGCGCGGCGATACGATTTGAAAAACGGAACGCAAATACGATTATACCCGCGGACAGAGACCGCATTTAAAATATATCGTGTCTTCCGGTGTAAATGCCGGCCCGCCCGCCGACACGCCAACGAATATTTTATATGTTTAAAAAAAAAAAAAAAAAAAAAAAAATACGATATACAAGATAGAAGAGAGGGATTCAATTTAAGAGGACGTGTGCGTTATAAACAATATTGTAAGTAATTCGGAACGCACAGAAATAACCGAAAGCTACCAAACCCCGATCGTTTTTATTGTACTCGTACGTTATCGAAGAAACAGGCACACTACCGATACGGATTAAGTTTTTCCGATGTGCCATTTATTCGACGGTGAATGTGAATATTTTCAAGTTGATAAATTATCATTTTTTTTTTCTCTCTCTCTCTCTCTCTCTATACGCAACGAAAAACCGTTATTGCTAATCGAAAACGTTTACGCGATTTTTCGCGATTTCTGTCGAAATTCGCACGCTAAACACGTTTATGAAAAATAATAATGACCGCATTACGCTGGACACTTTTTCTCTTCTTACTATTCTTCAAGATGTGAACGTCGTGTCTAATTTTCGTGTATTTCCTCCGCTGGGACAAAAAACCTCGACAACTCCAAATGACTATAAATAGTTTAAAAACCATCAGAATGTGTTGTTGATATTTTTACTATGTAAAAACGAGTTTTTTTTTGTTTTTTTTTTTTTTTTACAAGAGAAATCAAAAAATGACATCCCCACTGGAGTTGATGATCGGCACGTAATTGCCGATAGAAAAGTCGTTTAGGCGCAGGCAGAAAGAAAAACTAAAAAAAAATAGGGCACATATAATTGTTAAAACGCAACGGTCGGGGAATCTAAACCGACGGAAAACGCGACATAAACGTTTCACTATAAATGTGTACGTGTAATTCGTATGGAAACCGTAAAAAACGAACGCGGACCGTAAATTAAATCCTATAATATCGCGGCAAACCTAACCGAACGATTACGAGAACAATAAAAAACGTCTCGTTCCGAATTGCCTATTATTAAACGTTAAAAACCCGTACGGCCATTAAAATAAATGCCATTGAAATGGCCTTTACACGGCAAATGCCGGGGGTTTATAAACGGAAAGAATAAACGAGAAGCCCCGACCCGTCGGCACCACTGGCCGCGATTAGAGACCGCACGAAGCCATTTCCGGACGGCCGGCCTGCTGACCCGAAAACCCAGTGTCCGTGCGACGCGCACCCACGTCGCGCCGGAAGCGTCGCGGGAAAAGGTCGCGTCGGCGAAAGGTTTACGCGGTTTTTCCCCTACGAAACCGCAAACGGAACGAACGAAACGGATTTCGGTCGCCGTACATATTCCCAGCGAAATGTACGAATTATTCGGTTTTAGTGGTCCCCCAACTCCTCCTCATCCAGGGGCTGTGTTATTTAGAGTATTTTTGTTTTTCCTTCCATGGCTCGGTACAATATTATTATGCGTTCGCGGCGAATTAAAAAAAAAAAAACGAACAAATCCGACGATAAAAACTCCGTAATCCCAACCCCGTCCGCCCTGTCATTTTTCCCCGAGATATATATCGTCTACTAGGGGAGACGGGATTTTACTATTTTTTTCATATACACAATTATTGGGGACGTACGAACCTACGTTAATTCGACGCGGTTTTTTTTTTCCATCTTCCAATAATAATTATTGTTATTATTATTATTTAGTTAATAGTATTTACATTTGGGATTAGTTATAGTGATAAACATTTTTTTTTTTTTTTATCGTTCCGAACAGTAATAAAGATAAACGCGACGAAAGCGGAATTTTCCAATGTTGCGCGTTATAATACGTTTTATTAATAATAGATTATATATCACAATCGTTAGAAATAGCTAACGAATATTATTTAGTATTTTGTCTAGTACTTAATAATTCGTAGAATATGCACATGTTATTTATACGTATGTACATATACATCTATTTAAAAAAAAAAAAAAAATGACGAAATTACCGAACGTCGAAACGACGCGACACCGTATTGTCTATTATGCATGGCAATTGTATTTTTAAACGTTGGCAGTGTCGGATATCATTATCTAGATAAACAATTAATTATCATTTATCCAGGTTATAATAATAGAATAATTGAATTATATATAAAATAATTTATTTAGATTAATTTTTTTTACGTACTAGTTAGTACTGTGTGCATTTATTCATTCTGTCTGTAAACATTTTGGATCAAATTGTTACATTGAAGAGGACATTTTTTTTTTTTTTTTTTTAATACATAATAGTGAAAAACGGAATTTTTGAAATATAAACAAACTAATAAAAACAATTGTACATAGGTAAATTGTTTAAAACTTAAAATGCTTATATTTATTTTTGTCATCCAGATAAATAGTGTTTTATCGTTATCTAGGCAATTCAAAATTTTTAACTATCATTTATCTCGATCTAGATAGTTTTTCAGTTATCTAGGCCTAACATTGCATATTGGCGTAATTTGTTTTATGATTACGAATGATGAGGTGGCTGGGTGGCCAAACGTACGTTCCACGGGCTTGAAAAATATCAGACTGTCGGTTTATTTATTTATTTTTTTTTTTGTCAGCAAACGTCCGAAATACGAACCCGCGGTTATCAAAAAAAAAAAATTAACAAAAAAAGGTCGTGGCGTAATTAAATATCGTTGGTCGGGCAAATTATATATATATACATATATTTGATAATATTATAGGCGACACGCGCTGTGCGAGAGGGCGACGACGACGACGACGACGACGAACGCGGGACCGCGGAATCCCGGGGGAACGTTTAAAAAACGAATTTCGGAGTTTCGTGCGGCCTTTTTTTTTTTCTTTTTTTTTTTTGTTACCGTTCTCCACCACTCCCCGTCGTCGTATTAATAAATATATATATATATATATTTATCCGTGCCAGCGGAGCGGCACGTAGCCTTTTGCCGCGGAATTAAATGGTCCGCGAACGGCCCGTAACTATATATATATTTTTTTTTTTTTTTTTAGATATATCCGGTGGGCGTGAACATTTTAAATTAAAAGGCTGCGGCGTTTCGGCGCGCGCGACCTTTGCGGTGTCATTAGCGGGCTCCTCTCTCTCTCTCTCTCTCTCTCTCTCTCTTTTTATGCGGTGCGGCTCGCCGCACGCACACGCAGAGATAATACGCACGCGACTTCTTTTCATCCCCGGCGCACGACATAAAGGCTAATGTATATATCTATAATAAAAAAAAAAAAAAAATAAATAAAAAAACCCCAAACGCGCATCAGTAATTCGCGGTGTGGCGCGCCCGAAACCGCGTCGTCTCACTTTGACCTTTATCCCGTGACGGCGACGCCTCGCATATCATTACGTCGCATTGTGAACAAGTACATATAGGTATGGGGAAAAAAAAAAAAACAAAAAAAAGGGTCGCCGGCGACAATCGCGCAGGGGTGAAAAAAAAATAATGTATATATAATCAATAATAACGACTATAATACGAACGGGACGCCGATGTGTCGGGCGAATTTGTAGGTCCGCGGAAAAAATCGAACACTAATTTACGCTACAACATCGTTTAGTGCTGTTGGCACTGTTTTAAAACATAGCGCTCCGGTATTTTTTTTTTTTTTTTTTTTTTTATAAATTATATATTAGATGTCCCGCAAACCGTTACAGTGACGATGGGTTGACCATCAGCAGCACCAAAACAAATATTATCATATAAAATTGGCTTTTTTCCGTTTCATATTGTTTTGAAGGAGTCCGATTTGAAAAATTATTAATATATTGTCTTTTTTTTTAAAGACAGGAGATCCACTGCTATATATTTTTTCCGTTTATTTTTAACGTCCGCTTATTACTAATTATGTCTATTGGGCCGGGGATACTGAACGACTCTTTATAAATAATGATATTTGAAAAAAAAAAAAAAACAAGTATAATTCAACTCAGATCCTATACAGTAAATATTTTTTTTTTTTAGCATTTAATATTTATTAGTTCAGTCATAAATTATTACTATTAATTATATTATATGTATTGTACCTTTGCCTTGGGTGATAATAAATTAAGTGATTTAAACAATTTTTTTTTTTTTTTTTTACGAAAATAAGAAATAATTTTATAACAAATAAAATAAATATACAAGCCGAAACTTAGCCGGCAGGAATTATATCGCTTGTTGTTTTTATTGTTAATAATTAATTATTTATTATATTCGAAAAGTGACGAAGAGGGCGCAAAGCATCCCGCGGGTTTCGATGTCTTTCGGGTCCCTCTTTTTTAATTTGTCCAATTCGAACAGTGGAATTTTCCGCAGGTAACCACCGCCGGACAACAGAAGAATATCTATGGATATTTTTTTTCCCCCGCGATTTATTATTTATGTGATCCAATTCGCGACGAATATTCTCTCTAGAGACGGCCCTTTTTTTTTTTTTTTTTTTTTTTTTTTTTTCACCCGGTTTGCGTGCGTTTTGATTTTATATATATATATATTTTTTCTCTGGCATACGCGTGCGGTATTAACGGGCCCCCGCGCGTTGTTTGCGATAAAATACGATACAGAGGCGACCCCCCGTACAATAATATTCCGCGCGTTATTATAATAATCTCGTTCGGTAATCTGTAACCGCGTACCATAAAATATATAATATTATTATAATAATATATATAATAATCATAAAGGCTATTATTCATATCAAACGAATCGTTGGGTCGCGGCGAGCTTTGAAAAATCGCGCGCGGACCGACGACTCGCTCGCACAGTTACCACGTTGGTGTCACGCACACGCGACCCGATAAAACGGACGAAAATCCGTATCCGCGTGTATGTGTGTGAAAATTATAACAATCGTCGTACTTCCGTCCGGCGTAAAATAATAATAATAATAATAATAATAAAAATAGTAATAATAACGAAACGTAAAATGTATATATATATATATATATATATATATATATATGTGATACTACGTATAGTAGTATCGTTTTGTACGCGCGATAAGTTTTTTTTTTTATTATTTTTTTATCGCATCATCGCGTTTACAATTCGTGTTTACGCGCGCGCGCCCCGCACGTCCGTTATTGTTTTATTATTTTCGTACATCACATAAATAATATTTTTTTAAAAAAAAAATATACGTACGTCCGTCACGTCGATAATTCGACGGTATGATAATTTCGACCACGATTTTGTGTATGTGTATATTATTTCAAAGCAATTATCGTATATATATATATATATGTATGTAATATATGCACATCTCGACGGTAGACATATACGTTGTATTATAAGCGCCAAAAACGCAAGACACTTACTTGGGGGAGAGGGAGAAGAAAAATATTAGTGATTTAATTTACTATACTATACCGAAAGAAAAACGATTCGTACAGTAAAGCTCGGTTAAAACGCTCAAAATGCGGCTATTTTCCCCTTCGTATTCGTATAACCAAGGGAACCGACGAAAATAAACGGGTAAACAATTGTCAAATGCCCTGAGCCAGTGATATTGGATGTCTTGATTTTTATTTTTTTTTTTTGTAGAAAACCTGTTGGGAGTCTATATAGGAAAACGTTTCAGATGAGCTATTTTTGAGCAATTTTACTAACCGAAAGTGTGTTTTTGTTCTCTGGTAAAACTAAAAATAATCGCGAGGACATAATATATTTATGCAACCGACGAAATACTAACGGAGTGATAATTATGTCGAATGTGAAAAGTCAGTTAAAAAAGGTTAACAACGATTTGTATTACACTTGAAGTAATAAATAAATTCGAAAAAAAAAATAATTTAATATTAGCACATTGTAATTTATGATTTTATTTTTTATCTTTGGTGCAAACGAAAAAAATTTAATTTTTGGCGCTTATTATATCGAACCATTTCGAGTATGCCATGATATTGTATACAGCAATAACAATAATAATATACTATTAAAGTTGTAGTACTCACTTTTTTTCTCGTTTTCCGGCACCAGTGTCCCGGAACCCTTTGGCGAACGGATTATTATCGATTTTCAACTGAGTGATCTACAAAAAACACAAAAAAACTGTATTAAAAAAAACCCCCAGAAACATATATGATGAGTTTTAAAAGATAAGGTTGGTCATCCATGTTAATTTTGCGGTCGCTTAGATAGGCAGTTTTACGTTTACTTTTTAACCTTAAACCGAACTTTTTTACATTTTATATTTGTTTTGTAAACAAAAAGCAATATAATTACTTATTACGTGTGATAAATTGATTTTTAAACCCAAAACCGTATCTCCATTAAGCGGCCGCATTGATGACCCACTGACCACCACTGATCTCATCTTTTGATACCGCGATGACCAGAGGGCAAGTGTGATAATAATACGATAACGTACACATAACAAGATATATATATACGCACATAAAATATAGCGCATTGTTATAATATCATGTATAAAAGTAAATAATTTTTATATCATTTTTTTACCTTTTCGTTTTGGTACGCAGTCACGGCGATAAACTCGGTTTCCTTGAAAACGTACGTGCGGAAAGTTGAGTACGGCAACTTGATAATGTCGTTGGCTCTGACTAGATGGAAACGAGGCTGGTACTTGTGCATCGAGTTCAATATGGTCTGGAAACGGAGACAAATACAATTTATTACAAATTATGTTATTCTCGTCGTCGGCCGTAAAAAAAAAAAAAAAAAAAAAAATAAATTAAATAAAGGGGCCCGACCGTTTGATGTATGGCGAGTGAGTATCGGGACAACACCTGATGTGCGTCGTGTTATCCCGGGCACAGGTGCCGATTCGGCCGGCCGATAAAAGGTCTCGTTTGAATTATTAAATACTATAACGACGGCGACGATAAATATATATGCCTGTATATCGTACGGTGATAAAAAAAAAAAAAAAAAAAAACAACAAAAATGCGGAATGTCACATCCGGTAAATTTTTTTTGTTTTATTTTTTCCACCGAAACCCGAAAAACGGTTCCGCGACGACAATCGCATTATAATTTATAATAATATACGGACAATATAATAAATAATAATATACTGCAGGAGGGCCGCCGCGGCTCGTGGGTATAATTGTTCAACACGCCGCATTTGTATAATAACAATAATAATAATAATAATAATAATAATAATATTATAGGTACACGGGACGACACGATTCGGATAGAGGGTACGAAAGAAGAAGAAAAAAAAAAGGTAGGAAAAAAACACAATGTTTTTCGACAAACTACCGAGTACGATTCACGAATAAAAGCGAATATATATTGGGCGCTGTTGTAGTCTAATAAGCTGAAACGCGGGCACCCGAGTGATAAAAATTACCACAGCAAACACGGGAAAAACGACAATTTTTTTGTAGGTAATTTACGAATTGTGTTTATTAATACTATGTTCAAGCCCGTAATTGGAAATTGTTGATTACGCGGGGGAACATAAAACGGTTTAAAAATGCGCGTTCGGGACATATAAAAACGATGGCAGTTCTCAACACAATTTCCCATTTAATTTTTAATAGTCCAATCGGTAAGGTTAGTCGGAAATCCGCGAAAAGATTGCATTATCTTTTTTAAAAACTATATTACGAAATATAAAACAACACCAAAGCACGAATTTAATATAATCGTTAATCACAAAAACTTGGTAGCACGTTGCGGAACGCAACAGAATGTTACGTAATAAAACTGTTAGTTTTCAAATGGGCCGAAATAATACATACGAAATTATTTTAAATTCAAACTTGTCCAAAAACATCTCAGCGTAAACAATGACTAGCTTACTAGAAAGGAAAGAAAGAAAAAAAAAATGTAATATTATTTCCCATATCGACCACCAGCGTTATTAATATCGTTACAGCCCGGCGCCCGTTTCGGATAGTTGATAGTATTGCCGCTAGGGGGGTCAGACAGACCCTTCGATTTTTTGATCGCCAATAGTGATAATTAACGGTTTACCGCCTACCTATTAGGTTCTTTTTTTTTTTTTTTTTTTTTTGAAAATTTTACGCGGACCTTCCCGCTATAATATATTATTATCGTCACAGGGGCGAGGGGAGAGGAACGGCGAAACGATTATTAAATATATATATATAACCGAAAACGAGAATTAATAACACGGGTCACCTACAATAACGTGCGTGCTGCACCTATCCGGTATTAAGTCGCATAAATGTTTAACGAATATAATAGTAATAATCTACCGATCGTATATCGTAAAGGTGCGGCGGGACGGCCGCGGTAAACTCAATAATAATTATAGGGGGTTGTATTTTTAACTAATTCGCATATTATTTTTATTATGTGAATACATATACGAATTCATACGACCACCGCGATCTACGTAATATATATTTAATTAGCAATCAATAATAGAACGGATAGGTTTGTATTTGTATTAACCATACGTATTAAATACGCGTACGTTAAACGCCGAAAAACGCTGATCGGAACGCGATTCGAAAAAAAAAAAAAATCAATACATATTACACATACGTATAAAATAGGCTCTCGGAGTATATAATGATAATCATAATAATTAAAGGGTATAAAAAAAAAAAGGAAAAAAAAAAAATTGGTAGGTATAACGACGTTCAGGGTCATACGCGTGACGTCGTCGCCGTCTTCGTTGTCGTTTTTCGCGCCGTTCCGTTCTGTTTTTTTTTTTTTTCTTCCATACTTTTATAGTACACCACCACCACCGCCACCACCACCACCGCCACCGCCACTACCGCCGCCGGCGGCGGCGCCACAAAAGACGCCGGTGCTGCGATGCGTGTAGGTACTGCGTTTATACATATATACGGGCCGCGAAGAATAAAAAGAGAGGAGAGACTTATAACGACATGTACACACGTATAATGTGTGTGTGTGTGTGTGTGTGTGTGTATAAAGACAAGAACTCTCTGGAGGCGAGTCGTCGTCGTCGTCGTCGTATAATATTATATTATTATACCGAACAAATCGAACGACATATACGAGCGCGTTACCGGGCGGCGACGGACGAGAAACCGTCGGCGGGCGGGCGGGCGGGGAAATACTGGTCGTGATGGTCCACACAAACGCACACGGACACTATTCGTATACGCTGTTGTAGCGGCGGTAACAGCAACGGCAGCGGCAGTTACGTACAAACACACGCGCGCGCTCTCTCCTCGAAAAAAAAAAAAAAAAAAATGGGAATAAAAAAAAAAAAAAAAAAAAAAAAGGAAAAAGAAAGAAAGACTAGACGCCGGTCCGGTCGTGTCCAATTATCCTCGTGTGTGCGTTCGGTTATTTGAACGGCGCTGAGCTGCGCGCACCCACACACACACACGCGCGCGCGCGCCCGCGCACGACACCCGTTAAACTTTATATAAATATAAATATATATATACGTACACACACGCGTGTATATTTACTATACATATATATATATATCGTCCCCGGATTATATTATTCGCGTCGTATACGCGGTATACGTCTCAATGTATACGTCACGTCTCCGTTTACCTTTCCCGAGAGCTTTCGCGCACTCCAAAAACGCCCGGGTAAACCGATATTATCGTCGAGGTACTAATATACCTTTGCGACCGCCGCCGCCGAACAAAAAGTCATTGTTTCCGCGTTCCGGTGGAGGAGAGCCCCCCCCCCCTCCCGACCGTAATAATAACAATAATATAATATTATTCCGAGGACGGTCGTGCGAAACCCGACCCGACACGGGCACGGAGAGAAAAGGTAACAAAAAGACAAAAAAAAAATAAAAAAAACCCCCGGTATAATATTATTATATATTATGTTATTATTATTATTATTATTATTATAAACGACACGAGGAGAAGCGGTCGGACGACGCGACCGGTCAGAGGAGACGATAATAATTGATATGGCCGACGACAATCGTCTTGGCGTTATTATATTCAAATCGGACGCGCACGCGGACGACAGACATCATTTGGCGCCACCGACGCGCCGTATCGTGTTTTTTTTTTTTTTTTTTCCATTCAACAAGAAGACCTCCGCCGCGCCGGGCACGTTCTCACGAATCTCTCGCGGCGGCGGCGGCGGTGTTCGCCTCCTCCTAATCACTCGGGTCTGCCGCCGCCGCCACCGCCTCCCCGTCGTCACTCCGACTATACACACACACACATTGTGGCCCTCGGGGCATTTATCTCGTTAAAACAAAAAAATATATATACATATATACGCATATAGCATCGTGTTTGTGCGTAGGTATACTAACCGGGACCGTATATATATATATATATATAAATATAAATAGATGTAGTGTATGAGAGAGAGAGAGAGAGAGAGAGAGAGAGAGAGATATTAATATAGATATATAGATAAGAGATAAATAGATGTAGAGAGACGATATAAAATATTATTATTAAACGTGTTAAATATTTTGTAAACTGCGCGTACGCGAGAGAAATATTTAAGAAATATTATTATTACACTTATTGTTATTATTATTATTGTTGTAATGATATTTAATATATATATATATATGGTTTACGTACCTCTGGAAATCTGTGGAAACGGTTGATGGGTCTGTTTATGGTCTGTAGCGAAAACTGATTTAAGCCCTAATAAACAATATAACGGATTTCAAGCAATAGGTTTAATCATTTTTGGTATATATTATTAAATAGTGGATTTATTTATTTATTTTTTTTTTTTTTTTTAATGATAATAATATTATTACGGTTTAGGTACAATAAACGAGTATTTCGGATGAGAAACGAAAAATGCTGGGAAGCCAGCAATCTTAACATATTTTTTCTTTCTATTCGAGAGCTTACGTCGCGCACTCAAGTTATTAGGCGGAACCTTGATAACAGATCGTAACGTTTTCAAACCGGTAATACAAATGCGATCTTTGCATATATGACATTAAAAAAATCACTATAATATACGAACTCCTTGTCACTGATTCGAATTGTGTAAGTACGATGTCAAACGATCCTCGCGAATCTTGTCGGAATCCGGGCGCGGGAATTTGTCGCACGTCCGCGCACAAGAGTTACATTAATCGCGATAATTCGTGTTTGGAAGTCGAGCGAAGCACACGTTGGGTGTAGGGAAATCGAATGCGGATGGAGGCCTATAGAGGGCAGCCCTAGACATTTTACGGATAGGATTAAGAACGATTTATGATGAGGCCTAATAGTCAAAGAAATTTATAAATATTCCTTTAGTTTTAAAAAAAAAAAAAAAAATATTATATTTATTACCTAGTCGAACAACAAACATTACGATATAGAATTGTCGTATTTCGCGAAAAAAAAAAAAAAACGTCAAATTATAATATTTTGTATAGAGAATAGAACAATCTACATTTTTGATTATTTTTAACGTTAACGTTTGCGTTGCATGTCAAGGCAACAACAAATTTCAGGATTAAAGGTTTAGATTACACCTGTATAGCTTATTTATACGAGTATATTCGTGTCCGTACCAAATACGATTCCTATAATAAAACCACCCCTATGTCTATGCCGTAGAAAAAAACGGCGGGAAGGCAGTACATATATATATAAAAAAAAAAAAAAAAAAAAAAGGAAGGAAGAGACGAATGTCATTTCGGCCCGGACCTTTGCCGAACGCGCACATGAAAACCGGAAATTAAAGGGGGGGTGTGCGTGTGTTCGGACGGGGGAGCCGGAGGAGGATAGGGGGAGTGTTCGAAATTCGGTCGACGTGCGCTATATAATATAATCAAACGAAAATTTTCACGCGTTTACCGCACACGTGTGTAATATAATAAACGGCGGCGGTCATCATATATATATTATATTATATTATTATGTACTTTCACACCCGACGCACGTAATCCGCCGCAGTCGGTTTCTCATCGTTCCACGTCTCTCCGTTTTGGTCTTAGCCGCCGCCGCCATAATATAATATAATAATATTTAATACGCATTACCTACCGACTATAATACGACGGCGGCGGCGGCGGCGGCAGACGTTGTCTGATTAGTGTGCTGCCGACGTCGTCGTCGTCGTCGATGTCGTCGATGTCGTCGTCGTCGTCATCGTCGTCGTCGTCGTCGTCGTCGTCGCATCTAAGGACACTAAGGACGTCGGATTGGCGGGGCGGGGGGGCGGTGGAGTGGCGGCCAGGCGAGAGGAGAGTCGGGACAGTCTCTCTTCGCATTCGTTTTCGGTTCGACACGACCGAGACCTGACGACTTGGTTCGTTCGTTATTACTCGCCGCCATATACCACAGAGTAATAAATACAATATATATATATATATAGTAAAACATAAGTATACGATTTGTATATAATTCGTACGAGTATATAGTATATAGGTATACGGTATGTGTATCCTTAAATACGCCGCAGGAATACGAAACGAAAAATAATAATAAACACGTGAATAGATTTCGCGACGACCGGAATAATATTATATATAGAAAATATAATATACAACGATTATTATTATACATTGTATAAATTATGACGTGTTTCTTTTGGAGAGAGAGAGAGAGAAATAAAATAAAAAAAATTATGTCTTTGAGCCGGAGCGCGGTGCCGAAAGACAAAACAACGAAAATAACAAAAAAAAAAAAAAAACAAAAGAAACACGGTCCCAATTATAAAAATAACGTGTATACAGAGAGAAAAAAACGACGACGACGATTACGACTACGACTGAGTAAATATATGCGTGTGAACATTAAGGGGCCGCACCTCGGACGAATACTTAAAAAAAATAAAAATAAAAATAATAATAATAATAATAATAATAATAATAAAACAACGACCGCCGCCGTTCGGTTGTTATCACGCGACTAATGACACCTACTGCTGAGGTAGCCGCGTCGTATAAGATATTACGGAGAGCATACTAAAAAAACAATACGACAGAGATAGGGTCCCGTCCATTAACACTAACGTTATTTATTGGCCGCATAAATAAATCGTTCGGGTGGCCTTTATCTCTGCGCTGGTCTCGTGTGTACCGCGCTATCCTATCATATATATATACGTACATATATATATATATATATATATATATACACGTACATATATATACGTATTCCTATCGTTTATTTTTATTGTCATTTTAAATTACTGGCTCGCCGGTCCGGTTCCGAGACGACGGGACGTCCTATGCAGCCCGTTGTGTTAGATCAAAGTAAGTTAGGACGTTTTTCCCCGCGCCAGTCATTTCTCCCGTAGGAATTTTTTTTTATATTTATCCCCTCGAGTGTAAAAAAAAAAAGACACGAAAAACATAATTGAAAACCAGTTATTTGGGTATAAGTATATTATGAAAATTATCGTTAAAAATGATATTTTAGGTATTCTTTTTAATATATATAGTACAACCGTATATGATAGAGTCGCATAAAAGGTGTGAAACCAACAGCCATTATATCGAGAGGGTAAAAAATTGTATTGATTAACCCGTGAAATATCTGTTTACACCATGACGATTGTAATTGATTTCAAACATGTTTTCATATTATCATAATCCATGGCATATAAGAAAAAAAAAATAATTGTTAAAAGGATTCTATAACCGCATACACGCCGTCTATGTTTTTAAAATTAATTTTTTTTTAAAAGTTACAGTGGTTTAAAAATGTTGAAACCAGTCGTTATTTGCCCGTTATTTTTGGAATAATGGAAAAAAAAAAAAAAATGCATCGTCATGCCTTCCGGCATATTGTCCTCTATTCATTTTTATGACAGACGATTATACATTCTAAAACGAAAATTAAGCGAGTTTTATGCGATTTGCGTAAGCACGTTGTTTGTTGCCATGTCGCCCGTTAGATATAATACGTCTTTCATCTTGACGTTTAAATTTACAATTATTTTTCGTCCCCGAAACGGCCGTGGTCCGATATATATTTCGGACAAAACCCGTGGAGCATACGGTTTTCCTACAACAACGACAACAATAACGTCCTGTAATAATACTATCGCGTGCGGACAAACGATGAAAATATAATGTATATTTACCACGACGACTCGGGTTTTTTTTTTTCTCTCGTTATTTTCCGCTATAGTTTCCGCCGTCGTATAATAATATTATCATTATTTATATATATATATATATATATATATATATATATATATATATATATATATATATATATATATAAATATGATAACGTGAGAAACGCTGCGACGACGGAGTAGCGTTTTTCGGCTCTCGTTATTTACTCGTGTATAATATTATTTTATTATAAATCCGTATGTGTTTGTGTGTGTGTGTCGTACAATAATAATTGGCGGCGGTGTCGTAAAAACCACGACCGTGGTACATAATATTATAATATTATATACACGGACGGACGTGATACACCTTTATTTTTTTTTTTTTTTTTTTTATATTATTATTATTATTATTATTATTATCGTTCGTCGTCGTCGCCGCCGCGGTCATGAGGCGCCAAAAGAATTAACGACGCACGTACGCTATGATGTAAGTCAGTACAGTATAATAATAATTGGATTGCTGCACGGTCGTTTTGCCCACCTTTCAATTAGTGGTGCGGATGCCATCACCCGGACAGAACATAATATAATACACGACGAGAAAACGACTTCGGTCCGAGTAGTCCCCGACACGAGACGACGACGGCTTCCGCGAGATTTATTTCGTATCTTTTTTTTTTTTTTTTTTTTTTTCGGGTTTCCCCTCTCCTTAAGTCTACCGCCGCCGCCGCTGCCGTTGTCGGGCGCCACAATATTTTCCAACCGAACTGGTCTTACACATTTACTATATGGGTTTACGTGTATTTTTCGTTTTGTTTTTGGTTTTTTCGTAACCGAGAGAGAAACGAGAGAGAGAGAGAGAGAGAGAGAGAGAGGGAGGGGGATCGATATTTCACGTACGAAAAAAACGCGACCGTCCGACGACGACGACGAAGTCTTCATTTAAATACAATGGGGATAAAAAACGGATCTCGTTCTGCTGCTGCTGCTGCGACTATACAACGAGACGGACAGACGATTTATTTTTATTATCGGTTTATTTTAATTTTTGCGGCGGCATTAACATTTTTTACCTCTTACACACAGATGTCTATCTCTATATCTATCTATATCTCTCCGGCGCGGTTGCTGCTGCCCGAGCACACCGACTGGATACGACGACAATATTTTTATCCGCAGCCGTTGCTACTGCTGCGGCGGTTCGCAAAAATAAAAAAAAAAATAATTAAATAAATAAAAAGTAATAATAGTAATAATAAAAAAAAAACATTCGGTGTGAATGAGTGAAACTCATTCCTATATGCGTATTTGTACTTCGGGACATCGCGGCACCGCGGCTACAGAAACGGCCGCGATATTCCGGTTTTTTATGTTTTTTTTTTTTTTTTTATTATTTTTTTTTTTTTAATTAACCAGAATACGCCTCGTGTTTTTATTATATTATTATTATTATTATTATTATTATTATTATCGCGGTGTGGTATTTACTGCGACCGGCACAATTAACCTGAAATTCTTCATTGTTGTCCGCCGCCGCGCGTATACCATGTTTTACGACCGTTGTTTTATTTTCCGGCGAGTTTTTTTTTTTTTTTTTTGGGAAAAAAAATTATTCCCTTTTTTCCGTACTGCGTATTGTCGCCGTCGTCGGTGTGTGTGTGTGTTTTTTCTACATATATACGCGGCGATATAATAAACGTCAATAAAATCCGTAAATATTTTCGGTAACGAATAATATCGCGCGCAGTCTGCGGCAAAGCCGACAAAAGAACAACTCCAGCTCTTGTGGTACTGCGATTATCTATTGCAGCCATCGAATACCGTGGGATACGGTGCACGCCACTACCGCTAGTAGTGGCCGTCGCAATATATAAATCGATAGACGACATAAAATCTTATTACACGCGTTCTAGACGTTTTCTAGAACTCAGTCGACAAAGACGAATAATTTTATTTAAAAATAAAACGGTGAAAATAAAACGTAGCCGAGTAAAATAGACGTCGATAGCGAGAATCACCGGGGAATTTTCGTCAGACGACAATTCGAAAGGAAATTAAAAATACGTAAGAAAAAAAAATATCTATCTGCGAGGTTTAGTGCGATATGATTCATTATGGCCAATATCAAAAATGCGAAATGGTACATTTGTGGTGTTAAATACTATTGATGGATTCGTATTTTCAAGAAGTTCGTGACCGTTATGAGGTTCGACCGGCAGGTTCACAGTGAGAAAACAAAATTTTCATCATCATGGCCAATCTAAAATCGTTGCTTATCAATTATATATCAATCAATATAGTTTGTTTTTTTTTTTTTGTACTTTTAGAAAATTTGAAAAAACCGAAACCTAACCATGACGGTTCTGCGTTAGGCGACGATTTACTACGCGTAAAACATATAATTGAAATCTCATTCTCTCCGCTATCTACAAAGTCGTGCAGCTCTCACGTGATTAGTCGAGAATGCCGCTGTTCCGGAGCGATTTAATTCGATTATTGCGGTCATTTTAAAAACGATTCCATCTGTATACGATCCGTATTAACACTTATTGATCGTATTAAATCGCGAACGAGTACCCCGCTCAAAAAAAAAAAAAAAAAATACGCGAAATAGCGCGTTTTATGTCGGAGGCGGACGTTTATTTCCAACGGCGACGCCGGTATACGAACGCCATAAAAAAAAAAAATAATAATAATATAATAGGTACGAGGAGTTTTTCTCCGGTAATAATACAAAAACGACCCCCGCAGTATTATAGAATCCATTTTTTTTTTTTTTTTTTTTTATTCTCTCCCCAATGCGAGCGTAATAATAATAATATATAATCTCGGGGAGGGCATTGCACATCGGGCGAACCCCTCTGTTATTAACAAGTATATGCGTATGTATCGCCAGAATATAATATATAATATAGGTGGTGTGAAAACGAACACGCGCCTAAAACGGTCGCGAATGACCGTTCGACGACGTAGAGGGTGTGGCCCGGATAATCCCCTTTGGGCGTCCCGTATAGTCCTGCGCGCGGTTTTACCCCCACCCGCGGGCGTATCGCACGGCGGCGTCGCGGCCGGAACAAATTTACTAAAAGAAAGAAAGAAAAAAAAAACTTTTATTTTTTATTTTTTTTTTTTAATCTACACTTGCACGTTGGCAAACTCGCATTGGTGGCCGAATATATATATATATATTACTCGACCGCCGATCGCGTCGACCATACAACAGACGAAATTGGCACCCGGAGGGGGGGAGGCGGGATGAGGAGAAAAACCTAACCGAATATAATTGTACAACAAACCGTTAATGTCAATGTACAATTTCGATAATCCGTTTCGCAACGCACCTGTTGTGTCGTATTTCTCAAATCTTATTATGGCAATTACATAGTTAATATATATATATATATAGGTTTTTTTTTTTTTTTTAGCAATCGCGCCAACATACCTCGTGTGTTTATATTAATTAGCAAACATTTTTCAGACAAAACATATTATTATTATTATAATACGTTGATAATCAATAACGATTGTACACAAGGGGGTTTTTTTTTTCACAAAAATAATTGAGTAATTTTACCTTTTTTTTTTCTTTTCGATGGTGCGTTTAAAGGTAGTTAAAAAATCATATATATATATATTCCGCCGAAGGGTTTATAATAACGACAGAAAAAATACAAGTGAACGTCGTTGATAATACCCCATAATAATTCGTAGGTATAGGTACTAACCGATAAAGATTTGTATTTAATAGGTTCGTTGTTCACGCGATACTTCGTTATATTATACAAAAAAAAAAAAAAAAAAAAGGTTCACCCCATCCAACATAGGTATAGTTAAAAAAAATAAATACGCACATCTCGTGGCGCAGGAGAAGATTTGACGGGAGGACCGTGAAAATATTAATCATTGTAAACGACGTGTACGTACATGGATTCATTCTTTTCTTTTTTTTTCGTCGCTACACTCAACAAAAAAAAAAAAAAATAATAATAATAATAATAGATCCGATCGAAAACGACAACCCGCGCGTGATTAGCATAACACAAGGAGATGCCGCCGCTCGTTTTACATCGTTGTTTTAATTATAATCCGATCGATAAGAAACAACAGACAAAATAAATAAAAAAAAAAATTTAAAAAAAAACGTAAAAAACCGGTGACATTTATACATATTATCATATATATTATCATTATTAGGACGCGATGCGTCGTTCGTGGTTTCGGAATAACTAATTGATTTCTCACCGTTTCTAACACCATTTTTTATAAACAAAAAAAAAATTTAAGTCCATTTTCGCGGTGTTAACAATAATGTTAACAGCCGTTTACAATAACCAGTAGACACGGTTGAAATGGTAATGGTGAACACTGACGGGATTAACGATGACCATTGTTAAAAATGTTCCAACGTTAGCAAGATTGATACAAAAAATAAAACGTACTAAATTGATACCTATAATAATATAATCGTTCTGAAACGGAAAAAAAACTAACCCATATAATTAGTTCTTGAACAAAACCGTACAACGCCGCCGAGGCAGAAGCCGGAAACGACCTGCAAATCCATTTTGATGATGAGAACTGAGGTTATCGGTAAATTCCACAAAGAACCGACTGCATTCAGGGCTTGGCACAGTTCTTCCAAAACTGATTAAAGGGTTTCGAAATTAATCACAAAATTGTTTTGTCCGGCCATCTCCATTAGGAATTTCATGTAGGAATTTCAATCGAAAAAAAAACCCCCCTCGATTCGTTATGCAAAACCACATCGGATAGGTGACGGGGGGCGTGAAAACAAATTAAAAGTAGCCTGCGGCGGATCTCTCTGCGGATCTCGCCGAATCGATTGGCGCAAATCCGATGAAAATCGGACCAATAGTATCGTAAATGACTCTCCGTAAGTTCAGACTTACGGATTTACTTATCGTCGGTAGATTCTGATTTCAATAAATTAAGTGCAACCTAACAACACCGCATTGTAGTTAAATCGTTGTAATTATAATTGTATTGTTATAGCGTACACGCTGATTAAAATAAATAAATATTTTCAAATTTTCCGTCACCTAAACGGCGGTTTTTTTTTTTATTCATCTATTGGCCGTCCTATGTGGAAATTAACGAACTGACAGTATGTGGGGGGAGGGTTCGTAAATCGGTGGTGAGATGTCAAAGGGTACGCGAAGAAAAAAAAAAAAAAAAAAGAAAAAAAAAGTTGAGAAGCGTTGAATCAGCGCTGATGTAGATTATACCGAATAAATATTATAACCGTTTGATTTTCGCATCGCCCATTCGCAATATCCCTTCACCCGGATGCAGTGGCGTCGTCTCGTGTACGATCCGGGGGCACTTTAGTAGTAAGATACTTTTCCCTCGTCGCCCACACCACACGGCGATTTTCTCCCGGTTTTCCTACAGGAGGTTATAATAATATTATAGGAGGTCGTATTTTATTTATATATATATGATTTCCCAGTGGGATCTCGTGTCTCTATATATTGATCATGCAACAGTTACTTATACGCGGTGATCTAATAACGTTATTATTATATAGTTCCTCTTCGGCATGGGTTTTTGTACACTTATACCCGCGTATAGATATAAATTCCCATGGGCGATGCGTGCGTAATACGTACATTTATATATATATATATACACGTACTCTGCGGCGGCGCGCATCGTTCAGTGAAGATACGAGAGTCGATTACAAAAATCCGGTGGCCCGCGATTAATCCTACCTACTATACACCCCCCCGGTATCTCTTTTATTTATTTTTACTTTTATTATTTATTATTATCATCATCATTTTTTTTTTTTTTCCGCTCCGTTTTTGACGGACGCCGACAACGGAGGCGACGACGACGACGATCGCACAATACGCGATCTCCGCCGCGTAGGAGAGGCGGCTATTGTCGTATAGGTATAAAAACCTAAGTATAAAAATATATAAATATATATATATATATAGAAAATACAATATGGAAATCCGGTAGAGCGGAAAACGGGAGCGTTCGTCGCAATAATACAATAATAAACCGGGTCGCCGCATGACGTGCTTGGCGCGGATATAATAATATACCGTCGCGGCCTATACATATTGTATATTATTATATAGGTAGGAGGTACCCGTCGTAATAATAATAAGTGTTTTGCCGTGCGACGAAATTCCGTATTAAAACCGAAAGAATAAAAACGACTAATAGGTCGCGGGGGCCGGGCACGTTATAATAGTGGGTAAAAAAAAAAAAAAAAAATTAGTGGCGAATATCGGCATAAATCGACATTCCAACACAATATATTTGGAACAAAAACACGTCCAATAATGTCTCCAGGATATGAATAAAAGCGTTTTCGACCGACGCGTCGTTTAATTAATCGCGTTCATTTCAATATCGACCCACGGTTTTCGATTTCCAATATCGGTCCGCCACCAGAAAAACGGTGTACATCTTCCATCAATTGCGAAAAACCTCGCACGCGTTAAAACCCGATTTTTCAGTAGAAGAAAATCACCACCAATGATTGACATAAACTAATTTTGAAATCATCATACATCTTATTTTGACAAAATGTAAACCTCGATAGTTCCAGAAAAATAATGTATTTATTGTCAATGTTTCACCAAAAATGGTATTTTTAATTTAAATTTGTTGCCGAATCTATATTAATGCCGCATACGACTTGAAATTATTTCACAATGTTGTTCAGTACAATTATTCCGCACGTTTTATGGACATTCGAGTGCAATAGAACTTGCAGCGGCCATACACAATTCGATGATGCAATTATAGTAACGAATTATAATAGAAAAGAAAATTGATTATAATTATGGTTTTTCGACGGCGCAATATCGATGTGTAGTAATTTCCAAACACAATTGACGAAATCGCCGCACGAGTTTAACGTCCGTCACTGCGAAATCGTCGTAGAATGATTGTATTTTTTTTTTTTTTTTATATAGTTGGCTAACAAAAACGAAATACTCTATTATTTCAATTGCAGAATAATTATATATAATATCCGGTGAATAAAAATATTATATCGTACGACCGATAGCCGGCCGCAAACACGAATATACAATAAATTATTGTCGGCCGGCCGACGAATTCGATTACCTATTGGGGAAAAAAAAAAAAAAAACAAAAAAAAAACAAAAAAAACGTTCTTTCGGTGTTAATTATAAAAAAAAAAAAAAAAAAAAAAGATGAACACGTATTTTTTTTTTTTTTTATGTTTAGACGTAGATACCAGCGTATAATAATAAACCGAGTGAGTTATTTCATTAAAATGTACAGTCGTAAAAAAAAAAAAAAAAAAATATTAACGCGCGTGTTGTGTAAACAAGTATCTTCCTAAGCCCGCCGCCGTGCGCTCTGTTAGTTTTTATCACCGCCTATAACGTACGAATATATTACTCGGTGCGGTTTTAATCATTATAATTTTATTGCGCTAGCTGTTTATTAATTAATTATAGGTCCGAAGAGGTTTTTTTTATATATATATATTTTTTTTTTTTTTTATATATATATATAAAACAGTTTGTCCGCGTTTTCGAAGTTAACCAAAAAAAAAAAAAAAACACCCCCCCCCCATTTAATTAGTTATACGCGGTATTATTATATCGGACGCGAACGCGCCGCTTTATAGGTGTATATAAAAATAATAATAATTGTAACGAATTTTTTAACGGAACACGACTATTTACACTGGCCCGTATATAATGTACGACGTGCGTTATAATAATAATTAGTTCCGAAATTTTGTGTAGGCGATAGTCGCCGTTAATATATATATATATATATATATATAGGTACACGGGCGATATATATATATATATATATAAATATAATAATAATAATAATCGACATCGTATTATATTATAGTCTTTCGTCGACGACGACGACGTGTGCGCGCCAATTTCCATAAATTAAAAGACCGAACCGTAATAAAAACGAAAAAAAAAAAAAAAAAAAATCAAGTAGGTAGGTCGGTATATAAGTTAATAAAAATGTTGGGTATTTTTTTAATATCAAAACCAGTTTGTTTTCTTATATTATTATAGGTAATTTTTATTATTATAGCGACGCCTGGGTACTCCTATTATTAATATTAGATGGGGAATACAATCACGATAGTGAACAAACACACCGGACGAAGGTACGATATAATATTGAAATCTTTAATATATATTGTTAACACCGTACGTATATTTACTTGTATCGGTTTACCGGATTCGATTTTTCGTTTGGTTCGCCATAAAGTGACCTAACCGTAAATCTCTACCCGCGCGAAACACAATTATTTCCCGCCGTTTAACGAAATAACCGTATCAATTATTTATTTTTTTTTATTTTTTTTTTTTTACCGGGTGGCCGTTGTTAATAGAACCCGGGAGAAAAGCGATGTGTATCGGGGAAGACCCCGTTCGAGACGAACCGCGGAACCTCTAGACGGAGGGTCGGGTTCGAGGAAATCAAGTTCACCCGACAGGGGATATCGGAAGGATCGGTAAATTAATTTTAGCAGTTTAATATAATCCGCTATAGTTTATCAGTCAATTTTTTTTAGAATTTTATTGTGTCGTCCTTGCCCGCGCCGGCATCCTCAAACATCCCATCATTTTTTTTAATTTGTTTTTATTATTATATTGAAACTACGGAAGTATTGAATTGTACGTAATTTAAATCTATTAGGTTAATGATAATAATCCAGTCGTTATTATTTATTCTGGTTTTTATAATGCGCGCGGCTATATTCGCCAAGACTGCACATTATAATAATATTTATACGAATAAAGCCCGCGAAGATATCTGTAAAAGAATAATAAAACCGTGTTTAGTTATACTTTTTCTGTTGTTTTTCGTTAGACCGACCACCAATTGATCGTTTTAATAATTTACGCGTTCACTTTTTATTTCGGTAGGCATACAAGGTGTATACACACGACAACAGGAACCGAATTCCCGAGTACATGCGAGAGATGCGATTTCGCGGCGAGGACGGTAAACACAGACACAATATTGGAGTGTCGAGAAACTGTCGACTAGGCGAATAAAACATAAAACGTTGTTTGCGCTTGTACTCGGGGTTTTGATAGATCGGTACGACTTTCCCCGACCCCGAGAACCGAAATCTCCCCCCTGTCGTGCAAACACTAAGAACTCGAGGTTTTATTTTCGCGTGCAATAGGCGAGGAAGGATATGAGGCAAAAACCTTTGAGTTAAACAACGGATAGTATGTGTGACGACGGGTGGATCAGCTTATTATGATACTAAGACACATTAATGTAGAATAGACATGTTTAAAATGAAACTGCTATATAAAGGGTTACAGTGTTAAAGAGAGACCCCCGGGCAGATCTTTAAACACTATAGGGAAGGAAATTGTTAAAGACCTGTAGTGATGACGGTGATTGTACAAGCGAAGGAGTACACATTTGTATTTTCACCATTTGAAGATGAATAAAAAAAAACAACTAAGGTTAAATTTGGATGACTTTTAGAAACTAGATAATAATATAATATGATTAATATATATAACATAATGTTAGTATAAGATACGTGTGTATATTATTATATTTTGTACGATTTATATTTGATTATTTGACAAAAATTAAATGAACATCAAAAAGTATTCCGAATACATATTGAAAATATATTCGGAAGTGAAGGCTGCACATGTGAATGGATAGTGGTTAAAACAAATTATAGAATCTAGTAGCTACTGTGTACCTAACTACCAAAGTGTTCCTAATAAAGCACTTAAAAAGTCATAATAGGCTACATGATCTTCGTAGTAATTATTAGTATTAATTTATGGCGGAGGTAAATATGGGTTCTTGAAATATTATTTGAAATATAAATTTGAAAATTTGTTTGACTTAATTGCAGGAAACTGGAAATCGGTTTTCAACAAAAGGCACTGACAAAGTTTAATACGGTTTGGTTATAACCACGGTGTCCGGTTGAGTATAACAGGTCGGGTTTATACTGATAATAGTTCAATGGTAGTACAATTGGTGTTGTACTTTTTTGAACGTGTAAACGAACATTATCTAAACCGACGATAATAACGTAAAACTGGCCACAATACTGGAAAACGAGTTTATTTTTTGATTATTATAACAATAGGCGATAATAATGTTACACTTAAGAGGCCCCTGCAAACGGTTTTCTAAGCATCGGTCAGAGCACTTTATCAAATTTATTAAATTATTTACGATAATAAAACATTTTGTAAAGGCCTGTCAACGTTCGACGGTAAAAAATTTAAAAAAAAAAAAATATGTTAATTTGAAAAATATGCGTTGACCGATGCAAAGTAAACTCGTACGTGCTTGTCGTTTACGAAGGGGGGAGGGGAGAGGGGGGTGCGCGCCTTACAACGTCGGCAGTCGAACAAGAAATTTCGAAGAGGGCCGCGGGCACACGGTGAAAAATTAACCGAAATTAACGGCGACGGCCCCGGCGATTACTCTGCGCAATTTTCGGAGTGGCGCCGAAAAAAAAAAAAAAAAAAAAAAAACGGCGACACTACGCAGAGCAGTACGTATAATATAACGCGTGTAATATACGAGTTCACACGAAGGGACATACGTTTTACACGTGTCGTATATTATATACATTAAAACGCGCGGGGATGACCGGCGGCGGCGGCGGCGGCGGCGGCATGTAGGTGACAGAGAGACACACTCGAGTAGCAGGCGCCACCGACGGCGGCGGCGCGGTGTCAGGTATATATATATATATATATTGTGCAGTCCCGACGGCGGCGGGACCATTTCGGGGTGTGTGTCGCGCGATGTTGTTAGCCCGACGACTATAATACAGTATTATTATATTCGTGTGTATATATATATATATATATATATATTCGGGGACAAGCGCAGAAAAAAAAAAAAAGGACACCGATGTGCACTCGCCACCCCGAGTGGTGTAGTGTACCGCGTGCATTATGATGCGCGTCGACTTTCCGGTCAAACGGTCATCCGACAAAGTAGTGCCGCCCGCAAAAAGGGCTGCCGTGTCGGCCCGATATCGGTTTTTAGAGGTATCTTTTCGCGTACGGTACGTTTATACGACGGCGGCCGCCGCGGCCACGACAACAATACGCGTCGTCGTCTCCTCCTCCTCCTCCTCCTCATCATCATCATCGGTCCCCGCCGCGGTTCCGTATTTATGCGTACGATACCTGTGTACGGGTTTTTGTCGTTAGGGTAGGTATCGCCACCCGCATATGAATAATAATAATAATATATAGGTAAACGTATTGGCCGTCTTATTGTCGACGTCCGAATTTTTATATTTTGTCGCTTCTGCCAACAAATTATATATAATAATCGTGTTCGCGCACGTTAGAAACAAAACATCTAAATTTATAAATTATAATATCATTTTGCAAGAAATCGTACGTATTTTACACTCCGGTAATGCAGTCGGTCGTGCAATATAATGTAATGTTATAAACTGTTGAAAAACGCCGGATATTCGCCATAATTTTAGAGAGGACGGGGGGCTGATATTTTTAAATATTTTAAATGTCTTAAAAACTGTTGAAATATGTACACTACAACATAGTCCAAAATGTCCGTCAAAATTGACAATCTGTTTAATGGAAAAACACAAAAGTCCTATTAAACTAAACGCCGAGAAAACAAAATACCTTTAGATAATATTTTGAATTTGTCAAATTTAAATTATTATTTTTATAATGTACAAATATGTATTAAAACTAACGAAATCACCGGAAAATGCTAAAAAAAATAAAACATTGTGAAAAATGCTAAATAAATGTATCACCGTTGAAATATCTATTACACGAAATGGGTTATAATCCACGGAAGAAGTTACCTATGTATACGAAAAAAAAAAAACCAACGAATTATCGTAATTGTTAATAGACAATATTGTTGTTCTATAATATAGACGCAATATCAGTTATCACGGAACACGATTTACGGTTACATGTACTGCTGGAGTTTTTTTTTTTTTTTTTTTTTCCAAGCCTGTTGTAGAGCCACTTAAAAATTATGATCGTCCCGGCCAGTAGGCCAAACGTTTTCGTCGGCGCACAAAGTCAGTAGTACGGATTTTTATGGCGATTGGCAATCAGAAAATAAAATAATAATAAACCTCACGAAAACAACGATAATAATACGATAGCGATGTTATATTAGTAGTGGCCCGTGTCGTAATGGAGTTTGGAATAAATAAATGGCAAAAACGAATAGAAATCGACTGCGGCGGTGGCGGCGGCGGCGGCGTGCGCTTTATTGTTTTGTCGGTCTTATCTTTTTGGATTTTACACGGGCATTAAGAGACCGAGGGCCGTAAATTCGTTATTTTAGCGGCGCTCGTCTGTACAATATAATAATATCGCGGGTCGGGGGTAGTTTTAAAAACACAAAAACACGTATTATCGTGTATACGAGTATATACAACACTGTCCTGAAAAGGTGTCGGACGCGGGACTGGATGGCGGCACGGTGGCGGCGCGACCAGGCACTCAACAACCCCGTCTGGCCGCGCGCACACCCTCCGCCGCCACCGACGTTGTCGTCGTATAGTCGTCGTGCGGGATACGGTGCCGCCACCGTTTAATGACTGTTGGCGACAGCGCCGCCGCTACCCTAATTAATAGAAAACGTCTGACGACGGTGTTCTCGCAGCGGGAACCTGTTAATTGAACATCTATAAAAATCCCTCGTATCTCGCCGGATCTCTCGTGTACGATATCGTGAGTGTGTGTTTTTTTTTGCTTTTTTTTACTCGAGACGCCAAACCTTGTCCGCCACCCGAACACACGTCGTAATATATAAAATATACCGTGCACCGCCTATAAATTGTATATACTGCTGGCTGCCGCCGATGTAAAAAGGCGACATCCGATTTTCACAAAAACAGTCGCAGCCGGCGGCGTCGGCCTTAAAAGGGTCGAGGAGGTGGTTTTTTTTCTCCAAACGAACAACAAATATTTGGTGTCAAACCCCTCAGCGGCGGCGTATATTCTATACACATTGCGTGTGTGTGTGTGTGGGGGGTGGGAGGGGTGGACAAATATATGTATATAAAACAACGAGAATGGGAATATTTTTATTTATTTATTTATTTTTATTTTTATTTTTTTTTTTTTCCCGCACCACTCGCGCGAAACCCTCGTCGCCGCCGCCGCCGCCGCCGGAACACTTAACGACGGCGGGCACCGTAACGCGCCGCGCGCGCGCGTGTGTATACAACGGCGAGCCCGCGACGCCGACGCCAAATACGTTCTTCTACGCCCCCGAAACGCGCCGCGGCGCACTGCCCCGGAGTCGCGACGCGACGGCGACGGCGCAGCTGAACCGTAACGGTTCACCCGCCCCGAAAACCCGAGAGTTTTGTGCCAACTGCAAAGTCGAGTATACATATTTGTTCGGGCCGCCGTCGAAGGGTGTCGCGTTCGCGCCCGCCTTTTTTTTCCTTTCTTTTTTTTTTCTTCTTCTTCTTCATATTGTCTCGAATACACGGCAGTATTGTTTCTATACGAATATATTTACAATATATGAGACAAACGCGCGGCGTATATAAACAACGTAAACCGCCGCGTTTTCCCAACTCGAAATTTCAATAAAAAAAAATATCCAACACGTCGTCTAGTGACGCATATAATATTTCTAAAACAAAACAATTTCGCCCGTTTACGTTTAATTTCAATATTGTCCCCGATTAGTTAACGCGCGCTCTAGTTATCCGTTATAATCCAACAATATTACCGACCTTTTGGAAAATTAATAAAAAAAAAAAAACCTATCTTTTAAACATACGTGTGTTTTAATGCCGAACAAATGTCCTACAAAAATGTTTATTAAATATAATTCCAAACTCTATAAAAACAAAAAAAAATCTCGCCCAAATGATTACGTTTTATTTGATTAGCGAGCAGCATATTATAATTTCGTCTAATACTATTTTTTTTAACTTTTTGTTTTGGTAATTCGATCAAACGAAATACTCAGTCGCACACCGTGTTTATTTTTTTAATAGGTTAGGTAAGGTTTTTTTTATAAATATTTATATATTCGAAGGCTATGGTTGGGAAATTGTATAGATATTTACCCATTTGGGTAAATTATGAAAAATTACAATTTTAATTTTTTTTTTTTCTTTATCCCGCAGATGAATAGTGTTTTACCTTTATCTAGATAATAATTTTTAGTTATATTTGCGGAACACTGTATACACGACCGTATATTATTATAATATGCATGCACAACAGTAAAAACGAAACAGTGTGGACACTATAATATATTATAATATTTATTATATTACATATTGTGTGTACGACACGTAAAAAATATATATATAAATTATACCGAATAATGGAAAAATAATATTGTATGGGATTCGTTGGGTTTTAACACTCGTTCACATTCTCTCCGCGCCATTCGCTGTGTTTCATAGTACGATTTAAAACAAACAAAAATTAAATACCCGCTCGAAATAAAAGTGTACAGAATTATCATTGAAAACAAACGTTATCGTCTTGTCGGATTTTCGACTGTCCGTTTTTAATATCGTAATATTTTCATGTTCAGAAACGGGAATTACTGCAATTTCCAACTAAAGGCTTTCTTTATATTATGTCGCGAATCAGTAGTAGGTGCAAGTGTAGTTTAAATGGGTTGAAAAACGAGTGGACTAGTGCAAGTATACTTACAATAATCGATGAGTGTTATAATAAAATGATTTCTTCGGATCACTATGGACATGACAGAACATTAAAAACTAAAAGTTGATAATATACGTGAGTAATTATTAACTGTTACTACGGTGTAGTGAACGAAAAAGGTAAAACAAAATAACGATAATAATAAAATATTCAACGACTTATTTTTCGGTATAGGTATTTAAAAAGTTTTGAAAGTTTAACGGTAACTTTTTACATTCGTCTGATAAATAATCGAATAGGGAACACTGCCGAAAGAATTGCTAATTATTTTGTACACATGACATAAAAACTAACCGGAAGCCGTTTAAAATAAATGATAAATGTATGGGTGTTACAAGATAATATAATAGGAAGCTTATCGAGGACCAGGGGATTCCGTGATTGGGCCATATTATTGTACGTCGAAAACAAAATGAACCATTAACAGCCTTCAAATGGGCCACGTGGGAGGTCCAAAAAATATAGATAGATGGCGTAGAGGAAGATTTGAGAGCTTTGGGTTTATAGAGTAAATTGGAAGGAAGTGATACCAGACGGGTTAAAACAAAAGGCACAAAGAGAGTATAGCCACGCCAGAAGCAGAAGAAAAATAAAAGAACAACGACAAAATGACGAACTACTATCGTATTTACAGATAAAAATAATATAAAATAGTATTCATACACTTGCTTTATGAATCGGGGATTCTAAATATACAATTTTATATTGCGTATGTACCTAACTTGTATATATGTTATATATTTCGTGCGTATAGTGCGACGGTCGCCCGGGACGTGACAATTATCGTCTCGTAGGTGTACATTTTTTTTTTTTTTTTTTTTTTTTTTTTTTTTTTTTTTAACGTATTATAATTATAATACTATCGGATATTGGCGTCATTTGTACTTACAAATCCGTGTTTGTCAGATATGTTGTTTGTGAGCTTCAGCTTGTGAAACGACACGACTTTCTGCATCCACTGTTCACCGGTGGACGGGGAATCGGGATGTATGTACATTCGTTTGGGCATTTCCGGATCCGCTTTTCCGGCCACCATCCATCGGCTAAATCACGGGCAACAATACAAAAACACACACACGTTATTAACTGTAATGTTGTATTAATTTTAATATATACGGGGTTGGTGCGATTTCGGGGGTTCCGTTGTATGTATAAATTATATAATTCGTACGCGATACGATTTTATCATAATATTATATTGATTAATATCATATTATTATTATACAACATATTACATATCGTTTGTTTGCTACAACACCGAAAAAACACAAAAATCGTCGTTTTTGAGTTGTTTGCAAATAATAATAATAACAATATTAGTGTTTTTCTCTATACTGATAGAACGACATAAGTGAACGTACAAAATGTTACTAAATAAATCATAACTAAAAATCAATCATTGCATCAATAGTGTCATAAGTTAAACAACTTAAACTAACTTCTAATTTTATAATAATAATATTGTTGTAGGTGAGAACTGAAATCATGAATACAGTGTGTTATAACACTCGTCTTCCATTAAAATAAGTTTCCAAATCAATAATTTTAATCCATTAAACATAATTTATTATCATCTCGTTGTAAATTAAATTTTCAAATTCGTTTTGTGTAAAATCATGTTTTCTATGTTATGCCGTTGTTGTAGCGAACAAGCGATATATAAATATAGTATTGTAAAGAATATGTTATGCAAATATAGATTAACCGATCCGCACGTATGCGTGTTTATTAGAATATAATTATCGGAAATAAAAAAAATCAAACACAATCGAAAATAATAACTATATTTCGCTATAAGAGTAAAACGAAATATAAACGTAAAATCGTCGTACGTTATTGTTAAATGGTAAAAAAAAAAGTCCGGTACACCTTTTTGGTAGTATTTCTGGAAAATCGATTTTATCGTTTTTTTTTTTTTTTTTTTTTTTAACGTTATTGTTTTATATACGTTTTTAAAACATTATGAACACAATCAAATCAAATGAAATATTTACAACGGAACTTTATATTTGCGATATTTCGGTTTTTTTTTTCTACTGCAACAACATCCAAACCCTTATATAGTAATAACGAAAATATGCGAGTATATATATATGTATATAGATATATAATATGTACGAGCCGAATCAACCCGAACGCGGTTTATTTTTTCTCTTTTAAATTTCTCTTAAAATCAAAATTAAATACCGAATATGAAAGAGAAATCGAAAATCGCCAGAAAAAAAAAAAAGAGGGCCACGTCAACTCAACAAAAATACCATACGCGCCCCGGCCGTAGGTACGAGTATAATTATTTGCCGTGCTCGTCGAATCGTTACTACGTTTGCGCAAAACACGAAAATAATAAAACGAACGAAAAAAATGTCATAACCGAAAGAAAGAAGCGTATACTCGTAAGTATATAATCAATCAAAATACGATTGTTTTATTACCATCCTAAATATATATATATATATTATAATTTATAATTTTATATCTATACCCAATTACGTGTATTACCGCAAAACGAATACATAAAAGAAAAAAAAAATCTAAAAAATACAAAATTCAAAAAGATTAGTAGTCATTTGATTGAAATTTGTTTACTTTTTGTACCTGTTGTGGAACTTATAGCGACAGTCATCGGCGGCCACGATGTCCATCAGCAATATGTACTTGGCCTTTTTGTCGAGTCCCATTACTCGGACTTTGTACGCAGGGAACATCCGTCTAATTTGAAAAAAAACAAAAAACAAACAACAAAATGAAAAAACTGAAATATTACACGAGAAAATGTACAACGAAAAAAAAAAACAATCAAATAATATAATATTATTTTATTTTATTATATATATATATATAGGCGAGTGATTGGTCTGCGGATCAGATCATATATATATATAAATACACTTAAGTATAAAATATCAGTAAGCAGGCTGCGCATAATGTTTTGTGTGCCTGTTGTGGGACTTTTACCGGTAATTGTCCAACGACACAATGTCCAGCAGTAAGATGTACATGGCTTTTGCGTTCAGACCGCTCACCCGTAATCCCGTTTGGGGGAACAATTGTCTGCGGAACATGTACGTCCGCAGAGTTTCCCAATCATTTTCCGACGCGACAAACTTTCTAGATTTCACATTTTATAGTACTCGCGTGGTACCACGTGACCACGAGGCGGGAGGATAATGGTAACAATGGGAAATATGTGTAAAGCATTAAGAGAACGATTGGACTGCGGGAAGACACGCGCAGCGGATAAGGAAAACTGGAGGCAAACACTGTATACGCAATTATATTTTGCTTATATTAATAATTTCGTACATTTTAGGAGCTTATGTGTATAGGATTTGGTAAATGTTGGTAAGACATTTTCCGTTTGACGATTTGAGAAACACAAAATAATTAAACGGAAATAAAATAATTGTTCAAGATTTATGAATATCGACAGACTGATAATAATTATACTACCCGTGTTTTAGATAAAAAATAATATTTATTAATTTGTTTCTCTCGTTAGGAAAACACTGTAATAAATAACAATAAAATACTATTTTAGAATTTCCACAGCGTATTTTGGTAATATTTAGGGCATAACTGCACACATATTTTATTCGTCTGCCCCAGTTATAATCAGGGTTGTAACGTATAATACGGTATAGTATAAAACACGTGTTATGCGTACGTATAAAACGTCTAGTGTAAAACACATAATTATTTATACGTTTTATACCGCATAATAATAAAATCCCCAAATACATTTAAAATAAGGGAATATAAATTATAAATAGACAATTGTGGTGCTATGATTATCTTATTTGTAAATCATTGTACGCGTGATATTTATAACACTTTTATATTATTAAATTATACACGAGAAATAAGAGTATATAGTATACTATTTAGTATTTAATATTATAATTTATATGTTTGTCTTGTTCTCGTTGCGCGAAGTACACAAACACATATAAATATATTATCAGCGTGATTTCAATATATAATTTGTGCGTAATTTTAATTATAAAAAAAATATTTTATTATTTTCTATTTAGATAGGCACTCGAAATAATAAGATAGGACAATTGAAAGCAAATAGATGTTTTTTTTTTTTTATAATTTACAATTAATACATTTTTACTAAATATAAAAATTACAAATCCATTCAACTTCTTAATGTCTGAAAAATTAAGTATTTTAATTTTTAATTTTTTTAAGAATGAATTTCAAAAATAAAAACATATACGTCTTATACGTACAATAACGGTTATAATATAGACTTATCGGAGACGACAAATATAGACCAACTCGCACACTACCCGATACATATATGTATACATAAATATATCTTGTAATATTTTCAATCATTTAGCCTATGTGTATATATATATATATATATATATATATATATATATATATATATATATATACGAGGTGTGTTCAATAAACGCCCAGATTAAATACATTTCAAATTTACAAACAATTTTAAATGGAAATAGTGTCCTTTAGGTTCTATAGAATGTTCGCCCGACGATCTTACCGCTTTTGGAAACACGTTTGAGTTTCCTCCAAGGTAATAGGCCTTTAGCTCATTTGCTCAATCGTTCACGTTTTCGAATTTACGTATTATACACTGAAATAATAATCTGCCATTGTCTCTAGTTTTATTGTATTAGTGTATAACAACATTACCAACATAACATTCAGAGTTTTTCTGTAATAATTTTAGTCTGGGTATTTATTGAACACACCTCGTATATAGGTCGGAAATCCTTCTCGTCGTCCAAAGAGCACACACATATATATATAAACCATCTGCCCCCGGACCCTAAATATTATTAAACGGTGTGCATGGCGGCCATCTTTAATCGTCACAATAGGATGAGCGCATGATATCTCGCACTTTATTATTACGGTAAGTACGGTCGGCCGCACTCGCCCTTTTTCACACCCCCCCAACACCCCCGGCCCCGGGGGCAGACGGGCCCCCGGCTTCACAACGAGGGTCCATTATATTCGCGGGGATCCCGGTTCTCGTTCCATTATATGGTGGTGCGCGTGTGTATTATATTATATTATATTATATTATTATATACCACCACCGCATCACGGTTATATATACCTACACGCATGTTATACATTTCAACCCTTATTATATAAGTATGATAAATAATATAATGCGCGCGTTAATACGATCTGAGAAAACCGGCGGCGGCGGCGGCGGTGCGTTATCGTCGTGTCGACGAGGATTTCGGTGGAGCGGCGGCGGCGGCGGCGGCGGCGTGCGTATATTATTATTATTATTATTATATAACGGGGTCGGTGACGGGCCGGCAGGGCGGGGCGTGTTTCGCGGACGAAATCCCTAGGGCCGGAAGTGAACTTAACCGAATTCGATCCGGGCGGGAGGTGTGGGGTGAGGTGGGGGGTGGTTTTCCCCCGGAAATAATATCCTCGGAGTACCACGGCCGTATTACATATATACACGTTTTTATTGTATTATTATATTTTCGGGCGCGCAGGAAACGCGATAGGTTTTTTTCTTTTTTTTTATACGAGTAAATTTTTTTCTCTAATAGTCGTCGCATTGTTGAAAAATCCGACCGGACAATAATAAGAGAGAAAAGAAAAAAAAATCAAGCGCGGCGTATATACACGCATGCGGTTTTGCGGGTGATGGGTGCGGGGCAAAAAAAAAAAAATAATAAAAAGCAAAAGAAAAGAATAATACGAAATAAAATATATTATATAATAATTTGATCGTATTATTTCACCGCCACCGCCGCTATCCGATATCGTTCAATAAAACGGTTCTATTTGTCAGCACGCAGTTGCGTATAATATATATTATATATAGGCGCACGTTATTTTTTTTTTTTTTTTTGTAAATTTTATTTTCTGTTGTGAACACGACAAGCCGACAAAGAGTTGTTTTTTTTTTTTTTTGTGAGGGACGGTGGGCTGCCGAAAAACCACCGAAGAAATTACCAAACAAAAAAAATTTGTTTTATTATATACGCCGACTCATGGACACGTGGTCCAATAAACTGTTGGGCCGTAGCGGACACGACGGCTATTTATAATAATTCGAGGTTATTTGTCTTATAAATCGTATGCGATCGATAAAATTAGAACCACTACTATTCATCTCGCGATCGTTTACGGAATAAATGTTATTTATTATAATAATTAATAAAAAAAAAAAAAAAAATATATATATATATATACAAGGGCATATTATCCGAGATTTATACAAGTATTTATGCGCACGACGGCTAATGTTAATTGTTTTTCAAATAATTCAATAATTGTCGTGCCTATAAACAGTGTATTGTACGCGGGTATATTCGGTACGAGGACGGGCTGTACCCAAAACACGATTTGATATCAATTTGGACGCAAATGGGTATTTGCCGAACTACTCGATACAAAAAAAAAAGAAAAAAAAAGTCTCTCCGGGTAACCGCCGCCTATCGCGCGGTGTTCGAGAGGCGAAACCCCCAAACGAGCGAGCGATAATGGTCGGGGCAAAAAAAAAAAAAACTACCAAACAAAATGTTTTACTTACAAAAGGGTTGTTTTTCGGCATTATCGTCGTAAGTATATTGTTATTGTTTATGATTTTTTTTTTATTTTTATTATATCTCCCGGTCTTTGCGCGGAGACGAGACGCCGCCGCCGCCGCCGCCGCCGCGATTACACGGACGACGGACGTTTACGACAAGAAAACAAAAAAAAAAAAAAAAGAGAAAAAAATCGTTTGCACGGCGGCGCCCGAAAAAAAAAAAAAACCCCCCGTGAACCGGACGGGACGGCCACAAAAGGCGCGACCCGTAGAAAGTGTTGTTCCCCGTGTGTGCGTATCGGCGGCGGCGGCGGCGGCGGCGCAGCAGCAGAATTGCGGCCGGCGCGACCGTGCGTCGAGTGCGGGCGGGCGGGAGGACGCGTCGGCGTCGGCGGCGACACGGTCGATTGGACAAAGGAGCGAAGAAGGTGTTTCTCTTCCTATTGTGCGTAATGCGTCGCTACTGTACTATACAATAAATATATATATATATATATATATATAATATTATGCGTGCGTGCGTGTGTGTACGTATTATAACTACTCCCGTGTATTATAACCGGCGCGTACACAATGTATGCGTCACGTATACGTTATAATACCATAAGGCGTGTGTGTGTGTGTGTGTTGTACTTTCCCGGCGTCGACGCCGGGGCCGTCGCTTAATGTACCGTGTAAACACCGCATAGCGCGGCGGCGGAACCCGAACGCGCCGTGTACCTATTGCCCGGTGTACCGTACCGGCGGGTATATTGTACGACGTGGGTCCGCGGCGTGGCGTTCGCGAAAAGGGCCGGGCGAACGAACGGTAGGTGGTGGGTGGTGTATACAGTGTGCGCGGGTGCGGCCGGACGAAATTTCCGGCGGACAGGTCCCCCCCTCCTCCCCCCCCGGCAACGTAGAAAAACGGAAAGTTCGTCCGGAGAAAATAAAAAAAAAAAAAAAAACATTTTTACCCGCCGGACCTCGTGTGAATAACGCCCGCCGGGATTTCATTTCGCCATTTGGATACATTCCCGAAAATCAATTATTTATTTTATCATTATTATTATTTTTTTTTTCTTCTTCTTCTTTAAATGAAATTTATTATCGATTACATATTTTTCAACGCGACTCCGCCGCCCGGACAATATCGTTAAAAAAAAAAAAAAAAAACCGTTGGCGACGGTTTATCGTCGTCGCGCGTACGGACGTATAAATTTAATTCGCCTCGATAAAAGGGCCGCCTATGCCTTCCCGATTTCCCTATTTTACCCCATAGTACCCGAACTAATAATAATAATAATAATAATAATAATAAAAATAATAAAACGACGACGACGACGGGGTAATGTGACAACGGTTTTTTCGTGTATTTTTTTTTTCCTCCCCCCCTCCGCTATTCGGGTATATTTAGTAATAATTATTATTATTGTTATTCACACCGCGCGCGCAGAACAATACACCATCGTAACGATAAATAACGTTTTTTAATATCTTATGCGGACCATAGCAATATAATTTAATATTATTATTATATATCATTCGATAAAAAAAAAAAAAGACAAAAATTCTTCGGGTAATCGAAATACGGCGGCGACGACGCGACTTACGACGATAAAAACGAACGCGTACCTATACATATATATATATATACACGTATAATATAATATACCCGTAGTATGCGTATAATTTTATACGCCCATGCCTATAATAATATCATAACCGTATACCGTGTATACCTCTATACATAAATAATATTATAACCGTATACGGATGGTTAGCGATATGATTGATAGCGGTGCGCGGCCGGGCAGCGGGTGGTGGCGCCAGCAGTAAAAACAAACATACCCCGCGCGGACGACCCCGGGGTAGAGCAGAAGAAGGAAAAAAATTTAAAAAAAAAAAAACCCGTGTCCGCCCATCTACTGCGGGTCCGTCGTAAACTACTATATATATATATATACGTACGTACGTAAATGCCTGAGACCACGACCAGAATAATATTTATAATAATATAGAAGAGAGAGAGAGAGAGACGACGGGCGCGCGCGACCCGTGTTGGAAAAGAAAGAAAGGAGAGAAAAAAAAAAATATTAAATATATAAAAATATTCCGGTTAATTTTTACCATCTCTCGTCACTTTTTGATTTATAAACGCTTTGTTGGACGTTCGCGCGCGCCGGGTTAGGTGGTTTTTTTTTTTCTTCTTCTTCTTCTTCTTTAGCCGTCAACCGGTCGACCCGGTCGTCGTCGTCGTCGTCGGAGAGGACCAGCCGAATTTTCAATATTATTTATATAACGTCCGTACGATATATTATCGTGTACCGAAAAATCCCCAACGCCCCACCGTGTGTGTCAAACTTCTCACTCCGTTCGGATTTCAAAATCAAGTCCGTTCTCCCGAAGAAGCTAGCGCCTTCCATAAAAGATACCATTCGAAGCATCCCCCCAATCCTCTTATGTCTACTCTAGGCACACTATCGATTCCGGGCAACCCACCGAGGCGGCTAAAAAGCAAGTGGTAAGAGAGACCTCTCCTTAGTAATTAATAAAAAATTTTAAAATATTATCCAAATCTTTAATTAAATCGTTCGTCAGGTAGTGTCATCACTGGTCGGCATTTGAATAATGAATATATATATATATATATATATATATATATATATATATATATATATATATAAATATTTAGGCATCAACTATTTGTATTATACTAAAAATGAAATCAATTTAAAAAAAAAATGTTGTAACTGAAAAATTAAAAATCGATTGTTTACTACTATCGTCTGTGTAGTATCGACTATCAAATATTATATCGAAACACATTCAGCAGTATTCAGTATTCAGTATAAAGTTAAAAAAAAAAAAATAAAAAAAATTACCGAAACGATATTATTTGTTCGTCAATAAATATTATCACTGTATACGCAATCGATAATATTGTTAAATTCGATTTCGATGTCGCCGGAGCCCCGTCCGTAAGCCGAATTTGAGTAAAACGAAGAAAACAAAAAATCCGTACTGATTTCTCATTCGGTCGGTTATTTTCTGATCGCGAGCGAACGGAAACGAAAACCGACAACAAATCCAATTACTTGCCCCCTATGCACCGAGGACAAATTTCGAAATACTCAGGCGCTACACTTGAAAATCGGAGTTAATCTCAATGTTTTATAATGATTTTTAACGATTCCCGTCGAAATATAAACGCTTATAATAAAATAGAAAAAACTATTACATGACGCTCAACTTTTTTTTTTTTTTTTTTTACCTCTACGCACAACTAATAATAGACGTCGTGTACAAATTTCCAAGTATTTCTGCTCGGCTAAAAGAATTTTATCCGCATAAAACCAAATAAAAACTCGATGATTTTAAACGCCTATATGATTGAACATTTCGGGTCACTGCGATTGTTTTTTATGGACATTTTCCCATTTTTTCTCCAATAATTATGAAAATTACAACTAAAGTAAAAATAAAAAAATGAACTCCCTTCCAACTACGCACACATTTTTTTTTCTTTCTTTATCGCCATTAGGATTTATTACGATTTATGACTAACCTTCTTGTGTCGAGTTTTCGTGTCATTCCGACGGGTTGAAAAAATCGTATTCAATTATAATGTGGCGAGTTAGATCATCATTATTATTAATTACTCGTATAGATAAATATTTTTTTTTTTTCTACATTTTTTAATAAATAGTTATTATTATCGATTACGACGTATTTTCGGGTTATCGCGGGTCTATACGGCAGCGCCAGTGTTCGGGGAACGATAAGGTCGCCGCGGTTAACGCCACTGGTAGTAGTGAGCTTCTGATAAAATGATTGTCAATTATTTATTATTATTATTATTTTTTTTTTTGTTTAGTTGTAAATTTCACGGACATGCAGCGATGGTGGCGTGGGGAACCGGAGTCGGCGAAAACGATAGCGAAATCGGTTTAAATATTACGACGGCAAAAGCGAAAATCCCGAGAAAACGGACGTAATCGATTTCACGAACTCGCGTGACGATGAGAAATTAAAAATATAAAATACATACGTAAACTTATATAGAGATTGTCGAGATCGGTAGATAATATTTACTCCGGTGTACGAACGTTGCCTATACGCGTGTCGTTCCAAACGACAATCGAGTGGCGTAGCGACAAAAATTAGGACGACACGACGTACTGGAGGGCCACCCCCCTTCACCTGACGTTGGATTTCGATAATTTTAAATTTGAACTAATTTCATTCGATGTAAATGCGGTTGATTATAATACGTAAATATGATAGTTTTTTTTTTTTTTACGTGCGTACAGTATGCGAGGTGAATTTCGATTGGATAATTTATTGATATGTGTATATGTACTTGATAAAATCCTTTGTGGAAGAAGTGTTTAACAATGTTTTGCCGATAACGTTGGTTTCAAAAAAACAAAAAAAAAATTAAATTAAAAAAAATATAACGAGTAAATCCTATATATAGTTATCTAAACCTAAACCAGGTTTAAAACATTACAACGATAATATATCTCGGGGCGAGGATGGATTGTTATTATTGGGTTTACAACAATAGTAAAAACGTCGAAATGAAAGTATAATAAAAAGTTTGTAAAACTTTAATATGTAAATTTAAATTTTATCAAAAAAAAATTATTTGAGTTCATTTTTATAGCAATACGTCTTTTTAATAGAGTCCTAACGTGACATGTCTTCTTTTACGTACGTGTTTATATTTTAAAATTGTTTTGTCTGCCCAAGCCAAAATCGATACTTCCAATTATTTTTATGTATGTTTCAATCTTAATAAAACTTTCACGGATAAATGCAGATTCGGCGGTGATGACAAAAATAATCACTGTGAACAATATCGGAGGAAACACCAAATACAAAAACATGAACTAAGCGCGTTACCTATCCCGAACTTAAAATGGTTAAATAGACCTTGTGTTCAATTTTCGTGCATTTATGTTCAGCCAAAACAGTTTTGTTCAATTAATTCGAGAGAAAAACAACTTAAACGGCTAAAAATGCCTAATGTTCGGTGAAAATTTCAAGTCCGGAAACTACTATTGCCGTAAACGTTCCCGTTTATATTAGGAAGACTACAAACGAAAATCGAGGGGGAAAAAAAACGGCCGAATGCAAAATGCTATCGGAACGGGTACCGGGCTGCTACACTCGAAAACCGGAGCGGACACGTCCTGTAGACAAATCGTTTGCCGGCGGAAAAACCCGATAAACGCTCGGAATTAAAAAATTAATTTTTTTTTTTTTTAAAAAAAACCGATAACCCGGCGACACCCGTTTACGATATAATGCAAATAATAATAAATAAGCACCGGGGACCGCCGCGTTCGGGGTTTCGAGGTGTCCGGCCGGTAAGCGGGGACGCGTAGCGTCGCCGGGGCGCGCGCGGTGTATATACAGCGCGAACGCAAAGTGAAAGGAGTTTTACGCACCGCCGAGCTAAAGGGCGCGCGCGATATTCAAAAGGGGCCCACGCACCTCCGGCCCGTTATACGGCTGTATACAATACTGCTGCAGTACTTGTACACCCGTATATACGCACGTCAAAAGGATATTATTATTATTATTATTATTATTATTATTATTCACAGCGAGCCGGTGGCGGCTGCGGGGCGGAGGGTCTCGAAAATTAGCCTGGTGTGAACATTTTGTGGAGGACACTCGAGCGGCGGGGACCGCGGTGGCGGCGGAGGCGGCGGCGGGCCGGCGGACGGACGACAACGGTCGCGCGCCGCCGGATGGAAACTCTTCCGGAAAACCGTGCGCTTTTCCATATTTTTCACTCGCTCCCGTATATATATATATATATATATATTACATAGGGGAAGTACGGGCCTTTGTGCTCGGCTTATTACGGTCCGGCGAACAGACCCTCTGGCTCGGCGATATGCAGATTTTCCCCGTTTTCTATATTATTGTTTAACGCGTAAATATTCTTTTCGTGTTTCGTTTATTTATATTTCCTCCCCGTTTGCGCCGGACGATCCGCGATTTATTCTCCCGGTATATTTATGTTTACATCCGGCAGTGGGAGGCGGGAGGTAGGAAACCGTATAAACTTCACGCGGTAATTAATATATCGCATTTTTCTATTTTTTTTTTTTTTTCTTCATAGGTCGTATATAAAAATACCTAATTTTACGGTAGAGGCGTGTGTTTTAGTTTTTAATTGTTTTTTTTTTTTTTGTTCCATATATAACTCGTATTATTATTATTATTTTTTTTTTCGGTATTTTTAATGGTTTGTTGTTTAAAAAGAGTGGCTATTAAATATATATATATATATATATATACATATTTTTTAATTTCGGACCTATGTGCAGGTATGCGCAATAGGCGTTGACGGACTAATAAATTATTAATAGAACACGAAAACGTTGTGATTTAGCGTAAAACAGCGGCAGTCTATTATGAAAATTAAAAAAAAAAAAAAAACCACAAATTCATATATATATATAGAGAATGACGTCATGTCCATTTATACGTAGTTAAATATTAAATTTTTCTCTTTTTTTTTTAACCTTAAATATTTACCGTCTCGACGAGTAAATTTATCACGGTGGTGTCTTCACAATTCAATACATTTCCAAATCACTCGTTTCCGTTTTATGAAGAAAACAAAAATACTTGGCGATAACGGCCCCGGGGGGGGGGACAGTTTTCCAAATTTATACGAACGTATAGATTTGAACATTTTCAAGTCCGGTGTAATTGTTTAAAACAAAATTTTCATTAAGATTGCCCGAACGCAACCGCTGAACTAACGGCAGCGTGACCTCCTCCTCTTATTAATTTCGCTAAAACGTATTATCGAAATCGTTATTTCTCGTACGCCCTTCTGTTCCGGTCCCCCTGTATAAGAATGCGAGATAATAGGTCACCCGGGAAAAGACGACAGCCGTCGAAAATCGATTTCGGACACGGCAAAAAGCGGTTTTTCTTTTCTTTTTTTTTCGCCCCGTACACGGGAAATACGATACGGAGTGTAAGTAATAACAGGAGATTTACACGACGTATTATCGTGTTTATATATATATATATAAATCCTACCCCATGGCCGGACCCCGATGTCTATATCGTCCTCGTCCTGGTCCGCACCCTCCGTATAGGTCTTTTTGACATTTCGACTACACGTGTACATACAGCATCTGTAGATACTAGAATAATAATGTCGTATAACAAGTGGCCGCGACGAGTACTCGAAAATCTCTCGCGGAAAAAGGGGAAACTTGTATGGGCGTGTATGGCGTTTTATACGCGACCGATCGTATATAATATTATAATCGTTTGTTCACAGCGATACGAGGTTGAAAAGTTCCAACGATTTTCACGAGATTTGATACGTTTCCCGAGGCTTGTTGAAACGAAAAGTTTTCGAAACTATTTTTCACATTTTCACGACTAAAAACTATATATATATATATATATATATATATCAACGACGAGGCCGATTGATTAGTATTTTGTGATCGGCTATCATAATTATTATCTGTGATTATCAAATATTTATAGTATAGGTTATTAGTCAATAGTTATTGTTTATACTCTACTCCCATGTCGCAATATCGCATACCACGGTTTTATATACGTGTTTAAATAATTTGATACAAATGCAGTTTATATGGTGTATACAAATAATATTACTATAGCAAACTCGGATAAAACGAATTAACCATCTAAAATAGCAAAATGAAAAGTTTCAAGTTTTTTTTAATAGTTTTGTAATAACTGTTATAAGGGTTACAAATTATAGGACTGTGTCGTAAAAATGTTTTGTAAACCGTCCACTAAAATCGACAAATTAAATAAAATAATAATCTCGTATACATCACGAAGAATCAAAGACGGAT
This sequence comes from Tuberolachnus salignus, assembly GCA_956483605.1. Classification (NCBI taxonomy): domain Eukaryota; kingdom Metazoa; phylum Arthropoda; class Insecta; order Hemiptera; family Aphididae; genus Tuberolachnus; species Tuberolachnus salignus. The sequence continues at coordinate 45,390,453 of OY101430.1, forward strand.
TACGGGCATTTTTCGAACGAGAGTCCCGGACTACAAAAAAAAAAAATAAATAAATATGTAACATGATAGGGTGAACACCCCTTTATTTAAGTCTCTCGCTCGATCGCCTCCTATAACGGTGATGATGACTTCATTGGACGCCTCTTACGAGTATTCACCTGGCCAGGTCGTTTTGGCAGGGTGAAAATGTATAATATTTAATCGTTGAAATACAGTAGGCTGATAATTTACAGGGATTTTTTCGATAAAATGTTTTGAGCACACGTGTTAATAATATTGTTGTTCAAACCACTTCAAAGGGATAAGAGCGTCGGTGAGAATCGTTTGATATACTGTCGACGATATACCAGACAATGTAATTAACAAAAAAAAAACAACTGACATACTTACTCCGCACCGTGGGTGGGTCACTGTTGTAAATGGAAAGTTGGGAATGTAGGATATATAGGGTAATTCAATTTGTTCCTGTACGCCATTATAAAACCATTGTCAAACGATTCTGAACGAAATTCGGTTAAACGCGTTTTGATAAATTTAAATCGAAAATTGTATATTAATTTGTAAATACAAAACTAATTATAAAATCTGTATCCATACAGAACAAAAAATAAACCGCAAAAATGTCAAATATCTATTTGATCCAAACAACCCAAACACAAACAACCTCAGAATATTACAGGCACGTCTAAAAAATACTATTAGCGAAAGTTTCAGGTCTTTACGATTGTTTTACAATATTCTCGTTTGATGGCCCATTATGAAAAAAACTACACGAGAAATCAAAAAAATAACTTTTTTCTACCAGGACCACCGTTGAAGTTGACGATCGGGCTAAGATTTCTGGTGGAGAAGTCGTGAACAGACAGAAAAGGTAAAGAAAAAAAAATTAAAAGCACCAGTAAAAAACCGTACAATATAATATGCAGCATTTCTCGAAACGCTCAGAATCGAAAATATTACGAAAAAAAAAAAGGAATTCACGCGAAAGCTTACACAAAACGTGTTCATGGGCAAAAAATTGACAAAACGCGTGTTTATTTTTTTTTTTTTTTAAAACGGTCGTTGCTTGTTGCAGTGATATTATTTAACACCGCTGTTAAAAAAGTTCGTCAATTACACGTACCGCGTAATAACAATTATATAATTACAAGTATAATTTACAAGTTGTTCTATATTTGGTGGTATATTATTATCGGTCAAATCGTAGATTATTTTTCGTTATTCCCGTGTCTCGGTTTGCCGATTATGCGAATGTCAAATTTCGATAGTTCCGGGGTTGTGTCGACGCGGTTCCCGCACCCGCCCATTTGCCACGCCGGTGAACTTGGCTCGCCCATGTCGTCGTGGTACAAAGTTTAAACCAAATAAATTAATACTAATATGTTGCAAGTATTACTATACGTACGCATATGGTTGTTTATAATTGCAGGTCGTCGATATACGTACGCATAAAACGCATAATCTATTACGATAAATCAAGGCTGCGTAATTTTTTTACGTGTTTTATTTTTATTTTTGAATTACAATAATAATATCATAGGCTTATTTTTGTTGCCAATGCAATATACATAATAATGCCGTTTGTATTATTGTGTAACTATAGTTTTTCCCCCAGTGGGTTTTTGGACCGTTAGATTAGGACGAAAATGCATCTGGTCCTATTATATTAATACGCACAATGAAATAACACATTTAATATTGTAAAATGACTGATAAACGTAATAAAAATAAACATTTGGAAAAACCTACTATTTTTTTGTGTCCCGGGCAGTAAACATAAATCGATAAGACGTCTTTGTTTATAAGAACATCAAAACGCGAAATAAAAAAATAATATTTGTCTTGCACTATTTGACTAATCGAATCATTGATAGAGCTATACGCGATTTCAATTGGACAATAATTGGATTTGAATAATTTTGAATAGGGTTTTTTCCTCCGCAAAAATGTCGAGCCACACGCGAATAGATTAGTATATTTATAAATTATCAATAAAATTATATCAAAATAATAAACGCACAATTAATTCCAAGCCAACGTCAAACGTCAGAACCTTGAAAACTCGTCTGTGAACGAAATACTGAAGAGACGTGGTCTAAGACAGGGACGGGTGGCGTGAAAACATTACAAGTTGTAAAGGCCAGAAGAAGAAAAAAATGTATTATTTTATTCTGTTGATTCAATAAAAAAAAAAAAAAAAACGAACGCATTCAATTATATTATAAAATACGACTTTATTCGTTACATAATCGAAACGAATCAAATTGACCGCGTGGAACGAGCACTTTAAACACCAACGCGCTCAAGGAATTTCAATGCGAGAGGATAGAGTAGATAGTAATCGTGAATAAATCGTAATATACATAATATTAACCATACCGGCAATGGGAATTTAAAAGCCGGAACCGAAAAATCCGATTTGTATACGATAAATCGTCAAGGTTTTCCTAACACGACTGAATTGTGCTATAATTTCAAGATTACTGCATAAAAAATACTCATAGTTGGTTGAATACTCGATGGCGCTCCGGCGTAACGGCATCACGGTTGTTTTATTGTACGTGTACGGGTGAATTTTAAAAAAAAATTGAAAACACAATGCCCCCGCGAGCGGATTAATTTGCGAAAACGCGCCTTTTAAAACAAAAAAAAAAATCGTTTTGCAACGATATTATTTGGGATTTTATTATGAAAATTCGACGAACCGTCGAGTGTTCGATGAGTTATTATGTAAAAGGCGAGCGGTCGACCGACTGCGTGTTATACGAGAATAATTAAACGTCAACGGACCGAATTATTAAATTATTTAGCAAAGCCGGTGGGTATATGGTTATGTTTATAAAACATTTTTTCCTCTTTTTTTTTTTTTTTTTTCCTGTACTGTCATATAACACGAATAAAACTTTGGCGGTTTGGTTCGGCGAACAGCGTAGTAAAATCGTCTTCATCCACTATCGTGTCCCCCTGCCACTCATTAATCATTACGATACGACCACGGCGTTTATTTGTCGACCGGGTCACGACCACGGCGGTTAAACAAACAGACCCCCGTCGTAACAGTGTGTATTTTATACGCGATTTTTTTTTTTTTTTAATAATTTAACCGTCAATTATAATATCGATTTCGAATTATAAAATTAAGATGTCCCGAGCGAAATTCCACGGCGCGACGTTGTTCCGCGGTGACGTTGAAAATAATAAAAAAAAAAATAATAAAAAACACGTAATTTCGCAAACACGCGTAATTTAGTATACACACAGAACTAGAGGAACGTTGGACGTTTTCTACGACAAGATTAAAAATACTGCGGAATGGTCCCCGATAACCCGAGTAGCGGAATCGTTTAAATATTTATGTTGTGTACGGTTTTAATAAGAATTTCGATAAAAGGCGAGCAAAAAAAAAAAAAAAAAAATCCCCCTGCCCACTATACAATTATAATTATTATTAATAAATTCAATTTCTATTGCAAAGCTAAAGTACTCGTCGGGACACGAGTCACTCTAATTTAAACCGTTAAGTGTATCAATTGGTAAACATGTGGGGGGGGGGATGTTGCACTAAAAATTCACTTGGAAATATAACTTAACAGTCTAGTTGAAAATAATTTAATACGTTTTTATTATAAGCCGAATCTATTTTAAAATATATTTATGGATAATAGTATTCGCTGGTGTACATGCAACGCGATAACAAATAATTGGGCCTGTAATAACTTGACGAATTTCATTAAATTATTTGTCTTTTGTTATCTATAATTATTAAATATGTATATATTTTAATTTCCAAATTATTACACTTCAAACCATAATCATAATATCTACGAGAAAAGAAAAATTAATGATTTTTTTTTGTTTCCTGTCTCCCGAAAAGTTGTAAACATTGAATTTTACCCATATCATATTAATCAGTTGGCTGTAAAGTAAACCAACTCATATATATATATATATATAAGATACACGGTTTTTCTTTAATTTTGTAAAATTTGAAATTTATCTTCAACATTTTAACGACCGCGTTTATTATAACACGTTCGGGCCGTTGGTTTTTTTGTTATTATTTGACAGACGACAACCGCGTTGAACTCTGATTTTTTTTCCGTTCAATTACAGAAGAATGGATATCATTTTTTTTTTTTTTTTTTTTCCTAGACGTGGATAAATAAAGAGTGTATAGAGACGAGAAATATTGGAAAACGGCTCCGGCGCCCGGGCCCATTAAAATACTCTCGCGCCGCGACCCACAATTATCACTACAGGAAGCGTGTATAATAATTTTTTTTTTTTTTTTTTTGATCGGATATCTATATCTGTACATTATTACGGGGTATAGTTGTTGGTGGTACACGAGTAGAAAAAAAAAAAAAAATAAATAAAAAATTAAGAAATTCAATAATAATAATAATAATATAGCCGAAAAATAACGACCCAGTGTATGTACACATTTATTACACCAAGACGACCAAGACGACCAAGACGTAAGACGCGCACGACGATAAATAATAGTAATAATAGGATGAGGATTAACGACGGAATAACGCTCGGGGCGCGCGATATTTATAATGTTATTTTTTTCTCGTTTTTTTTTTTATTTTTTTTTTAATACCGGGTCGCTTATAGTATGATACAAGATGATTTATATTATTATTATTATTATTGTTGTTTATTTTTTCGCACACACACACACACACACACACACTGACCGTGTACCACGGCGGACGGTAGCCACGCCCCTTCGACGTGGGTCCCCGTTGATGGAATAATTAAGCCCTCCCATGTAGCGGCCGATACCGGAATGGCCGGGCATGGCGGGCGTCGGGGAGGGCGACGGCCACCAAAGACTATAATATTATTATAACAGACGATCGTGTGCGCGACGCGCGTGCGTGCGTGTGTGTGGCGCGGCGGAGTAACAACGGAAAAAAAAATATATATAATAATAATAATAATAATAAAGCGTACGACGACGGCCAAACCGGTCCAGTGGTCGGTAAAACGGTACGGCGAACCGGTGACGGACGGGTCGCGCGACCGCCTGTCCGTCGTCTGGGAACCACTGTCGTCGTCCACGGCGGCGTGCGCGCGTACGACCGAGTATTATTATTATTATTATTATACTCGCGCGCGTCCGTCGCCCCGGCGCGCACTATATTTGCTCAGAGGCGGCGGCGGCGGCGGCCCGTCGTCGTCGCGTCATCGTCTTCGACGACGGGATAACGAGCCGTATACACGACCGCCGCCGCCGCCGCGCGTATGCCCGCCCGCGGTACCCTATCATTAGCGTTGGTTTTTTTCATTCTTTTTTCTCTTCCTACTTCTGATGGATGTTATAATTACCGGGTCTCTCGCCTTCGCCCTGTTTGTTTTTGGTTTACACTGTTCTAGTGGCGACGCACGCACGCACCGAGTGGTGTACAGGAGGTACTAACAAGACGACGACGCGTCTTGATTCCCTCTTGGTCGCGCGCGCCGCACCGAAAAAAAAAAAAAAAACGCGTACACCTAGCACGGTGGTATTATATTATTGTGTAGAGTGCTATGTACTAGGTAGGTTTACTGACGCGGTGGTTATGGTGGAGATAAAAAAAAAAAAAAAAAAAAAACATTCCACGAATATTAAAAGCGCGTCGCGGCGGAGGAGAGAGAACGGTTACTATAATAATACACACACACACACACGGGCGCTCACAACAATATATTATAATAGCCGGTCGTAGAGGCGAATATAGAGAAGAAAAAAAAAAATAAATAATAATAATAAAAAAAAAAAAAATCACTTTTACCGATCGATACGCGCGATAGTCGTCGCCTCACGAACAACGAGGCGCCTGCCCGTATAACCCGGTCGTCCGGCTGACCGTATTTTACGTGCTATCCGTACCGCTGCTCGACGCGTCGCGGTTTTTTTTTTTTTTGTAATTTCATTCTCTCCGCCCGTTTCTGTACGCCGATTTAAAACTTTTCAAAATGCGTTACGAGGTTTTTCGAGACGATCATATTTCATCATCGTAATAATACGGGTATACTCGGCCGCGCATTATTATTAATATTGTTCGCGATTCGGTAAAACCAACGAATTATATGCGTACGACGACGGTTAGATTATTATATAAAATGGAAATGTTTTAGGTTCCGGGAAACCGAAAACCTACTTGTTGTAGGGTATAGCGGAAACGGGAACGTCGCACAGGCCCGGTCAATATAAAATATCAATACAATAATACCGAACGGAAAAAAAAAAAAAAAAAATGTAAGACTATCCGCTGCTTAGTTTACGGTTAACTACTCAAAACGCAGTTTTGTTTTAATCGGGATTTTTCAAAATGTATTTTCGAGTGGTACGGCACAAATATAAAATGTTTGAAATAAACGGGCCGCCTCGATCGTAACTGGGCCAGACGACAGGCCCACGGGCTCAGCCCGAATTTGAGGTCTTTTCGAACAATATCGGTACCGTATTAGAATATTTGGACGACTCGATTTTTACGATCCTCGGGCCTTGAACACTCCGCCGCCTCGCGGTTTTTACGGCACTAAACCTATCACTACGGACGAGATATAGGATTAGAAGAACGGATTTATATTAAAAAAAAAAAAACTAGTCTAATATAAGAATCTGGAGAGTGTACATAATATACTCGTGTATATAGCATGGGCAAAAAAAAAAAAAAAAATTGTAAGAATATTATTATTATTATTATTATTATTGTAAGACGCCGTGAAGAAAAAACACGGAGGCGCGGGAGATCCGCCGAGAAGATATACGATAAGGTGGGTGGGGGGGCGGGCGGTGTAAGGAGCAAAGAAAACGCGGCCAGAGGTTTTGTGCGAGAGTGCAGACGAGGAGGGCCGTGAACATAATAAGAGAGTAAAATAGCTGACCCCACTTCTGCAGGAAAATGGCAAAAAGTAATGGAATACACGTCGCGTTATTATAAACACGACTAAACACATAACTACCTAAATATAGGTACCACAAAGGCGAATTTTCGCGATAATACGCAGGTGCGTACATGGCCACCGCCTAACGGTGATTTAATCAATTAGCGTAATACTATGACGACTAGCGCCCAGATTAATCCGGTGATTGAAAATCACTGCCAAATCAAAAGTTTCGTTTCCATGAAATGTCCGTATTTTCAACGGTGTAAATACAAACAATGAACATGCGCAGTACGACATCACCGAAGTAACGTCGTCGTGTATAAATATAGGCGACGACTAGGGTTTCCAGATATATATTTTGTTAAAAATACGGGACATTTTAAATCATACTTATATTCATAATTTACATAGATGTTAACTAAGGGGAGGGCGCAGTCACACAGTATTAAAAGTTGATATTCTTCCACTATAGCGTCGGTGAATATAGTTTTACGTTTGGGCATTTTTATTACTAAAAGAAATAAAAATATACTAATAGACTGGAATTTGATAATTATTTATACATTAATTTTATAGGACTTTGAAGAGAAAAAATAATTATCTAAAGTGCTCAGTGATAATAGCAAATTGCATGATATCAGTCGATCGGTCGATTGCCGATACAAGATCAGTATCAATGTCAATTCTTAAGAGATAATTTCGATATATTTTGCAGATTTTTGTTACTATATTCAAATTTGAATTCCATTTATCGATCGTCATTTAAATTTTAAAATAATGCGCATAATACAGGATGGATTATCCAAAAATACGGGACAAAAGTGTTATTTTGGACCTTTTGCCGGGACGACGAACGGGATCTCGATGATGGTGACGACGCCTACCTATTTAGTTGTTATTATATTTAGCGACGATTTTATATATACGATTACAGATTACTACAAGTATTTTGACACGTACCCGTCTAATAAAAAATAATAAAATAATAGTGTTTTGTAATACAAACACGTCGGCAGTATATTACAAGTCCAGAAACTTTGCAGCGACGACGTGGCGGTGCGGCCATATCGCAGGCAGGCAGACGACAGGTACCAACCCCGCAGTCGTGCAATTAACGCCGACTAGTGTAATTATTATTGTACTACGTATATTATCTCCTTCCTCAAACCGGCAGCTGCTATTATATATATATATATATATAAGTACACGACATATAATAATTGTCCGCGAGATCCGATAAATATTGCGAAATAGTAAGAAATATAGAGGTGGAAAAAAATAATAAAAAAAAAAACGTTTTCTTGTCTGGCTGAAATTTTATCGCGACGAGTATAAAATAATACGTAGAACCGGACGATCGGTTTTTTCCCCCTCCTATGCGCCACCGTCTTTCTTATTCTCATCGTCACTTATATTTTGTTAATGCGTATATAAATACGAAATATCGACAACTTAAAAAGTACAATAATAAATAAGTAACCCGGTGTTAAAAATATTATAAATTCCCGTGACGACACATGTCGGCTTATCGGTAATGACTGTTTTTTTCTTCTTCTACAAAACCACGCAGAGCCGACCGACGACTATCGCGGTGATTTGAAATTTAATAAACGTTATCGAAAACAAAGTTGTTGATAAGCGATAAGTATTGTCGCACTGATTCCGGTTATGGATAAACGCGCGAAGAGCTTAAATTATCGCGCAAAAAAAGTAATTTATATTCGTTGGTACCAGTGACGTGCCAACTGTGCCGTCGACCACCGCTCGGGGTCATCTCGCTAAATCATAAAATGTCAGTAAAACCGAGTAACCGTCGCGTAGATAACACAAACGCGGACAGGATTGATTGCCCTATTGAAATAACGAAATACTTTCACGAAACGCAATCTGTTCGATAACCATAATTATACATAGCCGACAATTTACAGGGCACGGTTTTCATGCGATCCCGGCAGCGCGTTTACAAACCGTAATCCCGTGTTCGGACCCGGGCGGATTTCGGGTATTTAGACGGTATTTTACTACAGAAAACACCTGTGGTCGGCGCGAACTGGCCCGAGAAATTCGACAAAACCCGTAGACGGAAAAACTCAACCCGTGTTGAGGTTAGCTAAAACCTAACCCTCTCCCGGGGGGGGGATATGTTGTGTAGGGTCCCGAGTGAAAATCCAAAACCTCTCGTCGCGCGGGTCGCTTGTTCGCGTCGCAGGGTACCGGCCGGCCGGGAGCCCCGAACTCGGATACGATCTGTAAATACGCGACCCGGTACGAGTACCTATACGGAAAATGCACAACACACGTGTATAATAATAATAATTATTATTATTATAATACCTACACGCGAACAACGAATATTATTATAACGTCCAACGATATAAAAAACAAAAAAAAAAAAAAGTGTGACGATTGTTATCGCGCGGACAACGCGTAAAACTGTAGAAAAATAATATGCGACACGCACGTGATAATATAATATATACGCAAACTGTAATAACCCGACCACCACCACCCCGAGGCGTCGGTCGAATAATTGATTCCGTTTTCGGCCCGAAAGCCTAACCTATTTATATACAGCGAAAACTCACACCTCCGAATAGGTGGCGTGTATTAAAGATTTTTTTTTTTTTTGTGCCCACCCATCCTATACTGTAAAAACCTCCAGAGAAAACTCACCCAATGTTAAAGTTATCAAAAATGAATTTAGTCATTTTATAGTTGCTTGTTTGTAGCTATTAATAATAATAATAATAGCTCATCGTAGTCGATATTTTTAATAATTTCCGCTTCAGTTTTTAGGACGGCCTCCTAGTTGTTTAATGTTTTTTCGGCGACCGTGCAAATATCACGTCATCATTCTTATCACAATGCCAATAAAGACCATTCTACTAGTAACTATTGTTTCGGCTACTAAATCTTCCCATAAGTTTTAAATAGTTGTTAATTATTTACCGAGTACCTGTGTATTGTTAGACTATTAAATAATATATTTGTTTTTATGTTGTCAACGTTCCAAATATACGACGTTTTTTTTTTTTTTTGGGAGGATTCGTGATACGAGAACGCGTGTCCGTCAGGCCTGGGTTAACGTGTAGGCAAGGTTGGCACGTGCCTAGGGTTAGGCAATGGCTTTTATTTTTATTTTTTTATTCTAGTAATACGTAATAACATCTCAAAATTAAAAGCAAATTAAACGTATTAAATACAATACAATTTTGTGTCGTATAAATTCATAACGTTCAAATCACTTTCGGTATCAAATTTGTAAATATATCAAGCTGCTTAAGCGGTGGTAACAACCACAGAACGGATGAAACGAAGTCGAAGAAGTAAATAAACGCGTTCGATATGCTTACGTTCCTATGGCAACAAATCGAATCGGTGTAGAAAAACTCCATTTTTATAATTAATCAAACTACAAATCGGACGAATCCGGTAAACTGAGAATATTAATATATCGCAGGCGTTACACAGCTAGAAACAGAGGACTGGTGGTGTACACCCGAAAAATATTATAGAGGTTTAAAAAGCGAACGTTTTTACCGAGATAACAATGGGGGCTATTAAAAAAAAAATAAATAAAAGAAAAAATAATAATAATAACCGTGCCTATGGCTCTATTCTTGGGTTTAATCCGGCCCCGGTGGCCCGTACTCGTTTAACTTATTCTGCGGTGTTGTAGCGCGTCGCCTCTCACTCCCCACCCGGAGGGCTTCTCGTCTCGGCGGCGGCGGCGGTCGTCGCGTAATTATTTCGAGATTTTCGTGTGTACGCCGAGCGGCGGGCGCACACGTCGTCGATTCACGGCGTCGGCGGCGGCGTCGGCGGCGGCGGCGGCGGCGGTGGCGGAGAAGTAGTAGAGGAAGTACGCGTAATAATATTATTGTGAATGAAATATTATTACGCTTGTATGCTGTGTTTTAGGTGTACACCTATGTGTACGCGCGCGCCCGGCCGCCGGATGAATGGAAACGCCGCGGCCGCGCGCTCTCTGGCAGTGCAATATATATTTTTATTATAATAAATATTACGGCCGGACGACGCGGTTAATTATACCGTATAGACACATTTTTTTATTTTATTATTTCCCTACCCGCGGTGAGTATTATACTAGAACCGGGCGCCGCGACCAGGCAACTCCGTCCGTACCGATTGCCCGATCGATCGCGTGTATATATTTCAAGTCGGGTAACGAAATATCGACAAATATCACACATTGAACGTGTTAAATATTGAAAACGTTAAATTGTATTATTGCCGCGGAGACGCCGAGAAATTCCCGACGAACCCGATGGTAATACGAGAATAGAGATCGGGGAAGGAGACAAATATAAAATCGCGAGTTGTTGATCGAACGGCGACGTCCCCCCGCTGCGGCCGACCGAAATACCTAAAAAAAAAAATCTAACCTGTAATTTTATAGTGTTATTAATAGGTGCGAGTGTGACTCTATTCCGCCGAATGACACGACTACTGGAAATAGCATTCGAACACTGAAGAACAAACGCCTTTTACGAGATTGATAAAAAATCTTTTCTTTGCCCTCCTCCCCCCCAACCATTAGTTTAATTATAAACCTAACCTAAATCATATTGAAAACGCGTATATATATTAGGCGGGTTATGTTTTTTTTTCATTCGGCGGAAACCGGCCGGTTTGGTATTTCGACGGTCTTTGGCGACCGTGAAAAAATACACTTAAAAATAACCCGTCGAAAATTACGATGCGCGTCGTCAGTCGAGAAGAAAAATAATGCACTTTTCCCCCGAGGACCCAATAAAACCGTAACATATTTATACGTCTTTAATATTAGTCGTCCGTTTGATTTTTATATACATATTGGGTTAGGTTAAAGATTATATATATATATATTTTTTGTTTTTATCCTTCGCCTACGGCACTATAATATAATATTATTTATAATATTATATATTATTGCGGTCCGACAGGAAACGGGGAAAAAAAAAAAAAAAAAAAAAAAACCCGAGATTAAGTATAGTACCGAAAACGTTTACATTTCTATATACGGTTATAAAAGTTGGTACGCGCGCTTAGCACACGATTCCGGGCGGGATTTTCTAAGCGTCGGCGCCTCCGTCCGTGGCTGTCGGTTGACGTTGACCTCGGCGCGCGCGTTATTATTATTGACCGGTTGGCCGCCGCCGTCGCCGCCGCCGCCGCGGTAATTACACACGCAGCTTGTTGTAGTAGTGGTAGTAGTGGTTAGTAGTAGTACTACTAGTAGTAGTAGTAGTACTAGCAGTAGTAGTACTAGTAGTAGTAGTAGTAGTAGTAGTAGTAGTGGTCGTCGTATTATACCGCGTAGGTACCATATTTTTTACGGTGCGCAGAGTGAAGTGTGGTTATGTACACAACGACGCGCAGAATCTCACTTTTGACGGTCGCCTTGGCTGCCGGGTGCTATTTTATAATATACCTATATGGCGGATATAATATACGAGAGCGCGAGTTATAATACAAATCGAAAAAAAAAAAAAAAAAAAAATTAAAAAAAAAAAACAACTCATTCCTCTCGCAACACGCCTTTTGTGTGTGTGTGTATTATAATTATTATTATCGTGTACGGTGTATATTGACTGGACGCGCGAAGACGATATATAGTAAGTATAGTAAGTCGTGCGCCGCGGACGATATATCATATTATTATTATTATTATTATTATTTTAACGTAGGTAGGTACGTGTGCGTATAGGCGTTAGAGGAAAAAAAAAAAAAAAAAACTCGACGGCGCCTAGAATTATAATATTATATTATTATACAAATATATATATATATAGGATGGTCCGTAATACGCGCGCCGTGAACTCGGGCCGAGAAACTCGTTTCGGACTTCGTGTACCGTCAAATTTTAATCGACCGACCGCGCTCGCCCCGCTAGTAGTGGTGTCCTCCTCCTCCGCCGAACGGGGGACATTTCGATTTTAGTCGATTTTAGACGGCGCGTGATATCTGACGGGACCGCGGGGATCTTTAGAGGCGCCAGCCCTATTACGCTTCCACCCCACACCCCTCCGACACATTTAAACGCTGGGACCGTCCGTGTTCATAAAACGATTTCATCACGGCGGTTGCCGCAAATCCCGGCGGCAATGATCGGGTGGAATTGTTAAGTGACCAAATAATAATACAACGGGCGAGATGTGATATTTTAGTTGTTCGGTTGTAAGCCTTTAATATGCCGTCGGAGACTTGAATGGGTTATTAATTGGGGGGCGTGTAAGAAGCCGTCGGAGGCCGGGGCTGCCGGTAAAAAAAAAAAAAAAAAAAAAAAGATATTTCCCGGGCCGTTTTAGGTAATAATAAAACGCGGTCCGGCGGCGTCCCGTATACGCGAGACAATCGCGATTTTTCCCCGGGCAATAGAAAATCGGCGTTTTATAATTAATCTCACGTATTATACAAATGGCAAAATTAACGTCGTCGGCGTCGGTAAGATGTTTTTTTTTTTTTTTTACATCGCGCGGGGCTATAGATACCACGACTACGGCGGTTTTTTTTTTTTTTTTTATTATTATTATTTTTTTTCTTTCTCGTTATTATTCGCGTATTATAATAATATATATTACGCGAACGATTCGCGCACACGCACGCGCCTCACGGACGGCGGCGGCGGCGACGACGACGACGACGACTATTACGGGGAGAACGCGCCCGCGCCGTATTATACGCACGCACACTTTTTTTTATAATTTTTTTTTTTTTTCTCTCTCTCTCGTAATACGCGCGTATATATTATAGAAAAAAAATATGTACATACATATATATATATATATATATATTTTCAAGGAGCCGCCGCCGTATGCCTTCTCCTATAATATATACATGTATACGCTATAACGGCCCGTCGAGGAGAGAAACAGGCGAGTATATTTATATATATATATATAGGGTACGGTGAGGCGGCGGTCCGTGGGGAAAGTCCATTGTTTGAAAGGTAAAATAGAGAGACCGGTGGATGGGGGGGGGGGAAATAAAGAAAAAAAACCAACCGGGCGGCGCTCGTCCCTCCGCGTCCCAGCCGCGCGCGAGCTCGCACACACGCGCACACACGCACAGACACGCACGCACACGCACGCGCGCGGGGCACCGGAACCTTAGACGACACCCCGCGAGAACGGCGCGTTTATATATGTCTGTGTGTGTGTGTGTGTGTGTGTGGTGTGTGTGCGTGCGCGCGTCGTACGTGTACGCGTACGTGTGTGCGTGCCCCCCATTCACACGGGCCGCCGCCGCTACCGGTCTTCTACCCCTTGTTGTAACACTAGACACACACACACACACGCGCGAGCGCGGAACGGCGCGCACACACACACACATTTATAATATACGCGTAATAGCGCGCTGCAAACGACGACCGGCAATAATAATAATAACCGGCGCGCGCGCGCTGATGCAGACTAATTAATCGGCTTCGTGTATATTATTATTATTACTATTATTATTATTATTATTAATACGGTATTATTGTGTGGCGTGCGCGCGCGCGCGCGCCCACGGTTTCGTCCGTTTGGAATTTTTACAACAATAATATTTATTATCGAACGAGCGCGCCCATAGGGCCCCGGCGGCCTCTAGACTTTTACCAACACACCGCGATATTATTATTATTATTATTGTTACAACAACTGATTATTTGTCGCGTTCCGTTAGAACGCAAAAATATATTTTCTATATCGTACACAGTTGTCCGAATTACTCAAAACCGTTTAAACTTTAAACATAACAAAAGACGATTTTTTTCGTTTTGTTTGTCGCGCGATAACGGCCGGCGGCCGGCGTAATTGTTTTAATATTGTTGGTACCCGGTTGTCGGCAAAAATGACAAGAGAAAAACCGTAGGGGTACAGCGGAAAAAAAACCAACGATTCTCCGTGCGACGTATAGTCGTCGGAAAACCGCGGTGGCTGCTGGCCCCGGGTGTGGGGCGCGCGAGCGACGGGAAACGCAAAATCCACGTCGGGTAGGTCGCGTTATTCATCGGCGGCCGGCCGACAGTGCGCAAGAACCGCAAAATTATTATTGTCAAATATATAAATACGTTTTGCAATGGGCAAAAACCCTTTTTTTTTTTTTTATGGCCCTGTTTATCGCACGGGATTTTCACCGAACAATCGATTATTAATTGCAAAACGATTAATTATTTTACGCAAACAAGGTGAGAAGCGGAAAAAACCGAGGGCAATTGTTCCCGGAGAGACAAATAATATCCGCGGCCCTACCACGTTTCGGTTAGGGCTCCCGCCCCGTCTTGACCGCACGCGCCCGAATCCGGTTCGGCAAACGAATTAGATTCTGGTATCTTTTTTTTTCTCCAATCGATTCAAAACGGATTTCGTATTACAAACCAACAATCGGGTTTTTTTTTTTTTTTACACGGACGGGTGGTAACAACATTAAGTACATAAATCTAAAAACAATCATAACAGTACGCGGGCGTAATGTCGAATCGAAAGGAAATGCAACAACAACAAACTGCGATTGAAACGGAAAAAACAAAAAAAAAAAACAAAAATAAAAAATAGAGTGCACATAAAAAATACTCGAGATAAACGTCGGGGCAAAATCATATTTTGTTTTTTTTTTTTTATTTTTTATTCCTATTATACCGTTCTACAAAGCTAATAAATAAATACGAGTAGGTACCGTTTACGGTATTTATTTAAATATCTGGCGCGCGCGTGTACTACTCGACCGAAACGCATCGAAACACAAACATTTTCTCGGTTTTTTTTCTCTTTCTTTTTTTTCTTTCATTTCAACACTTTAACTATTTATATTATACGAGTGTATAGCGTAATTTAATCATAATTCCAAGTCTCGAGTTTCCGCGGGAATACTCGTTTTTTCTATAATAATATGTACCATAAAAATATACGCACAAATATTCAATTTTTTTTTTTAATTTTTTATTTTGCTTCATAATTAATAAAGCTATATATTATTCCGTACATATTCGTTACAAGTAATTTGTTTTTCCTTTGTCTTATCGGTGCATTAATTGTCGAGATTATAAGATGATTAGAATAATAGTGAACGTAGATATGCATAATATATGTATAGGTCGTAACCCGTGATTTTATATAGCACATGTACAATAAAAATGACAAACACACGCAAACAAAGAAAAACAGACAATTATCGTTTATCGATTTATAAATTCGATTGGCAATAATCAAAAACACGCCTATTAAAAAACGTTATTATTTTATCAATATAGAAAAAAATTAAGATTTTTATTTTAATATTGATTTATTATAAATAGTAGATAGAAAATATGATAGATTTCGATTGGAAACATTGCAGGAACGCAAAAATATGTCAAATAAATAGTCCGGATAAAACACTAAAATCTAAAATGTCGAGAGAGAAAAAAATGTGCGAAATTATGCATGATAAAATGATTAATTTTAGTTCTCCGAGTCACGAAACAAAATGTTAACGGCCTTCTCTTACCCTGCTACTATTCCATTAAGAATCTCATAAGAAATATGCAAATGCTATAAAATCCCGAGCCCCGGTTATGACAAACACAAATTTTATTTAATAATGTATATATATATATATATATATATAAATAAATAGGTTCAATAAACTTTGGTTCGGGGGTATTAATTTATCGAAAGAAGAAGAAGAAAAAAAAAAGTTTTAATATTACCATTCGATTGGTTAATTATTATTATAACGTGTAATATAATTTTTTTTTTTTTTTATTATTATTCGAGTAATATATTTTAACACTGTGTGCGTGTGTGTTAATGGTGCGGTTTTGCGCGTACAAGTATTATATCGTTTATCTACGCTATTAATAATTGCTGCAGTCCAATGTTTCAACTATATATATATATATATATATTATAATAATGAGGACCGAAAAAAAAAAAAACCGCGCATGAATTTTTAAATAGCAAATATACGCATAATATAGTTATTTGAAATTCGTTATTCGTTAAATGATCAAAGACATAAAAAACCAAATGAATTTAAAACCGCGCGCGTACGGTTATATAATTCGTAATTATATTAATAACACACATCTATTACCAGTCTTTACCATACACCATATTAAACGCCGAGCAGAATTATTTAACCGTCAATACTATTCGTGTGTTCGGTTCGGTTTCGGATCGACAAACCGAGTGAACACGATAAAACGGTTTTTAGTTGCCGACGAATTGAATTTTTACGCGATAAGTGTCGAACACTCGACTCGATTCACTGGATCACATTATATTTTCATTATTATTATAACCGCAATGGCATATAGTATGTATATTTATGTACCGTTCGAGTGGGAAAAATTCTAAAGTCAAGAGTTATAAAACCATTTTTTTTTTCTTCTTCTTTTAGTTTTTTTTTCGTATATATATATATATATATATATATATATATATATATATATATATATATAAATATATATATAAATGAATACTTTTCTCCGTCGCGTTTTTACTTTTGCCTTCGATTTTCCGATAGCCTGTAATAATGTTTACGTGGATATAGGGGGTAGGAGAGAGAGGAAGGGAATCTCTACAGTTTAGTTTGGCTTTCCGTGGTTTAAAATCGACTAAAATATAGATACCCTTGAGTAGTGTAAACTTTATTATATTCGCGTTGAACTCGTTAAAAAGTATTAAAATTATTTTTATTATTTTTTCTGAAAAAAATAAAACGATTTAAACTCGCGTTTATAAAATAACGTCCACTTAAAAAACAAACACGTATACCTCTATCTGTGCCCGTATAATATTGCATGGGCCAAACCGCGGAGACGCGTCTCTGAAGTGCAATATTTAGTAACAAAAAAAAAAAAATGTTTATTATATCATTAGAAATACGTATACGCGAGAGAGCCGGTCTACATTATAATAACATTATTATAAAAATCTACGTTTTATTTTGTTATAGACAAATACGTAGGGGCCTTGTACGTCGATCCAATCGTATAATTGCTCGAAAACCAGACGGCATCCGATAAGCAAAACGGGTGGAGCGGGGCGGGGAGGCGTCATGGAAGACAATATTGTTCGCGGTTTTTTCGTCCGTGAAAATCGTGTGTTCAATTCGCATCGCGAATTCGTGTTTATCACACCGACGTCCCGGATTTACCGTAAACAGTAACGATATACCGTAGATAAAACGTATCCGAGCCGCGGAATAAACGAGAAACGTTCTTCTCTTTTTTTTTCTTTTTTCCCCCTTTCTCTCTTCCCGAACATACCCTCTTCTTTTCGTCTGCTTATCGGATGCCGTCCGATTTAATATCCACTCGTAGGTTTATTATAGACGACTCTATACGTATAATAATTTAATATATATATATATGTATATACACTTTGTACTGAATTATGTAACGTTTCGAATAATAATAATCGGTTTCGTAACCTTGTGGACCGAGATTTAATGTATAATCAGCTTCTAATCGCCCAACACGGTGTCAACAACACGATAAGTTATATAGATCCATTCCAGAGACGTTCTATAAGTATAATATTATTATTTGTTTTCGTCTCACATTGACACCGCGGTATTCCCGCAGAGATTATAAACGCGAGATCGGAATAAGACACGACGACATTATGTCGCTGGCCGATTATTCCATGAAACGGAATAACCTAAATAATGGCACGTGCTACACAACCGATTGTATATCGAGAAAAAAAAAAATAAAAAATGGCCGTCACGTGTATGTGTCATACTCGGTATACGTATACACCCTTGATTTGTCCTCTATACACGTATTATTTTATAACGTATTGTAAAACAACGCGACCGGATCGTAGTGAACCGACGTCATAAAATCCTCGCCAAAAATCACTTTGGGACCAGAGCATTTCTAAGCCCGTAAACCGCACGGGTCGATAGAGTGAAACGAGGTCCGAATAATAATAAAAGAAAAAACCCACGTGCATATTTTTCTAGGTAGGTACCGAGCAAACAAAATCAATAGTATTTCAGTCGCCAAAAGAGCTAACCTGACCGTAGTTCGTATAATACGTGTAAATCGGGACCGGCCTGTTTTCAGCCCGACAAGAGGCGTCCTGTATTGTATTTCGTAAACGTTAATCAGATTCTAGGGGGAAAAGACTCATAAGGGTTTTCGTGTTTTCGTATTCCGAGTGTGCCGGGTTAGAAAGAAAAAAAAATACGGTTTTTTACCAGTTTTTTCTCCCTTTGATAAAAAACGATGAATATATAACACGTACGACTACGTACGTATCACGTAATAAAATATCAATGTAGAAATTATTATTATTAGTAGTAGTAGTATTGCCGATACAATAACACACAGACTAAATAACCAAGTTTTTTTCTTTTTGGGGGAAGGGTGTCACACCCTCTCGACACCGGTTCGGGGTGGATTTTATACTTGTGTAACGTCAGAACTTAACTATTCAAATATTTTAAAGATACCAGAGGCTCGTTATATTGTGTATCCATCGCGTATAATTTATGTAATTTTTCGTTTTTAAAGCGTGTGAAATTTCACGTCATCCGTCGACTCGAAAACTATTAAAAAAAAAAAAAAAAAAAAAACACATACACACCACACCTAGTAATTATATTATTATTATTATTTGTGTAAGTAGACGGACAAAAAAAAAAAAAAAAAAAAAAAAAAAATAAAAAATGTTAATCAGACACGACGGTATATTATTATGTTATCGAATTAACGCGACGTCCGAATTTTATTTTTTTTAAATTTATTCTGTTATGCGGTTCGATAAAATAATAAGTGCGCGTTATATATTTTGCGTAAGACTCGTGTAAAACTCGAACGATTTAATAATAACGATAATAAAAATGTTAATATTATTTATCACTGATAAATCAAGAGTCCGATAATAACCCGCAGGGTAAATCATCCGTGTTCGCATCATTTTTTTTTTTTTTTTTTTTAGTAATCATCTTATAGGGAAACTCTGACAACGGTCGGGAAACCGGAATCCCGGGGAACAAGGCGTAAAGGGACATGGTACTTTGCCCGTAAAAGAAAAAGATAAAAAAGAAGCGATTGCTTATTTATATCCGGAGAAACTAAAAATGTCTGAAGCGAACGGGAAGATTATAATTTTTATATTTATTGTATATGTTATTTTTCATATTTTAAACGCTGCGTGGTACCCCAGCAGCAGTGTGCCTCCTCGTATAAATAATATTTAAAGTTATTGGAATTACGTATTATAATAACGTTCCCGGGAACGGAACAATACTGAACATTTTGGCGATTTAATCATTTCCGACTAATAAAATACAATCGAAATGTACGATTTTTCGAGTTTATTGTTTCGAGGGTATCGAGGGGGGGAGGGGAGGGGTAAATAATATAAAAAATTACAATGCCATTACATTTATTTGTATACATATATTTTCCAAACATTTTAGATAAAATAGATAATATAATGTTATTATATATGTATCGTTTTTATCTACGCGCTATTTTCAAAATATTTTCGTTCCCTTAATCTATATAAACACGGATATTATGAAATAATTTTCACGTGTATAAAACTGTTTGTAAAGTGACTTGTCGTAAACGGTATTTTTAGTGCGTTATGATATTATTGCCTAGGCTTACGCAACAGTTTTTGAGATAATAATATACTATAATAAGTATAGCTGTTATATACGTATATTACGAAAATCAAAAAGTGGATAATATTATATAATAATAAACGGCGTTTACTACTGTATGGCGTTGTTATAAAATACAAAATATGTTTAAATATCAAAATAATAAAAAAGACAAACAGTTGGCTAGAATAAGTTAATATCGGAGTTAAAACACCACATATACGCGGCGGTATCGTTATCCGGACAAATACAAATATGAACCCGATCGACACGGTTATTTTCGTTTTTAAATCTTCTATATATATACACACACACACATAAAAAAAATCAATTGCTGCGTGTATGTAATATCATCACAAGAGCGAACGGTACGATCGATTTGGCTGATTTTTTTTTTTTTTTTTTCGTTGTGTTCGTAATTGCCGGGACAAGAAAAAATGATGGGAAAATCCACCGGAAATGTCGGAAATTCGGATGGTATGGAAATATGACACAATTTGTTGATATATCATGGTAACCAAATAGTATAAATAACTATAGAAAATAAAACGGCGATTTTTGGATGCCATGGCGACCAAAGCGTTACACGACGCTAAATCGGTAATCCTACACCACGAAATATACAAACAAAAGTAGTGATCGAGCTACATTTATAGTTTAGACTCTGGAAATAAAGTGGAACAAAAGTCGATACACGTGTAGACCGGACAATCTACCAAAATATTCCAACGGAGAAACCGAAGGAACCACCAATGAAGTTGATCCGAATAACAGTGATCACTGGTTTTACTTAAGGTCCTTTGCAAGGAATCGAGGAATAAAATCTTTTTTTTTTAAAAAAAAACCGTCTTCTCGAGTGTACTATACTCTTCCCGTCTGTGGAGCTGGAGAAACGGTCTTGATCCCTAGAATACCAACGATACCATTCAAGTTTAGACGGCACCGCGACTTGCCCGTTTTGATTATGATTTTCAATAAATAAGGGCAAAGAGTCAAACATTAAACGTGGCTCTGTCACGTGTCTCACGCGAACAAAATCTATTTGTGCTGGTTCCGGAAATATTTATAATGCGCAAGGCCAATTGTAATTTAAAATTTATAAATTTAAAAGTAATATGGAATTAAAAAAAAAAAAAACAATTAAAATTAGCGCACATCGTAATAAAACACACAATACACGACGTTCCACACACGCTTGGGTTTGAATTTTAAAAAGATAATGTGCGCGGCGGTACAGAGAGCTAGACACGATTCCGGATAACCAACAAACAATTGTTGGCCGTCATATCCGATTATTGGTTTCCGTCTTAACAACGCCGAACAAATCGAATTTTACGTCGATATTCCACCATTAATGATGATTTTTGTTTTCGCTTTTTAAACGTTTAGCGCGGTAAACGGAACTTTGGACGAAAAATTACACCACACACACAATCCGGATAAAACGCACCGGCGGGGGCGGCCGCGCTGCTCTCCGGACAGGCCACCTATAGCAGCCGTGTCCGGATAATAATCGCCGTTAATAGATCTCACATATCCGGCGGGTAGGTAAATCATCACCGATCGATGATCTTGTTACGCGCGCACGTCGGATTTTTTTTTTTCTTTTACGGTTTCCCGACGATTTTCTGATACGGATTCCGTCAGTGATCCACCACCCCCCGTCGGACAAAACACAACAGAATAATTGCGGTACCGTTCCGAATCGAGATTACACGATCGGCCCTGTATACAACAGGCAGTACACACACACACTACCGAATCGGTAATAATAATATCGTAATATTAAAAATACGACGTTGTACGAGTTATTATTAAATAAAAAAATAATAAAAAATGGCATTAGGCCATATATATATATATATTCCGCCGATATTTTAATATTTCGGTAAACGGCCGAGAATAATCGGAGGAGAAAAAGAGGTGTTAAAAAAAAAAAAAAAAAAAAATTACTATAAAAAATAATTCGTAAACTATTCGGGCGGCCCCGCTCTTTGGTGTCGTGCTTAATTAAAACTGGGTAACCGGTCGATCCCCGTATACTTAACAACCGCATTGTCGGTACGAATATTATTTTAATAATAAAAAAATATAATACGATTCTAAATTATAATAATACACCTATAGGAGGTGTACATAAATAATACGGAATCGGACACATTTCAACATTATTTTACGCGACAAATTAAAAAAAAAAAAATAACAACGCACAACGGGATCGACACACGCTCGTCATAACTGTTGTGCATACATTTATTATTTTATTCGTTCATTTTCCACGATGTTCTCTCTGTTGTCAGTCAACTATAGTAAATATTTTATCCGGTCCAACGTAAACTATAAAAAACAAAAAAACCAACGAAAAATCGTTTTACCGAACGCGCCGCCGGCAGTCCCGGATTATATGTACCGCTCGAATTACTCGCGTCCAACAGTCTTTCCATATTATTGCAATTCAATAAAAAAAAAAAAAAAAAAAAACCAATAGTAAGTAAAGCGCAGGGGTGCAATTAATAAATACGTTTAGCACAGACTCGTGCATATGTTACAAAAAAAAGGCTTTCGTAGTAATTTCACTATCACGATCCCGCGGTGATAAATAATAAGAAGTGGGATTTTCACGTGTAATGCCAATTTTTTTTTTTTTATTAGAAAAACTTACAATCTGTATTTACAAAAAAAAAAAAAAAACACAATAACCGAATCGAATAACTTTGTACATAGAGAAAAAAATAAAACGACAATGACGCGGTTGCTTGATGAGGGGGAGGCTATCCCAGTGATAAAACACGACAGAACGCGAAATTTAAATTAGTTTAACAGATCTCGACACCAGCGTCTTTTGAGACGGCGCGGCGGGTTTTCGGGGAGTGTAATTGAAGATAATAAATGCTGGATGAGAGGATTTGGATGGTACTGTATGACCAGTTTTGTATGAAATTCGGTGAAGTATTTTTTTGGCTAGCTGGTCAACAGTATCAAATCGTAGGTATTTGCGTGTAGCGCTTTGTTTGTTACGTACCAAGGGGTACGCCTGTAGCTATGAGACGTAAAACTATCGATTGGAAAGCTCGGACGGTGCGAGTTTGAGATGGTTTTGTGCACAGCCCCAGATTTGAACGCCATAAAAGCCCATATATAGGGCCTTAGTAAGGATTTGTATAAAGTCGATTTTGCGTGGATTGATAATTTTGATTTAAATATGGGAACGAAGAGCTCGTGTAGAGACGGGTATTTAATGTTTTGTGTATTGCCTTGTAAGTGTGGGCCCCAAGTTAGGCAATGCAATTGAATATTAATAAAAAATAACGCAACCTCCGGAAGGCGCAAAATTACGACGCGCATCCAATTGAATTCGTTTAAAAGCAATGTTTTTTTTTATATAACTTTAAAAAGTAATGTTAACGTGTAAAAATATTGTCGAGTTGGCCTGACCGCAATATCGCATAGGGCACTCTAACCTCGCACGGTACTCTGTGCGCGGCCGAATCATATGTAAAAAAAAAAAATTTTAAAAAAATTGAACCGCGTGTTTGTTGAATTTGTTTTGGCGACCGTCGCCCGACCCGGGGGGGGGGGGTTCGGAGAAAATGTAAAATGAAATAATAAATCGCGTCGTGTGTAACGTACGGACGCGTGTCCATTAGAAATACGTTTTTTTTTTTTTCCATATAATTTTAGAGACGTCGCGACACGCGCGATCGTTCGACGAGAGAGTCCCACCGAGGTGGCGGCGTAGGGAAGCCTCGCCGCCGGTACCCCTCCCACCACTCCCCCCGCCGGCAAATTTAGAAAAAAATTTTTACCGATGAAAAAAATTGACGCGATGTTTTTTGTTGTTGTTGACCTTTGGTTTTACTCGGTTTTTAAGAATTCGCATTTATAATTCGAACTTACGACAATTTGCAAGTTTGTCGTTCTAAGGCTGCCCCGGTTTCGTGGTTCCCGTGTTTTCGCTCTCAAACAATTACCGCCGTCGAGTTGCCGCGTTAAATATGCGTACGAATTAGACAAAAACCACGCGGGACACGACATTTCAAAATGATATAACCGAAAACGATAAAAAAATGAAAAAAAAAATGCCCGTTTTGAAGGCGGAATAAAAATACCGCCCCCCCCCCTTTTGCACAATTTGCCGCGCGCACACCGCAACAGATGCCCGAAATTGTTTTCGTACGGAATTTATAGAAATCGGCGGCGCGCGGCGCTATAAAATTTTTATATTGTTTTGTGACAGCGCCGCGAATGCGGGCGCCGTCGTAAATGGAAACGCGCGCCCGGCGGCCGTATGTTTCCCGTTTTATTATAATAATTGTCGTCCGGCGCCGACAGTAATAATAATAATTTTTATAAAATAATATTATTATTATTTATTATAAAAGAAAGTAAAATTTGAAAAACAAAAAAAATGTATATTGTTGTTTTTGACGACGCGTCGCGTGACGACGTTGTTTCGCCCCGGCGTCCGATAACCGCCGTGACGGTCATCGATAACCGCCGCCGCCGCCGCCGCCGCACCGGGTAATTATATTATTCCGACGGGCGTTTGAAAACGCTACACGATAACGAAATACAATAGCAATCTACAACAATAATCGACCGTAAATAGAAATAAACGGGGTTTTTTACTCTTTTTGTTTTTTTTTTTTTTGTTTTAATTGTATTTTTATTCCTACTAGGAAACCTTCGTAGGGATATTTCGAATATTCGCGGATATTAAAAAAAATTACGCGTCGGCCGGTCGAAATCCCCGTAAATCACAAGCGGTATTTGTAGAGATCGCGCGCGGGAAATGTTTAACGAGCGACAAAAATTTAATTTCACACACTATTCCTTCGGGACCGCAATGACTAAAATTAATATAAATTAATTATATTAATTAATTATAAACGTAATTTTTATTATCAATTTTTTTTTTTTTTTGCTTGCGCTCCGTGTCCTCCAGTAAGTAGGTACATTATAAATAATAATTATTATATACGGATAATATTTTTGTTGTTGTTTTTTTTTTTTTTTTTTGCTGTCTTCTGCAACGCGTTCTACGGCCGGTCTACCCCGGGGGAGGGAGGAGAGTTTTTATTATTATAAATATTAATTTTATTTTCGAATCGTTTCCCCGGCGGGAAAGTATTATTTATTTATAAACGTCTACTAACGGTACGCGAACAGTTCCCGCGGGATTAATTAATTATCCAATAAGGTATTATTACAATATCATTATTGTGTCGTCGTACACGCGCAGATAACGGACGGGATGATAAATGATAAATAGCCACGGAACGAGAATACGAGAATTTTTTTTTTTGCGATAATAATAAATACGACGACAAGGAATTTTAAACGCAAAAATACTATTTCGTCGACGTGGGACGGATAAAATTACCCGAAAAAAACCCGAAACACGTTGTCGCACGCGGTATTTATTATTTATTATTAATAGGACATTATTTTACTACTGACCTGCCGGATTTGGTGATGACCATTTCGGTGCCGAGCTTGTGGAACTTTTCCCACAGGTCTTTGCCTTCCAGCGTGACCTTCGGGTCGTCGACCACGCCGTCGTCTTCGGGCCTGACCACCGACCGGGGTAGGGAGGCCGCCGGGTGCGGATGGTGGACGCCGTGCGCGACGGCCGCGGCCAGCGCGAGCATCTCTTCGGCCGGGTAACCCGCGGCGCCCGGATGATGCGGCGCGTGGTGCATCTTGGGCATGGGTATCATGGTGCCCGGGTAACACGTCGCGCCCATGGCGTAGGCCGCGGCCGCGGCGGCCGAAAGACCGGGCTGCGGCGGCGGAGGCGGCGGCGGCGGGTATTGCTGTTGCTGTTGCTGCCCGTTGCTGTTATTACTGCTGCTGTTATTGTTGTTGCTGCTGCTATTGTTGTTGTTGTTGTTGTTGCTGCTGCTGTTGTTGTTGGTCAGCAACGAGCTGACGGAAAAGTCGGTGGACGACGCGCGGGCCGCCGTGTACGAGGTGTCCGGTGAACGTTGGCCGCCGGTCATCGCGGCGGCTGTTTGCGGGGTGTCCGGCGCCCCACGGGGTGACCGGCACCTGAGGTCCGCTTGCTCGAACCGCATAACAGCCACGCCGTCCGCGCCTCTACTGTTTGCCCCGGCCACTACGGTGGACCACACTTCTGCACGAGCATTCACGAAATATGCGTGTTTCCCGCGCGGGTTTGACGAAAACCACGGAACCGGCCGAAATGCGAAACGTGGTTGAACACGGCGATAATATTATTAATTTACAGCGACCGAATAATAAATAATGTTTGGACACGGGAACACACAGTAATCGGACACACTGCAAGCGCGCGGCCGTCGAGTTTGTACGATGGTCACACACGGTGTGAAATGTAACGCTTGTAGTTTGACTGGCGGTGGGAAAAGGAATAAACAAAATTGTAATAGTCAATGACGAGAAAAAAAAAAAAAAAAAAAAAAAAAAAGAAAAAAGAAAAAAAAAGAGAACCTAAGCGGCGGCGGTTATTAATTTTATTGTGCGTACGGGTAAAAATTAGAAGAGACTCGCACTACTTCTACGATGACGACGACGACGACGAAATGACGACAATGGGAACGGTGACGGCGACGACGACGACGACAACGGTTAGCGCGCTCGGTGCCGACTGACTGTGTGGCGGCAGAGGCGATGTGACAACACCGACGCCCCGGTCCGAGTGTTAATGAGAGTCGCGTCCGGATTGGTCGAGACCGGGCCGGCCAATCGGCAAGCGTCGACGGTTTCACGCAACGGCGTCAACACACGTACGCGCGCACACAACGACCCGGTCGTAGGCGGGCGGCGCGCGCGCGCGGGCGCCCCGAACGCACACCGACGCAAACGTACGCGGCGTACGCGTTGCCGCCCGTAGTGTTGCGCCGGGATCGTGCGCGTGCACACGGAACGGTACGGGCGGACCGCTGCGGGTGCGTGCGCGCCGACGGCGTCGGTGGGGGACACGGCCGCCGTCGCCGGTCAACGTTTGCTGCTACTCAGGCGGCGGCGGCGGCGGCGGCGGCGGTGGCGGCGGCGACGACGACGACGACGCCGGTGTTAAAATACGGCGCCCACAGCCACCACCCTACGTGTATGTGTCCGACGTAACGACCGGAGGACTTTTGGCGCCCCCTCCTCGTCGCCGCCCGAGCCGTCGCCGCCCGCGCCGCAAACGCTATACCACAAAACGCCGTCGACGCCGCCGCCGCCGCCGCCGGCCCCCTTCGCGTCGTTCACGCGCACGCATCATCCGCCACCGTCGCATACATACGCCTCGTCTTTCCGTGCGTCTGTGTGTGCGTGCGGTATGTGCGTACACCGTGCCGTCGTCGTCGTCGTCGTCGTCGTCGTCGCCGCCGCCGCCGCCGCCGTTGATATTTTTTTTTGTTTTTCTTCAATCTCGTATATTCGTGTGGCCACCGTGCACCGGCGCGCGCGTCGTTATTATATATTTTATAATATTATTTTATAACCGCGACGGTATTTGGTTTTCGTAATTTAGGGGCGTATACAAGGCGGTAGGAATATTAGTGTGGGGGGGATTGAGGTTTTAACCCTCCCCCATCGTTTTTTTTTTTTTTTTTTTTTTAATTTTAATCTCAAATATCGTAAAACTCTTAAAACAATACCAATTCGATGTTAAATTTAATTTTAAGGACGCGATAATTGTGATTGTCAATGTATCCGGCTTACTACAAGCGCGCGACACGGCCAATTTGCGTCCGGCAAGATCAAAATTGTACGCTATTTATTAGTGTGAACAATAAATAAACGTAACGTTTCTACCCGTTAATTAATACCGTCTGGTGTGTGTTTGTACGTCGGTTTTTTTTTCTTTTTCGACATTATAATTTTTCAAGCGACCCGTATAACATTTTTAAAAAATATTGTGAATTTTCGCATAATACTCATATATATATATATATATACCATCGCTTAGAAACCAACACAACGAAAATAAAAAAAACCGACGAATAAACACAGACAATGTTTAAGTTATGTTTAAGTTCGATAACAATATTAAACCGAAACAAATCAAAAATTAAAACTCGCGATTATTGCAAAAAAAAAAAAATAATAATAATAAGTACCGACAAATTAATTATTATAATCCAGCGATTTTCTCGTTGGGGTCTTTGCGTACATTTTTATGTTTGTATTTCAATCGAATATTACGGAATTCTTTATAGATAATCTTTATTTTTTACAGTTTTAAAATTTGTGTTAAAAATTTATTTATCAAATTGCGACCCCGTTTACAATACAAGTATGAATATGTGTTTCGAACATTTTCGTTATATCCATATGATATTGGTTTTGAGAATCGCCCTGTATTTTGAAAACAAATATATATATATATATATATATATATAAATTATCTATTGTATTATACGGAACATAAATTCGTCAAAACGTTTATGGTTTTAAAATTATTATATTTAATGTTTTTTCGTATATTCCGCTAAAACCATACGCGGCCACCGGCACAATTACAAATTTTTATATGGGACGGGTTATGCAAAAAACGACAGACCCGTGGGGGGTCACCCCCCTACATACACTCTTTTAACCAAACAATCGCACGTTAATTGTTCGTCAATAATGTTACTAACTTAAACGTGCACACCAGATACAGAGTATGTGCACTAAATAAATAAAGTCTAGAAAATGTTATAACAAAATGTTATCTAGTTTTCTTAGGTTTTGCGCGAATTTCGATTTCTTCGTTTTTTTTTTTTTTTTTTTTTACTCCTTTAACTTCTATATACGGTGAAACATTGACAAAAAAAAAAAACCACTTTTAGACGATAAATTTGTACTATATAGCGTGAATTTACAAATAATTCATGATTTGTAAATAAAAAAAAAGCCCTCGTGGGGTGGGTGGGGGGGTATCTATGCGTGTTATAGAAATGATCTGTTGTGGATCTATTGTGCGGATCGACAAAATATAATTATATTGAAAACGAGTAAATTAAATAGTGTCTAAAAATACAAACTAACGACGTGCTACGGTAAGTAAATCGATAATAATTATAGGTATTTATATATATATATATATATATATATATATATATACCGAATAAACGTCGAAAACTGCAGTAGTACCAGCGGACCTATATGTTATATAATATACCCGCAGCGCAATATTATAAAACCAGTACCGGTATTGAAAAGTTAACAAAAAAATTATTAATCGCGTATTTTATTTATTGTATATTTACATACGAGTATATATATATATATATACACGCACGTGATTAGGAGTTTAATAATATCGATTTTATGAACATATAATTTTATATAACGACCGACGCTGTAGTTTTCATTGACCGCCCGTGCATTTCGATCATTTTTCGTTTTGATCTATAATAATTAACTTGGTACCGCATCGGCAAAAATGTCGATTTCACCGGCGTCATTATTTTTTTTAGGGGTTTTTTTTTTTTTTTTTTTTTGACGCTATTATAATTCATCCGTTTGTTTTAGTCACCCACCGTGCCGTGTGTGGCCGGCCCCTCTGTTGTAGGCGTGAAACCGGGAAGATAAGATATAGAGGGGAATTCGATTTATTTATTGTACGAATATATAAGTATACTCTATAACAGCTCCTTATTGATTTAGTGAACACACAAAGTGCGTGTAGTCCAAAATTGAAAGTGTACAGTACGAGTTCCAGAAGTTTAAGCCAGTGGCATAATTTCAGTTACTGATATGGGTCCACCTTGGCCACCTTTAAAAATGACATCACTAAAGCCTGAACTAGCAAAACAAATACTCATCAAGAAAAATATCTATGAAAAAATAATAAAAATTGATATGGTTTCAGATATTTTCTCATGTCGATTTCTATCTCCTTATTTTTCTTCAGCTTGTCGGTCCATTAGGATCCATTTCTTCCATTCTCTCCATCTCTCCCTGTCGTATGCCACGTTCAAACTCGTGTTTTCTTACTATATTTCCTATATCTTGCGCAATAACGTCCATCCGGCGGATCTTGGGGCTTCCTGTTTGTCGGCTTTTTGTCAATGTTGTTAACCAGAACTTTTTTTTAATTAATTGACCGTCCGCTCTCCGAACATGTCCGAACCATTCTAGACGTTTGTTTTTTTTTTTTTGTTTTTTTTTTTATTAACGATAGTCGAACTCTATCGTATACCTACCCGTCGTACACGAAAAACCGTGTAATACGAATTTTTATGCAAAATAAAACAGTAGCCGCTGCTCTACACCACTCAAGCTCTACACTGCCACATACAATTATATTGTGCGAATTTTTTTTTTTTTTTTTTCCACCCGGGGTGGTGGTTATTCGTATATAAATATAACAACGGTCGGGGAGAGTAAACATTATAATAATATAAGCTCAACCAAACACGCACGTAAAACCGCCACCGTTGTGCTCGATGCACGACGTATTATTACATATATTATAATAATAATAATATTACATATATATATATATATATATATATAAGGTACAAGGACATTTTATTTTTCTTTCTTTTCGAGGCAATTCGAATCACACGTTTTACGATTATATTATATTTTCAACGTACCTAATAGCGCCGCACAACAACGAAATAACAACAACGGTATTTATAATATTGACACGCGAATAATACAAGTAAAACACTGGCGGGGCAGGAGTGCGATTTTTTAAAACTCAAATATATGTGTGTACAGGTGTAGACTAAATGACTTTGTCCGTACATAATGAATAATAATAATAATATTACATAATTAATAGAAACATTTTTCTAGTATAATCCGTAAAAAGACGTTGGTATATACCGTGTACGTTTTTTCGAAGAGCTTTTTGAATATAAAGTTCGGATTTGTTGCGTACGACAATATAACGAACTCGGTCTCGAAAATCGTACACTTCGCTCCTATAACGTTTTCGATATTTTCGAATTTTTTCCCCCCGTTCTCGGACAACTCGTATCGGTTTTAAACCACAGTAGTTTTTCAAACAATTTGTTTCGTTTCTAAATGTACGTTTTATCGACTGTACTACTATTTTATTATTAGATACTGATATCGATGTACAGTCGTCAATTAATACCACTGTATATTGTTGCCTACATTTCTTTTAGAATATTACCACATAAATAAATATATATATATTCAATATAATCAGTACTCGAATTATGGGGGAGGGGCATGAGGGACAAAGCTGATCTATACTTTTTTTTTTTTTAGAGTCCTCTTGCCGACTGTGCATTTCTGTTGAGACTTTCAAAACAATTATGTAATATCAATTCGGTTATTGTATTGTAAATATATATTTTTTTGAATTTAATATTTATTGATCGGTCGTAAAGTATAAATTATTATTATTGTACTTTTGCAACGTGTGAACATTTTAAACCGTTTTCTTAATTTTTATTTTATATATATATATATATATATATATATGTCCTATAGTTCACATTATTTTATTTTTGTACTGTTCGAGTGCACGACTATCGGTGTCGTAAACATTGTGCCGAAATCAAATCTTCTATCGGAAAACCTCTGAACATTGTCTGAATATTGTCACGGCGCGTCGGATGGAGAAAACTTAGGGAATCCCGTCGACAAGACGAACTAATTCGTTTTTTTTTTTTTTTCTTTTAACTTTCCGGGCACCGGGTTTTCGGCGCGGCCCTAAACGAATAATAATATAATTATTATTGTCATTATTATACGTAGGTATAACGACGGCGAACCATGCGGTTAACCTAACCGCCGCTACCGGCACGCACGACCGTACACGTACGAGTACGGCGGCGGCGGCGGCGGCGGCGTCTCCTCATATAATAATTTCATCGCGTCATCCGGTCGTCGCCGTCGACCGGTTTGACCCTCGTCGCAGTCCGTCGTCCGTCGCCGTCGTAGTCGCCCGAGACCGTCGTCATCGCCGGAGATTCAAAGACGAAGGTCGCGTACATATCGCCTATATAAATATAGAATAATTGGTTTATATTATTATTAATTCGTCGTTTTCGTAATAATATTTATGCGACGCATTTGGACCGCGTGCCGGGCAAAACGCGCGCGCGCGCGGCAGCGTTCACCGCGGTGCCGCGACCGGGCGTAGCGCGGCGTACCGTTTTCCGTCGGTCCACGAAGGCCCGCGCGCCTAGCCAAAACTCGACGACGACCGGGTCCGTTTCGAAAAATTCTACGGGAGCCGCGTCTAGGGGGGGGGGCGCTATATTATTGGACGCACCGAAAACCCGATGCCCGGAATGTTAAAAAAAAAAAAAAAAATCAAACGAATTAGTTTGTCTTGTTATTGGGATTCCCTTATTTTGATGATATTTCCACGTTAAGAGGTTTCTGATAGCAGATTTGATTTCGGCGCAAGGTGTACGACATGATAGTAGTGCGGTCGTATAGTACAAACAAAAAGAACAGGAACTATAGGACTTATAAAAAAATAAAAATAAAAAAAAAACAGTTTAAAATATTCACACATTGCAAAAGTACAACACGGATATTAAATTCAAAAAAAATATATATATTTACAATACAATAACCGAATTGATAATACATAATTGTTTTGATAGTGTCTCCGTCCCAACAGAAATACAGTCGGCAAGAAGACTCTAAAAAAAAAAAAAAGTATAGAGCAGCTTTGTCCCTCATGCTCCTTCATCATAACTCGAATACTAATTATATTGAATATATATATTATTTATTTATATGTCAATATTATAAGAAAAGTTTACGCAACAAAATATAGTCGTATTTTATAATACATAATATAATATTATTTTTTTTTTTTTTTTAAACCGATGATGAGAGGTTCGAAATCACAAAATAGAAGCGAAATAATTCTAACGCGAAAAGTCGTTGAACGAACTTATTTCGTTTCCGCACGAAATTCGGTTCTATAGCTACGCTGTTTTTCTTAGTGATGGCACTTAAAATATATTCTTGCCGGCGCACCGGACGCTGAATTTTTCCAGGCATGGCTTCGTATTTGTATAGTTACAATATAAGTTATAACTTGACGGCATAAAAATATTTCAAAAACAACTGTGTAAAATGTTAATAAATTACATAAAAACCAAGCGGAAAATTTACGTTAAAAATGATTAATTTCAAGTGAAAATTATTCAAATAAATTAGAAAACATTTAAATATAAAATAATAATAATTTTAGATACTCCAAAAATGTATTGGTTTCACATTATAAATACAGGAATATTGAACACGATAATTATGTGAAACGGAAGACCATTAAATTAAAAGTACCGAATTTTCCGAAATATATAACGTAAACGCAAAAACTGTATTCCCCCGATAAGTGTAAAAATGCATTAAATTACCAAACTATATCAAATAATTGCCGTTTGGCATACAATATTCTAAAAATGCAAAATAAAATTTCTACCGTTATAGACTCTAAGAAACACATTTCTATGTAAATGAGCTAAGTATTCGAGCGAAAGAAAATAAAAAAAAATGCAAATGCATCCTTATTGTTCCTATATAGTATAATATATAGAGTTCCTAAATATTATGACGGTTCTAATATTGTTTTCCCGATTGTGCAGTCGTAATCGTATATTATTTTAATAATATTTGGGGTTATGCGCGTTGGGAATATGTGTGGTGGAAAAACGGTTTTACAAATTGGGTGCGAAACCACCGGGCGGAAAATTCGTGTTTTTTCGAGGAGCGACTAGTGAAAGTTTTGGAGGTTAACGCCGAAAAACGGCATTTTAATACAACTTTATATATAAATAACTTTATATATAACTTTTGTTTTTTTTTTTTTTTTTTTAATGGTAGATAACTTTTTTTGTAAAACCACCAGTCCAGTTGTTCTCAAGCAACTTGGTTCGATTATTTTCATATCTAAAAAGTTACTCGATATACAGCTTTCTGTATGTATGGTTTATTAAAAAAATATGATTTATTTTTTTCTTTCGGGTTATTTGAAAAACGCACGTGCGATCGTATTAGTTATCTTTATTCATAATTCTTTTTCCTCGTAAACCAGTAGTCGAATTACTTTACATTTAACGACACGCTGTCTACGTTTGTTTGAAATAGAAATTTGTATTTGTCAGAGTCACTTGAAAAATTTTGGACAATTATCATCGTTGGACGACACCGCAATCGCTCTGTATGTGTCGTGTAATGGCCTGCAATTGGTTTTATAGCCGTCAACGCATTCCGATATATTTTATACATTTTCGCTACTGTTATATAGTCCGGACGACATATTATACCCGAAGCAGTATACGTGCATTCAATAAATCGTGCAAAATGTTATTTATGAGTCTAGGGGTTCGGATGTTTATGCACTCAAAACGACCTGAATATGCATGCGTTTACCACGAACCCGTAAAATATGCAATCATAATATGCAAACTAAATAAATGATATCGGTTTGTTCAGTGTGAGTGTATTGAATCGCATTTGTATTTGTAGGCAACCATTAAATATGAGATTAATAGAAAACAATTTGTCGGCGATATTCCATGAACATCCCCGGGCACATTTTATTCGTATTTCGCGCGCGTAGTGTCAAGTGAAAAATACCGCCGGGAGAAAAAACCGCATTTTTTTTTTTTTTTATAGAATTACGGTGTGAACATTTCCGACTGTCTTTACTAAATGTTTTCGTCATTAGAAAGAAAAAAAATTAATAACCGGACATATAACTCGCATCACTGGTGGTAGGCCATTGTTGTCGGTGGGAAATTCGGAAGGTGTGTATATAATTATAGGATATAGGTGTATTTTTCGTTTATATCTGTACGAAACGATAAATCGTTGCAAACGGAAAACGATTCTGAGCAACGCGTCCGGTAAGGTTATACAGTATACAGAAATCGACAAAAATAAAACCGGTGTACCGTCATCTGTTGTTAACATTTCTTTTCAGTTTTTCGGAAATCTAGAATAAAAATAATCGAGTAAAGTACCACCGAGCAGAAAATTTCGCGTTTTTTTTTTTTTTTTTTAGGTACGGCATAAAATAATCGATTAATTACCACTAGCCGAAAAAGTAAACTGTTCAATTGCTTCTTCGCTATACCCGCTCAGAATCTATAATAGAAAATCTGTTGAAAATGTCTCCAAACGTTTATAAAACTAAAATGTATTATAAAGAAAAAAAAAAAAAAAATCAAATTTGTAACGATAGTATTATACCACGGGTACGTATCATTCAAAGTATGTATAGATTATTTTTTTTTTTTATTATGTTTAAGGTAAAAAAAAAAAAAAAAAAATAAAAATGTTCGAGTTCGATAATTTAGTGTTTTTTTTTTTTGTAAATAAATAACGACAATACGATTATTATTATATTTTTTTTCGGTACATCAATTATTGTCACGCGATAAATATTTAACGCTAATTTAAGACCGTAAGTAATATTGACGTGTTTGTCCATTTTCTTTTTCATTCGTTGTTGGCGTATTATGGTCGTGAACATGGGGGGGGGGGGGCGTCCTCGGAAACTTTTGAACGAAACGGAAAATAAAATAATAACAGTTAATAACGTAAAAAACGCGGAGATGGTTAAAATTTCGCTTTCACGCGCGTACGGTTCGGTTCACGGACGCACCGCGTAACACCGTAAATAATATAATATTACAAGACGTGTGTGTGTGTTTTTCACGGTCAAAGGCAACTCCGAGGTAGATTATCCGTATAAATTATAATATTTCCGATTTGTTTGCCCAGCATCCCAGGGCTGGTTCGGCTTGTGCGGTCGTCGTCGTATAAACCGCAACCACCGCGGCGGCGGCGGTATTAAATATAAATTACACGGCAAATATTACACGCGCAGGTTACCCGGTACATATCCGACAGGCCCCTACGCCTAATATTGTGTATAAACTTTAAAACACAAGACCCTCCCCCCCCCCGGCCACAACGCCCTCGGGGGAAAAAACGTTTGAAATGTATTCCGAAGCGTGTCCGTAGTTTTCTCCGGGGGGGAGTTTTTTTAATTTTTAATTTTTAATTTTCATGTACGAATACGCGTGTTTCGGTCTCGCGGCCGTGTATGATAATCGAGTTCAACTGTCGTATATCCATAATCTAAAAATTACATTCATACGTCGAACGTCCGCGTGTTTCCACCTGGCGACATCGTATCAACGAGGGCGGAACAACATCATCGTTGTATCGGTGTAAAAAAATCAATAGAAGTATACAAGTTTTAGATTCCGATATCGGTTTGCACGAAGATGTGTTGAATCTCGGAAAACACATTTTCGGTTCGTGAAATCTTAGCTTCGGTTTTTTCCAATGTTATATATATACCCGGGGCGGTGGTACGCCATTCGAAACATTTTCCTTCGCTTTTTACGTCGATACGTCAGAATTATTTTTGTCACATTGTACTATTCCGGCGAGTTTCGTTTTTCAAATACAAATTGTATTCAACTACAACAGCGGCCTAGCAGCACGTACGGTGAGAATTATTTATCGACGTTTTTTCATTATACAAATTACTGAATAGATACTTAATATTTTTTAGGCGTGATTCCCCAAAACCCCTTCACACTGCGTTCGCCGATGAGCGAGATATACGTACGCATATATCGTATATTTTTATTTTCGATTAAAATACCTTTTTTTTTTTTTTTATATTTTTTTTTTATTGTACGCTGCGGCGGTGTTGACGATATAAAATAACTATATATTATTATTATTATTATTATTATCGTGCGCAGCGTACCTATATATATATATACACTGTAGTTTCCATAATATTTTTGTAACTCGCGCTGTTTTAACGATTCCGCATAAATACATAAAAAAAAAAATATATATATATATATTATGCATGTTTACAACCGTCAAATTCTATATACAGACACAACAGCAGACTGCATCAGTTTTATGCGTTCGTCGAAAGAAAAATGTCAAAACTATTTACCCTGCCGGTATACACTATATAGTATAATATTGACTCCAGTCGCGTGTGTAACGCGTTTAAAATTAATCGTATAAATACGTTTGTGTCTAATAATTTTTACGACGAAATCCATAAAACACAAGCGACTCCGTGTGTGCGTCTTGCGTACGTATTGCTGCAGGTTCGGGTCTCTGCGCGCGTATAATATTATTATTATTATATTGCACGTATAACCTATATATTAAAAAAAAAAATGCCGGTGTTACGATCAATAAAACGGCAAAAATAAAACATTTGACCGGCGGGCAACGTTGAAATAATAATATAATGTGATATTTATTAGTATAGGACGTCTATATGACAATATTGCGCGATCTATGGTTTTCTATTAATCGCGTATGTTTTGCCCCGTACGTACAAAATTCGGTATTCAATAATACTCGCATTCTATAACCGAATAGAAATTAAAAAATATATATATATTTACCGTTTATTGTTCATTTTGCACGCGATTGCATATATATATATTCTACGGGTTTGGGGGTTCGAATGCGTATTTTCCGATTTCACACGATAACGGCGTATAACAATGAATTCTTCCGTATACATTTCACGCCTATATTAGAACGCCCCATACGACTATTTCCCACATACAATATGGTATCGGTTAGAGACGGTTCGATTTATAATAAGTAATCTAATTTATTTTCCGATTTTTAATGCATATATTTTGTGCACAAACGTGTACGTGGCGTGTACAGGCAATTTTACACAGTGATTTTTCTCTTTCAGACCCCGTTTGCAAATAATACAATTACATAAAAATACAAACGTCAAACGAAATCCGTCGTATTTCTATAATACAATTCGAATCTAATCCGTTGTTCGGTATTTGCATATTGTGTTTACGAGACGTTATGTTATACTATAGAGATACGTCGTGATTGCATCGTTACGCCCAACAAATTACTATATTCGACTCTATTATTCGATTTTTAAAATAAATATACACGCACAGCGTTGTATACATCGTACGCGATATTCGACCGATTGAATTTTTATTTCCAAAGATTTATCGTTTCGGATCGGTATACGGGAAACAACGCGCGAGTATAAAATGGGTATATTTTAATCTTCCGTCGACATTGGCCTTCTGTAAACGATAATATAATTCTATTTTATAATTGCTCGGCAGATATACCGTCTAAAACGTGCGCGTGCATATCGTTTGCCTATACAATATTATACGGGATATGAAATATCCCTTAGCCCGTCGGTAATACTATTGTATTGTGTTTTACGTAAATATTCGGTTGCTGTTTCTCGGATTGCGCACACCTCTAAGACTCTAAACGCAATATATGGTGGTACAGTAATATATAGGTTAGGTCGACTAACTAGGCATACGCGCCAAATTGTCATTATTACAATTTACGTATTTTTGTTCGTTTTTTTTTTTTTCTTTTTAATACGACAATATTGTAACGATGGAAATCACGAGAAAACCACGACGTACGTCTTCGCGGCGCGATTCGATTACAACAATAATATAGGAACAAATTAAAATGGATATACACGCCGTGCTATTGTCAGCGCTCGAATTGGAAAAATAAAATAAGAGGGACTTAAAATGAAAAACTAAGCGTTCCTTGCAATTATTGAACTGATCGTAACCCGTAGGGGAGCTTTGCCCCCCACCCACAGCCCCCTTTTACCAATTTTCAAACACAATTACATAAATTAAAATTTAATTATTTGCAAAGAAAAAAAAAGAAAAGGATTACTCAACTATAATAATACTCCTGTGAGCTAAGGTTTCGCTTGCGTATTTATTTATTTTATTCGCGAAAAAAGATAATAATGTTTAGATTTGTGTTAAATCACTAACAGATACTCTATTATCTGACGAGGCAAAATTGCAATACAGATCATATAATAATAATAATAATAATTTATGACTGAACTATACGTATTAAATTCTAGAAAAGAATATTTACAATATAGACGTGGTTTTTTTTTTTTTTTTTTTGACATTATTATTTGTAAAAAGAAACGTAACCGTCAGAATAAAATTAATTATAAGTAAGTAGGCGCTAACAATTCCTCGCCCCAATTCGAGCGCAGAATATAATACAGTATTATTAAAAATAATTTGGAGTTGAAATATTATTATACAAGCGTAAAACGGGAATATCATAATAAATGCGTACGTAATATTGCATGTATAATATTTAAATAAAAAAATAGTTTATAATAGTTTAAAAATAGTGCTCCGGCATAGTCCAAAACTGTATTAAACGAACGTGTATTATATGGATTATGTACAAACGCGAAAAATGATATTTTATAGTATTTAGATTTTCAATAGTCGGGGCTTATTTTAATAACGCGCGTTTAGACGCGCTTTTTCGCAGTTATAGTTAAAAAAAAAAAAAAAAACGTGTAGTTTAAATGTATTAACTTTTAAATTGCAATCGTGGACAAAAAAAAAAAAAAAAAATAACGTAATACATAAATATTTTTCTGCTTTTTATCGACTTAGCCACAACGGCCACACCATTGTTTTATATATATATATACTATATCTGCAATGGCGCGACAAAAAAAAAAAAAAAAAAGAAAAGAAATTCAAATTCCAAAACCACATCAATTCAAACATCACGGGCTGTAGAACGGAATAATTTATAACCGGCGAAAAGGTTGTGGGGGGGGGGTGGGGGGAGGGAAGTGCATTGTTTTATAGATTTTTTACTCGGACGGTCGTGAATCATCGGCTCCGGCACATCAATTTTGACGGTCGTAGAGTTAACGTGATGGGCGGGAGGGAAACGGACATAATATTATAATAACCGTGAAGACGAGATAAAAATCGAATAATATCTCGGGAGACCACCCCGCGTGCAGCACTCGCGGTATATAATATTATATAATATGTAACGAGATAATAGTAATGATATTATACAGGAGGTTGCAGAATGTCGAACCGACGCGTACACGCCGTACCGCGTGTTTATAACGAACCCAACAATATGTTATATATTATTATTTGATACGATATACGCTAATAATTATACACAATATAGCAGGTACCTGCTATCGATAACCGCGTATTGGCCAGTGTACGAGACAGAGAAATATATATATATATATATATTTTTGTTTTAAAACCGAAAACATATATATATATAAATACGTATATTATTACTAGGGCTAGACACTTCGTGACCTTAAAATTATCGAATTATCTATGCGTAAATTCGTGCAAATCCCTAATTATTGTCTACGATATAAATAACAATTACGCTGCAATAATATAGCATCGTAGTGCAGTAACTGCATTGAAAAACTCGCTAAATTAATTGTATTATTGCATTCAAATATATTTAAAATTGCCCGGAAAAATTTATTTTTTTAAAACAACTGATTTAAACGGTTTGATTTTTGGGCATTTTACGGACGAAATAGACGTAATTACGAACGGAATAGAGACATGCATAATTATAAATATTTGTGTAACCGGTATATACATTTGTACACTGCTACGTTAGCTTACCTTTTTGTTTTATCAAGTTAAATATTCTTAAAATCATACGAAAATGCATTAAAATAAAAATAATTGTAATCAAATTGATATTTTTCCGCTGCCGAATGACAAATCACGCGAACCCACTAATATCCGCTCTAGATTCTAAAACAATTATACTGGAAATCCACATGGCAGGCTAAAGAAGAGGCGGTGTAGAGATTTAAATGTCGTCTAACCAAAATTCTAGATCGTATCTAGACTAATCAATTTGTAAACTGTGGCCATTGGGAGTGGCCGTATTTTTCAACGCGTGTACAAGTCATCAAAACTGCATCAGCGTGCCCACATATTGTAATAAAAAAAATTACAGATTGTTTGCTTTATAGATAAAAGCTAAAAAAAAAAAAAAAAATGTTATATTTAGGAGAACACGCGTTTTAAGCTCGCCCGGCGATGAACAATAAGCGCGTCTACGAAAAAAAAAAATAGATGGGAACGCCATATAACTCCATCACCGCCCTAATTGTTATATACTTATATAATAAT
The DNA here is from genome assembly GCA_956483605.1 of Tuberolachnus salignus. Classification (NCBI taxonomy): domain Eukaryota; kingdom Metazoa; phylum Arthropoda; class Insecta; order Hemiptera; family Aphididae; genus Tuberolachnus; species Tuberolachnus salignus. The sequence continues at coordinate 45,431,876 of OY101430.1, forward strand.
ACCGGGAGAATAATATAATAATGTACGAACGTTTTTATTAATTTTTTTTTTTTTTTTTCCATGGTCTGCGCGGTATAATATTATATTATTGTTGTTTCGCGCGTGGGACGGACGCGCACGATCAGCATTCGTATGCGGCGTGTACAGTGTGTACGCCGGCCGCGTATACACTTTACCGTACAAAACAACATACGTATACGCGTACGTCCGGACGTCTCGAGACGAGGTATTCCGCGGCCGCCATGGGATTCTGCGCGGCGGACCGGTCCGGGCGCGCGCGTGGGGAAGGTGGGCTTGGCCTGTGGGCCGCCGCGGACAACCGGTTGCCTCGGACCGCGGTGGGCGGACTTACGGGCACGCCGGCAAAACGTTATTGGATTTACCGCCGTTCTCTTCTCGTTCCATTCGGGCCCGCGCGCGCGCGCACAATATTATATAGTTGTTTTTCTTTTCGTTTTTTATGCTTCTTTTTTTTCTTGTTTTTTTTTTTCCTTTCCCCTTCCCCCCGCCCCCTTCTCCTCTATACTATTCCCTCTCCGCGAAATAATAATACACTGCAAAATATTATAATATTAATACGACGTTGCCCGTGGATTTAACCCCCTACACACACCTCGCCCGACTTTATCGGTCCAATTGCGATTTTTACGCGGTTGGATTTTGTTAACAATGCAAATTAATACGCAAAACTGATCCGTTTGTCGTCGGTCGCTCTTAGGCCGTTAGGCACATTACACACCGTACGGTATATATACCGCCGAAATTTCAAAGTCTCTAGGTCTGGGCGTTGATCGTCGTCGTGGTGCGAGTGAGTGAGTGGTATTTGGATTCTAAATATCTATAGAATAACGACAAAAAAAAAATATATATATATATATATATATATGTTTATTGGTAATTAAAAAACGATCGTTCCCCCCCCCTAGCAACGTATCAATTATTGATTTGTGTACATATACAACCCTTTTCCTATAAACAATCTTTAAATATGCAATAAAAAAAAAAAAAAAACAAATTGACCGTCGAGATAAAAACTATCCTATATTTTAAGTAGGACCGAAGCGTAATCTTATCAAAATCGGTCGTGTAGTTTTAGAGCGCATTGCACGCGAACCCGTTGTACGCTTAATTTTTTTTTATATATATATATATATATAAAACGACAATACACCCGACCGCAATAAATAATATTATAACATTATACGCCCTCGGATCTAAAACTCTAGGCGGACGTAACGGTCGGCCAGCGATGGTTATCGGTATATATAATATTATATAATAGAATTATATCTTATACCTATAAATATTATTACGGTACGCCGGACGCGTAATATCGCTAAAAAAAAAAAAAAAAAAAAATAATCGTCTTAAAATTCGCAACGTGCCCCCCCCCCCGACGGCGTACAATTTTATTTCGCTATATTGCAAACCGTCGTCGATGTTCTCACCGTAATTGCCCACCCTCTCCCGCCGTCTTTATTCCGACACCACGTGGATTTTCCACGACTAAAGGTAATAATCGATAGGTTTTTGGTTTTCGTTTATAGTTTATTTTTTTTTTTTTTTTTTTTTCCCCGGCGTCGCTGTTGTCTACGGCAACGGTGCGACAACAATAGTTCTCCTAATCGTTTTTCCGACGACTATTAAGGTATAGATCCCCGGGCAGTGGCCAAAATTGATTTTTGAACTGCGGGCTCTGTAGAAAATAATTTTCGAATGCTCGGGGAATTTTATGTAATTTATTAATTTAAAAACTATTTCAATTTTTTTTTTTTTTTTTGGGTGGATATCTGAAGTAAATATATATATTAAAACGGTTCCAATTAGATAATATCTGTTATCGCTCCAATTTTATTTGTCAGTCTTTTACACAAAGTCTGTTTTAATCGTATTTTCGGTTCAAATCATTTGTCCGCGTTGATCACAATGACAACGATTCTTTTCTATTCGGTAGTTACAAGTTTTGCTTCAATATTCAACATACAAATTATAGGTGATTACCGAAACCTATATATTTTAGTAGTGGCGGTTTAGCCCCTAAGAAAATTTTCCAGTGAGTGGGCGATCGCCCACGTTTCCCCGGGGACCCGGTATAATAGACGTGTCGACGGTGCCGAAACGGGAGATAACAATTGGAAATAATGATATTCTTGTATATAGAAATGGAAAATATACCTTGGTTCCGCGGCTTGCCGAGAAAATTTATTTTGAGTTTTTCTCACTGGTTCTCGCGGCCGATATATTTCCCGACGGCGTTTTAAACTCCAAACGATATTCTATACGATACAATTCCGAACAAATATTCTCCGACAACACTTAGCCCTCGTCCTTTCCTAACCAGACCTGCAATAATTCTAGACAACTGCTATCGTATAGGCAAGCATCCTAACAGTGGTTAGCCGATATTTTAAATCCACTATTGGTAAATGTCCATAAACACTATAATTGACGCAAACGAACGCCATTGAACAAGAAATAAAAAAAAATTGCAATTTCAGTGATGATGCTTTTCTTCTATACCGTGTTTACACGGGACTGCAGGTGCCAATCCGGTCAATTATTATTCGATAATAATAATCGTACTATTGATCGCGTCTATTAAATGATGTTCTACGTTTCTACTTGATCATTCTCCTAGGTTTAAACTCCGAACCAGGCCTTTAGACGTACACACGGTTATAGCGGAAGCGATTATCCGCAAGAGGACGGGAGGCAGCTGCTTACTCTACCCTTGCTCTACCTCCCCTTGTACCGCCTACACATTAACGTACGCGTGTTTATTCAAATTCCTAAATCAAGAACATCTCACGGGGGACACCGTGGTATTGTATAATACATACAATGGACGACTACGGAATATCAGACAAAATATTAGAGTAAAAAAAAATCAATATAGAATTTGATTTATTGTCATTTTTCGACGATTGCAAGTTATTGGCAATATTTGCATAGGACTTGTGAAATACTACTCGGTAATAAATCGTATAATATATTACAGTTGGGTACAAGACGCGTCACAATGAAATTCCAGTTTTTTTTTTATTTCCAGCGCGGCGATATTATAATATAATTTCGCTCTCGGCCGGTCCTCGCCGGCCGCCGTCGTATTTCGCGTAAAACAAATTGAAAAGTTATTCCGAAATAGTTTTCGATAACGAGATTAAACACGAACGAATCTATTCGATTCCGAATTCCGGGCTCTCGAAGACATACCTAACCCGACAAACCACCCCCACAATCGCCCGACTCGCCGGATCCGTCCGCCGCACCGTTTTTTTTTTTCCCCCCCGAGCGCCGGCGGAGCAATACAAAACGTACACACATCGTACTCTATTAATAATGCAACAAAGTAATCGGCAATCACGGTGAATACGACGCGTTTAGAGTTCGTCGGTCATTATATTATTGGCCGGTTATAATAATGCGTATACAACGACCACGGGTCGTCGGATATGATAAATATTATGCGTACGTTATGCATTATATTATTGAAGTCCCGTAATCGTGACTTTTCTAAAATGGTACGTATGTGCGTATATTGTACGCGTATCCGTCGGCGCAGTGACCGTATACATACAAACAATCAGCTGTACGCCGGACTCGACAGACGGGCCTTTAATCCGATTTACTAACGAAACACCGTATACGGTACACGATTTCGACATAACATTATTATAATATATATATATATATATATATACAGGACTGCAGATAATCTAGCTCATCGGGATCGTATGCATGTATACTACCCCAAAATAAACAATTTCATTTGTATAACGATATATATATATATATATATATATATATTCGATATTATAATACTGCTGTAAAACGCGCGTTTTTCTTTCTTTTCCTTATTTTGTATCCGCATCGCAAATTTCGTATATATATATATATATATATATGTGTGTGTTTGTAAAAAACCGAACGGGTACACTAGTAAGGTACATATATCATATGGTATCGTCGAGACTTATCGCTCGGATCAATTTTATTTCAATGTAATTTTGATATTTTAGTATCCAATAAAGTAATGACAAATCAGAAATATAATACGAAGAGGTTAAAAAATAATATAACAATCCAGCGGCTGACCACCAATCTGCGCAGTATTTAGAAACATGGCGATTGTTTGCAAAATAAAATGTAGGTAAAGACTAAATGTTAGTCAATAATAGTAAATACATATTGAATTAAATATTGAACCAAGCCTACCTCCAGAAAAACGGGAAAGTTTAAAATAACTCTCACAGAAGTAAACAAATAAATATAAAAAAGTCGAACATTTAAATATATCATTATATCTTAAAATTAACGTCCGTAAGATGATGTCTATTTGTACGTATACATCCCTGAAATAAAACGCCGACATTGTGCACGGATCATTCCAAAATCTCTCGGGGAAATGCGGCAACTTATCTTTGAATCTGAATATTCAATCCGTCAATTATTGTAGGACGGACGGTCTACACTCTGTTTTTGAGGTGGCCCCACAAGAAAAATTCGCACATTATTAACTGTTATGTCAGGTGATCTCGGGAGGGTTGGAGGGGCAATGAATGCCACCAAACCGTGAAATAACACGATTACCGAAAAACTGTCATCAAATAGCTGCCATTGAGACGGTCTTGCCGTAGCTCCATCATGTCTAAACCGAGCATTTTGAAGACCGGGAAATTGTTCAATTGTTCTGTCACAAAAGTTTCAAGCATATCAACATATCGAGCTGACTTTGCGATTGCAATCCCTCTCTCATTCTAGAAAAAGGTAAGGCGTCCTTATTGCTTCAGTGTTCTCGGTGCACGGTTTACATCGATTACATCCTGGGGCTGTTTCTATTTGACACCTTAACCCGTATCATTAAAATTTTTAATCCATGTTTTAATTACGTGAAACGACGGAACACGATCGTGACGTTCTAAATTTTAAGCGGCGTCGAAAGTCCGTCCGACGAGCCGCGGGAACGGCACGTACTTTTTATTCTCCAAGGTAAAGACAATATAAGAAATGTTATTAAATCAAATAAATTATAACACAGTTTTGTTAGAACTTTAATTATTTTTATTTCTACGAGTTATTTACGAATTTATTGTAAAAAAAAAAAAAAAAAAAAATACCTTAGTTATTCGAATAAATTGACATTTTAAAATTAAATTTAAATTAGCTTCGTAAATTAATTTTAGTTCAATAAAAAAAAATTGATCGACTTGCCCAGATTCGGTTTTTCTATTATAGCTTTATCAACTTATACGGAAGTATTGTACGATAATATAGGATAATATAAAAGATTTAAACACTTTGACCCGACCGTTATATAGTAATCGCATCGTAATATTACGCGTTGAAAATACAGTTTGGTTCGCATGACGTAAAATATACATACCGCCACCGTATACCTATGTACGTACCTATAAAACGATAGGAAAAAAAATAAAAAATGAATAGTAATAGAAGCTCGAAAATGTTTTCCATATTTACGCGTGGCATACGTTACACGTATACTTATGTAGTTTATGGCGAGGGCGTATTGCATATTACCCTCCTTGTTCCGTCATATATTTCCATTAAAACAAAAACGTTCAAAACATCGTACGTAAACACTATAATATAATAGATACGCACGCACGGCATTCAATCGTCCAAAATACGATATCAAAATTCGTTTAGGAAATATATGTCGTTTAATAAACGCACGATGCAGTTTTCCGATAGAATACCAACTCCATACAGCGCTGCGGGGTTACTACACGTTACCGCGATCGGAGTTTGAAATCGTCGAAATAACCGTTTAAACGCCCCCGTTGCATCCCGTTAAAACGGGATCACCTCGTAATGGCGATGCCCTTTTAACCATCCCTACATAAAAACGAATAAAAAAAAAAAAATCGATAACAAAATCCAATACGAGTTGGGTGCTGACCCGACCTACGACAGCCATCGCTTTATTGGTAAACGAACGCAAACGCGAAATCTTTTTCAATTTCGTTTTTACGCATCGCGCGCAGGACAATAATCATTTGAAATTCTCGACCGTCGGCGATTACTCTGTCGTCGGTTTACACACGCAGACGATTTATTTGTATTTTTCACGTTAATCGTTCGTCGTATTATTATCCTGCTGTAGTTTAATTCATGTTACCTAATTTGACAAACACGGGCGTCAAGTGTTGTCGTATACTCAAAGACCGGATTGTTAATATTCCGTGTAGAGTTTCACAAAACTGTTAACTACGAAACCGATAATGTGACGTCTTCGGACTGCAATGCAATAATGGCGCGGCCGCGGTCAGAATTAATTCCAGACGCGTGTACCGGATAAGTCTATAAGTCGTTATAAAAAAATAGTAATTAAATTATTATAGTGCGTTTTGTCTATTATATATTTATAGAGTACCATTCGTCTCGTCTGTCGGCGTAACGTCGAATGAACAACTCGCGGGCAATGTAAAAAAAAAATGGTAATTTTAATACTTGGATTTGTCCTACATTGGCCCGGGCGTAGTATTACACGAGAACACCCGGGCAAAACGAACGCTGTCCGGATTTATTTAGGCAAAACTAATGTAATTCAGCGCGGACGATCACGGCCTTTAAAATATCGACGTACAACCTACAAATATAAACGCTGTAAAACATATTGCAAAACCCAAAAGCCTATAAACACACTTCGTAACCCGGAGCAGGAGCGGAGTGGCCGATCTGAAAATGGTAATTTTCCAGATGGCCCGAATAAAAACGTTTAAATTATAACTACTATTGTATATTACCCTCGTTAAATTTCAATACATTAAACTGATTCGAGTGATTGAATTCAACAGAATGAACTCAACAAATTTAACGATTTATTGCGAATATTACACAATATATTTTATAGTGGATTTAATTTAAATTTTATTTCACAGTAGTATATTATTATTATATGTACAACAAAATTGTGCTTGAAATAATTTGTGAATACTTTATGTAGTTTTGTAGGCTTTAAACAAAATTACATAAATGTCGGAATCGAACGCAGCCAGAACAATTATTTTGGAGGCGAGAATTATCTCCCGGCTTGAATTTGATTTCCACTTCGCCCCTGACTCGAAGTGTCGCACGTATGAACAGCACGAACGAATAAAATAATATTTCTAATAATATTTATTGTATTTATTCGTGTCGAAAAATTACCATCTTATTTTAAAAGCCATAATTTTAATACAGATAATGGCCAAATAAATTATTCAATATCTATAATTATAATATAAACCAGCGATCCAGCGAA